>OX383941.1:450000-1935490 GCA_947532085.1 Elegia similella | reverse complement strand
GATACCTGAACGCGTTCCTGAGAAAAAAGTCTTGACAGACAGACAGACGGACAACCAAGTGATCCTATAAAGGTTCCGGTTTTTTTCTTTTGAGGAATATTACTTCCTCTCCTACGCCGTGCCGGCGGTCTCAAGTCACGTGTCCGTCTTACGAATTTTCGATCCGGTCCTTATGCAAGTTTAACATTTATTACTCATCCGAAAAAGTGCAGAACGCCAGTAAAGAGGACATACCTATATCAGTTAGCGGCGTCAGTAGCACGCGTAGTTGTTTGAGTTCATGCCACTTCTTTGCCTTCGAAGAGACTTCGTTATTAACATCGTCTGTGCGTGGAAAACCTGCAAATTAATCATCATTATTATCATGTACGAGTCAAGATCGTACATATTTTAATGCAACGCATGTAACCTACTTTTGGTCACGGCCGTTGCATTCTGTACTTGTAACATCAGTGTACTTAATTAACACATAGCCGGCAACACGTATCTTTGATTTATAACTTTTACCTAATAGTGCACTCAAACCAACTTAACAGGAACTCAACTTCACCGTACGAGTTGCAAACTGTGGCTCATACAGATATCTATTGAGCGGTTAAGGCCAGTTTGAATATACAATGGGACAAAGGAAGTTGGACCTTATATTTAGTAGATTTTTATATTTGAATAGCGTGACGGCAGCCTCCCATGTCCGTCTTACGCAAACTATGTTTTGTTTATTCGAAAATTGAATTTAATTCCTTGTAGGAAAGACCACTTTCCTTTTTTGCATTGCAAGTGCACGCCGCCTCCGTCTGCTCGGTGTATTTTGACTATAAGTTGTCTACATTTAATTTATGATGACAAATTAAATAGATATCTGACATCTTTAACAACTGCCAGCGAAAGATGGAAACTGGGACCAACGGCGCGTGCCTTCGAAAGCACGATAGGCTACAATACTTCAGTAGAAACTGAGACTATATAACATTAGCTGTTGCCCGCGGCTCCGCCCGCGTTAATGTCGTTCCCTTGGGAACAGTAGAAATGATAAAAATTCCATACAAACCCCTGTCCCTTTGCTTTTTCCCCTTAAGGGGGAATTTAATACATTTCACCTGCATAGATCTTTAGCCCTTAAGGAGGGGATTTTGCCCAATTCACCTACACAGATATTTTTTTATTGTAATGGAGAACTTCTTATTGTCATATTTCTAAGTAAATAAAAAAAATCCATACAAAGTTTACCCCACCTATTCCCTTCAAGGGGAAATTTCTATGTCCAGAAATAAGTAAATTTCCATACAATCCCCCCCCCCCCCCCCCCCCTTTATCCCTTAAGGGAACTTTGTACATTTCATCTACACAGATCTTTTTTAATTGTAACCTAGAACGTATATACTTATTTTTATACCTCTAAGTCTAGAAATGGAAAAATTTCATACAAACTTTACCCCCTATTTACCCCTTCAAGGGAGAATGTTGTCTGGTTCACCTAAACAGATCTTTTTTAATTTTAATTGAGAACTCCCGTACCTACTTTCAAACTTCTAAGTCCAGAAATGAGAAAGTTCCATAAAACTTCAACCCCTTTGATTTTCTAAAAATTCTTTCTTAGTGCTCATTTACATCATAAAAAGAATCCCTGTGCCAAAGTTCAGTTTCTGCGCACAGTAGTTTCTGCTGTGCGTTAATATATAAGTCAGGTTTGCCTTTGGCCCGCGGCTCCGCCCGCGTAAGTGTCGATTTCTCAGGAACAGTAGAATTACCCGGAATACATTAGTTTATGACTTTCAATGAAACACCTTAATATTGAATTTCAAATGAATAACTTCAAAAACGGAAAGTTTCATACTAACTTTGCATCCCCGTTATATCCCCTTAAGGGATGATTTTTGAGAAAAATATTTTACTCGTGTTTCATGCCTTTTAGTAAACAACCTTCATGCTGAATTTCATTCGACTAACTTCAAAAATGGCAAACATTCATGCTTACTTTGCACCCCTATTTTACCCCCTTAAGGGATGATTTTTGAGTAAAATATTTTACTCGTGTTTCATACATTTCAGTAAAGAACCTTCATGCTGAATTTCATTCGAATAACTTCAAAAACAACAAAGTTTCATACTAACTTTGCAACCCGTTTTTCCCCCTAAGGAGATGAATTTCCAAAAATCCTTTCTTAGTGCTTCCCTACGTTATAAAAGGAACCCCTGTGCAAAATTTCAAGTTCCTAACCCTTATAGTTTAGGCCCTGCGTTGATATGTCAGTCAGTCAGTCAGCTTCTCCTTTTTTTTAGTATGGATTACTATGGATAGTATGGATAGGTATAATGCTGTCGTATAATGATGATGAATTGACTTTGGATTTTAATTTTCTTATGTCACTTATTATTTTATTTAATTTTTGCTATATGTTTGTAGGCAAACTCATGCCTTGAGTTCATTCAAATGACGATAACTTTTTTTTTAATGAACCGATTTTGATGAAACAAACTTTAAATGTTAAACTGAGTTAAAACAAAGCAATTGCTGAAAGTTTGAAGTAAATCGGTTCAGTATTTTCGGAGATAATCGTGATCATACAGACAGACAGACAGACAGACAGACAGACAGACAAGAAATTCCAAAAAAATTTTTTTGCTTTCTATTATTCTTTTTAAGCGTCCCTCTATCCATTTCAGTAAAAAAATCGAAATGTACAGACAAAATAATTTTACTGTTTTATTATATGTATAGATAATAAAACTTGCCAACACACACTATGGGTGCCGTACTACCGTACAACAATCAACTACAATGACCAAGTTTTTGTATGGGGCCCTAATGTGAATAAATGAATATAGGTATAAGGACAAATCACACACAATGAAACCTCTTCTATACGATCCAATATTTGAGGCTAACTAAACTCTTTCTTGCATGGACTCTATTATTGTTAATGATCTGTGACAGAATTTTTTTTTAATGTGACAATATTCTCCAAAAACCTGGAAGAAAAACCTTGTGTGTTCATAATAAGTCTTGAAACGAAATAAAAATTCAAACAAAATATTTATTTACTGATAACATTAATTGTTAAAAGTGATACTTAGAAATAAAAAAAACAACGCTTTGCACTCCGGGCGTACCGGCAGTAGTGAAAACTCCGCGTGGTAGAAAGAGATTGGACATTTTTTCCTCTCCTACGCCGCGCCGCCCGGCGGTCTCAGGTCACGTGTCCGTCTTACGAATTTTCGATCAGTCCACGTATCCTGACGCGAGTTTAACATTTTTTACCTATTCCAAAAAGAGCAAAACGCCGTTAATCGAAGTATCTACCTATTACGGTTAAGATACAGCCCTGTGACAGACAGATGGACATCTTAGGCTAAGTAATGTAAATTTTTACTGACCTAAAAATTTTTTGTCTTCTGAATCTTCCGATTGTGCTTCATATTCATCAACATTTTGGCACTCCGCCTCACTTTTGACCACAATTGGGGCATTGAATGACGCAATGTCAGTACATTCCACTGGTACAGTGCTTAAGTGAGCTAGTTCAACAGCCAGACTGCGTATATGGCCCACAAAGTCTGTAGTAGTCTGAAAAATCATACTAATATATATGTGAAGATGCGACAATGATGATTAAAACAATGTTTTTATGAATAAAAAAAAAATTGGTTGTCTGTAAAGTCAGTTTACGGACGATAATTTTACGTGATAATAGTGGAAGAGAGAGATGCGTCACAAGCCTAATGCTTAGACCGATCGTGCCTCTCTATTGCTTGCTCAATGCTCTCACTTGCAAACAGAACATGACACTTTTTCGTGCGTGCAGCCGATGTCCATCAATTTTAAAGCTGTATACATACATACATACTATCACGCCTGTTTCCCATGGGGGTAGGCAGAGACTAGGGACCTCCACTTGCTACGATCTTTACAAACCTCTCTCGCTTCGTCTACATCCATCACTCTCTTCATGCATGCTCGTCAGTTTCGGGTACTCCTAACTTGCCCTTTGGCAAGAACGTCCGTAATCTGGTCACGGTATGTGCGTCGAGGCCGGGCCTGACCAACTCTTCCAGTAACCTCTGAAGTATAAAACTTCTTTGTAAGTCTTCTTTCATCCATCCTTTCTACATGGCCAAACCACCTTAACATTCCTTTTTCAATTTTTGTCACTACATCCTCTTTCACTCCACATCGCTTTCGCACTACGTCATTTTTCACCCGATCTCTCAAATTTACACCACACATACTCCGCACGCATTTCTACCGCATTTATTCTACTTTCATGCTTTTTCTGCCAAACCCAACTTTCACTTCCATACATAAGTGTGGGCAACAACACTCCCTGATGAACAGCAAGACGTGCCTTGTTGGACACCTTCCTACTGTTCATAAATGAATGCAATGCTCCATTCACTCGATTACCAGCAGCCACTCTTCTTTTTATGTCCCTTTCGTGCCTTCCATCTCTAGTAAACACACATCCTAAATAAACAAACTCTTTCACTTGTTCCACTCTTTCTCCATCTATATCAATATTACATACTGTAAAACTTTCATCCCTTACAAAAACTATCACTTTCGTCTTACTCACATTTATTTTCATACCCTTTCTTTTAAATGCATCATTTATACATGTTACCATCCTCTGTAAATCCTCCTCAGACGATGCAAGTATTACCTGGTCATCGGCATAGAGAAGGCATTTGATAAGTAACTCTTTCATTCTTAAACCACATTCATTTTCTTTCAGATCTTTCAAGCAACTGTCCATAAATAAATTGAACAGCCATGGCGAAGCTACACATCCCTGTCTGACACCTTTGTCAATGTCAAACCAGTCTGTGTAGTCCGCGTTAATTCTTACACAGGCACTGGAATCCTTATAAAGAGATTTCAGCGCCTGGATAAGACAGCTGTTCAACCCATATGCAGACAGCGTCGACCACAATTCTTTCCTTATCACTCTGTCATAGGCCTTTTCCAAATCCACGAATACGCAGTACACTGTTTGACCTTTGGCCAAAAATTTCTCCAAAATGCATCGCATGGAAAAGACCTGATCTGTACATCCCATTCCCTTCCTGAATCCCGCTTGCACATCCCATATCTTATCATCCGTATCTTTCATCACCCTTTCAATCAATATCTTTGCATACAGTTTGCCAACCACACTAAGAAGACTAATGCCTCGGTAATTCTTGCAGTCTTGCTGTGAGCCTTTTCCTTTATAAAGCGGCACTATAATGGCTTTACACCAATCTTTGGGGACCACACCTTTTTTAAAACACATATTGAAAAGACTACACAGCTGACTAGCCACGATGCCCTGTCCAGCGTTTAGCATTTCGGCAGTAATCCTGTCATAGCCCCCAGCCTTTCCCTGTATTTAAAGCTGTATTACTACATTAAACACATCTTCATCATTATAGGTTGACCTCAATAAATATCTTATAAGAATCTTGTGTTGAACAAAAAAACACCCAAATGTAAGAAGTGATGAGTTTGAATAAATGAGTATTTAGCGACAGATTACGTGAGGATATATCTTCAAAACAGGTGTGAGAACAGAATCAGCTCTAGCAGCCGTCAGCATCAGCTTGTGGCACTTGGTGAGCTGAGCGTGGCACTTGTAGCAGGCTGACATGGGGCGATTGTCAACTGTCTGCAGCTGGAAACATAGATAGGTATGGTTATTGAGTCTTTATTTAGTCTGTTAACTAGTGGCCTGTCCCGGTTTAGCACAGGAAGGTATAGGTATTTAAATAGCCTATGTTCATCAGGGATAATGCAGGATTCTAATGGAGAAAGAATTTTGCAAATCAGTCCAGTAGTTTCAGAGCCTATTCGATGCAAACAAACAAACAAATAATCAAATCTTTCCTCTTTATAATATTTATATAGTATAGAAGTATAGACAAATAAATAATAAATAAATATATATGGACAAATCACACAGATTGAGCTAGCCCCAAAGTAAGTTCGAGACTTGTGTTATGGGATACTAACTCAACGATACTATATTTTATAACAAATACATATATAGATACACGTCCAAGACCCAGGCCAATCTGAAAAAGATCATTTTCCATCTTGACCTGGCCGGGGATTGAACCCAGTCACTCCATGTCGCAGGCAGGCGTGTTGACCGCTGCGCCATGGAACTGGTCAAGTAATAATCACAAGTGACAAGCCATATATGCTTCCTAAACATTTGTAATCAATTAGAAATAATTTGTATAGGTGTTTTTTCACTTAGGCCTTTTGTTTCGACCCACGGTCTTCTTAACGGCCTTTCCAAGCGGTGCACCTATGTGTGGGGTATTAGGGGGTCGGGATGGTCGAAAATGTGACGCCTCTCCTCACCGGAAGTACCCCCCCCCCCCCCCCCCCCCACCAGGGTTTTTGGACCACGCCGGGCGGTTTCGTTCATAGTTGGGTTCTTCGAAAATATTTTGCAAGCCTTACTGTATTACTTCAACAGGTCAAATTGAAATAACCCCCATATCCACCATTTCGTAACCTAAAATCAAGAAAGACAGTGAAGTCATCTAGTCTAAAATACTTACGGCATTATTTGTAAGCTTTTCATACACGAGCTGAAGAGGAGTGCCAGCGATCGTGTACATTCGCACGTCCACTGCCAGGCATATGCGGCACACTGCTGGACTTTGCGCCATTTTGACACAGAGAAACTCTTTGAAAACTATGTCCACGTACGTACTAGAAACATCATCGTTTGAGGGTAAAAACCTAAACCACTGATCTCAAATTATAATCACAATTATTTAGTGTACAAGTTTTTGTTAACAAAACCGGTGATTCCGTATACCGAATACATATGTACACGCTTGTGACATCTAGCAAATCAGCGATTTGCATATAGCAAATCACACGATTTCTAAAATAAAAATGTGAATGTTTGTTTAACTTTGCACTATTTTTGCCGGCATTTGATTGAACAATTTGAAATTCTTTCTTGTGATTTGTGAATGACAGTGACAGTCAGTTTTCTTTTTCCTCTGTGCCTGCCTGACCAAAGGGATTCGTACAGCCATGTTTTGTATAGTCTCTGTACTTAAAACAGTCGTCGTATAAACTAATACACTCCCTTAAACTCTAATAATTTTAAATAAAAATATAAACAACCGATGTTAAATAAGACCTAAACTGGCATCCCATAACTCAAGGCAACTTAATTTGGGGCCACTTCATCTGTTGGTGACTTGTCTTGCTTGAGGCATTAATAAAAAACCGGCAAAGCACGGATACACTTAAAATACTATTTAAAACAATTTTAACAGCTTAATTATAAAACTTATACTAACTAAACCAACACAAAAAAAAAGAAAAAAAAAAAACAAAACTTAATAAATATGATCAACGTAAATAGATACAAAGATGTTAACCGTGGATTGGATTCCGTCTCAATTGCTGATGCGAGGATTTGCGATATAGAACAGGTAAAGAACATTATAGAGAACGAAAAAGGTTATACATCACCATTGAAGGTTATATCTCAAAACCTCCGAAGTATCAATAAAAACATCGAGAGCTTTAAGACTCTTCTGCTGCGCTCCGCAATAATTTGGGACATAATAGTACTCACCGAATGTTGGCTACCTATAAATACTTCCATCCCGGAACTAGAAGGATACTGCCATATAAAAACTAAGGAAAACCCTACCCAAAACGAAGAGGTAGTCGTTTATTACAACAAAAATACTAATATAACTTATGAAGAACCGCTAATTAGCGGTGCCAATTGCTTAGTCTTAAAAATAAATTCCGATACTTGTATAATATCAATCTATAGATCCCCTAGTGAGAGAGACAAGACTATCTTTATTGATTCCCTAAATGACCTGCTATCTACATTCAAAACTTTTAAAAACATTGTGCTATGCGGAGACAATAATATTGACATTTTACCTGATACTAGAGATGAGAAGTTCTCTCACGAATACCTAAATATGCTGGCATCTCAGGGGTTACTACCGGGTCATACCTTTGTAACTAGAACCAAATCATTAACCTGTCCAGACCATATTATGTTGAAAACAAAGGCTGAAGCCGCCGTTTTCGTCATGGAGTCATCCATTACTGACGAGTGCGTTGCCTTAGCCCTTAATCTAAACCTTCAGCTCCCATCTTACCCAAACATACATTCAGGCATTAATTACAAAACCCTTGATAAATCCATGGACAGCATGAATTTACAAGAAATACTGGATTGTAACGATGCAAATAGGGCTGCCGATATGCTTACCAAGCGACTCTTTGATGCGATTCAATCCAATACGGTCACCAAAATAACTCCTAAGCGTAAAACAATCAGGAAACCATGGATTACGAATGGACTGTTAAAATGCATGAGGAACAGCGATAATTTATATAAAAAGACAAAAAAAGACCCCGAAAATCCAATGCATCAGATAATCTATAAAAGGTACAGAAATTATTGCAACACCATTCTAAAAAAGGCCAAAACCCACTACGAGAAAGAGGAATTATTAAAAGCAAAAAATGACACACGAAAACTCTGGAATACTGTCAAAGATATCACAGGAAGGAAAGTCTTAGCTGACCCTTCCAAAAACCTACTACAATCAACAAAAACCCCAAAAACCACTCTAAACGAAATAAACGAGTACTTTGCGGAAATCAGGAAAAAAATTGCCGAAAATACCACCAGTTTCATCTCTCCATCTGAAGCCGCTATCAAGGAACATTTTCCCTCCCCCAGCAATTCTTTCACGCTACTGCCGACTTACGAAACTGAAATCACTCAACTTATGTTTTCCTTGCGTGATAACTGTGCGGTGGGATTAGACCAGATTTCGGCGAAACTCCTTAAAAGATACGCGGGCTTAATCATTGGACCTGTCACTCACATATGCAACCTAGCATTATCTACCGGAGTCTTTCCTCAAGCTTTCAAAACTGGACTTATAAAACCGATCCATAAAGGTGGGATGCAAGAGGACATAAATAATTATAGGCCCATATCAATTCTATCAGCACTGTCGAAGATTCTGGAAAAATTGATAAATAAGCGGCTCATCAACTACTTAGAAACCAACAAACTTCTATCCCCCAATCAATATGGTTTCCGGGCCAATTTATCTACAAATGATGCAGTCCATGAGCTTACGAATCTCATTGTCGATAGTCTCGACAGTAAAAATAAGTGTTTGACGGCTTTTCTAGATATCACTAAGGCATTTGACACCGTTTCCACTCCCCGCTTAATCTCCAAACTGGAGACACTGGGTATTAGGGGGCCGCCGCTGCTCTTGTTTGAAGACTACTTAAGAGACCGCACGCAAATCGTCAAGATAGATGGTCTATACAGCGACAAGATGTCCGCCACCTATGGAATACCGCAGGGAAGTAGCCTCTCTCCTACACTCTTTCTAATATATATTAATGATCTTTGCAACCTTAAGATGTCCGGTGGTCGGATACTCACTTTCGCTGACGATACAGCCCTTTTCTTTAAAGGCTCCACCTGGACAGAAGTTTTCGAAAGAGCCCAGGCTTTGATAAAGTTTCCTCATGGCTTAGCATAAACATACTCAGCCTAAATACCTCTAAAACCAAAATTATCCCTTTTGCCTTTAGGGCAGATCTCCGTCCGGACCCTACCTTCAAGGTTTTTACACACACAAGCGCTTGTCTCCACGATAACCAGAAAACCTGTGTTTGTCCGCAAATCGAGCGATCGGATAAAATAAAGTACCTGGGTATAATACTATTATGACGAAATACTACTATGACGAAACCGAGGATTTGCTTACGATCCCTAAATAATGCCAATACCGGGGATTTATCTCAAGGTTATAAAAAAAAAATTTAAAAAAAAAATCTGCATCCTTCCTCTTAACCCACTCTCATGATTTCTATAAAAGGAAAGAGAGTTATTGATAAGTGGCACGCTTTGTATATTTAATGTTACGTATCAAGTAAGAAAACAATAGTATTAAGAATAGTCTAAGTCTTTTGCTTCAATCCCCCATTGTACAGGGTACGAGAGCAATGGTGACCAGTAAAACCAGGCTTTTACAAGCCTCATACTGGCACCAGGCTCTATCAATGTTTTACAATGGTACTATGTTAAAGACACCATACCTATTTCACTAGTTTTAATTGTAAACTATTTTTCTTATTATTGTAAACATTATTATGAGCTAAATAAACTTTATTATTATTATTATTATTAATACGGTACTGTACAGTTTACAGTATAGCCATTTTTTCAATTTTACTGTTTTTTAAGGACATATGGATGCAACAGTTACATTAAAAATATAAAAAGACGCGACGCGTCGTTAAAACAATTTTGTAGCTTTCGCCCACAACTCCATTCGCTTCAATTTCGTTTCTCCGGGATAAAAGGCACCCTATGTCTTTCACCGCATCCCAGACAACGCATATACCTGTGCAAAATAACATACTTAATGATCGGTTCAATAGTTGAGGCATTAAAGCGTGTCAAACGAACACACATTTGCATTTATAACATTAGTCTCATTCAACGGATACGGAATCTTAATTGTTGCACTCTCCCAGTTTTATTGACACGGATTTTACGCTTTGAGAATTACTTACTTGATTCCATAAGCCAAGACAAGAGTCTATGTCTTTTTAACCGACTGCAAAAAAAGCAGGAAGTTTCTCAATTCGACCGTATATATATTTTTTTATGTTTGTTAGCGGATAACTTCGTCGTTTGTGAACAGATTTTTAGGAATCGTTTTTTTTAACCTTAGTGGCTTAGTCATTTCGTTACTCAAGGTCCTATTGCTTTACTACTTACCTAGTAAATTACTTTCCGTGCATAAGCCCATAGTCTCTCTTACGTAAAAGCCAGGCCACAAATTTTGACAGCAAAGACAACGTAGAGCGTAGGGTGGTTCACACCGCCAGCAAGCGAGGCAAGAGAGGCGAGCGAACATCGTTTCATCCAAGTTTCATCTGTTTTCATGATGGGTTCACACAGCGAACTATATGAGCGATGCGGCCGAAGATATCCGAGAGAGCTAGCGAGCGAGCGAGGCCTGCAAACATTGTTTCATCTCTTTTCATACTTTGGTTCACACAGCGAACTATAAGAGCGATGCGGCTGAAGATATCTGAGTGAGCTAGGGAGCGAGCGGGGGCGGCAAACATGGTTTCATCTCTTTTCATACTTTGGTTCACACAGCGAACTATAAGAGCGATGCGGCTGAAGATGTCCGAGAGAGCTAGGGAGCGAGCGGGGCCGGCAAACATGGTTTCATCTCTTTTCATACTTTGGTTCACACAGCGAACTTAAGAGCGATGCGGCCGAAGATATCCGAGAGAGCTAGCGAGCGAGCGAGGCCTGCAAACATTGTTTCATCTCTTTTCATACTTTGGTTCATACAGCGAACTATAATAGCGATGCGGCCGAAGATATCCGAGAGAGCTAGCGAGCGAGCGACGCCTGCAAACATTGTTTCATCTCTTTTCATACTTTGGTTCACACAGCGAACTATAATAGCGATGCGGCCAAAGATATCCGAGAGAGCTAGCGAGCGAGCGAGGCCTGCAAACATTGTTTCATCTCTTTTCATACTTTGGTTCATACAGCGAACTATAATAGCGATGCGGCCGAAGATATCCGAGAGAGCTAGCGAGCGAGCGAGGCCTGCAAACATTGTTTCATCTCTTTTCATACTTTGGTTCACACAGCGACATATAATAGCGATGCGGCCGAAGATATCCGAGAGAGCTAGCGAGCGAGCGAGGCCTGCAAACATTGTTTCATCTCTTTTCATACTTTGGTTCACACAGCGAACTATAATAGCGATGCGGCCGAAGATATCCGAGAGAGCTAGCGAGCGAGCGAGGCCTGCAAACATTGTTTCATCTCTTTTCATACTTTGGTTCACACAGCGAACTTAAGAGCGATGCGGCCGAAGATATCCGAGAGTTAGCGAGCCTCGCTTCGCTGGCTAGCTTTGTCGCGGTGTGAACCACATCGCTTAGCTCTTAGTTTAATTCGCCTTGCTTGCTCGCTGGCGGTGTCGCAAGTCGCGAGGTCTACAGCTCAGAGCCACTGGTTTAGTGGGTTTAAGCCCCTCATACCCAACCTGCTCTCCCGTGGCAGAATGGATGATGCGAAGGCATTTGTCCTTCTGTCCCGAAAAAAAAACAACGGGTTGCACTCCGGGAGTGCCAGGAGAAGTGTAAACTCGCCTTTGCGGTGGTCTCAAGTCACGTATCCGTCTTACAAATTTTAGATCAGGTCACGTGTCCTGACGCGAGTTAAACATTTTTTATCCATCCCAAAAAGCGCACAACGCCGCTAAATAAGTTTTTATTTAAAAAAAAACCATTTTGCATTCCGGGTTTCCGGCAGAAGTGAAAACTTGAACATTAACGTTGTGCATTTTTGAATATTTTCGCGAGTTAAACATTTTTTTCTTCCAACTACGCTGCTACTCTATCATAACTGCACTACATGTCCAGCACAAAGCGGATCTTTACTGCTCTAGAGCAGAAAAAATGTATAGAAATCCTTTACTGCACTGTTTAGTTTTTTTTTAAATCGCGTGACCCTAAGTGTCACTTGTCTCAAAAAAGGTTGGCCAACCTGACGGCCGTATGGAGTAGCCTGTGAAGTGACATTGAAAAAATACTGGCCAGAAAGCCCTCGCTAACGCTCGTGCTTCAAATATGCACTCGGTGCAATAATAAACTACTTACTGCTTGGCAACAATCTACTATTACCCATCCCAAAAAGTGAACAACGCCGCCAAATAAGTTTTCACTTAAAAAATGTGTCGTCTGTAAAGACGGTTTACAGACGATAATTTTACGTAATACCTAATGGTGAAAGAGCGATAGATACGTCACAAGCCGAACGCTTAGGCTGATCGTGCCTCTATAGCTTGTTCCGCGCTCTCGCTTGTATATGGAACGAGAAAAGTCATTTATTGCCTTTGCTTACAGTAAACAAAAATTGCTAACTTCTAAAAATAAATGGCAAAGGAATGCCTCAGCTTGTGTTACCTTACCACTTAGTGGTAACGCTGTTTTTCAGGCACCCCCTCTCCCTGAGATCTCATGCGGGAGTTTTATTGTATGAGGGCTTCATAACGTTATCACGTCAGAAGTTAGAGTTAGGCAGGCGACTCCCTTTTAGATGGTAGCTCGGAGTATGATCTACGCACAAAAATAGACACCATTAAAACTGATTCATTTATTGACACATCCATATAAATCTTATAATAATGACTAGGCTGATGATTAACGCCGTATGTCAATAACCATATAATAATATCAAAATTATTATCAATAAAACATAAAAAAGTACAAACACAAATGGCCTGCCAAACAATTATAGCCTATTTCACACGAGATAAGGCAAACGATACACCACTCATCTAAATCTGTTTAGACATTTAAAAAGGCTAAAAATCGAAGCGACTTACAAACTAAAAAGATGGCATATTTTTTTAGCCAAAAATTTAACCTAGATTATACGGTAGAGGACTATACTAGTAATTAACAAAACAATTAGGTACCTATTAGCAGCCGCTTTAGGGCAAGAATTTTCTGCCATCTGATAGTCGTTAAAGGAACCGATTCCGATGAACTCTGAAACCAGGGTGTGCACGGTCGATTGAACATGGCACCTACTCGAAATGATGATGACTGGGCGACTGCCAAGGGACGCCTGAATTTTAAACTGGATATCAATTTACCTTCAAAATTCCCTGAAAGAGGCGACCCAACCCATTAATACAGACAACTTTTACTATGGGAACTCAAAAAAAACTCGACTTTATAGTGAAGAAAAGCTGTTTATATTAACAGGCCTAGGCGCCCCTTCAAAAGTGGCACCCCCCGCGCAATTAGCATTTCAGCCCAGCCAGCCTTTTTGCTAACTCAGTGTACGTTTTTGTAGTCACTCCAAATACATTGCGCCTTTCGTATGATTGACTATTTTTATTTAAGATACATAAAACGTAATGTATTTTGATGTGACTCAAACGTTATACACTAAGTTAGCAAATAGGCCGGCAGGGCGACAATGTGATGCTGGAGACTTGGCTCCGATAGGGGGCGACCGTATTAATCTCGCCCGGGGGCGACCGTATTAATTACGCACAAAAAGTCTAGGAAATACTCTTTGCTCTTTGTCTTAGTTCAGTTGAACTTTTTAGTATAGTCCTCTAATATTATTAATCAAAGTTACACTGCTAGCGTATCTAACAAATTGTAAAAAGTGTCAATAGGTAGATTTGGCTTTTAGATAGGTAAATGACGTTGGCATCGAGTACGCCTCAAATATGTTTACTTACACTCCCTGTATTGCTTCCTTTAGATAATAAATACAGTTAATAAGAAAATTATGCAGTATTATTTTATAAAAAAAAATGTATGATTATTCTGTAGATCAACGAAAAATTTTAAAGGAAGGATTTTTGTACCCGATATCTTTATTGGATTAAATTCCTTATTAGTCAACGATTGTCAATAATTTTCTTGTCTCCTCAATATAATATTAATTACCGACGAATACAAATTATCGGGGATAAATTAACAAAACGAAAAATACACAAAATAACAACAGGCCATTTTGGTCAAATAATAAAAATTATAAAATAAATGATCTAGACTATTATATATATATTTTATATCAACACTAACGACTACTAAAAAGTTTCATCCAAAAATATATTTTCGAAAAAGTAGGTAATAAAACTACAATTTTTAGAGAGTAGCTCTTAGGCACCATTTTGTTTTGTAGTCATTCACCATTGTGTTGGCACCAGCGCCGATCTAGAGGGAACGGGTGTCCGGGGCCCATGATGTCCCGGACAGCAAATAATAGGGGTGTCAAAACCAGAATGTGTGCAGTGCAGTATTGGAGGCGCGGTGGGTGGAATGTACCACAATAAGAAGAAACGCACGTGTAGGCGCAAGAGAGCATGTTTTTTTTTTGATTGCATCCCCCCAAAGTCACATTAAGCTAGGGGCGGCATTTTTAAATCTTACCCCGTCTCTAGATCCAGTGCTGGGTGGCATAACCTGTATTAGCTGGTGATGATGTCACCGTATATAAGGTCCATTTAAATTAAGCGCAAATATTTTAAGGGCTGGCCCATAAGCTAGAAAAATGCTCTAGAAGCAATAAAAAATCGACGCGCTATTTTTCAAGATATCTTTACTTGAACTATTAGAAAAACAGACGCGAGAAACACCGAGTGTACAAAAACAATGAAAGCAGTTGATTTATTTGTTTGAAAAAGCTAAAAAAAACTAGCGTGTCGATATCTCTAAATTTGCTACTATAGAAATTAAATGGACCTTAAATAGAGTGATGGTCAAAGAAAATAATACTCTCTGACGAGAGGTTGTTGCCAATATAATCGCGCCTCGCTCAGTTGGCAATTGGCATGGGGTCCCAACTCGAAAAGCGTAGTATTTGCTTTTACAAGTTTACACAAATGGCGCCCTGGGTTTGGTCACTAATATTTATCAACCATATTTTAAAAATATAAAAGCAACATTAACGTAATATAGATTATTCGAAATGCAAAAAAATATTTTTGGTAATATTAAAATATAAAATATATTATGGTTTTCATAAAACCATTTTGCTTAATCAACAATTTATTCTTTCATCTTAACTACGAGAAGAAAAGAATTAAGGGTATTTGACTAATCCCTTATTCTGCCCATATGTCGTACAAATAATTCTTCAACATTTGTTCTTTAAAGATTTGCAAATAAAAAACATGTTGTGTTCTACATGATGGCTGCACTGATTCGTAAGTTCCGATAAGCCGCTGTCATTGGATAATATTTGACAAGCAACTGACACATTGTTGCCCAATAACAGCTTTCCGGACACGACGCCTCAGTGCTGCCGCCACTCACCTAAAAAAGCCTAATTTTTTAAGTATATCTAAGTACTTAAATATAAAATCTTTAAAGTACGCAATGGTAACATTAAAGTATGCCATTTTGCTTAATTAATCATTAAATCAGTCCTTAAATCTACAAAAAAAAAAATATGGCCAGTCATTCGTCGCGCATCTAAGGGCCGGCTAAATATTCAGAGCGCGGCGCTAGTCATTGGATGATAATAAGCAGTGACTAACACACACATTGTTTCCCAAACAAGAAAAGAATATAACTATCTTGCCTACATACAAAGTTAAGCCAACTTTTTTGACTTCGAACACGGCCTGGGTGTTCTTTGACCTTGAACACGGCCTGGGTGTTCACTCTCTTTCATACATTAAGCATTATTATCTTGAAAGAGATAGAACACACGGGCCGTCTACAAGAAGTTGCTAAGTCAAAAACGATTGCTTCATTTCTTTATATGTATGTAAGTAAAATCACCATACGACCCGGAATATCTGTGTTGCCACCACTTATTTGAAAAAAACCCTTAGGCCCAACGCAAACGACAGAATATCCGTGACGCAATTTTTAGTCTGTGAAAATAGATCCTATGCAATCATATGCACACAACGCGCCATAGAGGCTTTGTGCGTCGCAGACTCGATCGGACATAAAGTGTGTCGTCTGAGTTGGGCCTTATTGAGCATTATATTGCCTCTTTGATCAAATATAATGGTAGATACACAGTCTGATACAAAATGAAGCCTTAATAGTGTCCCCGATCCAAAACATCATGTATACGTACTTACTTATACATGATGTTTTGGATCGGGGACACTCAACATCATGCCTACTTAGGCATGATGTTTTGGAAACAACAACAAAAACGGTACTTCTGAAAGTATGATACTCCATCTTTCTTTTTCACTTTTGATGCGTAGTTTTTGCATCTTTTCACTGTACCTTCGTCATCGCGAGACGTGAGAGTGCCAGCGCGGTTTATTGTAACTGTGGACAAAACATCTCCGAATCTCGGTTAGTGCGCTGTTTTGCCGGTGCCACTTTTAGAGCGCGAATCGTGTATCTACCATTATATTTGATCGAAGTATTGCCTAGAATGCCATCATATTCAATGAGGGTTACATGAATCGATTATTTCCCTAGGTGGCGGCACTGTGTAGAAGTATTTTGACAGCAGCTGTCAAAAGCCACCAATCATAAAAATGATGATTAAACATTGTCAGCGAACAAAGTAAGTGGCAGTCCATTGTAACCATTTTTTTTTTAAATCTGATTGTAACTGTGCTGGGGTACTATTTTCGAAAATGTGAAACTCGCCTTCAAGCGATTTTTGTATGGAAAAATAGCTCGTTTACGAACGGCGTCATTTCAAAAATAGCACTCCTGAAGAGAGCGGGTCACTATCCCGGCCTCCGGTGGGTCGAGCGCATTAGTACCGAGCCTGCTCGATTAGATAAGAGGATAGTGAGCTGTGCCTGTGTACTGGAGCTATGGTCGAGGTGTGTTCTAAGCGTTTTTCAATGTTTCAAAGTTGGGGTCCATTTCGCGGATTTTGTCCAACAACACATCGGCTAGGTTCAGCTCGGGATTGGTGTCTGAAAGAATACAAAAGGTTGTTGTGGAGGCCGTACGTTTTTATCCCTTACGTGAAAGACAGATCTAAAGGCCATAATACCCAAAGGCCACGTTTAGCGTATTGGTTAGCATTAGCTGGAAAACAGAATCAAGGGAGGACTGGTCTGCTTGGCATCTTTGAGACTATGTATAATGTTTATTATCATTGTAATGCTGTCATCACGTCAGACCCTGGGCTCCAACGCATCACACCTGAAGATAGAACCGGGAAAACATTCAGATAAAAAAAAGAATTCAAGCATCTTTTAGGGCTTTAGCTGGGATATGCCTTTTTCATTATCAGCATCATTTCAGCCGTAACAAGTCCACTGCTGGACCTTTGTCCAGCAGTGGTCAGTTGTCCGGCCTCTCTCAAGGTTTATTCGTTCCATGGGAGGATATTGCCATACTCACCACGCTTGGCAGGCGTGTTGGAAACGCAGTTTCTTTGACTTCGTGTGTTTCCGACGTTGCTGCCCATCGGAAGCATTTTTAAGCTGGGGACGGATAGGTTTTTCTTCGATTTGGGAAGGGAATCAAGGTATTGGGATTCTACTAAGAACGGGGGAAAAGCAAGTAGATGCCATACTGCAACCACCGGACAGGCAGTTAAGGATGATACCTCAGACCTTATAAAACTATAACTATAGCTAGAAGACTCACTGTCGAAGTAGACGAGTTCACATTTCCCCTGGCACTCGGGGCTCTTGGAGATAATGGTGCGCAACATGTGGCAGAAGTCCGTCACCACCTCGTCTATGTCAATGTTTCTCAACTCTGGAAACAACACCAAGATTTAAATCTCCCGCTCTCTCTCTAGATCTCATGCGTTCCCTCAGTGATGAGGATCGTGGCCCCTCTGAACATGGCTGGGGACAAGTTCTCTCGGTCTGACCATCTTGTTGGACTTTTTCCTCTTGGTCTTTTTCTTTCTACTTTGCCCGTGACAATTAGTCTTTCCAGATTGTCAGGTGTTCTGCGGGCACCAATAACACAAGATTTAAACAGGTAGCTGATTTTACAAAATATCAGTTTTGTGACAAGCGTGTATTACGATTATTAATGAAATCATTCTGTCAAGAGCTTTCCAAGACAAATCAAATGAAACCAAACTTTGAGTTTATCTCCTTTAGTTCAGGAGTTCCCATTGCCACCTTCTAACTCCATCATAAAACTAGCTCTATGACTCCATAATATTGTATTGTTGGACTAACATAAGTTGCTAACATACATTGCTGAAACGTAGTATACATTTCAGCAATGAAAAAATTCAAATTTAGCTTCCTATAGAAATACACAACTACAAAAGATTGAGACAAAAATCTAAGTATATGGTGGCCGGCGGAGCTTTTGTGTAATGAAAGTATGGAAGGACAACGGATATGGCAAATGCATTCATAGAAATATCAACTCAATGTAGTTAGAGATACAGTGTAATTTAGCTCGCGTCAGAACGCAGCACCTTTTAGTTTAAATACTTACAGCAAGCCAATTTTATACTTATAGCTCTTAACATACGATTCATAATTCGTTGAAGTCTGTGAACACATGACTAAACGCGCGTCGTTCGTCACTATGTAGTGCTTGATATAGTATATTTCTTTTCTTTCAGCATTAAATGTTATTCCTTCTTTTGTTTTTCGCATGGCTGGATCTCATCTTATAATTACATTATCTACCTTATTCCCAAATAACAGTTAAATATAACTAGTTTGGGAAATAAGCGGCCCATTCTCAGATGTCTTAGTTTAAGGTCAGGGGGCGATGGAGCGGGGCCTGTCGAGGTGATTGCCCACCAAAATACATGCCCGACCTAGTTTCTCTCGGTGCTGTCAGTTCGTGAAGTGCTTTACGTTCCACCACTCCTTAGTTCTATATTATTAAATATTTCTTGGTACATCTCTCTGCATACATATATTGTATGTTACCTTTATATCAATTAATATTTTTATTATTATCTTTATTTACTTTAATTCTTAGGTATATGTTTTTACAATATATATATAAAATTAAAATATAAAAATATAATACTAAATATTAAAAAAAACATTATATAAACCTAAACCTAGAGTGCCGTCAGCAGCGGGGCAGGGCTCAAGCTACCGGCGGTCAGGACGCCAGAGAAAGAAACCTTCTGATAATTCGTGCCGTATCCAGGAGTACTGCCTTCTGTATCTGGCCCTTGATCCAGCCATCCAGCGAGTAAAGTAAAGTACAGTTTATTTATTTGCCATAAATGTGGTAGCATAGTACAATTAGATTAAGCCGTAAGTATCACACATTTAACTGTTTCCAGCATGCAAATATTCTTGATTACATTTTAAAATATTTTAGTTATGAGTCCAATTTCATGTCTCTTAAGGTGTTGGTCGAGACTCTTTGTTATTATTATAATTATTATTAAGTGGGATAGGCCTGCCGATGCGACTTATAAGAGTGATAGTACTGTATGAACAAGGTTGTACAAGGGCGCCGTGTGGGGCCTACCTTCATAGAGCGCGCGTCGCTGCAGCACCTTGTGTAGGGTGTGCAGCGGCGTGGCGCACTCGGCCGCCAGGTACACGGGCTCGCGCCCCGGGCGGTGGATCTTGTACGCCGAGTTGCGGTAGATGCGGTTCTTCACGCCCGCCACGTCCTTGTTTACGTCTTTCAGGGACTGCAACAACATTAAGGTTCAAGCTACACAGGTAGCATTGATGGAGAGTATACTGCTCTACTGCTCGATTCCGGTTACTGTTTCTGTTTTAGTAAAGATTTTATACATATATAACAGGTATGTTGCGGACGCATATTTTTCCGCATCCATTGATGCGGATACAGAAGCAGATTCTCGAAAATGCGTAAAAGTTTGTTGAAGTTGTCATTCCTGGCAGTCAAAACAGAAAATATAGGAGGGTTGTGTGTCCGATAGCTGATATAATAAAAATAATTTTACTTAATGAATTTAAATTAATTAATCTAGAACTATCTCTGAAAACTTTTAAATCATCGGCATAAAATAGACAGTTGCCAATTATGTTCTCTGTCAAATCATTTATAATGACTATAAAGAGTAAGGGCCCTAAAATCGAGCCCTGAGGCACGCCAGAAGTAACATTTATAGGGCTAGACACGAAACCCTTACGAGCAATCATCTGACTCCGATTAGAGATGAAAGATGAAATCCACCGCAAAAGAGATTCGTGAACGCCGTAACGAGATTGTTTCTTTATAAGAAATTGATGATTGATTTTATCGAACGCTTTTAAGGAATCATTATGTACAGAGCCTACCTGAAGACGTCTGTCAAAAGCATCGCTAATGTAAGAGTAAATATAAATAATAATAAATAAATATATACGGACAAATAAAACAGATTCAGCTAGCCCCACAGTAAGTTCGAGACTTGTGTTATGGGATACTAACTCAACGATACTATATTTTATAACAAATACATATATAGATAAACATCCAAGACCCAGGCCAATCTGAAAAAGATCATTTTCCATCTTGACCTGGCCAGGGATCGAACCCGGTCACTCCGTGTCGCAGGCTGGCGTGTTGACCGCTGCTCCACGGAGCTAGTCTAGAGTAAGACTTATATATGAAAAATAAGTAGCAAATAGATCCAAATCAATAAAAACGACAAGAGGGTTAAAGAAATGAGCCCTGAAAAAACAACTAACAAATACCTTCTAAAATTATTTGTCTTACTGGTGATACTAGTTGAGGTTCAGATGTATTTTGAACGGGCGAAAAAGTATTTGATATTTAAGCAAGTTAGTTCGTATCAAAATAATACAGTCATGTTACGCACACGCGCGTGCGCATATGCGGTACAATAACAACGATAGATCTTTGGCGCCAGTGAGGCAAACATACGTCAGGTACCTCCATTGCCTCAAGGTACGGCAGCACAGCCTGGGTGTTGCGCTTGTTGAACTCTATCAGGTCGGGCGGGCAGTACATCGACTTGGTGATGATGATGAACAGCACCTGTCACCAAACCACATTAAATTAACACTACTTTTGGTTCCACGGCGTGGAGAGATGAATTTGTAAGTTAAGGTTTCTTTGTTTCTCCTTTTTATAACAGAACTGTTCTAAAATGGGTATCATGTTTTAAGTAAGAATGTAGTATCAAACCACGCTACTCATCATCATCATCATCATTTCGAGTAGGTGTCACGGTCAATCGACCATGCACACCCTGCACCACGCTACTAAATCAAATTTAGTAGCGTGGTTGAGAAATCAATCTTATGATGAGTTGGAAACATTTATTCCCTGATACATGCATATGTGCGCAAATTGCAAGCGCTAGATAGATGCGCTGCATAGAGCGAAAATATGTATTTGAGCATGTATGCACATGCTCAAATGCATAATTCTGTTCTATTCTATTCTAATGTAAACCTACAACAAAATTTTCTATTTTTATTTGGTAACTTTAAGATACCTAGCGATAAGAAGAGTGGGGCCTCCTGGCACAATCATTTTTTTTGCTTAAAAGGAGACTCCAGCAACAAGCCTTATAGGTACTAAAAAATGTTGTCACCCAATAAAATATTTTATTTTTTATTTTTTAAGTATATATGTACAGGAGTTTGTTGGTTACACCATAACTTCTAAATACTTACCTAAATAGATTTAAATGTAAACGATATCGTTAGATTTTTTTATCGAAAAAGTTTGTTTATCTTAATAATGGCATGAAGAGAGAGTGCGAGGCGAGGGGAAGAGAGGGGGCAAAGGAAGAGGGGAGAGGAAAAAAAACCATGAGAGAAGGCCAAGGAGGAGAACAAAAGGGGAGATGATCCTGAAGTTAGTTTTTAAAATTAAGCAAAACTGTTCTTTTTTTCAGCTCCCCTCCATCATTCATTCATTTCGTGTAGGTGTCACGGTCAATCGACCATGCACACCCTGGTATCAGAGTTCTTCGGAACCGCCTCTCGGGCTCTGACGTGGTTCCTTTACCGACTACCAGATGGCAGCCGGGACCAACGGCTAACGCCTTAACCACGGAGGCAGAGAGAGAGAAGGGAAGATGGAAAGAACGGGAGGAAAACAGGGAGAGAAACTACCTTGACGGGGAACACGATGTTATTCATAGACTCGTAGATGCGAATGTTCTCCTGGAAGCCCACGAAGTGCGCGCCGTCGTTGGGCAACACGTGCACGAGGTAGCCCTCGAAGAAGCTGCACGCCATGCCGATGCCGTAGCGAATGGAGGACGACGCGTGCTCCTGATACAACAAGTTTTCTTTGCAAAAATTACATGTTTGAACGTATCGCGTACGCATAAAGTTCAAACGCGACAATGCATCTTTAGCCTCGACCATACCATTCAATCGAAGCTGAAAATAGTACGCAGCACTGAAATCTTATTTATTTTAATGTTGCGTACTATTTTCAGCTTTGATTGAATGGAATAAGGTTGATATTTAATTACCACTTAAAAAGTGCTCGAGCATTTTTACCGCCTGGTCTGAATTGACCCTAGGGGTTCGGTTTTGTCACCCCGTCGGTCTGAACCCTAAAAACTACATACGAACACATTTGAAATAAATACCTTTTTGAAGTCTAAACTTCTTCAGCAGCGTTGTGCACTTTTTGGGATAGATAAAAAGGTTAAACTCGCGTCAGGACACGTGACCTAATCGAAAATTCGTAAGACTGACCATATTGAAAGCAAACTGCTCGTCTCAAGCAGTTAAGGGTGACACCCCTATCCCTCCCCTGGCGTTCCATCGCTCTTTGGCAAACCTGCAACTTGAGCTTTTGTTCTTTGGTCAATTACCAAGTACCGTAGGTTAGAATGGACAAGATACACATGTCAAGGAGTCGCTTTTTAAGGCTAGAAATAAATAGCTTACCATTTCCAGATATTTGGCGACTAGATGCGCAATGAACAGCATAAGGAACTCGTCGCCGAACAAACGCTCGTTGCAGTAAAGGAGAATGGCGGTGGACGCGGCGAATATATACAGGTACGGCTTGTTGGCCTGCACGATCAACTGCAGGTTGATTGTCTGCTTCAGGTTGATCAGCTTGTACGCGAGGGTGATGGCCACGTGAGAGCCGCTGATGAAGAAAATGTAGAACACATAGCGAGCTGAAAGTGAGTAATCTTTCATATAAAAAATCCGACTTCAATTACACTACTAAACCTATTGTGATGAAATTTAACTGGGACCAACTTGAAGGCATACCCTTTCAACAAAAAAATATTAGGTTCTTAAATGACTGAGATCTGAGGTAACAAACATTTAAAAAAACCGGCCAAGTGCAAGTCGGACTCGCACACAAAGGGATCCGTACCGTTATCTATAAAAACGGTAAAAAAATCATGTCTGTTGTATGGGAGCCCCCTTTAATAATTGTTTTATTTTTATTTAATTATTTATTTTAAAAGTGAATAATAGTGAATATATAACTAAATATTCTGTGAATATTTCAAGCGTCTACCTGTTGCCGTTATCAATATCGAGCAAAAACAAGCACGTTTGTTGTATGGGAGCCCCCTTAAATATTTATTTTATTCCACTTTTTAGTATTTGTTGTTATAGCTGTTGTTATATTTGTGCTGCTCCGCCCACTGCCACTTTAATCCTTCAGCCCCCAAGAGGCCAGATCTGGCCGCATAACAATAAAAACTCCATTGTGTCTGCGTTTCCGCGATTGACGGGTTAAAGAGCTAATCCTCTAGACTATAATCGTGACCATAGTTCTTCTACTGATCTTCAGTTCTGATCCGGTCTCGTAGAGAAACATCGAGCCCTCTCCATAACTCTTTGAGCGACCTTGAGCTTTCTTGTAAGGCCCATAGTAAGGGACCATGTTTTGATGACTAAACCAAGTCATAACCTAACTGTGGAAATCCATCTAGCGTTTTGGAAGATACGAAGTACCTTAGAAATTTACAAACACACAACAAAGTCTAGTATATACAATGGATTCACATCATCTTTGCAAAAAAAAATGTGAATAGCTTTTATTATAAACGAATCCACACTTTAAAGTACTTTCCAAGACAAATCAAATGAGCCCAAACACGATTGGTGTACCCTGTTTAGTTTAAGAGTTAGAAGGCCACATTCCGTCGCCATCATCAGATCAGCGCAGCGATTCCATAATATTGTTTTGTCATCTGATTAACACATGCAAGCAAAATTTCAGCTAGTAGATCGGATCAAATTTAACTTGCAAGATTTTAATAAAAAATATAATAAATAAATATATACGGACAAATCACACAGATTGAGCTAGCCCCAAGGTAAGTTCGAGACTTGTGTTATGGGATACTAACTCAACGATACTATATTTTATAACAAATACATATATAGATAAACATCCAAGACCCAGGCCAATCTGATAAAGATCATTTTCCATCTTGACCTGGCCGGGGATCGAACCCGGGCACTCCGTGTCGCAGGCTGGCGTGTTAACCACTGCGCCACGGAGCTGTCAAAAGATTTGATTACAGACAAACATCGGGACAGGTGAAACTAAATAAAAGCTTGTAAAAATGTTAAAATGCCGGTTAAAATAGCCTATACTTTCGTTCCTTACCTTCTCAAGTGGCATTCGAATTGGTATACAAGGACCTCTTTAATCTAAGCAAAAACTGAAAGAGGCTCTTGAGAACGAAACTATGTCGTGAGAAAGGAATTTGTTTGTTATGAAAATAAGGTTATCGCCATTTGACCCAGCAACAGTTTTATTAATATAAAAACCATCTATTTATTATCTAACTAGACTAGTATTGTAAAGAGGAAAGATTTGTGTGTTAGTTTGTAATGCATTAACTCATAAAGTACACGGCCGATTAAAAAAAAAATCATTTAAGGTAGAACACTACATTATCTGAGTATAACATATGCTATATTTTACTTTAAAAAAAAATCGGGAGCCGTATGCAAATTGCAATTGCAATTGTGTGTAACCCAAGGTATCAAACAGTGGCGTAAGTACGGGGCGCCACGGGCCCCCTAGGACCGGGGGCCCGTGGCACTATGCAAGAAGCCGCCGAAGCTGAACTCAAACTCTCATGGGCCCCCTAGGCCCCCCTAGCCCTCTAAATCGTATAGTTACGCTACTGGTATCAAATGGTAAGCTTGTATTTTAATTTAATTATTGATTTTAAAGTAATAGTACATTACTGCAGAGGCCGGGAAGTAAGGGATTGCCGGACGAGTAGAGTTTTCAATACGAGTCCGGCAAGCCGATTCCCGGCAAAGGCATGTATTGTGCTTTTCTCAATAAATGCGAGGAAATAATGAATGACGTACTACTGGGAATAAATGAGTATAATATAAAAAACGATATAATATGTACATTTTTATTTTCATATTTGTTTTACGGCATTTGGTGTTCTACGCCTTTTCCTTCATATTTTTCAAAGTTTTATCAAAGAAATGATGGTATAATTCATTTCGTTGATTCGACGAAACTCCTGGCGACAATTCCAACGAATCCTCTGGTTTGATCCTAGACTACGCAGTAACGCGAGCGACCACCAGCCCGCTATGTAAATCTCTAAATTCGCACCATGACACTTTAGTTAGTCCACACATTGTTCATAAACATAGCCATTTATAACACCAAATTACACCGATTTTACATTATAAAGTCCATTATAAGCAATCTGCAAAACAATCCAAAACAACAACCTTGCTTGCAGTAAAATAAATAATAGTACATTCCCGCGTTATTTTCTTTTTTAATTTCAATTGTCATTTCGTGCTAAGGAAACATAGTCCATACAGCCCAGGCATATTTTACCCAAAAAAATGTAATACCGTAAAAATCTGCTTTCCCGCGTTTTTTCTTTTTATTATTGGTATATTTTTGTGTGATTTTAACAACATTTTAATTAAATTATTTTCATATTCATATACTTATATCTTACTTACTCGATGAGGGCATTCTTTTATAATGTGATAGCCATTGGCTGCATGACAAGTTACATAGTACAGTTTGTAATTCTTGGCTCGTCCATTACTTTACCGGCCTAGGCCAGGAAAGTAAGTATGAAAATTCATTCCTGGCCGCTGCTCAAAACTTTTAAATTAATCTATGTAACTTGTCATACAGCCATGGCTACCACATTATAAAAAAAGCACTCATCGAGCATATAAGTATATGAATATGAAAATAATTTTATTAAAATGTTGGTATGAAATCAAACAAAAATATGCCAATAATAAAAAGAAAAAAGGCGGGAAAGTAGATTTTTACGGTATTACATTTTTTGGGTAGAATATGACTGGGCTGTATGGGCTATGTTTCCTTAGCACTAAATGACAATTTCAATGAAAAAAGAAAATAAATCGAGTAGGTGTCACGGTCAATCGACCATGCACACCCTGGTGTCAGAGTTCTTCGGAACCGCCTCTCGGCCTCTGACGTCGTTCCTTTAACGACTACCAGATGGCAGCCGGGACCACCGGCTTAACGTGCCTTCCGAAGCACGGAATCATCTTTATTATCAGACAATCAGGTGATTCAAGCCTGCAATGTCCTAACCAAACCGGAAACAACTAAACAAAGTATGCTTCCGGTGGGAATCGAACCCACGACCCCCGGGTCAACAGGCAAACGCCTTAACCACTGGACCACGGAGGCTGTTCACGTACTATTATTAATTTCGGCGGACTGCAAGGTTGTTGTTTTGGATTGTTTTACAGATTGCTTCTAGTGGACTTTATAATGTAAGATCGGTGTAATTTGGTGGTATAAATGGCTATGTTTATGAACAATGTGTGATGGTGCAGCTGTGGTGCGGATTTAGAGATTTACACAGCGGGCTGATGGTCGCTCGCGTTACTGCGTCGTCTATGATCAAACCAGAGGATTCGTGAAAAATGACGCCAGGAGCTCCGATGAAACAACGAAATGAATTATACCATAATTTTTTTGATAAACGTTGAAAAATATGAAGGTCTAAAAAGCGTAGAACACCAAATGCCGTAAAACAAATATGAAAATAAAAATGTACATACTATTATCGTTATTTTTATATTATACTCATTTATTCCCAGTAGTACGTCTTTCATTATTTCCTTGCATTTATTGAGAAAAGCACAATACATGCCTTTGCCGGGAATCGGCTTACCGGACTCGTATTTATTGCCAAGGCCTCGCTAACGCTCGGCCTTGAAAACTACTCGTCCGGCAATCCCTTACTTCTCGGCCTCTGCAGTAATGTACTATTTACAAGCTTCGAAGTGCGGGCGTTAAGGATAACTCGTGGATTACTGCCAATAGTTTTATTATTTTACAACGACTTGTGTATTCTACAAGATAGCGGGCGAGAATGACGTTCACGCTCCCAAAAACGCGACATTATATCCGATTGAAGAAGCGACATGGTCGCCTATTGCAAAACTTTTGGGCGAGCTAATTAGTACTCGCCCCCTGGCCATACATGGCTCACAAATCTCTAAGTGCATTACAATATTATGATGTTTAATAACTATTATCGAAGTAATCATTACAAATGAAATAACATTTGTAACAATATATAGTCAACTAGCTTTCGCCCGCGGCTCCGCCCGCGTCATTGTCGATCCTCCGGGAATAGTTCTTTTTCCCGGGATAAAAGGTAGCCTATGTCCTTCTCCATACTCCAGAGAACTTGTATGCAAAATTTCATAATAATCGGTTCAGTAGTTACGGCGTGAAAGCGTAACAAACAAACAAACAAACTCACTTTCGCATTTATAATATTAGTAAGGATATTTCAAGTGTCTACCAGTTGCCGTTATTAATATCGAGCAAAAGCGAGCAAAGCAAAAAATTCACGTTTATTGTATCCCTTAAATATTTATTTTATTCTGTTTTTAGTATTTGTTGTAGAAGCAACAGAAATACATCATCTGTAAAAATTTCAACTGTCTACCTATCACGATTCATGAGATAGGTACAGCCTGGAGACAGACGGACAGACAGACAGACGGACAGCGGAGCCATATTAATAGGGTCCCTTTGGGTACGGAACCCTAAAAATACAACCGAATTACGTAACCTACAATTTCTTTAAGTCTGTTATAAATCTAAAATAGAGAATACTAGCTTTCGCCCGCGGCTCCGCCCGCGTCATTGTCGATCCCCCGGGAATAGTTCTTTTTCCCGGGATAAAAGGTAGCCTATGTCCTTCTCCATACTCCAGAGAACTTGTATGCAAAATTTCATGATGATCGGTTCAGTAGTTACGGCGTGAAAGCGTAACAAACAAACAAACAAACTCACTTTCGCATTTATAATATTAGTAAGGATTAAAACTCACCAATAGTGACCGCCCATTGCTGCGTGTTATCGAAGCTGACGCTCTTCGACCCTGAAAAGAAGAATACCACTATCAGGGCCAATGACCCGCCCATCGTCCAACGCGCAGGCGAAATCGGCCTCGCGAACATTTTGCACTTCACTTCAACTACAAACTATACTATACAGAAGAGTAGCTACGAGAATAGGATATTCTTCCGACAAGAAAAGTATTGTATTATATAACTTAATTTTTTCCTCAGTTAATCTAGGCTAGGATGAACTTATAACTTGATATTTAAAACAAAGTTGTAATTTTAGCACAGTTAAGTAACTTTAAATGAGATTTGATAACATTTTTGACGTCTGCTTGACGACGCGAGTTGTATATCAATAACTCAAACCATGGAGGAGCATATGTTAAGTCCGGGATAACAAACAAAGTTAAAATATAAGGGCGTGCGTAAACTTTTTACTAAATACCTAAAGTCAATGAAAACCAGTAACATAAATTTAAAATTTTAAGCAGCCTTCACTTAAAAATTTTAAGAATCATATTTAAGTACAATTATTAGAAAACCTGCTTTCAATCAAAATAAACGGGATTCAAATCGGCGAGTTACGTTGCCACAGATAGACAGGCAGACGCATAAAGCGGTCAAACTTAGAACACCCCTCTTTGAAAAACTTATTACACCTCTCTACAAAAATCTACCAGCGTTATTCGGGATAAGGTAAAGATTCTAGATATCAATTATAAATTTATTGAGCGGTTTTGAAGTTTTGGTGGAAGAAAGAAACACTCTTGGGTCAACATTATACATTATGTAGGCAAGTATGTATGTTCATGTATATATTATCTATGGATATGGAACCAAATGTTGGTAACTAATTTTTAGGGTTCCGTGGTAAACAAGGAACCCTTATAGTTTCGCCATGTCTGTCCGTTCGTCCGTCTGTCCGCCCGCGGTTTTACTCAGACTATAAGTACTAGAAAGCTGTAATTTAGTATGGATATGTATTTAATCACGAAAAAATGGTAAAATAACATCTTGAAAAAAAAAATTATTGTCAACATCATTTTTCGATTTACTAATCCGTTTTTTAAATACTTGGTTTTATAGTCCAAATTTTTGTTTCAGTCCATTATTTTATATTTTTGTCACGGTAAGTGCGCAAAATTGCATGCTCAGAGTTCACCTCAGTACACATTGTCCTATACTGACAAATATTATGTCAAAGTTACATGCACCAATCGTGAAAATAATAATTCACACATTATTTAGGGACAATGCTTTCTGGAATAAATCTATTGTTATTATGTTTCTTAAGGCTACAATTTACGCAGACGAAGTCGCGAGAAAACAACTGGTGTAACTATAAATATGGAATAGTTTTATGGCAGAGGCAAAATTTTATTCTTTTCAACTAAAGAAGCATGTAACGATATTAGTGAAAATTCTTTGCCTATCCCATTTCATACGGATTCCGAGATCAGTTCCGGTCATTGGAAGGGAGGTTAATTTCCAGTCCGCGGCCGCCCTAAAGTCAAAGTTGAAAGCTCACGTACGAAACATAAACATATCGGAGTGGGAGCTTACAAAGCTCGCTTTGTTGCTTTATCACCTTTTCTCGGTAACGCGCTTGCTACCGTAAATTATTAGTCAACTTTTTTTTCATTATGAACTGTGAATTGTTCAAAACAAGTTTATTAAAAGAAAAATAAAACAAAACTGCCCTGAAAAAATATAGCAAGGTTTCTAACGATAGCACAGTTTTGTCTAAACAGATTAAGAGGTTATGGCAAAGAATATATACACGTTATGGTGAAATAAAGAAACTCACACACATACACCAGCTTCCGTGGGCAATAATCGACACTCAGACTTGGTTGGGCCTATTATATTTGGGCTCACGTATGCTCATTACACTCAAAACAGGGTTATAATACCTAATTCCCTTCCCAGGTTCAACAAATTCCTATCCTTCTCCAGCTTTAAAATATTGTCGATGGGCAGCAGCGTCGGCAGCCCAAGAAGCCAAAGAAACAGCACTCGTCAACCCGCCTGCGAATCGTGGTGAGTATGGCAATATCTTGTTACTAGCCGTCGCCCGCGGCTCCGCTCACGGTAATGTTGACCCCCGGGAACAGTACTCCTTTCCGGGTGAAAGGTTGCCTGTGTTAATCCAGGTAATAACCTGTCTATGTGCAAAATTTTGTCAAAGTAAGCCGTTTTAGGGTGAAAGAGTAACAAACATTCATACATCCATACATACTCACAAACTTTCGCGTTTATAATATTAGTAAGGAGTGAGAATGGAAAGAAGAATCCTTGGAAGAGCAGCAGTTGCCTTCTTACGAATGAAATGATGATGATGATGATGATAGGATTGACGGCAGAGTAAAATTAGAAACGCAGAATAGTGATAGGTGGCAAGTAATATGTGCTCCTGCTAGTTTTTTAAAATTTCTAGAAAAAAAAATCTCTTATACCTATACAAGTGGTTGCCCGCGGCTCCGCCCGCGTTAATGTCGATCCCTTTAGAACAGTAGAATTTCCGGGAATCAAACATACCCTATGTCCTTCCCCGGGCCTCACACCTCCATACCAAACATAATCTTCCATATAATAATTGGCTGTCTGTAAAGTCGGTTTATGGGCGATAATTTTACGTGATAACGGTGGAAGAGAGATAGATGCGTCACAAGCCGAACGCTTAGGCCGATCGTGTCTCTCTATCGCTTGTTCCGCGCTTTCGCTTACACACGAAACGTGACACTTTTTCGTGTCAAAAAATTATATAGGGGGATGGAGACATACTAATAGAGGAAGAATTTAAAAAAAAAATGTCTGTCTGTTTGTCTGATACTCGCTAATCTCCGGAAATACTGGTCGGATTCGAACACGATTCGAATGAAACTTTTTTCATTGTATACTTATCTTATCAAGCCTGAGCAACATATTGGATATAATTTATTTTGAAAACTTGAATACCTGATAACTATAACGGTCCAGCTAAACTATAAGAAATATAAAAATGACGCCTTAACAAAATAAAAGTTGTTTAGCCTGATGAGCATTTTCTGCGGAGTCATAAAGTCCACGCGAACGAAGTTGCGGGCATCAGCTAGTTAAAAACATTTTTTTAATAATTTTAGCAATTTTTCCTACATGTGTGCTTTATTGCGTTGCCTCATACCAAATTTCAAAATTCTGAGTTCTATAGGGAAATACCCGTTTTGATTCCCTTGCGAATTGCGAACATAGAAGTATGAAAGTCGAATTTTTTTTTTTTAATCTATGCTTGCGAATGTCGAAAATGTGCGGCATAAAACAGTAGACCTGAGTATTTAAATCATAGATTTAAAAAATTCTATGATTTAAATACAGGTGTTATGCAAAATAAACATAAGTCACTATTTTGCATTTAGAACAGCATACAAATTTTTGTGATAATATAATTCAAATCCTTCTTATCTATAGACACCCACAGCACATGTCATGATAAAACATTTTGATAGTTTGTTCTTTTTTTTTTCTATGTTATACGGCGGCAAACGAGCAAGCGAGTCACCTGATGGTAAGCGATCAGCGCTGCCCATGAACAACTGCAACACCAGGGTGTAACAGGAGCGTTGCCGGCCTTTAAAGGAGTTGGGGGAAGGACACAGGGGGAGGAAATGAGGGAAGGACGGGCCTCCGGCGCTCTCACTCACCAAACTAAGCATAGAAGCGGTAAAACTTATACTGGTTCACCTGAATCAGATCAGGAAAACTGCTTTAAAATTGAGTTGCAAGATGTTATATGAATGCTTGTAATAATAAGAATCTTATGCTTACCAAAAATTATGCTGGTTACTACTATTGCATGTAGCATAAAAACATGACTTTTGTTTATGGTTTTTTCAGTCATTCTGCAAAAAAGAATTAAGTAATGTTATGACTGCAGACATCTGAATAGTTTTAGTCTTAAATTAATAAACCAGCCAACATAGGCTTTTCAGGTGTAGTTATAAAGTTCGTAAGAAGGACACGTGACCTGAGACCGCCACAAAGGCGAATTTCACTTCTGCCGGCACTTCCGGAGTGTAACCTTAATTTTTTAAAATTAAAATTGGTTAAATTGATTGAAGTCGTTTTTTAAAGTGAAAACTTCTTTAGCGGCATTGTGCACTTTTTGGGATGGGTAAAAAATGTCAAACTTGCGTCAGGACATTCCGCAATATTCAAAAATTGTTCAAGTTTTCACTTCTGCCAGCACTCCCGGAGTGCAAACTGTTATTTTTTTTATGAATAATTATATATAATTAATAGTTATGTTTTATGAAAATTTCAAATGTAAACTAACTTATCCTTTGGAACTTTAGTAAAGTATCTATAATAGTGCATACATAAATACTAACATTTGTTTATTAAATTACATTTTGTAATTAATTTATTCAATAAGTATTTAAATGATATTTAGATGAAGACAAAAGAGACCTTGAATAATATTTTTTATCAATAAATACTGGGGTACCTATGGAAAATGGAATGCTGAACGTAGCGATGAGCAGTCCATTGTCACATTCAGCATGTATACCTCTAATGGAGGTTTATAATTAATCTTAGATAAATTTTATATTAGAAGTCCCCCATGAGGCTAGCATAGTCACACCAAATGTACTGAAGCCTCGAAAAATAATAAGATTAAAGAAAAAGAAAATATCAATAAATACACATAGGTATCAAAGTTACAAACAATTAAGCAAGTACATTTATAAAAGCTCCCACCCTTCCTTTTCTAGTCAAAACGCTAGCCACATTACCGCAGTGGATTGCTTTCCTTTGCCCCAGGAACATATATCAACAACAACATCACTACCATCAGGTGAGATGGGAGACAAATGCCTACTTCAATAATAAGTAAAAAAAAAGCTGTGCTAACTTATTGATAACCTGCCCATGAAAATTACTAAGGCCAACCAACTATGTTTTGGTCCATTCCTTCATTGTAGAAATAAAAATAAACACAAATATTTATTACATAAGTATACAATCTAAATGCACAACTACACATTGCTTGTTAGCATATTTTAAAGATATGCTTATGTGTGATAATACCTAAATATGAAAGATATGAGAGATAAAGCAAAAACAGTTATCTCCTTGTTTTGATTAAAAACCAACCATCAAATGCAAGTTGGTTCTCTAAACAATGGGTTTTAGTATTCAACAAGTCTTGGTATTAATCTTAATATTTTTTTAAATATTATATTTTCTGTATGTCTTACTATAGTGGAGTTACAGATACACATTATGGAAAAAAATATTTGTCAACTATAGGGTTTAAAAATACAACCCGCTAGCAGACAATGGAACAGTGGAAGTTTATTATTGGGATCCCTTCGAATACGGACACCATTCTGGTAGCTAATATTATGTCAAGTTGTATCATAGTTAATTTTATTTTATTCTTCTTCTCTGCACTTAATTTCTTTATAAGCCTTCAACTTTATTTCAGGACTGTTCCTTAATAATAATACACTAGTTTTATTTTCAATGTATGAAGGAATTCAAAGAATTTGTCGATATTATTGTTCCTGCAGATTTCGGTACATTTTTATAAAAATTTATAACAATAAATCGCCGGTCGGTCATTGTTTACAAAGACACAAATACCTACTTAGTTAGTTCCGAGAACAGTGTTTTACTTAAATTATATGAATTAGGTAGATACTTGTTGTTTAAAATAAAATACAAAAGAAACGAACGATAGATATCTAAATACCTATCCCTCAGAACCACAAACTACTAAGAGATACTCAGAACAACCAAACTTGTAAAACTTTTCTTTTCCGCATTGAGTGAGATGACTTTTTTACTTTTAAATTAAAATAGGCATTAAATTTTTGATAGCCTTGCTTGCTTATTGTACGTAAGAATAATGTCTATGGTCAATCAATTTCATGCAGTTATTTATTAGTTAACATTACCATTGCAGTTACGTTATGTACGATTAGAATAGAATATTCTTTATTACACCAAATAATAGGAAAAAAAAAACAATCACAAACAGAACAGAAATATTTATTTTGAATAGGCGAGACGGTAAATGTGATATGTATTAACATATGTATGATAGACTATCTTATCCATGTAATGTAAACATGTAAACACATTCATTGCATTGCATTGTTTGACAATCTCTGTAGCTTAATTATAATAACGCAAGTGCCTTTGAATCGGAGGCTCCTGTGATAGGATGGGGAGGGAGGATGGTCGTCACTTAAAAATCCATTGCGGCTTTTGTATGATAGACTATTTTTATTAAGAATATAACAGTAATGGATGTTGAAGTAAAGTATGCAATGTTTTACGATATTATTATCAGTCATATTACATAATCATCTATCCACCGATGCATCTGGCAGATGATCTGCGACGTAAGCAGTAGACGAATATGGATGGTGGGTGGGTCCTAGATGCTCTTTTTTTTAAAACCTGGGGTTTTGGTTTGAATTTACGTCAGGCAAGACAAAGGCAAGAGATATGTATATTTCTCAGGTATATTTCATCTTTATGGTTTGACTTTGTCTCATCTACCTAAGGACAAAAAATTAACTTCTTGGGACAAAAACATGATACAGTCAATAACAAAGAAACGTCAACCTTACCATTTTGTTCCATTAGCATTGTTTACACTTGGCCTTGTGCGAAATCAAACGTTTCACTTGTTCTGTTACTTCTGCTTCTATTATCGATATAATTGTCTCTAATTTTTGACGTCTTATAAATCAATGAACGCCGGATGCATGCACAAAAAAGTCACGTTCCGCGGGCAAGCAATAGAGAGGCACAATCGGCCTAAGCGTTCGGCTTGTAACGCATCTATCTCTTTTCCACCGTTATCACGTAAAATTATCAACCGTAATAAACCGACTTTACAGACTAGTTATTTTTTAAATAATAATTCACCGTGCCTACTCGATGGCCAGAGTTGTTACCGTCTTTTCATCACTGTATTTTCCACCATTACACTGTTGGTTGCCTTTTAAACACTTTTACCTCAATTACTTAATTAGCAAATAGCAGATGTCGTTTTCACCAAATACATACAATATAATCAAAATTCATATGATAAAATAAACTTAAACTCGTTGTATTGTCATGTAAATGGTAGTATTAAACTTTTCTTTTGTAGCACTAATGGAATACTGTACATCAAAGAAAATAATACTCTGAGTAGGTATGTACATTATTTTGACATTGTACTTTTTATCACGAAAATGCTGGGATTCCCCTAACAAGGAGAAAATACCATAGAGCATTTCATAAGTTATAATTTGGTAAGAAAAAGCCTCAGGAAAAAGCGAATGATTCTGAGGAAAAAATATTAGTGACACTGACAGTTTTGTTACATTGACTTAATGTCAGTCATTGACATTTGAGTTAGATTTTGCAGTTTTGTTGAATAAATAATACTTGCTAAACTTAAAAATTTTGTACCGTCTTGAAATAAATAAGTTTTTTGCTATTAAAACTTGTACCCTTATTGACTGATTCAGTGCTATCACTGTAAATTAAAATGGTTGTTTGCAAATTTTTCCAACAAGGTTACTGTCGATTTGGTCAAAACTGCAAATTTGAGCACGTTTACGGATCAAAATACAACTACCATGGTAAGAATAGCTTGATATTTAATATTTCTAGATCAGAGGTGTCAATTCTCACTTCGTTGCTCTCACGACGTAGTAATAAAATAATAATTCGAACATTACTATTTTTATATTCAATTCATAATCTTTGCTGATGATAAGTTAACGTCAATAGTGTACCTCTGTATCAAATCCATTATGTCAGTTGTTCTTATCCTCTACTCTCCTTTCTGGAAAAGGAAAACTCTTTATTCATTATTAATAGTCAATAAATATACCCTTCCATTGTATTACATAGCGATAAAACTGTATTTATTTGTTGGCTTATTTTCCAAGTCATTGCCGGCTTAAATTATGTTTGATTTTTTTGAATCAATTCTGTCTGTAGTTACATTTATCGAATAACAAACAAAAACACAATCAAATCATTAAATCTTTATTATTATTATCAAATCTTTAAATTGTTTTGAATTATCAGACCTGAAAAATATCTTGCATTTTTGGAGTGAAACTTCTTTAGCGGCGTTGTGCACTTTTTGGAATGGGTAAAAATTTTAAATACATGTCAGGACAAGTGGCCTGATGGAAAATTCATAAGACGGACATGTGACATTCCAAAATATTTAAAAATGAATGATGTTAATGTTCAAGTTTTCACTTCTGCCGTTACTCCTGGAGTGCCAACTGTTGTTTTTTTTCAGCAAGCAATAATCAGAATCAACCTCAAGCCCAGCCTGCGGGGGTAACAGACGAGCAACTCGTCAACCAAGTGCAATCTGATATCCAAGCAGCGTTGAAGGGAGGCCAATGGATACTATCCAGTTACTCTCCGTTCAAGGAGAAGCCAGTATTTCCTGGGATACCAGATCTGTCCCCAGAGGAAGCTCGCTTGTTTATTTATGAGGCAAAAGCAAATAATAACTTGGAACAAGCTGTAAGTTATGTTTTAATTTATTATTATGTTATTTTTATTATTAATTTAACTGAATTTAAAGTTAACAATCCTTTTTATAAAGTAGAGTTACTATGTGGATCAACAAAATCAACCCAATACTCACTTCATTTTTATCAACATCAATTAGTAAATTATTGCCCCATCAACCAATTGATATGTGAAGACTTGGGATGGTGCTAGCACAAAAATTATTTTGTTGTCCCTAGGCTATCTTTTGACAAAGCGTCACACCCCATCATAACCGTGCGCCCCCCTAGTTTTCTATATCAAATAAAAGCCTAGACTTCTCAAGTCCCAAGTGGCCCGATCCGACCGCATAACAATAGAAAATCAATTGTTGCGTTTCTCCCACTTGATGGGCTAAGCGCCTATTCTATTAAACTATCCTGAATTCTGTCACTGACGAGAGGCATGCCGCAATATATTAGACACAAATGGAAATATCTCCTGGCATCTCTCTCGTCAATGACTGAAGTCCAGATAGTATAATAGGGGCTTTAGAGATAATCCGCCACTGGAAAAGATATAAATGATTCCAGATCAAGTACCTTCCTCATCAATACTGACATTTCGTGTGTTTGCAGATGGCATACATGAACAACATGATGAAAGAGAATCAAACCAAGTATGAACAACTGCTACAACCAACAGCAGCCATAATCAAAGTATTGAGAAGCATCTACAATGGCGAAGCCAATGTACCAAACCCTTTCATGAACATAGCACAATCAGGATTTGGAAGCTCCAATAATGCTTCATCAATATTCCGTAGTGCGGCCCAAAGTTCTTCAGTATTCGGGCAATCCCAACCGAATCCAGGAGTTTTCGGCGCATCTAACGTTTTTGGACAAGCTCCGGACAATTCGGCAGCTAAATCCATTTTTGCTCAAGCCTCCCAGAATGCATTTAATCAAAACTCAGCCCCAAGTAACGTTTTTGGCGCACCTAATGATAATGCTGCAGCAAAATCTATATTTTCTCAAGCAAGTCAAAATATTTTTGGCAGTAACCAAAGTACACCTAGTCAGAATGTGTTTGGTGCGAATCAATCGGTATTTTCGACACAACAGCCGTCTCCGTTTGCTGCTACTCCGAATACTTCAGATCCGTTCAAACAGGCAAATAATGCTTCTCCATTTGCACAAAATCTGTTCCAACAAGAACAGAAGCCTTTCGGGAATGTGTTCCAGCAACTGGCTCCGGATGATCCAGGAGTGTATAGTAAGATGGAAGATATATCTAAGGAAGATATAGAGGCTTTTAGTAGTGAAGAATTCAAGTTAGGGTTTATTCCTGAAGTGCCTCCACCTAGGGAGTTATGCTTCTAATTATTTATTAAACCAAAGCGTGGGAGATATTTAAAAAAATAGGTAATCTAGACTAATATTACTCAGAGGAACGATGTGATTGTTTGTGCTTGTTTGGTATTGGTGAAACTAAAAACAAATAGACCAATCTTAAAATTCTTTCACCCAATAGAAAGGCTATATTATAAGCGGGTAGGCTATAATTTATGCGGACGAACCCACGGGTAAACAAGCTCCTAAGGACAGAGTGGAACAATGGCTTAACAAATACCCGCCACCACCAAACCAAATATCACTTGTTGAGAAACTACCACTGGGTGGCAATCTGCCCTGGCCAGTCTGGAAGTCTTAAAATAGACTGTGGGCTGGTATTTGTAAATGCCACGAAATGAGTCAGGTGGGGTTTCTCAGTGGGACTGTGGTGCTATCCAATCTATTTGTCACCTCTTGGCAAACGAACAGGCAATCACGGTCGCAAAGCACTGGTCGAAACATATTTAATGTGCACATATAGCCATTTTACGACTCGATAGAAGAAGAAGCTAGTAAGGGATGCCCCCTTACGTCAACGTCACCAATTTCATGATTTTGCCCCCCCCCCCCCCCCCCCCATTGTCACATTAATTCTGTGTTCACATTTGTGTGCTGACGTCATCAGTAGCGGCGTTAGGGTAGGGCGCGCTTGGGCGATCGCCCAGGGCACTGGATACGGAAGGGGCGCCCCCACCAAGCACGGAAGGCACGTTAAGCCGTTAGGCCGATGCGGCGGAAAGGTCCGGCTGTCATCATTGATGTCAGATGACTTTAGGCAGCTTGAAAAATCTGACACCAGTGTTGGCCACTTACACACACGAAAAACAACCAAGCTAGGGCAGAGGACGCAGGGCAGTGTGATTCAATCGCATTGCATCCCCTTCTCCCCAATAAGAGGGGGCGCTCGTAGAAATCTCGCCCAGGGCGCCAGTAATGCTGACGCCGGCACTGGACGTCATAATGCCAAAACTTCAATGCAATACTTCTTTACTTAAATTGGGGCAGTACGTATTCTCTGACAGGGGTAATATAGATTTTGCGTACTCATTAGTTTTAAGCACCGGGGCGGTGACCGGCGTTGTACGTGTGTGTGACGTCACAAGTTAAATAACCCGCCACGTATGAGGGTCCTCGTGGCCAAACTATTTCGACAAATTAATTTGGCTACGAAGAATTCCATTGCCTTGTGGCCAAACTCGTTTAAAAATAAGGAAAGTAAGTACAATTACTATTTGTTGCCACCACTGTCTGATATAGGGTAATACTACATTTTTATTTTGTTTGTTTCCCTGTAACTCATGCTTCATGCATCATGCTCCGACCTTCAGTTTTATATTAGGTACTTTATTTAGTAGAATTATTTATTTGTATCTAAGCCATTAAATAAAACTAAGATTGTTTTTAAATTTCTTCGTTAATTTAATTAAGTATTCAATAGTTTTTTAATCTGTGATAAATAGCGAAATAATTATGTTATAATTAGTGGCGTAGCTTGCTCTAGTGGGGCCCTATATCGACATTTGCCCTTCAATATTGCTACAAAAGTTTAAAATATTGAGAAATGACAAGAAACCTAATTTACTGATGGTCTACCACGGTTTAAATCACAAAACATATATAAGAGGATGGTTACAGGAAGCGAGGAAGTAAGTGTCGGTTTGACATTTTTGAAAATAAATTGTTTATAGAAGCGCAAAATATGGATGTTAATAAAGAAATGAGAAAGACCTTTGCCCAGCAGCATATGTTAGTAAACAATACAAGTTCAGGGGCCCTGTAGCCCGGGGCCCCGTATTGATACGGCGGTAGCTACGACTCTAGTTATAATGTATAACATAGCAGCGGTCAACACGCCAGCCTGCGACACGGAGTGACCGGGTTCGATCCCCGACCAGGTCAAGATGGAAAATGATCTTTTTTAGATTGGCCTGGGTCTTGGATGTTTATCTATATGTGTATTTGTTATAAAATATAGTATCGTTGAGTTAGTATTCCATAACACAAGTCTCGAACTTACTTTGGGGCTAGCTCAATCTGTGTGATTTGTACGTATATATTTATTTATTTATTATTATTTATTTAATTTTGATGTTATCTGACCTGTTTACTTTAAGAATACTACAAATGTAAAGATTCAGAAATCTGTTGCTATTTCTTTAGTTGTATAGACAACCACTGTTATTATGTGAGGCAAAGCAAGGTTTGACAGAATGGTGATATAGGAAGGTTAGAAACTTGTATATACTCACTTTAGCAGTTGATTTCATTAATGTCGTTTTATGATTTAACTTATGATTTGTTCGATTAATTTTGTATATTTTTGAAGTGAAAACTTCTTCACTTTTTGGGACGAGTAACAAAATGTTAAACTCGCGCCAGGACACGTGACCTGATCGAAAATGTGTAAGACGGATACGTGACCTGAGACCACCGTCGCGGCGTAGAAGAGGAAGTAATATCCCCTCTCTTTTTAACACGCGGAGTTTTCACTTCTGCCGGCACTCATGGAGTGCAACCCGTTGTTTGTTTATAAAAAGGCTTGTATGAAACCTGAAAGCATGAAAATAAAATACGAAATGATCGTTATTTACATGTATTTTATTTATGAACCTTTATAAACTAAGACAGGTACTTAAAATTATTTAGGTTTGTGTTGTGTTTCAGTTCAAAATTACCTTGAAAATGTAGTGTCCTACCGATTTATGGGCTTGACAATAAAATTTACTTCTTCCGTGGCATTTGCCTTAAATTTTTAACTGACCTCATTAAAAGAAGGAGGTTATCGCTTTGTTTTTTTTTAAATGTTGGTTACCTCAGAACTCCCGTCATTCCTGTACAGATTTAAAAAATAATGTTTTTGTTTGAAAGGGTATGTTTTCAAGTTGGCCCAATTCAAATTTCATCACAATCGGTTCAGTAGTTTGATTGAAGTCGGTTTTTTATATGGAAGATTTTTGTTTTTTTTAATGTATGATTTATGATTGTATTTTAAGAAAGAAACAATTTATTTTCTATTATAATTTAAATGCTTCTCAAACTATGTATCCCGCAAGTCGCACTTTAATATCTTTCACATATTATTCACACTATTTCAACGTTTTTTATAAATGTCAGTTTAATTCCATTCAATGATCAATCTCTCCAAGGTATATCTGTTTGTCACTGGATGCCGATAGGACTATAGGTTCGGTGCGATGGAAGTCCACATCATTGACTGACCCGTTGTGTCCGGGCAGCTTGTACAGGACTCGTCTGGATGTAGTGTCCCATACGTACAGGAATCTGTCTGAAGAGCCGGCCGCCACCTGAGGTGAAAGACATAATGTTAAAGAATCAAATGTTTTTATTCAGAAAAAAAAAACAAGAAGTGGGTTGTGGAATTCCCCGTCACGGACAACGTTCCTGAAGTTTACTTGAACTTCGAATGTTTTCTATACTAATATTATAAAGCTGAAGAGTTTGTTTGTTTGAACGCGCTAATCTCAGGAACTACTAGTTAAAAATCGAAAATTCTTTTTGTTTTGGATAGTCCATTTATTGAGGAAGGCTTTAGGCTATAAAACATCACGCTGCAACTAATAGGAGCGAAGCATCAATAAAAAATGTATTGAAATCGGGGAAAAATTATTCATCTATACTAATTTATCATAATAACAGAAATACCGCGGACGAAGTCGCGGGCAACAGCTAGTTCAAAATAAAACGAAAGACTTGGCACAGAGTTCGTCCGGGGCAAGGTGATTCTACGATCAGTTCTATGAGCGCCCTCTTGGAGGAAAAGGGGGCTCCAAGAGGGCGCTCGTAGAACTCTCGCCCTGCGTCAATAATGCTGACGCCGGCACTGCATGGCACCTTGTATAGTATCGATTTCAAAGAAGATTAACGTCAAAAAAAAATTAAAAATGTCAACATGTGCTATTCTAACGTGTAAACTGAGGAGTCCTAGTGAAACTTGAACAAAAGAAGGAGTTTCTACTCAATTGTGTTGCGTTAGTAGTATGCTTGAAATGAGGCGACGCTGGTTTCATGGGGGTGAAAGTCGCATAGAACGTGATTTTTTTATTATTAATTACGCCATCTATTAATCTTCTTCTAAGATTAAATATAAAAACACAATGATATTTTAGTTTGTTGGACTTTGGGTAGATGTCGCTCTATTTCACACTGCACGTTCAAAGTAGAGATTACCTCAATAATTGATTCTCAAATATAATCTATCGACTTTGGTATCCATCTATCGACTATTTATTAAAATTTTGTAATTTAAGTAATACGTTGCATATATTTTTAGTTATTATGATAACACAAACATATACAACGTAATAATTTAGATTAATTATGTTAATTAAATAATTTACGTACTGACGTCTGATTTTTAGATTATTAAAAACCTCTTATTCTTTGAAAGCATAAGCTAAATAATTTGTTATATCTTTTTTTATATTATACCTATATAACATTTCAAGTTGATCGAAGAGAAAAGAAAAAGTAGGTAGTGTATCAGCTGCATGCAGCTTCTGTTCCCGTAGAAGCCGGCCGAGGATATGGGGCGAAAATCTTAGGAATCATGTCAATAGGCAATGCGGCTACACACCCACTACTATTATGATTCTGTTTTTACCTATTATTCGAATACTCACATACTTCACGTGGCCTTTTGGTCTTGTGGCCTTACTGGCTCTACTTACCTCTTAATGGATAAAGGTGTGCATGGTAGGTTGAGCGTGTCACCTACACGAAATAATGATGATGAATGGATGATAAAGACGGTGTAATTAATTGGTAAGTATGTACCTATGCAATTTACAATAGAATATAAAGATAATTTATACGTCTTCCTTCATGTACCTATGCTATTATAGTCTATTTTATTAAGATCAGCAAACGCAGTTTTAATAAAATAATAGTTAGTTATACATAAATAAAACAACAAAGAAGTACATAATTAAAAATGAATAGTACACCTTACGTCAAAAACAAAACAAGTATCGTATTGATAGCCGGTATATTCTGGATAAGTTTATATCAAGATAGAAGATAGAGAAAATAAATTTACATAAATCCAATTAATTTATATGATTATATTTTCTCAGTTTTCATACGTAGCTTCAGTCGATAATCGATTTATCTCTTAGTCGACATACATCACTATTGTGTCAAATGAAAATGGCGGATTGGATTTTCCATTTTCAAAACTTGTAGAACTTTTGCTGTTGTTATCAGTGGTCGTAGAAGTTACTTAAGTGTTTTTCGATTGGCTTTGCTACTATCCATTAAGTTTCTACGGTTTTTCAGTGTTTTTGGTGTTAAGTGTATAATCCGCTTATATTCACTGCAGTTTTAAACTATTTTGCGAAAAGGACGCTGGACGCTTTTTAAACTTAATTTTGTGTGGTGTTTGTGTAATTATGCCTTCTACCAGATTATGTGTGTTTGGATGTGATACCATCGGTAAGACTTATTTCGTTATCGTCTCATTATTTTAATGCTATCCATCTAACCGTAAATTTTATTTTTAACATGGATACCTACTCAAACAAGATACTAATAAGGAGTACCCTCCACGTGGTAATATTAATGAAGACGCCAAATGCACATGTTATTTTTCTCTCCAGGCTAATGACTCTCTGTAATCACGTGTTAATTTTAAATTGAGAATTATATATCTATTATATACCAGGACCGGATAATATATATCTATTATATCTCCTCCAAAATCAGAAAATTATCACTATGCTTAATTTACTAATAGTAAACTGTACAATACATTTAAATTAACTTATTATATTAGCATATTATTCTTAAAATATTATAAATTTATTACTTGTTTCAGGTGTCACTATTCACAACTTTCCAAATCCTGCCAAGTTCCCAGAAAGATTTAGGGTTTGGGTGGACCTAGTGGGTGAACCTCTACATGGCCTTACTGATGATGTAATATACAAGCGAAAGAAAGTGTGTGACATTCATTTTACTGAAGCAGATCGCAACAGAAACAACCGACTTAATGCATTAGCAGTACCCAGATTGCATATACCAAGTAAGTTGAAAATGGAATAATTTGATAACATATGATTTGGTCAGAGTCATTTTCATAAGACTATATTGTGAACTTTTAAGAAAGATTTTGACAGTTCATTATAGGACTATTTAAGATTTGAAGGCCTTAAATGAGGATTACTTCCTTTCGTTTGGGGCTTGTGTAAATATTCATTTCATAGGAACAATACCTTTTCCTGAGATGAAAACACTCTTTTTATTCCCTAGGCAATTTAGAAGTTAAGGCGTGAAAGCATAATAAATAAAAAAAATCTAAACGAACTCACTTTGAAATTTATTTTTAGTATTTGTTAATGAAACCTTAAGGCGGGTAATGGGGTGATAATTTTAAATATGACATTTATTACTCACAACATATAATCATTATTTGCTCTTAATGTACATCACTTGTTTTCCAGATGCACCTATGCCAAACCCTACAGTAGAAATATTGGCAGCTATTCAACCTCAAATAGCAACTTCCTCAGGTAAGGCGATCCATCAGGATATATATTCTACTAGCTTTCGCCCGCGGCTCCGCCCGCGTCAATGTCGATCCCTCGGGAATAGTACTTTTTCCCAGGATAAAAGTTAGCCTATGTCCTTCTCCATACTCCAGAGAACTTGTATACAAAATTTCATGATGATCAGTTCAGTAGTTACGGCGTGAAAGCGTAACAAACAAACTCACTTTCGCATTTATAATATTAGTAAGTATCTCTATGGGTAACTCAGGTTGATTCATTAGCATTGGTAGCCATATTTTTAAGAAATCAATTTATTTTATCTATTAATTACTATTTCCCACAATTATGTCCGGTGTGTTGGTTTTTATCATGCAAATTACCGGGGCCCTGGGTAGACTCGAGCCCCCAGACCCTGAGTTCTGAACCATCTCAGGTGAAAATGCAACCGGAAATATGCTCTTATTAAGTACTATCATTAGTTTTCACAGCCATCGCCCAATAATGACATTTCTAGGCAAATTTGTGATACCTTGTTTAATAATATATTATTGCAATTTTCATATGGATCCCTAATTGTTTTGTAAATAAACTACCTACAGCCTATGTTACTTAATGATAATATAGTTTTCTATTGGTTATAATACATATAGTTATCTAACTTTAATAACAATTTCAGGATCCGCTTTAAGTGATTCAACTGCTGAGCCATTGCCTGCACTTCAAGCTCATATTACATCACATCCAGGTAAAACATCTATTTTTTTTTTGTAAGTGCATTAATTCAATTATTGCCACTTGTGAGGTAAAAGTGAATTAAAAGTTTCAAGTTTGCTTTTTCGAATTCAGTCAGTACAAAGAATTTAAGCTTAAATAGTATGTTGACATAAATCTGTGGCTTATACCTATGTATTTATTCATTTATTTATATTGATACATGTAAATATATTTTTATTTCAAACATATATAGTTTCACGTCTTTTTCACTTGTGGGGTTGACAGAGCCTAGATCTATAAGGCCTTATGGCCACATTTAGCATTTTGGTGGGTGCGTAGGTAGAAAACGAAATCAAAACAGATTGCGGAGATTTTCGCCCATTCGCCCGGTCGGCTTTTACGATCTGCGCGGGAAGAGAAGCAGCTGGCACATTCTGTTTTTTTTTTTATTTTCTCCCAGACAACGTGAAAGCAATATATAAATAAATAATTTTTTAATATCAATAAATTATATATTTTTTATTTCAGGATTAGAAGACTTTATAAATCCATCAGCTGGGGAACAATTTGGGCATCAACAAGTTCAACAACATATACACTCTCTTTTAGGTAAAAACAAAATAACTACATATTATAGAATTTACTAATTGCGAGTCAAACTTACACTTTAAAAGGTCCTACAAGTAGTGTTAATCCATACTAATATTATAAATGCGAAAGTAACTCTGTCTGTCTGTCTGTCTGTCTGTCTGTCTTGCTTTCACGCTAAAACGGCTGAACCGATTAAAACGAAATTTGGCACACAGATAGGCTATAGCCCGAGAAAGGACATAAGCTACTTTTGATTTCGATAACGTAGGTTAAGCAACTCTAACCATGGTTCAAATTAGGATGGGTGGCCAAAACTAAAACGGCTGAACAGATTAAAACGAAATTTGGCACACAGATAGGCTATAGCCTAAGAAAGGATGTGGGCTACTTTTGATTCCTATAACGTAGGTTAAGCAACTCTAACCATGGTTCAAATTAGGATGGGTGGCCAAAACTAAAACGGCTGAACAGATTAAAACGAAATTTGGCACACAGATAGGCTATAGCCTAAGAAAGGATGTGGGCTACTTTTGATTCCTATAACGTAGGTTAAGCAACTCTAACCATGGTTCAAATTAGGATGGGTGGCCAAAACTAAAACGGCTGAACAGATTAAAACGAAATTTGGCACACAGATAGGATATAGCCCGAGAAAGGACATAAGCTACTTTTGATTTCGATAACGTAGGTTAAGCAACTCTAACCATGGTTCTAATTAGGATGTAAATTGAGGCACGGTAATATTTAGAATTACCGTGGTTGGGGCATTGTATTGTATCTTATCATTAAGTTGGTTGGTACCTACATTAAATACTATTTGTTGTTTTTGAAAACGGTTACTTTTAACGGTAGTGTGTCAAAGAACAATATCAATAGAATATCTATTAAGTAAATTTCAATTAAGTAAATATATTGTTGGTACTATTGCAACATTCAAGTAAATAGCTTTTTTCTTTATTTATATGTGAATTACGGGTTACTCACGTACGAAGTCAGCTACAGGCCGACATGTTTTTTCTTTGTCTGAAGTATTTGTAAAATATTTGTAAAATATAAATTTTTGTAATCGTAGTCGTATTTTAGTTCAAACTTAAAAAAATATAAGTTTATAATAGTTACCTACATAATTTGTATGTTCATAAGTTAAATTACTAAGTGTGAAATTGTTAAATATCGTTAATTTTGTAATTTGTTTGGCTGTGTTTTTATAATACTTAGGTAGTTAATCTTAAAAATAATTTAAAATAAGACGAATAAGTAAATATAAATATAAAGTATGTATATGCGACTCTTTGCTCTTTTTGTCTTATTTAAGCTGAATTTATTAATAAATAAAACTCAGTATTCCACGCGGACGAAGTCGCGGGTACAGCTAGTATGTATTAAATTAACAAAAGATACACACATTAATTTTATGGATATTCTTTTCTGAAGTAATGTCAATAAATCTCAATCTCTCATAATAAAATGTTTATATAAAATAATATGATTTCTATTGTTCTAGAACCAGCAATATCAGACACAATTGCCACAACAGCTGCCCCTCAATCTCAACTGACATCTTTGCGAGGTAATATTTATGTATTTTATCTTCTACTAGATTACATCGGCAACCATTTGAGCAGATTTTGATGAAATTTGATATAGAATTAGCTGACACCTTATTATATACCCGAGTACCCAAAAAAGAGACGGTACAATAGTTCGCCGGGTGAGCTAGCTTACAATGAATCTTAAGTTACAGGAACATTATATTTTTGCGATAAAAGTATTGTTATACATTTTTCGTTGTTATACCTCTTACCTTCGGATAGATTCCGTGGAAAAGATCTTTTATTCTTCAGTTTGGATACACTAGTTTACTCGTAAAATTATAGTAACATTATGTATTTATTACGTACTAGCTTTCGCCCGCGGCTCCGCCCGCGTCAATGTCGATCCCTCGGGAATAGTACTTTTTCCTGGGATAAAAGGTAGCCTATGTCCTTCTCCGTACTCCAGAGAACTTGTATGCAAAATTTCATGATGATTGGTTGAGTAGTTACGACATGAAAGCGTAACAAACTCACTTTCGCATTTATAATATTAGTAAGGATAAGGATATGTCTAATACATGTTCTATATTTTGTAATATTTAAGTAATTATAATCAAATCTGTGTTAATTTTCAGAAACTGCAACTTTGCCACCAGAGCAAAGTCAATTCATGACTAAACCAAAGAAAATTCACGGGGATCCTGAACCATCTACATCTACATGTAAAAAAGCTGTTCTTGCATTTGGTATGTGATCTTTTTATGGAAAGTCGTCTAACTTTCGACAGTTAGTTATTTCGACACAGTCTTCATTTCGAAAACGAATAGTTCTTCATTCATTGCTATGATAAAATATATATTCGACTAGCATTAGTCCGACGGTACCTACTTCCACAAGACACAGCTTCGAAGAACACTACTTTGCCAGAGCCCCTCTTCGAAATGCACATGTTCAGCAGATCTCTTTTTCGACAAAAAATATCATCGGCAGATTAGTGCCTTGAAATGTGACAATTAAAATTATGTTTTGCTTTATGGTTTACGTATAAAATAAAACATAAATAGACATAGTGACAGACAAAATACTTTTGTCGAAATAGAGATCCGCCGAACAAGTGTATTTCGAAAAGGTTCTGCCGAAGTAGTGTTCTTCGAAACTGTGTCTTGTCGAAGTAGTTTTTTTTAGAAGTTAACTGTTGAAATTTAGAATGACACTCCTTTTCATATATGTTATTCATAACTCAGTCATTATTGAACTGATTTGGAAAATATTTTTTTTATTTGGAAGAATATAACTACTATCCAGTTGGTCCCATTTAAATTTTGCTTTATTTGGTTCAGGAGTTTGGTTGAAGTCTGTACCTATTTAATCTACTATTTTTTATTACCTTACAGATTCGAGGCAGTCTTCTCAACCCGGCGTGGCATACTATCGTCAAACACGCAGTGAAATTAGAAGTTTGAAGCGTGAAGTGTGCCGATTAAGGAAACGAGGACAAACATTCAAGGAAAGGCTTTTCAATGCCCGACGTATTAGCAACACAAATATGTTACAGAAATTAACGCAAAAAATGTCGCTCCCTAGTAAGATTTTTACTACAATCCAAGTAAGAGAAAGTGGGAAAAAACCAAAAGGACACCGTTTTTCCACAAATGAAAAAATTTTGGCCCTTTCTTTATATAAAAAGAGTCCAAAGAGTTACGGGCTCCTATCAAAATGCTTTGTGTTGCCTTCAGCTAAATCTTTGAAGACATTATTAAGTAAAATTGTCGTCCGAGAAGGCATAAATAAAACAATTTTCAAAAAAATTCAATTTAACCTAAAAGATAGCTGCGTGACTGACAAATTATGTGTTTTAATGTTTGACGAAATGTATGTCAGCCCACAAGTCAATTATTCCGCAAAAGAGGACTCTTTGAAAGGGTTTGACTCGTTCGGACACATGGACATAGGAGATCACGTGTTAGTTTTTATGAATAGGGGGATAATTAAAAAGTTTAAACAGCCCGTAGCTTATTATTTTACACAACGGTTGAATAAATTGGATTTAAAGAGCACTATTAAAAAAGTAATATCTGAAGTAATTGAGACGGGTTTAATAATTGTAGCTACGGTTTGTGACCAGAGCACGGTAAACGTAGGTGCTATTGAAAGTCTTATTGAAGATACAAGAACACAGTATATAAAAGATAAAAAGGTTTGGCGACACGATATGTTTCTAGTAAATAACAAATCGATAATCCCAATTTACGATGTTCCTCATCTTATCAAAGGCATAAGAAACAACCTCATGAATAAAAATGCAAGATTTATCGACTTAACCGATAATAATAAAGAAAAATATGTGAAGTGGGAATTTTTTGAAAAATTGTACAATGCAGACAAAACCTATGGAGAATTAAACATGGCTCCAAAGCTAACAGAAGAGCATATTAACAGAGATAAAATTAATAAAATGCGAGTGAAAATTGCAACTCAGTTGCTTAGTCGCAGTGTAGCTGTAGCTGCAAAGCATTTAGTTGCAAAAGGAGATTTAGAGGAGGAGTGTTTAAACATCATTCCGTTTGTTATGATGTTCGACAAATATTTGACTCTTTAAACTGCTCTGGCTTTAATGTTGACAGTGGGAAAATTTACAGAGCCGGAGTAAAGCCAAATTCTCCCCATCATGAGCTGTGGCAAGAGGCAAAATTATTTTTAAAAAAATTACAATTTGTAGAAGTTAAGCATATTGGCACCAAAGTACAAATATTGGAGAAAACTGTACCATCAGTAAAAAATTTTATAAAAACGATTGAAGGATTCCAAGCCATTTGGAAATTATTAAGAAAATCTTACAATGTAGATACTATGTATTGCAGGAATTTTAATCAAGACCCAATCGAAAATTTTTTTGGAGGAATTAGAAGCGCGGGAGCGCGAAATGTTTCTCCAAATAGTATAGGTTTTGAGGGCGCTTATAAGTCACTTTTATTAAATAATTACACGTCTGCTCATTCTATTAAAGCAAATTGTGAAGAGGATATGGACGCCTTTCTCCAATCGTATGATTTTTTACTTGAAGAAAATATTTATGAAAATCAGGAATCTAAAACTGATTGTGACTTACAAGAAATCAGATTAAATGAAAATATGTTTTCCGTTACTGACACCCTGAATGAAACCGATGGAGAAGGGCAAAGAAATTATGTTTGCGGTTGGGTCCTAAAAAAATGCCTCCAACAAGTTTGTAAATCCTGCAAAACATGCAAAGAAGATTTAATAGAGCAAAATATAAACGAGAAACATAGTTTTATATTGGCAAAAGAATTCAAAATAAATTCCAAATGGCTCGTGTATCCATCTTCTAAAATAATGAATTTCTTTTTTGAAATACAAAGCATCACTGAAAATGTTTTGAAAAATGATGTTCCTAAACGAGACATAAAACAAAATATACGTTTTTTTGTAGATGTATTCGCCAGTGTAGAATTAAATTGTATTAAGCATAAAGACCGTTTAAGATCAATGTTTATTGATAAAACAATAAATGTTTTGATTTACAGCTGGTGTCGATGTGTAAATCGAATTCTTACTGGAAAAATAACGTATAACGGGGATGACACAATTAAATTGTATGCGCAAATATATCATAATAAACATAAGAAACATAAAATAAAAAATAAATTGAAGTTTAAAAACCTGTTTTATTTCATATTTTGGTACTTTAACAGCTTCCATGTCCTTATATAAGACACCATACCTAGTAAAACAATCGAAATTTTTACATAGGTAGACTTATGGGACAGGGAAGTTGTTAATTTAAACTTTTAAATTGAATGATCAATGTTCAATACATTCGCTTCGAACTTGATATATTTAACATACAACATGTAACAAAATGGGTGTAAAAATACTTAATGGCATGAACAGTTCATGATAGATATTGAACAACTTTCACCAGGAGACCTACCAGCAAATACGAATAAAAATAATAGACTTATATCCCCTGACGAAAGTTGTTCAATATAATGGGCTGATCATGCCCCTTAAGTATTTTGTTACATGTTGTATAAGTATTAAAAACTGTGTGTGCGTGTGAATTAGTATGGATGTGTGCGTGATCCTGTAAAAAGTTTCGGATTAAGATTAATAGATGGCGCTATATTTGCAGCTAAAAGTGTTGGCAAGAAAATGACGCGAGAGGGCTCTCTATTTCAGTTGTATTATAGTACTCTATGGCTGGTTTTCATAGAAACCACGCGTGATAACACTTTTTGTAGTTCTGTGGTCGCGGTACTGTTCGCGCCTATCTATCGTTCGCGTACGATATGGGATCCTCCGGAGACACCCGAAAGCTGCCGAAGCCCGCGCGGCCCGCGGACCTTTACTTGCCCTCTAACCGCCAGCGTGTGCACATTTATTTCTACATATATACTAAAGCTGTAGTCATTGTCCTTATCCTTACTAATATTATAAATGCGAAAACGAGTTTGTTTGTTTATTTGTTTGTTACGCTTTCACGCCGTAACTACTGAACCGATTATCATGAAATTTTGCATACAAGTTCTCTGGAGTACGGAAAAGGACATAGGCTACCTTTTATTCCGGGAAAAAGTACTATTCCCGAGGGATCGACAAAGACGCGGGCGGAACCGCGGGCGAAAACTAGTTATACCATATTTCCATAAAATTGCTATTAAATAACCAGCAGTTCAAGTATTACAGTCCATTTGATTTATCACCACACGAAGGATCCCCAAGTCTTCCCGTGGATGTCGTAGAAGGCGACTTAGGAAATACAAGCTAAACAAAGCTTATAAACATCTGAGAGACCTCTCCCACCCGTCTGGCCAGCGTGGAGAGTGTAGGCCAAGTCCTCTGGCTGCTCTGGCCAAGTATGGCTCTAGTAGTACTAAAATAGCTGACAATTCTTACTTTCACATCATATACTTATATACACGCACATGTACTTCGACACTATATTAACTGTCTTTACCACCTCTTACTTACTCTCACTGTAGATCACCATGTCCTTATGTGATTGTACACTTTCATGGTTCTATTGGCTTGTTTTAGACTTAATTCTAACATTGTTACTTAGTCCCAAATAACAGTCAAACTAGTTTGGGAACTAAGCGATCCTAGTTTATATCCCCCTAGAATTTAAGGTACCTTAACTACGTACACATATGTAACGGCTATGAGGAGTAGCGGATGTGACGTATGGCAGCCCTCCAAAATACAGGGGTGACCTAGTTTGGTACTGGTGCTGTCGGCCCGTCTGTATCGGTTGCGCCTCTGACACCGATATGCCTAACATAATTGTAATCTATGTTACTGTATGTAGTGTATACGTACCTAAACAAATAAAGATTTTTTATTTTATTTTAAGTAGTACAGAGAGGGTCGTGCTCCTGTAGTGGAGACTAAAAAGGACCTGACGATGATGAAGGATCCCCAACAGTACCTTGGAGCCGTCGGGCGACCAGGCGCACCGCAGCAGGTTCTTCTCGAAGTTGTGCGCGTGCGCTGACATGAGCTTGACGCAGCGCTCGGCGGGCGCGAACGGCCGCACGTCCCAGATGCGCAGCGTGCTGTCCATGGCGTTCGACAGCAGGTACGACCCGTCCGCCGACAGCGCCATGCCTGCGGCCCACGCCGGGAGAACATTCAAATTCAAATCGTTCGAAATGAAATAGAATTTTATTCAAATTTGGATAGCATATATCTCTTTCTGAACGTCATATTATTATTTTTAATATTTGCAAAATCGATGAGCTACTAGCGTTTCAAAACGACCACTGCTGAGAAGAATACGCCGAAAGAAACTCAGTCCAGTTTATTCAATATAGGTTTCTTTGAACACTTATTATTTGTCATATTTCACTTCTCTACAATTGTTGACGTCAAAAATTTACTTATGGCTAAGTTTAATGCCGCTTCCAAAGCGAAGTGCAGAAGAAGCGGCAAACTGCACAGCGCATTTTCTCCAAGGACGACAACTCACAATTATTGAAAACCTTAGAAATTAGGTATGTGGACTAAGTATACATTGGTTTATTTATGTGTCATATTCAAATTGAATTTTAAAAAATAATGTCATAAAAGATGAAATCAATTACAATTTTATTCAAACTTGTCAATTTTTAAACAGCCTCTGTGGTCCAGTGGCCTTCCGAAGCACGGAATCATCTTTATTATCAGACAATCAGGTGATTCAAGCCTGCAATGTCCTAACCAAACTGGAAACAACTAAACAAAGTATGGTTCCCGTGGGAATCGAACCCACGACACCCGGGTCTACAGGCTAACGCCTTAACCACTGGACCACGGAGACAGATACGGCGGGAGGTAAGTCGCCTATTAAACCATCATGATTATCTGATCCGATGAAAGGGAGTAAAAGGCCCCTATACGTTAGACACGATACGAGATATCTCCGATCGTATCGCACGTATTGCGGCGTCCCTCTCATCGGATCAAATTCAGAATGGTATAATACACCCCTTAAGTTAAACCCCCTGACTTTGAGACGGGGGGCCTAACTTACTTCAGAGACAGAAGCCCGGGAAGAGTGGAGGTTTTATCAAAATTCTTACTAGACACTATAAAGTGCCGAGTTTTATTAATAACTAGCTTGTTTTTCGTTCACGTATTTAACTTTTACTTATGAATCATATAATGTTGTAGAGTTTTGTCATGGTGATTCATTTCATGATGAAACCTAAGGATGAAACATTGCCATCGAGAAAACGTCAAATATAATCTTTGACTTATTTTCGATGTTTCATGCAAAAACAAGTTGCGCTGCAACAAGTATACACAGAAAGCGTTACGTGCTAGGTACATTTGACAGATATTGATTTATTATCTAAATCTTTTAATTAAATCACACAGATAACCCTTTAACCCATTCCCTCGATCGGCTTTTACGGTCTGCGCGGGTAGAGTAGCAGCTGGTACATTCTACGTTTTTTCTTTTCTCCCAGCCCATCATAGATAATTTATTCCTTAAAATATGGTGATACAATCTGGTTACAAGGTTCAAAAGGTGCAACATCTTATTTAACTCCTCGTTTGTTTGTGGTTGAATTTGATAGTGACTTACCCGTAACGGTGTCTGTGTGTCCTTTAATCTTGTACGAAATCTGGTTGTTCCTGATGTCCCACACTTTGATAACATTGTCCACACCACCTGATATTATCTTCTCAGCCGTGTCATTGAAGAGTACTGCAAAAAAGACACAAAAAATTAAGAAATAAAATATGGTGAAAAAATTTCAAGCGGGCGGGACTTGAACCTGCGACTTTAAGTCTATGTACGACTTACGCTCTTCCAACTGAGCAACCGCCTGTTCTAACCTCGGCGCCAAAAGTCACCACCATATCCCATTCCCCTTTACGTATTAAGACTTACGTCACCTAACACAACTACCCGACTTTTACAAGTGAGGTATTTGATTCAACTAATTTTACAATTAATTTGAAATCAACTAATATGTAGGAAGCCATGCAATATTTTAAAGTGTTTATACATATTTTGCATTCACAATGCTATTTTGATATACCTACTCTTATTAAATTACTTAAGGTCGCAGGTTCAAATCCCGCCCGCTTGGAATTTTTTCACCATATTTTATTTCTTAAGAGTATATCAAAATAGCATTGTGAATGCAAAATATGTATAAACACAAAAATTAAGTCCAACCCCTAACCTTGGACGTATAAAAATAGGCGGACTCCGCTTCAGTAATATTAGTAGCGAAGCATTCAAAGTAAGCCGGCGTATCGTAGCGACACATGCGCACGCACACATTCACAGCAAAGTAAGACGACCGGCCGCCATTACGTTGCCGCGCGTTAAAATTGACACACGAATACACATATTTCGAAAAAAAATATTATGCCGTCCTGCGTCGTCAAATACTGCCGCAACAATAGTGGTTTAACTAAGAAACATGATGGGAAAACCTATCATAGGTCAGTCGTTAAATTATGTTGTATCTTATACGTAAACAAACAAATGCAAATCATTATTAATTTGAAGGAAAAACGTTAGCTGACATCTCTTTGATACACCGTGTTGCCATTCATAGAAATGAAAAAAATACCCTAAACTGTGGGAGACAATCCCTCGATCGGCTTTCACTATCTGCGTGGGAAGAGAAGCAGCTGGAACATTTTACGCTTTTACTTTTCTCCCAACCGACCAACATGTATGAGTGTATTAATGTATTAAAATTAAAAGTAACAATAAATACGATTAGATATATATGATAGACATAACGTAAAAAAAAACGTAAAAGTATGAAAAAAAGTCATACTACTTGAAATAAATATTTTTAGAATTATGGGTAAATTGTTCGCATATGGCAATTATGTGTAAACTCACACAAATGTCAGGCGCCGCCATTGTTGTGCTTCACTCAATGTTTAGTTCTAGAGGTGGGTTGTCGTCGGTTTTTTCGACAACGAGTCGCAACCGTTTTTTCAAGAACGGAAACCAGTCGTCGAAACTGTTCTCGTTCGGAACGGTTTTGGGCGGCGGACGACGACGCCGACGACGCGGCGACGGTCTAACGAACGCAACGAATCTATAACAGTCTCCTAAATTGAACGAAATCTCGTTGCGCCAACGTTCTGTTATAATACAGTTATGTATATAATACTGCTGCCCTGCGCTCAATATTGCTGGCTAAGGGTTTTAGGCTTTGAGATCGGGTCATTCGGGAGGGAGAACCCTCAGTCTCTGTCCAACATCCAAATCATAAAGACAAGTGCTCAAAATCCATAAAATATACTATTTCCTATTTCCTATTTTCATAAATAAATCTAGTGTCATAAAATTAGTTTTTTTTAAAAAGTGATTTCCGCGGAGCCCCCTAACAATTTGGTGGCAGCGTGTTCGGGATACGTGAAAAGTGAAAAGTATCCTCGGTTCGTCTCCGTTTCGATATATCCTGAAGACTTTGTTCCTGAATAGAATTGTGTGCTGTGTTTCTATAATATACAATATACTCCCAAAACTGTGTCTCGAGATTCCTGAAACTTTATAAATTGTGTGCTGTGTTCCAAAACTGTACCAGTGTTTCCAAAACTTTGTTCCAGAAATATTACCTGAAAGAAAACCTTTTTTTTTACGAAACTGTGCTCTGTGTAAATACTGAAATACTTTTCCTGAAGTGTTGATTTCCTAAAAACTTTCCTGAAAACTAAACTCCAGTGCTCCAGAAAACTACAAATTTCAAATCTCATTCAAGTCAATCTAAATACAAACTGAACTTTGTGTTTTACTAACTAACCGTTCATAAATAAATCAAATCCTCATCTACCTAATTATATTCAAATTAAAACTAAATATATAAAATAACCGTGTTCCTGCCAACTGGTCGTGATCCTGCCTATTTTCCTGCCTGGGAAAATCATGTTCCTGTTATTTTTCTGCGTGTTCCTGTAAGTGATATCTTTTCCAATTCAGTGATAGTGCAAGGCCATTAAATTCAGTGTTTATATATTAGTGAATTCAGTGAAGAAGTAATAACTTAATGAACTTTAAAATTAATTGGTAAATTAACACCATACCTACTCATAACTTGTCGCAAGTAATTTCTTAGAATTAACCTGGTCGGGCGCCTACCTACGCATTGCACTGGCGCTTATCACGACCACACGTATTCAATGCAGCTGCGTTGATTCTTAGAACTTTGTTGGCCGCCTATTACACCGTTTCATTTTATTTACAGCTTTATTTGTTTTAATTATTCTTTATTTTATTTTGTGTGTGATTTTTAATTTTCTCTCACAATGTCTGTTAGGAGTGATGAAATTAAACAGGAAAACAAAGATACAGTGCAAATAAGTACCCTATTTAAATTCGTAAAGACTTATGATGGTTCACGGGATAAGCTTAACTCCTTTTTAACTAATTGCGATAATGCCATTAATCTCGCGTCGGAATCTCAGAAATCGATCTTATTTAAATATATCCTGTCACAGCTCGAGGGCAAGGCAGAAATAGCATGCTCTATAAAAGAATTCGAATCTTGGGACCAATTAAGTGAATTTCTAAAAACCCAATTTGGGGAAAGAAAACATTATGCTCATTTACTCACTGATTTGCAAGAATGCCGTCAACAGCCGCAAGAGGCTGTCAATCAGTATGCCTTACGCGTGGAAACTTGTCTCTCAAAATTACTTACTGAAATTACATTATCCGTTAAAAGGAAAACTGAAAAGGCTGGGCGCACAGCAGCTATGGAAGACCTCGCTCTCCATACTTTCCTTATTGGCCTCAAGCCCAACATTTCTAACTTAGTCCGGGGTAAGAACCCCTCCACTCTCAATGAAGCCATTAACCTAGCAGTAGCTGAAGAAAAGATCCTTAACCTATTTTATAAACGTAACTCTCATTCTTCCAGCAGCACATCACAACGGCCTTCTCATAATTCCAATAACACATTTAGGCCAGTTGTACACAATGTCAATACAAGACCACAAAATTCGAGACAATTGGAGTTAAATCAAAACAATTATTGTAGATACTGTAGAAATCAAGGTCATACGATAGACATATGTAAGAAACGCGAATATAATAATAACAAATTCAGGGTTCCGCAATCCAAACAAATAAATGGCACAAATCAACATTCTAATTCGAGACTCACACGTATTAACTGCGTAATAAATGATAAAGATACAAATAATGATATATATAATAATACCGAGACACAGGAATTTACCCAAGACTACAATGCTGACAACTGTAATGGCACCCAAATAAATGATGCTCAGTATTTAAACGAATAGCGGGCTCACGGCGGTGTCTCGTGAGACCCAAATCACAGCCTTTTACTTTACCTTCAAATTCCAATGACACCTCTTCTAAATCCTCGGGCCTACACAAAGCTAACCAGCCCCAAATACGCGCCCAAACTTCTAATTCCACTGGCTCATACACGGGTAACCAGCCCCAAATAAAAGCCAATAATTCTAAATCTACTGGCTCACACATGGGTAACCAGCCCCGAATAAATGCCAATAATACTAAATCCAATGGCTCACACACGGGTAACCAGCCCCAAATAAATGCCAATACTTCTAAATCCACTGGCTCACACATGGGTAACCAGCCCCGAATAAATGCCAACTCTTCTAAATCCAATGGCTCAAACACGGGTAACCAGCCCCAAATTAATGCCAATACTCCTAAATCCACTGGCTCATACATGGGTAACCAGCCCCGAATAAATGCCAACTCTTCTAAATCCAATGGCTCAAACACGGGTAACCAGCCCCAAATAAATGCCAATTCTTCTAAATCCACACGTAACATATCTCAGCCTCAATCCCTGAAACCTCAAAGAATCCATTCAGAATCCCTAAATAATAAAAGTAATTTGCCTGTTTTAAATGTAAAAGAAGCCCAAGTATATGAAGTATCCTGTAAGCCAACTATAATATCCTTACCTCATATTTTAGTTAAAACCTCTGTTTCCAATAAACCACTTACGCTTCTTGTGGATACGGGTTCTTCAATTTCCCTTATCAGAAAATCCTCTATTCAATCTCCCTCCAACCTGAAATTAAAAAACAATATAATTAAATTAAAAGGTATAGACAATTGTGAAGATGCTGTACCAACTCTTGGTAGTTTTAATATGTACCTCGAGTTTGGCAGAGAATCTATCCCATTCCAGTTCCATTTAGTTGAAAACATTCACCTTACCTATGACGGAATTATAGGTAATGATTTACTTACCCATTTTCAATGTTCCATTGATTACAATCGGCAATTGCTTAACCTAGATAAGAATAAAATAAAACTTAATTTTAATAATCCTATCTATCAAATCCCTGCTCGTTCCGAAATTACCATAGAATGTTCCGTTGCTAATCCTGAATTAAAAGAAGGTCTGGTCCTTGATCAACACATAAGTGAAACATTGTTTGTCTCGAATTGCCTAGTTAAAGTAAAAAATAATAATAGGATTAATGTCACAATTCTAAATAGCGCTGAAAACCCGGTAACCCTAAATTCTAATCTTCTACTTACCTTACAACCAGTTCATAATGCGTCTTTAAAACCCTTCTATAATAATCAACCTTGTTTAAACAGGACCCAAGAAGTTCTTAATCTTCTTCGTACATCGCATTTAAACAACGAAGAATCTAAAGCCCTTTATGAAGCATGTGCTAAATACTCAGACATCTTCCACTTACCTGGTGATCAACTCACATCAACAGATGCTATACAGCATGAAATTCGAACTTCCACTGATCAGCCCATAAATGTTAAGTCCTACCGTTTTCCTGAAATTCATAAACAAGAAGTTAACTCACAAATCCAGAAAATGTTAGACCAAAATATTATTCAGCCTTCAATATCTCCCTGGTCTTCCCCTATTTGGATTGTTCCAAAAAAGATGGATGCCTCAGGCCAAAGAAAATGGCGTATCGTTATAGATTACAGAAAATTAAACGATATTACCATTGGAGAAACTTATCCTATCCCCAATATTGTTGAAATTCTAGATCAATTAGGGAAATCCAAATACTTTTCAACCCTCGACCTTGCATCCGGGTTTCATCAGATCCGGATGGCTCCGCAAGATTCTAGTAAAACTGCCTTCAGCATTTCTCAAGGTCATTTTGAATTTACAAGGATGCCTTTTGGGCTAAAAAATGCGCCGTCAACATTTCAGCGCCTTATGAATAATGTCCTTACTGGCCTCCAAGGAGAGCGCTGTTTTGTTTATCTCGATGATATTGTGATCTATTCCCATGATTTGTCCCGTCATATCGAAAATCTGACCGCAGTCTTCCAGAAACTCCGCTCTTTTAACCTCAAATTACAACCAGATAAGTGTGAGTTCCTCCGGAAGGAAGTAGGTTACCTTGGACATGTCATTACTGAAAACGGGGTGAAACCAGATCCTAATAAAGTAAAATGTGTTGAAGAATTCCCTGTTCCCAAATGTCCCAAGGACATAAAATCATTTTTGGGTCTTATATCATATTATAGACGGTTCATACCTGAGTTTTCCAAACTTTCGAAACCCTTAACTTCTCTTCTAAAAAAGGATATTCCCTTTAACTGGACCAACGAACAACAACTAGCTTTCGAAATCCTTAAAAGAAAACTATTAACTGCCCCTGTTCTTATTTATCCTGACTTCACCAAACCTTTTACACTTACCTGTGATGCATCCAATTATGCCATTTCCGCTATACTGTCCCAAGGTCCAGTTGCTAAAGATCAGCCTATAGCATATGCGTCCAGAACCTTAAATAAAAATGAAATTAACTATAGTACTACCGAAAAGGAGTTACTAGCTATAGTTTGGGGCTGTAAAACCTTCAGACCTTACCTGTTTGGTCGAAAATTTATAATAATAACTGATCATAGACCCTTAAAATGGCTTTTTAATCACACAGACCCAAGCAGCAAATTGCAACGTTGGCGTCTGCAACTTGAAGAATTTGAGTATGAAATTGTATATAGAAAGGGAAAATTGAATTCAGCAGCAGATGCCCTCTCACGTTACCCAGTAAATCCCGTAAATCCTAAAGGCCCCGAAAGCGAGTTAATTGACCTTGGCCCGTTAGACATAAGCCCTTTTAATGAACCAGTGGCTGACTTTAGCCCTCTACCAAGTCCAGAAAATCTAGAAGACCCACTAGCTCTACCTACATCCGGTCCATCTATCCCTGAAACGCAAAATCTACCTACTCCTGAAATCCAAAGCCAACTTACTCCTAATACGCAATGTGAACCTCAACCCTCTACAAGTAGCCAAGCGCCAACCCTTCAATACCCTAATCCTATAATAAACTCTCCAACCCAAAACTTACCTGACGTTAACGATGCATACTCAAAATTCCTTAAAATTCCTTCTACCATGCAATATAACACAGCTATAATTGAACATAATGACAGCCTTCTTAAAAGTCCACATAAAAACCTTATTATACCTACATCGCTCGACCTTGATGAATCTAATCCTTACGTTCAGGAAGCACTTTCTAACTCAGAAGATCGCGAGCGTTTCTTAAATTCTGAAATGACATTACACTCATATAAATCTCTTCCAATTAATGATAAAAACTATTACTTCTTATTTATTAAAGTTCATCATTTTGACTTCTGTACTTACAGTGATATATTCGAATCAATCAAAAATATTAGAAATCATCTTATATCTTGTAGTGATCCTATAGATAAGATAAGCATAACAGACTTTAGAAACCCTTTTGACAGACATCTATATGTAAAAATTTATAATATGCTGATACACCTATTCCATAATACTGGAATTGAAATTCACGTATATCGTAATAAAATATATTATCCTAGTCCTAGTGAAGTACAGAAGATCTTAAGAGAAAATCACGATATTCCTGTAGCTGGACATTTAGGTACAAATAGAATGTTTAGTAAAATTAGAGAACAATATTTTTGGAAAAATATGCATAGCGACATAGAAAATTATGTAAAAAATTGCGATTCTTGCCAAACTAATAAAGCCCTTCGAAAAGTAAACAGAGCACCGATGCAAATCACTAGTACATCTACTACTCCTTTTGAAAGACTCTCCCTAGATATCGTAGGTCCTCTTCCGGAATCAGGTCCAGCTAAATTAAAATATATATTAACCCTTCAGGACGATCTAACGAAATACTCTGTTGCCTATCCCATTAGAAGTACTACTGCTGAAGAGACTAGTGACTGCTTGGTTCATTTTATATCCCTTTTTGGTATTCCCAAGACTATCCTAACGGATCAAGGCACTAATTTCACTGCCGACTTATTCAAGCAAACTTGTTCTTTCCTTAAAATTAAGCAACTGTGGTCTTCTCCTTACCACCCTCAAACACAAGGTGCTTTAGAACGTAGTCATTCAACCTTGAAGGAATACCTGAAATCTTATGTGTGTGAGAATCAAGACAACTGGCCCAAGTACGTATATACAGCTATGTTAGCCTACAATACAGCTATTCACACTACAACTAACTTCACACCTTACGAACTAGTTTTTGGTCACAAACCATTTATGCCCAACTCTGTTTATGAATCATCCCTAGATGTCACTTACCCGGACTATGTTAAAATGTTACAGCACCGACTTAAGTTTACTAGAGACAAGGCTCTCGAAAGCATAAGAAAATCTAAAGAATCTTCTAAAGCCTATTATGATACCCATACTCGTCCCGTGAAATATCATATAGGAGATTATGTATACTTAAAAAACCACCTTAGGTTGCGTAAAGCATTATCACCTGTATGGAAAGGACCATACAAGATTGTTAAAATAAATGGCAGAAATAGCCTAACACTACTTATAAATAGGCGTCATGTGACTCATCACTTTGATGAGGTCAAACTTGCAAGGCATCACGACGCTTAATTCTAAGAAATTATATAAACATACTTATGCCTAGGATTAAGACTAATTTTGATTAGTAAAACTTAGATTTAGTATATGCCTATATTGTGAGACTAGTAAGTAGATTAGAATAAGTTTCTTCTCTTTAGAAGAAATTAGGCTAAGAAATATTATACGATAGCAATTAGGAAAGAACCCAACATATATATAAACACATATATAAGGTTAGTTAAATAACGTATAATTAGTATAAATATATAAATTTATCATTACAGTGTCCCTGCCGAGTCACAAGTACCACAAGGCTTTTATTTACAACCCATCGTGAATAGTACTGGAATATATTTTGATTATATAGGTAATTTAAAAATAAAGAGTAGCTATCTAAGTGTTCTCATACCATTGGATATATCTCATTTTCACCCTCATATAGATAATATTAACATTATATTAAATACTGCTAAGTTCCTTTGCAATCAAGCAGGAATGCTTGAACAGCCTAAGTGCCTCAATATGCTGGCTCCCCTCACTGTAAGATACCATGAGATAATGACTCAGTTAGGTTCTATTACTCACCTACTAGATAACAAGGTTAAGCGCGCCTGGATAGGCGGTGTAGGAACTGTATTTAAACATATTTTTGGTACTCTTGATGAAGATGACGCTCTAAAGTATAATGAAGCAATAGATTCCTTACGAAATAATCAGATTAAGATAACAACCCTGGTTAAAAATAACATTTTAATAACAAAATCTGTAATTTCCACATATAACGACTCTTTGCGAAAGATTATGCTAAATGAAGCTAATTGTCACGGCTTCCCATATTTTAGGGAGCCTTTCCCAAGCGGGGAACCCAGCGGGGGGGCACTGCGGGACGCGCGGGCAGCTACATCGACGCGGCCGCGGCTCGCAACGCTCTCTTCCACCCAAGTCAGCGCTGGCGCAAAGACGTATACATTCGAAAACACTCGCGCGCCACGCGTCCTTTAAATTGTATCTGTAAAATAACCTGTACTGTGATCTGTAAGCAACTTTCTTTTGATGCCGCAAAAGGGGCGGTTAAATAAGTATTATTTTATACAAAAACTAGTTTGAATTAACTCCTCCGGCATCCTCACCTGCGTCGAGGCTAACACGGCGGCTTCGACATATTTGGCGACCGTAAAAGGACATAAACGGATACAAGAGGAAGGCGCGTATGCTGAGGCTACGACTCGCAGCGGACTATCTACAACGGGAGAAAGGAGCTTTCACGACGGGACCTGCAGCATTTCATCTGGAGGCCTAACCTAAGTTAAGTGAAGTGCCCATTCCTTTCTACCTACCTATTTTATTCCCCGAGTTCAGTGTGCCTCTCTTTGTGCCAGCGTATTATTACCTATATTTAGGTGCCTACTTTGCATAGGTTCAGCTTTTTCGCAACCTACATGCGTGTACCCATGTATGTACATGGTGCAGGATTACCTAGGTACTTATTAGTGGAATCGAGCATAACTAACTACTATCAAAGGTATCTATTGCAAGAGCATATAGCTCATTTAACGTGTTTTTTCTAGTTTTGGGTCTAGCAATGCCTATTATTATTGGTTTCTAAATACAGTACCTACAACAACGCTGCGTGTTATTTACGAGTTATATGTGTCTATGTACCTATAGCTGCTTTTGGGTGCATAATTCATTGCAATTGCACTATTTCACACTAATCCAACAGCACGCAGGTTTGTACCTACAGCATACAGCAAGCTTTTCATTTTTTCGTGTGCACGCGGTAGCCATTTTGTTTTTGCAAACGTGGTCGAGCCACGCCCGTGTCACGCTTGGTACTTACTTACATACCTGTCCTACCTGCCTTGGTGAATACGAATTGGGAATCTCATACCTATCTACGTTTCAAAAAAAAAAAATACACACGCATGTTGCACCTAGCTTGAAAGACATATGCCGACTATTTCAGCTCTTCACGCAAGGAAGACGTGAAGCGAAGAGCCTAGATCAAAGGCGTCGGCTGATTTCCTGTCTGTTCTCCGTGGTGACGCTGACGGCACAGCGGTGCAGTGCAGTGCATCACGGCGCATCGTGTCTACCGAGATTCCTGGCACCGGCTGTTGACTGGATTGGGTTCGATTTCTGCACAATTCATTGTTTTTTTTTTACTCCATTTTCAATTAGTGTTGATCGAGTTTTTATATACGTACTAGTCGAGTTTATTGATACAATATGCCATTAAGCATGGAAACTGGAGATACCTCCGCAATCAAAAGGGATACCATATTGATTAGGAAGCGGGGTGTACTAAAGGGTCGTTTGACCAAATATGAGCAATATTTGAATACTATTAAAGACTCTGGAATTTCACTCACAGTTCAAAAGGAACTTGAATTAAGGCTCGATACTATTCAACGTTTAAGTTCTGAGTTTGAAGTAATTCAAAATGAAATTGATGAGTTGTCATCTGACATAGACGGAGAAATTGAAGAAAGAGATGCAATAGAATCTCGGATTTTATCATTGCTCGCAAAGGGTCAAACGATCCTAGACACAAATAGCAAATCGGTTCCCGAACCAGTGACTGACATAGACAACCAGTCAGTCAGTCATTGCAGTCATTCAAATTCTATTAAATTACCTATTATTAAACTGCCCACGTTTGATGGCAACTATCTGACATGGTTGGAATTTAAAGATAGTTTCGAATCTATGATACACAATAATCAAAATATTCCACTAATTAATAAGTTCCATTATCTGCGCTCGGCATTAGAAGGCAGCGCTTCTACAATTTTAAAGTCTATCGAATTTACGAGTAAAAATTATGAGGCTGCCTGGGAGTTACTGTGTCAGCGTTTCAATAATAATAACATTTTAATTAATAATCATCTAAGAGCCTTGCTCACCATAGAAAGCTCTCCCAGGGAGTCATATAAAGCGCTAAAGTTTGTAATAGATCACGTTTCTAAACATCTGAGAGCGCTGAACACGCTCGGTCAACCGACTGATAAGTGGGACACACTGATAATATACATAGTTTCTGCTAGATTAGACACCACAACTGCTAGTAAGTGGGAGGAACATAAAAGTACACTCTCAGAGTTACCTACTTTAGATAATTTCTATTCATTTTTACGGTGCCGAGCTGATATTTTGGAAACGTCTTATATTAATCGTTTTGGCGAAAAATCTAATTTTAATCAATCTAAAAATACTAAATCATTCTTTATATCCTCTGATAACAAACCTAGTGGTAATGAATGTCCCTGTTGTAGTCAAGTACACCGCATTTATGATTGTGAGAAGTTGAAGGGTATGACGGTTGATAATAGGATATCTGAAATTATTAGGCTAAAACTTTGTAAGAATTGCTTGCGTGGTGGCCACATTACTGCTAAATGTCATGCTAAAGGTTCATGTCGCATATGTAAAAGGAGACATAACTCATTGTTGCATAAGACACAGGTGTCAACTGCTACAGAGCCATCAGTTGATCCAGTTCCTGTATCTCTTTCTGTTTTGTCACCACCGAGTAACCAAGTAAATCAAGTTTTGCTATGCACCGCCCTCGTCAACATTGAATATAATTACAAAATTTATACTGTAAGGGCTTTATTAGATACAGGTAGTCAATCATCATTTTTATCGGAGGATTTAAGAAAACGAATGGGCCTAACTAGTAATGATGCTAACATTAGTATTGCGGGCATAAACAATTCATTATGTCCCATATCAGGGACACGCAATCTTTTAATTAAATCTCGTGTGAATTCATTTAACACTAATGTAACGTTTTTATTTGTCCCATGTATAACTGGATTTTTACCCAATTTGGAGGTCAATATTAATGAACTTAATATACCTAAAAATATTCAACTTGCTGACCCCACCTTTTTTAAGCCCTCTAAGGTAGACATGTTACTCGGGTCTGATATTTACTGGGACATTGTAGGGTCCAAACAAATTAAACTAGATAATAATGCAACTGTATTATTAGATTCAAAACTAGGATGGTTGGTGGCAGGTCCCACAGCTAGGACATCGTGTACAGTGCCCCAATTATTTTGTAATTTTTCGAAAGAAATTAAAGACTCTTTAGAGCGTTTCTGGCAGATTGACGAACTGCCTAAGGTCAAGTCTCTCTCCCAAGAGGAGAAACAATGTGAAATTCATTTCAAAGAGAATACCAAGCGGCTTCCTAATGGTAGGTTTTCGGTTATGATACCATTCAAGGAATCGCCTGAGAGTGCATTAGGCGACTCTTATTATTTGGCCAAAAAACGTCTCATTAATTTAGAAAAAAGATTTCATCGTCAACCTGATTTAAAGGCTCAATATAGTTTATTTTTGAAGGAATATGCGGACCTAGGACACTTAACGAAAGTAGATAAGCCACACTTTGGCTATTACTTGCCGCATCATGCTGTTCTAAAATTAAAAAGTGAAACAACTCGCCTTAGAATCGTATTTGACGGGTCAGCAAAGTCATCCTCTAATAAATCCCTAAATGATATTCAATTAATAGGTCCAGTAGTGCAAAGCGATTTAATTTCTATACTGTTGAGATTTCGTAATTATAAATATGTGCTGACTGCTGATATAGAAAAAATGTACAGGCAGATTGAAATCGACGAGTCGCAGCGTCATTGGCAGCTTATATTATGGAGAGATAATGAGGATCAACCTATTCAAGTATTACAATTGAACACTGTCACTTACGGCACAGCATCAGCTCCATTTTTGAGTACTAGGTGTCTTTTACAATTATCTCAGGAGTGCCCTGATAAAGATATTTCTAATATTCTTAAAAACGATTTCTATATCGATGATCTTAGTACAGGAGCCCATGATATTAATGATTTAAAACGAATTTATGAGGGCATAGTATCAACATTAAATTCTGCTTGTTTACCCTTAAGAAAATTACGCTCAAATGTACCTAATTTAATAAATGACAGTGAATCGTTAACTGTACTGGAGTTAAACAAAGATTCTAGTGTTTTAGGACTAAATTGGTCTCCAGCATCCGATACATTAAATTTTCATACTGATATAGATCCACCTTCAAAGGTCACTAAACGCACTATTATTTCAATGACCTGTAAGATATTTGACCCACTAGGAATTTTATGTGCCTGTATAATTGTGCCTAAAATTATATTAAAGGAACTATGGGCGTCTAAACTAGACTGGGATACTCCAGTTCCCGATAACATTGCAAAACGATGGAACAGTTTTATAAACAATCTTCCAGTTCTATTTGCCATCAATATACCTAGAAGGGTTTTATGTGACACCCCACATGACATCCAGTTGCATTGTTTTGTTGATGCAAGCCAGCATGCCTTCGCAGCGTGTGTCTATTTGAGGTCTCGGGACAACAACCAAGAGTTCACTGTACGGCTATTAACTGCGAGAGCACGTGTAGCACCCATGAAACAGCTGACTATTCCTAGGTTAGAGTTGTCAGCGATGTTACTAGGAGCGCGTTTATGTAATAAGGTATTGCAGTCAATTCAGTCATATTCTAATATTACTGAGAAAATTATGTGGTCTGATTCCACCATTGCACTAGCATGGGTTAAGACACCCCCTAGGGATTTAAAAATGTTTGTATGCAACCGTGTAAATGAGATAAATGAACTTACAAATGATTTTATATTTCGTCACATACCTACAGATCAGAACCCAGCTGACTTAGCATCTCGAGGCGTTGAACCCAGTCAACTAAGGTCTTCTTCCCTTTGGTGGCAGGGTCCCTCCTTTCTGAGTGAGGAACAGTGCAATTGGCCTCAGAGTAAATGTCCATCTGTCTCACTACACGAATTGCCTGAACTTAAGAATAAGGAAAACACATTAACGTGTAATTTATTAATTGATAAAGATTCTAAACTTATTAAATTTGATAACTATTCTAATTACTTGAAATTACTAAGAGTATATGCATATGTCTTACGTTTTTTAAATAATTGCAAACCTACTAGCACTAAAAGTACTGGTCCCCTTGGCCCTGACGAGATAAATAATTCATTACATCTATTAGTTAAGTATAGTCAAGCTGAGTCATTTCAAAGAGACATAGTTTTAATTTCAAATAAAAGGAACTTACCAAGGGCATCTAAATTATTATCTCTTAATCCATTTCTTGACGACAAGGGTTTATTAAGAGTAGGAGGTCGTATTAGCAATTCGGATTACGCATATGACAAGAAGCATCCAATGATTTTAGATTCCAAACATTATTTTTGTAAATTAATCATGTCATATGAGCATCATCGTTTGTTTCATGCAGGTCCACAACTGCTTCTAGCATCTATTCGAGAAAAATTCTGGCCTATACTAGGAAGAAATTTAGCTCGTAAAGTAACAAGACACTGTGTCATATGCACTCGTTTTAGAGGTAAAAATGTTCAGCCTATTATGGGTAACCTACCTCCTGAGAGAAATGTACCGACGTTTCCTTTTTATTATGTCGGAACTGACTATGGGGGACCTTTTAAGATTTCTAGTCGTAAGGGCAGAGGTAGCACTACGTCCAAATGTTATTTATGTTTATTTGTGTGTCTCACGACAAAGGCGGTTCATTTGGAGGTGGTCAGCGAGCTCAGTACACAAGCGTTCCTTCAATGCCTGCGTAGATTTGTTTCACGGCGCGGCAAGCCAGCTAAGATCTTTTGCGATAATGGCACTAATTTTAAGGGAGCAAACAATGAGTTGTGTAGAGTTGTGCGGTCCGGCAAGCAGTCGTTGACAGATTTCGGTACTAACGATGGTATTAAATTCTCATTTAGCCCTGCGTATTCGCCAAATTTTGGGGGAATTTTTGAAGCCGGCATTAAATCCGCTAAATATCATATGAAACGAATAGTAGGTAGTGCTAGCCTAACTTTTGAGGAACTAACGACAGTATTTGTACAAATTGAGGCTATACTGAACTCTCGCCCTCTCACGCCTCTATCATCCGATCCCAACGATCCTTTACCATTAACTCCTGGGCACTTCCTTATAGGGAGACCTCTAACTGCGGTCCCGTCCCTACCAATAATGGCATTGAGACCCAGCAGATTTGAGTTGGTGGAGAAACTTCGGCAGCAATTCTGGGCCCGCTGGAGTCGCGAGTTCGTCGCCGAGTTACAGCAGCGAACGAAGTGGCGCACGCAGCAAGGGTGTCTACGCATCGGTGACATCGTAGTGCTGAAGGACGACCAGCTGCCGCCCATGCAATGGCGGCTCGGGAGGATACAGCAGTTCTACCCGGGGCCTGACGGCGTCAATCGTGTGGCCGACGTCCATACAAGGCAAGGAGTCGTGAGGAGGGCTGTATCAAGAATGTGTCTGCTACCTACTTCAATGTTGTAAGCTACAGCTTGCAACGGGGCCGAGGATGTCACGGCTTCCCATATTTTAGGGAGCCTTTCCCAAGCGGGGAACCCAGCGGGGGGGCACTGCGGGACGCGCGGGCAGCTACATCGACGCGGCCGCGGCTCGCAACGCTCTCTTCCACCCAAGTCAGCGCTGGCGCAAAGACGTATACATTCGAAAACACTCGCGCGCCACGCGTCCTTTAAATTGTATCTGTAAAATAACCTGTACTGTGATCTGTAAGCAACTTTCTTTTGATGCCGCAAAAGGGGCGGTTAAATAAGTATTATTTTATACAAAAACTAGTTTGAATTAACTCCTCCGGCATCCTCACCTGCGTCGAGGCTAACACGGCGGCTTCGACACTAATCTTAACCTAGCTATAGACGAACTATCACAGAATATAAAAAATATAACTATATTGTCAATAGCTTAGAGACCTCCCTGCTCGAATTGTCATTTCAGTTACAAGGCATTCTCAATGCTATCGTGAGTTGTAGACAAAACATTCTACATCCAAGCGTGATAACATCTATGCAACTATACCGAGAACTTGCTGATAACCATAGACACCTACCTAACGATTTAGAGTTACCTATAGAATTACACCTGGATGTTATCCACAATATATTAAAGTTATCTAATGTTATCTGCTATTATACAAAAAATAAAATTGTATTTGCACTTAAGATACCACTAGTATATAGTAAAAACTATATACTACTCCATAGTATAGCTTTGCCTATGCCTTTAGATAGGAACCTTGACAATTTTAGTTTAATAATTCCAGGAACAAATTATATAGCAATAACTAAGGATAAGGGAAATTATTGCAGCATAGATAGTTTGGATAAATGTATAACGTTAAACCCAGAAACATATATGTGTGATATCAGTAATGTATTTATCACGGAAGCTAAACAAACCTGTGAAAGTGAAATTATTTCTAAAGTGCTGACTAAGGTACCACCTCAATGTGAAACTAAAATTATACGTGGAAAATTAGATATTTGGAAACCTTTGGGAAATAATAGATGGATATATGTAATTTCAGAAAATACTAGAATTTCTATAGACTGTGTAAATTCAAAATTATATGAATCAAATGTTTTGGGCGTTGGCCTACTCACTATTCCGAGCCATTGCACTGGCTATTGTAAAGGTACAACACTTATACCCCAAAATAATGTTGCTTTTAATATCACATGCCCTATCACTATATCTGATTTTAACTTAATTAATGATAGTTGCTGTAATTACGAAAAATTAAAAGACATAAAGGGAAGTCTGTCTCCTACCCACTTACAAAACCTTGATCTAGAAACTCTTAATTTAAATAATGACATATTAAATAAACTGCATGATGATGCGAACAAGATAACAGATACACACATCGTGAGGTATGGGACACACTACTCTGCTCTTATATATATAATTATATTTGTGTTAGTGATTTATCTTTGTGTTAAATTATATAAGAAATTATATAATAAATCTACTCGTGGCCATAACTCAAATATTGTAAAAACTAAAACACCTTGCCTTCAAAGTAAACAAGATAGTGGCGAAGACTTTGAAATTGTAGAAGAAATACCACCCCCCACAATTAAATGTTCAGTATAAATATGTATTTGTTTAAAAAATTAATTATCAGATCAAACATAAATAAATAAATAAAATTAATTATATGTAGGTACTATTCCATATGGCCACTATTGTATTTGTTATGTTTAGTTTTATAAGTTTATATAACATTAAATATAGTATAGGTTTATATACTTGCCTTTAATTGTAATTTGAGTATTTGTCTTTAAATTAACCGCGTAATTTACATAAAGAAACAAATTAAATTTAAACTCTAAATTTCCCTAACGTAAACTTCACCCTTCAGGTGTAAGTTTAGTTTTAACCCTGGGGGCTGTTATAATACAGTTATGTATATAATACTGCTGCCCTGCGCTCAATATTGCTGGCTAAGGGTTTTAGGCTTTGAGATCGGGTCATTCGGGAGGGAGAACCCTCAGTCTCTGTCCAACATCCAAATCATAAAGACAAGTGCTCAAAATCCATAAAATATACTATTTCCTATTTCCTATTTTCATAAATAAATCTAGTGTCATAAAATTAGTTTTTTTTAAAAAGTGATTTCCGCGGAGCCCCCTAACAGTTCGTTCGTTTCGGCAATGATTGCGGACTTAAGTTTACTAGTATTAGGTACCGGTAGCGACTTTGTACTCTATTTCAATCTCTATAGGATACGCAGGAATGACCACCGCGTTGCGAACGAGACGAAACATGAAATCGCAATGGTCTCATTGTATTTACATTGCAGGTAAGTTCAAATTCGCGTGAAACATTTCCAGGACTGGTTTTGCGACGAGGACTGCTTTGAAACGAAACGTAAAACGGTTCTATCGTCGCGGACCACAAAGCTGTTCTTAAAAACGGTTCGTCCTTGGAACGGCCACCTCTATTTAGTTCACGTTCCGTCCGCCTTTTTTATACGTCCATGCCCCTAACTTTGCAAAATTAACAGTAACCCTGCAAATGATTGGCAAATCAGTAATATCCATAATAGAAATAAGTACTAACCTGACGTCACAGGGTATGTGCTATCGAATGATGCTATTGGGTTCCGTTTCCTGGCGTCCCACAGCTTGATAGTGTTGTCGTCCGACGCGGAGACCAGGAGTTCGGGACCTCTACGCGCGCCTAACGAAAAATTAACATTATGTTAAAGGATTTGAAGTAAAATACCAAACTCTTCAGAGGTAATTTATTTACTACGGAATCCCAACACTGACACCTGACTGGTCTTCCAACACGTTAAATATCCAAAGCACTCGTAGTCAATCGCACACAAATAACTCGTATTAGTATCGCTCACTAAGAACACTCGCGGTCAACTGATCACGATCGTTTTTTTTTTTTTTTGAAAGGACTATGTAGCTAGCTCCAAGTGAGCTTTCGCTACTTCACCGGGCGTTTGAGGTGAGGGCAGAGTGCCCTCAACCTGTATAGACAACATCACCAAAGGGCCCCCAGATCACCATCGCCACGACCGCTCCTTTATATACTGACGTCTCTAGAAAGTTTCATATACTTCCGCTCCCGACAGCCAACAACCGAAACATACAGAATATTCGAGAATGTGTGTGAGCGGGATAGAATACATGTGTGAGCAGGATGGAAGATGTATGAGCGCGACAGACGATGTTCGGAAAAGTTTTAGACTATTCTATTCTAGGAGCTTCGCGAAAATTATATCATCTCATTCCTTTCAAACAAATAATTATTATTATTACCTTTAAATACCATACCTGATACGGAGTTGACAAAGCTTGCATGCCCTTTGAGTTTCTTTATACGCTGTCCCGTGGGAACATCCCACACTGCCACAGTGTTATCTGTGGCACACGTGTATAGGTGAGAGCCGTCCGGAGAGAAGCACAGCTCCATGATAGCGCCAGTGTGGCCGGACATCACCATCACATTCTCACACTGTCCGTATACATTCCATAACACTGAAATCGAAATCATTTCTATTAAACAAAAGTTCATGTTTTTCATGGGAAGACCATATATAAGTCGGCAGAATGAACTTTAATTGTTTATTAGGGTTTATATTCAAAAATATTTTTTTAACTTGGTTTATTATTTAAGCTTTTACAAGTCAACGTAGTTGCCATTGATTGGAAGTGATACTTTTTTAAGGAATCGAAAGTACTTTACATGTAAACATTCCCAGACTTAATTTTAATTCTTTTAAATTTTTGAGAAAATCCGTTTAAATAGGATTTGTAAAGCAATATTCCCATGCTTTATCTCAAAGCAATGTCATTGTCAATCTGTTGACTGACCATTGACTGTTTTGTCATACTCCTTCTGTGCTGTGCCTAATCTATGCCTAAAAACCACTGCTAGAAAACATGCTTTCAAATAAGAAAACTAAATCAATTTGGTTCACCCATTTAATCCCTCAGCCACCGAACGGCCCGCATAACAATTAAAACTCCACTGTGTCTGCGTAACTGCGTTGACAGGTTAAAAAGCTATGGTGACACAAAAATACACACAAATAGGGGTTAAACTTAATACCCCTTTTTTTGCATTGGGGATAAAAAAGACATTGTAAACAAATACAATTTGTTGTTATTAACCCATTCTGTGAAACATTATTGGGTAATCTGTGGTACATCTAGAAAGTTCTAATACTCGCATATCTGGCGGTCAAATCCTGCAGAAGCTAAATGCTTTCCTTCTGGGTGAAATTTGGCTGTGAAGATTTCCCCCTGGTGCCCTTCCAGGAGCATTATGGGGGCATACAGATTGGAGGTGCGTGGTACCTGTAATGAATAATATAGACTAATAATATTAATAGGAAAGTGTCAGTTGATTTATAATGGAAATGGACTAAAAAACTACTGGACCAATTAAAAAAAATCTTTCTCTAATAGACAGTTATCTTTCTCTTTATCTAATATACCTATAATATCTATCTCTAATATATCTATCCGCAAGTAACATAGGGTATATGTAGGGTTTAGAAATAAGGGATCCCTATGAAAATTGCATTAATGTATCTTATCTTATTTACAATGGGGCCGATTTAGAAATGAAAGCATGTCAAACCTTTGCATTATTCTATACTTACCCCATGCCTTACTCCCCCACATGGTGTGTTCTGAACAAGGACTGCATGAGCTTTACAACATTACCCAGTGCCTGTAGTCCTCTAGCTCAGGATAAGCGGATCCTAAGAGGTTGAAACGCTTACCAGCCAGTGAGTCACAAAGACACAAAATGTTACTCAAAGTGTCCTCCGACTCCTCACATGCCCTAAAAGCTGCCCGGATGGACCGTGATAAATTATAAGTGTTTCCAGTCACATCCTCACTTGAGATGCTTCAGAAATTAGACCATGGGTTCCAGTGGCCGGGGTCGGGGGTTGGGTCGTGGGCCGGCCCGGGGGCCCCGATAGACTGTGTGCTAAAACTGAAATCCACGCGGACGAAGTCGCACTAGCACTTAAGAGAAATAAAACAGATTCTTACCGCAGAAGTAACCACGGCCTTTTCTCTTGTACCGACAACGGATATTTCATGACGAGTTCTTTTGGACGGGACGACGGAATATTCGTCCGTTTTTCTTTTAAGTTCTAACTCAGGCATTATTTATGAATTAACTGTTAATTATTTATTACAATAAATATTTATTTATAACCTTAAATTCACTTTTGTCAACACAACAAACCTGAACGAACGAATGTATGAATGAATGAAAGGAAGCAAACGAAATCGTTCACTGGTGTACATTACAGTTTACTACTATTCTTGACTTTCTTGATTACCTTGATAGGTACTTTACATAAAATATAAAGAAGAATATATAATATACCTTACTCCGTGAATATACGTCAGGATTATATTATCTCTATGGAATATACCTAACTTACTAGGTTACACTAAACTACAAAGAAAGGCGGATATTTGGAGTATTTTTCCCCTTTTTTGTTTTCTTCTACGTGGCGATCAAACAATATTTTTCCTTGTCTTCAATGAACTCTCTCTATTAAAACTATTAATGTCATATATGTCAATGTCAAATAGATGCGAAAAAATATATTTTTATTTTGAATTTTCACATACAAATTAACATTTTTTTATGAATGCAGTGTAAATAACTTTGAATTATGCAAAAGTTGCAGCTTACATTAGCAATAATAAAACCGCATGCAGTTAAAAATCCAGTCGCTCTTTCGTATATTCGAAATGTTATGAAAAATAAGTTTATCGTGGTCAAAACGAAAAGAGTTTCCCTGGACAAGGAGACTGCGGGGGATTTCTACAAGGAGCATGTTGGGAAATTCTTTTACAACCGTCTCGTTACTTTTATGGCAAGGTAAGATAGTTTTAGAAGTTTACATAACCTTAAATTATATACAGTCCGTTTGTTACTTCTGACCGATTTTATTTAATCGAAGGTTATGTACAGTCAGCCACAAACGAAGTTGGATATTTCCTGGGTAAACGTAAAAGAAGTTTTATGCTTGTTTAATGGGGGATTTCCACAAGTAGCATGTTGGGAAATTATTTTAAAACCATCTCGTAACTTTTATTGCTTAGCGTTATTATAAAATGACGTGCAACTACGGAACCCTACACTGCGCGTGGCGCGACACGCACTTGGCCAGCTTTTTTGATTCTCCTTTCTTTAACATTCTAGCCTTTAATCAGGGTCCTTAATGTCTATAATGTTAAAGACCTGTATATAATGTATTAATTAAGGGAGCAACAAATTATTGAGTATCTTATAACGGCAGTGTTGAAGCACAATTACACCACAAAAGCAGATTGCTTGTAAGGGGCTGTTCAAGTATCATGTAGGTAATATATCAGCTATTTTTAACCCCCTCCTCCCCTTTGACAGCAAAAGTAAGAAAAGCACTTCCCCCCAAGCTTATGTAAACATTGGCATCATTTTCACAAAATATATTTCTTTATTGTGCTAAATTCTGTGCCATCCATTTCAGCAAAAATAAGCCCAGCCCTGACCCCCCACCCCCATTAGCTGCTTACGTAATATTTGATTCACCCCTAATGAAAATTTGCATACCCATATAAGGAGTACTGAGAATGACAAAGGGTATCTTTCATTCAGAAAAGTTCTGTTCCTGATGGATCTACATGTGGTGCAGCTGAGGCTGAGAATGTTGAGAGATCTCTGTATTCATTAACTATCCATAGTACATTATTAGGTAATCTGTGCTCTTAGTACCTACCTTTATTTATGGTCTATAGTACCTATATTACATCTCCAGGTAATCTGTTCCATCTTAAGCAAGAAACTAACAGATGCAGTGCGGCGGAGGCGCGCCATAAGAGGCGCAGAGTCAAAACAACAGAACATTAATCTTAAGGCGCTGTGCATCAGAAGAATACCGTAAAACGTCTATTTTTTCGTCGCGCCATTAGCCTTCTTTTTCATGGAATACGAGCATGAAAAAAATATGAAGTACAGTTCAAAGATCAAAATAAATGGTTACGTCAATTAAATTAAATATTTTCAAAAAAATATTTAAAACCTAGCAAAATAAAATAGCAAAAAAGCGAATTTGTTGATATTTTTACCTACCAACGACTACCAGCGACAACTACCAACTTTTTTACGTCTATAAAAAGTATAACTAAATGAGCCAGATGGATACCTAAAAAAGATACAATATTTGGTGTAACGCAACCAAACCAAACTGCCATGCTGGCGTGACGTCACAGCTCGCCCCACCCTGCCCGCCATATCGCCGTTGCGTTCAACGCCTAGTGAAAGCCACACTTCTTGCTGAGCAGCCGACCGACCAACATAAGCGTAGCTTCATATTGTGATGCATTGTGTTGATATTGTCCCTAATATGCGCCAGCTGCTTTGTTTTATTATAAAATCCTGATCGTCTGTGACCGCTCCATGTCTCTCGCGTTTCAATCAGAAGTGGTATAGGACCATGGATGAAAAAAATCGACTTTCATCACCACGCCGATGGAATTTTTCGCCACATGGTTAAGTACTACCGACGAGAATCTATTACTTTATCGTATTTTTACGTTGTGCCATTTAAATTAGTCTAATCTTTACTTTCTGTTGATCGATGTAAATTTTCCGTTGCACATCATTTAAGATTTAAATAAGTTTATAGCACGTTTACCTTCCATTGCCTTATTCGAATTTTCCTTTGCACAAAGATAAAATTTTCCTTTGCACAAAGTTAAAATTTTCCATTGCACAAAGTTTAAAATTTTTCGTTAAAAAATCAATCTAGGTGAGTATCTGATCAATTGGGTAAAAAAAGAAACGTCATATCAATATCGCTTTAGTGTGCCATCACATCCAGTGGAAGGTGTTTACAAGTTATTTTGGAGAATAACGCATTTCCTTCTTTTTCATGAATACGCCGCTGGCATCGAAATCTCTAAGCCACGTGGGTTATCCAGCTGTCGTCATCCAGCTACTGCATTCCACAAGGCTGCGAGGGCTGCACGAGCTTGACTACATGTGCCGTCGGACATGCAGACTACGTGGAACGAGAACAGAGTCAGGGAAGCAGCCAGTATATAGCCAGGTCAGCCAGTTTTATTGCCAATTCCTAGCCAGATTAGTCGCTCAATTAATGACCAATTTTCTAGCTAATTCTTATTTGCCAATGTCAAGCTAAAATACGAGTCAAATTGCCAGTAAATAACAATAAAATGGTCACTTGCCTACCTTTCTGCCAATACTTGTTCTAAGATTCTAAATGCCTCGTTTGTTCGTGTTATTTGGTCCGAATAACGGTAACGTTTTAAAAAAAAGAACAACGTTTGGTGAATGATGATTATATGAGGCATAAAATTTAATCAAAATGTCGAAAATGGTCATTTATTTTAGTTTTTATTTCTTCATCACTCAAGGCACTATAGCCGCGGGTAGGCTTAGACCAGGTCAACTAAGTTTTCATTCGGATCTATGCTTTCTCATGCATATCTGCTTTGGTCTGCCTTGGCTTTTATTACCTTGGACCACCATAGGCATGAAACCAGTTCCTATTGGCTATGTCTAGTCTGATTTCTCAGCTAATGCTTGTCGGTAGTAGTACCTAGCTTAATGTTTGTGACTCGCCCTATTGGCTCTTAAACCTTATTTCAGTATTACCGTATTCCTAGCTTTTCCTTTTTTTGACAATCTCTTGTCGAATATGTAGATTTTGTTAGTTGCCTAAATACTATCACATGTTGATTATTAACCAGATTAGTCGTATTGCTAATGATTACTTACTACATTCATTTTGGTGTCACAATTTTGTTCTTTATAAGGCAATAAGCGCTTCTGCTGGTATTATTACAATACCCTTCGAAATTTAAATTAAAATATTGAAAAACGCGCTTATTTCAAACTATTTTCGAGAACTAATAAATGACCTAACTTGGCGAATTCTCAGTCACTCATAATAATTGTTTTAGCCGTAGATATTATGTGTGGCTCCGGTAGTACAGAGAGGGTCATGCTCCTGCAGTGGAGACTGAAAAGACCTGATGATGATGATTAATAATGAAGTTCGCTTTTGTTGCTGATGTTTATTCTCAGTCGCATAGCTAGTTTTATTAGTGGTGCTCAGCGCAGCAAGTCACGTGACTAATTCCTATTGGTTACTCCTAACCTGACTGATTTCCTGCCTAGTTCTTGTTGATGGTGCATTGCTTATTTTCATGGTTGATCTTATTTGCACATACCGTGAACATATTTTGGCGGAGGTGCACTTTATGAGCAGAAGTCTTGGGAAGCGCCTATAATTATCTTTTAAAATGTAAAGTCAACCGTAACTGTTATTTTTGTATAAAGCTTTATTACTCCTATAACTGCCTTGGTAGTGGAACTTCTCTGGTTCTTTTTCTGACAAATCTGATAATACTCTAGTAATGCACTGGGTTTTCAATTCCTTTAGAAAAGGTTAAAAAGTTCATTGTAGGCCAGCCCTTTCTTTTTAAATCTTTTCCATTGATCATGTGCCATTTTTAATAAAGGTGCTCTTTAATATTTTTGGGAGTGTGTGCATTTCAAGATTGCTCTTGTCACATCGCTGTGATATTATCGCAGGCCGATGTACTTCATTCTACTTGTGAATTATATAGTATAGCTAGGTGTCGTTGAATCTGAAGTGAAGCTAGTTTATTTTGAATTTTTTATTCCAATCGTATAGAAATATCAACGGAGTAAATTTTAAGATGAAAAGCCTCTTTCATAATGCTGCTATAAGTCTGACAGTGTTTTTTGAAAGACTTGCAGTTCATCTTGATATTATGCAGTTCATATTTAATAGTAACTTTATTAGTGTTGATCGACTTGTAGTTCTGTAATAAGGTTACTGTGCTAGTTGGTCCTATTACTATACAGTCTTGAAAAGGGAACATTTTGAGTGTGCTAATCAATAATATCCATTCGGACATTGCAAATAATGATATGATGAATCTAGAAGATGCCTGGTCATTTGCCCTAGACACGCCAATGTTTAATGCGAGCTAATGGCCCAAGTCAAGCAGTGGTCCAAGCTATGCCAGGGTCCAAGCCAAGCCATGGGCCCAAGCCATGCCAGGGTCCAAGCCAAGCTAGGGGAATTTGTCTACGACGAGTCAAAGCCTGGAATTTGTCTACGACGAGTCAAAGCCTGGAATTTGTCTACGACGAGTCAAAGCCTGGAATTTGTCTACGACGAGTCAAAGCCTGGTATTTGTCTACGACGAGTCGGAAGCTTGGAACTTGTCTACGACGAGTCGAAGCCTGGAACTTGTCTACCACGAGTCCAAGCCTAGATCTTGTCTACCACGAGTCCAAGCACAGATCTTGTCTGCCACGAGTCCAAGCCTAGATCTTGTCCGCCACGAGTCCAAGCCTAGATCTTGTCTATCACGAGTCCAAGCCTAGATCTTGTCTACCACGAGTCCAAGCCTAGATCTTGTCTACCACGAGTCCAAGCCAAGAACTTGTTTACCAACGGTCCAAGCCAAGAACTTAGAATAATTTATTAACCAGATGTCTTGCTCTCATTGCGGGAGAAATTGTTGCAGGATGGCCGATTGTAACGCAACCAAACCAAACTGCCATGCTGGCGTGACGTCACAGCTCGCCCCACCCTGCCCGCCATATCGCCGTTGCGTTCAACGCCTAGTGAAAGCCACGCTTCTTGCTGAGCAGCCGACCGACCAACATAAGCGTAGCTTCATATTGTGATGCATTGTGTTGATATTGTCCCTAGTGGATTAAAATGCGCATTGTTATGCGCCAGCTGCTTTGTTTTATTATAAAATCCTGATCGTCTGTGACCGATCCATGTCTCTCGCGTTTCATTGGTTATAATTATTGAATTATTAAAATAACATGAAAATGGCAGACACTGGTTTGAAATGTGACTATGGACAGGCCAACGGGTATCGCCACTTTCAACCGCTACAAACCGTTAAGGGATACAGCGCCTTAATAGTATGTAGCATAAAGTCGATTTTTGTAGTGCGCCCGGCGCCATCATGCGGCGCGACGCAGAGACGCGCGCCTCTTGTGGCGCGCCTCTGCCGCACTGCATCTGTTAGTTTCTTGCTTTAGTTTGTAAAAGTTTTTTATCTATTTCAGTGGCTGCATAGACCTCCACATAATGGGCCACAGCAACGCCATAGAGCTATGGCGGCATCTATTGGGACCCACCAGCGTGTACAAGGCGCAGTTCCAGCAGCCCTACTGCCTGAGGAGTCTATTTGGCATCTCCGACACCAGAAATGTTGCCCATGGCTCAGGTACTTAAAAACCATTTTTGGATTACACGCCTCAAGGTTAAAAGGAACCCTTATATTCTGTCAGTCAAGACCTATTTTCTTATGAATTTTGAGATCTCGATCAAGATCTACACTAATATGTAGATGTAGATGTATTAAAGACGAAAGATTTGTTTGTTTGCATTGAATAGGCTATTCTTTACGATAAAAAAAAGTTAATATATCTATATAGGTAACTAGCTGTTGCCCGCGGCTCCGCCCGCGTTAATGTCGTTCCCTTGGGAACAGTAGAAATAATAAAAATTTCATACAAACCCCTGCCCCTTTGCTTTTTCCCCGTAAGGGGGAATTTAATACATTTCACCTGCATAGATCTTTAGCCCTTAAGGAGGGGATTTTGCCCATTTCTTATTGTCATATTTCTAAGTAAATAAAAAAAATCCATACAAACTTTACCCCACCTATTTTACCCCTTCAAGGGGAAATTTCGACCATTTTAACTACACAGATCTTTTTAATTTCAATGTAAACATATATACCTACTTATTTTTATACTTCTATGTCCAGAAATAAGAAAATTTCCATACACCCCCCCTCCCCCCTTTATCCCTTAAGGGGGAAATTTTGTACACTTCACCTACACATATCTTTTTTAATTGTAACCTAGAACGTATATACTTATTTTCATACCTCTAAGTCAAGAAATGGAAAAATTCCATACAAACTTTACTCCCTATTTACCCCTTCAAGGGAGAATGTTGTCTGGTTCACCTAAACAGATCTTTTTTAATTTTAATTGAGAACTTGCGTACCTACTTTTAAACTTCTAAGTCCAGAAATGAGAAAATTCCATAAAACTTCAACCCCTTTGATTTTCTAAAAATCCTTTCTTAGTGCTCATTTACATCATAAAAAGAATCCCTGTGCCAAATTTCAAGTTTCTGCGCACAGTAGTTTCGGCTGTGCGTTGATATATAAGTCAGGTTTGCCTTTGGCCCGCAGCTCCGCCCGCATAAGTGTCGATATCTCAGGAACAGTAGAATTATTAGTTGAACCCGGAATACATTAGTTCATGACTTTCAATGAAACACCTTAATATTGAATTTCAATTGAATAACTTCAAAAACGGAAAGTTTCATACTAACTTTGCATCCCCGTTATATCCCCTTAAGGGATGATTTTTGAGAAAAACATTTTACTCGTGTTTCATGCCTTTTAGTAAAGAATCTTCATGCTGAATTTCATTCGACTAACTTCAAAAACGGCAAAGTTTCATGCTTACTTTGCACCCCTATTTTACCCCCTTAAGGGATGATTTTTGAGTAAAATATTTTACTCGTGTTTCATACCTTTCAGTAAAGAACCTTCATGCTGAATTTCATTCGAATAACTTCAAAAACAACAAAGTTTTATACTAACTTTGCAACCCGTTTTTTCCCCTAAGGAGATGAATTTCCAAAAATCCTTTCTTAGTGCTCCCCTACGTTATAAAAGGAACCCCTGTGCAAAATGTCAAGTTTCAAGTAAACCCTTATAGTTTAGGCCCTGCATTGATATGTCAGTCAGTCAGTCAGCTTCTCCTTTTTTTTTTAGTATGGATTACTATGGATAATGGATAGTATGGATAGGTATAATGCTGTCGTATAATGATGATGAATTGACTTTGGATTTTAATTTTATTATGTCACTTATTATTTTATTTTATTTTTGCTATATGTTTGCAGGCAAACTCATGCCTTGAGTTCATTCAAATGACGATAACTTTTTTTTTAATGAACCGATTTTGATGAAACAAACTTTAAATGTTAAACTGAGTTAAAACAAAGCAATTGGTGAAAGTTTGAAGTAAATCGGTTCAGTATTTTCGGAGATAATCGTGATCATACATACAGACAGACAGACAGACAGACAGACAGACAGACAGACAGACAGACAAGAAATTCCAAAAAATTTTTTTTGCTTTCTATTATTCTTTTTAAGTGTCCCTCTATCCATTTCAGTCAAAAATTCGAAATGTACAGACAAAATAATTTTACTGTTTTATTATATGTATAGATAAAATTTATATCAAGTTGGACCAGAATTTGGCGAGCCTATTCTGTACTGTAGCGGACAAGCAATGTCTTATCAAGTCTACAGTACAGAATAGGCTCTGAAACTACAGGCCCGATTTGTAATTTTTATATCATTAGAATCCTACATTATCTCTGATACATAGGCTAATACCTCTATCTACCCGTGCGAAGCCAAGGCGGGCCGCTAGTATTAAATATCATATATGCCAGATGGATGTAAAAAAACAATGCCATAAAGATAGTATTTAGGTCACAATGCTGGACAAAAGTTTCCCCTTCAGTTTACCATCTAGTTCTCCATTGCTATGTCTTCCTATCCCTCATTGAAACAATTCGTCTCTCGCATCTCGTCTAACGACTTCCTCACACGTCATGAGATCCTATATCAGTAGGTCCCCATGACGTAGATATGCTCATCTTTCAGGCAACACGGCATACGTGACCGATACGATGGACTTCTTTCCTACGTCGACTACTTTAGTATTTCTGACACAATCTGTACATTTATATCGCATATTTGGCAAAGTTGCTTAAACTAGCAATGAAATCAAAACCTATGAAGTACTTCCTGTTGTCATGAATTTTGGTCAGTTGAGTATGTGAATGTTTAACAAAGAAATAAGATTCATATTTCAAGTCAGCTGATAACTTTGTATTTCAGATTCGCCAGTATCTGCAGAGAGGGAGATCAAATTCTTCTTTCCGGAGTTCTCCTTCTATGACTGGCATTACAACAATGAGGAACTGTATAGGAAAGGTCCCATTGTCTTCAACGACTACCTGTTCCAACATGTACGGAGGCTGTGAACTGACTATAAGGACTTCATGAGACTCGTGGTAGCATTGAACCGTTCGGTCGGGTACTATAGATAGCGCACGAAACACCGCACCAAAAGTATGGCAGAATGGCAGAAATTGACACTTTGATAATATGGAGTGGTTATTACCGTTTCGCCTAGACCTCAAGATGGTAGTGAAAAAAACAAATTTGAACATTACTGGTACAAATTATAAACACTCCTGAAAGTGACAGTTTGTTTATCTTGGGGTCTCTTACGAGGCCAAGTGGTGTTCATCACTTCATATTGTTCGATCCGTGATGGGTGACTGACATTTCATTCAGTTATTTTTACGCCTTTTCCGTGAAAAGGCGCCTTTCTAGCTCTGTGGGGAGCGCGTGTCTCATTCGCATGTTCGATTTGTGTCTAAAATCCGACTTGACACTGCATTATTCAGTGGTACTGCGAGCGAACAGTGTTAGTCTACATCCAAAAGTAGATATAATTTATCAACCATGATGATCTAGTCTATCAATTAGGTAGTGTCTTGGGGTAGTGTCCTATTAATTTGGTTCGAGGTAGGGTTTCCTAAGATTATGGCGCCGCTATATGCCATTGTCACACAATTTCAACGAATTACGTACAAGTTGCGATTGGTCACTTGTCCCGTTGGTGGTTGGTTAGCAAGTGGTATTATCAACTGCTATTTGGACTGTGTATTTCAAAGTGACAATTAAGGCCATCATATAGCAAAGCGGAAATCTTAGCAAACACTACAGAAAGAACATCGGGAACTTAAATCATCTGTTGCGTATGTATATAATATTAAGTATATTAATTCTGTTGTTGAACTTTACTCAATTGTTATTTATTTATTTTTTTGTATTGCGTGTAGACATTTTGTCAGAAGATTGGCTATATTAGCTAAGGATCGGTTTAGAGAAGTTGTGTTATCTAGAGAAACAGTAGAATGTGTAAACTAAAACATGCTGTGATTAGCGGATACTTGGTTAAGAATCATGTTATCCTGTGTTAACTTAAAAAAATAGAAATATAATTTCTATACAATAAACCTTATTTTTATTTCTCCAAAGAATCACAACTAAGAAGACAATATAATGTATTTAAATATCCAAAAACGCTATAGAAACACTGTAAACGATATAAACGATGGCTCGTTATATTTTACAACAATTATAACATACAACATTAATTCTACAACATATAAGAACGAAATTAACTTATTTATATGAACATCACAAGAATTTTGTATACTTTCAATTTGGATATAATATTGGACAGCAACAATTGGGGTCATTTGTATTGGTGAGAACCCCTTTAGGTTTTTTCCTGGAAACTAGTCCAAGAGTGGACTAAAAAGGTACAAACGTTTATTCTCCGATCTTGACGAAAACCTTAGGCCTCGAGAACACCTTGATGCCTTCTTCGAGCTTGGAAAGCTGTTTCTCAAGTTCCATTTTCCTATTTTTCATTCGCAACGTGTCGGTCTTGACTGGCATTTTGTTCAATTCGCTTACTAATTCAGCAAAACCTGTAAATTTAAAACATACACGTTTTGATCCTTTTAGTATGGGGGCGTTTACGGAGAGGTTGACATTTGCCAGAAATATGAGGTGACACATGCCGCGGGAAACGCGACGTTGGACGCGGCAGTGCACGCTGCGTCGGTGACAGGGAGAGTGCCACAAATGACAACTGATATTGAATTAAAATTACTTGATCAAACAAAAATCGACCTTAGAGCAATATTGATAGAACTGTTTTTTCTTTGCGTAATATATGAGCGGAATTTGACGTGTGCTTCGTGGCGTAAAACGCCACATAACAAGGCCGACGCACCGTCTCCGTAAACGGGCCTCGCAACTTCTCTTACTAGCCAGGACTGCAGTTCCGTGTTAGGGTTTAATTGCGATTATTCCCACTGTCAACCTCCTGCTTGTTCACCTGGGGTGGACATTGTCACAATTTTTAAAAATAATTCTTGCTGTCCCCCGATGGTGGCCAGTGAGAATCATTGTTAGAATAGTGCACTGTAGCCACCGCTGGTAGACATAGCAAAACTTTTTCAAACATGCCAGCGTCACTATTTTCAAACCAAAAATTCTTTTGAACCTGAGAAAAATACAGAAAACAAGAAACGCAGATATACGCGCGAAGCGACAACTTAACAGATGCACTTCATTTTAGTTTAAAACAGAAGTGGAAATGGGCAGGGCACCTGCCAAGAGATGGACTTACCAAACATCTAAATAAATCCAAGCATAGCATCTACTAGAGAGGAGTTCCTGGAACATCCGGGGACCATGAGCGAGGCCTGCAGCACACCCTCTGCAGTCCTATGTTTCCTCAACGAGCTGAGATGGCTCGAGTAAATCAACAAAAACGACAATGAGGGAGAGAGCAGTCTCTCCAAGGCAGAAGACCGATAGGAATAACGTCTTCAGCTCACACACAATGGGCCCAAACGAGAGGCCTAAGTGTGGAAAAATGGCCACGGAACCAGGTGAACATCTAAATGGCAGGGCGAAGGAAAGTGGGAAGAAGAAAAGAGGGGCGGATAATATAATGAACATAGCTGGAAAAGGTCTTTGTCCATATGCATCCAGCATATGGACAAAGACAGAAAGGTGGACAAGAATGGAGGAGGCCCCTATGGGTATAGGGGGCCACAAAACAATGAAACGGAAATATTTCATTACCTTTGGCATGTATATTTGTAAAGTGTTAAATGGAAAGTAAAGCTTTAATAATAGTAATAAAAGGTTCAATAGATGCAGCAATTAAAACTTACCATTAAGGTCCCGTTTTACGTTACCCATTTGAGTATAAAATGTGATTTTTTTTTATAGATGTTTGTTACACCTTCACTCCAAAACTACTGGCTGAATTTTAGGCTTAGTCACGTAAAACAGCTAATACTTACTATTTCTAAGCATGCGTAGCGTTTCTTTCCGCTCTGTGTCGGGCAGCGTGACGTGTCCAGGAGGACACACAACTGTGTCATCATCGGGATTCACACTCTCCATTTCTTTGGTCAGCTCCTTGCGCTCACGGAGGTATTTGGGCACTACACCCTTCTGGTAACCTGAGAGGTATTAATACGGAAATAATATTCTTAGCTTTTTTATTTGCTTGTATTTAGTTTATGTATATATGCTTATTTAGTGTGGCCGACGCATGGGATAAACTTGCTTACTTTTTGACAACTATGTATATTTTGTTGGTCACTTCATCATCATTACAGTTTATACATCTTAGTCAATGAAATTAAAGCCACAATATTTTGATGAATTTGAAAAAAATATGGAAGCATAAATTATACCATCCTAAATCGATATGAATTGGAGATATCTCGTATCGTTTCTAATGTATAGCGGCGTCCCTCCCATCGGATCCTAAATTCAGGATGCGAAGAACTCACAAAGACGAACGATTCAATATCAGTCCCATTTACGCAAACAAACTTAAATCACTACAAAAAACTTATGCTTATATCGTAGATGAAGCTAGTTTGCGATTGGCCGCGTCAAGGTCACGGGGTGATGTCAACATAGCGGAGGTAGGTACGCTAGTAGCTCGCCTCGCTCGCTATGATAAGTTACTCCAGTGTGACTTTTCCGGAATATATGTCGTTAAATGCTTTTATCGACGCGTCCTTCTGTCACGGAGCGCGCAGCAGAATAGTTCGCGAAAAAATATACTTTTTAAGCCCCGCCCGCTTTGATCTAGTTTGCGTGGTGTCAGTTTTTGAGTGCAATACTGCTTCCATAGTTTTTCTAATTTAATGGAAGTAGCGGTCAAAATGTTGTGCATGAACACCATATTTGTTACAAGTCAGCAAGTAGGCTGGCAGATGAGTGGCTGCGATGGTGCAGTAGTTTACACATCAGCCCATTCAATGTGGGGCTCTAAGTTTTAAGACATTCAGATGAGTCGATTATATTATCGACTCATCTAACTCATTAGGTTGCAACAGATGCACAATAAACTGCCTCTGCCGCAAGAGAAGTCAACCACTTTTCATTTAATGAATATGACAAATTCCAATTTAACTCATGATGATAATTATAACCTTACAAATATAATTTGCTAACAACCTATTTTGATGAAATATTTGATTACCTGAAGGTAGGTAAGGATCCTTATTAGTGCCTTTTCTTTCCAAAATAGCATTCAGTCTGCTACGGTTCCTTTCCATCTCCAGTAATTCTTCCCCAGACCTGTTCTGAGGCGACTGAGACTCACTCCGATGCTGACCACTATCCCCACTTGCTTTCATCTTCGCTTCCTCCTCACTGTCCTTCTTCGGATATAAAACCGTCAACTTCGCACTCTCTGATAGTTTCTGCGCCAAGTTGTGGTCAATGGTTTGACAACCAACGTCTCGCAACCGGCCTGAAGAATCATTAGACTGCACATCCTCCTCAGGGGAGTCCTCAGGTGGTGCCTTTGCTTGCCGTAGCTCTTTCCGCTTCAAAAACTCGGCCATATCGCCTTTTTTTATCCGAATATCTGTGTATTTCTTCCGTGAATTTGAAGAGCTAGTTTTCCCTACGTTTAGTGAGATCTTACCACTTTTGTTTGAAGGCGAGGACTTCACCTGGCCGAGCGAGCTGCCAGCAGTCATGGGCTTGCCCAATCGCGCACCCTGGACATTCTTTAACATAAACCTTGGTTCTTTGGGCGATTTCCCCTGTATTAACTTAAGTTGCTTCATATTTTCTCGGATGAAATCCCTTTTTTGCTCCTTTTCTGAAACGCAGTGATATTTTCAATTAGTAAAATATCGTCAGGGATTTTTTTACACGCATGACATTTTAGTTATCGACCGAAAATAACAAGCGTAGGTCATGACAACCATTCATTAATATGGAAAGAATATTGTATGAATGTAATGTACCTAACAAGATTTTTACTTACTTGGTTCGGGAAATATGCCTTTTAAAGTATACATCTTAGTATCAAACCACAAAAGTAGAATACAGAAAATATACACTCATTATTTAGCGTCCGCAGAACACAGTACACTCCTAATGTAAGAAAAAGTTCATAATTTTGCACTTGTGAATATGGATTAAAATTATATCAGTGATTTTTTTAATTTGCGCTCGGTTTTTGTCACCTGTATTTTTAAACAGCTGTCACCTGTCGCTGGCCCGTTGACCGTCTATGGTCAAACATTGTTTCTGGCCAGTTTTTGTTTTCGATTACAAACATTATAAAACGAGAAATAATTCGTTTTGTTTTTGTTTGGTTTCGCAGTTGCACCTGCATTGCCTTGGTGAATAATCCTCCGATAAAAATAATTAAATTCTCATCTATGTATCTACGTAGATAGATAGCGATTGATTATTTCAACTGAAAGTAGATAGATTGTTAAAGGTTTACTACGAAATAAAGCCTCGTTTTTGTATAGGATTTGTTGATGCGAACAAAGCGAAGTCCCAGTCTTTTTTTTCCTTGGAAGTTGGTGTTTGGCACCTTAAAAGTCCTATGCAGGATGTAATCGCGTATACAAAAATTTGGAGAGAAGGTTATTAGAGAAACAATTATTTTTTGGTATCTACTTATAATTATTACAGGCGCATGAGCTACAGCGATGGTGAGGAAAGAGGAGCCGATGACCATCTGGATGTAATTGGAATTAGGATACAATAAGGTGCTATGAAGATCACAGTTGGCGTTGGTTGGCGTGCGGCATGAGTCACAAGCAGTCAGATCACAAGCATGAAAAAAAATTGGGCGGGAGTGCGATTCCTCAGAACAATAGCGATTCGCACTTCACCCTTCACCGTCTTTATTTGTTTTTTGTCAAAGTCATTATATAATCAAGTCACAATAATATTAAATCATTATTATTTAATTTTCTTTACGTGTGTCTATAAAATTAGTTGCTTTTTATTTAATTATTCATAAATTAATCGTAATTTTTAATCAAAAATCATGAATAAATACAAGTTATCTAGAAGAGGGCGCAAGTTAACGTCTTCGGACGACCCAAGGATACTAGTGGCACTGCCTAAGGAGGTGCCTGAAAGAACTTGGTAGGTATTATTTTTCAGATTATCTAACCGATAGGTATAAGGCAACGTATCGTGGTCTTAACGCCTGCCGTAAAAGAAGTTGAGAACTCAAAGGAACATGGCTCGTATAAATCATCAGGCGTCTTGATATAAACTTCCATACTGTATCAATAAGCAAACCTAGTCGGTATGTGAGCTTTAGACCTCGCCAGTTTTATCACTGGCGCTATTTTGAAATAACAAATAGAAACGATAAAATAATGATATACGATAGTTGAACCTGCTCACAATTTTTTTTAAAATCGGTTGAGAAATGTGAGAACAGCCGTATCTAGGTCTCTGTATCTGCTCCGTGATCTAGGTACAGCGGGACAGATGTAGGTACATAGGTAAGGACCAAAGAATTCGTTTACGTAGACACAGATTGTCGGCCGCAGAGTACAGAGAGAGCGGCGCACCTTATCACCGACACTACTCTTCCTCCGAGTCCACGACTGTGAGTGTAGGGAGAGATCACCATTTCACCCTCAGCCAGGCCACTCAAAGAGAGCGTATTTTTTTAATCAGAGTCAGAATATTTTATTTGCGTAAAATATGGTAAAGGGGTTGTATGCCTTTACACAAGGCACTTCCGAGGTGGGTCCTCCAATCCCTTCTGGGGCACCTTGGCTTCACCGTGGGTCAGGGTTACTGGGCCCCCCCATCGCGACAAGTTGGGAACCATTCCTAACCTAACCTCATCTGAACATGGTACAATCGAGCGTACCCTGCTAGCTACCAAGCGAGGATCTGGCGACGCTTAAACAACCAACAATTCTCACTGCACCAGCGCGGTGTCCACACCTCTCATCTAATGTAAAAAGATGGGAGACCCTTTCCCAGCAGTGGGACGATACAGGATAATTAAAAAATTGTATGTCTGTTTCCGGACGATAATTTTAAGTGATGAATAACGTCACACCTTTTACGGCTGATATAATGATGTTCGCGTCAAAAAAAATATTTCTTTGTTTAATAAGACTAAGATAGTACCTAGTTGTCCATAGCATTCTGAATGTTGAAGAAACTTTCAGGGCTGAAATTCTCCAAAAGGAGGAGAATGACCTGATGATCTTTGAGATTCGCGAGGACATCATCGAAGCGGCTATGACCATTGGCTACGAGCACTACATGGAGCGGCAGACGGCTGAGTTCACTACGCACTGCGCTGCTAAAGCGTGGCTAAAACTCTTTAATTGGTGAGAAATCGTCGTCTACTTCGTTCTTTTAGTTTTTGATGAGATGACGAACTCTTATTGTTGATGAGGAAGTGATTATGAGGAAGAAAAACGGAAAAAATTAATAAAATAAATAAATAAAATGCATTTAATTCAGACTAATAGCGTCCATAATGAGTTAGTAAAATACAAAATAAAACCTACAACCTATGTTAGTTTAAAATATTAATTATTACCTTAAATACCTTCCTGGCCGATTGTTAGATCCTGGGACATGCATGTGCGTATGTATCCAGTGACCAACAATCGGACAGTCTGGTTTATCGCTAATAATCCTCAGAATAATGTTGGTGCTCCCGCGCAATCGACACATCAGTGATGCGATTCGCTTGCGCACTACAGCGTGAAAGCCATCGACCTGCGCTTGCGCAAACATGTTCGATGCACTGCAGAATCGCGGAAGCCCCAACATCACTCTGAAAGCGTTATTATACTGTATACTCGGAGAGCGTTGTAAGCCCGCTGCGTATAATTGACCCACAGATTGCATGTGTACATTGTTTGGCAGAAGGCTTTAAACAGTGTTATTTTAACTTCAGCACTACACTTCGCAAATCTGCGGGCCAACATATTGCAGCGGACCGCCATCGCTCTCCTTTTCCGTTCAATATCACAGTCGTCCTTCAGGTCCTCAGTAACTATATGACCAAGGTACTTGAAAGACGACACTTTGGCAAGAGTCTCCCCATTTAATTTTACAGCCGGGATATGTGCCACTTTTCGACCCTTCGCGTGAAACACCATAAACTCACTCTTTTTAACATTAAAAAGAAGACCATGTGACTCTGCAAAGTTCTCACACACCGTTATAAGTCTTCTGAGTGCAGCAATTGATGGACTCAGCAACACAGTGTCATCAGCGTAACTTATACTGTTGACACACTGACCATCAATTGAACATCCGACACGCGTGTTGCTCAGCTCAACAATTAGCTGATTTATGTACAGGTTAAAGAGTGAGGGAGAAGTCAGGCCACCCTGTCTTACTCCACACTCCAACCTGTACTCCTCAGAATACTGTCTAAGCCACTTGACCTGGTTAGTCTGGTGCTCATACCACCAGAAATACGCGGAATTTTAAATTTGTGTTCGTAACGATTTGGTAACGGGAGAAGAAAGAAATGCTTCCGTATATGACGTTGAGGCGATACAAGTAAACGAACAGATGACAATTTATTAGCAATAGTCACTATTACATTTAGAGTCACAGATCCCAGGGTTCGAGGGTTATATCTCGTGGTCCGTGGCGCAGTGTAGAGGATATACTTAGCTTCAAGCCAGCCGCAGATAGAAGGTATCTGGCCGCCCACCGCTGCAGTTTTTAAATGGGCCGCGGGGTAGGAGACAGGATCGCGGGAGGAAGTGGTGCGTGCGCGACGTCCCACGTTATTAAATTTTCTTCTTGATTAAAACTAACGCTAGATAATAACATTATTTATATGTGAATTACGGGTGACTCACGTACGAATTCAGCTACAGGCCGACATGTTTCAACCTCTTATGTTCGCCCTGAGGAAGATCTCCGGATTACCATCTAAAATTCAACATGTCATAGGCGAGGCGGCTATCAACCCATCACTATTATGATTTATTTTTCACCCACCATCACGCTAAACGTTGGTTTGAGATCTTTTGGTCCTGGGGCTCTATCTACCCCGAAAGGGATAAAGACGTGATTAGTACGTTTGTACAAATCAACATTTTACTCTCATTATTGTGAACGAGCGAGCACCATACAGCTTTTTTTCAGCCATTCAGTTTCAGCTTGGGCAAAAATCGTTCGACACATACCTATGTAGTCGTGGTAGAGCCACGCTACCAGTAAAATAAATTGCTAGTAGCATGAATGGGTCGGCTCGTCCAGGGAAGTACCACAATCTCACAGAAAATCGACGTCTGAGTAGAAGCTTTACCGCTTCTATGCTTCGTACGGTGAGTGAGAGAGCCGGAGGCGCATCCTACCCATTTCTTCCCCCAACTCCTTGAAAGGCCGACAACGAACCTATCACACTCTGGTGTTGCAGTTGTCCATGAGCAGCGGTGATCACTTACCATCAGGTGACCCGCTTGCTTGTTTGCCCTATATCATAATAAAAAAACAGCGTTATCAGTGGCATTGTAAAGATGCCATAAGTTCGAAATTATTAAAAATATTTTTATTATATGATACAACTCAAAATGAATACTCTTCGAAATTTTTCCTTTATCTGTGTTAAAAGACGTTGCTTCGTACCAAATTTTAAGATTCTGAGTTCACGGGAAGTACCCTGTAGGTTTTGATTCCATTGCGAGTGTCGAAAACATAAGAAAATTTGCGGTATGACCAGCTGTATCTTTTGATTGCGTTGGCTTAGAAGTTTGATTTTTTCACAGCTCCAAGGAGCAGTAGACTTGAGTTTTTGATATGAATTTCAGCTTGATACCTTCATGCGTTCCTGAGAAAAAGGGCCTTGACAGACCGACAGACAGACAGACGGACAACCAAATAATTCCGTTTTTTCCTTTTGAGGTACGGAACCCTAAAAAAAACTATTACGTCTTTTCCCTTCGTAGGAGTTGGTATGCGAGTAGTTGGAAATAGTGATTGGTTACAAACCATAGCCTACATGATCCCTCAGATTTTCAACCATTTCCCTCGAGCGGCTTTATACAATCTGCGCGGGAAAACAAGCAGCTGGTACATCTACGTATTTTCTCTTCTCCCAGACCAGCAAGAAAGATAATTTTATTATAATTCCGAACGCAGGAACTTCTACCGCCACGACCCTGGGGAGGACCCGAGCGCGTACCCGCCCTGCTTTATCCCGAAGCGTATCGAATCCTGGATTCCGGACGACCTGCCGGAGCCCTCGCCCAAAGATAGCTGGACCAAGCAAGACCTGATCTGCGTCGAAGAGATCACGGAAGAAGTTATTCAGAAGACAACTAGCAGCGATGCGTTGGATATGACGGTTGTTGAACCCATTCCTTCAGAATATTGGTAGGTGTTTATCATGCTTTTACAAGCTATTATTTAACGTAGCAGAATATTCGTTTTTTTGTTAGCAAAAAAATTTAATCGGTCAGCTAAAAAAGCTAGTTGGACAGCAACATAAGGTCAGCAAAACTTCTTTCCTGCCCTTATACGTTCCGGGTGGTCATAAAAAAAAATACCTGAACCTAACTTCTTTTCTGCCGTCAGTATTGCCAGGTGGAAAGCCAAAGCTTATCCCAATGTTTTCTTTGCTGCCCCAATTGTAAAATCTGCTGCCCAAATAATTATTTAGCGGCCCAACTAATTATCTTCCTTTCTAATTTAACTTGCAATGTACTTAGATATGTAAGTCAATTCTTGCAACTCAATCCCGGCCATATATAGACATTTGTCTGAGGCCCTTCAATGTTGCTGCAGAAGTTCAAAATATTAAAAAAATCTTCGCAAGTTGGTTTAAAAAAAAATCACTGATTTTTTTTATGTCAGGGCGGCAAACGATCAAGCGCGTCACCTGATGGTAAGAGATCACCGCTGCCCATAGACTACTGCAACATCTGGGGTGTGACAAGAGCGTTGCCGGCCTTTTAAGAAAACATAGACTCGTTTTTGAAGGTTCCAATGTCGTATCGATTCGGGAATACCGCCGCAGGCAGTTCATTCCACAGTTCGGTCTACTACGGTCAAACATACTCTAGACTAGAGAATAAAGGAATGGGAAAGTCCTTTAAACTACAGCATATTCATTGAAGAAAAGAAAAGAAAACGTAAAGTAAACAATACACGTTCAATTTTCTTGTATCCCCGGGGTATTAGGCTAGCGCACATTGTTTTAACTCTTGCTATCCGTATTTCAAAGGTTCCCTGGAAAAATCAGCGTGCCGGAAGAAATGAAAAGAAAACGTGATAAACCAACAGATCAGATTGACGAAGTAAGTACTTATCATAAAAAGTAATTTGACCACTGTGCCTCAGTAGTGCAAGGTTTCTGTACTGCAAGTGCTGGGTTCGCTCTCGGTCAGGTTTTGAAAGACGATCATTTCAGATTGGCTTTCGGCTTGGATGTATTTAGGTATCTCTTAAATTATATTGATTATAGATTTCCGTCTTTGGGGGAGGCCTATGTCCAGTAGTGGAATTCTTGTGGCTGATATGATGATGATGATAAAATTATATAACATAGTAGTTCAGTTTCCTACGACACAAGTTCACTACTTAGGTACTGCTACTCGATCTGGGTGATTTGACCCTATATTTATATATATTAAGTACGTATTACGTCTATCTGAAGTATTTACATGTTGATTTATAAGGGTTCTTTAGCCAAAGGGTGCCAACTTTAAGACCCTTAAGTCTCCGCTGGTCGTCCGTTCTGTCTGATACAGTACTCTATCTTTGGAACCGAAATACGGTAGAGACATGAATATTTTTATTGTCGCGTTATCGAATAATAAAAAAAATCGGCCAAGTGTAAGATCGCGTACCAAGGGTTCCGTATTTACATTATGTATACAACATGAGATACTTTATTATTTTAATTTAATTATTTACAATTAAATAATTTGTGAATATTTCAAGCGTCTACCTGTTGCCGTTATTAATATCAAGCAAAAAACGTCAAAAAAAATCACGTATCATCATCATCGTAATCATTGTTGTTATAGGGGCAACAAAAATAAATCATCTGTGAAAATGCCAACTGTCTTATTATCACAGTTCACGAGATCAGTCTGGTGACAGGCAGAAAGACAGACGTACAGTGGAGCATTAATAGGAGAACATTAATAGGGTCCCGTTTTTACCCTTTGGGTCCAAAACCCTCAAATATCATCATAAATCAAAGGGGGTTTTATTTTGATTTGTTTTAATTAGTTTACTGTGGATCGGTGACCCTACGCGTGGGAATCCGACTTGCAATTAGCTGGTTGACCTAAAACCTTTACTTCTAATTTTTTCTTTGAGTATAATGTATGTTCTTGATGTCGGACCAAGTTATATAATGACGTGATAAATCAATGAACGCCGGCTGCACGCACGAAAAAGTGTCACGTTCCGTGTGCGTAACAAGCGATAGAGAGGCACGATCGGCCTAAGCGTTCGGTTTGAGATGCGTCTATCTCTCTTTCACCGTTATCATGTAAAACTATCGTCCGTAAACCGACCTTATAGACAATCAATTTTTTTTCTAGTTTTTTTGGCAAGGTAAACTTCTTGCAGAGCTCGAGCACCCCGACAGTGAGCACCGATGAGATCATCGGAACAGAGAGTGAGGTGCTGCAAAGAGTCACCGACTACAGCAGCGAGGATTTGTCACCAAAAGTACTTATCTGACAGATAACATTGAACTTATTATTTATTTCCTTTTATCGCGATTTTTCCTCCGCTGAAAGACTGGATGGCCAGGTTGATATTGATTTGACTGGGTTTAGTCAGTGTATATGTAGGTCGCGTAAGTGGTCTATTTTCAACTGCTTAGAGCTTTTTTAGAACAATATGTTGACCAGACCTTTTATCCAACAATTTTTGAACGCGTGACTCACTATACGAGTGACTTACGCGTGTGTTTCCAAAAAGACTCATTTTTGACGAATAATGGCAATCAGATTGCAAGAAATGGTTCGCTACTTTCCACGGGCGAAGGTCGCCTTCCTCTAAGTCACCGACTGCCATTTTATTTATTTTATTTATTTATTTATTTAATCCATTTACATAGCCATTACAGTTTTCACTAATGCGACAATGTAAACTTACCTTATAACTACTTAGATAGAACTAATACATTTCAACGCAGTATCTGCGAACTTCATCAACGGACAAGTGAAAATGTCAAGATCCGAGTATTCTTCGCTGATTTTATTTAACATGCGAACAGCTCTTGTTAGCGGTGCTTGGTTAATAACATTTGTCCTACCTTGAGCTACTGCAAATAACTTGTGTCTGCGTGCGCGTAAGTAATTGTTGGGTACATATAACTCTAACCGTAATAACAGACCAGGGTTAAAGACCATGCCTCTGAGTATTTTAAATATATAATTTAATAAAATTAACTTCCTCCTAACCTCTAACTTAAAAGATCACTTTGTAGATCATTAGTCACGTTACATAATAACATTATTTTGAAAAACTATAAAAACGTTTTGAACGTGTTCTGTGTGAAACGAGAAGAAATTATAGTATTTTTCGCCTAAAGTTGGCTGCACTACAGGTCAAACGATAGTTTAAAAAATACGACAAAATGGTATTTCGTGACTAGATGAGTGTCACCTGTAGAAGTATACGTCTGGCGTTCTGGTGATGCGCCATTACAATATTAGCCGTTCAGAATAGCTACTAGCGGTCTGTGTCGTTATCGTCGATCAGTCAAGAGCAGCTCGGAAGAAAAGTGGAAGCCAATAAAATCAAGATTACGGAATTATAGCGCGTTTTACTGGACACCACCTTCAAGATTGCTGCCCCAGTTCGTCGCCTACAGGACCTATGAGTATCTATAGTCTGCTCGCGTATAGGCAACAATAGTTTGGTGACAAAAAGTGTGCAACACTGATTACACTGCCCTTCAGTTGCTCACCAATGCAGCGTGGGTAGCCGGCTCTGCTACCCATGCTGACTGGCAGTCGCTGCCCTACTTTTGATTGTCGATTTGCCGCCTCGTTGGACGAGCTGCTTAAGGGCGATGCACGATTTTTTTAAGGCGTTATCACATGAGGGAAACCCTTTTGTGTTATATAAAAGTAGAGGCAATATATCAGTTATTCTTCCGTTACGGGCAGGTCATAAAGTCTGTGAAGAGTATGAGCGTCATATAGTCCGAAAGTTTTGCTCAGGAATCAGAATTCCACATTTTATTATTTTTGATTTCCACATTTAATACTGACTTGCTAATCGAGATCTTTGATCTAGCAATCTTTGGCTAGGTATGAGATAAAGATGTAAGTAATAAGACTGTGGTATTCTTTCAGGACTCTCAGTACAGCACGCTGAAGACCACCACGCCGGTGGAGGCGTCTCTGCGCGGCGCGGGAGACTCCGTGGTGGACAAGGCCGCGCCCAAGAAGCGCCAGTCTGACAAGAGCAGGATGTTCAGCAGGGGGAAGTAAGATATTCAATTAAATTTATGACTAGCTCCGTGGCGCAGCGGTCAACACGCCAGCCTGCGACACGGAGTGACCGGGTTCGATCCCCGGCCAGGTCAAGATGGAAAATGATCTTTTTCAGATTGGTCTGGGTCTTGGATGTTTATCTATATATGTATTTGTTATAAAATATAGTATCGTTAAGTTAGTATCCCATAACACAAGTCTCGAACTTACTTTGGGGCTAGCTCAATCTGTGTGATTTGTCCGTATATATTTATTTATTTTATTTATAGTTCAATTAAATTCATTTATTAAATGAAGGAATAAAATATGGTAAAAAACTTCAAACGGGCGGGATTTGAACCTGCAACCTTAAGTCTATGTACGACTTACGCTCTTCCAACTGAGCCACCGCCTGTTCTAACCTCGGTGTCGAAATTCTCCACCATAACCCATTCCCCTTACATATTAAGCCTTACGTCACCTAACACAACTACCCGACTTTTACAAGTGAGGTATTTGATTCAATTCATTTTACAATTAATTTGAAATCAACTAATATGTAGAAAGCCAAAAATGTTTTCACCATATTTTATTTCTTAATTTAATAAGAGTACAGTCATCTTGGGTAACTTTGAATTTCATTCTAACTTTGAATCGGATCCAAAAAGTATGTATATGTATTACGTATTTTTTAATACAATAAAAATAAATCCAATTTCATGTTCATGTGTAAGTATATTGATTTTTTATCGTATTAAAAAAATACATATACGTACTTTATGGATGTGACGTTATATCAAAATAGCAATGTTAATACAAAAATATGAAATTTTGCTCACGAAATTGTAATTTTTTTTGAGTTCCCAGTATTGGTCCCATATGAAAAGTTGTTCATATCGACTGGCTGAACCATCCCTTTGAGGGTCCAAAACGAATGAAAATTCACCGTGTATAAGCTTACTTTCTTCCCGGAAAAAAGGACTGATCTCGCGGGATCGACATTGACGCGAGCAGACCCGCGGGCGACAGCTATGGTGATTGCAGATGAGGAGGATTATTTTTGTCAATTGTTGCAGCATGTCGGGCCGATCCAAGAACTTCCTGGCGCCGATAGATCTCGGCGACTCTCGCTCTCGCATCAGCATCATCTCCGACTGTCGGCTGAGGAATCTAAGGTATGCTCTATGGCTCACAGAGTGTTGTCTCTGGTCATGTCGGCTGATCCAAGAACTTCCTGGCGCCATTGGACCTCGGCGACTCTCGCTCTCGCATCAGCATCATCTTCGAATGTCGCCTGAGGAAACTGAGGTATGCTCTATGGCTCACGGCGTGTTGTCTCTGGTCATGGCGGCCAAGAACTTCCTACTACCGCTGCAGCTTGGCAACTCGCGCTCTAACATCGGCCTTATTTTAGTCTGTCAATTGAGGAATCTGAGAGAAGAATCAGCTCTTCCATGTTGGTCTGGGAGAAAATAAAAACGTAAAATTTACCGGCTGCTTCTCTTTCCGCGTATGCCGTAGAAAGCGGCCAAGGGAATGGGCGCAAATCTAAGGAATCTTGTAAATAGTCGCGGCTAGCAACCCATTACTATTTTGATTCCGTATTCCATATTAAGCCCATCAACATGCTAAACGTGGCCTTTCGGTCTTATCTTATGGCCTTAGGCTCTGTCTACCCGGTTAGTAGATAAAGGCGTGATACTATGTATGTATGAATCAACTGTATCTGTACGTCTTGGTGGAAATTTTAAGGTGGGTGCCTTTCCCATGATACAAGTAGGTACCCATATTATTAATGAGGTCGAAGAAACAGATAAGGTTAATTTCAATACTAGCTTTTGCCTGCGGCTTTGCTCACGTTAAGAAGTATAGAAGTTTCATATAAACTTTTATCCCCTATTTTATCCCCTTGGGGGTAGAATTGATCAAAGTTCTTTCTTAGCGGATGCCTACGTCATAACATCTACTTGCATGCCAAACAGCCCGATTCGTCCAGTGGTTTGGGCTGTGCGTTGAGAGATCACTATGTCAGTCAGTCAGTCACCTTTGAGTTATATATATTTAGATACAAGATGCATTACGGCTTTCGTATAATTGACTATTTTTATTTAGGAATAGCAATGCCCGCGACTTCCCGTACATTACGTCTTATCATAAGTGGAGAAAAAAAATAAAGAAGCTGTGTTTTGTGTACATCTAAATGTTTATCTCCCAAGTTTCATGAAATTTAGTGAATTCGTTTAAAAGTTATGCAGGAACATACATACATACATATTTACCTACAGAAAAAAAAATCGTCAATTTAGTTGCAGTAGTCGTGTATAGAGCTTATAAGCAATGTAACTTATATCTCTGAAAACAAAGTAACTTACTCCATGACCAACTCTTACAGATTTATTATCAGTATTGGTGACGACCAACTACTACCTATTTTGTAACTACATACTTAACAAAACAAAAATAAACATTTTTGAATAAAAAAAAAAAAATTATAACTCCTTACGTTTCGAAAACTTTACAATTTTAATGTTCGCAGGTTAGCAGGTCACCTCATTTTGATTGATGAAGTTTAAAATACTCATTTACCTTTTCACTCCTATAAAAAGCTTTGATAGCGTAATATTTTTCCCACCGCCCTCGAGACCAGAAATTAATTTTAAGTCAAAAGGGCTCGTACCATTGTAACAAAATCTTTAGCCCCTTAAGAGCCCTTACAATTCACTCATTGAATGGTTTTGACCAAGTTTCAGCTTTTGAGAGCTTCCAAAGCTCTGGGAACGAGGAACACGTGCGATTCCACAATGATTACTACGCTTTACAAAAGATATCAAATAAAAGCCCCCTTAGCAAACTGTGTGATATTAAAACGCTTTTGGTATATAGAACTTTTTGTTAGATACAATGATGATAAGGGGCATTTTGAGGTGTCATTACATATATTTCAGATCGATAACAACGAAAACCCTTGTTTAAAAGATCATACATGAAATCGAAAAACAATACGGAGTGTGTTGTTTTTGAATTTCATATTTTTAGTAGTCGTGTAAAATTTACTTTTTTTACTACTTTTGTATGTAAATGTATACGGCAAACGAGCAAGCGGTTCACCTGATGGTAAGTGATCACCGCTGCCCATGGACAAGTGCAACACCAGGGTCTGACAGGTGCGTTGTCGGCCTTTCAAGGAGTTGGGAGAAGGAAATGAGGAGGGAAGGGGAAAGGATGGGCCTCTGACTCTCTCACTCACCGAACAAAGCAAAGAAGCGGTAAAGCTTCTACTCAGACGTCGATTTTTATGTGAGAGTGAAGTACCACACTCTCCCCGGACGAGCCGGCCCATTCATGCTACTAGCAATTCATTTTGTCGGTAGCGTGACTCTACTACGACTAAAACATGATACATTTCATCAGTGATAGCGATAATTGGTGATCAGTACCTCTACCATGAGTTTTGTCAAACTACACTCGCTAGCGACTGTAGTAAATAATTTATATGGAATTTGAACAGCGCCCCTAGCGGATAGTCAATGAACTAAAAATACTTACCATGAGTCGCAAAGTAAACGTAAAGTTAACTACTATAGTGACGTTTACGCAAGTTCACGATACACACTCACTATAGATAACTGACAGTTAACTACAGTTTCGGTACCATGAGTTACATTTTTGACAGTTGCTATCGTAATTTACGTTAACTACAGTAGTTACGGGAGTCACTAAACATTTTCAACGTGAGATCGAAATAGTCTTGTTGAATTTTAATTATTTTGTTCGTATTTCTTTATTTTAAAGACGTTTTGATAATATAATGTACATGACAGTGGTTTTCGGCCCATAAAGATCACTGTCTCATCCAATGGATGGCGTACAATACGACGAAAGTGAACATTTTGTGGAGACCCAAAGAAAGTGGATGTAATCAAGCGGAATTCCATAACACTGTGTCAAATATTTTACAGTATGAATAATGTACTTGCTGTCTAAAAACGGGCTCTAGGATGAAGCATTACAACAGACGATGCAAGCAAATGTAAAACACGAGTGATGGTATATGAAGGTTCATTGTCAAACACCATAAGTGCCCGCGATATTGTACATGGCGGTGGTCTTCGACCTACAATGATCACTCTGTCTCTTTCAATGGATAGCGTACCTTACATACAAGACGTGGTTAGGACTAAAATAACATTTTATGAAAACCCATGGGAAGTTGTGGAAGTCGGGCAGACAGAGAACAGTGATAAAAACTTTGTCAAAGCATTTTACTGTATGAATAATGTACATGCTATCTTGTCAAGCCGACTCCAGGATCCGAAGCACGAAGCACAAAAGCAATTGTGAATGTTGAGTACAGCGGTAGAGGCCAAAAGTGCCCTTTACATTTCTTTGTACACTCATAAGTGAACACAAGTATCTATCTATGTATAGATATTTTAAAAATGGTGAGGCTTTTTGGAGACAGGACAGGTGTTTATTATATTATGCCCTACAATATGCCTGTCCTGTTAAACATGTCCTTTGATTATCTAAGTCTGACTCTCATTTGAATGTGTTCCAAATTGCATCCTCAGCATAGGTGCTTCAGAGCCCAAAGTCTTGTTTTTCGGCTGTGTAAGAAATGTAAGAGTGAATACGATAAAGATATTTGATTTAAATAAATAAAAAGCTATTTTACTAAAGTGTTTTATTTATTAGTAAGAAATAATATTCACTACTCAAACATCATACCTATATTGTTCACTTATTTCAAATTTGTATGCCTTCGGCTCAGCCTTTAGAGAAGGGCCACCAGCTCTAACTCTTTTGCTCGATGGTGTGTTGGTGGTTGGTATTTACAGACAGTATGAGTGCCTGTAAAATATCTGTGAGATAAGGCGAGCTTTGTCACTAAACTTTGTGACACCTACACATGAGGTGATTCTCTATATATCATGCCCAACATGTATGTCAGGCATGATACATAGAATCACCTCATGATGGACATGTATATCTATCACTTTTTTTGCATCACTACAGGCTGCGTCTGTCATCTCTCTTTCTCTCATCTGAATGCTTTCCCAGTTGCATCCTCTGCTGAGATTATTCGGAGCCTGAATTCTGTTTTTTGGTTGTGTCCGAGATGTAAGTGAATGGAATTGGGAAGATTAGGTAAGATACAAATACTATTTGTTATTGTATCAAATGAAAGGCTTACATATTAATAAGTAGATAGTAATATTTTCTTTATTTCATAAGAAGTCATATTCACTGTTCAATAATAAATTGTTTGCTCATTTTCAACTTTATATGCCTTCCATACATTTTTTGAAGAAGTCCAGCCAGTCTTTGTCTAGTTATTGACATAGTTTCCTTGGTTTCTGGCATATAGACTTTCAAAATGAAAATGAGTAGTACGTCATTATACGGCTTCACTGTGCTTTAGAAAGAGAGATAAAACTGCTGACAGCAGGCCCATTTTTAATGACATTTGACATTACCTGGGCACAACAAGGCCCGCTGAATTTGAAAAGGAAATTATTTTACCTAAAATATAAATAATCTTTTAACTTACACAATAAAATTAGGTAAATACCAACATGGTGTCTTGTGCGGTTGTCGAGTGCACTACAACCCGTAGGAATAATCCTAGCAAATATACATTTCATCAGTAAGTATACATTTTTGTCACCGGTATAATTTCGGTAAAATACTCGAACAGTTTTGATTTCTACTAGGATAGTATTGTTAAGTATGCTTCATAATTGATAGGAAAATGAAAACATTTAATCATAAACGAGAATTAGCGAAAATATTATGTAAAGAAAGTTCGCACACGTTTATACTAGTGCTTGAAGTTATTCATATTTTATCGACATCGACAATAGTTTCGATTGCACTCACTGAAATATTGTTACTTGTTATTTTACCCGACTGCGTCCGGAGCAGGTTTATTGTAGCTTTCACGTACTTATATGTATGGTATGCTATTTCACTCTTCCATACTGTTCAGACAGAAAAGAATAAAACGTAGAATGAACCGACTGCTCCTCTTCCAAAAAAATCTTGTAAAAGCCGATCTAGGAAATGGGCAAAAATCTGATAAATTATATTAGTAGGAGATGCAGCTAGCAACCCATCAATATTCCGTGCTGAACGTGGCTTTTGGGTTAGACCTGTCCACCTCGCGAGGGAATAAAAATGTAATAGTACGGATGTATCTATACATTTTATGGTACGCTCCATAGCCATAGCCCAAACTAACATTATTGTTTGTGTTTTATTTATTGCATTACAGTTTTTAATAAGAGCAGAGCTAGTAGAGCATCATTAGCATACTTTGAGTACGATGACCAATTTGTTAAAGGGTGCTAATTAAATAGGATTCTTTTTAATAGCATTATCCGCCTCTAAAAATGTATGTTGCCTTCTAAATTACTAAGTCAGCCACAATTAACGAGCATCTAAATAATACCATCTTAGCCACTAGTTATGTTCTATGTAAGCCACTCTAAATACAACTCAGCATGATGGTTATTATATAGCATCTAAATTTGTAACTTGCATTCTAACAGTAAACTTCTAAAATACTAATATTTGACATCAAAAAATATATTTATTTAGCTTCTATTTTTTTAACTCAGCATGTTTAAAATGTAACTTATCCCAAAATAATTGATTGTCAATATTTAGCTAAAATTGTCATCAAATAGTATATTATGGCCACTAATATTACGAGTAGTTATTGAAGAGAGACAAAATAAGACAATATTTTTTGAAAAAAAAATTTTTTTTATAAAATTACCATAATTTGACTAATAGTAATAGAAGGAGAGCTGGTACAAATTTTTGGGCAAGTATTTGAAGCAAGCTGAAAACTTGTCACTTAACTCTCCTATTATACCTACCCCAACACGGAACTGCAGACCTGACTGGTTAGTGGTAAATAGCGGGGCTAAATAAACCCCTAATTTTTTGGCAGCGTGGCAGGTAGAAAGTCCAACCAAAATAGTACCCTATTAAAATTTCAACCTGCCTCAAATTGATATTTTATATTTTTTTTCAAATTTTTTGCACGCATCTGGTAATGTTAAAACCCCGACTAAATCGTCTGACTTATATTTTTTAAACATAAAACATAAAAAATTGTATATTGCCACAAATATCTATATTTTTGGTAATGGTAAAGAATATTTAAAAAAAAATAGGGGTTGATTTAGTCCCGCTACTCACCAGCCAGGTCTGTAGTTCCGTGTTGAGGTACAGGTATGTGACAATTTTTTCAACTTGCTTCAAATACCTACCTACCCAAAAATTGGTACCAGCTCTCCTGCCTATCGATACATGAATCACGCCATATCATGTAGTGGCTATTTTTACGATAAAAGAAAATGATGTATTATTTTACATGCTAAGTTATAATAAATGATGCTGACTGTAGAAGCTTGAATTATATTTTTATGATGACATAGTTTTGATGCTGTAAAAAGGAAAATGGTGACGAAATATAAAATCCGTGGCCGAGTTATTAAATTAGGTGGCAACGTATAAATAAGAAGGACAAGTCATAATAATTGATGATCTTTATTTGACGCTTTCTATAGAATATTTAGTTGGCGGTGTAAAAAAGACGAATTAGTTTATTAGAGGCTATGTCATTTTCCCGTTGCTTAGTTATGAAATTAGAAGGTTGCTCACGTGGCCAAAAAATAATTTTGTGGCTTGATTTATTGATAGTTATTAGACTCAGGTGTTACTTTGCGGAAGTCAAAGCTACATTTACTTTGAGACAATTTACTTTGCGTGCTTCCCCGCCACCAGTTAGTTCATGCAAACTATTGCTGGCCAGCGCCCACCCACTACTGTTAGTCCCTTCATACCCGCCACCAATAGTTGATGCATGCAACCCTGGTCGATACTGCTGCATCCGTTGAGGCTGTAGCAATGTCGGCCGTCGTGCTCGCGACACGTGTTTCGCCTCTACACGAGGCATCTTCAGGCAGTGAACCCTAGATGTTGATCCTTCGAATGACAAGCAACGAATGACAAAAATTACTTTCTCGTATTGCCTGATGGGCCGCGTATGCGTGCATGCAAGCCTGAAGGGCCAATCTGAGAAACAATGGCAAAAGCCTTTAGAGAGCAGCAACTCTCATCTTTTGCCTTATGGGCCGAAAGCTACGTTGCCAGAAGGGCCTATCCTGGGTGCAAGTCACCCGGGACCGCCGGGCGGTCACCAGTAATCGGAGCTAATCCTACTCTACGCACTCTATTCCGGTGGCGAGTGCGACGGGGTCGGATAGTGGGATTCCTCTGGCTGTTCGGAGCCGAAGAGGGGTCGGGGCGGGCTTGTGCGATGTCAATAGGATCATCGGGATCGTCTAGTACGTTCCTAGGACGTCTACGACGTAAGGTCGTATCGTGTAAGTTGGGGGTGTAGTTAGCAGCTTGCACTACTAACGGGTTGGGGTGGCGTGCGGCTTTCTCAAAGTAACGCTTGGAGGCGTTTTTGAGATAGCCGCGAATGGATGGGAGATCTAGGTCACGGTGTAAGTCTGTCATGCGCAAGTACCGGTGGTGACTCGTATTCGTGGCACGGGTGACGAAACGGTTCTGCAATCGTTGCAGCCGATCGATGTGGGAGGGCGCGATATGGGAGAAGACTACGCCGGCGTAGGTCATGATAGGGCGGACGCAAAGCTTATAGAGTGTCAACTTATTTCTAAGTGACATCTTAGCATTGCCTATCATGGGGTGGAGACGGCCTAATACGAAGGCGGCATGGTTGCGGACTTTGGTGATGTGGGGGCCGAAGGTCATCGCGCTATCGAGTACGACTCCAAGGTATTTAGCCTTGCCTGCCCACTGAATGGGCTTTCCGTACAACGATACTGATCCTAACGAGGGGAGTTCTGCTCCGGACATGGTGATTTTTCGACGTGTCACAGCTTGGTTATCCTTTGAGAAAAACACAGCTGTGCTTTTCTCCGGATTAACTTCGATGCGCCACCTCTTGAACCACCCGCCGAGAGCGTCCACGGCGGACTGAAGACGATTCACGATGACCGTTTTAAGGTGATGGGACGTGTAGAGGGCCGTATCGTCGGCGAATAGTGCCACTTCTACATCTGGGGTCTTTGGGATATCGCTTGTGTACAGCGAATAAAGGAGGGGCGAGAGAACAGCGCGAGACGCCGGCTCTAATGGGACGGGGCCTCGAGAGGCATCCCTCTACTCTGTACCGAAAAGACCGATTCGACAAAAAGTCTCGTATGATGTGCACGAGACTATCCGGCAGGCCCAAGTTGGTCAACTTGGATATCAAGCCCGAATGCCAGACTTTGTCGAAGGCTTTCGCTACATCGAAGAAGAGTGCTCCCGTAGGACGTCCCCAATTTCTCAACTTGAGAATATGCTCCGTGAGGCGGTGCAGTTGGTGGTGACACGCGTGTTTGGCCCGGAATCCAAACTGTTCGTCGGGGATGAGACTTTTGGACTCTACGTAGTCCTTGAGTCTTTTGAGGATGATCCGTTCGTAGATCTTGCCTATACAGTTCAGAAGACTGATAGGCCGGTAGGAGGAGGGGTTCTTCAGGTCTTTGCCTGGTTTAGGGATCCCGATCACGATTGCTTCTTTCCAGGCGGCTGGAAAAGTGCAATTTGCAAGACAAGCATTGAAGATGCTTACGAGCAGGAGGAGGAGGGTCTGTGGGAGGCATTTAAGCACTCCGTTCGAGAGTCCGTCAGCGCCGGGCGCTTTCCGGGGTTTGAGATCGCGGATGATTGACTTCACTTCGTCAAGTGTCGTCGGGGCAAGGGGGGTATTCGGTGGGATCGTCTTAGAAGCCACGAAGCGTTCTACGTGCGATTCCACCTCGCGAAGGTGATCGGGGTCTACTGGCTCACGACTAGGGGAGCATTGGCTCTCCAGGCTGTCTGCTAGGCATTCAGCTTTTTCATCATCATCGAAGGCGATGGAGCCGTCTGGACGTGTGAGGGGAGGAGTGGCCGCAACCGTGTCGGTCTTGAGGCTTCTGGCTAGTCGCCAGTATGCCTGGTGGGAGGGCGTCATCTCGGCAAGGAGATCGCCCCAGCGTTCGTTCCTAATTTCCGCGATGCGTTCCTTGACTCGCCGTTGCAAGAAACGAAGGTGGGCACGGGCCTCTTCGGTGGGATAATTGTCATGTAAGCGTGAAGCGCGATTCTTCTCTGTCAACAGCTGCCGCATATCCTCGGGGAGCTCCATTCTGTGGGTGGGATCCATAGAAGGGACTTCCCGAGAGCATTCCTTGTAGGAAGCTTGCAGGTGGCTGGTGAGAGAGGAGATTGCGCTGTCAGTGTCGTCAGTCGTGGTGATTATGTCAGGGATTGCATCCAAGTGCGGTGTTGGCTGGTTGATAACTTTTCCAAGTTTCTTCCAGTCAGTCACCGTCCTTGTATGCACTATACGTCCGTTGTCTGTCGGTCCTAGTTGTAACACTACAGGTCGGTGGTCGGAGGAGATGTCAGGGTGGACCTCTACTGAACACACCTGAAGGGTGATGTTCTTAAGGAGGGCAATGTCAAGAACGCTGGGGTTTTGTCCCTCTTGAGTGGGGTAACGCGTGGGAGCTAACGTGGCCACAACGTCGAAATCTAGTTCGTCATGGAGACTCTCTAGGATTAGTCCGTTGGGCGAGTTCGTGACAGAGTGCCAGCGAACTGATTTGCTGTTAAAATCTCCAGCCAAAATGGTAGAGTTTGACAGCGAGAAGAGGGATTCGAGGTCGCTACGGAGCAACGTGTTTTTGCAGGGGAGGTAAATCGAGGCGATGTTGATAGGCGCATGACCGGTCATGGCTATCCGGAGGAGGGAGCACTCGATATTTGTAAGAGCTGGGGGGTCCAGCTGGGTGCAGTGAAGTGACCTTTTGTAGTAGATTACTGTTCCGCCCTTTTGGGTGCGTAATCTGTCATTACGGATGATGTTGTAATTCGCAATCCGAGGATTGCGATGGTGGGGCTTCAAAAAGGTCTCTTGTGCAAGGAAAATGTCCACCTGATGTGTTGTAAGAAACTCCTGGATGAGGGGTTTCACATCGGTGAATTTGCCGTTGGCGTTGTAGTACGCGATAGTGAGGGAGCGGGGTTTAGTTCTCTTATTGAGACTACCCATATTAACGCGAGGGGAAGTAACGCGCGAGGAAGGGCGCGTTTTCTAATCTTTCCATTAGGAAACGGTGTTGGAATACGATTTCCAAGATCGCGTAAGCGTCGCCGTTTGTCTCGAGAATGGCGTGACCCATTTCGAGGATCTCGGCGCGGTCCTCACGTGTTTCTCGCGCAATGTCGAGAACCACTCCGAAGGCCAGAGTGTCCTGGTCCCGGCTAGCCGGAGGAGCGCTGTGGCGCATTAGAGGTGGGGGCCTGCTGGGGGGAGCGCGGTTCCCCGTTGGAACCTTTGGGGCTTCTGAGCGAGACACCGGCTGTCTCTGCTTCAGAGGGGGGAACACAAAAATTACGCCGTATTGCCGCCTTTTATACTATCTGGGAGGGGGGAGGGGATTGATGGTTATTTTGGTTTTGTATTGAAAATATATTTAATAATGGGGAATTATTCAAATCTATTTGTTTATTTATCAAAGTAATATTTGACCTTTTATGTTTATTTATTTCTAATTGCTCCCATATACTCATTTTTAATCCCTTCTCCGCTGTATGTAATATTTTGTATGTGTGATTATTTAATAATGTGTGATTATTTTCCAATAGATGTTCTGCAAAATGTGATCGATCGGGGTGATTATTTTTAAACGCGTTGATATGTTCGTTATAACGAATTTTAAAACTGGATTTTTTATCTGATTGAATTTTGTCTTTAGTATTACAAAGTGATTTTAATGTTTTGTTTGTTTTGAGAGCAATATGAATATTGTTTTTTCTAAATATCTTAGCTATTTTATCTGTATATATGCGGTCCCACAAGATAAAACGCAAAGATATGCAGCGAGTTTATCTTATTACGGTAAAATTACTGATAAAATAGCTAAGATATTTAGAAAAAACAATATTCATATTGCTCTCAAAACAAACAAAACATTAAAATCACTTTGTAATACTAAAGACAAAATTCAATCAGATAAAAAATCCGGTATATATAAATTAACTTGCGATGATTGTCAACAAGTTTATATTGGACAAACAGGACGTAATTTTAAAATTCGTTATAACGAACATATCAACGCGTTTAAAAATAATCACCCCGATCGATCACATTTTCGTCGATTCATTAATCGATCACCGTCCATCCGCGGCTTTCTCAAAAACGCCTCCAAGCGTTTCTTTGAGAATGCTGCACGCCATCCCAATCCGTTAGTGGTGCAAGCCGCTAACTACTCCCCCAACCTACACGATACGACCTTACGTCGTAGACGTCCTAGGAACGTACTTGACGATCCCGATGATCCTATTGACATCGCACAAGCCCGCCCCGACCCCTCTCCGGCTCCGAATAGCCGGAGGAATCCCACTATCCGACCCCGTCGCACTCGACACCGGAACAGAGTGCGTAGAGTAGGATTAGCTCCGATTACTGGTGACCGCCCGGCGGTCCCGGGTGACTTGCACCCAGGATAGGCCCTTCTGGCAACGTAGCTTTCGGCCCATAAGGCAAAAGATGAGAGTTGCTGCTCTCCAAAGGCTTTTGCCATTGATTCTCAGATTGGCCCTTCAGGCTTGCATGCACGCATACGCGGCCCATCAGGCAATATGAGAGTTTGCTGTCTCTCCAAGCCTTGCGCACACAGGCAACGCCCAAAGCCGAGGTCCGTCCCTCCTGGGGGCCCTTTGGTGATGTTGCCTATAAAGGTTGAGGGCACTCTGCCCTCGCCTCAAACGCCCGGTGAAGTAGCGAAAGCTCACTTGGAGCTAGCTACATAGTCCTTTCAAAAAAAAAAAAAAAAAAAAAAAGTAATTTTTGTCATGAGGATCAACATCCAGGGTTCACTGCCTGAAGATGCCTCGTGTAGAGGCGAAACACGTGTCGCGAGCACGACGGCCGACATTGCTACAGCCTCAACGGATGCAGCAGTATCGACCAGGGTTGCATGCATCAACTATTGGTGGCGGGTATGAAGGGACTAACAGTAGTGGGTGGGCGCTGGCCAGCAATAGTTTGCATGAACTAACTGGTGGCGGAAGCACGCAAAGTAAATTGTCTCAAAGTAAATGTAGCTTGATTTATTATTTCCCTTTGTTAAATATTGCATTGTTGTAAATTGCTATGAATAACAAGTGTCATGGTTGTATTGTTTCTTTTAATTTTTAACTTGCCCATTGAAGTTATTCCAAAATTAACGTCATCATCATCATCATCACCTCAGCCACAAAAAGTCCTTTGCTGGACATAGGCCTTCTCCAAGGATTTCCAGTACTATAATTGGAAAGGTCAACTCAGGTCGTCAGACCACCTGGTCTGTGGGTGTCCAACGCTGCGCTTGCTGGTACATGGTTGCCATTCGAGAACCTTTCTATTCCATAGGCCGTCCGTCCACTTCACGTAACGATATCTAACAAAAGTGTGCTCAAAAGTATTTTCAGCTAGATGCTTACGTCGCCGTATTTTTTTAGAATCTATTTGTTATGCATGTTTCTTATTCTTGCAGACACGCGGGTGAAACTATTCACATGGACATAAAAAAATCATACAGCGAATCTTTAATAAACATCATAGAGTTTATTCAGGTACGACTAACTAAACAAATTATGTTTAGAGTAGCCTGAGCCTGTATATCAGGTGTGAAATATGTTTGTATACTTATGGTTTATTTTTCGTAAAATATTTTGATATGCATAGTGAAAATGTACGTATTATATATCCTCGGTGGGGTCATTTAGTCTGTGCACATGACAAATTTTCTCTATAGGAGCAATACTAGTTAAAATACATTGCTAAATCTATTGATTGTCTGGTTAAATTATTATCTTTTTATTTATTATTAGTATATATTATTAGCTGACCATTCAAAAATGGGCTGATTTGTTACCCGACTTCAAAAAAGGACGAATACTACGAATACATACGACTACAAATTCGGCCGTATGCCTTTTTTAATCGCATGACTGTTTGTGTCCTCATAACCGCATAAATCTTTTTTTATATAAAACTGTACGCTTTCAAGTTTTTTCCATTTAAATTTTATCAAAATAAGTTCTGTAGTCTGATTGAAGTCGGTTTTTTGTATGAAAAATATTTAAACTATTATTTATGTGTCAATAAAGAAATGAAAAAGGTATCTATGTTTTATTTGCTGTGTTTCAATGTTAATAAATTATTTATAGAAGTTCATTGCCTTTTACTCTTTGTGAAGTTTCTCTTTGGAAAATGTATATATCCCTGTAAAACTGTATAATTTTGTTTCTTTTCTCAATTGGAAGGTATAATGATTTGACTATCGATACATTGACATACACCAGGTACATTTTAGCCAAACACTACTGAATACATATGCAAAATCACACGCACAACTGCATTTCAAAATCGGTTTCGTTTGACAGCATCCGTTTGAATCTCTATCCGTCAGGATTATATTATCTCTATGGTTTCTGGTTATCCCAATTGTTTTTAATTTATCTTTAATTTTATTGGATTTCTTACAGCCTACATCTTGCTTAATTCGCCATGTCTGAAATATAAGTAATACATAGTTAAAACATTAATACAATATATGCGAATCTTGCAGGGCTAAACTTACGTCTACTGGGGATACAAAAATCATGAAAAGTTAACAGTTACATTTTGTTTACAGTTTACATTTTGTTCACAATAGATACATACGGCACAGCTGTAACATAACTGGCGATCTTACAATATACGTAGGCTTTAAATCCAAGTATCATACATCACAAATAATAATTTAAAAATTAGTGAACTTACCTTGAAAAACATGATGGATAGGACCAACAAATCCCTTGACTTGTTATCAATACTATTGGGTTTATTACACGAGGACTCGTTTCGTGTAGGGAATTTCTACTATATGTAAGTTTCTTTTTACTTCAAGTAATGTCCATAGGACACGGCACGACAGAAAAACACCGAAAATTATTCATATTTCAACAACACAAAACAAACAAAATATTTTTTTCTTTCACAAGAAATACTGCAAAAATATGAATACAAGTAACACTTTGCGAAATACATAGTAACAATATCTTTTCAATTTTACCGTATTATAGTATGAAAGTGACAGATAACTTTTTAAAAATGTAAATTATGCTTTGATAGGCAGGTTTTTGGCATAATCGAAGAGTGTGAAGTGAGTAACAAATCATTGCTTACTACACTGCTATTCGTCTAGACGCTAACGAAGATAGTTACGTTCAATTGAACTCATGGTAGGTATTTGACGCAAACGATAAAGTATGCGTGTTCACTGTTACTATTGTAGTTACGTTTTGATAGTTTACTATCCAAACTTATGGTAGAGGTACAGATATCAAATTACCACGACTACTTACCAGAAGATGTAACAGCGGCTTTAAAATTCGCGTGTTTCATCCTACATAAGAAATACTTTTCGGAAGAATATTAAGTTTATGGAAATACTCGTATACTGAGCTCGTATATAGCATTGTCACTTTTATGTCTTTTTTTTTCATGTCTGTCTTCTGTTCACTTCTCTTAAATGTTTGGTTGTTGTTCATCGAAAGAATAGGCCAAAATGTTCTATTATTTTTTTTATAAAAAAATTAAATTACCTACCACCTAGTGACTATATTTTGCTTATGTTCTGATTTCCGTGAAGTCTGGAATATATTCATTGGAAAAAAACTACATTATAAATTAATGTAACAAACTTTTCAGTTTGGAGTGTTCTATACAATTTTTTTTTGTAAATAGAAGCGTTTAAATGTTCCACAATTGCTAAAGGGACATTCATAGGGGTTGTCGACCCCCTTGTCCACAGGGAACCTCATAATGAAATCTGGAATAATGCAGGTAAAAACCCGCGTAAATAAATTACTATGCATTTATTGATGCAACGCCGGGAGTGGACACTTGCACAGTGTAGGGTTGCCGATGCCATCTATCGGTTTTGAGGTAATTGTTCCCAAAGAGTACCAACGGGAGCCTATTATTACTAAGCCTCTACTGTCCGTCCGTCTGTATATTTGAAACTGTCAAAGGTCAACAATTTTTCACAGAATGTATCATTTCACATTTCACATCTGTCGCTGTAAAAACCGGCCAAGTGCGATCGGTCTTATACATCGTTATCAGTGGTATTGGATAGGTCCTCGAACGTGCAGGTAGTACGAACCGCAAGGCATGATGAGGAGGCATGAGGCACCATTGGTGTGTCATGGTCTGAGGAGTGGTATTACACGGACAAGAGATTTCCGAGCTGTAACCCCACCTCTCAATATACTGAGATAATTGTTATCCAATAACTTGACCTCAAGATCAAGATGTTTTCGTTCTTGCCTAAACTTCTTAGTTTGTCCTCTAGGCAACCTCTTCACTGTTTCTTATGGTGAAAATCATTGATCTATCGTTATTGTCACTCAGTGTACGTTATCTATATACTAAAGTACTAATCTATACTAATATTATAAAGCTGAAGAGTTTGTTTGTTTGTTTGTTTGTTTGCACGCGCTAATCTCAGGAACTACTGGTTCAAATTGGAAAATTATTTTTGTGTTGTATAGTCCATTTATTGAGGAAGGCTTCAGGCTATAAAACATCACGCTGCGACCAATAGGAGCGAAGCATCAATAAAAAATGTTTTGAAAACGGGGAAAAATTATTCATTAATCATATTAACAGAAATTATATTAATCATATTAACATAATTTAAGCCGCGGACGAAGTCGCGGGCAACAGCTAGTGTGTAATATAACGTACCATCGAGTAACAGCCCTGTGAGGGTTCAAACCCAGGTGTATCGGGGTCAACGATCGCTCGTCACCGTGCACGGACAATGCATTAAATGCATAATAACTTGTCCTGTAAAGCACCCCCGCTTGTATACCTACCATCCGGCCAGTTCCCCCCTACTCGTAATAATTTTTATTGTTTACGCTTTAATGCTGAACGCACTGATTAGCAGTCTCAGACGTTCTAGGCAGTGCTGATCCTGTGCCCTTCGTTTGAGGCAATTGCCTACTGTGCCTTCGAATAATCCGCCACGGACTGAACCGATCCTCATTAAATTTTACTACGCCAAATAAAAGAAAAGACAAAAAACACATTTCAGGGGTTTTCACAGTAAAGCGACCGAAACCACGCAGTGAATTTTGACGTCCCGGGTTAAATTTCCGGCAAGGTCGTGATAGGAAACTATCTTTCTTAAAATAGTATTAAAACTTACGCGAGAAAAAAATATTATAAGACACGGTTTCACTCACGTTTATTCAGTTGGCATCGCCAACTAGTTTCGGTTTGTTACGAAGACCATCACCAGGGCGAGTGTTAGGGGTGGCGACACGGCGGTTTCGCTTCACTCAGGGCACATTTCATTCAGTTATTCAGTGTCAGTTTTTATAATAAATCATTTTCATGTTCGTGGGTCTTGGATGTTCATTTATATAAGTTTCTATTATAAAATAAAGTGTCTTGACTTAGTCTCCCGCGACACAAGTCCACAACTTACTGTGGGGCTAGCTCAATTTGCGCTCTTAGCTCAAACAAACCGAAGATTTCGTTGACGATCGGCAACTTAAATATTGTGTTTTACACGTATTAATCATACGGTCAAAAGCCCGGTGAAGTAGCGAAAGCTTACTTGGAGGTAGCTACATAGTCCTTTCAAAAAAAAAATCATATGGTCATTGTTTGTCACGTCATGAAATACACCTAGGTATACTTATATGTTTAAAGGTGTTAACCATCACGCCAAATAAAACCCGCATCTGGACTCCTCCAACGATGTTTCATGTGACCTACGTCCGTTTTGTACTAGGTCACTAGGGCTGAGTATGTGGGTCCGTGGATAGCTTAGAATCGTATCAGGACCTACATATATCCAATCAGAAGGACCTGCATCATGGGATTGAATTTCCATTGCACCGCTTTTAGGCTCCATTTGGAACTGGATCTACCAAATCGGAGTCTGTACTGGGAGCAAGACTGGTATCATTCAAAGCCGTGTGAGGATACCTTTTCCATTTATTTATCACACGTTTTGATAACAAACGGCGGGTACATTTAGCTTGACGGGATCGCAATTCTACGAGGTGAGATGCAGTTTCTTTTCTATTTCACCCGGACCTACATCTCCACTTAAGAGCTAAAAAGTATGGATGGAAGTACGAGTATGGATTTAATGTAACAATTAAAGAATTAAAGTACCTACGGTTTTTCTAGCCAGTTCAATCGGTATTGAATTTCTTACTTTTAGCGTGATCTTTGTTGCTCCAAAGTTTATGCGTCGTAATATTTTATAAACCCATTTAGCGACATCGAATTCGATTGTTCGTTTCCTTCTCTCCAAGGTGAATAAAAACCTGAACTCCTCTATCATTATTCAAGTCTGTGGGATGCTAAGTGGTAGAAAATAGCAGAAATGAAAAAAAAAAAAAACCATGGAGGATACATATGTCAATAGTTAATTTAGGATGGCATATACCTATATCCGACTTTCAAATACCCAAGGCTTAATAACTAACGTTGCGGTTGACTCAGTCGGATCGGTATCCAGCAATATGAGGAATGAAATGATGCAGGTCCGAAGTTTTGATTCTGCCTGGATCTACCTCTGTGTTGTACGGCTAAAAGCTTTTGTCGAGAAACTCTGGAACACATGATGGATGGCCCCCCGCTAGACCCTTTTCATTTGAGTGAATGTGGAAATTATTTTTGCGCGTTTTTTTTGTTAATCGCCTTTTTATGACAGTCGGCTTGCTTTTTCGCTTTAGAGATGTCAGCGGTTAATTTGGGAACTCTTTTTTAACTGAATTTATGGCTGTGTGTGTGATGTTCTCATCCTGATTTTATTTTAAATGGTCGCATTGAATTTATCTGTCTGGATGTTTTTTACTCGTATGTCTTGTTAATGAGTCGCTCAACGCAACGGCTTCAGAGCCTCAAACACCGCCGATTAGTAACAAGTCAGTGTCTTCTACAAACTGGGGAATGTGTGTAATAGGTTGTTTTACTTCTGTTAATGTTGCTGCTCATTTACTACCAAGACGTCAATCTATAATAATAATATGCAAAGTTAAGGTCTACAGGCAAATTTGTCATGGAAATGCGTATGGACCATTAGAATTATCCTGACTAGCGACTCATGAGCATGTACCAGCAGGGGAAGTTAGGCATGCAAGGAGTCGCTCGCAGCACTCAATTCTCATGCGTCCTACTGTAAGAGTTTGTCAATGACTAAATGCTGTGTTTACGCCACTGGTACACCACTAAGAATAGCAGCATTATGACAAACTTACAGTACCAGAAACTAAACGATAATAGACGCAGAATAAACACTCAAACGAAATTGAATGCAAACAATCTTTGTTGATTGCTTTGAAACCACTCTGTAAGGCGCACTCCATGAAGTGATTTCTAAACCCTAAAGCCTAGTTTACATTGGTAGAGTCATAGGGTTGACTTGATAGGTAGGTGAGTTAGGTGGAGTGCATATGACACTTAAGAAATAACAATTAACCGGTCAACTACCGAACGCCCCAATCGGGCAACATAACCTTTACAATTAACGTTATCATCTATTATAATCAATTGTGTCTGAATTTCTCGCGATTGATGAGTTAATCGTGATGAACCCCTTGATATTTAAATAAATAAATACTTAAATGTAGAACTGGCATTGAAGTTAACACGCATAACGAAATTCAGTTCATTGCTTTAAAACCACGAAGTGATTTCTAAAGCAAAGAGCCGAGTTTATATTGGTACAGTAAGTATTGACTATGAGTTAGTGGTAAATTACGATTAATTTTTACAAACAAAATTATTTTTGATAACCAAACACAATTGTACAAACAAACAGGAAGGCATATAAGTAAATAGTCAAAAGGAAATTGAATGCAAACAATTTGGCTGTAAGGCACATTTTACGAAATGAAGCAGAGCCTAGAGCCTAGTTACATTGGGGGAGTTCACTATAACGCTGAACGTTAATTGTAAGGGTAATCACCGTTATCCCTCAAACCATCGAATCAGCCATGCTGGAAACTCTATAAAATTCATCATTTTCATACAAATTGCCGAGCTGTTCGAACGCTTTTGTATGTAAATACCGAAAAAAATTCCGAGTTCCCACCATTGATCCCTCCGTGATTGATCCCATAGTAAAAATTGTTCAATTTTGACGGGCTGATTTGATGGTTTTAAGGGCAACGGAGTTTACCTTAAAATCCTTTTTATTACTTTGCACTATTTATCCTTTTTCCTTTTAGTGACACCTATTAATTTTGTTCTGTTTATATTTTCCCAAAGGTTCACAGGGAGAAAATGCTTTTAGCACTAAGTCTATCTGTTGTAGCTTTTAAGGCACAATAAAGCTTTTAAATATATAAATACAAATAACATAATATTGGACTAGCTCCGTGGCGCAGCGGTCAACACGCCAGCCTGCGACACGGAGTGACCGGGTTCGATGCCCGGCCAGGTCAAGATGGAAAATGATCTTTTTCAGATTGGCCTGGGTCTTGGATGTGTATCTATATATGTATTTGTTGTAAAATATAGTATCGTTGAGTTAGTATCCCATAACACAAGTCTCGAACTTACTTTGGGGCTAGCTCAATCTGTGTGATTTGTCCGTATATATTTATATTATATTTATTATATTTATAATAATCTAACTTTCAATTACTTAACGGAAGCAATCTCTTTCTACCTTCTTCGGGTAGATTTATTCAAATAATCCGCTAAAATTAGATACAATATGAAAAGAAAAACCTCTGAGTTAAGTTTTGCTGTAATTTTGCTTGGGAGTTAATGACCTAAAATTCATCCACTCGTCACTTCACTCACACAATTAACTAAACCACTATGAACTTCTTTGCAAGTAACTCGCATTCTGATTCAAAAGCTATGGATGGGCCTTGTAAAATATTGTCTGCTACATATGAGAATGAGAGCGCAGTGTCAATAGGCTTTGTTCGGCGCCATGGCTCCCCTTTGATTAAACCGCCAACCGAATTGAGAGGGCACGCTTTGTAAAACCTATTGAATTGACGGTAATTTAATGGCCTCACTGTCGCAAAGTAAATTGAATACTAGAGACAAAGACTTGAAACTACTAGGCTTATATTGTATTAGCGGCTCGCCCCGGCTTAGGTATTTATTCCTATATTATGTAGCCTATGTTCATCAGGGAAAATGTACGATTCTAATGGTGAAAGAATTGTTTAAATCGATCCAGTAGTTTCCATGCAAACAAACAATAAAATCTTTCCTCTTTATAATATTAGTATAGAAGTGTGGATATGGCTCTTTCTGTACAAAAAAAATATACAATAGAAGAACATAAAAAAACAAGTGAAGGTACATCCCAACGGCAGCAGACAAGTGTGTTCAGTGCCGTATAAACCGCGCTGGGCTTAGCACTTTAACTTAGGCTAGTCACGGTATACATAATATAAAGCTACTTTAACAGTGGCAATGTGGCTGGGGTGCTTCTGGTCCGAAGACGTGATGCCCTAAGTAATTGCTAATATTCCTTAGGCACCAAAGACACGAACAGCAGTTTGCTGTCGACCAGTCAACTGCAAGCAGTCGACAGATACAACTGCAGCTGTCGAAAAAGCCAACGGCAGCTGTCGACAGCTGGCAGTTGACTGGTCGCAGCAAAGTGCTGCTGTCGGCACTGTTCGGCAGCAGCATTTTTGCAGTCATTGGTGGGCTGCGTCGGTCGACGTATCGAATTCTCCTGCCGAACAATGTCGACAGTTGCAGCTTGCTCTGTCGATAGCTGCAGTTGGCTTTTTCGACAGCTGTAGTTATATCTATTGATTGCTTGCAGTTGACTGGTCGACAGCAAAGTGCTGCTTGTCTGTTTGGTGCCTTATGGGTTAATGTCACATGGCATTAATTACATTGCAGCACTCGCAGATTCCATGTTTTAGTAAGATCTATCCAGATGATTGAACTACAGACTGGAAAGAGTATTAGGACTCGTAGCAGAATGCTAGCTTATTAAGAAAACTTATATTTTTGCTCCATATTGATCGCATTCTATAGTCTGCATGGACAATAATCATCATCATCATCATCAGGTCTTTTAAGTCTCCACTGCAGGAGCATGACTCTCTCTGTACTACCGGAGCCATACTTAGCCAGAGCAGATAGAGGATTTGGCCTACACTCTCCTCGTCTGCATGGACAATAAGAAGAGATAAATGAACAAGTACCAAAACTTAAGCATTTCGTAGGTTAAGAATAAATGTCGTATTGCAACTCTATGATGCTTAGCCTCTGCTTTATATCTCCTCTACATCAGAATGTTACGATATGCCCTTTGTTATCAGTAAGAGCTTCTTTCAGTGAATGGCTTTCGTCCCTTTAATCATCGTTTTATTTACTTTTTCATTTCAACCCGTTGGCAGCGACGCAATGGCGAAAATCGGGGCCAGAAATCATTTATGACATCAAATGACCCCAATATGCACGTGTTTCAGTATGGGGTAATATGAAAAGGTTGATAGCTTTTGTATAGGCGTAATTTTAATACGAACCCTTAACCCTTTACTTCCTATACCTCAAAGGGCAAAAAAAAGGAAACCATAAAGGATCACTTTGTTGTCCGTCTGCCTGTCAAGTCAAGATCCTTTTTCTCAGGAACGCGGGAAGGTATCAAACTGAAATTCATATCATATACTCAGGTCTACTGTCCCTTCCCTTGTGAAAAAATCAAACAATAGATACAGCCGCTTTCACCAAAATTCATGTTCCTGAGTTCACGGGAAGTACCCTGTAGGTTTTGATTCCCTTGCGAATATCGAAAATTTGCGGCATAAACGGCTATATCTTTTGATTTTTTTACATCTTCATCATTATCCCTGAGTATTTGATATAAATTTCAGCTTGATGTGATGAATGACGCGTTCCTAAGAAAAAGGGTCTTGATAGACAAACAGATGGACAACAAAGTGATCCTATAAAGGTTCCGATTTTTTCCGTTTGTTTGAATGAGGAACCCTAAAAATGCAAAATGTGGAAACCAAAACCGGCCAAGTGCGAGTCACACACACTAAGAGTTCCTCATTAGAAAATCGCATTCGGACGACAGTCTAATTAAGTTTACTCTATTTTTAGGATTCCGTACCTAAAAAGGAAAAAACGGAACCCTTATAGGATCATTCGGTTGTCCGTCTGTCTGTCGGTAGAGGTATCAAACTGAAATTCATATCAAATACTCAGTTCTGCTGTTCCTTAGAGTTGTGAAAAAAATCAAACTTCTAAGCCAACGCAATCAAAAGATACAGCTGGTTATGCCCCAAATTTTCGTGTTTTTTCGACATTCGCAAGGGAATCAAAACCTACAGGGTAGTTCCCACGTACTCAGAATCTTTAAATTTGGTATGAAGCAACGTCTTATAGCACAGGTATAGGGAAAATTGCGAAAAGCATAAATTTTTAGTTACATCACATAATAAAAATATTTTTATTATTATTTCGACACTCGCCCATCAAAACCTACAGGGTACTTCCCGTGAAATAAGAATCTTGAAATTTGGTGCGAAGCAACATCTAGCACAGATAAAGGAAAAATAAATTAAAAATATTTTTAATAATTTTTAACTTATAGATAACGGTACGGAATCCTTAGTGCGCGAGTCCGACTCGTACTTGACCGGTTTTCTTGTACAAAAACCAACAATCAAACTTTTTCTCGAAAGTCCAGAATGTTCCAGAGTCAATGGCATAGGTGATCGACCTCCAACCTCGCTGTCCAGGGTTCGGTCCCCGCCTGACCTGTATAATTCACTCACATTATACACCACTCCACAAATTGTATTATTAATTGAAATATACATCTGCTTAGTATGTATGCGCCCGATTCCTGAATATGATTTGTATAATGTTAATATGATCCATGATATTATAATTTTATACATTATCCTCGAGGTGGATGAAGGAGCATTGCACTTGGGTTCACCTTTGATTTTTAAATTATATAGTAGTACTAGCTGTTGCCCGCGTCTCCGCCCGCGTTAATGTCGTTCCCTTGGGAACAGTAGAAATTATAAGAAGTCCATACAAAACCCTCCCCCTCTGCTTTTTCCCCTTAAGGGGGAATTTAATACATTTCACCTGCATAGATCTTTAGTCCTTAAGGAGGGGATTTTGCCCATTTCACGTACACAGATATTTTTTTATTGTAATGGAGAACTTCTTATTGTCATATTTCTAAGTAAATAAAAAAAATCCATACAAACTTTACCCCGCCTATTTTACCCCTTCAAGGGGAAATTTCGTCCATTTTAACTACACAGATCTTTTTAATTGTAATGTAAACATATATACTTATTTTTATACTTCTATGTCCAGAAATGAGAAAATTTCCACACCATCACCCCTCCCCTTTATCCCTTAAAGGGGGAGTTTTATACATTTCACCTACACAGATCTTTTTTAATTGTAATCTAGAACGTATATACTTATTTTCATACTTCTAAGACTAGAAATGAAAAAAAAATCCATACTAACTTTACTTCCCTATTTTATCCCTCCAGGCGAAAATTTTGTCGGTTTTACCTACATACATCTTTTTATTTGTAATCCAGAACGTCCAGAAATGAGAAAATGTCCATACAAACTTACCTTACCGTTGTTGTAAAATTCCTTTCTTAGTGCTCATTTACATCATAAAAAGAATCCCTGTGCCAAATTTCAAGTTTCTGGGCACAGTAGTTTCGGCTGTGCGTTGTTATATATAAGTCAGGTTTGCCTTTGGCTCGCGGCTCCGCCCGCGTAAGTGTCGATTTCTCAGGAACAGTAGAATTACCCGGAATATATTATTTTAGTTCATGACTTTCAATGAAACACCTTAATTGAATTAGTTATATATATTGAATTTCAATTGAATATCTTAAAAAACGGAAAGTTTCATACTAACTTTGCATCCCCGTTATACCCCCTTAAGGGATGATTTTTGAGAAAAATATTTTACTAGTGTTTCATGCCTTTCAGTAAAGAACCTTCATGCTGAATTTCATTCGACTAACTTCAAAAATGGCAAAGTTTCATGCTTACTTTGCACCCCTATTTTACCCCCTTAAGGGATGATTTTTGAGCAAAATATTTTACTCGTGTTTTATACCTTTCAGTAAAGAACCTTCATGCTGAATTTCATTCGAATAACTTCAAAAACGACAAAGTTTCATACTAACTTTGCAACCCGTTTTACCCCCTTAGGAGATGAATTTCCAAAGTTTAGGCACTGCGTTGATATGTCAGTCAGTCAGCTTCTCCTTTTTTATTAGTATGGATTACTATGGATAGTATGGATAGGTATAATGCTGTCGTTTATTGATGATGAATTGACTTTGGATTTTAATTTTCATAAGTCACTTGTTATTTTATTTTATTTTTGCTATATGTTTGCAGGCAAACTCATGCCTTGAGTTCATTCAAATGACGATTACTTTTTTTTAATGAACCGATTTTGATGAAACAATCATTAAATGTTTTGCTGAGTTAAAACATAGCAATTGGTGAAAGTTTGAAGTAAATCGGTTCAGTATTTTCGGAGATAATCGTGATCATACATACAGACAGAGAAGAAATTGGAAAAAAAATTTTTGTTTTCTATTATTCTTTTTAAGTGTCCCTCTATCCATTTCAGTCAAAAATTCTAAATGTACAGACAAAATATTTTTACTGTTTTATTATATGTATAGATATAGACTAGTAGTTTTGACTAGCTCCGTGGCGCAGCGGTCAACACGCCAGCCTGCGACACGAGAGTGTGCTCGGGTTCGATCCCCGGCCAGGTCAAGATGAAAAATAATCTTTTTCAGATTGGCCTGGCTCTTGGATGTATATCTATATATGTATTTTTTGTTATAAAATATAGTATCGTTGAGTTAGTATCCCATAACACAAGTCTCGAACTTACTTTGGGGCTAGCTCAATCTGTGTGATTTGTCCGTATATATTGTCCGTATATATATATATATATATATATATATAGTAGTACTAGCTGTTTCCCGCGAGTTCCTCCGCGGCAATTTTTGTTATTATGATGAATTAGTATAGATGAATAATTTTTCCCCGTTTTCAAAAAATTTTTTATTGATTCTTCGCTCCTATTAGTCGCAGCGTGATGATTAATAGCCTAAATCCTTCCTCAATAAATGGACTATCTAACATAAAAATAGTTTTCCAATTTGAACCAGTAGTTCCTGAGATTAGCGCGTTCAAACAAACAAACAAACTCTTCAGCTTTATAATATTAGTATAGATTGTGTACTCTGTACGAAACCCTATAATTAAATAAGTCTTTTAGTAAAAAACTTTTTAAAACAAGCTTTTATGTAGGTACTGTATATTTCGAGTTATTTTCAGCGAGCCCTTTAATTTGACATCCATATTAGCAAAGTGCATCAAAAATAGCTAGTTCGTCGTCTTGGATGTTATACAGCTGACCATGCATTGTCATTAGTGTTGTGCCGTTCTTCGAAATTTTTCGAAAAATTTCGAGAAACAAGGTGAGAACGGGTCGGTAATTTTTCCTGAGAATGTCTTCTTCTTTCTCTCAAGCGCGGGAATTATAATGAAATTCTTAAGAATTATTGTAAATTTCCCGCAAATTTCCGTGAGAAGCTATTCATGAGAACAGAGAATTTCTCTCCGGCATATCACTAATTGTCATCTAAACTAAACGAGTATACAACATTTCAGCTCAATCGATGGAAGATATCTGCTATCAAATAGAGTTACTTGATTCCACCCGAACAAACATAGTTACATACATACATTGCAAGTTATATAAAAGCTTTTAAAAAAATGGGGACTATTCACAAAGATTGAGCTACCCACAGTAAGCTGTTAACTTGTGTCGTTGGAGACTAACTCAACGATACTAAAATTATTTTTTAACTTCAAATAAAGATCCAGGCAAATTTGAAAAAAAATTATGGTTAACTGTAAAGTCGGTTTACGGACGATTATTTTACGTGATTGCGGTGGAAGAGAGATAGATGCGTCACAAGCCGAACGCTTAGGCCGATCGTGCCTCTCTATCGTTGTGCGCTCTTGCTTGCACACGGAACGTGATACATTTTTGTGCGTGCAGCAGGTGTTTATCGATTTATAAGACGTAATCACGTCAAAAGATAGTGTTCCATCTGTATCTGACCGGGGATTGAACACGGGGTCCTGCGCCGGGACAACTAATAAACAACGATCGATCCAAATTGTTATTTGAATATCATGTTATTTTTGTTTCTAATACACTCTTAAAAAATAAATTTTGATAAAATCCCTCATAGGATATAAACCCTCATAGAAGTAAATAGAGATAAGAAAACGAAACAAATTTTGAGAGATTTCTATATAATAATACCTTAATATTTCTGCTCCATTACTGCCATTAACAATATCTAAGGATAATTACCAAAAACAATCCACTCGACCGCAACTAGGCCAAGACATGACTTCCAACAATGATGGACCAGTCATTTTTATAGGTAAGGGCTTCGATCAAATATAACGGTAGATACAAGGTCTCATACAAAATGAAGCCTAAATAATGTCCCCGAGTCAAAACACCATGCATTCTTACAAACAACAATAAAAACGGTACATATTGAAAATATGACATCCATCTTTCTTTTTCACTTTTGTCGCGTAGTTTTTACATCTTTTCACTGACCTTCGTCATCGCGAGACGTGTGAGCGCTAGCGCGGTTTATTCTAACTGTGGACAAAACAGCTCCGAAACTAGATTAGTCACTGTTTTGCCGGTGCCACTTTTCGAGGGCGAATCGTGTATCTACCATAATATTTGATCTAAGGGTAAGGGTGTTTTGGATTCACAATGCTATTTATTGCGGTTTTAGGAATACGAACGTCTGTCTGGGCAAATGGTTTGCAGTACATCCACAAGAGATGTTTGAAAGTTAATGAAAATAATAAAATTATTTAAAGTTTGTTAAGTGTGTTTGTTTATCACGTCTGAACGTCAATCCATCGTATGCATGTAATATATTTTATGATTGCGAATTTGTGATAAATCAATTCCACTCTCGGAAGGAACAATCGACAGGGCTCAGTAAAGTGTGTTTCTTAGAGATGTAAATATTATCAAATTCATTACTGCCGTTTTCGACCAGGACTTGGTACTTATTGTTTGACTTAGCAAGAACCTCTTATTAATTATTTCCACTAACGTTTCTATGGGGTTACTTATATCGTGGTCGCAGCGAGACCCACTATGTATTAATTCTCTGCTAAGTCCAGTACATATTAATAATTATGATTTGTGTCCTTTTTGATAAGAAATGATTAGATGTCTATGTGTGGCACAACAAATAAACCAGGCTAATGGCTGGTTAATCCAATAAACCGGACATTACACACCCTTCCCACCCGCCGCAAAAAACTGGACGTTTGTCTAAATTAACGCTTCTACTGTTTGCCTGCGACACGTCGGGAAGGTTGTGTTCCCTTTGGATCCAATGACGACCTTACTTAATATTATAAATGCGAAAGTGAGTTTGTTTGTTTGTTACGCTTTCACGCCGTAACTACTGATCCGATTATCATGAAATTTTGCATACACGTTCTCTGGAGTACGGAGAAGGACATAGACTACCTTTTATTAAGGGAAAAAGTACTATTCCCGAGGGATCGACATTGACGCGGGCGGAGCCGCGGGCGAAAGCTAGTAATATTATAATTTGCTGTAAGACATTATGCTGTATCTATGTCTCATTTACCTAGCTCTTAGTCTTTCAATTCCTATTTTTACTTTAGGTTCCTGCGAGATTCCATATTTTCAACGTAGCATAATCCGGTATTTCCGGAATTCCGGATAGAAATTAATGCTGCTAACTCAAAGTAAACAAAATAACGCAATAAACGACCTTTTTTAGTTTTTTTTTTAAAGTTTAACTTTTTATGTCAGTTGCACTTATTGTGAATTCTGACATGTATTTTGTGATCGAAAATACAGAAACAAATAAAAAATCACATGCTACCATACCATATATATAAGTGGTACTGAAAAAAGGCGTGGAGTACCGGAGTATCGAGATGTCGCCATACCGGGATTGGCATCCCTTCTTCTTCTTGCACTTATGCACCTACTCCGTGCACTACCTCCGTGGTCCAGTGGTTAAGGTGTTTGCCTGTAGACCCAGGGGTCGTGGGTTCGATTCCCGCGGGATGCATACTTTGTTCAATTGATTCCAGTTTGGTTAGGACATTGCAGGCTTGAATCACCTGATTGTCTGATAATAAATCTGATTCCGTGCTTCGGAAGGCACGTTAAGCCGTTGGTCCAGGCTGTCATCTGGTAGTCGTTAAAGGAACCACGTCAGAGGCCGAGAGGCGGTCCCGAAGAACTCTGACCAGGGTCTGCATGGTCGATTGACCGTGACATCTACTCGTATTGAATGAATGAATTTAAGTAATTAAAACTGTTTATTTTTTTCAAATGACCGTTTTCGGCGAATTGAATAAATGTGATGTAGGTACCTATGTAAACCTAAAATTTCTTTAAAATATAAGAGTAAAAGATTTTGGTTATAAAGTATTTTATTTCACTAATGTGTCTATTTAAGGAGCTCTTATCATAGCAAAACGAAAAAATGTGTGCAAGTTCCCATTTCAATAAAGTAACACATAGGGATCTATCTGTAGAAACAGCAGGAATCCACCACTGAATTGTGGGCGATTTTCACCCTTATCTTAGAGGCAGACAGTTCATATTCCATGTTCTATCGGTAGACTCTAATTGATGGTGGTGACAACGTTGTTAGGTGGCGTTTATTTGATCATGAAATTGCGCACTATCTGGTATTGCATTAGTGGAATGCATGATTACTATATTTTCTTTTTAGTATATAATATATACACACATTTATAATTTTACAAACAGCTTAACACCAAAATCGTTCGATTATGATCAAACACGTCTAAGAGCTATTGCTATACAACCTGCTTTCAAACAAAAAATACCGGTTCATCCGTTTAAGAGCTACGGTGTCAAAGATACACACACACAGATAGCGGTAAAATGGATAGCGGTTTTTTAACAACCCTCTTTTTGTATCGGGTGTTAAAAAACACGGCCCTTTAATGTAATAAACTTTATCTATGGAACCCTGCTTGGAAAAAGTTTTGCTTAAAAGCACTACTTGGTAAATAAAATGACATTCTCATACAAAAGAGTTCTGCTGGCCAGACAATAGGCTATTATCCTCTACCTCCGTGACTCCGTGGTCCAGTGGTTTGCCTGAAAAACTCCCTTCGCAAGAAATACAAAAAATCATTTAACGATTATATTTACACGCGTGAAGCATATCATGCGCCATTATATCATTTTGGAAAAGCGTTGATACTCTTACGCTGGACTGATACCAAACATAGCTAAGAACCAACGCAAAGAAAGGAATAAAAAAAAAACCGCATTGATATTGGTCCATCCGTTTGAGAGATTCGATGCCACAGACAGACACACACACACAGACATCGAGGTCAAACTTATAACACTTTCTCTATCGCGTCTTTCTGAAAATACGGTCCGCTCTGCTCGCGTGAATGTCGATCCCTCGAGAACAGTCCTTTTTTCCGCGATGAAAGTTATCCTGATGTCCTTCCTTAGGCCACAAACTATCACCATAGCAATGTTATCTAAATCAGCTCAGCGCCAGTGTTTTAACAAGTTCGCTGCCGGAATTTTTATAACAATGCATATTTAATAGGCTAGTTTCCTGGGTCGTAATAATAACATAAAAATTAGTCCGTCAGTTAGATATTTAAAACATATTGGACAGGTATTTTTTCTTTTGTCAAATAAACAATAAATAATAAAGATAAAACGCGTCAAAGTTCAGGAGTGGGGGCTCGTGACGTCAAAGTTTGCTAAAGACTGTAGCAAACTATGACGTCACACGGAACTTCAAAGGGCTATATCTTTATAATTTTTTGTTTAATCGACAAAAGAAAAAATGCGCGTGCCATATTTTTTTGAATATCTAACTGACGGACTAATTATATTTTTTTAGGAAACTAGCCTATTGTCTTAATACGAGTATATTTACTCGTAGTTGGCAACGAACGTCTAAAGCGTGGAATGTGACAGACAGACAGACAAGAGTTATTTTCGCATTTATAATATACTAGCTTTTGGTCTCGGCTCCGCCCGCGTTAGTGTCGATCCCTCGGGAACAGGAGAATTTCCCGGAGTGAAAGTTAACCTATGTACTTCCCTGGGCCTCAAACTACATCCATACTAAATTTCATCCAAATTGGTTCAATGGGTTGAAACGTGAAAAAAGGACAGACAGACAACAGACAGAGTTACTTTCGCATTTATAACATTAGTACCTGGGCGACCGAGCTTCTTTTTTTTTTTTTTTAATTTATTTGGATCAGCTAACAGTGGTACATTACGGTTCTTATAAACTAAAATAGTACTTAAAACAAGGTTTTTAATGTGCCACCAACATCGCCAACCACATATTACCTTAATCAAAATGTTTATATCGATATAATGAGTGTGTTACGTGATTTCAAATCATTACAATTATTGAAATAAAAAATATAAGGTTAAATTTGTGCGTGGCGAAAACAAGAGAAAAGTCTAATTTTGTGTTATTTTTTTTGTGAAATAGCTAATTTAAATTTTCCAATGCGTGTGCCCACAATATCAATGTTACAAAATATCGTGTTATATGTGTTAACAAGCCTGTGCAAAGGCGCGCGCACACCAGCGTTGGTGCGAGGAACAGAACTAGCAAACAGCTTACAAGTGTTACGTATGTTTGCTCTGTATGGAACTCTGTAACACAGTTTATTGTTGAGTGGAATACAGTCGTATCTGTTGTTACATAAGTCGTATAGCAGTATCATTTCTAGCTGTAATCGTCTATTTTTAAGTGATGGCAAATCATATTTATCCAAGAGTTCAGAGTAAGACATACTGTTATGATAACATCTGTAATGCATGAAACGCAAATATCTTTTTTGCAGTGATTCGAGTGCATCTATATAGACATTATAAATAGGGTTCCACACGGGTACAGCGTGTTCAAGTTGGGAGCGTACGAGGGAACAATACATAAGACGAAAAGTAGCTGGCCGGGTGAATTGAGAACAAGATCGGGCCACAAAGCCATACATCCTTCTGGCTCTGCTTAGGACATTGTCAACCTGTGCGTCAAAGTGTAGTTTAGAATCAAAGAAGACCCCCAGGTCTTTAATTATATCAGTTTTATCTAAGGGGATGCCATTTAATGAATTATTTGAACAAAAATTGTATTTTTTTTTAGAAAACGTGATAGTCTTGCACTTTGATATACTCAAGTCTAGTTTGTTTTTAAGGCAATACTCTGAAAATCTATCTAAATCTAATTGAAACTTACGTTGTTCATCAATACTATCAATAGTGTGGTAAATGTTTATGTCATCAGCATATAATAGAAAATAGCAAAAATTGAAGCATTGATGAACATCATTGATAAATATATTGAATAGCAAGGGCCCTAATATAGATCCCTGCGGTATTCCAGAGCTCACATAGACAAATTCAGATTCATGGCCATTCACAACAACCTTTTGTGTACGTTGTTCAATGTAAGATTTGAACCACCTCCACAAATTTCCGCGTATTCCGTTAAAAGCTAGTTTTTCCAATAAAATCTTATGATCCACCCTGTCAAAAGCCTTCCGAAAGTCAGTATACACACTATCAGTCTGCTTATTAGCATCCATACCCTCAAATAAGTAAGAAGAATAAATTAGTAAATTTGTAGTTGTTGACCGTCGCTTAACAAATCCGTGCTGTTCTTGTATTATTATTTTGTGCAGGGACGGGTATAAGCGACTGTGTACTAATCTCTCGAAAAGCTTAGACAGGGCGGACAGGATAGAAATTGGGCGGTAGTTCTCCACGTTATTCTTAGGGCCACTTTTATGAACCGGTACAATGCGGGCAGCTTTCCATATATCTGGAAAAACACCTTCTTTTAAACAACGATTAAATAAATATGTTAATGGTCCAGATATAGATTCAGCAGTAGCCCTAAGAAAGCGCGATGGGACACCATCCAGACCAGGACCCTTGTTTATATCTAATCCACCTAATTCTTTGAGTACTTCATCTTTAGATAATTGAATATCTCCAATTATAAAGTCAGAATTTTCATTTGTGTCAGGGATATTGGTTTCGTCAAAGTTGATATTAATACTAGAAGGTTCAAAAACTGAGTGGAAGTATGATGAGAACAGATTACAAATTTCCCTGGGATCATCAGTAGTAGTATTTTGGTAAATAACTCGATTTGGAATGGCAGATTTATTTTTTCTATTATTGACATAGGTCCAGAAATGTTTTATGTCACCAGAGTCACCACCTATACTTTCTTCTACTGATTCCATATATTTCTTGTAGCACCTACTAGCCTCAGCCTTAAATCTCTCCCTATATATGCTAAAAATCTCATAGTCTGATAGATTTTTATATGTTTTCCATTTTTTCCAAGATTTTACTTTATTATTATAAATATGTATTAATGCGGACGAAAACCATGCTGGAAATTTAGTACTTTTTGTTCTTTTTTGTATAACATGTTTCCTTATTATATTATAAATCTCGTTATAGAAAACAGACACGGCATTTTCAGCTGAGTTTTGTTGAGATAAGACTTCCCAGTTAATTAATTTAAGCTCTGAGTTAATTTTAGAGTAATTTGTATTTTTAAAATCATAGTACAACTGGGGCTTTCTGTGGACTGGTTTAATAAAGTTACTTAATTGTAAAACAACATAAAAAGGGCATGGGTGGTTTTCGTTTGGTGGGACTAACGTTGATGGTGGGAGGTGTACTTTACATTCGGTTAGGTTGGTTACAAACAAATCTAGTATACGGTCTCTCTTATTTTTAAATTTATTATACTGATATCCTTTGAGAGAGTGTAGCAAATTAATGAAACATCTGTTCTCCATACAGTTATTCGTATTTATAATGGGTAATACGTAAGAACCGGTGTCATGCCACTGTAAAGTGGGGAGATTGTAATCTCCAACAATTAAATAATCACTCACATTAGGTGACTGTAATGAGTTTAACAAGGTGTTAAAATGTTGGCGGTAAATATCGGCGTTCAGGCCGGGAGGTACATAAGCAGCGCTAATTACGCAGCAGTAATCGCGTGAACGCAACTCGAGCATCAGGTGATCGATAAGAGGTGAGGAGGGAGCGGGCGGAGGGTCAGCGCCGGCGCATCGCGTGGTGTATGGAACAACGGCGAGCTCACGGCGCACCGCAACCAACACCCCTCCCCCGTCCTGCCGTCCGCAGGCCTCGCGGTCCCTATCCGACCTAAAAACCTGATACCTATTCGAATCTATAAGTTCATTATTACATATGTCCTTGTGTAGCCATGTCTCTGTGAGAATAATTATATCATAGTCATAAAGGAGTATGTTCAGCAGTAGCAGTATCTATATCTCATGGGTATCTCTTGGATAGGCATGTAACATCCTCGTCTTCATCGTCACTTACCATCAGGTGAGATGGGAGACAAATGCCTAATTCAAATTTTGTAAAAAAAAAAAAAAAAAAAATGTTCATATAAAGTGTACCCAATTTTGTTCTCAATCCCTGGCAGTTTTGATAATAAACTGATAAGAAACCTTTATCCATAAAAGTCGATTTTTAATAGTAAATATGTATTAACCAAAGAGTTACGAAATATAATGTATTTGCTCCCTAAAATTTGATATGATATTACATGTGATGATTTCGAAAATTCAAGTTTTCTATACAAGTACACTCGTGTGAGAACCAAAGTATTAAAAATTAAGAAAGTTTTAACAGATTTAATATCTTGTTTTATACAGTTAATTGAAAAGCTACAGTATCTACGCTTAAACATATAAACTAGCTGGACCAATGTTATACATGTAAACTTTAGGGTAATATAATATATTACATCTCCAAACCCCAGATACGATATTATATTATATAACCTAATGCTGCAAGGGAAATTAACACAACGAATATAAGTGCTGTCGTTCTTCACTGCGAGACTTGGTGGGTTGGTGGTGGTGGGTACTTTAAAAATTAATCGAAGGTAAACAATTTTCGTAAGTTTACATGATTTTAAATTCAGAAATATAATTAATATAGCACAACTATAATTGTTATGATATGACTTAATATTAGCTAGAACAATTTTACATAAAATTCGATAAATTTGCAGATAAAGGATAAAATTAATTAAGACGGCTTGTAACATATTTGAACTGCAATTAACGACAATACTTAATTTATATAGATAGAATCCATGTAGTTTATTTACCAGCCATATTGAGGATAAGCTATTTAACGTTGTACAGCATTTAAAGTCGCATAAAGTTATACATATTTTACAATGAAATATATAATTAATATTATAAGCAACAGCGTACGACTGGAAAAATTGATATTGTGGTTTTATTTTAGTAATGATTTCATTTACATTATTGAGTAGCTGTTTAAATAAGATGAAATCGTACAATTTTATAAATGAGTCCATATGAATATCAAGTTGTTTAGGTATATATATATTCAAACTTAAGTATATTTTATAAACCAAGACACAACTCATGCGCAAACACAGACACGCTCGTATGCAAAGTCGGCAGAAACTCTCATTAAATTTTGTCGATATCGGCGGGTGACCGGATGGCCATACACGGGGACGTTTCCGCACGCCTGACGAGGATGGTTCCATTTTTGACCCAAGTGAATTTATACCCGGCCTTTTTTGCCATATCCCGACATTCTCGAAACAGTCGCTTGTTTTGCAAGGTCAGATGCTCATTCACATAAATGATATGTGGGTGACCCGGTATTGATAATCTGGTGGAGTCCATTCCCTTGGCTGCACGGTATGCCGATAAAATGTTGTCACGCTGAATCCGGGTCGTGAGTTTAACGACAATGTTTTTGGGCCGGCTGCTTTTCGGGTCGGCATGGGGCACCCTATGAACAGAGACAACATCGGCTGGTCGTATCGGATGTTTTATTACCTGACCCAGCAACTCGAGGATGTGTATAAGGTTCTCACCTTTTCTTTCAGGAAGATTTGATATTTCAATATTTGTCTGTCGGGCCTGCTGCTCCATCTGGCCCAATCTATGTTCCAAGGCACGAACCTGTGATTCCGAAGAGGTGAGCCCCGGCATATTACCCTCTACTCCGGTAAGCCTGCACTCAAAGGAATCTTGTCGGTCTGTAATAAAGTGCAAGGACTTTTCCACCTCGGATATTTTTTGGGTATTTTGTGTAACTGAGGTCTTTATAGAAACATTATCTGCGCAGAGTTTTTGCATAGTTAAGTCGAAGTTAGTTAATGTTACAGTGATTTTCGAAATCTCATTATTGATCGAAGCACTGACCGCCGCAGAGATATTTTCGTTTATGATTTGGGTTAATTTTTCATTCCATAGTGTCATTTGCTGATCAAACTTTTGTTCCAAAAATGCGAACATATCTTCACGTTCCGATAGGTTACGTCGTCGGATGATATTGGGGTAGTTTCGTTTGTCATCAATCTCACCGGTCGGCTCGTTATCAGCAATTGTGGAATACCGGTTAGGCGGTGTGTTAAGCTCAGATAGCGACATGCTTTCGTCTATAAGTGCGAAGGAGATGGATATTGACGTACGTTACTCAGGTTGACCCTAAGTAATAGTGAAGCGATTGTGGTCACCTTCCCGCCAAGGCCTGCGTATGCGACGCGTAATGTGCGGGAACGAGATGTCAACACGTTACACTGACGTAGTAAGTCTTTGTTTATGAGCACCTTGAAGATGAGCACACACTGCACTCCAATCACGACACAAATCAATTAGGTTGATAGTTCAATGTCACTATTTTTTATTTTCTAAATAGAATTGTAACACGGCTGCTCTCAACAACTATCGATCGCGGAATGAAGCGAAGAGCTTCGCTCGTTTATAACTATTTATTGTAATATGGTGGTGTGTAGGTGATAATCTATATTAATTATGAGAAATACATATCTCAATAATTACCAACATTTTTAAAACTGGTCTTAAAACAATAATAATTAAAATACATATATTATATATATATATATAAACTTGAACTAAAAAAGAAGTAAGTCACCGTGCGAAATTCGAACCCTTAACACTCGTTTCTTGCCGTCTTAACCCGCTGGACCAGACGGGCAGTAGCCGGCAGAACAAAATTAGCTACCATATTCTCCGTGGAAAGAAAAACGCATGAAAACTCGAAAACACGCGTTTACCCAAACATAAGACTAATCAACATCGATTGTTTACCCCCGAAAACCCTCATATACCAAATTTCAGCGAAATCGTTAGCCGTTTCTGAGATCTTAAAATGAATTTATATATAAATATACAAGAACGTTTAATTTTTAATTTTTTTATTCTTTTATTCTTATACCTTAAATAGATTTATATCTTATACCTTATATGGATTAGTATAGATGAGATATGGTGCACTGGACCTGTAGAAATTCAGATATTGCCTAAAGTTCACTAGAGGACACGCGTTCGGTTCCAGAGACAAAAATATTATACTTGTTGATACATATGTATGTCGGGTGCCTCGGTGTCCAATGGTATGCGCATTCGGTTTCCGATGGACTCTCATCTGCAAGTCACCTTCGGGTGTAGCGGTCACTAACCGCACGATATGCTAGGGGCCAAGCAGACAGAATTCGTTACAAAGTTATATTTTTATTCCCCTACTTCTTCTTTTTCTTTGTCGTAATACTAACTACAACAATTTTGCCCAGTATGTGGCCACGGCCACTGCCCTGTCGTTTACTTCCTCTAGATCCCTTGGTGTGCGGTGGATGGGTCATTTAGGGCACGTCAAAAGGCGGCTTATTGACTGAACATCGCCATACTGAAACTGAAGAGAGGAGTGTTATAAGTTACACATTCCTGTGATGCTCGCAGATAGACATCTCAGTGGCATCTGATTTTATATTGCAGTTAGAACACCGATTTCTGGTTCAAGTTTTTGGTATAGTTAAGCGCCATCCATATTTTAAGTACCTTCATTCGTCACAGAAACTGGGGAAGGAGGGGGTCATGCTAAATGTGTTAGTGCGTGAAGATAGAGGTCAAAGGGAAGGGGGTTAAAAGTCTAAATTTTGTGTGACGTAATATATGGACGGCTCATCATCATCATTTTGTATATAGGTGACACGGTCAATCGACCATGCACACCCTGGTGCAGCCGGGACCAACGGCTTAACGTACCTTCCGACGCACGGAATCATCTTTATTATCAGACAATCAGGTGACTCAAGCCTGCAATGTTCTAACCAAACACTAAACAAAGTATGCTTCTCGTGGGAATCGAAACCACGACCCGGGTCTACAGGCAAACGCCTTTACCACTGGAGGCAGTTAAGACGGCTCATAGGAGGCAATGACTGCATTTCTGGCCTACTTAACAAGCCGTACAGCTTTGAAACTCCTATCCGGTTACTTTCGCAAGCAAGGCACATGGTCGTTCGGCATTATAAATGTCTATGCACAAAAATTTTTCAAACCATTTTGAAATAAAAGACTTATTTAAGACGTACATACCTATATTCAAGATTCAAGATCATTTATTCCTTTAGAACATGGTAGTTATAAAGATGTTACAATAGCAAGTGTGTCAAACATATTCTGCCAGAGTTGGCGTAGGAATTTTACATTGTATTATATAATTATGTATATATTAATGTATGTATGTATTTGCATTCACTATTCATGTGGTTTGGCATGTAAATTCATTTATTTACAGATTTTATAGCTTTATATGATAAGATATTTTGCTCTTAATACCATTTAACCTCAGCTTTATCTATTGGTTGACTGGTGGATAAAGACTATGGCTTTCATTCCGACAGTTTCATGCTTGTAATGAAGTTCTTAAATCAATGTAATACCTTTGAGATTTAAATAACTTTTGTTTGTTTCGACAGACAGTTCATGTAGAGTATTTGTAGGTCGGTGGCGTCCACACATTATCGATAGTCCGTGCTTTAAAAAACAATATATTTGAAAGTAAATATTTTTTGACGTGATAACGTCTTGAATGCTGGCAGCACGCATGAATAAGTGTCACGTTCCGTGTGCAAGCGAAAGCGCGAAACAAACGATAGAGAGGCACGATCGGCCTAAGCGTTCGGCTTGCGTGACGCATCTACGAGTATCTCTCTTCGACCGTTATCAATTAAAATTATCTTCCGTAAACTAATTAATAAATGAAACTTTACCTTTCTTCCCCTGGCCTATTTCGTGTTTGAAATTAATATTAAGCATTGCGAGCAAAAAAGCATGGAAATGTCCCATTTAGCAATTTAAAGCGTCAAGGCTTTTTCTCGAGTCGTTGACTGTATAAGCGGCCGTAGAGCATAGACAAACTTGTCTCTGGATTGAATTAATGTTGTTATGGTAATTGGTGGGGCAAGCGAGGATGCTTGTTGTTATGTTGCGACATATTATTCCTATTTTTGACGAAAAAACAAAGCAAGAATAGTCCTGTTTAATAGGGAGGGCGGTCAAGTTGCCAAAAAGCACGACTTGTGCCCGAGAGGTTAATTGTTTAAATCTCATGCCCATGAAGAATTCGTAGAGTGGAAATGCCATTTGAATATTATTTTAGTCAATGTTTCTCTGATGGGCGGTAGATGAACTCTACAATTAGTAAAAAATGGAGCTACATACAAATTTTGTGAAGTTAGCGTAAAATGATGCCAAGACGAGACCATATAACTCGCACTGTCAAAAAGTTATCAGATCTCACGTACAGCCAAGCTTCTGACTACACGCCCTAACTCTACACGCCTATATATAGGCTCTTCAAGGGCTAACTGGTAGCCCGTAGTATGGCAAGTTAGGGCTAACTTATTTATAAAAAAGAAAAAAACTGTTAGCCCTTGTAGAGTTAGGGCGTGTAGAATTAGGGTGTGCAGTCAGAAACTTAGCTCTACATAAGATCTGATAACTTTTTGACAGTGCGAGTCATATGGTCTCGTCTTGGCATCATTTTACATGAAAATGATTTTCGTGGGATTCAGTTTGTCTAATACCACACTCTCAAAGAAAATCGACGTTTGAATAGAAGCTTACCGCTTATATGCTTCGTTCGGTGAGTCAGAGAGCCGGAGACCCATTCCCCCCCTATTTCATCGCCCCCATGTCCCTCCCCCAACTCCTTGAAAGGCCGGCAATGCTCCTGTTACACTCTGGTATTGCGGTTGTCCATGGGCGGCGCTGATCGCTTGCCATCTGACTCGCTTACTCGTTTGCAGTCCTGTACCATACAAATTCTAAATCCATAGCATTTTGTAATGGAGGAATGTATGCTATACATATACACGTATATAGTCTCATATCCTAACATTTATATCAATGTGTCATTCCTAATAAACACAGTTCGTTACCAACTACTGACTTGATTCATCTCCTAAATACCAACCCTTACAAAGAATTTAATCCCATGGCAAAACACGAGAAACGTCCAATGAATTTATAGTCTTAGGGACTCAGGCATATCCAACATAAATCGGTCATATATCTTTTGTTATTTCAGAATAATAACTTTGTTTCTTCTTTTCAGATTGGACACTCAGTACGAGGTATCGTCGGAAAAAGTTGAAACGCCCCCAGGGGAGGTCGTCAAACGAAAATAATAAGATCTGTATATTATATTATTGCTGTACAATACAGGCTTCGATAATCTGAACACTTACAAAGTATGGCTTGTAAAAAAAGAAATAGCTAGATAGTCATTGAACTATATTATAAAAACACGGTTTTTTCAGTCACGTTTATTTAGTTCGAATCGCCAACTAGTTGTTTCGAAGACCAAAAGCAATCAGTGCTTTGAGGGAAGCGAAACCGCCGTGTCGCCACCTCTCCTCTCGCCCTGAAACTAGTTGGCTGGTTTAGTTTACTATTAATATTATAAAAAAAAGAGTGCCGACAGAAGTGAAGACTAACATGTTACCGTTACCGTAACCGACGTTACGGTAACAGTAACTGTTGCGAATTCAATGTCTTTCTTCCATCTCAAAAAATTAAGCGCCTAAAGAAGGCACTTCAGAAATAATAATCTTTTAAAATCGCTGTCGGAAACCTTCCATAACTATTTTAGCTCGTAGGTACGTTGTCACAAAATAAGTACTAGTACTTACGTCCAGAAGTACACACTCTGCAAAGGTATTTAAAGAAATGTCTACGGTGTAATATGGCTCGCGTCTGAACGCAGCACCTTTTTATTTAGATACCTACCGAATCCATTGCAAGCCAATTTTATTCTTATAGCTCTAAATAACACTTCCTTTTTTGTTGTGGGGTCCATTTATAAATGTTCTTGGGAGCTCTGGTGTCATCCATTCTTTCCAGATGGCCTGCCCATCGCAGCCTTTGTGAGTTGCAGAACCTGACGATGGTTTCTTTGCTTATCAGAGCCTCGAGTTCGAAGTTCATTCTGATGCGGAATACCGTCTTCTTGGCGCATTGGTCCGAAAATTTGCCTCAGGACTTTCCGTTCGAACAGCGCATGTTTAAGTTCATCCTTTTGCGTCATCGTCCAGGTCTCACAGGCAGCTCTGAATAAACGATTCATAATTGAAGTCGGTGACCAAAAGCGCGTCGTTCCTACCGGATTTACCTGGTTTTTCTGCTTCGAAGTGGTCGCCGCGCGTAGGTATCTTTTCGATACCAACACGGGGAGTGAGACAGTCCTGACGTTGTGCTCTTCAAGTCTTAACCCAAGAATTGATGCGGAGTATTGCGGAGGTTGCTGTTGTGAAGGCTGTTGTTGCCCATGCATCACAATCTAAACTATATATATAATCTAAAACAATGCTGTACCAACTGTGTTTTAGTCGTGGTGGAGCCACGCTACCGGCAAAATTGCTAGATGAATGGGCCGGCTCGTCCGGGAAAGTACCACACTCTGTCTGAGTAGAAGCTTTACCGCTTATATGTTTCGTTCGGTGAGTGGGAGAGCCGGAGCCTCATCCTTGTCCTTTCCCTACCCATTTTCTTCCCCCAACTTCTTGAAAGGCCGACAATGCACCTGTTACACTCTGGTGTAGCAGTTGTCCATGGGCAGCGGTGATCACTTACCATCAGGTGACCCACTTGCTCGTTTCCCGCCCTATATCATAAAAAAAATAAGATCTGTTAGTTTCGAGGCTCTGGCCCGCAGAGTTGGGCTTTTCCGCGTCGCCAGGGCGCCCCGGCAGCTCGGCGTAGCTAGGTTCTTCGTCGGTGGTTAAATTTGTTTATTGTGAAGAAGCTTGTTAGTTGGATTTCAATGATAGCTTACATTAAAGAACTGCAGCGTAGGCCATATATTACACGAACGAAATTATGCACAGGGACAATGCTAGCAGGGATATACACATATGATAACTCAAATCACGGTACGAACTGCGACGTACCATGAAACATAATTATGTTATTGGAGGATTACTAATAGTAAATGATCAGGTAAATTTGTGATTTTATTTCGAGGTGTCGAGTGATTAAAAATCTGTTTCTGTCCATATACTATTATCACCTAAGACAACACGTTTTACAAAAACAAGAACTCTAAATGAAGTCGAGCGTATTAGCTAAAACTTCTGAAAAAATAGAGGCAATACTTCACCAAATGAACCACTATATCCGTTTATCTACGGATAAATGAGGTGGTGGTGAATAAAACTAGTTGATTTTTAAAATATTACAGCTTTACTGCATTTTTCATCATTTAAGTTCTTGTCCATCGCTATAAATGTTATATCTTCTTTCCCTTTACATTCTTCTCTTTTGTAATCAAATTCCTCGGTCGTCGTTCCTGATTCCCCACTTCAATTATAAAATCTGATAAAATACTACTAATATCGAACTACAAATCATATCAAAATATTAAAACCTGATGGCATTCTTTAGGCGATTCGCACACGCAGCGTAGCGCGGGAGTGCTTGGTCTCATTTTGCTTGTAAGTACCTCTTTTGTATTAAAAAACGCGTTCACGTGTTGCCCCGCGTCCTCGCGCGGGGCCGCATTTCTCTGCATGCAATACGTGAGATACGATTGGAGATATCTCGTATCGTGTCTAACGTACTGCGGCGTCCCACTCTTCAGTGACTGAATTAAGGATAGTTTAAGAGGAAGTAGGACGGCCGTATTTCCATACATGCGTAGTCCCCTGATTCCTCGTCGAATAGAAGAGCATTAATTTTTGATCAAAAAAATCTATGGATATAATTTGCATGTCCCTATGTTTGAATTTTTTCACAATTGAAGTATTTAAAGAGATATGAGACTTCAAAAACCTGAAAAATTGGTATGAATTTCCGTTATGTTCAAACATGAAGAAAAAAAAATTTCACTCAATTGTTATTAGAAAAAGAAAATACAATAAGTCAACTAAACTTCTATTTTGTTCGATTGAGATACATTTGCGTTTGGATTATGAAGTCTGTATTTCAACATTATTTAGATAAATCATGTTATTTATAACAATTTACGAGAATATGCTTATCTACATTTATTTTTATCTATCATAATTAGGGATCGTAATATACCGAACCTTCAAACTATAAATATAAAGGATAAAAACATCCTTGAAATCCAGAATCCATATTTTCTGACCCTGATTATGTTAGAACATTTTCTACGATTATAAATACTAGTCAATAAAATCGATGCAGGATTCTAACACTGTTTTTTATTTGTATTCATATGTACATTTATTATTGTACCTTTTAACAGTATGTCAAGTGCGTTACCAGTCGGTCAGGGGTCGTGGGCCACCTGCTTAGTTCACCTGGGTGGACCACGTACACTTTATATCATGTGTGAAAATTTCAACTCAGATATCACGGTTCATGAGACAGCCTGGTGACAGGCGGACAGACAGACGGAGACATATTAATAGGACCCCGTTGTGACCCTTTGGGTATGGAACCCTAAAAAGGTGTATCAAAAGAGACGGCCTCTGCTAGAGGGAAATGAAAGCTCACATGCCGTGACGCCACATTGAAATATGTAAGCTGTGGTGTAGAAAAAGAAGATTATTTTATTCCAATCAATCATGTCAAAAAGATAATGTATTGTTCGACGCGAGAAGTAACTTTATTTAGTTTTACCTGTCCCGGAATCTATGTATCTGTAATCAAATCTTGCAAGTTAAATTTCACAGACTTCCCGGTGCTCAACAAAGCTGAATTTTTGCATACTCGCACGTGTAAATCGGATGGTACGTGTAGTGGAGCTCTTATATCAACGAGCAAGTGTGATGATACACCGTCGTCCCACCGCGATTTTCTGTTATATTAGATGGACGATTTACGAGAATATGCTTATCTACATTTATTGTTATCTATCATAATTAGGGATCGTAATATACCGAACCTTCAAACTATAAATATAAAGGATAAAAACATCCTTGAAATCCAGAATCCATATTTTCTGATCCCTGATTATGTTAGAACATTTTCTACTATTATAAATACTAGTCAATAAAATCGATGCAGGATTCTAACACTGTTTTTTATTTGTATTCATATGTACATTTATTATTGTACCTTTTAACAGTATGTCAAGTGCGTTACCAGTCGGTCAGGGGTCGTGGGCCACCTGCTTAGTTGACCTGGGTGGACCACGTACACTTTATATCATGTGTGAAAATTTCAACTCAGATATCACGGTTCATGAGACAGCCTGGTGACAGGCGGACAGACAGACGGAGACATATTAATAGGACCCCGTTGTGACCCTTTGGGTATGGAACCCTAAAAAGGTGTATCAAAAGAGACGGCATCTGCTAGAGGAAAATGAAAGCTCACATGCCGTGACGCCACATTGAAATATGTAAGCTGTGGTGTAGAAAAAGAAGATTATTTTATTATCCTAACATGTCACCGACGAACATGCATGAAGAGAGTGATGGATGTAGAAGATGCGAGAGAGGTTTTTAAAGATCGTAGCAAATGGAGGTCCCTAGTCTCTGCCTACCCCCATGGGAAACAGGCGTGATAATATGTATGTATGTCACCAACTCACAAGGACTTTTCATATGGTAGTCATGGCTAAAGAATCCCAAATATATAGCTAGTGCAGAAAATATGTGAAAAATGGCGTGAGGCGCGAGTCGTAAATTGTGTGCGCCATCTCCATGATTATGCGCATCAGCAATACCACAAATTAAAGGGGTTATAGAAGTCTTATTTTTCTTCTTATCGTTTGCATTAGAATAACCATAGAGGTAAGAGAAAGAAAAAACACAGTAGTTCGTTAAGTGTATTCTTTTCACTCGAATACGACTTTAAAATTGCTACTACACGGTGAAATTTTGATCGTTCTGGACTCTTAAAGGGATGATTCAGCCCGTTGATATAAACAACTTTTCCTATGGGACCAATGCTGGGAACTCAAAAAAAAAATGGGCATACAAATTGACCGGGCGGCCGAAATTTTTTGTATTGTGAAAACTAGGGCGCTGAACAAGCGATAGAGAGGCACGATTGGTCTAAGCGTCTGATTGTGACGCAAATATCTCTCTTCCACCGTTATTACGTAAAAAATTTTTTACGTAATAACGGTGAAAAAATCTTTTTTGTAAAGACTTTATAGATAACAATTTTTTTTTAAATAACACTACTTATCTTTTAAGGTAACTTCATTCTAGTATCATGGATGCAAAAAATATCGTTTCACTCTAAAAAAAGGTATAAAACGAGGAGGCCAAATGTGATCTTTTTGTCAACTCACTATTTTGCGGCAATAGGCATTACAATATAATAACGCACGTAAACCCAGCTATGCTGATATTAGATTTTTAATACGCGCCGAAATTTGCTTAGCTGTAGAAAAGGGGTTTTATTTACCGAACAATATTGCAGCGATTTTCTAGTATAGCCGCTACATGGCTTACCGCGATTATTTTAGAGATTTGTCCAATATTTCCAAAGATCAAAGAGCTGGCGAGTTCGTGACGCAGTGGTTAACACGCCAGCCTGCGACACGGGTTCGATCCCCCGTCAGGTTAAGATGGAAAATAATCTTTTTCAGATTGGTCTGGGTCTTGGATGTTTATCTCTTCTCTAACTCTACTCCTTATTTAGCGTCTACTTTTAATAAATGTGTAGATACAGGGATTTTTCCTGATCTAATGAAATTAAGTAAAGTTATACCGTTGTACAAATCGGGTGATAAAAATGATCCAACAAATTACCGTCCAATTTCTATTCTGCCAGCGTTAAGTAAAATATTTGAAAAGTTAATTTTTAATCAGTTACCTTCTTTTTTTAATCTAAATGGTCTATTTCATAGTGAACAATACGGATTTACGAAGGGTCGATCAACTACGGATGCGGGTGTTGCGCTTTTAAAACATATATATTGTGCTTGGGAGAGAAAACAAAATGCTATTGGTGTTTTTTGTGATCTCTCCAAAGCATTTGATTGTGTAGACCACGATACCCTGCCGTCCAAATTGGAACACTATGGGATTAAAGGTAAATCTATTGCATTAATCAAATCTTATTTGAGTAGCCGAATTCAAAAAGTTAGCGTTGATAGGGTTCAATCCTCGGGATCATCTGTTAAGATGGGCGTACCCCAGGGCTCTATACTAGGCCCCTTGTTGTTTCTTATATATATTAATGATCTGCCATACTATGTTCACACATGTAAAGCTGTACTATTTGCCGATGATACTTCTCATATTTTCCCTGTTGATAGGACAACAGACAATTTTGACGAGGTCAATAGTACATTAGCTCAAGTATTAGAGTGGTTTACAGCAAACAATTTGCTGTTGAACGCTAAAAAGACGAAGTGTATTAAATTTTGTTTACCGAATGTTACAAAAGTACCAACACGCATAGTGGTCGAAAACGAAACGATAGATTTGGTAGATAAAACAGTATTTCTTGGGATGACAGTTGACTCGGGACTTCAATGGGGTGCCCATATCACATCCTTAGCGGGTAAACTTAGTTCTGCTGCTTACACTGTTAGAAGAATAAGACAGTTGACTGACGTTGATACTGCGCGTTTGGTATACTTCAGCTACTTTCATAGTGTCATGTCGTATGGGATATTACTATGGGTTAACGCAGCAGAAGTTAATACCATATTCGTCCTTCAAAAACGCGCTATCAGATCTATATATAAACTAGGTGCTAGAGAATCTCTTAGAGAATTGTTTAAAAATATAAATATTTTGACATTCCCCGCGCAATACATATTTGCAAATATTATGTTTGTTCGTAAGAATCTTCATCTTTACGCGAAAAATAGTGATATCCACAACAGGAATACGAGAAATAAAAATAAATTAGCGACACCAACTTTGCGATTACAGAAAACAATGAATTCATTTTTGGGACTTAGTATACGCTTCTATAATAGAATTCCTGAAGAAATATTGGCTCTGTCATTAGGTAAGTTTAAGACTGCTGTTAAAAATCAATTGCTTAAAAATGTCTATTATTGTATTAATGACTATTTATCAGATAAAACTCCATGGAAGTAATATATTCAATAAATTGTACATCGGTGATTACTTAATGTAAAATAATTCAATTTGTTATAAATATGTGAAAGTGTAGCCCTTCAGGCACGTAGGGACCAATACTGGACTGAGTTTCTTTCGGCGTATTCTTCTCAGCAGTGGTCGTTTCGAAACGCTAGTAGCTTATCGATTTTGCAAATATTAAAAATAATAATATGACGTTCAGAAAGAGATACATGATATCCAAATTTGAATAAAATTCTATTTCATTTCATTTCATTTCATTATCTATATATGTATTTGTTATAAAATGTATCTTCTTCTTTCTTTCTTCTTCTTCTCATCATGCGACTTTTTGCTTGCTCTAAGGAGATGAAGATGGCAGCTGCAATGCTGGCGTATGCCAGCATTGCAGCTGCCATCTTCATAGTGACTGAAGAGCTGCGGAGGATGTTGGAACTGTCAAGGGAAACCGTATCGTAGTGACGATAATAGTGTTTGTAACCGCGAAAGCATTACACTTTCCGGGACATCCCGCCATGAATAGAAATAACAATAGAATTTATGTCTACAAATTCTATTGTTATTTCTTTTCATCGTCATCATTTTGTGTAGCTGACACGGTCAATCGACCATGCACACCCTGGTGTCAGAGTTCTTCAGAACCGCCTTTTAGCCTCTGACATGATTAATTTAACAACTACCACATGGCAGCCGGGACCAACGGCTTAACGTGCCTTCCGAAGCACGGAATCATCTTTATTATCAGACAACAATCAGGTTTATTATTATTATTCAAGCCTGCAATGTCCTAACCAGACTGGAAGCAACTAAATAAAGTATGCTTCCCGTGGGAATCCAACCCACGCAGTATACAGGCAAACGCCTTAACCACTGGACCACGGAGGGAGTTTTTATTTCTATTGCGTCTGGTTTAGTGTCGGTATCCGTGAATAAGTTAAAATCATGTCAAAAAGATAATGTATTGTTCGACGCGAGAAGTAACTTTATTTAGTTTTACCTGTCCCGGAATCTATGTATCTGTAATCAAATCTTGCAAGTTAAATTTCACAGACTTCCCGGTGCTCAACAAAGCTGAATTTTTGCATACTCGCACGTGTAAATCGGATGGTACGTGTAGTGGAGCTCGTATATCAACGAGCAAGTGTGATGATACACCGTCGTCCCACCGCGATTTTCTGTTATATTAGATGGACGATGTGTTTGGGTACTATAATGGATGGGCACTTCGTTTGGGATTGAATATTTATTTTCACATTGGTGAATATAAATATCCAACTTCTTACATCCGGTTAGGAAGCGTATAACAGCCTCCGTGGTTAAGGCGCTTGCTTGTTGACCCGGAGGTCGTGGGTTCGATTCCCACCGGAAGCATACTTTGTTTAGTTGTTTCCAGTTTGGTTAGGACATTGCAGGCTTGAATCACCTGATGGTCTGATAATAAAGATGATTCCGTGCTTCGGAAGGCACGTTAAGCCGGTGGTGCCGGTTGACATCTGGTATTCGTTAAAGGAACCACGTCAGAGGCCGAGAGGCGGTTCCGAAGAACTCTGAAACCAGGGTGTGCATGGTCGATTGACCGTGACACCTATTCGAAATGAATGCATGAATGAAAAGGAAGCGTATAAGTAAGATAGTTTGATTTTTTTCTGGACAACTTAGATGGAAGATACTTTTTTCCTGTTTGCTACAGGGAAAAAATATACCTATAAGTAAATATGGATATAAAATTATTATACCTTACCTTATTTTTAATTTCTTGATGTGAATGCATTCTTTACTTTCTCAAAAATGTGTGTCATGTTTTGTTTAGCCATATTTCGCCATAGCACAGACAAAAAAATACTGCTCATAGCTTAAAAAAGCTTTTCCCCTCACCCAATTTACAGAGAAACGCCCCATATAGCTAAGAGATAAGTTGAAATGTTTCAAGAAAATACTTCGCTTTCCCCTATCTCCAATATCACGATAAAGATAATGCGACAGCGGGAAAATCATCTCGCAAACTTTCATTTCTTAAGACGAGGACTCAAATGTTTGGTACCTTCGCTCGGCAAAGGACTGATCAAGTGCGCGCAAGGGATAGCGCTTGGCGGTTTAGCCCGTGAATGATGAGATAGGAGATAGTCTCGAGTCGCTCAAAGAAAAAAACGTAAGCGCCAAATTCGTTATTTCAGACCGGTTAATTGTATTTTCATATTTAAATTTTGATGAATTACTAATAACCTATCTTTTAGTCTAAAAATCATTATTTCATTCGTCGCATTTGAGCTACAATAACAAAAACTCTGCGAACGAAGACCATTTTTCAAAAAATATTTCTATCGAGAAAATTTTATCAAAACGTGTTTTCATCTTCAATTTTTGGAGATGAAATAGTCAAAAATCATATTACTTAGATTTGAAACTCCTAATTTAAGTATTTTGCGAGATAAATAAGGTTCAGAACGACCTTATTTACAGTGGTATCGCCTTAAAAGGGTTCGCCCCAAAATTGACACTCCATAAGTTCCCGCCGAAGTAGTGTTGACGCCTGAGATCGATGGTCTGTCGCTCTGTTTGTGTGTTTGGTGATCGATTCCTACTGACCCTTTTGGTCAAAGTCACCCCTTACGTAATGGAGATAAGGGTTTGCAATACGTCTCTGTCAAGTGTGTTAAAATGTCTATTAGTGGTCGGAAATTCCAGTTCAGGATCAGATGAAAAAGTAATTAAGCTTTCAGTTATAAGTAATAATACAAAACAAGATGACAACCAGTGGTCGTTGCGAAACGCTAGTAGTATTTCGATTTTGCATAAATTAAACAAATATAACAAATACAAATATGACGTTCAAAAAGAGATACATGTATCCAATTTTGAATAAAAATCTTTGACTTTGACTTAGATCCCGTAATGTACCTAATTATACTAATTTAATAACAATTACCTTTAAGCGCCTGCGTTAATGTCGATCCCTCGACAGTAGAATTTTCCGGAATGAAAGACCCTATGTCCTTCCCCAGGCCTCAAACTACCTCCATGTCAAATTTCATCCAAATTGGTTTAATGTTAGAAGCGCGAAAAGTGCCAGACAGACAGAGTTACGTTGTGCATTGAAGAACTCACACCGGCAAGAAACCCTACGGATGTAATGTTTGTGAAAGTCGATTATTTACTTTCTCCATAGTGTAATCAGTAAGGCCTCTTTTCCACCTGAAATGCCCAGGTTTGATTCTCGGTTTATTAATTGGTTTGGGGTTTGGATTCCGTACCTGGTCCATTTTTATCACTTGTGGATAAATAAAAGATTTTTTGAGTTCTTTGTCTCTCATTCTCTCTCTCATTTGAGCATGGCCCGGTTGCATCCTCAGTTGTTATGTTAAGAACCCCGGGTTGTGGTATTATAACCTAATATTAACCCATACTATCCATATCCATATAATAAAATTATAAATCCGAAAGTGACTTTGTCTGTCTGTCTTCTTTTTACGCTTCAACCACGCACAACGCGTGTAGGTGGGCGTAAAGGCGGGAAACGGAATCAAAATAGTGATGGGAGCATCCCATCACTATTTTGATTCGCAGCCGCATCGCATATTGTCATGGTTCTTTAGATTTTCGCCCATTCCCTCGACTGGCTTCTACAGTCTGCACGTTTTTTCTTTTCTCCCAGACCAGCATTGAAGAGCTGATACTTTTAGCTAGTGAAAAAGGAATTTACCCGTCTCTCGGTGAAAGCTTATCTTAAGAAATAAGAATATGGAAGCTCGCGGCACAGAGTAAGTAGAAGTCTCGCGGGTACAACAACCCCGATAATAACTAATTATCTAACTTGAAATAAATTGACGAAATAATATTTTATTTTTATTGTAACTATTTTCAAGTAAACGAAAAATATCTACTTTTAATAAAAATTGGTTGTCTGTAAAGTCGGTTTAATGTAAGAGAGATAGATGCATCACAAGCCGAACGCTTAGGCCGATGGATTGGTGACTCTCTATCGCTTGTTCCGTGCTCTCGCTTGTACACGGAACGTGACATTTATACGTGTGTGCTGCCGTTCATCGATTTATAAGAAGTTATCACCTCAAAAAACAACGGGTTGCACTCCGGGAGTGTCGGCAGAAGTGAAAACTCCGCGCAGTAGAATGACAGCGGGATATTACTTCCTCTCCTACGCTGCGCCGGGCGTCTCAGGTCACGTGTCCGTATCTTTATCTATGGTTAATTTCCCTTGCTTCTGTAGATGGAACCATCCTGCCACACTTAATTAGTGGAATAGATAGATATAAGATTAAATATACATAGGTGTGTGAATTTTAAAACTAACAAACCGTTCCATTCTTATTATATACCTCTCCAACCCGTCTGGCCAGCGTGGAGAGTCTAGGCCAAGTCCTCTGACTGCTCTGGCCAAGTATGGCTCTAGTAGTACAGAGAGGGTCGAACTCCTGTAGTGGAGACTAAAAGGACCTGATGATGATGATGATGAACGATGCTTTTCTTTACACCAACAAAACGTTTATAATCGTATTTGCCTGCATTTTTGAAACGATAGTTAATTTGCGATAGGTATCTACATATTAGCTGACCTGGCAAACTTCGTACAGTTTTTTTAAATAGTCGTGAAAAAAGTAGCCTATATGTAAATCCAGGGTGTCAGCTAACCTCCATACCAAATTTTATAAAAATCTGTCCAGCCTTTCGTGAGTTATAAGTGGTGGAACTAACCCGACTTTGTTTTATGTAATAGCCATCTATGCAATTATAATATATATATATTTAAATACACATTATTGTGGCGGCTATGTCTACAAAAAAGTAATGTAAGAACACAAAACAAACCAATGTTTCTTAAAAGGAGCATTTTTGTATTACTTATTCTTTTATATTTTCACTCGAACAATAAAGGATCAAAGATAAATAATTCATAGTTTTCGAAAGGCGGAAAATGGAAAACAAATTGGATCTTAATATTTTCTGACCGCTCCGCAAAAACAAAACAAACAAAGTGGATTTTTGCCAATATAAAGATAAAGTTATTGTGAACTTGTTTACTAGCTGTAGCCAGTGACTTTGCACGCGTGGTATCGGGTTTTTAATACGCTTTTATGAAGTCCATCTGTATATCTGTGACTAGTCACTAACTTCATTTAGGCATGCAATACCAGGTTCTTATTACTTAATCTTAGATCATGGTTTTATTCCTTGTTTTGATGATAAATAATAAAAAATATGATAAATAAAAGTACTAATGTACTTAACTTTCGCCAACTTGCCGCTAACGCAGATCTGCCTTCACCACGTCACTTCAGCGATACCTGGGACGGCCCACCGGCCTGCGATCGATTGGCTGGCCCTGGTATTCTCTTTTCACCTCCGATCCTCCTCAATTCTTTCGAAGACGACAACGACCAGACGAGCCAATCAACTGGCGTGAGCTAGCACAGGACCGAGAGCACCTTATAGTCTGCGATTTTCTAAAGCTACTCGAGGACTCTCCTTGCGTCAGGTCGGCAGTAAAAACCTCTCCAAATCATATAAATAACAGCATGAATAAAGTATTTACGCCAACCCGTCTGCCAAGCCTGGTGAGTATGGCAATATCCTTCCATAGAACGAAGAATCCTTGGGACAGGCCTTAGTCCCGCACTGGAAATCAGCAGCGTGAGTAGTATAAACCAAGATGCTGTCGTAATAGCAGACCCCGGAACCCAACGCACCAAACCTGACAGAGGACGCAACACGAAATACGTAACCCTAAAAATAGAATATATAAATAAATAAATAAATACGGACAAATCACACAGATTGAGTTAGCCCCAAAGTAAGTGTTATGAATGAGATACTAACTTAACGATACTATATTTTATAACAAATGCATATATAGATAAACATCCAAGACCCAGGCCAATCTGAAAAAGATTTTCCATCTTGATCTGACCGGGGCTCGAACCCGAGCACCCCGTGTCGCAGGCTGGCGTGTTAACCCCTGCGCCACGGAGCTAGTCAAAATATAGTGTACTAATGCATATTTTTGTAAACATTGCGCGGTCCATCAAAGTTAAAGTGGGCTTGAGTGTGGCTTGAGTTATTTATAAGGGCACAAAGGGCTGATGTGTTGTGGCCGAGGGATGGCTTTGACGTGACCCTTGCTCCTTTATTTTAGGTTTGATGCAGCTTAGTAGTGATGGAAACTGAATTGTGGGGAAGCAAAAATATAAACTAGAGATAAAATCCACATCTTAACAGAGTCCCTGATATGATGAACTAATGGATAGAACAGTCAGTTTCTCGCCACTGAAATCCTCTTAAAATTTGTTTCAAAATCGTTGGAGCAGTTTTGTAGATATAACATTGCAGCTATTTAACGAACGGGTCTCTACCCTTAGGAAATATTTTCTTCCCCTACAGAATTTTAACTTTTTAACCATATAATTTACCCAGACAACGTGTGTGGCAAAATATGTGGACTTAAAGAGATTAAATATTTATGTTATGTATACTTGTGAAGTATATTTTAGCTTTTACTTGGTTTTATATCTAGAAAAATCTGGCACCAATAGGTTCACAAAAGTTTGATGTCCCAAGAAATTTACAACTTAAAATAAAGCACAAAGTTACTTTTCGTAAATTTTCCCCTTATTGCCAAACAAAAATACGAAATTTTCAATTTTCTACAGTTATTACGAATCTTCCCTTTATTTTCCTTTTTAATAAATCACTTTATCAAAAATTACCTGCCAGTCTCCGCATCAAAATCTCCATTCATTTTGATAAAACGGCCTGCCAGCGTATTACGCTGTATTTACTTTTCCCTTTCGGAGTAAAAACAAAATATTTTCTCGTTGGCACCGGTACAGTTATGTTGATTTATGACGTCATATTCGACGTGTCTGCCGCATTGGGGGTCCTACTATGGATAGAACAATATCTTCGTTTGTTCGATACATAATGTCTCACACTCGACCGCTAACTTAACATGATCCGCTATATCAAAATTGTTTTTTTTTGTATAATTTAATGTAAGTAAGTTGCGAATTCTACTTTTTTGAACTATGCGAGGCGCAATCTTCTTCTTGCTGCGATTAGTGACATCACTAATCGCAGCAATTAGCAGTACATTCCAATTGCAAGTATACATATACTTGCAATTGGAATGTACTGGTGGTGGCTGAGTGGCCAAGCATTGGAATTTAAGGTAAATGTTGATCATCTGTGAGATGTAGGTTCTTTGATCTAAAACGAAAGATCTTTTATGACTCATCTTGTTTATCACTAAGTTGCCTCGTTTTGGGGTGTCACAGCAGTGGGACGACCGCTTATTATGGCGCGTTGTCAGTGCAAGCGCTCTCCCAGATAAGCTCTAATCACTGGTGACTACCCGGAGGCCCCGGGTGGCTTGCATCCAGAATAGGCTCTTCTAGCAAAGGAGCTTTGGGCCCATCAGCCAATATAAGAGTTTGGCCTCTCCAAGCCTTGGGCAACGCCCAAAGCCAAGGACCGTCTCTCCTGGGGGTATATTACACTTTCTACATATAAAAAGCATACGATAACCAAAAAAGAGTTCGGAACTAGTATAACCGAACACTCACAATAAACTATTACATTATTTATACGTTATGAAGTTTAAAAACGTCATAATAATATATGTTTTAGTATACCTTTACATTGTCCAATGCATCGCGTGCTACACGACTTTACAAGTGCTACAAATACTTATGCTACAACGCTACGACTGATGCTACGACAACAGCTTCATCGCAGTCGAAATTATCTCTTTCGTTGCGGACGAAGCAATGTTTTGTTAGTCAAATAGTAAGACCCCAGTAGCAGGTACAATTTGCTGTAGATCACGTTTAGGATGAATGTCTCACCCCGCGAGTACGACTTGTGATGTTTTGCTGAAAAATAGGTTGTTTTACATCAACACGACTAAAGTAAATGGGCTGATGGATGCTATTTTACTCGTGAGGCGTCAATGAGGGAGGACAGAGCAAGCTCGTAGAAATTCAGAACGATATATTTCTAAAAATGCCGTTTCTTGTGCTTCTGACACTGCAGCCTTCAGAAGCATTTTTAATCTGGAAAATAATTGGAATTTGTTGGTTTTGGGAAGGGAATGAAGGTATTGGGATACTACTTACTCGGATGAATGGGGAAAAGTAACAGCTCAGGAGGCCGCGCCGACGTCATACCTGCAACCAAAGAACAACGAGAAGGCTTCCAAAAAACATAGTCGAGGCTTATTACATATCATAAAAATCCGTCTACACATAAAATACGATTTGTTTTCTGTGTGTGTAAATGGCCAATACACACACCAATACAGGGTGAAATTGAATTCATTAGCAAACGTTTAAGGATTGACTCAGACCACGAATCTGAACAACTTTCATTATAAGACAAACTCCGAAATTGATAAAAAGAAATCAGCTGTTCCATAGATTTTGCCCAAGTAGATTTCACTTTACTTTCACCCTGTGTTATATGATATATGTCAAAGACTGTTTTATCGGTTTGTTTAGTTTTTCGTGTGTGTAAGTGGCCAACACTGGTCTCAGATTTTTTCAAGCTGCCTATAGGCATCTGACATAGCTTAACTCCTGCCATCAATGATGACAGCCGGGACCAACGGCTTCGTGCCTTCCGAACTTACTTCCGAAGCACAGAGGAGCTCGAGATATTGTTAAGCCCTTTTGCGGTGTTACCCATCCCAGTGGGGACTGCACCTAGGGTTGCTTAACCTGAGAAAGCGCTAATTCTGCTCACGCCCACTAGGCGAGATCCTCACCTCACATTCTATACAACCAATTTCTATTCGCCGATATATTTCGCCTAAAAATAGGTGCTTACCAAGAATGGCTACCCATCATTCAGCAATGTGCCGCTCCTTGCTTGCCTCGCGTCACGTACCGAGTTGATGGTGGGCCGACGTGACGTCATCACGGTGTCATACATTTGGTACATGCACGCTCGTAAGATTGACATTTGTGCTTCGAAATAGAAAAACATTTGCGACTTCGAATCGAAATATTCTTTTCTTGCGTAAACGCAATCAAGCGCCCACCGCCCCGTTTCGGTACATTTAACCGATTTTAAAAAAGAGGCCACGTGCGAATCGGACTCGTATCTATTATAAGGTTTTAAATTATTTAAAATGTTTTAATTACATGATATTATTTATATCTAAATCAACTTAAAAAATAATAACTAACAACTAGAACTAGTATAACTGTATAATATGTACACTAAATAAAAGTTATCTATAAATAAAAAATGTCACGTAGATCATTGCCTTCCGGTAGAGTGCCTAAAAGGCTGGCCGCATTGCCACGTTGGATGGCAATGCTAATGCGTTGTGCAAAAAAATTGCCAGCCCTTTGGTCACCAGATACCTCGACCAGTCGCTTATTTATGGTTTTAAATAATTTATGAGCTGAAGGGCCCCACGGACCCATAGTCTCCACCCCAAACGGCTCAAATATGTAGCCATTGCCAAGGCATGCATATTTGTGACGTTTGAGGGACTCGGCGGTGGCCGCAGCTGCGCCAGCCTTAGAACTAGTGCCATGGAGGTGGGAAGGCGCGAGTGTGTCAACACACGTGGCGTCCCACACTAATGGCCTCCCCAATCTCCAGGGCACAAGAGTCATGCCATCTGGTCTCTTGCCATCATCTCGCGCCAGGCCATTTGGTTCCAAAACAGCTGGTAGCTCGATGGTGACAAGAGCACGGTGGATAATGTTGTTCAGGTTGGCATGGCGAGCTATGCGGCCAGCGCTCCTGGAGCATGAAAGTCCGTGGCGTCCAAACTGGTCGACAGCATCACCGCAGAGGCAATGATGCGGGACATTAGTGACGGCTCCTAAACGTAGACACGTCGCTAAGCGGAAGGTGTGGTCATCTAGGAATGTACCCAGGTTATAAGACGGTAAAGCCTGCAACCATAAACCAGACTCCCACTCAGCAGTTGCAAGGAGACGAGCGCACTCAGCAGGGTTGCTGTCAGAAGATTTAAGGAGATTACTCTGAACAACTCTGCATAACGGCTCGTCCCACTGCCTCTGCGAAGAAGGAATGTCGGGAAATTTTGAATTTAGACTTACCTCTGACCAAACTATTTTGGCCTCCGCCAAATAGGGAATTTCATAGGTAGGTTGTTTAAGGATATTTTGAAAGAGGTTTTCTACGCTATGAACAGAGGACAAAAAAGCAGGAAGGGCAACACTGGAAATTTTGCGTATTCCGAGCCCCCCTAACCTGACGGGTAAGGAGGCTTGGTCCCAAATACGTTGGTTACTTAAATCAATATTCAGAATTGATGATAACGAATTTCTTATAACATCATCTAATTTTGAAAGGAGGTCCGGGTATTTCCACAGATGACTGCATCGGAGATTATATGTAAAATTGGGCACGAACAGACAATATTTTAATATCGTGAAAGCAAAATGAGAATGTATACTCGCAAGGCGGTCGGCGGCCAGTTGAAAATTTTGAATTTTGTCCTGAATGAAATTTGGAAACGATTCGTCAAATACGGGGGATCCTAAGAGACGGAGTGTGGACTTGTCAATAATTTTAATATTGGGGGCTAATGAATTGAATTGTGAGATAATTTTGATTTTTGATAGCAGTGGCAGGTCCTCATCTAAATATAGTTCGAACTTGGAAAAATTTAGGGATAGTCCAATGGATAATTACATGATGTAACTAAAAATGTATGCTTTTCGCAGTTTTTTCTTTATCTATGCTATAAGACGTTGTTTTGTATCTTTCTAAATTCTGAGTTCACGGGAAGTACCCTGTAGGTTTTGATAAAACATTTGCGATAAAACATATGTGTCGAAAAATTATTAAAATTATTTTTATGATAATGATCTATCTATAAATTTATGCTTTTCGCAATTTTTCATTTATCGGTGCTACAAGACGTTACTTCGTACCAAATTTCAAGATCCTGAGTTAATGGGAAGTGCCCTGTAGGTTTTGATTCCCTTGCGAATGTCGAAAAACACGAAAATTTGCGTTATAACCAGCTGTATCTTTTGATTGCGTTGGCTTAGAAGTTTAATTTTTTCACAGCTTCAAGGAACAGTAGACCTGAGTATTTCATATGAATATAAGCTTGATACCTTTACGTGTTCCTGACAGACAGACAGGCGGACAACCAAGTGATCCTATAAGGGTTTAGTTTTTAGAGTTCCGTAGCCAAATGGCAAAAAACGTAACCCTTATGGATTCGTCATGTCTGTCTGTCCGTCCGTATGTCACAGCCACTTTTTTCCGAAACTGTAAGAACCATACTGTTGAAACTTGGTAAGTAGATGTATTCTGTGAACCGCATTAAGATTTTCACAAAAAAATAGAAAGAAACAATAAATTATGGGGGTTTCCCAAACTAAGAACTAAAACTATTTTTTTTTTCATTAAACCCATCCGGGTGGGTTATCTATGAAAAGGTCTTCAAAAATGGCATTGAGGTTTCTAATATACATATATGATGTACATTACCATACAAAATTCCACCGAAAATTGGTTTGAACGAGTTTTAGTAAGTAGTTTTTTTTTATAAGTCATAAAACTTGGCAAAATATGTGATTCGTATACTTACTGTACCAACTATGTTACCATATTTTACGCAAATAAATTCTGATTCTGATTCTGAATCAAAACCTACAGGGTACTTCTCGTGGAGTCAGAATCTTAAAATTTTGGAAGAAACGACTTTAACATAATTGCTATTTTTACATAATTGCTATTGTATTGACTTCAAAACTGTAAATTTTGCATGCCTATGAAGGCTTAATGTGTAAAACTTAAATATCTATATGTATTGTACCACCTTATGTCCACATTTATTGCAAATAAATTATGATTGATTGATTGAATCGTAAACCGCAATTTACCTTTCATTCAATCAACTCAAACATAACAAGAACTTTTATATTATGTAACTTGCTGCTACGGAACCCTTCATGGGCGAGTCCGACTCGCGCTTGGCCGCTTTTTTCCTTTTGAGGTACGGAACCCTAAAAAGCTCTAGGACAAGAGCGCAGCTCTTAAAATTAATCTTATTAACTTATCCCCTGCATCCAGCGCTTTCCTGCGACCTTGGTTGACCAACCCCCTAGTGGGGGGATGTCCAACGCTGCGATTGCCAGTACGTGGTGGTCACCTTTCTGCCCCATCGACCATCAGTTCTACGCGCTATTGCGTCGTTCACTGTCACTTTAGAGTTAATCCGCTGAGCTTTGCCGCCGAGTCTTGCTCTTCGACGAATCTACGTGGTTGTGATTCGATTACGCAAAGAAACTCCATGCATAGTCCTCCCCTCACATAGCTCTTTTAGTGACCTTGAGCTTTCTTATCCAAAAACGTTCTATTTGGCCGCTCTTCATAGAGATGTCCTTGTTGTGGCGATGTCAGGGAGTGGTGATGGAAACACAGGAGAGCCGTCTTGATTATGTTTATTATTCCATCTTGATGTCCTACTCCTTACATGGTTACGACTCTAATCCATAGGTGATTGTATTGTCTTATATAGTACTAGCTGTTGCCCGCGGCTCCGCCCGCGCTAGTGTCGATCCCTCGGGAACAGTAGAATTTCCCGGAATCAAACATTCCCTATGTCCTTCCTCGGGCCTCACACCTCCATACCAAATTTCATCCAAATCAGTTCAATGGTTAAAGCGTAAAAAAACGACAGACAGAGTTACTTTCGCATTTATAATATTAGTATGGAAGTATGAATATTATTTATATTTCTAAGTCCAGAAATGAGAAAATTTCCATTAAACCTTTACCCTCCCATTTTACCCCTTTAGGAGTGAATTTTGTCTATTTCACCTACATATATGTTTTTTAATTGTAATCGAGAACTTACATACCTATTTATTTTCCTACTTCATAGTCCAGAAATGAGAAAATTTCCAAACAAACTTTACCCCCCTTCTGGGGTTTTTTTTACAGTTGACCTACACAGATCTTTTTCAATTGTAATCGTGAATTTATTTACCTATTTTCATACTTCTAAGTCTAGAAATAAGTAAATTCCTATACAATCTTTACCCCGCTATTTTACCCCTTTAGGGGAAAATATCGTCCATTTTACTTACACAGATATTATTAATTGTAACCTAGAACTTACTTATTTTCATACGTCTAAGTCCAGAAATGAAAAAAAATCCATACAAAGTTTATACCACCCACCCACCCCCATTTTACCCCTTAAGGGGGGAATTTTGCAAATTTCATCTACCTACACACATCTTTTTTAATTTTAATCGAGAACTTATATACTTACTTTCATACTTCTAAGTCCAGAAATGAGAAATTTCCATATAAATTTTACCCCTTTAGAAGTTAAATTTCTTAAAAATCCTTTCTTAGCGCTCACGCACATCATTAAAAGAACCTCTGTACCAAATTTCAAGTTTCTAGGCGCAGCAGTTTCGGTTGGTTTGCCGCACGGAGCAGATATCCTCCGTGGTTTGCCGTTTGCCCGCGGCTACGCCGCCGCCGTTAGTGTCCATCCCTCAGGAACAGTTTGGACCCTTAAAGGGGTGACTCAGGTCATCGATATGAACAACTTTTTCTATAGGACCAATGCTAGGAACTCAAAAAAAATTCGTCATTTCCATAAAAAAGAGTCCCGCCGCCCGGCCAGTTTGTATGGGAATGTCGAATTTTTTTTTAAGTTCCCAGCATTGTTCCCATAGGAAAAGTTGTTCATTTTAATGGTCTGAGTCACAACTTTAAGGGTCCAAAACGATAAAAAATTCACCGTCTATATTTGCAGGCAAATTAATGCCTTGAGTTCATTCAAATGACGATAACTTTTTTTTTAATGAACCGATTTTGATGAAACAAACTTTAAATGTTTTGCTGGGTTAAAACAAAGCAATTGGTGAAAGTTTGAAGTAAATCGGTTCAGTATTTTCGGAGATAATCGTGATCATACATACAGACAGACAGACAGACAGACAGACAGACAGACAAGAAATTCGAAAAAATATTTTTTGCTTTCTATTATTCTTTTTAAGTGTCCCTCTATCCATTTCAGTCAAAAATTCTAAATGTACAGACAAAATATTTTTACTGTTTTATTATATGTATAGATTATAAGATGCGACTTATCCCGACACCATCGCTGACAGGAGGGTACTTATAGCACGTTCTCGTTTATTGGCACGAACGTTTGATATTCTTTTCTACGATGCATATCTGCATATTGTCTCGTTCCCCAACATTTATGAGGTAAGGGACCACGTTTCGGTCCCGTAAGTCATCACCGTAACACACAGTTGTAGAACACTCCTCATACCTAGAAAGCGGCCTGCATCCAGCGTCTTCCTGCGACGTCGCATGAAGACGCTGGATGATGACTTCTTGCGGCTGATATGATGATGATAAGTTTATTCAGTCCAATTAAACACACAAATCATTCCTCCTTATAGTATAAGTAGAAGTTTAGACTGAAATCAAATTGTCCCCTCAAGTATAAAGCTGGATCCGCCCGTGCTAAGAGGTCGCGGGAATCGACGAGTGTTCCATGAAATAAAAGGGAATGCTTTAAGATTTATAAAGGGCCGGAAAGGGCCGCCAGAGACGAATATTCTTTCGCTCGGATGACATTTCCTAAGGGGTGGGATCTATTTTGAATAATTCTTTAGATGACGGTGCATATGCTTTTTCGACCGGCTTTTTGTTTTGTCTTTGTTTATTTAGAAGAGTTGAATTTAAAAACTTCTATTCTAAGTATTATTAAATAATTAAATAAGATATGGTGAAAAAATGGACACCGATTCGAGCAAGCCCTACTCACAGGGTTTTTTTTACATTTATTTATAGGCCAAGCGAGCGAAGCAAGCAAAGTAGGGGCGAAAACACTTTTCTACATAATTAAGCCATTTCTGTCTGTCTGTTTGTCCGTCCGTGGCTTAGCTTAGTCGACTATAAGTATTAGAAAGCTATAATTAGGCATGGGTATATTATATATTAATAACATATTATTAACCATAGACAGAGGTGAAAGATAATTGTGCAACCCTTTGTTTTTTTGTTGTAGGTTATCGTTGTACTTTCAAAAATACTGTTGGTATTTAAATACTATTTTGCGATTCAGGGATCCGTTTGTGATATACAACGTGATTTTGAACCCCCTAGCTATATTGAAATCTGGGAATCATAATCCCTAATGGAACACAGAATTGCAAGAAAAAAGGTTAAAACCGGTCAAGTGCGAGTCGGAATCGCGCACGTAGGGTTCCGTACCGTTATCTATAATAAGTTAAAAATTATAAAAAATATTTTTATTACATGATGTAACAAAAAATGTATACTTTTCGCAATTTTTCCTTTATCTGTGGTATACGACATGGCTACGCACCTAATTTCAAGATACTGAGTTCACAGGAAGTACCCTAAAGGTTTTGATTCCCTGCGAATGTAGAAAATTATTAAAAATATTTTTATTAAATGATGTAAATAAAAATTTATACTTTTCGCTATTTTTCCTTTATCTGTGCTATAAGACGTTGCTTCATACCAAATTTCAAGATTCTGAGTTCACGGGAAGTACCCTAAAAAAACACGAAGATTTGCGACATAAACGGCTGTATCTTTTGATTGCGTTGGCTTAGAAGTTTGATTTTTTCACAGCTCTAGGGGAGAGTAGAGCTGGGTATTCGATATGAATTTCAGCTTGATACCTCAACGCGTTCATGAGAAAAAGGTTCTTGACAGAGCGACAGACGGACAACCGAGTGATCCTATAAGGGTTCCTTTTTACCTTTTGATGTGCGGAACCCTAAAAAACAAAAAACAAAATTAGGTTTCCCACACAAAGTCGCCGATCAGCTTGAAAGGTTAAATTTATTTTTTCGTTTTTATTGAGGATTCTGATACCCAGATTGCAATATAGCTAAGGGGTTCAAAATCACGCTTTATTAAGCCTTAAAATGCAAATTTTTGTTATATCTAAATAGTGATAGTCGCATCACCTATTGAAATAATTCCTTAATTTTTTGCTCATTCCCTTTTTCGCTCGTTTCTACGGTCTGAGCAGGAAGAGAGTAATGGATTTATCATGTCATTACTGGATTTGGTTTTAAGTCCTTAATCATTTAAAAAAATAATGTACGTTTCTAAATCCGTCTAAGATAATAATTTGGGGACAGGTCTGTTCGGCCTCTTTGAGACTTCTATCTATCTTTGAGACTTTAATCATATCTGTTGTTGTTGCACGGTCGATCGCTAACATAACGTGTTCCACAAAAATATGTAAATTAAAATTGTATATGACATGACATAAGAAAAAAAATTATTAAATATCAAAGCCCTTCAGGCAAGTAGGCGACCAATACTGTTGAAAAGAGTTTCTTTCGGCGTTTTCTTCTCTGCAGTGGTCGGTTCCGAAACGCTAGTAGTTTGTAGCTTTTGAACAATAATTAATAATTTGAATATAATATAATAAGTATTATTTAAAATGTGAATTGACGTGAAAAGGTGCCTGAAAAGGCCTATTCTCTGAATAAATCTTTGAATCTTTAGAATTTTCACAGCATAAGTTTGACTTGAAATTCGGATTTACAGCGGTAAGTTTGATATGACACGTAATCTCATACGGTACGTGTCTGGCGCTATACGAACCAGAGGATTTTAGGCTGTATCACCTTAGGGCGGGATGATGTTTTGCATTCAAATTGGCGTTATTAGGTGTCTTATTTGATGTGCGTCTTGAGACAGCTCGTCATTAGCCTTGTTAGTTTCTTTACAAAATTTAAAAAAATACGTCTGACTTGAAACTTGAGCTTTTAGAGTAATAACATGGTTGCACAACACGAGACACAGGTTACTTATGTTTTTTAGGGCTCCGTACCCAAAGGGTAAAAACGGGACCCTATTAATATCGTTCCGCTGTCTGTCTGTCTGCCTGTCTGTCTGTCTGTCTGTCTGTCTGTCTGTCTGTCTGTCTGTCTGTCTGTCTTTGTCTGTCTGTCACCAGGCTATATCTTATGAACCGTGATAGTGAGACAGTTGAAATTTTCACAGATAATGTATTTCTGTTGCCGGTATAACAAAAAATACTACAAAATAGAATAAAATAAATATTTAAGGGGGCTTCCATACAACAAACGTGTTTTTTTGCTTGTTTTGCTCGATATTGATAACGGCAGCAGGTAGACGCTTGAAATATTTAGCTATATATTAACTTTAAAAATAAATAAAAATAAAAATAATATTAAAGGGGGCTCTTATACAACAGACATGTTTTTTTGCCGTTTTTATAGATAACGGTTAGATACGGACAGTTCGTGCGCGAGTTCGACTCGCACTTAGCCGTTTTTTTTACACTTTGAACAGATAACATTAAGCCTTATCACCCTACGCCTACTAATTATACTCAGATCAAGAAAAAATATAGTTATTAAATATGACAGCTTTCCCTTATTAGACTGATTCTGACGTCCTTAAACCGACTTTCAATCTAGGTACTATACTCGGTGAAATTTTGATCGTTCTGGACCCTTAAAGGGGTGATTCAGCCCGTCGATATGAACAACTTTTCCTATAGAACCAATGCTAGAAACTCATAAAAAATGGGCCAGTACCATACAAAAATTTTCGGACGCTTGGTCAATTTGTATGGGACCGTCAAAAAATGTTGAGTTCCCAGTATTGGTCCCATAGGAAAAGTTGTTCATATCGACGGGCTAAATCACCCCTTAAAGGGTTCAGAACGATCAAAATTTCACCGTGTATTGTCCACGGTCTTATTCAAGACAGTATCTCCAAAATGGGTGTGTTTCTGTTACTTTTTATTAAAATATGCAACCCAAAACGACCCAAATATAACAAATTCCATCATGTCTGCATGCTAACCCCAAGAATGCATGCAAGCGTGGACCCTTTTTATGCGTCGCAGAATTGGGGCTATTTGTATAATCATTGCATAGCTCGGGAATAAATGGGAAAGTGGGAATAACTGGGAATATTCGAGAACGTGACGATATGGCGGGATTTTAAACCAAGGTGATATTTTTTGGAAGATAATATTTGGCGTTCCTGAAAATATGAGATGAATAGTACTAACGTAAGCGTGCGTTTTCACGTTTTATAAAAGGATTTTGTTGTCTGTATTGTGTTATAGGCGCTTGTTTTTTAATCCCTAATAAAGTGGTTGTCTGTAAAACGGTTAACGAATAATGCTTGTATATTTTTGAAATAAGTTTGTTTGTAAAGCTTTATTGTACTTAAAAGAAAGAGAATATACAAAACAGAAAAAATATATATACAACGGCGGACTTATCCCATGAAGGGATCTCTTCCAGTCAACCGGCGAGTAATTGAGAGGAATGTTAACATTTACATATTTCGGTAGAAGTAAAGTAAGTTTATTTGTAAAAGTAAATATGCATCTATTCGCATCAGCCAGCTCAATTTTTCCTAGATCGACTCGAAATCGTCATAGACTTGTATTAGATATAGTACCAAGAGTTAAAAATAACTTAAAAACTGTAACGCAATGTGTATACACATTTACAATGAAATACCCTTACCGTTTAAAGAGCTCCCTTTAAATAAATTAAAAACCAGTCTTCGCAAATGGCCTTTAGAAAAATCTTTTTACACCGTGGATGAGTTTTTAAATCATAGATCACTTACTCTATAATATCGATGCATATGTTTATTGTGACGAGTTAATTCGTTTATTGAATTTTTCTTCAGATGTGGTGGGTGTAATACATTTTAATTTCTATTATACATAAACAGACAAATACCAAATCTAATTTGCATGCTATTATCAAATGGCTTAATACTTAGGCTAAGCAACATGCTATAACATCATTATACCTAACATCTTATTATGTAATCCTATTTAAAGCAAATAAAACTTTCTGATTCTGATTCTGACGATAATTTTACGTGATAACGGTGGAAGAGAGATGCGTCACAAGCCGAACGCTTAGGCCGATCGTGCCTCTCTATCGCTTGTTCCGCGCTCTCGCTTGCACACGGAACGTGACACTTTTTCGTGCGTGCAGCTAGCGTTCATCGATGTATAAGACGTTATCAGGTCAAAAAACGTGGAACAATCTAACCTTGTACATCTCCTCGTATCTGACCTCTAAACGCACACCCTTGGGTGCAGGGTAATGATATCTGGCTACATAGTGACGTTAGTGGGTAAGTTAGATCACGCCGACTACTCCCGGGGGGACTATTTTTGGCGACCTATTTAGCTCTATGATGCTGGTGGAACTAAGTTGAAATCTCTCTGTTTGCTCTACTTTGTAAGTAGGTAAGTAGGCCTCTGATAATCAAATCTAAAATATGCCCAATAATAATTCGTCTAAATAAGAAAGTTAAGTTAAAACAAAAAATAAAACGGGCCAAGTTCGAATCGGATTCATACACAACAAAGGTTTCATCATTTTAATTTTACAACAAACACAACGTTTCAAATATAGGTGTCATAATATACAACTTTCTCTAGGGAACATACAGCGAAAAACGAAAAAAAAAACCGGCCAAGTGCGTATCGGACTCACGCACGAAGGGTTCCGTGCCGTTATATATAAAAACGGCGAAAATCATGTCTCTTATTAAATTAAGAAATAAATATCATGTCTGTTGTATGGGAGCTCCCTTTAATATTAAAATTCACTTTGTTTTTATTTATTCTTAAAGTGAATATGTACTTAACTATATATTCTTTGAATATTCAAGCATATACCTTTTGCCCTTACTAATATCGAGCAAAAACAAGCAAAAAAAATCACGTTTATTGTATGGGAGCCCCCTTAAATATTTATTTTATTCTATTATTTTGGTATTTCTTGTTATATAGTGGCAATAGAAATACATCATCTGTGAAGATTTCAACTGACTCACTATCACGGTACATGAGATACAGCCTGGTGACAGAAGGACGGACGGACAGACAGACAGACGGACACCAGAGCCATATGAATAGGGTCCCGTTTTTACCCTTTGGGTACGGAACCCTAAAAAGGTTAACTGTCTATGGCTATGTTAATGCTATAGTCTTGAGTCGAGGAGTATATAAGACTAGGTATATATTTATTCTCTTTGGCATAACTCTATGCTTTAGTGCAGTGTCATTATTTGTGGTTTAAAGCGTTATTTATAGATACTATTACTAGCTTTCGCCCACGGCTCCGCCCGCGTCAATTTCGATCCCTCGGGAATAGTTCTTTTTCCCGGGATAAAAGGTAGCCTATGTCCTTCTCCGTACTCCAGAGAACTTGAATGCAAAAATTCATGATGATCGGTTCAGTAGTTACGGCGTGAAAGTGTAACAAACAAACTCACTTTCGCATTTATAATATTAGTAAGGATACGGATAAGGATAAGGAAGTAAGGAAGTAAGGATAAGGATACTTGTACCTTACCATTTTCATAATCTAGTATGAGACCTCCCTGAATTATTGATTTAGTTACGTTTTAATCATTTGTAGTAACTGATTTACAGGTTAAAAGACATATCCCTGTAATAGACGGACGGACAGCGGAGTCTCACTAATAAAGTCCCGTTTGCACCCTTTATTTACGGTACCCTAAAAACATACAAACGTGATTATGGGAATAAAAGGGAAATTGGAATTCACTTCATCAACAAAAGCTTGTCGGGAAGAATTGGCCAAAGCGATTCTAGCGTTGAATTCCATAACTGTCTTTTAATATTTTCAAAGGCATAAGTTTCATGGTCATAACGTCCTCCACCAACAGAATATAACTGTCAAGTAATTTTAGCAACGAGCTTAACAACTTTAACGCAGACACCACCAAGTACACTAGCAAGCCTTTAATTTGCGACGTGATATGGAATTAAATTGGCATAGAGCTGGCAATTCAGCATATATTTCTAAGATACAAAATCCTCTCTCATCTTTTGTCCTTACCCGAGCTTGTTTAATGACAACTTGATTTTTGATCACTACTCATTTTTCATAAGAAAAGTCTTGACTGATCAACGGATAGATAATAATGTCAATAAATAAGTGTTTTTCACACTTCCTTAACAGTTACGGAACCTCAATACACCTTGTGTTGTCTAAAAATGTGTGACCAGTGTATTGTGTGATTATAATGATACTAGTTGTCCAGAATTTAAGGTGAAATCAGAAAACTCCATTCAGAAAGCACAAGAAATGGAGTGTACTTTTTATGGGCATTCATGTAGAACGAACAGGTTAAAATTTTACCTACATTTAAAAGCTCTTCGGAGTTCAGAGACGTTCGAGCATAATTACACAGTAAGCGTGGTAATGGTCCCAAGGAGGGTCGACGTCAGGCAGGTGGCTGGCTGTAATAACTATCCCTGATCTCAGCATAACTAACATAATGTTATAAAAGCGGACCCCAGGCTCCAACGAACCACAGCTGATGATGCTACTGGGAAAACGCTCACATAAAGACGAAAAAACTTGTATTTATTTCTTTAATGTTGTATACCAGATTACTTTATAATGTCTACTCCTCTTAAAGAACCTCAGTGGCGTATAATTAAAAAGTTAGCAGCATAAAAGCAAGTGAGGTAATGGCCCATAAAGTTTTATGGTGTTGCCAACTTGTAATCACGAAGTGTTGCCATGTCGTAAACTCGATTTTAGCATCAATATGTCGTGACGGAGTGCGGTTCGCGGTTAAGTAATTTGAAAATATTTTTGGCTGTAAAGATGAATTTCGGAGAATAATTTCTGGTACAAGGAGTAATTTTATTGTATTAAACGAGTTGCTTTTAATTTTGGCAATAAACTAGGATGCGTTGTGAGGTTTCTTATTCTCCTATAGGATATTTATCTAGATGTCTTTAATGGTTTCTGAAACAGAATAATTTTAGTGCTCTAGTCTCTAGTGCTATGTCAAATGCCTTAAGGCAGCTTGACAAAACTGACAGCTGTGTTGGCTACTGCAGACAAAAAAAAAGCAAGCAAGCGACTAAGAGTGGGTTGTTACCGGAAAGACTCGAACCTCATGCTCCGAAGTAGGTACAGAGTGTAAAAACCGGCCAAGGCGAGTCGGACTCGAGCACGAAGGGTTCCGTACCTATATCTATAAAAACGGCAAAAAAATCATGTCTGTTATAGGGGGCCACCCTTTAATATTAATTTTATTTAATTATTTATTTTTAAAGTGAATAAGTGAAGACGCTTATTCACTTTAAAAATAAATAATTAAATAAAATCGTCTACCTGTAGCCGTTATCAATATCGAGCAAAAGCAAGCAAAAAATACACGTTTGTTGTATGGGAGCCCCTTTAAATATACAATTTATTCTATTTTTTAGTATTTGTTGTTATAGCGGCAACAGAAATACATCATCTGTAAAAAATTCAATTGTCTAGCTATCACCGTTCATGAGTTACAGCCTGGTGACAGACGGACAGACAGACAGACAGACGGACAGCGGAGCGAAATTAATAGGGTCCCGTTTTTACCCTTTGGATACGGAACCCTAAAAAGTAAGTTCTTATAATATATCAAAAATGCAACATAATGCAATTTCTTACTTACTCTAGTAATTGTAAGATCAAATTTCAAATTGAAGTCGGGAAAGGACAGTTACGGAAGAACGTATTTAATAAGTAAATATACTTCTATTGTTGCATTAATGATTATTTTCATTTCAAATCAGAATAACCCAACATTTTCTTATCTGGGTTGAGAATATTTAATCTCCGCCTAAATACGGATGAAAATTGGAAAATGATATCGTAGTAATTAAACCGCTTCCGCGAATCCGCTGGATATAAATTGTGCTTGGTATCCAGTGGCAACCGGATTTGGATGAGTAAGGTTGTGTTTCCACCAAATCTGGGCGAGGACGAAGTGGTGTGTTAATAAAATTCAACACCTGTACTGTAATCTATATTCAAAATTCGAATGTTTATTCAGGAAATTGGCAGGTACAGGATAGAATACTTATGTTTCTTTGCAACTACATGTACCTACTTAATTAATCGCTTTATTTTCCTCATTATCATTTCGAGTAGGTGACACGGTTAATTGACCATGCACGCCCTGGTGTCAGAGTTCTTCAGAATCGCCTCTCGGCCTCTGACGTGGTTCCTTTACGACTACCAGATGGCAGCCGGGAACAACGGCACGTGCCTTCCGAAGCACATAATCATCTTTATTATCAGACAATCAGGTGATTCAAGCCTCCATTGTCCTAACCAAACTGGAAACAACTAAACAAAATATGCTTCCCGTGGGAATCGAACCCATGACCCCCGGGTCTACAGGCAAACCACTGGACCACGGGGACAGTTAACTTAGTTTCCTAGCATTGCTTAGCAGAACTGTGGAAACGATTTAGCAGGCTAAATGTTGTGTGATATTGTTGGTCATATAATGTTACTTTAGAAACAGTCTTCGCTAAAAACACCGCCATACCTTTCGCAGGGTTCCAATTCTAAGCACATAAGCAGCGCTCTAAAATTCATTTTTGTGGTTGAAGAACCGCAGCCTTAGCACAGTTAACCCATGGCCATAGTATGAGTTCATTTTCCTAGCCTCGCTTAGCACAGTTCTGGTAGGAATGGTTAAGTGGAAATTATATTTTGTGTCAGTCAAATAACGTCACTACGACAAAAAAACCGGCCAAGTGCGAGTCGGACTCGCGCACGAAGGGTTCCGTACCGTTATCTATAAAAACGGCAAAAAAAACATGTCTATTGTATGGGAGCCTCCCTTTAATATTAAATTTATTTTTATTTAATTATTTATTTTTAAAAGTGTATTACTAAATATTCTGTGAATATTTCAAGCGTTTACCTGTTGCCGTTATCGAGCAAAGAAACAAGCAAGAAATACACGTTTGTTATATGGGAGCCCCCTTAAATATTTATTTTATTCTATTTTTTAGTATTTGTTGTTATAGCGGCAACAGAAATACATCATCTGTGTAAATTTTAACTGTCTAGCTATCACCGTTCATGAGATACAGCCTGGTGACAGACGGACAGACAGACAGACAGACAGACAGACGGACAGCGGAACGAAATTAATAGGGTCCCGTTTTTACCCTTTGGGTAAGGAACCCTAAAAACGTTCGCTTCACAACTTCGAAAACACAGTTTTACAGCATTATCACGATATGCAGCACATTTAGGTGGAAACGCAGCCTTATCACCGTCTTTCTGCTGTAAGTTTTCGCGAAAATAAATATCCACATAAATATGGAGCTACGTAAAACTAATTTGTTTTGTAGATGTTTTGTTGTGGTAGGTATATATGATTTTGGTTTGCGACTGTTAGCGATTTATATGAAAACCCAGTATAAATAAACGTATTTTTGCGTATCGAAAGTATTATTTAAAATAGTAACACTTATATCTCAAAAACAGCAACAATGGCAACACTGGTTGTATCGAGTGTAATTATTGTTGGTACCCACCACTCCATTTTTAGCAAGACGTCATGGAGTGGCGGGGACGATCGCTCTTGTGTGGTTAGATCGAAGACTCGGGCATTCTGTTTGGCGCAGCTGTAACGTTAAGACGTAATTAACCTTTACTTGTTGTGAAGTATGGTTTTAAATAGTTTTCCGTAAAGTGTGGAGATTGTATATTTAAGGTAAGATGTATTTAACTAATTTCGATATTCTGTAAAATGAGTAATTTCAAAATAAAATATTTAATCATTAACGGAGTTTCCTTACATATCAGAAGTAGGATCAGCGGAATAATTTTCTTTTTTTTTTCTCTTCTTTTTATACTTATTCCGTTAATCCCGCCCACAATCACAGTATTTTATATTATTATATATCATTTTAACCATTACATTTTAATAACGAAAGGCGACTCCTGGTAATGATATTACTATATTGCAACAGTTTTACATTAGTTTTCTGAGGTGAATTTTACGATTGCTTTATTGTTGGGTTCACGGTATATAGTTTATGGTATACAATTAGCTAGGGCACTCCCTCGGATTGTTTACCGTATATGTGGATCATTATGCTCATTATGCTGGAGCTACAATCTAGGAATAATCTTCAAACCTTTGCTATAGCATTTATAAACAAAAAGAACTATAAGTGACATTGCAATTTGCTAGGGTACCCCCTAAAATTTTTATGTGTGTACGACTTAATCAATTCATTGTCCAGGGCTACACTCTATAATGTATTATTTCATTCGGAAATTTTATAAAATACATACGAACCGTGAACCTTCTGTATAAGCATACATATCGTTAAAAATATTAACGCATACGGTTGAATAATGAAAAACTGTTTTTATAGTGAAATAATATTGAACATGCACTATAAATCTTATAGCCAATATCATGGCAGGCTATTTTAATAACATGTACAGTTTTGCAGGTGAGTAACCTATTACTGGTTACGGAATTATGCAGTATACTTATTTACTTTATTGTCTCATTCTGTTGGACGTGTGAGTACATTACATTTAAAGTAAAAAGACATTTCAATGTGACAGTAGCTAACACCCACAAAACTGTTTGTAGGTCCAGCTTGTGTCTGACAGAGATCTTGTATCAATTTACTGATACTATTACATCGCTACAGTTGATAACTGTTTTAACAAAAGAAAAAATAATACTGTTCTCTGAACAAAGAATAATATCACTTGATTACGACGTCAAATAAATAAACGTCATGATCTTAGACGTGCTTCCAAAATAATTTAAATAGAATGTAGACTAAATGTAATATAATAACAAATAGAATTGAATTTATTGGTGAATAAGATTTAAATTTACGACGCATTGGTCATCGTACTAAAACTGCTATAATTGAATTCTGGGTTCGAACCCCACCTGAGCAAATATATACATTAATAAATATCATAAATACGTACCATTATTCAATACTGTTATATCATACTAGCATAACATCAATAATTCATCATCATTTCGTGTATGTGTCACGGTCGAACGAACATGCGCACCCTGTCGTCAGAGTTCTTCGGGCCCCCCTCTCGGCCTCTGGCGTGGTTCCTTTAGCGACTGCCGGATGGTGGCCGGGACCGGCGGCTTAACGCGCCTTCCGAGGCACGGAATCATCTTTATTGTCGGATGATCGGGTGATTTAGGGCTGTAGTGTCCTAACCAAAATGGAAACTATACAAAGTATGCTTCCCGTGGGAATCGAACCCTAGACCCCCGGGTCAACAGGCAAACGCCTTTACCACTGTACTATATAGATAGATAACATATTTTTATTTGTTCATTGTAACACACATAATAAAACAGAAAGCTACAATAAAACTTAATACTTAACATAATATATGTATGTGTGCCATTATATTACAAAAAGGCTATAGCTCAGCGAAATGTTACTCTAGTGAGCAACTACTGATTTTCAGCTGTCACCTTAGAAGACGCGCACTAACAATTTCACAGAACAGGTTGTCTCACAAAGTGTAAAGTCAATGGGTGAAACACATAATAAATTAATCAACAAATGGCAGATAAAATACTAAAATACTTGTTATTAATACTAATTATTATTTAAGGAAGAGCTCAGTTTAAGTTTTAGCTTTGCGACAAGCAAAGTATTTTTGAATTAATGTCCGTTTTCTGAAGAGTAAGTAAATGTGATTTCAGTAGCTTTTTAAATGTTAATTTCTTATTTAAATTTCTTAAAGAAGCAGAAATATTATTTCAATACTTCGTTGCCGCATAAATGCTACTGTCCTTTGTCTTGTTATGACGTTCAAAAAGAGATACATGTATCCAATTTTGAATAAAAATCTTTGACTTTGACTTTTCTCTGTATAGAAAGTACAGGACGAGTGGCCCTCGGATGACGTTGCGAAGTGAACTGCAATTTCATGTAAAGATAGTCAGTTTTTTTTAAACCCTCATTATGTCAAAAAGTAAACTCGCGAGGTGCAACTGTCTACGAGCTTCCATATTGAGAAGAGAGGCTTTGTTTATGACTACGGAGGCAGTAAATAAATAATTAAAATCTACTTTCTTCAAAACACTTCATCTATCAATCAATAATTTATTTGTCTGAAATAGGGTATGATATCGATATTAAAAAAAAAAACTGCCTATTTAACTGTTGGAAACAGTAGACAAATATTTCATTAAAATAAATATAATTAGTTTATAATTGACAAAGTCATAATTATTTACTTTTGGGTTACACATGCATTTAATTGAACATTTCTTTATGTCAACATTAATATAAATTAAAATTACTTCATCTGTAATTTCGTATTAATTTGTAAACTTTTCATACAAGTACAAATAAAAACAAAATGAAACACTAATATAATAAATCAATAAAAAATATATTTATATGTCTCACACACATTCACATATACATATATACACCTTCATCTCTTACGCTCATATGCATAAACACGAACACATCACACTCACTCATACACACTTACACACACATTTACACCACAATATATTTTATTTTTACTAAATTGTTATCTGAATATAAATTTGCTCCGCGTGCCGGCGTCTAATGTTTAAGGTAACAACAGTAACCAGGCTACTACGATACAGGCACAGCCTAGCGTGGAAGCCACGAATGTAATGTCAAACTGTAATGTATTAAGTTAGTAAAGAAATTTATTATTATCATAAATAATAACAAAAAGATAACGTTACAAAACAATAACAATGATTGGAGACGGATTGGACTGCCCTTACCTCCGACATTGCAGCGATAGACATGTTGCTGTAATGCCTGAGGTGAGAAGGTATTAGAATAGGGTAATTTAATTATTGTAATTTAATTCAATTGTAATTTAATTCAATTGTAATTTAGTGAATAATTTTAATTTAATTGACAATTTGAATTAAAATGATTTTGTTTTTAAAAACATTATGGAATGCAATTTCTGAAATAAATCATTATTATTATTAATATTATTAATGACAATTTATCATTCAGATATAGAGACTACATCTTCTGTTGGAGATGTGGTCAGCCGCTATAACGTGGAGGGTGAGCCGGCAAGCGTATGGCAGTCCCCACGGCAACGGCACTATAAGAACGAGGGAGCGGATGGGAGTCTGATAAGTAACAGGCAAGTCCGTAAACGTTCTTTAATTAAATCGTACGATGGAGTGGCAGGGAGCCTGGTTAATAACAGGCAAAGCCGCAAGCGTATACCTATCCGATCATACGAAAGGGCGGAATAGCCTGGTTAATGACAGGCAAAGCCGCAATCGTACGCCTACTCGATCGTACCTCCGCAAGTATCCAATAAGCAGATCAAGAAGCAGAGAGCCGATAATAGGGCTGACTAATCAGTCGCGAAAGCAGATCTCCAATAAAGTAGAGATACTACATCAAGTTATATATAGCTATAGAAGACGAATGTATGAGCTGACCTAATTATTTGCATAAACATGTGTAAAATACATTAAATGGATATGTTATAAGAAGACCGACATGTTTACCATTACTGGTGTGCGAATTCACATAAGTTCAGAAGGCATGCAATTACCTAAATTTAAAAAATAGAACAATTAAAATAAAAGGGAAAATAATGTTTTAGTATTTACAAAGAATCCATGTCCAAAAAAATACAATACTTCAGATTTTCATATAATAATTTGTTAATACTTTAATAACATTTTTCGCATAACAATATTTTAAGCTTTTTCTTAATAAGTGTCAAGTTTAACTCCTTACACTGTTTTGATATTATGTTAAAATCATTGGTACCATAACTAAGAATGGATTCTACTAAGCCATAATATGCTGTTAATAGTTCATCATTATCTACTTTTCTCGAAAGTCTAAATAAAGCATAACTTGAAGTACTAAGTCATTTGCAAAGATTTTCTATCTGTGGTTTCTAATTTAATCGCGAGTCGATTATTATGCCGAGAAAGTTGTTTGCACCAACACTATTTGCTATGCTGCCATGATATTCCAATTAAGTATTCTAATAAGGTCTTTGGCTGAAATGCATTATATTTGTTTTATCAAGATTTATTTTAAGTTATTATTATCTAACCACGTAATTATTGATGCCAATGTTGAATTTATATTAAAATTGTACGAATTGATGTCAGTGGATTTAATAGTGACTGTGCTATCATCGGCAAATAATGTCATGCTATGTTCTATATTATTGGGAAGGTCATTTATATCAATTATAAAAAGAAGAGGACCTAAATACTCCCCTTTCGTTCCCCCGCGTTCGTCAGACGTGTATCTTTTTTTTCTGTTTAAGAGTAAACATCCAGTTAGGTTATTTCTGTGATTTGACAACGATCTGATAAATAAGATTTGACCAATTGTAATACGTTACCTCGAATGCCATATATTTCAAGCTTGTCTAATAGTATATTATGATGCACATAATCAAATGCTTGCGTCATATCGCAATAGACGGCACAAACACGTTTTTTTTTCTGTCCACTTCATTTAAAATATTTTTCAATAACTTAATAAAAAATAAAAAAATTAACTAAGAGCAATTGGTCTAAAATGTAACTCTCTATTGTTTTTGTTAAATGAAGGTTTTATAACAAGATATTTGCAGATCTTATGGAAAGACGCCAGATTTTATACAAAGATTTATAATATGACTAAGATGACGGCATATATATATATATATATATATAGTCATTTACTGCTTTAATTATTTAAGTTTAAATGCCATCGTTACCAACACTTTCAGTGTTGTTTTATATTTTTTGTCATTATCATTTAAATATCTTATGGTATACTAGGGGGCATAAACATAGATTGTAAACTACGTGTAATATTTGAGCTAATATTTAATCCTTAGTTCAGGAAGGGTTTAATTTCATATACAAAGTAGTCAATAAATGCCTATGCTATTTTGATTGGATCTGTTATGTAATCATTATCAATTTTAAGACGAGTTATCGGTTCGCTATGTAAATGTGTTATTATTTATCATTTGCCATGTTGTTTTAAATTTATTATTTGAAGTTATTGTTTTATAATTATGACTTAATTTTAATCTTTTAATATTTAAAAAAACAGTTTTGAATATCTATGATATTTAATTTTATGTGATTTAGATGGGTTTATTCTACATTTCCAAAGAAGTATTTTATGATTAACTTTTATTACAAGTTCTTTTTGAGGGAAAAAGAAATCATAAAACTTTTTAAACAAATTTATAAAATTATTGAAAGCTATGTTAGGGTCCTCAGTGTCGTAAATTTCAGAAAACTAAGTTTTTTTTAAAACTCGATCACTCCATCAGAATTACTATTTGAGTTCAAAATCAACAGTGGCCCTGAAAAAATGTCCTTAGTGAAGTAATAGATAATACTATAGGGACACGCCATTAGATAATTTAGATCAGGTTCGTAAAGAAGCATGCAAACGCATTGCAGGACAAGTAAACTAAAGATAAAACTAGATTTGACTTGAAGCGGTTCAAGGTTGGTTATAACTGCGGCAATCTGGTGAACCTAAAACGAGAAATAACATGTCATGGTAAATAAAATAAAAAAACTAGCTGTTAAATTTCAAGGCCTTTATCGGATCGCTAAAGTTTTACCTAATGACCGCTATTTAGTAGAGGATACACCATTGACTCGCAAGCGTAGCCTACGTCGGTATGAAAATGTAGCGGTAGATAATCTGAAACTTTGGCCTATATTTAATAGAGATATCGTTACATCAGAATCTGATGCCGATGACTGTTCAGATAATTAATTTTATGAGAATTTAAGATAATTGTAATTTGAATTCGTTAACATTTTAAGTGCCTGGTAAATTCTATATTTTATAAACTTGTACTCCTGTTATTATTAGTATGTCATGTGAATCAAAATACTGCGCTTGATCACAAAATTGAAACACCTATTAGTACCTTCATTAACCTATTGGGCGCCATTGACCTTTTTTTTCTTACTTTAGTTGCAAAACAGTCGCGTGACTGAGACGCAATTGACAACTAAAGTTATTACTAATTTGTATTAGCCTGGCGTCAGGCGTGAAGTAACGTAAACAAACGCTGTGCAAAAGGTTATTGTGTATTCTATTACTTTAAAATATTTGTTCAAGATAGGCAGTGCTTAAGTGTGTAAAGCTTCATATAGCGGAGGGACCCGCTATTGCAGGATGGCCGAGCTGTTAGCGATTTATATGAAAACCCAGTATAAATAAACGTATTTTTGCGTATCGAAAGTATTATTTAAAATAGTAACACTTATATCTCAAAAACAGCAACAATGGCAACACTGGTTGTATCGAGTGTAATTATTGTTGGTACCCACCACTCCATTTTTAGCAAGACGTCATGGAGTGGCGGGGACGATCGCTCTTGTGTGGTTAGATCGAAGACTCGGGCATTCTGTTTGGCGCAGCTGTAACGTTAAGACGTAATTAACCTTTACTTGTTGTGAAGTATGGTTTTAAATAGTTTTCCGTAAAGTGTGGAGATTGTATATTTAAGGTAAGATGTATTTAACTAATTTCGATATTCTGTAAAATGAGTAATTTCAAAATAAAATATTTAATCATTAACGGAGTTTCCTTACACGACATTTTATCAAAATTAATTTGGGAGTTAATAATAAAGTATGAGGCAACTTTCCCCTTTAGAAGACCGTAGGAAAAACAGGAAATATAAATTTTGAAGCGAAAGTGAGTTTGTTTGTTTGTTACGCTTTCACGTTGTAACTACTGAACCGATCATCATGAAATTTTGCATAGATACACTGGGGTACGGAGAAGGACATAATATTTCTGTGGTGGTCCCAATTTCATTATTTAAGTCAAATTTATTAAAACTTCCATGCTAGTCTGGGAGAAAAGAAAAAACGTAGAATGTGCCAGCTGCTTCTCTTCCCGCGCAGATCGTAAAAGCCGATCGAGGGAATGGGTAAAATCTGAGGAATCATGTTAATAAGCGATGCGGCTAGCAACCCATCACTATTTTGATTCCGTCTTCCACCTAATGCCCACCAACATGCTAAACGTGGCTTTCAGGACTTATAGACTAACCCTCTTATTCATAAAAAATAACAAACGCTTATTAAAGCTATTTTAGTTAAAATATGTTTTGTCTCGTTCTTTCCATGCCTATCGTTGCAGAGAGAGATAAGGACAAAACATATTTTAACTAAAATAGGTTTAATAAACGTTTGCTAATTTTTATGAATAAGAGAGCTAGGCTCTGTCTACACCGCAAGGGAAAAAGACGTGATACTAAACTGACTTACTTAACTGACCCTGCGACTCAAAGACTACAATACTGTGCTCAATGCACCAAAAAAATAAACTTACTTACATACATACATACATACATCTATGTATGTATGTATGTAAGTAAGTTTATTTTTTTGTATGTAAGTAAGTTTATTTAAAAAATAAACTTACTTACATACATACATACATACATCTATGTATGTATGTATGTAAGTAAGTTTATTTTTTTGGTGCATTGAGCACAGTATTGTAGTCTTTGAGTCGCAGGGTCCCGGGTTCGATCCCCCGCCAGGTCATGATGGAAAACGATCTTTTTTCAGATTGGTCTAGGTTTTGGATGTTTACTCGTAGCTTATTTATTATAAAATATAGTATCGTTGAGTTAGTATCCTACGACACAAGTGCACAACTCACTGTGGGGCTAGCTCAATCTGTGCTGTCCCCATATATTTATTTATTTTATTAATATTATAAGAAGGTAAACAACATTTTAATTATTACATATTATTTATTATTATTACTGCTAGTTTACAATAATTATCAATTTATTTCAGTAACGATGATAACTGTTTCCATGGTCCAATGGTTAAGGCGTTTGCCTGTAGACCCGAGGTCGTGGATTCGATTCCCACGGGAAGCTTACTTACTTTAGTTGTTTCCAGTTTGGTTAGGACATTGCAGGCTTGAATCACCTGATTGTCTGATAATAAAGATGATTCCGTGCTTCGCAAGGTACGTTAAGCCGTTTTTCTGCTGCCATCTGGTAGTCGTTAAAGAAACTACGTCAGAGGCCGTGAGGTTCCAAAGAACTCTGACACCAGGGTGTGCATGGTCGATTGACCTACTCGAAATGAATTACTAAGTAGCGATGATAATGTTGGTATCTGCATAAATGCTCTGCATAATGAGCAGGCGTTCATCATTTCGAGTAGGTGTCACGGTAAATCGACCATGCACACCCTGGTGTCAGAGTTCTTCGGAACCGCCTCTCGGCCTCTGACGTGGTTCCTTTAACGACTACCAGATGGCAGCCGGGACCACCGGCTTAACGTGCCTTCCGAAGCACGGAATCATCTTTATTATCAGACAATCAGGTGATTCAAGCCTGCAATGTCCTAATCAAACTGGAAACAACTAAACAAAGTATGCTTCCGGTGGGAATCGAACCCACGACCCCCGGGTCAACAGGCAAACGCCTTAACCACTGGACCACTAGCAGGCGTTTATACATATGATGCTCAAAATTAAATATATAAGTTATGAATTCATTGTTCCTAACTAATATTATAAATACGAAAGTGAGTTAGTTTATTTGTTTGTTTGTTACGCTTTCATGCTTAAACTACTGAACCGATCATCATAAAATGTTTCATACGTTTTGTCTTGGATATCCACATCCACATCTATATACATCTACACTAAAATTATAAAGAGGAGAGATTTGATTGTTTGTTTGTTTGCATCGAATAGACTCCGAAAGTAGCGGACCGATTTGAAAAATACTTTTACCGTTAGAATCCTACATTATCCCAGATGAACATAGGCTATAGAATATTGGCTGCTAGTAGGTTATAAGGAGAAGGACATGTGGTACCTTTTATCGCAGGTAAAAGGTTCACAATGCTGTTCACGTATATATATTCACATTATGTACACATTTTGTAATAAAATCAAGTCCTATGTCAAACGTACGGACAGTGGAAGCTTAGTAATAGAGTCTCGTTTTGAACTTTTGGGTACAGAACCCTAAAGAGAGACTAACCCTAAAGAGAAAAAAAACTTAATAATTAATAACTCCTCTAAACGCTCTTAAAATATTGTTTCCCAATATTAAAGTTCTATTTATATACAACTTCAAACAGCTTAGGCAGGAAAGGAGCTTAAAGTAAAAGCTCTCAAAGGCTATGGAGGAGTGCATAAATAATAAATTTATTGGTGTGGGCGGTACAGGCTGCTTTCTACGGATCCTTCAATTGATCCTTTTATTGTCTTGATAACGCCGGCTGAACGCACAAAAATGTGTGACGTTCCGTGTGCAAGCGACGAGCGGAACAAGCGATAGAGAGGCACGATCGGCCAAGTGTTCGGCTTGTGACGCATCTATCTCTCTTCCACCGTTATCACGTAATATTATCGTCCGTAAACCGACTTTCCAGATAGCTGATTTTTAGGGTTCCGTACCCAAAGGGTAAATAAATATAAATAAATAAATAATATTGCTCCGCTGTCCTTCTGTCTGTCTGTTTGTCTGTCTGTTTGTCTGTACACTAAATAAATATTATTAGAATAAAATACAGTAGAATAAAATAAATATTTAAGGGGCTCCCATACAATAAATGTTATTTTTTGCTCGATATTGATAACGGCAACAGGTAGACACTTGAAATATTTACAGAATATTTAATTATATATTCACTTTAAAAATAAACAATTAAATACAAATAAAATATATATTAATTGTTAAGGGTGGCTACCATACAACAGTTTTTATAGATAACGGTACAGGCTGGATTGAGTTTCTTTCGGCGTATTCTTCTCACCAGTGGTCGTTCCGAAACGCTAGTAGTATTTCGATTTTGCATATATTAAAAAATATATAAGAAATAAAAATATGACGTTCAAAAAGAGATACATGTATCCAATTTTGAATAAAAATCTTTGACTTTTGACTTTTTTTTTTGACTTTTTGAACCCTTTGTGCGCGAGTCCGACTCGCACTTGGCCGGTTTTTTTAATGATACTTTTTGTGGATTGAGGTTTTTAAAGACGTAAGCTCATTTCACTACAGACACAAGAACCCCTGTTGTATGTATATTAATGCTCTGTGTTTTGTCTTACATTCGTATGTTGTTATTCAATTTCGCAGGATATTTTTGCAATGCTGGTAGCCAGCGGGGACACAATACAGGCTCACAAACATTATTATGATAAGAAAATGTAAACGCAACGTTCCAAAAATCTATAATTACATTCTGTGAACATTATATTTTGAGGAATATATATACTCCTTGTTGAAATTGACTTTTTATGTCAAGTAAAATAATGGAAACTATTTTACAAGCTTTTATTTAACTTGTAATGTATATATGTTAAGGTGGGTCGACGATATTAAGGCGTTGGCAGGTAAGACACGAACAGCTAACGATAGAGATGGAGACTATTGGAGGAGGCCTTTGCCAACAAGGTAACAGACAAAGACACAGAAGTAAATAGAAATAAATAAAATAAAAATGAGTGTAATAAACTTTGTAACTATTGTGACTTTATCTGAATAAAGGCTATTATTATTATTATTAGTATGTATGTAACTATATTTCTTTTTTTTTTTATGATATGGGTCAGCAAATGAGGAAGCGAGTCACCTGAAGGTAAGCGATCAGCGCTGCCTATGGACAACTGCAACACCAAGGTGTAACAGGAGCGTTGCCGGCCTTTGAAGGAGTTGAAGGAAGGACAGGCCTCCGGCTCTCTTCTAAAGCTTCTACTCAAACGTCAATTTTCTGTGAGAGTGTGGTACTTCCCCGGACGAGCCGGCCCATTCATGGTACTAGCAAGAAATATTGTTCGGGTGGAATCTTGCCACTCAATTTTGAAGCGGGTCTTCCACCGATTAAGCTGAAATTTTTATACTCCTTTAGTTTGGATGACAAAGCATGGTTAGCTGTGCGACGTCATTCTAAACCCAACATGGCGGAACACACAAGATGGACTAGCTATTTTTGATGCACTTCGACAATATAGATATCAAATGGTAGAGATCGCTGAAAATCGGGTGCAGATAAATCTGCTATAACCTACAATACCCCTCCAATTTATAATCTGTTTCTAGAGCGGTCAGATTTCCCCGCGATTGTACATAAAAGTTTGTTTTAAAAGTTTTTACTTTAACATTTTTCACCATATTTTATTTATTAATTTAATAAGAGTATATCAAAAAAGCATTGTGAATGCAAAATAAAACACTTATAAAAATATTGATATAGTTTTCACGGCGCTGCCAAATTGACGCCCATTCTGAGTAGCTCCAGAACGGCAGAAAAATGCGCTGGGAATCTAACCCGGTGTCCTTGATAGGCTGGCGTGATAATCACTGCGTCATTAGGGTCGTCTGTTGTTGATCTCTTACTGAAATATACTGGGGAAAGCCTTATTAAATATATAACGGAACGCGGTAATAAGTAGTACTTGAAGGCTTTCATGGCGCAAGGGTTAACAGGCTACACCACTAATTGAGAGGCTCTGGGTTATTCCTAGCACGTGTTTACCCTTGTCCATAATTACTCGGGCATTCTGAGATTCTGGAGCTTGCCAGTAAGGGCTGGCAAGAACCTGGCTGTGAGCAAGAATCTGCCAGACGTAAAATTTTTGCCGAGTTACAGCATAGACAATTGCATGCTTCTCGTCCCTGCACAGTTCAGGATCTAAACGAAGCCAATGAGGCGATTAGCATGGTCAAGTTTTGGTCAATATATATGTTAAAGAAACCTTTTTGACTTGTCGCGGAGTCATTTACGTACGGAAGGTGACGAACCGGGATGCGGAGCATCTAAGACGTCAACGCTGGTTGCGTCAAGCGATCCGGCTCGAAGGACCAATGTTTAAGATATACCCGCGTTTCCCATTTGCCGGGTCGTGACCCGGTACCGGGCCATCAAATTACAAAAAAATATTTATCAAAGAACCACGGGACTACTTAAACAAAACCCTTCGTAGACTGGAGTTGTTAAAAAAGAACGCGGAAGTAAAAACTTGGAGTTTTTTTTAATTATTCGTGAATAATTTACTGAATTTAGAAATTTACTATCCTTGATCACGTACTTTTACAGATACAAATAGGAGAGCTTCACTTTATCATGAGCGCCGTTTATATACCCCCTCGCACAGGTAATGATGCATATAACTCATATTTTAATTTTATCCGCGATTATATACAAATAGCTAATTCAAGTAACTTTTTATTAATCGGTGATTTTAATTTACCTACCTTTGAGTGGTGTATGAGCGGTAATCAGATAATGCCCTTGCCGTCAGGTAACCAGCTGCCTCCTAACTATTATGTATCAAATTTTTTGAATGCTTTCAATTGTGTTCAAGTTAATACATTTAAAAATACTATGAATAGGTTATTAGATTTATGCATCACAAATTTTGATGACTGTAAGGCATATTTAACACCCTTACCTTTGGTCCCTATTGACGATAAACATCCTACATTTTATATATTAGTTTCACAAGATAAAATTACTAGTAGAACAATGTCATCCAATGTTCAAACCAGGATTTGTTACAAAGAAGGGAATTACGAATTAATAAATCATGATATATCACAAATAGAATGGGAAAAACTTTTTTTTAACAAATCTGCTGACTCTGGCGTTGATATTTTCTATGAACTGCTTTATAAAATTATCCGTAAGCACACGCCAGTGAAAAAAGTAAGTAATGTGAATTTCCCCATTTGGTTTACTTCGTCACTTATACATATATTTAAAAATAAAAACGATGCCTGGATAAAATGGAAAAAGTATAGAAATCGATCTGATTACGAGTTATTTTCTATGTTCCGTAATAGATTTAAATCTGAGTCACGTCTAGCCTATAACAACTATATGAACAGGGTTGAAGATGGCATTAAAGACAATGTAAAGTACTTTTGGACTTACATTAAAAATCGTAAAAATCAGAGTGATATTCCTAGTTGTGTATATCTTAATGATAATAAAGTAGATAACCCTGTCGACGTTTGTAATGTGTTTGCTGCCTATTTTAAATCAGTTTTTCAACCTAGTAATTTAATAGACACATACAGTTTAGATGATATTGTAAACCTCGATGAAAGTACTGCTGCCTTACATATTATCAGTGACATACATATTTCTTATGATGAACTACTTAAAGAACTTAAAAATTTAGACGTTAACAAAGGCTCTGGTCTGGACAATATTCCACCAATCTTTTATAAAAATACAGCAGCTACTATCTGTAAACCCTTATACATTATATTTAATAAATGTCTACAAGAAGGTGTATGCCCATTTCAATGGAAGGCCGCTAGGATTATCCCAATTCATAAAAGTGGGACGAAGTCTGACGTAGCAAATTTTCGACCAATCTCCATATTAAATGTTATCGTAAAAATTCTCGAGAGACTTATTCGAAATAGGTTGTATCCACTTATTCATAACATAATAATACCAGAACAACATGGTTTCGTTCACAGACGTTCTACTATATCAAACCTTATTGTTTTCACCTCAGAACTTTTTCATAGTATGGATGAAAATGAACAAACTGACGGTGTTTACACCGATTTCTCAAAAGCATTTGATAAAATTGATCATAAAATCCTATTGGACAAAATTGCTTACAATGGAATACGGGGAAATTTATGGAGATGGTTTAAATCATATGTCACAAATCGAACACAAAAGGTAGTTATTAATGGTCATGAATCAGATACTGTTATGGTTACATCTGGTGTACCACAAGGATCAATTTTAGGCCCGTTATTATTTATACTTTTTATAAATGACATCAAAAGCTGTTTTAAACACTGTAAATTTTTATGTTACGCTGATGACCTTAAAATATATAAAACAATTAAGAATCCTACTGACCATACACTTTTTCAAGAGGATTTGAATAAATTCTTTGATTACTGTAATAATAATAATCTAAGTCTTAATATAGATAAATGTAAATGTATAACATTCACTAAGAAAAAGAGAGTCAGTTATCATAATTATTCACTGGGTGGTGCTGTACTAGAAAGAGTCCAATACATAAAAGACCTTGGGGTTATTATTGATAACAAGTTGATTTTAGATATACATATTGACACTATTTGTAATAAAGCCTTTAGAATGTTTGGTTTCGTAATCCGTGCTAGTCATGATTTTAGACGCCCAAGTACATACCTACATTTATTCAAATCTTTAATACGATCTCAACTGGAGTACGCTGTATGCATATGGGATCCTTTTTATAATACTTACTCAGATACCATAGAAAGAGTCCAGAAAAAGTTTTTACGGTGCATGCACTATAAATGTTACCATCGCATTTTATCGTATGAAAATCTGTTAAAGACCTACAAGTTAACTACCCTAAAAGTTAGACGACAGATATTGCAAGAAATATTACTGTATGATATTTGTAACAACAAATATGATTGTATTGACATCACAAGTAGTTTAAGTATTCGTGTGCCAACCAGACCGCGTATGCGAGCTTGCCGTACTATACCGCTTTTCAATTTAAAATCAACCCGCACTAATGCTGGGAAGCGTGCACCCATGTGCCGTCTGTTTGACATACACAATGAACTTTTTAACAAATTAGATATTTTCTCGACACCGATTGGTGCCTATAAAAGGTTACTTAATGAGCAATACAAATAAATCACTGAATAACAAACATTATCCATCAAAAGATTTATGTATGTATAAATAATCTTTATCTATCTTTATCTTCTATCAGTAATTGTATCTGTATCCGCTCTTCTCTCAACATAAGTACTCTAGATGTAAATTGTGGTCAGCGGTGTTGGTCTCGCATTTATTTATTTGTAAATGTTAAAACCTTTTGTTTATAATTACCTAGTGTGAAACTGTTTGTTGATCCAAATAAAGTAAAAAAAAAAAAAAAAAGAATTTCGGCGGTTTAGTAAACTTTTAACTTTGCTCTTTTTAAATTGAACTCGAAGTTGTTGAGCCTCCCATCCCATTCATTTTTTATCGAGTGCCTAATGGCGGAAAATCTTAATCCTGCCAGCATCTGCGACTCGAGACGGAGATAAAAAAATAAAGTCACACACCGACTTTATTTTACCTACTTTATCATACTCAAACACCAATTTGTCTTATCTACATACTCTCAAGCGAACGAAAACTGTGTGCGTACTTCTTTTCTTTCTTGCAAATCGTAATCGGGATCGGGTATAAATATCGGGATCCTTATACCCATGGTAGCCATCCGTCATTATTGCTAATTTATGTTTTTTTTATTTATTCTTTACAGTTTTATGTTTTCATCTATCCATATAAAAAAACCATATGCTTTTAGATACATTTTCCACAAATTCTTGCCTTTTTTGTACCATTTAAATAAAAATAAGCCAGATTTTTACATCGACTCTATATTGATGCTTATAAATGTCCTTTTCTAACTATGAGAGAAGGTAATCCTTGATAATTAATATGGATTAGGACTTTGTTAAAACTGCTGCTGAATATTCCAAGTACTATTTATTTGACATATTCCAAGTAATTATTCCATAAATCTTAGCAAAAACCCGCCGTGGGCCTTGATTAATATGACGGCAATGTTACTAACTAACGCTCGTGAAATAGAAAGTCCCAATTTGTCTTCCCCGCGCTCCGTCTCAACTTTTCCACTCCTTCCCTTGGGTCCCGGGCTCTCAGTCTCGATTCAATTAGGGTGAGTTCCACCTGTCACCGCATCAAATATTGAAAGAATTGTGCAAACGGTCTTGTAGCCAATTTGCTTGAACGCGTTTTTTTTCATAGGCAAATGGTTGCAGGGGTGCAGTTTTTGAGAAGGACTTTGCACATTAACCGTCTTTACGGTATGTTAACAAACGGCTTTCAACTGCATTTGTGGTCCAGTGGTTAAGGCGTTTGCCTGTACACCCGGGTCGTGGGTTCGATTCCCGTTCATGGTTGCAGTGTTCATGGTCGATTGAATATGCATGGTTGAAATGATGATGAACCGGCTTCAAGAAAATGGGGGTTCTCAATAAATAATAATAAAAAAATCGTTTAATTTTCCTCGTTACAAAGATTTAACAATGTTAGTTAAGGCTAATCGTACAACCTATGTTGACCTTTAATCTTTGTGGAGAGGCTAGTTCCTGACATAGGTTCATAAGGTCCTCAAGAAGATTATCGGCTAGCTCCGTGGCGCAGCGGTCAACACGCCAGCCTACGACACGAGAGTGCCCGGGTTCAATCCCCGGCCAGGTCAAGATGGAAAATGATCTTTTTTGGCCTGGGTCTTGGATGTGTATCTATATCTGTATTTGTTATAAAATATAGTATCGTTAAGTTAGTATCCCATAACACAAGTCTCGAACTTACTTTAGGGCTAGCTCAATCTGCGTGATTTGTCCGTATATATTTATTTATTATATTTATTTATAAGAACCTGTATCCCGGGAAAAGTACTATTCCTGAGGGATCGATATTAACGCGGGCGGAGCCGCGTGCGAAAGCTAGTATTATATAAAATCCTTTTTGGGCCTGCTTTTATATCATATCCAAAATGAATATAATGCGTGTTGTAAGTAGCATCCCCTCAATCCTCGGCGGAACCGGTTTTTTCCGGAAATTGATTGCTCCGGCAAACAGGCGGATCAAATACAATTAGGCCGCGTCTGTCGCGAGCACCTAATGTGTTTGCTGAAGGTAAAAGGTTCGATTCCTGCTTCAAATGTTTGAGTTTGTTGTCGATTATATCAGGAATTGATTCGGTATGCTCTCGTATTTGCATTTGAATGAATAGTATTTTCGCTTCGTGGGGCGTGGTTACCAATGGGATTGGTGAAAAAATATCAAGGGTCATTTTGCCTTTTCGCGTCCATCGCCCAGTTCGCTTCCATTCGACGGTACTTCTTTAAAAAAACCTTGAATATAAGTATACTAACACACTTGCCACCAACTCCACTAAGTGGACGCAAGCAGGCGAAATGACCCTGTCTCCTCTTCAGTTTTGCTAGCCTGGTACTTACAATAGGCGTTGCATTCTTGTTACTTCTTAACTTAGTTGTTACGTGATATTACTGACACATATGTATTCGTAGTCAACGCTTTTGTTATTGGGCATACACGCATTAAAAAACCAGGCACGAAGGGTTCCGTACCATTATCTATACCTAGCTGTTGCCCGCGATTTCGTTTTTTTTTTTTCCTTAAATTATCGTATTTAAAGCATAAATACGCTAATAATATTACGATCTAGCCTAAACTTAGACTTATGAGTAATTTTACATTGACCTAGTTTTATAATGTATTGTTTAAGAATGTGTCCATCGGCACTTTTCTTACTGTCTCTATTAAGGGGAAGGCACTCTGTTCATGTGTCTTTGTACGCACTATCACTGCACTATAGTTGTGTCACCGCGACTTCGTCCGCGGCAATTTCTGTTCTTATGATTAATTAGTATAGATGAATAATTTTCCCCCGTTTTCAAAACATTTTTATTGATGCTTCGCTCCTATTGGTTGCAGTGTGATGTTTTATAGCCTAGCCTTCCTCAATAAATGGACTATCCAACACAAAAAGAATTTTCCAATTTGAACCAGCAGTTCCTGAGATTAGCGCGTTCAGACAAACTCTTCAGCTTTATAATATTAGTATAGATAAGTTTAAAATTATTAAAAAAGAAATGATTATATGATTTAACTAAAAATGTATGCTATTCGCAATTTTTCCTTTATTTGTGCTATAAGACATTGCTTCGTACCAAATTTCAAGATTCTGAGTTCACGGGAAGTAGGTTTTGATTTCCTTGCGAATGTCAAAACTCACAAGGGAATCAAAACCTATAGGGTCTTCCCGTGAACTCAGAACGTCAATTTTCCTTATGAGGTACAAAACCCTATAAAGCGCTTTTAAATATCAAGCAATCCCGGGTGTGGTTGCTGTTCTGATTGGTGACCATATGTGGCATAAACTAGTTGAATTCTGAAATGACGATCTCTGTGGCTCATTGGTACCACGTCACGTGCTTCGAATGCCACGTTAAGCCGTTGGTCCCGTATGCCATCTGGTAGTCGTTAAAGGAACCACGTCAGAGACCGAGAGGTGGTTCCGATGAACTCTGACGCCAGAGTGTGCATGGTCAATTGACCATGTCACCTACACGAAATGATTGAATGGTATCATAAGTTCCTTTGAAGGATCTCAGGTTCGATCCCCAGCCAGCTCATGATGGAAACGATATTTTTCAGACGGACCTGGGTCTCGTATGTTTATCTATATAGTATAACGGTGAGTTACAATACGACCTAAGTTCACAACTTACTGTAGGGCTATCCGAATCTGTGTGATGTTTCCCAATACATTTATTTTTTTACTATGGTAGCATATGAACAACATACAACCAAATCCTCTTGACAGCATCATGTTTCTGGTTTCATAAGCTTGAAGTACCGGAATCCACTTAAATTCAAGCCGAAGTTTATGTGAACGCACCCGAGAAAGCCGCTGTCACACCGATACTTCAGCAATCGGAAGCTACCGGATTGTAAATTTAATGAAAATTAAAAAAAAAACTTCGATATGTTATTCCAGTCCCAATTCATGTTTGCCGAATGGTGCTGGAAATATGGGCTTATAGAACAAGTTCATGCGTACCTACTGACGGGAAACGATCAAGAGGCAAACCAAAAACAAGATGGACAGACGACTTGACTGTTTTTGATGAAACTTTGAGAGAGATGGCAAGAGATAGAGCAAAGTGGAAAAATAAAAGGGAGGCTTTTGCTTAGTGGGACATAAATAGCTAGTGTAAAGGGTGACGAGGTCGAGGCAGCAAGAAAAGACACAAGTTTGACCACCAACTTATTATTCACTTGAATCGCGTACAATAGCATGGAGCCGTGCGATGTGGCCCACGTATGGGATTGGACTGACAATGGTGGGGACGATAGGCGTGCGCTATGATGCTTTCATACTTCAAAACTGACATTGACAAATAGATTATGCAGTTATTTTAAACTTTACACTTTTAATTTAAGCCATCGCTAACAGCTAGTAAAAAAAAAATGTTATTCCAATATTTTTGTCTTTTATGATTATTTTGTCTTCGAATGAAACAGTATTTCATTAAATTATGTATTACATGGTCTGGGATGTCATCCTCAACTGCCTGTCCGGTTGTTGCAGGTTTGACATCGAGAACGCGCGCCCGGCCTCCCGAGTTGCCACTTGCTTTTCCCCATTCATCCCAGCGTATTATATTGTCTTTGATCTCAGTAAGTAGTAATCATATACGTTCATTTTCTTCCCAGCTCCAACAAATTCCTATCCTTTTCCTGGCCAGACGGGTTGGAGAGGTCTCAATGATGTTTATGAGCTTTGTTTAGCTTGTATTTAGTTAAGAAATACAAATAATAAATTAGTGGATTGCTTTGATATCAATTTGACTAAAGGTTTTTCCTTGGCAACATGTGCTGAGCCTATTTGTGCTTCTGTGGCGCACATACAGCATGTATTTAGTTAGTATAAGTTAGTGATCATGTTGTTTCTACTTATTTCTGTATAATGGTGTAACAGTTGAAGAAATCGAATGATTATTTGTCTATCTATACTTAATTTGGATTAGTAAGTAGCGCGCAAATGCTCGAGACTAATAACTTGTTGTTACGAAGCGGTGTAAGGGTCACTCTCGCACAACTTTCCTTCGCTTCCCTTCCTCATTTACGAATTACAATAAACACGGATTATTATCGCAGAGAACTCCGATATTTTATCAATTTTAATGCGCCCTTAAAACTTCCGTAATATCTGATATGTGCCCTTTAAATTTTGTATTTATGAGGGTGGGTTACGTGAGGTGGTAGGTAAAAAGGTTAGCAATTTATTGTTTGTGTTTTTATATCAGATTGGAATCATATATTTTTATTTTATCATGACCAAAGGAGTTTAATGTTTTTGTTTTTAGGGTTTATGTGTCGGTATGCAAGTTAGTTTTTATTCCACCTAAACTCCTAAATGCCTGAACTGATTAGGATGTATACGGTATCGTTGGGATCCATCTTCCGATTACATCATCCGAGTAACACTAGTTATGAATATTTTGGCAAAGCAGTGTTTTTTTGATTGATTAGGGCTAATGCTCTCACCCTAAGTAGCCAGGGTCGAATCCATATCACAAAATATTAGGCCTAGAACGTTGATATCGCGTTCAAAATTGCATAAACAAAACATTTTTAATCAACTCAGGTGATGCACCACGTCAGGCTGTTTTTAGGCTATAAAACATGTCGGCAAAGCCGTGAGAATAAGTAAAGTAAGTTACGACAGCAATTTCTTCAGAATTTCTTTAACATTTGATAAGATCTAATAGAGACATTATACGACGACAATTTTCAGTCATAACTTTTGTAAAACTTTTTTCGAGTATTCCAAGATGTTGATTACATGTTTCTTCCTCGAATGTTAAAAACTTTCATAATTATGAATAAGTTCCTTGCTTACTGGCAGAACTTTTCAATGGCTGTAACTACTTGGGAATAACTGAGTTGTGGAGTTATGACGTGCGAAGGTATAGTCAGAGACAGAACTAAAATTCTTAAAAAATATTTTATTTTTTATAGTAATGTTTTGCTTTACATAAATTGATGTAATGGAAACTCTGTAAATACTCATCAAAAATAATAACATTCGTTTAAATTTAATAACTTGATATAGTTTGTGAAAACATTAAATAATATCGCGGATTTATTTATTAATTTCCAAAAATACCTAATATTCATATTCACTCTTCTGCACTCCGCTTTGGAAGCGGCGTATACTTATTTGGTAATTACAAGATGATGTATATGTGTAAGAAAGACAAGTTACAGGATCGTAACTCTGCTCGCAATTTCACAAGGTTGAATGTTGATAGGAGAGAAGATTTAAAAATCTTTATATAAATCTTGATTGAAGTCAGCAGCACCTGCGCGATGCCGTTTATATTGCGCGATAATAGAAAGGAATAGAAAATAAACAAGAATATAGAATATAATGTAAAATAGAATATAGAATCGAATATAGAATCGAATATAGAATCGAATATAGAATCGAATATAGAATCGAATATAGAATCGAATATAGAATCGAATATAGAATCGAACATAGAATCGAATATAGAATAGAATACAGAATACAATTTTTATTTGCCAGAATACAGAAATTAAAAGGGGCATTAAATATAATTACACAGTAGATACATGTATTCAGCCACGATAAGTGGCGTGCGAATATTTAGACTTATATAAATAAAATCATAATAATACAAATTTAATAAATAAATAAATAGCCGTGTGGTATCCGGCAGAGTAGAATAGGACCACTCCAAGTCTTCCCGTGGATGTCGTAGAAGGCGACTTAGGAAATACAAGCTAAACAAAGCTTATAAACATCTAAGACACCTCTCCAACCCGTCTGGCCAGCGTGGAGAGTGTAGGCCAAGTCCTCTGGCTGCTCTGGCCAAGTATGGCACTAGTAGTACAGAGAGGGTCGTGCTCCTGTAGTGGAGACTAAAAAGGACCTGATGATGATGATGATGATGAAATAAATAAAATTTTAATTAGAAAAAATGAAATGAAAAGTTAAAAAAAAGTGAAATAAGCTATACCCACGTCGCCCTTTTTTTACACTTTAAATTTTTACTGAAATCAAGATGTCGACGTTGACGCGCGTGCTATGCTACGGCAAGGAATGTCTGTTTTTCAGTCAATATTATTTTATTTAATTTTTTAGACAATTTTCGTCTCGACTGTACCCAAGTTACTATTGTAGATTTGTAGGGCGTTCGAAACTTTTGATTACGCCAGAGGGGTCCTATTGACGAATAGTTATATAAAAAGGGCGATGAGTGTGTTTTTACGAACATAAAAACGTGTAAAGGAGGGGTACAAAACACTTGCTTCTTTTAACCTACTTTCCCACAAGAGGTTCTTTGTAGGTTTTGTATTATAATTCGTCATATTTGGATGCTTTGATTTTATAGTATCACATAGTATCACGGCTTTCCCTTGCGGCGTAGACAAAGCCCAGGTCTCTAAGACCTTATGGCCACATTTTTTATTTTTTAAATTTTTTTAAATATATACGGACAAATCACACAGATTGAGCTAGCCCCAAAGTAAGTTCGAGACTTGTGTTATGGGATACTAACTCAACGATACTATATTTTATAACAAATAAATATATAGATACACATCCAAGACCCAGGCCAATCTGAAAAAGATCATTTTCCATCTTGACCTGGCCGGGGATTGAACCCGGTCACTCCGTGTCGCAGGCAGGCGTGTTGACCGCTGCGCCACGTAGCTAGTCTAACATTTAGGATGTTTAAGGGCGTGTAGATGGAAAATGGAATCAAAATAGTGATGGGTTGCTAGCCACATCGCCTATTGACATGATTCTGCAGATTTAGCTCAATCCCTCGATCGGCTTTTACGATCTGCGCGGGAAGAGAAGCAGCTGGTACATTCTACATTTTTTCTTTTCTCCCAAACCAGTATGGAAGAATTTGATTTTATTCTGTTGACTGTTATATAGTACCTAGGTATATCGTCCTTTTTTAACTGATGTAGGTTAAGGTAGGCAGGCTTGACTCAGTGAAACGAGCCCGTATAATGAAATACTCAAGTTGAAATAAAAATGCAGCAAAGTTCAGGACTAACTCTGCTAACTATCTGACAAAAACACGACAGCGTTAAATTTTCTCGATAGAAAAAAATTGCAAAGTTGCCTTCAAATCACGTCTAATTTACTCGGTATACGGCATTATTTACCAAATACATTAAAATTAACCTTGAAACTTTTGATTATAATTGCATTACAGATAATGCAGCAATCATGTATTTTTCTTTTTTCGAATAACCCTTGAATATTCTTAAAAAACGAAAATCTCCAAAGTGACCATCCCCGTTTGTACCGCCACGCCGCCGTATTATAAGATGATATAGTGGTTGGAAGCACGGTTAATCAATAACATATTTGACATCTAATTGACACGCTGACATTATAAGATAATCGTCAATAAACAAGTTTCCAGAATGCTATCGCCGGAGGTGTGAAAGCGTCCCATGGCGCCACTGTGAGATAAGTGAGCGCACTGATATTGTAGCTGCATTAGATACACTACTTATATAAAAAAAAACCGGCCAAGTGCGAGTCGGACTCGCACACTAAGGGTTCCTTGCATTAAATATAAACAATTAACTTGAATTTATTAAAAATATTTTTATTATATGATCTAACAAAAAATGTATGCTTTTCGCAAATTTTCAAGATTCTGACTTCATGGGAAGTACCCTGTAGGCTTTGATTCCCTTGCGAATGTCGAGGAAATACGAAAATTTGCGGCATAACCAGCTGTATCTTTTGATTGCGTTGGTTTAGAAGTTTAATTTTGTTCACAGCTTTAAGGGACAGAAGACCTGAGTATTTGATATAAATTGCTGCATTTTCGCTTTGAAGGTACGGAATCCTAATAACTAAGGGTTGCACTCCGGGAGTGCCGCAGAAAAGTGGACTTTTTGCGGCTAACACGATGATTAGAATGATGTCTAATCAGTTTATTGAAGTATTTTTGTTGATACTAGTATATGTGTGTACATATACATTTATAAGATAATATGAGTGTTCGTTTTATCTTATAAATGCAATATGTATTTAATAATGGCAATTGAAGTTTTGAAAATTACTTACCTTAAGTTGTATTAGTAGTTCAGCGAGAGTGCACAAAACGCTTCGTATTATGAAGCGTGCAGATCTGCTACTGATCAATGGAGTGAGCAAACAAAAGTATAAAGCCTTTTATGTTTTATCACTTATCCGTATTAGTCAACAAATTTTAATGGCTTTGTATCTACAATAACAGTCTCGTCTCTACAGCAATAAGTAGACCTTTAGCCTATACATTTTCCATCGTAATAGATGTCAATGACTGGCTGGCGCCGGCCATTTTTGAAAAGTCGCCGGAGGCTGATCTTAGCCTTTCTAATAACAGGCGCCAGAGAAAAGCCAAGGCTGTATATTTTGATTATATACTACTGCGGCGCGTGGCCTCGCCTAATTTTACTTCGAAAGAAGTTTATTCTGCCTATAGGAATTCTTAACCAAACATTACATATTATAAGCATGTCCTGAACATTCAATATCATCATCAGGTCTTTTTAGTCTACTGTCGACTGCAGGAGCATGACCGTCTCTGTACTACCGGGAGCCATACTTGGCCAGAGCAGACAGAGGATTTGACCTACACTCTCCTCGCTGGCCGGGTTGGAGAGGTCTCATTGATGTTTATGAGCTTTGTTTAGCTTGTATTTCATAAGTCAGAGTCATAAGTCATAAGTCGTAAGAGGTACGACATCCATGGGAAGACTTGGAGTGGTCCTGTTCTACTTTGCCGGTAAACCACACGGCATATTTAGCTTCGTATCCAAAGGGTAAAAACGAGACTCTATTAATATGGCTCCACTGTCTGTCTGTCTATCACAAGGCTGTATCTCATGAACCGTGATAGCTGGCAGTTGAAAATTTCACAAATGATGTATTTCTTTTGCCGCCCATTTCGCTATAACAACAAATACTAAAAACAGAATAAAATAAATATTTAAAGGGGTCTCCCATAAAGTAAACGTGACTTTTTTTGCTGTTTTCTGCTCATTATTTTTTTTTTATTTATTCTGAAATATTTATCTTCAAATATTCACAGAATATTAAATTCTATATTAACTTTAAAAATAAATATTACAGGGGATTAAAAGGATTAAGGATTTAGGATTAAAGGATTTAGTCCCTAAAGGGGCTCCCATACAACAAACCTAACTTAGGTTTGTTGTATGAATGTCTTTGCCGTTTTGAGTGAGTGAAAGTAATAGGGTCCCGTATTTACCTTTCGGGAACGGAAACCTAAAAACAGAATGTACCAGCTGCTTCCTTTCCCGCAAGCCGTAGTAATATGACTTACATAGAAAATTCCTCCACTAACCTTTCAATGAAGAATTGCTAGTAGTAATGAGGTTAGAAAACCACCAAAACCAGCAGATACTTAATTGTATGCCTTATATGGTGCTATAAAGGGGTTTTACTTTATTATAGAGGCACTAAAGCACTTAAACCAACTTTACCGCTGTAGGTAGTGCAGTGTTTTCTGGTTCCAAGTGACCTTTCTGAGCGACCGGTTTGCTGCCTGCGGGAAACAGGTTGAATCCGTCGAACGTTGCCATTGTCTGTTTTCCACAGTTCATATATATCTATGTAGGGACAAATATATACGAGTACTAATATTATAAATGCGAAAGTGAGTTTGTTTGTTTGTTTGTTACGCTTTCACGCCGTAACTACTGAACCGATCATCATGAAATTTTGCATACAAGTTCTCTGGAAAAGGACATAGGCTACCTTTTATCCCGGGAAAAAGTACTATTCCCGAGGGATCGACATTGACGCGGGCGGAGCCGCGGGCGAAAGCTAGTATATATATATATATCCTAACTAATATTAAAAATGCGAAAGTGTTTGTTTGTTTGTTACGCTTTCACGCCGTAGCTACTGAACCGATCATTATGAAATTTTGCACCCAAGTTCTCTGGAGTATGGAGAAGGACATAGGCTACCTTTTATCCCGGGAAAAAGTACTATTCCCGAGAGATCGACATTGACGCGGGTAGAGCCGCGGGCGAAAGCTAGTATATATGTTACGGTTAGAGTGATTAATTAAAAATTATTAATAATTGTCTATCATTATTAATAATTACCGAAAGTACAGGTAAAAGTGAGAAATTAATCACATTTGTCGGTGATTATTAATAATGTAACCTTAGTACCGATAAATGTAATAACTATCGATAAAAATAAATGTACACTGGCGATTTTTTTCTCGATCGGGCAACAGAGGTGCGGGCAGGGGTGGCGAGGCGGCGTGCGGGATGTGCGAGAGGCCACGCGAAGATTTTCCTTCTTGGATACTAAAACTGATGTAATTTTCCAAAACTACACCGAAAAAAACCTAAAAAATTGACACTCACGTCGATTTATAATGAAAAGTCACGTCCGACATCTTAGATTATATAACTGACGTCATTTTCGAGATATGCACCTCTACACCCCAAGAACCTAGAAAACGACACTCATGTTGGTTTATCATGAAAAGTCGCGCCCGCCATCTTGGATTACATAACTAAGGTAAAAACCCAAAAAACGACCCCTTTGCAGGTTGCAGGTTTTTCATGAAAAGTCGCGTCCGCCATCTTGGATTCCAAAAATTACATAATTTTCAAGATCTCTACCCTAAAATAGACACTTACATATTTTCATGCCTGTTCCCATGGTGGTAATCTCGAGGCCTTTTTAATCAAAGTATTAAAAAGGCTTCATCACAAGAGGCCTTCTTGATGGTGATGACGATTCTATAATTTTGCCATTTTATAATAATAGCAGGTGTCCAATCCAGGCAAACCTAGCACAAGTCCAGCTACATTTCAATCCCATAAATTTGTCTTTCATAATGTAATAGTTTCTGCTCCAGCCTAGACCTGTTCAAGGACATATCATTCATTGGTATTTCCAAAAACAAGTTCTGGCTGGAGACCAACTTTACATCAACTTCTCCAAAGGGCCTCTTCATGTTGGATTTATATCTCCACGCAAGCCTCCAAAGGACCCGGGTAACACCCGTGAAACCAAAGTAGATACAAATAATAATACTAATAACGTTTTATTTTAGAAATACATTTCTATAACATAGGTTAGTACCAAAAATAAGCTTATAAACTAGGGTTAGTAAAGTGAGCCAAATAAAAATATTAAAAACTAAAGTTATTTTACATTGACACGAGCAAGTCTCGAGTCAACGTAGACTCTGTTCCAGTAGCTCAAGATAGGGCAGCAACAGCGACTCCCTTTCGCTGCCGAGAGGCTGTTCTCTCACTCTTTTAACTTTGTTTATTAAGAGTACAGATTAAGAGGTGATTATTGTTGTCAGTTTCTTTAAAACAAGTACCTACCCTTGTTTGTGTGATCTGAGACAAGCACTGTTATATGTGTCATATCTTACAAATAAGTAGTATCGTCGTCATATCATATTCTTAATAAATACCTACTGGACTAATAACTTTGGGTTTTTTTATAACTTTTACCAATGTGTGTAGTGAATTATTAATAATAACTACCAAAAGTAATTAATTTCAGTTTTTTATTCACATTTACCAAAACACGAGGTTATTATTAATAATGTTATAAAATTATTAATAATTTTCGATTAATCAAATTTACCGTAACATATATATATACTAGCTGTTGCCCGCGACTTCGTCTGCGGCAATTTATGTTATTATGATTAATTAGTATAGATGAATATTTTTTCCCCGTTTTCAAAACATTTTTTATTGATGCTTCGCTCCTATTAGTTGCAGCGTGATGTTTTATAACCTAAAGCCTTCGTCAATAAATGGATTATCCAATAAAAAAATAATTTTCCAATTTGAACTAGTAGTTCCTGAGATTAGCACGTTCAAACAAACAAACAAACAATCAAACAAACCTTTCAGCTTTATAATATTAAGTATAGATTCATGTATTTATCCCTTACGGTGTAGAAAGAATATATAAGAATATATATAAAAGTCCATTTAAGTTATGCACAAATATTTGCGCATAACTTAAATGGACTTTTATATATATACGTATATATAAATCTCGTATGACGATGTATGTTCGGCATAAACTGTATTTTGATCAAACTTCATAAGTATCTGTAATTTGGTGTAACTTGTAAGATAGGGTACCTAGCTTTTATCTTATAGTGAAACAAACCTAAAAAATACGATAGTTTTTATCTTATAGCGAAACAAACTTCGTCGGGACCTCAGAACAATAACCAGCACGGGACAGCTAGAATAGGCGTTTTGATCGAAAAAAGAAAAAATATGGATCTAATATTTTTCGAAAATCAATTGATGGACACTTATTATTTAAAATGGATTATTTTTAGGAAACAAGCCTATTAAATATAACAAATAAAAAAACAAGCATACCTATCACCGCTATAACAACAATTACATAATAATAAAAAAAAAACAGCTGTTTAACTGCCAAATTACAGCGTCAAAAACTAAGAAACATTGATGGAATGCTTACAAGCGGTAGGTCAGCATGGAAAGTACCATTTACTTGTCTAATAAGGTTAACTGCGCATTGACCATAAACCTGTGGGTCACGGGTTATGTCAGGGAGCATGAATCAATGGGCAAATATTACGCGGATGAAAGTTTGTGTGTCTTGTTAATCAAATTCTTCAGGAACTTATATATTGTCGAATCCTCTCAAACCTTCGATAATACGAACCTCTCTTTATATAAAAGCCATTTTGAGGTCTCTAGCCATATCCTGGATCTCAACATTCGTCTTAAAGTTTATATTTTTGACCTAACGAGCTGTTTCAGTTTTCTTTTAATACACAAATTGAGCTATCCCCACAGTAAGTTGTGAACTTGTGTCGTAGGATACTAACTCAACCATACTATATTTCATAATTAATACTTATATAGATAAACATCCAATACCCAGGTCAATCTGAAAAAAATCGTTTTTCATCATGAGCTGATCGGGGATGGAACCCGGGCACCCTCGTGTCGCAGGCTGGCGTGTTAACCACTGCGCCACGGAGTTCGCCTTTTACTCAAACCATGTGATAAATTTGTTCATTTCAATTGGGAGAAACGAATCTTACTAATATTCATTCATTATGAGTCCATATCAGCTTACTGCTGGGTTTATTGATATAATAAAATGTTAAATTGTGTGTTAATATCACAAATCACAATAGGTTAAGGCTATAAACTACATACGTGAACGAAAGCGCGGGAAAAACTGATATTCTAATTATTAAAGTTTGCGAGGGTCGTTGTATGAATGTTTGTTACAGCTACTTGTAAAACAGCTACTTGTAAAAACTAATAAGTAGACAAATTTTAAACTAACTTTATAAAGTTCTGCGGAATCACGTCAATAGGTGATGCGGCTAGGAACCCATCACTATTTGATATCGTTTTCCATCTACACGCCCTCCAATATGCTAAAAAAATAAATCATCATCATCATCATCAGGTCCTTTTTAGTCTCCACTACAGGAGCACGACCCTCTCTGTACTACTAGGGCCATACTTGGCCAGAGCAGCCAGAGGACTTGGCCTACACTCTCCACGCTGGCCAGACGGGTTGGAGAGGTGTCTTAGATGTTTATAAGCTTTGTTTAGCTTGTATTTCCTAAGTCGCCTTCTACGACATCCACGGGAACACTTGGAGTGGTCCTATTCTACTCTGTCGGATACAACACGGCAATAAAAAAATAAATAAAAAAATAATAAAGTCTTATAGACCTAGTCTTTGTCTACCCCGAAAGGAAAAGACGTGATACTATGCATGTATGTAACTTTACAAAGTTAATGATTTATATCAGTTAGCGTATGAGCATATCATTCACGCGGATGAAGGTACGGGCAAAATTTATAAAGATAACTTATCCATATCGCTACGAGAAACGGATACTTACCCGTTACGATTCATAAGTAAGTCTCAGACGGACAGACAGATGGATAGACAGGCAGCGGAGACTTAGTTGTAGGTCCCGTTAGCGCCCTTTCGGCCTATATTCTTAAGAGGGCAACAGTGAACCGGTATAAGTAAACTGTCTTTTCTCCACTATTATAAAACTGAATTAACTGCCTCCGTGGTCCAGTGGTTAAGGCGTTTGCCTGTAGACCCGGGGGTCGTGGGTTCGATTTCCACGGGAAGCATACTTTATTTAGTTGTTTCCAGTTTGGTTAGGATATTGCAGACTTGAAACACCTGATTCTCTGATAATGAAGATGTTTCCGTGCTTCGGAAGGCACGTAAAGCCGTTGGTCCCGGCTGCCATCTGGTAGTCGTTAAACAAACCACGTCAGAGGCTGAGAGGCAGTCTCGAAGAACTCTGACACCAGGGTGTGCATAGTCGATTGACCGTGACACCTACCCGAACTGATGATGATAATGACTAAAGTTGGAAGTATCGCTGTGTTAGTGTCCCATAACAAAATAATAAATATAAAATGACATATCACAAAAATTGAGCTAGCCCCACAGTAAGTTGTGAACTTGTGTCGTAGGATACTAACTCAACCATACTATATTTTATAATAGATACTTATATAGACAAAAATTCAAGACCCAGATCAATCTGAATAATCGTTTTCCATCATGATCTGACCGGGATCAAACCTGGGCACCCTCGTGACGCAAGCAGGTTAACCACTGTGCCACGGAGCACAAGTCGGGAACTTAGGGGTTTATTCAATCTGTATGAATTCCCCATATACTTACTTAGGTATTTATTAAACATCTTTGCAAAAGTATTATACGAATTTTGATTTAAATTGACGACCTTAGGTATATCGGCTGTAACATCCGCGGATGAAATCGCGGGCAAAAGATATAAGACCCTAATTCACACTGAGAATGCATTTGAAGAACTTTGCTTCAAAGTCATTTATATTTCACCCCCATCCAATTTGAGGTACCATGCAAATGGGGTAAGTTTTGATAGTATGGTGGAGTTCGTGGTTGTGAGTCTATGGCGCGGTGTTATACGAGGGTGTAGGGCCATGATTTCGGGGTTGTAAGGGATAGTTCCATAAGTTTGATAGTATGAAATGACTTTTAGTTGCGGCTTGGGACCGACTGGGAAGAATTGTACTGTAGCTAGATAGTTGAAAAATATCATAGAAGAAAATGTTATTCATATCCAAGTGTAAAATTTAAAATAAAAACAGAATAAAATAAAAAATACTGTTCATTCAAAATTGTAACCTATTTATATGTATGCTAAAATAAAAAAAGAGGTCAGAGGCTGAGAGGCGGTTTCGAAGAACTCTGACACCAGGGTGTACATGGTCGATTGACCGTGACACCTACTCGAAATTATGATGACGTTACCACAGCTGCAAGAAGACAACTGCTGGACAAAGGCCTCTCCCAAGAATTTCTCGTTCCATGGGAGGATATTGCCATACTCACCTCGCTTGGCAGGCAGTTTCTTTGGCTTCTTGTGCTTCCGACGTTGCTGCCCATCCGAAGTATTTTTAAGCTGGGGAAGGATAGGAACTTGTTCAACTCATGACTGTATATATAAAGTTTTACGTAACTCAGATATTTGTCATCTTCCACGCTGGTCTGGGAGAAAATAAAAAACGTAGAATGTACCAGCTGCATATCTTCCCGCGCAGATCGTATAAACCGATCGAGGGATTGGGCTAAAATCTGCGGAAACATGTCAATAGGCGATGCAGCTAGAAACCAATCAAAGTCAAAGTCAAAGTCAAAACATTTTATTCATCGTAAGATATTTTAAATATCATTTGGTGAACGTTAAATTACACATTATTATTTACAACATTAATATTGTTGACGTCAATAAGTTACTTAAAGCTAAGTTTACGCCGCTTCCAAGGCGGAGTGCAGAAGAAGCGGCAACAAACTGCACAGCGCATTTTCTCCAAATGACATCAACTTACAATCTACGACATACTTAGAACTAAATGTGTGGACTTGAGCTTACATTGTCATGTCGTAAAATTGTAGTATGAATGAATAGTAACGAAACAAGAAATTAAATTTTTGAGAAAACGGAATCACTATCTTGATTCCGTTTTCCATCTATGTGCCCAACATGCTAATCCAACATGCTAAATGTGGCCATATGGTCTTATAGACCTAGACTCTGTCTACTCCGCAAGGGAAAAAGACGTGATACTATGTATGTATGTAGATACTTGTTACTCAATCACACAGAAGAAAATTATTGTACGATTGATTACCAAACGTCCAAACTCACAGCCATCTTTCACATTTATTAGGATTACTTTAAAACAAACGAACTAGCAGGAAAATCCTATAGAAAGAAAAAGGGACGGCGGCCGATAAACAAGACATAAATTTGGGAGTGAAGTACATTTGTTTTCCTGACGGCGAAAACTTTACCTTCCTCATTTTCTTTCATTACATCCAGGGCTGTCAACTGAACAATAAATACTTGCCGGTATGTTTCATATAAAAAAAGACTTCTCTCAAACTACTGAACATATTGCGATAAGATTTATGAAATTTAGAATGGGATGCTTTCTAGTTGAAGCATACCCTTTCAAATAAATGATATATTTGAAAATCAGTTAGTAAAATACGGATTCCTGAGGTAACAAACATTGAAAAAAAACAACCGAATTGATATCCTTCTTTTTTAAGTTGGTTAAAAATACAAAGTTCCATGTCAAATCATCATCAAGCGATAATTTCATTAATTGTTTTACTTTTGTAAAAGTCCTACTCGTACCTATATTTTATCGTTTATACAAAGGTAAACATATAATTATTATAGTGGACATATAGGGAGTATCTAGATTACTCAAAGCATAAAAGTTTAGGGCTAGATAAAATAAAAGCACTTGCTTTTTAAGGTCTTTTAATTTTTTTTGGATGACTGAACAATAACACATAAATAAGTCACAAATAAAAAAGAGGGCCGGCCAAGTGCGAGACAGACTCACGCCCGAATGGTTCTATAATAAGTTTAAAATTATTACAAATATTTTTATTATATGATGTAACTAAAAAAATGAAGGGTATCGCAATTTTTGCTATATCTGTGCTGTAACACGTTGTTTCATACCAAATTTCAAGATTCTGAGTTCACGGGAAGTGATAAACGACTGTATCTTATTTTTTCACACCTCCAAGGAGCTGTAGACCTGAGTGAGTATTTGAAAATAATTAAAAAGGGTCTTCACAGACAGGAGGACAACAAAGTGATCCTATAAGGGTTCCGTTTTTTTCCTTTTGAGGTACGGAACCCTAAAAACCAGGAAATAGGCAACGGCGGTACTCCGCTCTTGTAAAGTACATTCAAATTATTAGTGCTATTCACGGTAAATAGAGAGGGGAATATTACTTCCTCTCCTATACCGCGGCGGTCTCAGGTCACGTGTCCGTCTAACGAATGTTCGATAAGGAGTTTAAAAAATTTTACCCATCCCAAAAAGTGCACAACGCCGCTAAAGAAGTTTTCACTTTAAAAATTTCGTTGTCTGTAAAGTCGGTTTACGGACGATAATTTTACGTGATAACAGCTGAAGAGAGATAGATGCGTCACAAGCTAAACGCTTAGGCCGATCGTGCCTATCTATCGCTTTCACACGGAACGTGACACTTTTTCGTGCGTGCAGCCGGCGTTTTATAACACGTTATCGGGTCAAAAGTTTATTTCGACGGGCTGAGTCACCCCTTTAAGAAATTATCAGTGGTAATTTTAGATGCAGTATAAATCGTTTTAACTAGCTTTTGGTAGCCCTACTCAACCCAGGAGTCGAAGACGAAAGTATCATTACAGAGAGATAACTTCGCCCCACCTGATCGGCGCACAAATATTTTTTCTCCGTAAATAGAACTGTTTTTAAGAACTTGTTTACGCTAGTTACATCAAAAGGAGGTATTTTTACCGCATTTGTTTCATTTACCTTCAAAATCAAGGGATTCTAAATCTTCTTGAATGGTAATAGAGGTTATTAATTGAGTAAGGGAGTCGTCACTCAACAGGGATCAAAGTGCAGTATTAATGCCATTATTTCTGTATCTATTACTGGAATAATGTTATCGAGTGTATGTTTGTATAAGTTCTTTAAGTTTGATTAAAGGTCTGTTTCTTCAGAAGTGTGTTCCTTAGCTTTTAGTTTCAACGCTATTTGTAATGTTTATGAATATATTTGATTGTTTTTATTTGATTTGAAGACGCACAAATAAAGATATTTAAATAACAGATCACTATAAAATCAATAAACACGAATTTAGTTATAGCCCTAAAGAAATTACTTTCAATAAGTAAAATCATAATATTAAGTATTTTTTTACATTTCTGAACCAATATCTCTTTCATGCTTGTCTGCGTGAAAAGAAAAAAAACGTAGAATGTACCAGCTGCTTCTCTTCCCGCTCAGATGATCGAGGGAGTGGGTGAAAACCTGAGGAACAATTTTAGTAGGCGATGCGGCTAGCAACCCATCACAATTTTAATTCCGTTTGCTACCTAACGACCTTAAACATGGCAAAGCCACGTTGAGGGTTTTTAGGTATTAAAAACCTAGGCTCTGTCTACCCCGCAAGAGAAAAAGACGTAAAAATATGTATGTATGTATTTATTCGAATCACTTGTTTTGAATATAAGGTTAGGGGAATTGACAATATACGTTTATTTTTTAACCGACTTCAAACAAAGGAGGATGTTATCCATTCGGTTGTATTATTTTTTTATCAAATATTCCACTTCAAATGTAAGTAGAAGTAAACAATTAAAGCGTAATCTGAGAAATTCCTATGAATCAATTGAATCTTTTCTATTACTATAAAGCCTATCTGACAGAGTATTTTTGTTGTGTTTCTGTGACCTCTAGAGACCCGTCAATATGGCCCTACACATCATACCAATTATACCCGGCACCTGACATCCGAGTCGTTTCGACACTTGACTGACACCTTTTTGGCTTTTTATTCAATAACCATAAAAAGATAACCGTAGATGTGTCTACCTTGCGTTGAGTACAGTCGATAACAAAATATTTTTGTATTAGGCTTTAGTATAACATTTTATGTATTTTTATATATACAGTGCCTAAAGTCAAAAGTATTTCTCCAATTTGTGTTACCAGTGATGACTCACGGGTCTGAAATGTGGTCCTTTACTATGGGCCTCAAAAGAAAGCTCAAGTTCGTTCAAAGAGCTATGCTCGGCGATTCTCTGCGAAATCGAATCAGAAACGAGGAGATCCGTAGAAGAACAAACGTCACCGACATTGCTCAGCGGATTAGGTCTTTGAAGTGGCAGTGGGCGGGGCACCAATAAGTGGTTAATATATTGTGATTTTCTTGTAACAAGTACCATCCTAAAACTGATAGCCTGGATGACGAGAAACCGAAACCAGATTACAAACCATAAACTGCCGAGCCGACGCTTTGTTGTACAATGATTTTTATTGTTCCATCCGAAAATTAAGTCCATAAAAATCCTAAAATCAAAACGCAAGAGTTTGTGGACCTATTTGCGCCAACCTTAACGTGCCTTCCGAAGATGATTCATTATGGTGTTGAACGAAAAGTAAAATTATCAAAAAATAAATGCTCTTTTACGTTTTTTCTTCTGCATCACAACCCACGTAGATCGTAAAAACCGATTGAGGCGATGCGACTATCCATGACTATTTTGATTCTGTATTCCACACCACATGCTAACCGTGGCTTTAAAGCCTTATAGACGTGGGCTCAGTCTGCCCTGCAAAGGAAAAAGACGAGATAGTATATTTGAAAAGTAAAAAAATATATTTTGTGACTTTACTACTTTTATTTTATTATTGTTAATTTTTGTTATTTAAATTTTTCATGTTCATTATCATCATCAGGTCTTTTTAGTCTCCACTGCAGCATGACCCTCTCTGTACTACCGGAGCCATACTTGGCCAGAGAAGGCAGATGATTTGGCCTACATTTTCCTCGCTGGCCAGATTTATGCGCTTTGTTTAGCTTGTATTTCCTAAGTCGCCTCTTACAACCTCCATGGGAAGACTAGGAGTGGTCGTATTCTTCTCTGCCGGAAACCACACGGCTTTTCATGTTCATTATGTAACAATGTATTGTCTTGACAATACTTCAACCCAATGTTCTATCATTTTTGAAATAAATAAATATGAATAATTTATGTTGAAGTCACTTTAGTTCTCGATGTTACCTGCGCGTGGGCAGCGGCGTCACGTGTCGCACCATCACTCCTCGCCCCCGCTTGTTTACATAAATAAACATTTGTATTATTTTCAAAATATTAAATTTCCGTGGGCGGGGATGATGAGCATTAATGGATACAGCCTTCAAGTATTAAAATCTCTGTTTATATGGATAATCATGTTTTTATGATCTACGGGCAAGATATAGCCAATTGCTTATCTATTTATCATTTGCCCTTGTTAAGGCGATTTAAAAATTTCCGAGGGATAGTCCTGCTCCCATTTGAAGTAAATTGTGTGAAAAAAACAGCGATTTTTAGTTGCGTTTTTTACCGTACTCAAAGGGTAAAAACGGGACCATATTAATATCGCTTCGCTGTCCGTCTGTCTGTCTGTCACCAGGCTTTATCTCATGAACCGAAAACAGGTGATGTATTTCTGTTGCCGCTATAACAACAAATACTAAAAAATAGCATAAAACAAATATTTAAGGGGTTTCCCATACAACAAACGTCATCATCATTTCGAGTAGGTGTCACGGTCAATCGACCATGCACACCCTGGTGTCAGAGTTGTTCGGAACCGCCTCTCGGCCTCTGACGTGGTTCCTTTAACGACTACCAGATGGCAGCCGGGACCACCGGCTTAACGTGCCTTCCGAAGCACGGAATCATCTTATATTTTACGTAACAAACAGGTAGACGCTTCAAATGTTGACAGAATATTTAGTTATATATTCACTTTAAAAATAAATAATTAAATAAAAATAAAATAAATATTAAAGGGGGGCTCCCATACAACAGACAAGGTTTTTTGCCGTTTTTATTAGGTTTTTATAGATAACGGTACGGAACCCTTCGTGCGCGAGTCAGACTCGCACTTTTTGCCAGAAACGGCCACTTTTGAGGAAAATGCATGAAAAATGTAAAGATAGACGACACGTAAAACTTTGAGTTATATTTTATATAAATATATATAGTGAATTTATATCAATGGACCTCAAAAAAATCAAGTACCTATACCCTTAACAAAAAAAAATCATTTGTGTGATAGCGCGTATTATTAACAAAATATTGCATTTCCAGAACAGATGGGCATGGATACAATAATGGGGCCTTGGTAAGTTATTCATACTTTGTGTATGAATAACTTACCAAAGCCTCATATGTATTTATCACGTGTGGGATAGACAGAGCCTAACTTACGCAAGTTTGAATTAATACAATTTATATCATAGGCGTGTATTTTTTTTATTGTTTAATTGCATAAAGTTTGTCTTATTTTAATTCTAATTTGTCGGTTCTATTGTTACATGTTATATTTCTATCAGTGAAGATTTGTAAATGACTTTCAGTTTTATAGATTTAAGATTACCATGTTGTTGCAAGTCGATAATCTTCCAAACAAAATAAAATAAAAAATAAAAATAAAAAACATACATTTTCCGTAGTTTCGGTAGTGTCCTCTGCCCCGTAGTGGGTATAAATATTCTCTGAATATACATCCATGAATAAGTTATATTCGTTGCTTGTGTATCTAATATTAGTATTAGTACTAATAAACCCTATAAATAATGAGAAACGCTTCCCGTACGAAATGGAAAGTCGTTCAGAAATAGCAGTGCCAAATAACGAACACGTGTGAGCGGTTACAACACAACGTCATTTATTATGCAGCTAATCCTAGCCAATATTATAAATGCGTGTGAGTTTGTTTGTTGCGCTTGCGCTCTAACTAGTGAAATGATCGTCACAAAACTATGAATACATTGGTTATGTTACGGTGTTAACGGACGGTTGTTTTGTTGTGTGTCGTGTGTATAAGTGGTTAACACTGTCTTCAGATTTTTGTGGTGGAAACACCACTTGTTACCGCTTAAGACGCTTAAGGGATGCACATGTAGAAAGAGAGGGGGATATTACTTCCCCCCCTACGCCGCGCCGCCGGTTTCAGGTCACGTGTGCGTCTTACGAATTTTCGATCAGGTCACGTGTCCTGACGCGAGTTTAATTTTCACCCATCCCAAAAAGTGCACAACGCCGCTAAGGAAGTTTTCACTTAAAAAAAAATCTAACACGTTCTATATTACCACGTGTCTGCAGCTAACGTCATTAATAATAATGCAGATAATAATTGTATTATTATGCATCAACACATTGGTATTACTGCGGTATACTATTAAATATGCTATCAATTACCATAAGCAGCGGTAATTACTTACTATCAGGTGATCCGCTTGCTCGTTTGCCGTCCTAAGTCATAAAAAACCGCCCAAGTACGAGTCGGACTCGCGCACGCAGGGGTCCGTACATTATAATAATAAGTTTAAAATTATTAAAAATATTTTTGTGATATGATGTAACTAAAAATTTATACATTTCGCAATTTTTCCTATATCTGTGCTATAAGATGTTGCTTCGTACCATATTTCAAGATTCTGAGTTCATGGGAACTACCCTGTAGGTTTTGATACCCTTGCGAATGTAGAAAAACACGAAAATTTGCGTCGTAACCAGCTGTATCTTTTGATTGCGTTTGCTTAGAAGTTTGATTTTTTTCAGAGCTCCAAGGGACATATACCTCCGCGCATTCATGAGAAAAAGGGTCTTGACAGACAGACCAAGATACAGCCGTTTATGCCGCAAATTTTCGACATTCGTAAGGGAATCAAAAGCTACAGGGTAGATACTTCCCGTGAATTTTTTTTTGAGACAATTTACTTTGCGTGCTTCCGCCACCAGTTAGTTCATGCAAACTATTGCTGGCCAGCGCCCACTACTGTTAGTCCCTTCCATAGAGATAATATAATCCAGCTATGGTCCCTTCATACCCGCCACCAATAGTTGATGCATGCAACCCTGGTCGATACTGCTGCATCCGTTGAGGCTGCAGCAATGTCGGCCGTCGTGCTCGCGACACGTGTTTCGCCTCTACACGAGGCATCTTGAGGCAGTGAAACCTAGATGTTGATCGTTCGAATGACAAGCAACGAATGACAAAAATTACTTTTTTTTTTTTGAAATGACTATGTAGCTAGCTCCAAGTGAGCTTTCGCTACTTCACCGGGCGTTTGAGGCGAGGGCAGAGTGCCCTCAACCTTTATAGACAACATCACCAAAGGGCCCCCAGGAGGGACGGACCTCGGCTTTGGGCGTTGCCTGTGTGCACAAGGCTTGGAGAGACAGCAAACTCTCATATTGCCTGATAGGCCGCGTATACGTGCATGCAAGCCTGAAGGGCCAATCTGAGAAACAATGGCAAAAGCCTTTAGAGAGCAGCAACTCTCATCTTTTGCCTTATGGGCCGAAAGCTACGTTGCCAGACGGGCCTATCCTGGGTGCAAGTCACCCGGGACCGCCGGGCGGTCATAAGTAATCGGAGCTAGTCCTACTCTACGCACTCTATTCCGGTGGCGAGTGCGACGGGGTCGGATAGTGGGATTCCTCTGGCTATTCGGAGCCGAAGAGGGGTCGGGGCGGGCTTGTGCGATGTCAATAGGATTATCGGGATCGTCAAGTACGTTCCTAGGACGTCTACGACGTAAGGTCGTATCATGTAAGTTGGGGGAGTAGTTAGCAGCTTGCACTACTAACGGGTTGGGGTGGCGTGCGGCTTTCTTAAAGTAACGCTTGGAGGCGTTTTTGAGATAGCCGCGAATGGATGGGAGATCTAGGTCGCGGTGTAGGTCTGTCATGCGCAAGTACCGATGGTGACTCGTATTTGTGGCACGGGTGACGAAGCGGTTCTGCAAGCGTTGCAGCCGATCGATGTGGGAGGGCGCGATATGGGAGAAGACTACGCCGGCGTAGGTCATGATAGGGCGGACGCAAAGCTTATAGAGTGTCAACTTATTTCTAAGTGACATCTTAGCATTGCCTATCATGGGGTGGAGACGGCCTAATACGAAGGCGGCATGGTTGCGGACTTTGGTGATGTGGGGGCCGAAGGTCATCGCGCTATCGAGTTCGACTCCAAGGTATTTAGCCTTGCCTGCCCACTGAATGGGCTTTCCGTACAACGATACTGATCCTAACGAGGGGAGTTCTGCTCCGGACATGGTGATTTTTCGACGTGACACAGCTTGGTTATCCTTTGAGACAAAAATTACGCCGTATTGCCGCCTTTTATACTATCTGGGAGGCAATACGGCGTATTTTTTTTCATTCGTTGCTTGTCATTCGAACGGTCAACATCTAGGTTTCACTGCCTGAAGATGCCTCGTGTAGAGGCGAAACACGTATCGCGAGCACGACGGCCGACATTGCTGCAGCCTCAACGGATGCAGCAGTATCGACCAGGGTTGCATGCATCAACTATTGGTGGCGGGTATGAAGGGACTAACAGTAGTGGGTGGGCGCTGGCCAGCAATAGTTTGCATGAACTAACTGGTGGCGGAAGCACGCAAAGTAAATTGTCTCAAAGTAAATGTAGCTTTGACTTCCGCAAAGTAACACCTGAATCTATTAACTAACTTCCCGTGAACTCAGAATCTTGAAATTTGGTACGAAGCAACCTCTTATAGCACAGATAAAGGAAAAATTGCGAAAAGAACTATAAGTATATATTAATTTATGTATATAATCCATTTGATAATTATGTCTTTTATGTATTTTATGTTTGTATTGATGATTTACGTCACATTTATTCATATTTAGCACTTTATCGCAACACCCACTTTAACTTTCTTTTTGGTTCAAAGGTTTGGCTGGGAGAGAATGCCATATGTCATAAAGTTCACCATTTGTACATTTTTTTAAACTGTGCAATAAAGTTTAAATAAATAAAAAGCATACATTTTTAGTTACATTATATAATAAAAATATTTTACACAGTCTTGTAGCACAGATAAAGGAAACATTGCGAAAAGCAAAAATTTGATCACGAGAAAGGTATCATTGCAACTATACAATTATCCCGAGTGTCTATAATATTTTTGGCAAACCAGTCGTATATTTATTGTCCTTGAAAAATTGTTTGTCTGTAAAGTGGATGATCATTTTTCGTGTAATAACGGCGGAAGAGAGATAGATGCGTCACAAGCGGAACGCTTAGGCCGATCGTGTCTCTCTATCGGTTGTTCTGTGCCTTCGCTTGCACACGGAACGCTGCTGGCTGTTCATCGATTTATAAGACGAAATCACGTCAAAAAAACTTGTTAAAAATGAACTGCGTTATAGATACGGCTAGCATGTGTTTATTATTCAATAGTTAGTCATGCACAACACAATTATCAGGGCGTCCACGTGTGGCCTTGGGGCCACGTGGCGTTACGCAATCTGCGTCTGTTTGTGGATGCTTCTCTGATGTCCTGCCGTCGCGTCCCTGTCAAATAAACTTACCGATTGAGAGAATATCGCTTAACTTCCACGTTGACTCTGTGGTTCAGTGGTTAAGGTGTTTGCCTGTAGACCCGGGGGTCGTGGGTTCGGTTCCCACGGGAAGCATACTTTGTTTAGTTTGGTTAGGACATTGCAGGCTTGAAACACCTGATTGCCTGACAATAAAGATGATTCCGTGCTTCGGAAGGCACGTTTAGCCGTTAGGTCCGGCTGCCATCTGGTGGTCTTTAAAGAAACCACGGCAGGTGCCGAGAGGCGGTTCCGAAGAACTCTGACAGTAGGGTGTGCATGCTCGATAGACCGTGTCACCTACACCAAATGATGATGATGTTTTGGAAAATGCGTTGCATACTAGTTTGCTACTGTGGTACAGTGCGGTACGGTGAGGTGCTCGTTGACCCAGTGTGCTTGAGCATTATTGACACTAATGCATGTTAAGCAACTCCAGGCGCGGTCTCCACTTGGATGGGTGACCGCAAGTGGCATAAAATATCTCGAGCCTTCGTGCCTCGGAATGCACGTTAAGCCGTTGGTCCTCGCTGTCATCATTGATCTCAGTCGTCAGGCTATGCCATATCCCTTTAGGCAGTTTGATTTAATAATCTGACACCAGTGTTGGCCACTTACACATACGAAAAATAAGCAAACAGAACAGTTATTCGGGACTCGCACCCCCTGCCCTCTTCGGGCTTTATTACCGGAAGGGTGGGCACGGTGGACCTAATACCTCTCCATAGGCAGATACCTTACAATTTAAGTAAATAAAATCACTTTAATACGGTATTATCGCGTATATTACATTATTTTTACATCTAACGTTTCGAAAACTTTACAGTTTTCATGGTCGCAGGTAGACTAAGTTGACATTTGTCTTTGTGTTATAAGAACTATACAAAACTACCGCCTACAATATTTATTGATCACCCGGAACCGAAAGTACGTAGGCTCACGGTGTCTGAAATTGTTGCAGTCTTGTGATGAGCTTGAGATTTTATTAAATTGATGACAGGATCCCAAGCTGGTAGTAACTGCCGACCATCCTCTCTATTTATATTATTTTTTATTTTAAATGTATAACAATCGCGAAAACATCAGAAATCATTAGATATCAACAACTTCAGGAAGATTTATATTGTGTTATGTATTATTTTTCAACATCAGTTTCTCGTCGGATGAGAAATTAATTTTAGCCAACGCCTGGATATCTGAAGTGCATTGTAATCAAAAACAGAAGCTCATTGTTTGCGAAACGCCACGTGTGGCCTTGGGATTCCCTTATCTAACCCATACTAGATATAAACCTATATAGGTTGTAGCGTAACATCCTAAAGGCACACGCCTTAACTACTTGACCATGGAGGCATTTTCTACATGTAAAAAGTGCACGGCTAAACGTGCCTTCCGAAGCACGGAATCATCTTTATTGTCAGGCAATCAGGTGATTCAAGCCTGCAATGTCCTAACCAAACTAAACAAATTATGCTTCCCGTGGGAACCCAACCCACGACCCCCGGGTCTACAGGCAAACACCTTAACCACTGAACCACAGAGTCAACGTGGAAGTTAAGCGATATTCTCTCAATCGGTAAGTTTATTTTACAGGGACGCGACGGCAGGACATCAGAGAAGCATCCACAAAAAGACGTCTGTCTATGGAAGCGCTTGGCACGGGTTTAATGAGCCAAGCGAGGATGGGTTAGATAAGGGAGCTCCGAGGCCACACGTGGCATTACGTAACTAATTCACATCTATTTGCTAGTTCACAATGCATCTAAATATATATTTAGTGAATCCGACCAACTCGAGCGTACTCTGGTTCTGGTTGCAACCTTAGCTGTTGATACGTTTGGGCCGCCCGCCTGACGTCAACCCTTCTTCGGTCGGTTACCTATAGGTTTAAATCTATTTTGAACCGACTGCAAAAAAAAAGAAGAAAAATGTGGTCAATTCGGTTGTATGTTTTTTTAACATATATTTGTTACCTCAGAACTCCGTCATGTATGAACCGATTTAAATAAATGTTTGTTGACGAAAAAAATATTTAAAAAAAAAATTGTAACTTTTTCTTTGCTGTTTCTACCATAACTTGTCATTGTGTGCGTGTCTTTCCACATATTATCTAGATATATACGTATATGTAGATATTGTGTGGACACGAAAGTGCGGTTAGCGTGTGCTGGATGATACTACTTCTCCAAGACTACACGAGGCGTTCCGTTTAGTCAGTCTTCATCTATGTGCAGTTTGATGCATCACTGGGTATCCTTCTGTCCATATAAATTTAAATATATGGAATATATTGCTTATGAAAAGCAGCTTAGGTGAAAAATTATTGATAGGTAATATTTCAGATAAAAACAGACTTCAACCAAAATACTGAAACGATTTTGATGAAATTATATTGGGGCCAAGCTTTTTTCAAATCTGTTTATAAAAGATGGAATTATCATCAATTCTAATAACAGATTTATTATTAAGTGTTGGTCATGGAGTAAGTTACTTTGTATTCAGAGATATCGTGTTTATAAGCTCTATACATAATACTGAAACTAAATTGAGGATTTTTAGATTTTTTTCTGTATGTATGTATGTATGTTCCTCCATATCTCTTACACGAATTAACTGAATTTTATGAAATTAACTGAATTTTATAAAACTTGGTAATAATATAACACAGAATAGGCTACTCATTTTTTTCTCCTGTCATGATAAGACGTGGCCCCTATACAAACATGACATAAAATGTACGCGAACGAAGTCGCGGGCACTGCTAGTGAGGTTGTAGGAGGGTACTTATTTAACTCCTAACAAAGATTTCAGCAATAAATATTCCCAAATTTGTTGACTGCGACTTGACACCCGATTTTCTCCTTTTTTTCACATTGACATTTTTCTTGTTTTTTTTTTGTTCTTGTTGGTATGTTATTTCGCCACAAGGTAAAAAAAAATTAAGTACAACCGAATTTATGCCTCCTCCTTTTTTAGAAAGTCGGTCAAAAATACGAAATAGGCTCGGCATTTTGACGCATGTCACGAACTATATGTATTGCCATTCGACGTCCCACTGCTCTATATGAGTTTTTCTTGTTATATTAATTTGAGAGGACGGGTTTCGTTTGTCATTATTATTGTGATCGTAAAAGCCGAAGAAATTGACGAATATCAAGAATCATGCATTTTCTAAAATTCATCACCTAAATCATCTTCATCTAAATCGGTTCAGTAGTTTGTTTAAAGTCGGTTTTCTGTTAAGAAAGATTACGCTCTTGTCTTGTCTTGGGCTAAAATCTGTGGAATCATGTCAATAGACGATGTGGTTAGCAATCCATCACAATTTGATTCCGTTTTTCATCTACACGCCCTCCCATAAGGTCTTATAGACCTAGGTTCTATCTAGCCCGCAAGGGAAAGAGACGTGAAACTATGTATGTATGTTACGCTCTGCGCGTGGCATGCGCGTGTCATCGCAACCGAACTAGCGTTGTTCAGTGACATGCGTATGCGCATGCAACATTAACTTCGTCATAGTCGCAACACGACCGTTCGTGTTACATCTGCGTCCATTTCGGGAATCTCTTACACGTGTTTGACTCCTGACGCACAGTGTACAAGTGCAGTTGAAGAATGAAATTAATTATATACAGTATCATATATATATATATATATATACAGTATAATATCTTAGAACAGACGTCAATTGTCCAATCCTTACGGGTTCTCAAGGCGGTTGCAAATAAGACAGATATGTTCAACTGTTCGTTGATTAAATTCACAAAGGCTATTTGTATTCAGTTACGAAAATTAAGTACAATATTGTATTGGGTAGTAACCAGTAAAAATATTGTGTAATTGAAATAAATAAATATTGGAAGATGGACCCCGGTCGATGCAAGGGATATAAAGTTTTCTAATGTTTTCGCGATTGTTACACATTCAAATTACTTAATACATTTTTATCGCGTTTATTACATTATTTATACACCTAACGTTTCGAAAACTTTACAGTTTTCATGGTCGCATACACTTAGGTAGTTGACATTTTCTATTGTGTTATAAGAACTACGCAAAACTACCGCCTATATTATAAAGCTGAAAAGTTTGTTCGTTTGATTGAACGCGCTAATCTCAGGAACTACTGGTTCAAATTGAAAAAATCTTTTTGTGTTGGATAGTCCATTTATTGAGGAAGGCTTTAGGCTATTAAACATCACGCTGCGAGCAATAGGACCGAAGCATCAATCCAAAATGTTTGAAAACGGGGGAAAATTATTCATCTGTACTAATAAAAAAACGAATTAATCATAATAACAGAAAATACTGCGGACGAAGTCACGGACAACAACTAGTTTGTTGATAGCGTTCCGGATGTAGGTACGCATAATCGGCTCACGCTCACATAATTACCGTGATAAGAAAAAAATTAATGGGATAGGTTTTTGATATGCATGCAGTCGCCGCGTTGCTATTTCTCGACACTAACAATTTAGGGATTTTCAAGGCAAGAGTGAATAGGCATTGTTTGAGTTTGCGAGTACTACCAAAGACCTCATCGTTGCTTACTAGGCAAGATAGGGGTTAATCGCACTCCGTTTACGGCCACTAATTTTACGTGATAACGATGGAAGAGAGATAGATGCATCACAAGCCGAATGCTCAGGCCGATCGTGCCTCTCTATCGCTTGTTCCGCGGTCTCGCTTGTACACGGAACGTAACACTTATTGTGCGTGCAGCCGGCGTTCATCTTCTATCTAAATATATATAACTCAAAGGTGACTGACTGACATAGTGATCTATCAACGCACAGCCCGAACCACTGGACGGTTCGGGCTGAAATTTGGCATGCAGATAGATGTTATGACGTAAGCATCTGCTAAGAAAGGATTTTGATTAATTCTACCCCCAAGGGAATAAAATAGGGGATGAAAGTTTGTATTGTAATTTAACGCGAGCGAAGCCGCGGGCCAAAGCTAGTTGACGTTAGTAGACGTAATTGTTAAAAATAAGGATAGAAAAGAAGCTTGATCATGTGAGTCCGAAATCTTCCGAACGAATAAGTATAATGCGTTAAACATCCGGGAAGAGATTTCCGTATCTAAACGATTATCGTCACGAAAACCGGAAATTTCCCAAGTGGCGAAGTCTACACTTCCTCCAAGACGTAACTAATCTTAATACTGCCTTTTGTAATTCGAGGAAACTTTTAGTGGGAATAACTAAAGAAAGATATTCAGCTTCTACTCTCGATCGATTCCTACGACCTTGGAACCAATTCAATTCAATATTTTATTGCAAACCATAAAGTACAATACAAAGTTAAAGATCATTTATGGACCCTGTCGGGCACAGCAACTTGGTAAGATAAGAAGAGGACGCACTCTAATAAATAATGGTAGATACGAGTAGACTAGTAACGCTATAGAATTAGTTTTCTGACTTACGAAATATATAAAGCAACAACATAAACCGTAACTAGCTATATTATATAATATTTTTTTTTTATTCCTTTTGTATTTTTTCCTATAATCTATACATATAATAAAACAGTAAAATTATTTTGTCTGTACATTTTGAATTTTTGACTGAAATGGATAGAGGGACACTTAAAAAGAATAATAGAAAGCAAAAAAAATTTTTTGGAATTTCTTGTCTGTCTGTCTGTCTGTCTGTCTGTCTGTCTGTCTGTCTGTCTGTATGTATGATCACGATTATCTCCGAAAATACTGAACCGATTTACTTCAAACTTTCACCAATTGCTTTGTTTAAACTCAGTTTAACATTTAAATCTTTGTTTCATCAAAATCGGTTCATTAAAAAAAAGTTATCGTCATTTAAATGAACTCAAGGCATAAGTTTGCCTGTAAACATATAGCAAAAATAAAATAAAATAATAAGTGACATAAGAAAATTAAAATCCAAAGTCAATTCATCATCATTATACGACAGCATTATACCTATCCACACTATCCATAGTAATCCATTTTAAAAAAAAAAGGAGAAGCTGACTGACTGACTGACATATCAACGCAGGGCCTAAACTATAAAGGTTAGGAACTTGAAATTTTGCACAGGGGTCCCTTTTATAACGTAGGGGAGCACTAAGAAAGGATTTTTGGAAATTCATCTCCTTAAAACGGGTTGCAAAGTTAGTATGAAACTTTGTTGTTTTTGAAGTTATTCGAATGAAATTCAGCATGAAGGTTCTTTACTGAAAGGTATGAAACACGAGTAAAATATTTTACTCCAAAATCATCCCTTAATGGGGTAAAATAGGGGTGCAAAGTAAGCATGAAACTTTCTGTTTTTGAAGTTATTCAATTGAAATTCAGCATGAAGGTTCTTCACTAAAAGGCATGAAACACGAGTAAAATATTTTTCTCAAAAATCATCCCTTAAGGGGATATAACGGGGATGCAAAGTTAGTATGAAACTTTCTGTTTTTGAAGTTATTCAATTGAAATTCAATATTAAGGTGTTTCATTGAAAGTCATAAACTAATGTATTCCGGGCAATCTACTGTTCCTGAGAAATCGACACTTACGCGGGCGGAGCCGCGGGCCAAAGGCAAACCTGACTTATATATCAACGCACAGCCGAAACTACTGTGCGCAGAAACTTGAAATTTGGCACAGGGATTCTTTTTATGATGTAAATGAGCACTAAGAAAGGATTTTTAGAAAATCAAAGGGGTTAAAGTTTTATGGAATTTTCTCATTTCTGGACTTAGAAGTTAGAAACTAGGTACGCAAGTTCTCAATTAAAATTAAAAAAGATCTGTTTAGGTCAACCAGACAACATTCTCCCTTGAAGGGGTAAATAGGGGGTAAAGTTTGTATGAAATTTTTCCATTTCTACACTTAGAGGTATGAAAATAATAAGTATATACGTTCTAGGTTACAATTAAAAAAGATCTGTGTAGGTGAAATGTACAAAATTTCCCCCTTAAGGGATAAAGGGGGGGGGGGGGGGGGGGGAGTTGTATGGAAATTTTCTCATTTCTGGACATAGAAGTATAAAAATAAGTATATATGTTTACATTACAATTAAAAAGATCTGTGTAGTTAAAATGGTCGAAATTTCCACTTGAAGGGGTAGAATAGGTGAGGTAAAGGTTGTATGGATTTTTTACTTAGAAATATGACAATAAGAAGTTCTCCATTACAATAAAAAAATATCTGTGTAGGTGAAATAGGCAAAATCCCCTACTTAAGGGCTAAAGATCTATGCAGGTGAAATGTATTAAATTCCCCCTTAAGGGGAAAAAGCAAAGGGGCAGGGGTTTGTATGGAATTTTTATCATTTCTACTGTTCCCAAGGGAACGACATTAACGCGGGCGGAGCCGCGGGCAACAGCTAGTACATATCTAACATTGTAGTTGTTAGATAATAAATATATATTTAATATCTTATCATATTACATATTAGGATTATTTTATTATATTTATTAATTTATTTTATTTTATTTTTCTTTATTTTACAACATTATATAATTTAAAATTAATTAAATTCTATAAAATATATAAGAAAAAACTCTTTTTTTTTATTTCTTTATTTTATTAATTCATTCATAAGTTACAATAATTACAATGATTATTAGAATATTTAAGAAATTATTATTATTATATAGGTTTATGTCTGTTAATAGAAATCTTAATTTATTGTATTTCATTTATAAATTCATTTAGGTTATAATAGGTTTTATTAATAAGAAATTGCTTTAATTTATTTATAAATATTTTGTCATTTATTTCTTCTTTTAGTAGTTTAGGTAATCTTAATATATATAAATCTCGTGTCACAATGTTTGTCCTCAATGGACTCCTAAACCACTTAACCGATTGTAATAAAATTCGCACACCATGTGCAGTTCGATCCAACTTGAGAGATAGGATAGTTTTTAACTTATGGCGAAACGAAGTTCGCCGGGGCAGCTAGTTTATTATAGATTTTTATAGACATCATTAAAGTACTTGTAGAATTCAATTGTAAGCGGACAGCTGGCATTAGCAACTTATTCCTATGGGTAAGACGCGATTGATATTTTGTGTCTATATCTCCTCGTTTTGTGTAAAATTCTGGGTTTGTGCGGACGAATTTACAGATTTCAAGTATGTACATACTGGGCACCGTGAGTATATTGAATTTTCGAAAATGTGGTTTACAGCTCTCAGTCTGTTGTATATTTGCAAGTATTCTAATTATTTTTTTTTGCATTGTGAGTAAAATATGCGCATCTACACTGTTGCCCCATAAAATAATACCGTAGCTAAGCCAGGCATACGCGTAGGCATAATAAACAGTTAGTGCTGTATCAATATCAGTAGTTTTTTTTTATTTCCCGAATTGCATATGTAAAACTTGACAATTTAGACTTAATTTTTTGAACATGTGTTTTCCAGGTAATGTGGCTATCTATATGCAGACCGAGTAGAGTGAAATCTTTTACGCATTCTATTTTAGTTCCATTAAATGTAAATTCTATGTTCAGCTGTCTTTTTTGATGTGGATGGAAGCACATTACTTTGGTTTTCTTAAAATTAATATCCAAATTGTGTTCTGTCATCCACGTTGAAACCTTCGAAAGCAACGAATTTAATTTGTTATTAATATTTGTTTCGTTTTGGCAGGATGTTAGTAGTGAGATATCATCTGCAAACAAGACACATGGCTCGTCCATGATTTTGGGAAGATCATTCACATAAATAAGGAACAAGAGACATCCCACTACACTTCCCTGGGGTATAGAAGCGCTAACTATTTCACCATCAGAACGCACTGTTAAAATTTCGTTTGACTTATGGTTATAGTATTACCATGTATGAACTATTCAGTAAATATATACATGGAGCCGAAGATGCTGTTAGGAAAGATAATAAATTAGTTTTGTATTATTCACGGATATTTATCTTTTAATATTAATAATTAAAAATGAAACAATAACTTAAAAACTACATATAAATAGAAAACTAAATTACAAATAAAATAGCAAGCTAGATAATAGCTTGCCCAGAAGGCTGGCAGCATTGCCACGTTGTATGGCAATCATTCTTAATTCTTTTCACCAAAATACAGGCCAGCCCTCTGGTCACGAGATACCACAATTAACTTTTTGGCAATGGCGGTTATTCACTAAATCAATATAAATTGAATACAAACGGCAATGAAATCTAAATTATAAAATTATAAAAAAAAAACTATGTAGGATGGCGCAGCAACCCAAAGTGAGTTTTGACCTCCGATAATATTTGATCTGATAGTGGATATTATAAGTGCAATAAAAATGTCGTGCTCCTGTAGTGGATACTAAAATGGACCTGATGATGATGATGATGATGATGAATAAAAATAAATAAACACGGAACCAAAAAAAAACAATGGGTTGCACTCCGGGAGTGCTGGCAGAAGTGAAAACTCCGCGTGGTAGAAAGAGAGGGGAATATCATTTCCTCTCCTACGGCGCGCCGAGCGTTCTCAGGTGACGTGTCCGTCTTACGAATTTTCGATCAGGTCACGTGTCCTGACGCGAGTTAAACATTTTTTATCCATCCCAAAAAGTGCACAACGAACAAAGAAGTTTTCACTTCAAAAGACGATGAAATTCTACCGACTAATGAATAACCATTTGACATTGTAGTCGTCTTGTTAAGTAACAGCAGTAAACGTATTACATCATTTAACAAATTAATGAGTCATTAAAACTCTGCGGTAATATCACGTAAGTACACAGACAAATTATAAACAGCAATGGACGAACAATACCACTAACGAAAAATACCTATATAGGTAACTAGCTTTCGCCCGCGGCTCCGCCCGCGTTAATGTCGATCCCTCGGGAACAGTACTTTTTCCCGGGATAAATGGTAGCCTATGTCCTTCTCCGTACACCAGAGAACTTGTATACAAAATTTCATGATGATCGGTTCAGTAGTTTTTTTTTTTTTTTTTTTACAAAATTTGAATTAGGCATTTGTCTCCCATCTCACCTGATGGTAAGTGACGATGAAGACGAGGATGTTACATGCCTATCCAAGAGATACCCATTTATTCTACTTTTGAATGTCCCGGGACTGTACTTGTTTGGGAATATAGACGCAGGCAGTTCATTCCACACCTTAGCTACTCGAACCAAAAAGGAACTGTCAAAGCGTTTAGTTCGACTCTTTGGTATTCCAGTAGTTACGGCGTGAAAGCGTAACAACCAAACAAACTCACTTTCGCATTTATAATATTAGTAAGGATAAGGATACTGTTGTTGTACCATTTCAGGAGGAATGGTGTAGGAATGGCTCACATAAATTAAAGTGTATTAAATTAAATTAGTACTAACATACATAGATATTAAGTTTACTAACCAATTATGAGACTTAGTTTCTTGAAAATAAATAAATCATTCATTCATTCAATACATTTTAAGGTTAGTCATGGAGTAAACCACCAGCTGCACCAAAGATCATATGTACACTGCATCCGAGAGTGGTGTCAGAGTCGCCACATACTGGAAAGACAAAATCTAATCCCTTGAGCCATCGACACGAAAAGAAGAAGAAGAATGGAGTAAGTTTCTTTGTTTTGATATATCGCATTGATAAGCTCTATACATTATACTGAAACTAAATTGACGACTTTAGCTTTTTAGGGTTCCGTACCTAAAGGGTAAAAACGGGACCCTATTAATTTCGCTCCGCTTTCCGTCTGTCTGTCTGTCTGTCCGTCTGTCACCAGGCTGTATCTCATGAACCGTGATCACAGATGATGTATTTCTATTGCCGCTATAACAACAAATACTAAAAAAGAGAAAATAAATATTTAAGGGGCCCCCATACAACAAACGTGATTTTTTTTGCTTGTGTTTGCTTGATATTGATAACGGCAACAGGTAGACGCTTGAAATATTCACAGAATATTTAGTTATATATTCACTTTACAAATAAATAGTAAAATAAAAATAAAATTAATACTAAAGGGGGGCTCCCATACAACAGATATGATTTTTTTGCCGTTTTTATAGGATAACGGTACGGAAGCCATCGTGCGCGAGTCCGACTCGCACTTATCCGGTTTTTTTTCTGTACGTATGTATGTATGTATGTTTTTAAATTTATGTTACTTGGTAGATAACCATAAAGACGTACAGGACACAGACTACTTACATTTTTTCTCCAGATATGATAAGACGTGGCCCTCATACTCATACTAAATGTACGCGAACGTAGTCGCGGGCATAGCTAGTAAAGTAATACAAGTATAGAGAATAGAAGACAAGAGAGACAGAGACTTTAAAAAAGAAAATAAAGTTAATGTGTCATACACATACATTGTGCCGTGTGGTTTCCGGCAGAATAAAATAGAACCACTCCTAGTCTTCCCATGGAGGTCGTAAGAGGCGACTTAGGAAATACAAGCTAAACAAAGCTCGTAAACATCAATGAGACCTCTCCAACCCGTCTGGCCAGCGAGAAGAGTGTAGGCCACATCCTCTGTCTGCTCTGGCAAATTATGGCTCCGGTAGTACAGAGAGGGTCATGCTCCTGCAGTGGAGACTAAAAAGACCTGATGATGATGATGACACATATATTAACACGTCAGAGGCCGAGAGGCGGTTCCGAAGAACTCTGACACCAGGGTGTGCATGGTCGATTGACCGTGACACCTACACGAAATGATGATGAATGATAAATTTCTGTACCCGTAGGCCGTCCGCGATGCCGTTTGTATCGCTTTTCGATTCGATAAACTATGCCCTACTCGCTTTTTATTATTACGGAAAACAAGATGCCGATAGTCTCGAAACGTTATCGCGTGTGCCTCGCTACGGGAGCAGATTACTACTTTTGAACTTTCGCGTTGCATAGTTGGCGAGCTCCGTGGCGCAGTGGTTAACACGCGAGCCTGCGACACGTCACGAGGGCCCGGGTTCGATCCCCGGTCAGGTCAGGTGGAACTTGGATGTTTATCTATACATGTATTTGTTATAAAAAATAGTATCGTTGAGTTAGTATCCCATAACAGAAGTCTCGAACTTACTTTCTACTCTGAACTACTTTCTCAATCTGTGTGACTTGTCCGTATATATTCATTTATTATTTATTTATAGTTATCCATCTGTTACTTATAATTTGTGCCCAAAGAACAATACATGTGTCGGACATCGTACGAGTAATTGTGTGTTTACTTAGCATATTAGGTAACTGCTATTGTCACTACTAATAAGGAGGTAATAAGAATCAACTCAGACTGGCGTGGTCATAAGTAGATACTATTTGTAATTATCTGTGACAAATCACAGCTCTCAAAACAGTAGTTCAGACTAAGTGAAGAGCAAGACAGATTTAACCAAAAATCACCTTAAAATATTCATTTTTAGTGTTTCGTACCTCAAAAGGAAAAACACGGATCCCTTTGTTGTCCGTCTGTCTGTCTGTCAAGAATCTTTTTTTCAGGAACGCGTGGAGGTATTAAACTAAAATTCATATTAAATACTCAAGGCTACTGGCACTTGGAGCTGTGAAAAAATCAAATTTCTAAGCCAACGTAATCAAAACATACAGCCGTTTATGCCACAAATTTTCTACATTCGCAAGGGAATAAGAACCTACAGGGTACTTCCAGTGAACCCAGAATCTTGAAATTTGGGACGAAGCAACGTCATATAGCACAGATAAAGGTAAAAATGCGAAAAGCAATAATTTGTAGTAACATAATAAAAATATTTTTAAACTTATTTAGATAATGAAACGGAACCCTTCGTGCGCGAGTCCGACTCGCGCTTGGCTGGTTCTTTAAGGTCCAGAGGTTGGCGAAACCAGGCGCCTGCCGAGATATCGTGTAGTATACCCGAGTTATCCATCTGGAACAAGTTCTAATTTGTGTCATTTAACAATATTCTTACACGTGTCGGACATTGTGCGAGTTATTGCTTGTTTACTTAGCATCTTAGGTAACTTTTTACCCGACTACGGCGAAGCAAAAAGGAGGGTTATGATTTTGACCGGTATGTATGTATGTTCATCTGTTCGCTCATAACTAAACTATCTATCAGAATTAGATAATTTATTGCACAAGTGAAATTGTCACCTATCGATTTGTTGCAAATCAATAGGTGACAATTTCACTTAAGTGTAACTTACATGGGCCCTGATAGGACATAGCATTATTCACTACAACTAAATAATACTGATAAGCTCTTATTATTTAATTATTTTTTGCACATTTGCATTAGGTACGATTCGGGGCGGACTGTTTGACTGACGTACTGACGAAATGGTTTATTCTTATTTTAATTGTAATTTGATTAAAAACGTAAATAAATATTTGCTTTATACTTAATTATTAACAACATTTTCTTATTATATAATTCTATCTATAAGGAAATCTAAGCATTATCTGACTTCAATAAGGAATGTTTTAATTTTTTTTATAAGTAATATGTTATTTTTCTTCATTTTCATATTCTATCGGAGATTTTGTTATATATTTGTAATGACTTATAATATGAACTATTTTTGTATATCTCTTTAATTTCTTACTCATTTCAGGAATTAGAAAAACTGAATGTGATTATTAAAATGCAGCCTTCATGATGTTCAGGTTACGAAGAAAACCAAAAGATAAAGTTTCTGGGTGTTTAAGAAGTATAAATGATTAATTATTATGGTGAGCTCCGTGGCGTAGTGGTCAACACGCCAGCCTGCGACACGAGGGTACCCGGGTTTGATTCCAGGTCAGCATGATGGAAAACGATCTTTTTTAGACCTGGGTCTTGGATGTTTATCTATAGTATCTATTATAAAATATAGTATCGTTGAGTTAGTATCCTACGTCACAAGTTCACAACTTACTGTGGGGCTAGCTCAATTTGTGTGATATTTTTTATTTTATTTATTCATTTATTTATACTTGATATTTAACTAAAAATTACAGTATATGACAGTACAAAATAAACTTAGCTTAAGTTTTTCTATGCACTGGACATTCATCGCAGGGACATAATACTTATTCTCACATTACAAGTTTACAACAGTAACACTACAGTACAATAAACTAAATAAAAATATATAAAAAAATGTTCATAGATATTTATTTATTTACTATATATTAAAACACTTCCTTTATCCAAAAATAAAAGGCAACCAGAAACCCGGGTGCAATAAAAACACGAAGTGGTCTTGACAACGTAACTAAAAATATTACTGCTATAAAATACATTATGTTTGTCATTAACAACTACTTTAATGGCTTCGAGATATAACTTTAAGATTTACAAGAACATGAATATATAGGTGTCGTAACCACTGACATTCCCTTAAAGGGTTTAGCCAGCCCGTAAAACTGAACAACTTTTCCTAAGGGAACAATGCTGGTCAAAAAATTTGTTGCCTGTAAAGTCGGTCGACATCATTAAATACCTATCTCTCTCCTAGTTCACATGGTGAAGTCTATCTCCTGTTTCGCTGGGGCATGGCCCTTCGTAGTTGGACCTATCCAGGTCAATTTCCTTTGTGGTGGCTTTTAGAAGAAAGAACAACAACGTATGTTTTACGAATTTTGATAATTGGATTGGTTTATACTTTCATTCTTATCCTTACTAATCCTTACTAATAATATTATAAATGCGAAAGTGAGTTTGTTTGTTTGTTTGTTACGCTTTCACGCCGTAACTACTGAACCGATCATCATGAAATTTTGCATACAAGTTCTCTGGAGTGCGGAGAAGGACATAGGCTACCTTTTCCGGGAAAAAGTACTATTCCCGAGGGATCGACAGCCGCGATCGACTGACGCGGGCGGAGCCGCGGGCGAAGGCTAGTACAATAATAAATATTAATTAATTTTTTTCGGTTGAACAACTTTACGCGATCTCATTCAAAAATTTCACAAATTTAGCCACAGTAACTTGTGAACTTGTGTCGTAGGATACTAACTCGACGATACTATATTTTATAACAAATACATATATAGATAAACATCCAAGACTCAGGGCAATGTGAAAAATATCATTTTCCATCATGACCTGACCGAGGATCAAACCCGGGGGTGCCCGTGTTTGATCCCTGTTGCAGGTGTGCGTGTTAACCAATGCGCCACGGAGCTCGCTAAAATAACTGCTAGTTATACATATAAATTCGCTCAGCTGATCGGTGATTTTGTACAGGAGATCTATTTTTTTCGTTCTTTTACCTTTTTTCTTTCTTTCCGTATTCTATTAGGGATTCTGATTGCAACATTTTAATATAGCTCACACGCTCAAAATCGAATGTTCAAGGATGTTCGAGGACTTCCTCGAACATCACACAGATTTAGCTAGTCCCAAAGTAAGTTCGAGACTTGTTATATTGGATACTAACTAAACGATACCTGCGACACGGAGTGACCGGGTTCGATCCCCGGCCAGGTCAAGATGGAAAATGATCTTTTTCAGATTGGCCTGGGTCTTGGATGTGTATCTATATATGTATTTGTTATAAAATATAGTAACGTTGAGTTAGTATCCCATAACACAAGTCTCGAACTTACTTTGGGGCTAGCTCAATCTGTGTGATTTGTCCGTATATATTTATTTATTTATATTTTATAACAAATACATATATAGATAAACATCCAAGGCCCTGGCCAATAAGAAAAAGATAATTTTCTACCTGGCTGGCGTGTTAACCACTGCGCCACGAAGCTCGCCAAAAATCGGAAGTAATTTAGAAGACGTATTCACGTCAAAAAAAAATATAATCATCACCATCTCAGCCACAAGAAGTCCACTGCTGGACAAGGCCCTTTCTAAGGATTCCAAAATGACCGGTTGGAAGCGGCCTGAGTCCAGCGTTTCCCTGCGACCCTTGGTCAAGTCGTCCGATTACCTATTCGGTGGGTCCGACGCTGCGTTTACCAGTTCGTGGTCGTCGAGAACCTTTCTGACCCATAGGCTATTGGCTCTGCGTGCTATGTGCTCTGCCAACTACCACTTATATAAAAAAAAATGGGTGTGTCGGTTCTCAACGACACTCACGACAATCACAACGTTCGAAACGCTAGTAGCTTATCGATTTTGCAAATATTAAAAATAATAATATGACGTTCAGAAAGAGATACATGATATCCAAATTTGAATAAAATTCTATTTCATTTCATTTCACACGGCCGTTGGTTTTAACGTGAAACGTCTATATCAGCGAGTCGCTTTTAGTGTTAAAGATTGAAAGAAAACCCACGCTAAATAATGTCATTAAAATCATGTTTGTACGATGAATATTTTTGTAGTTATTAATGTCGCCGTGTGGTACCCGGCAGAGTAGAATAGGACCACTCCAAGTCTTCCCGTGGATGTCGTAGAAGGCGACTTAGGAAATACAAGCTAAATAAAGTTTATAAACATCTGAGAGACCTCTCCAACCCGTCTGGCCAGCGTGGAGAGTGTAGACCAAGTCGTCTGGCTGCTCTGGTCAAATATGGCTCTAGTAGTACAGAGAGGGTCGTGCTCCTGTAGTGGAGACTAAAAAGACCTGATGATGATGATGATGATATAGGCCAATTCAATTGTCTCAAAGTAAATATAGACCTATTCGTTGCGGTCCGGTTTTCTGACATGGTACTCCATGTATAGTACCGATTTTATAGACGTTCCACGTCAAAAATAATATATTTAACATAAAATAACATGAACCATCCCATATGGAAGTACTGTTAAAAATACGGCTATTTAAAAACACGGAAGTGTGACCTCGACTCGCAAAAATATAGTTTTTAATTTGCAAACGAAACCCGACCTATTTCCATTTGTGTTTAAGACGATTATCCCGTAACGCTATACATTTGTGTAAATTATATCACACATGACGGTCACGTGAAACTCTACATATGTTATATGCTACTATCACGCGAATTTCGAGCTTATTTTTAAAGAATTAAGGTTTTTGCGAATGTATTTGAGGTTCACCCAATTTCGTCAAGGTCTCCTTATCAACTAGTGTTATTAAACAAGTTTGTTATTGTTGTTAAAACTGTTGTAAGTACATAATTGAAGATGATATCATTATTAAATTTTCGGTGAATTTAATTTAGTTAGTGCTTTGTATACGAATATGTTTTCTATATAAAGATGTGGAAGAGCATTTTTGCTAGTAGCCGGCCGTTTCATCAGGGGAGGTACCACATTTTCACAGAAAATCGACGTTTGAGTACACCTCAGTTCATTCGCGACTAAGCTCTTCGCACCTCAGTTCATTCGCGCCTCACCTCTTCGCGCTTGTGTTCATTCGCGCGTCATCTCTTCGCTCCTCAGTTCATTCGCACCTGAGCTGTTCGCACCTGGGTTCATTCGCGCCTTAGCTCTTCACACCTCAGTTCATTCGCGCCTCAGTTCTTCGCACTTCAGTTAATTCACGCCTCAGCTCTTCGCACTTCAGTTCATTCGCGCCTTAGCACTTCGCACCTTCGTCTTTCGCACCTTAATTACACACTCGTAGAAGCTTTGCCGCGTTTTTGCTTCGATCGGTAAGTGAGAGAGTCGGACGTCCATCCTAAGGAGCCTCTATTGACCGAGCGAGCGAGAAGCGTCTCCGTTTCAGCCTGGACAAAAGCTTTTTTCAGGTTCACCAAAACCAGTGTCCGTCTTTGTGTGATAAATATTGCAAGTTAAATTTATCTAACTTCCTTTAGTCCAATTGCAATGATATTATCAACGAACTGGTCTGAGGATAGAGAACTTACAACTTTGAAAGGGTCAGTCACCAACTATTGCAGTTGTTGGCTAGTTGGTTGCAAAAAAGCTTTGAACAATAAAACTTATCTTGTACAATATCACGGTTTAAAATTCTAACAATCTATTTAAAGTACAAGAACATCTGTTTCTTGTCAGCTCCCTTTAAAGTCACACTTGGCAGTCACCGCGTGTCGTAAACGCGTAAAATTTCACTTTATGGCTTGTAAACGCTATCGCGCGCTGTGTGGCCGGGAAGTGGCACTTTTACGGCCACGACACCATGTAAATCAATGGATACCAAACTTTTTTGATACGCTTACCACTTTTCACGGCTAAGTCTTCATAAAAGTCCGGAATACCTCAGTGCCTAAAGACGAAATATACCAAATTCAAATTCAAATTCAAAACGTTTATTCAATATAGGTTTCTTTGAACACTTATTAATTGTCATATTTCACTTCTAAACAATTTTAATTTTTAAAATTACCAGTGATAACTTACAGGTTCGAAACATGGTCCCTTACTATGGGCCTCATACGAAAGCTCAAGGGCGCTCAAAGAGCTATGGAGAGGGCTATGCTCGGTGATTCTCTGGGAGAACAGAAACGAGAAGATTCGTAGAAGAACAAAGGTCACCGATATAGCTCAGCGGATTAGCTCTTTGAAGTGGCTGTAGGCGGGGCACGTAGCATGTAGAGCCGATGGGGCAGAAGGGTTCTCGAATGGAAACCACGTACCGGCTACCGCAGCATCGGGCACCCACAGAGCAGATGGTCGGATATGGAGCACTAAGGTCGCAGGACGACTCTGGATGCAGGCTGCTTCCCACCGGTCATATTTCTGGAGAGAAACACGTGATTAGTATGAGTGAACGCTAACGCACGCTGTGTGGCCAGGATATTGCGCTTTTAAAACTATGTCACCGTGTTAATCAGCGGGTCCTATACCTACCCCGTTAAACTCGTCCCATAGAACATCATTTTACCCTCCTGTCGTAGATCCTGCCCGTCGACTCTTTCTCATAGACCACAATTTGACTAGAGCTTTTGAAGGCTCCGGTTCGATAAGATAATGTTTCTCAAAGAGTCTCTTTGAGAAACACTGGTATAAATGGTGTAATTTGCCACGAATATCGTCGTCTGCGAATGTATGCAGGTGCCAAGAATAGTTGGGAAATATCGGCAATGCTTTTAGGGTTCCGTACTCAAAGGGTAAAAATGAGACCCTATTAATATGGATCCGCTGTCCGTCTGTCTGTATCTCTGTCCGTTCGTCTGTCACCAGGCTGTATTTCATGAACCGTGATAGTTAGACAGTTGAAATCTTCACAGATGATGTATTGTATATACATGTTGCCGCTATAACAACCAATACTAAAAACATAATAAAGTAAATATTTAAGCGGGGCTCCCATACAATACACATGATTTTTTGCCATTGTTATAGATAGTGGTACGGAACCCTTCGTGCGCCAGTCCGACTCGGGCTTGGCCGGATTTTTATCCCGATTTTGTAACTGAAACAGTTTCTCCTCATATGTGAGCGTTTTCGCGACTGTGGTTCGGCGAAACCCGAGAGCCATAATGACAGCATTTTAGTCATTCTATTACTATCTTAGGAAATACAAGCTAAACAAAGCTTATAAATATCTAGGAGACCTCTTCAACCCGTCTGGCCAGCGTGGAGAGTGTAGGCCAAGCCCTCTGACTGCTCTGGCCAAGTATGGCTCTAGTAGTACAGAGAGGGTCGTACTCCTGTAGTGGAGACTAAAAAGGCCTGATGATGATGATGATTACTATCTTGGGCAGCCCGGAAACCGTAGAAAAATGCCTGTGCCAATAAAGTGAGAATCAAACCCCAGACTTGCTCGGCTAGCAGGCTAGCGGGTTAAGCACTGCGATGGAGGCCGTGTAATCGAAACTCTACTTAATTGAACTTCAAGACCTACGAAAGAGATTGTTTTTGGGTTCCGTACCTCAAAAAGAAAAAAAAGGAAACCCTTATAGGATCACTTGGATGTCTGTCTGTGTGTCTGTCAAGGGCCTTTTTCTCAGGAAAGCGTAGAGGTATCAAGCTGAAATTCATTTTAACACTCAGGTCTACTGTTTCTTGGAGCTGTGATAAAATCAAACTTATAAGTCAATGCAAACAAAAGACTATATACACGGTGAAATTTTTATCGTTTTGGACCCTTAAAGGGGTGACTGTGACCATCAAAATGAACAACGTTACCTATGCGAACAATGCCGGAAACAAAAAACAAATTCGGCATTCCCACACAAACTGACTTTTGTATAGAAATGACGATTTTTTTTTTGAGTTCCCATTGGTCCTATAGAAAAAGTTATTCATATTAATGGTCTGAGTCACCCCTTTAAGGGTCCAAAACGATTAAAATTTCACCATGTATATCCTATATATAGGTATCATCATCATCAGGTCCTTTTTAGTCTCCACTACAGGAGCACGACCCTCTCTGTACTACTAGGGCCATACTTGGCCAGAGCAGCCAGAGGACTTGGCCTACACTCTCCACGCTGGCCAGACGGGTTGGAGAGGTCTCTTAGATGTTTATAAGCTTTGTTTAGCTTGTATTTCCCAAGTCGCCTTCTACGACATCCACGGGAAGACGGAAGGAATTCTTTATGCATTATCAGGTCTTTTAGTCTCCACTGCAGGAGCATGACCCTCTCTCTACTACCGGAGCCATTCTTGGCCAGAACAAACAGAGGATTTGGCCTTCACTCTCCACGCTGGCCAGACGGGTTGGAGTGGTCTCATTGAAGTTTATGAGCTTTGTTTAGCTTGTATTTCCTAAGTCGTCTCTTACGACCTCCATGGGAAGACTAGGAGTGGTCCTATTCTACTCTGCCGGATACCACACGGCATATATAGGTATACTTCACTATATATGTATACTTACAAACTTCGCGTTTATAACATTAGTAAAGATTGTCATTTCACATATATATACACATTGTGCAAAATTTACTTTATATTACTGAAAACAATTGATTTCAATGACAATAAAAGTTATGGATAGACTTTAAAACCCCGTTAGAAACAACTGCTTCATAAACAAAGTTAAGTTTAAAGTGTTTCAAGCCGGTATTTGAAACTTGCATTGAAGTAGAATAATATCGCTGTTACTCCGCCGGGGAGGGATTTCATTGCGTCGTTAAAGAACTTAACGAATGTTAAGATACTGTTACAATGTTCTGTAAAAAGTATTTAATACAACTGGATTAATAAAAAAAAACTCGACTGCCTTTTTGACAGGTTACGTCCACCATATTATTTTTATGCTAACGTCACACAGCCTATGACATTCCGGGTAAGAATACGTATCTAATGATACCTCGCACTTCAAAATCGGTCAAGTCGTTTAGGCTACAAGAGACGACAATGGAAGAGACAGACTTACATTCATACATGCGCGCGAAAAACATTACCCTCCTTCTGGGCAGGTCAGTCGGATAATAATTGTGATACAATTTTTCGAAGCGCGTTTTTTTTTATTTTGTGGAAGGACAATGTTACTAGCTCCAAATGACCTTTCGCTACTTCACTGGGCGTTTGAGGCGTGGGCAGAGTGCCCTCAGCCGATATAGAAAACATCACCAAAGGGCCCAGGAGGGACGGACCTCGGCTTTGGGCGTTGCCTGTGTGCGCAAGGCTTAGAGAGACAGCAAACTCTCAAATTGCCTGATGGGCAGCGTCGAAGCGCGTATGTATTTGTAAAGTTTTGTAGGTTTAGGCTCGAATTATAAGCGACCGCGTGACTGAGCGGTCCAGCCGCTACACCGCAAAATTACACGCAACTGTATAGCGATGTAAGTGAATAGCGGTACAGCCGGTAGCCTACCACTGCTTGACGCGGTGTGGTAGCTTGGCCCAACAAGTCTCAATGTTATCAGTTCTATCAATTATTAACAGCGCGTGGTCCAGTGGTTAAGGCGTTTGCCTTTTGACCCGGGGGTCGTGGGTTTGATTCCCACCGGAAGCATACTTTGTTTAGTTGTTTCCAGTTTGGTTAGGACATTGCAGGCTTGAATCACCTGATTGCCTGATAATAAAGATGATACCGTGCTTCGGAAGGCACGTTAAGCCGTTGGTCCCGGCTGCCATCTGGTAGTCGTTAAAGGAACCACGTCAGATGCCGAGAGGCGGTTCCGAAGAACTCTGACATCAGGGTGTGCATGGTCGATTGACCGTGACACCTACACGAAATGATGATGATGAGTTCTATCAATTCATTTTATGCGGAAGACAATAGAAAACGCGTGGAAAGCGTAGGGATTTGGGTTTTTACAAATAAATCGAAAACCGACGCGGCCACGGTCACTGGACTGGCGGAGACGTGTGGACGGATACAATTCGAGCCTTACGCGATAAACATTATATTACAAAATAACAGAAATGCAAATGTACATGATCTAGCTTGTATAATTTATGGTATTTAGTTTTACTCTTACTCTTTTGTATGGAAATGTCGGATATTTTTGAGTTCCCAGCATTGGTCCCATAGAAAATTTTGTTCATATTGATGGTCACCCTTTAAGGTTACCCGTTGAAGGGTACATTTACATGCTGTATAATAAAACTATTTTAAATACCTAATTTCAAACTTACTATAGATAATAGTACGGAACCCTTCATGCGCGTGTCCGACTCGCACTCGGCCGGTCTTTTCCATTTTTTCTTGCGGGTTTATATTCTGTTTAAAATTCTCAGGGATTCTGATTCCAACATAAAATTTTTGCCAGGATGTTCAAAATCACCCTGTATGTACTGCTACTAGCTGTTGCCCGCAACTTCATCCGCGGCAATTTTTTTAGCTTTTTTATTAGTATAGATGAATATTTTTCTCCAGTTTTCAAAACATGTTTAATTGATGCTTCGCTCCTTCGTATTGGTCGCAGCGTGATGTTTTATAGCCTAAAGTCTTCCTCAATAAATGGACTATCCAACACAAAAAATAATTTCCCAATTTGAACCAGTAGTTCCTGAGATTAGCGCGTTCAAACAAACAAACAAACTCTTCAGCTTTATAATATTAGCATAGAAGTATAGATAACACTTAATTTTTTAGCAACAACATACAGTAAAATTTGTGAAACATCTCCTTAACCGCGACCGAATAATACGGAGTACTTACCGTAACTCCTTTTAGAACTCTTTCCGTAATCGGAGCCACTGTAGCCAAGTTTACGGGTCGATTGAATCCAGGACTACTGAGCAACTTTTATCCCTGACAGGGTTGACAGAGCCTGGGGTCATAAGACTCAAAGGCCACATTTAGCGTTCCTATATACCTAGTGGGCGAGAAGGTGGAAGATGAAATCAAAATAGGGGTTGTTATCCCGTTGTCTATTAACATAATTCCTTATTTCGCCTCGCCTATTCTAAACTGGACGAGTATTTTAACGATAAAAACTTTAATTTAATTTGACATGTAAACTTTACTATTATATTATTGACATTCTATTTTTTTTTTTTTATGTTATATTATTGACTTTGACATTACTAATAATTAACAATCGCTAATACTAAATATGAAACTTATTAATTTATATTTTGCTATCCATTTATTAATTAGCTGCATGTCATAAAACTCACTTGCCGTTCCATTTCTTTTGTTTTGCGATACCCGACAGGGTTCATAGTGTACCTATCTATATGTAAGACAGTGACTTTTAATAGTTAGAACTGATGTACATTATGAAATGCAATAAATACATTGAATTGAATTGAATTCCCTCAGCCAGCTTTTATGGCTTGCGCGGGAAGAGAAGCAGCTGGTACATTCTACGTTTTTTCTTTTCTCTCACACCAACATGGGAGCAACTTTTATAGTTGTTTTGAAGTGAAAACTTCTTTAGCGGCGTTGTACACTTTTTGGGATGAGAAAAAATGTTAAACTCGCGCCAGGACACGTGGCTTGATCAAAAATTCGTAAGACGGACAAATGACTCGCGGCGTACCAGAAGAAGTAATATCCCCATCTCTTTTTACCGCAAGGAGTTTTCACTTCTGCCGGCATTGCCGGAGTGCAACCCGTTATTTTTATTTGATTGAGTTCCTTACCGCAGGCGACTAAGAGAGAGTTGGCTGGACCCTTCACATATTCGTTACTATCTTTATCATTAACATGACTTATTCATTATTAAATAAATAAATATGAATATATACGGACAAATCACACAGACTGAGCTAGCCCCAAAGTAACTTCGAGACTTGTGTTATGGGATACTAACTCAACGATACTATATTTTATAACAAATACATAAATAGATACACATCCAAGACACAGGACAATCTGAAAAAGATCTTTTTCCATCTTGACCTGGCCGGGGATCGAACCCGGGCACTCTCGTGTCGCAGGCAGGCGTGTTGACCACTGCGCCACGAAGCTAGTCATGCCGGAGTGCAACCCGTTGTTTTTATTTAATCAAGTTCCTTACCGCAGGCGACTAAGAGAGAGTTGGCTGGACCCGTCACATATTCGTTACTATCTTTATCATTAACATGACTTATTCATTATTAAATAAATAAATATAAATATATACGGACAAATCACACAGACTGAGCTAGCCCCAAAGTAAGTTCGAGACTTGTGTTATGGGATACTAACTCAACGATACTATATTTTATAACAAATACATATATAGATACACATCCAAGACCCAGGACAATCTGAAAAAGATCATTTTCCATCTTGACCTGGCCGGGGATCGAACCCGGTCACTCCGTGTCGCAGGCTGGCGTGTTGACCTTTTATCTATATCATTAACAGTGTATGCTTTATGTGGCGATAACGAATAGCGAAGATGACACGAACTTGTATGCTTACACTACCCGCTTTCAATCCGATCTCACGTACATAGTGACACATATATTTGATCATCATCATCATCATTACAGCCTAAAGATGTCCACTGCTGGACAAAGACCTAGGTTTTTCGTTCCATGGGAGGATACTGTCATACTCACCATGCTTAACAGGCGGGTTGGCGAGTGCAGTTGCTCTGTCTTTACGTGTTTCCAACGCTGCTGCCCATCGGAAGTACCTATTCATCATTTCGAGTAGGTGTCACGGTCAATCGTCCATGCACACCCTGGTGTCAGAGTTTTTCGGAACCGCCTCTCGGCCTCTGACGTGGTTCCTTTAACGACTACCAGATGGCAGCCTGGGCCAACGGCTTAACGTGCCTTCCGAAGCACGGAATACCTATTTTAACCTGGGAAAGGATATGAATTTGTGGGACTTGGGAAGGGGATGAAGGTACTGGGATACTACTCACTCGGATGTATGGGTGAAAAGCTGAAGCAAGAAGAGCTACTCCCGGTGGTCAGAATCCTCAGACTTGAAATTACCGAGACTTGCATACTATCACATCTTATCCCTTGCGGAGTAGACAGAGCCCAGGTCTTTTAAGGCTTGAAAGCCACGTTTAGCGTGTTGGTGGGCGTGCTGGTAGAAAAAAGAATAAAAATAGTAATGGGTTGCTAGTCGCATCGTCTTTTTACATGATTCATGATTTCCGCTCATTCCCTCGATGGGCTTTTACGATCTGCGCGGGAAGAGAAGCATTTGGAACATTCTACCTTATTTCTTTTCTCCTAGATTAGTATGAAAGGCCGACCAGACTTGCGTTTCTAGATTATTTCAATAACGAACTTAGTATTTTCCTGCACTATTAACTAAAATTAAATTCTCTTTCAAAAATTATGTATTTGACGAATAACAAAAGTAGGTACATCCACAACTCCCACGAATATGTTCGTATTGAAGGCCATTTGAAACTCGCACACGTAAAATACAAGTACGTACGGTTTGCGAAGTTTCTGCTCGCTCGCTGGGAAATGGGACGCGGGTTGGGCTGCAGTGTAAGTGAAGTACGTCAAGCGGTTTTTTATTATTTCTGTATTACGATTATTAGCGATTACTCGTGTTAAGCAACGGTGTGCTCCCAACTGAGACGAGTAGCAAATCAAAAATGTATTTCAATGCCACTTGGGCATTTTTTGACAAAATCTTCGAGCTGGAGTCAAATCAAACTGGTAGAGGCGTCGTGTATCTGGTCGTTGAGTTCTCCTTAATATGGTTTAGTTCATAAACCCGTGAACGGGTGCTGCTACAAGGGACTAGACTGTGCGGCTTCTTTGAGACTACTGTGTTTATTATAAGTGCATACTCTAATTTGGTCTAACTAAACTCGCAAACTTTTGCGAGCTCCATGGCGCAGTGGTTAACACGCCAGGCTGCGACACGGCGGTGCCCGGGTTCAATCCCTGGTCAGGTAAAGATGGATCTTTTTCAGATTGGCCTGGGTCTTGGATGTTTATCTATATATTTATCTGTTATTAAATATAGTATCGTTGAGTTAGTATCCCATAACACATCTCGAAATTATTTTGGGGTAAGTTCAATCTGTGTGATTTGTCCTATTTATTTATTTTGAACTTTATTTTGTGTACTAATTTTTGATGGTCACTTCAACATCCATTGCGGTTTATATATCTTAAATATAAATAACGAATCATGCGAAGCCGCAATGTAATTTGTAGTGGCGATAAACCGTTGTACACCTTAGCTGTCTAAATTTGTCGAGGAAGGCCCTGGAGTAAAGGTCAGAAGCTAGCGCTTTCGCTTTTGTTTCGAGCCACACTCAGAAAGCAGCAGAACTTTCGTCAAATCATCATAATTTCGTTCAAATGCCGAAAATTCCGAAAATACACCGCTTGCTCAAACTTGAAGTTGTGCGTTGAATTAAAAATTGCTCCCTTGTTAGTACGAGTACACCTGATACGTCAGAAGTTACGTCGTTACGCGCACGAATGCTTTCAAAAATTAATATTTGTTGTCTTTTCATAATTTCGCCAACTTTGTGCTCTTGTGTTGTTGATGGAAACTTCTTTGTTCTTCACTGTATCCCTGTTTTTATAAGACTACATAAAAAAGAGTAGGACTAATGTTTTTTGTACGTGTCATATTTTGCATTCACAATGCTATTTTGATATATTCTAATAAGAATATATCAAAATATATAATATATATATTTGATATTTTCTTAATTTAATAAAATTAAGAAATAAATTACGGTGAAAAAATTTCATGCGGGCGGGACTTGAACCGGCGACCTAGGTCTATGTACGACCTATGTTCCCTCTGAGCTACCGCACAATTTAATCTCGGCGCCGAAATTCTTTACCATATCCCATTTCCCCTTATAGGTAAGTATTAATAGCTATTATAGGTAGCTCAGATGGCATAGCATAGGTCTCCCGAGCTGCGAAAAGCAAGTCGTATCCCCCCTATTAATCCGAGTGAGTAGTATCCCAATACTTTCATTCCTTTTCCATTTTCAACAAATTCCTATCCTTATGCAACTTTGAAATGCTTTCGATGGGCAGCAGCGTCAGAAGCTCAAGAAGCCAAAGAAACTGCGCTCGCCAATCCGCCTGCCAAGCGTGGTGAGTATGGCAATATCCTCCCATGGAACGAAGTAACTTTGGGGGAGGCCTTTGTCCAGCAGTGGACTTTTTACGGTTGTAAGGATGATGGTCATCGTGAAGTTTTGCTAAAACTCATCTTACAACATCTTATTTGATATCAACTTCTTAAGAGTCGGCAACGCATCAGCACGCTCTGGTGTTGCAGATGTCCATGGGCGACGGTGATCACTTTCCATCAAATGGCTCGTCTGCTCGTATGCCGTCAAATATACATAAAAAAAACCTTATACTAATACTTTTTTAAATATTCTCGGAAAACGATCTTCTATTAAAAGTAATTCAAGTTCTTAGTTATATTTTCTCTGTTTCTTACTTGAAGTAGTTTCTTTTTGGATGTTGCATCTTCCCAAAAATATTTATTCGTAGAGGGGATATTGTCAGTAAAACAATATTGCGAGTAATAGGCAACGGCCCCTAAAACGCTGCACAAAAAATATAACCCAAAGCAATCTACTTACGGCTCCGGGGAACGAGAGAATTTATTTTTTCGCCCAAAACTTCTTAGCAAAGTTAATATTGGCAAAGATAACTTAGCGAATGAACATGATAACTACACAACGAAATAAGCTTGAAGATTGTAGCTTTTGAAAAATTGTTATAATAATAATAATTATTGCTTATTTCAGACTTCCACATTGGTCCATATTACAAAAATTAATTGAAATAAATGTCACATTTTACAGAATTAAACAGTCTTACTAATTAAATTACAATTATGTTCACATGTCAAATTCAAATTAAAGTTTATGTGTTATTTTAGTATTTAAATTACTTCTGGTATGTGTTTGATTCATTCGTTTAATAATTCCTTTAAGAAAAACGTTTAAAGTTTTAAATGTATCTAACCTAATCTTATAGTATTAAGTTATGACACGAATGTATTAATTTTTTAAATAAGAAAAAAACTATTTAAAACTATTTATTATGTTAAAAACTGCATAATGGTATCTTTTTAAGATAATAACACTTTACCACCTATTTTTTTTATCTATTATCCTTCTCGAGGTTGACTGGAAAAGAATATTTTTAGCATTAGGTCCACCTACTGTAGCTCTAGGCTCAATTTTTTTTAAGTAAATAAATTCTACATCTATAAAGTTAAGTTCTCAATGCGTTGTTTATCACCCTTTTCCACAAAAATGTATTCTTGCAAGTTCATAACTCCGTTGTACATTAATTAAAAGTTATTCAAAACGCTACAAAGGTCTCTGAAGCCAAAATTGTGTCGATACAAGTTGACCAGATAACCTTACAACTTAGTTGTTTCGAACAATATGATGTCAAGCGCTTGTTTGTTATTCTCAAAGGTTTCTCTTCCCTTTGTGATCGAAGTCATTAAGAAAGTTAATGAATGACGAAAGGGATGGTTTGAAAACAACTAATTTACTAATTAATGTTATTCTCCCTGCTTCGTGTTGGTTCTGATGGTCTTGCTTGCCCAGGCATAAAGTTTTGGCAGATTTGGAGTTGTGATGCGAGTTACGGGGTAAAATTAACCCTCCTTATTCATGTTAACCCAGTCTTGGATATTCACCAAAAAAATTAAAGATAGAATACAGGTATGACAGAGAGCCATGGAAAGATCGCTACTAAAAATAAGAAAATGTCACAAAATAAGAAATGTAGTAATAAGACAAAAAACTAAATTATTAGACGCCTTGGAATATGCGATGAAGGCTAAATGGAAATGGGTAGGCCATGTAGCACGCTTAAAAGACGGACGATGGACACAAAGAGTCACTACATGAAAGGTCCACAAGGTAAAAGAAAGCAAGGACACCCGAGGCAAAGATGGGAAGACGATATTGTGCAAGATGCGGGAAAAAATTGGATGCAAATAGCCCAAGATAGAGACAAGTGGCACTCTATGGAGGAGGCCTTTACCCAAAGAGGTGTTCTAAGTTAATTGTTTTCTTTCTATATATATATATTCTTTAATTGTAACTTGGAAATAATAAAAGGCTTATTATTTTATATTTATATATTCATGTTAACCCTCCTCCGCGTCCGAGAGTTTTTCTGGTTTCGTCCTGAGCATTTTATGATATATGGTCGGTCAGGGGTGTCTCCTCAACTGCCTGTCCGGTGATGGTGGTGGCATGGCATCGGGTACGCGCCCGGCTTTCGAGTTACTGCGTTGCCCTTAATCATCCGAGTGAGTCTCTCAATGCCTTCATTCCCTTCCCAAATCCAACAAATTCCTATTGCCCAGCTTAAAAATGCTTCCAATGAGCAGCAGCGTCGTAAGCACAAGAAAGAAACTGCGCTCGCCAACACGCCTACCAAGCGTGTTGAGTATGGCTATATCTTCCCATGTGACGAAGAATATTTGGCTTTGCACAGCTGTGGACTTCTTACGGCTCCGCTGATGATGATGATAATATTATGATATAGCAAGCTGGTCAGCTGATAGTAAGTGGCCATTAGCTGTGCTGCGTCGCCGCCCAGAGTCCGCTATTACGATAGCATTTATACAGTGATATGATTTGGTAGGGTAGACCAGAACTTACACCTAAATTCTTTGTTTTATTGTGGTTTAAACACCCTTTATAGGATTTTATATAGAGTATGGATAACATTTTAATTTCCATTTTATACTTTTCGGATTAAGTGGTTTATGAAAATAAATGTTGTGTTTTAAAATTCATATATTTGAAGACGACGCTTCTTTGCTTCGTTCGACGAGTGAGAGAGCCGGAGGCCTATCCTTCCCCCCTCCACCCCCCGATTTCCTTCGCCCCATGTCTTCCCCCAAACTCCTTGAAAGGCCACACCCCTGTTACACTCTGGTGTTGCAGTTGTCCACTGGCAGCGGTGATTACTTACCATCAGGGTATCATTTTACAACGAGCAAGCGAGTGCATGCTCGTTGTAAAATTTAAGTTCCATACACTCGTTGTAGGACAGGCAACCATGTAACCGAACGCAGATGTAAGACCACATGTATTATTTATTCAAAACCAACAAAGTGGTTATGTAAATGAACAGCCTTGGCACACATTATAGTTATCGAACATGACATAATCCATGTCTTGATTAAATAAAGTAATTTGGCACCACACCGCTATTAATTTGCTTTGTTTGAACATAACAACGCCATATTGTGGTAAACGCGTGTATATTTTTCCGTACATACGTACACTTTTAACCATTCGCCTCACACGCTATACGTGCTTTTTAGCTTTAGGTCCATTTAGCTTAGGTCCTGTCTTCCCTATAAGAAAGATGTACATATATATGTATTATATGCTTCACTTAGACGAAACTTCAGTAACACTGGTACATAAGAATCTAAGTAAATGAAATGAAATAGAATTTTATTCGATATCATGTATCTCTTTTTGAACGTCATATTATTATTTTTAATATTTGCAAAATCGATAAGCTACTAGCGTTTCGTAGAGAAGAATACGCCGAAAGAAACTCAGTACAGTATTGGTCCCTACGTGCCTGAAGGGCTACGCTTTCACATATTTATAACATATTGAATTATTTTACATTAATTACTGATGTATATTGATTAACAATTTATTGAATGTATTACTTCCATGGAGTTTTATCTGTTAGATAGACATACAATAGTAGGCATTTTTAGTAATTGATTTTAACAGCAATCTTAAACTTAACTAATGGCAGAGCCAAGTAATTTATACTGTATATGAGTAATGTAACAAACCCAACGTCATCCTAATATGTGTGTATGTAATTGTTATTATTTTCTTAGAATGTAATTATTTGCAGTTAGTAAGCATTTATTGATATTATAATTACTTTATATTATATTGCTAATTTTTATAACTTAATTTTCAGATTATATGGAATTATGTTAGTACTTAGTCACTTTTATCTCATATCAGTTTTCTTTAATTTTGCATTAAATCGCACCAGCCACACTTTAATTTCTGATTGGTCTCATGTTTATTGGTAGAGAATGCCCAATGGCATTAAGACCTCCAATTGTGCCTTTTTCTCAAAATATGCATAGTTTAAAAAAATACATATCTCAATCGAAGGAAAATATAATATCCTACTGCCTCGTCCAAAGCGAGGCGGTTAAATTTTACGCATCACTATCGCTGCATATATAGGTAACTGCACGTCAATCCTTTGGGTTTAATGAGCTTAGTCTCTGCCTTTCCCATAAGGAATACGTGATAATATGTATATATGTATTCTCTGCTTCACTTGGACAACATTGTAGTAATCCTAGTACATAAGAATCTACATATCTCAGTCGAAGGAAATATAATTTCCCACTGCCTCGTCCAAAGCGAGGCAGTAAAATTTTACGCACCACTATCACTGCGTATATGGGTTACTGCTTACTATAACGCCGTCAATTCCCATTCATTTCTCAATACGCATGCATATTACACATGAACGGAATCTAATTTAAGGGCGGCGGAAATTATACAAATCACTACATAGAATTTTATGATCGCATTATTGCTTCATGAGGGAAATCCGGCGCGGAATGAATGGAGCCAGGCGAATAATGACGGTATAGATAGATAGATATACCTACAAATTGATACAACTTGATTTACGGCGATGCATCATCATCATTACAGCTACCTCCGTGGTCCAGTGGTTAAGGCGTTTGCTTGTAGACCCGGGGGTTGTGGGTTCGATTCCCACGTGAAGCATACTTTATTTAGTTGTATCCAGTTTGGTTAGGACATTGCAGGCTTGAATCACCTGATTGTCTGATAATAAAGATTTTTCCGTGCTTCGGAAGGCACGTTAAGCCGTTGGTCCCGGCTGCCATCGGATAATCGTTAAAGGAACCACGTCAGAGGCTGAAAGGCGGTTCCGAAGAACACTGACACCAAAGAGTGCATGGACGATTGACCGTGACATCTACACGAAATGATGATGATGAGTAAGTATATAGTGTTCAATTAGAAGAGGTTTCAAGAAATACAAAACCAAATGTTATTATGACTGCATTGACCCATTTTAGGATGAGACTGGAACTAATTTTGATATTAAGATGGCTATACATGTACCTCTGTTCAGTAGCGGAGCAACCGGCAAGAGTATGATATCGGGCATAGAACGAGAGGCGGTTCCGAAGAACTCTAACACCAGGGTGTGCATGTTCGACTGACCGTGTCACCTACTCGAAATGATGACGATGAAGCAGCAAAATGTCCATTCGTTACTGGACAAACGCTTCTTCCAAAGATACTTCGTTCCATGAGAGGAAATTGCCATACTCATTACGCTTGGCAGGCGGGTTGGCGAGCGCAGATTCTTTGGCTTCTTGTGCTTCTGAGGCTGCTGCCCATGTTGAAATGCTTCTGATTTCAAAGCTGGGGAAGGAGAGGATTTGGTGGATTTGGAAAGGCAATGAAGGTGTCGGGATACTATTTTTGATTTATTTATTTAATTTTGAGATTTTTCTAGCATTTGGACAAAATTTCATCTGTAATCGCCTCAGGTGGCTTGGGATCTAAATGTATATTTTTTATTGAAATAATAATAGTTAGACTATATGATTATCCAGCGTTTTCCTGCGACCTTAGTCAGGTCATCCGACCATCTGGTTGGTGGATGTCCGACTCTGCGCTTGCCGATACGTGGTCACCATTCGAGATGGATGCAGGCCGCTTTCAACAGGTCGTATTGGAAATCCGAAATGAAATGAAATGAAATAGAATTTTATTCAAATTTGGATATCATGTATCTCTTTCTGAACGTCATATTATTATTTTTAATATTTGCAAAATCGATAAGCTACTAGCGTTTCGAAACGACCACTGCTGAGAAGAATACGCCGAAAGAAACTCAGTCCAGTATTGGTCCCTACGTGCCTGAAGGGCTACACTTTCACATATTTATAACAAATAGAATTATTTTACATTAAGTAATCACTGATGTATATTGATTAACAATTTATTGAATATATTACTTCCATGGAGTTTTATATGATAAATAGTCATTAATACAATAGTAGGCATTTTTAAGTAATTGATTTTTAACAGCAGTCTTAAACTTACCTAATGACAGAGCCAATATTTCTTCAGGCATTCTATTATAGAAGCGTATACTAAGTCCCAAAAATGAATTCATTGTTTTCTGTAATCGCAAAGTTGGTGTCGCTAATTTATTTTTATTTCTCGTATTCCTGTTGTGGATATCACTATTTTTCGCGTAAAGATGAAGATTGTTACGAACAAACATAATATTTGCAAATATGTATTGCGCGGGGAATGTCAAAATATTTATATTTTTAAACAATTCTCTAAGAGATTCTCTAGCACCTAGTTTATATATAGATCTGATAGCGCGTTTTTGAAGGACGAATATGGTATTAACTTCTGCTGCGTTACCCCATAGTAATATCCCATACGACATGACACTATGAAAGTAGCTGAAGTATACCAAACGCGCAGTATCAACGTCAGTCAACTGTCTTATTCTTCTAACAGCGTAAGCAGCAGAACTAAGTTTACCCGCTAAGGATGTGATATGGGCACCCCATTGAAGTCCCGAGTCAACTATCATCCCAAGAAATACTGTTTTATCTACCAAATCTATCGTTTCGTTTTCGACCACTATGCGTGTTGGTACTTTTGTAACATTCGGTAAACAAAATTTAATACACTTCGTCTTTTTAGCGTTCAACAGCAAATTGTTTCCTTGGGGGAGGCCTATGTCCAGCAGTGGACTTCTTGCGGCTGATATGAATATGATTATAATAATATTGTCTCCGATTTGGTTGTTAGCATTTCATTACTTTCGGCGTGCTGAATAAACGCGTTATTTCTGTACTCACTTTATTCTGTGTAGCCGAAGGGACTCGAATTGAGCACGCAACCGGCAAAAAGTTACGATTATTAACATTACAACACACGGGGTGCAATCTCACAATACAGATTGAGACATTAATGGGCTAATGGCTGCTTTTATTTATTTCTATTAGGCAGGCAACGAGTTTTGAATGAAATTATTACGAGTACTGGCTTTTACGCGCTGCTTCGATCGCATTACTTACATAATAATACTTTTGTGATTTTAGTTTAAAACTGTTGTTTATAATTTAGTTAAACACTTAACATAATTTCACTAACAAAACATGTACAACCATTGTTTTCGCTTTTTCAATTATTTTTAAAATATCTTTGTTACATTTTTTTTAAACAGACTGTTCCTATATTGGACGGAACATTCAAAGTTCAGCAACACACGTAATTGTCATTTAGTAAGCTATGGATAGCGTAGTTGGTAGCACTTATATCAATATTGTGTTGTTAACATACGAGTATATTAGTTTTAAGCCTACGAGTGTAAACGTTAGCTGACCTAAATAAAATGAAATAATACAGCGTGTTTTTGAACCCCCTAGCTATATTGAAATCTGGGAATCAGAATCCCTAATGGAATACAGAATTGCAAGAAAAAAAGGTAAAAAACCAAAAAATTAATTTAACCTTTCATAGAAATTTGACCTGCTGATCGGCGACTTTGTATGGGAAACCTAATTTTATTTTTCGTTCATTTTTTCGTTCGTAAAAAATTATATAAGCCGCTTCCAACCGGTCGTATTGAAAATCCTTGGGGAAGGCCTATGTCCAGCAGTGGACTGCTGCGGCTGATATGATGGGTCAAAAATAAACTAACACCAATGCAAGCTTCAAATATTCAAGAAGAATAATAATGGGATCGAATGAGTGATTGAGAAACAGAGAGAGAGATAACCGCTACAGGTCATTTGGAAAGCTATGTTCATCCCAAATTAATCTTCAAAACAATTATGGTTACAGCAGCCTGGGTAATTTGTCTAAGCATTCCAGTTGCCCAATTTAAGATAAATCAGAATGTCTTACTTGAAGCCTCGCTTTAATCAATCTATTGGAATTCCTTCGATTACAATTCTATTGGAATAAGTTTACATATGTAAAGTTGAACGGCGAGTTAGTAAAATTAGTCAGTTTCATACGTAGGGTAGAGCGTGAGGTGGCAGGACATTTGATGTTTAGCTTTGCAGTCGGCCTGAAAATTGTAGGGCCACTGGGATCACTCCGATGCAAAGCGTGCTGAACAAGTACCTCGTTCTACCATAGTTACAGCCTAAGACCACCTTTCGACCTATAGACTAGTGTATCTTGATGGTTATGTTACAACGAGTATCGATAATGGACATGTCCAAATCAAGGAACTTGGCAACGCGCTGCAATTTTTTTTCTTCCCTACTATCATTGAATACGTGTCTATTAGAAAAAAAAGGCAGGTCATCCTCGATCTCAAGATAAAGGAAGTTTGGACATAGGCTAAGATAATAATATAACAGTTTATAAAATTGCTGTAATATAAATGGCTTCTTTAACGAAAGCTTAGCACCAAATATTTCTGCTTGATTGTGAATGTAGTATATTACATTATACTACATTTACGAGAGGTAATAACACATTGTAGCCAATCGCCTCTTTAATCGCCAGCCAATTGGACCAGTGTGGACCAAGCTTATGCATCGCCGCTATGTAGAGAATGCGAAGGGACGCAATTTTGATGAAACTGTAACGCATTCCCTTTCTAATACAGAGAATGTAATCAAACCCGAAACTTAAGTGGTATGAAGATAGCTCTATGAATTAGTTTGTATGATTAGATACAATATCACGTCTTTGTCCCTTACGAAGATGATAGAGCCGAAAGAAGTAGGATTATGATATCATAGATCTAGAAATGTTTGGAGACGGTGGAAGACTTGAAAATGCGCAACGTGCGTGCGACGTCATAGGTTGCAATTTGAAGAAAATGCTGCCCTGTACCACCTGGTCAAATTTCTACTACCCCTGAAATACTATAGTATAGCTGGAGAATCATTATTGTTGCTGTCTTAAATCCTGACGCGACCGAGGGAAAACAGAGCATGACGTCCGCCATTGCATTGTGGGTAGGTACTTTGCTGACCCTAGAACCTGCCGTCCGGGGCTGAGCATGGGCTTCGGCTAGCCCTGCCCTAGATTTGAGGCTGGATTTTATGATCCATAAGAATAATGTGGCCATCCACATTTGGCTGGTTATTTGTATATATAAATGGAATTGAAGAAAAGTGATAGCGAGGGCCACATATCTGAACTTGGCCTTAGTTCTTATTATCGGCCTGGGCTCTGTTTACCTGTAAGAGATAAAGACGTGATAGTATGTTTGTATGTATGATAACGAAGGAAGGATGATTCCCTTGATGACACCAATTTCTTTCTTCGTTCTACTATGTCTGCAGAGAGACAAGCAGCGTCTTATTTTCTTGGCTCCTTTGACTTCTCTCATCTAAGTAGGAACGATCTTCAGCTGATAAGGTAGTACCAGTGGGACAAAAATGGTAGGCCTACGAATCAAGTATCATGATTTAAAACCAAGGGTGGCTAGTTCTTCGGAAACGTTCACTTACACTTAAAATACATAGTTATTTACACTAAGATACAGTACAAGAAGATCTTTGCTTATGAATCAGTCAAAAAGGCCAAGCCAGACAAATCAGAGGCCACAACCAGAGGCCGTATAGCCCGCTCATAATACCTATCTTCTAAGATAGGTTTGATTTTCCTACTGTCTGTTAATTTTACGATGATAAATTAAATAAAAATAAACCTTAATAAATAAAATTTCACGAAGTATCAACACAGGCGAGAGAAGTCGCACCCGGAAGCTCCTAAGACTTACCACAAACCATGAAATACAAATTTTAAATGCATTTTTATCAGTCGTAGCATCCGTTAGATGACATTATTATCTTCCTACGAGTATGTTAAAATTATATTTTTATAAAACGTGTTTGAAACATGTTCAGCTCAGCGGGACATTGTTTTTATGACGTCAAATATCATGTTTCTTAATTATAATAAAATATTCAGCCTCCGTGGTCCAGTGGTTAAGGCGTTTGCCTGTTGACCCGGGGGTCGTGGGTTCGATTCCCACCGGAAGCAAACTTTGTTTAGTTGTTTCCAGTTTGGTTAGGACATTGCAGGCTTGAATCACCTGATTGTCTGATAATAAAGATGATTCCGTGCTTCGGAAGGCACGTTAAGCCGGTGGTCCCGGCTGCCATCTGGTAGTCGTTACAGGAACCAAGACAGAGGCCGAGAGGCGGTTCCGAAGAACTCTGACATCAGGGTGTGCGTGGTCGATTGACCGTGACACCTACTCGAAATGATGATGATGATGATAATGATAATAATGAATAAAATATTAAAAATATATGGGGACTAAGTGGTAATACAATACATTTATTGCAGAGTAGCTGTCGCTCACGGCTCCGCTAACGTTAATGTCGATCCCGCGAGAACAGTACTTTTTTCCGAGATGAATGGTGGCCTATGTGTTAATCCAGATTATAATCTAGATCTTTGCAAATTTTCGTCTAGATCTATTTAGCTATTTTCATGTGATGGAGTACCAAACATTCATACATACTCACAAACTTTCGCGTTTATAATATTACTAGCAGTGCCCGCGATTCCATTCCCGTATATTACTAATTAATTATGCTATGTTTGTATGAGAGTCACGTCTTATCTTAGCTATAGCCTATCCTATTTATCGCCCAAGTATCATAAAATTCAGTCAATTCGCTTAAGAGTTATGGAGGACCGTACATTCATAATAATTAATAATAAAAATTCATTTAAATACATACATAAAGAAAAAAATCTAAAAATCGTTAATTTAGTTTCATTCAATATAATTTATGCAGCTTATAAACACGATATCTCTGAAAACAATGTAACTTTCTCCCTTACAGGTTTATTATTAGTATTGATTGATGATGATGATGATGATTAATATGGTTTATTCATAATTTCAGCCGCAAAAAGTCTACTGCTGGACACAGCCTCTGGAGGATTCTTCGTTCTATGGGAGGATATTGCCATTGTCATCACGTTTGGCAGACGGGTTAGCGAGCGCAGTTTCTTTGACTTCTTGTGCTTCCGACGCTGCTGCCTATCTGAAACATTTTGAAGCTGGGGACCGATAGATATTTGAGGGATTTGGGAAGGGAATTAGGGTATTGGGGTACGACTCCCTCGGATGAATGGGGGAAAATGCTAGCTGGAGGCCGGGTAAGCCGTGTGGTATCCGGCAGAGTAAAATAGGACCACTCCAAATCTTCCCATGGATGTCGTAAGAGGCGCCTTAGGAAATACAAGCTAAACAAAGCTCATAAACATCAATGAGACCTCTCCAACCCGTCTGGCCAGCGAAGAGAGTGTAGGCTCTGTCTGCTCTGGCCAAGTATGGCTCCGGTAGTACCGAGAGGGTCCTGCTCCTGCAGTGGAGACTAAAAGGACCTGCTGACGAGACGGAAGCGACTTCATTTTATTATACAATGTAAAGACGCCTATTTTGCGTAAATTGGCTGTTACTCTTAGGCAAACACACACTATTCTGATTTCTATGCATACACACTATTAATAACATTATCGCGTGTTAAGCAACTCAAATAAGGTGGCTACAATCTTTCGTAAAAAACTTACAAAACCTCGGCAAGTCTTTTACATTGGTTAATCTCGCCCCTTGATCTAAAACAACCCATGTTTTGCCGCCCACCACTCCTACAGGGGTACGCCGCTAAGCTGCTTGCCCCGGTCAATTGAATACAATCGCGCGTGCCGTCCATATCGATGAGGTGTTGTTTACAATGGCTCAGAACGTAGCCGACACGAGAGCACGAGACATGAATACGGAGCCGCTTGTAGGCTAAGAGCTAGTAAATTTAAAATTTCTTTAGGAACTCCTATACGAAAATATAATTTTTACTTTGAGACAATTTACTTTGCGTGCTTCCGCTACCAGTTAGTTCATGCAAACTATTGCTGGCCAGCGCCCACCCACTACTGGTTGTCCATTCATGCCCGCCACCAATAGTTGATGCATGCAACCCTGGTCGATACCAGGGTATAAGTCGAAAAAATATAAATGTTACAGCGAAAGTAGTATATTTAGGTTTTATATATATAGCGTGCTTTTGAACCTCAGAGCTATATTGAAATCCTGGAATGAGAATCCCTAATAGAATACAGAATTGCAAAGAGAAAAGAAAAAAAAAGATTAGTTGATATTTTTACGTGATAACGGTGGAAGAGAAATAATTACGTCACAAGCTGAATGTTTAGGCCGATCGTGCCTCTCTATCGCTTGTTCCGCGCTCTCGCTTGCACACGGAACGTGACACTTTTTCATGCGTGCAGACGGCGTTCATCGAATTATAAGACGATAACACGTCAAAAAATAAAAAATAGACTTCCCATAGAAATTCGCCCAGCTCATCGGCGATTTTGTATGGGAGGTCTAATTTTATTCAGTATTTTAACATTTTGATATCTAAAACATCTTCAATCTAAAAATAATAGAACAAGTAGCTATTAAACAAGTATTATAAAACCTCTGCACATAAAACCAGTTTTTAATATCACTTTATTCTCAAAAACAATACGACTTTTGATTAAATCTTTATTTTACTGTTCTATTATATGTTCTATAGATGACTAACTTATTTAATAAACCGCTTGCCGTTCCACATTTTTTAGTTTTCGATGCCCGACAGGGTTCATATTACACCTAATATAACTACAGTGCAATATCCTAATCCTAACTAATATTATAAGTGCGAAAGTGAGTTTGTTTGTTTGTTACGCTTTCACGCCGTAACTACTGAACCGATCATCATGGAATTTTGCATACAAGTTCTCTGGAGTACGGAGAAGGACATAGGCTACCTTTTATCCCAGACAAAAGTACTATTCCTGACAGGGATCGACATTAACGCGGGCGGAGCCGCGGGCGAAAGCTAGTATTATTATAAAAGCTGATGTAATGTGCAATTTGAAATGCAATAAATGAAATGAATTGAATTGAATATGCGTAAGCGCTTATAATGCGCACGCCAAAAGTCCTAAAAGAGCGTAGATTTAAAGCAGTAAGAAACAAACAATATAGATAACCGGCGTTCCTCACTTCATAACTGCAATTTATCGTCCATTACCAACATCTCAACTTCGCGAATAACGGCGAGAAGAACTGTTTGGGAACAATGGACGGGGCGTTATGCTTTTGTTTATTTCGTACCTTATCCTAATACACAAATAATCTTTGAGATAAATAACCTTTCAAATAAAAAAAGCGGCCAAGCGCGAGACGGACTCGCCCATGAAGGGTTCCGTAGCAGCAAGTAACATAATATAAAAGTTATTGTACCTACTTCGTTGTAACTTTGATTAAATGAAAGGTAAATTGCGGTTTATGATTTACAACGCATTGAAAAACTACTTACTAGATCTTGGTACTTGGTACATCATTCCGTATGTCACAGACACTTTTTCCGAAACTATAAGTACTATACCGTTGAAACTTGGTAAGTATATGTATTCTGTGAACCACATTAAGATTTTCATACAAAAATAGAAAAAAAAAACATACTTTCCCCATACTTAGAACTGTAACTCATTTTTTTATCAAACCCATATGTGTGGGGTATCTATGGATAGGTCTTAAAAATGATATTGAGGTAATAATATATTTTCCAAAGTGGTAACATGTGCCCAGGAGGGGGTTTCCCTGTAATTTCGAAAATAAGAGAATGATAAAACTAAGAAGCTACAGTAGTTATTCAGGCAATATTAACTTTAATCGAATCAATTTATCTTTTCCATCGCATTCTGAAGTAGTCACGAAAAATAACGAAGCTTAAGATTGGTTGATAACCTTTGTATCTAAAACTTGCGGTTGAAGTGATTTAATTTGCCTTGTAAGATTTTATGGGCTATAACTGGTAGCTATTAATGAGTTCATTTCGGCGTGTCTTGTGATTTGAATTGTATTTTGTGAGTGTAAGTGGCAATCATTGACCTTAGATTTACAATAAATAAATAAATAAATATATATACGGACAAATCACACAGATTGAGCTAGCCCCAAAGTAAGTTCGAGACTTGTGTTATGGGATACTAACTCAACGATACTATATTTTATAACAAATACATATATAGATAAACATCCAAGACCCAGGCCAATCTGAAAAAGATCATTTTCCATCTTGACCTGGCCGGGGATCGAACCCGGTCACTCCGTGTCACAGGCAGGCGTGTTGACCGCTGCGCCACGGAGCTAGTCAATCCGTCTAAAGTTCATCAGCATCATCATTATCAGGTCAGGAGCACGACCCTCTCTGTACTACTATAGCCATACTTGGCCAGAGCAGCCAGAGGACTTGGCTTACACTCTCCTAGCTGGCCAGACGGGTTAGAGAGGTCTCATAGATGTTTATAAACTTTGTTTAGCTTGTATTTCCTAAGTCGCCTTCTACGACATCCACGGGAAGACTTGGAGTGGTCCTATTCTACTCTGCCGGATACCACACGGCGTTATTATGACAAGAATTATAAAAAAATAATTATAACATACTAGTTTTAGCCTGCAGCTGCGCTCTCGTAAATGAAACAAGTTTTTTTTTTGCAAAAATTCCATTTTTGTAACATGGTTTTATTATTAACGTAAAGTCTACTCTACACTGTAAAGTGCTTTCTAAGACAAATCAAATGAGATAATTAAGTTTAAGAGTTCCTATGGTCACCTTCTGACTCCATCATCAGACCAGCGCAACGATTCCATAATATTGTACTTTCATCCAATTTACACATGCATGCTAAATTTCAGCTCAATTAATAACCTGGAAGTGGATCAAACTTACCTCGCAAGATTTGATTACAGACAAACATCGGGACAGGTGAAACTAAATAAAAACTGGTAAAACATCTTGGTAATAGTACTTTTTTCAGACTGAAGATATCCTACTTCTTTTTCCGAACCTTATTATAGCACCATACTTAATTGCATCTAAATCGGTTCAGTGGTCGAAGCGTGAAGTGGTTTATGACAGACAGATCGGTAAACAGACTGATAGAGATACTTCCGCGTTTATAATATTATCTAGCATGGATTCTAGATAGTATATAGATTATAAATCTGTTACATTTGTTTTTCTCATTCATGTCTAAATCTCTTTCCCCTGTCCCCTGGCTGGCCCTGAATACATTTATACTTACGCATTTATTTGCTCCATAATATACTCTTCCATGCTGGTCTGGGAGAAAAGATAAAACGTAGAATGTGCCAACTGCTTCTCTTCTCGCGCAGACCGTAGCGTCAAGGGAATGGGCGAAAATCTAAAGAATCATGACAATAGGCGATGCGGCTAGCAACTTATTACTATTTTGATTCCGTTTTCCACCTTAACACCCTCCAAGACGCTAAACGTGGCCTTTCGGTCTTATGACTTGAGGCTCTGTCTATCCCGTAAGGGATAAAGACGTGATAATATGTATGTATTTGCTTGATTGATAAAATCAAATTTGTAACCATATTATAAACTAGCGGCCCGCCCCGGCTTCAATGCAAACAAACAATCAAATCTTCCTTTTTATAATATTAGTGTAGATGTAGATATGAAATGTTTATTTCGTCTTTCGCATCTAAAAGTATTTCCCCTGTATTGTTGGCGAGCTCCGTGGCGCAGTGATTAACACGCCAGCCTGCGACACGAGGGTGCCCGGCTTCGATCCCCAGTCAGGTCAAGATGGAAAATAATCTTTTTCAGATTGGCCTGGGTCTTGGATGTTTATCTATATATTATTATGTATTTGTTATAAAATATAGTATTGTGGAGTTAGTATCCCATAACACAAGTCTTGAACTTATTTTGGGGCTAGCTCAATCTGATTTTCCGTATATATTTATTTATTTTTATAGTTTCGGAGTCTATTCAATGCAAACAAACAATCAAATCTTCCTCTTTATAATATAAGTGTAGATATGAAATGTTTTATTTCGTCTTTCGCATCTTAAAGTATTCCCCTGTATTGTGGTCCCCTGTCCCCTGGCCGGCCCTGAATCCATCATACTTATGCATATAATTGATACGCGCGTCGCATGCAAAGGGCGGCAAATGGATATGATAACGTTGTGCTGTGGCTTCTGATGATGGCGGGATTATTAAGTATGTAAGCTCGAGTCCACATATATTATACACTTGTATACTCGTAAAAATAAATAAATAGGGATATATCACATAAAATAGCCTACAGTAAGTTGTGAACTTGTGACGTAGGATTATTGAATCAAATAGTAGGTAGTCAAATTAATTTCAAAGACATTACATTATACATACATATAGGTAATAATGAATTAATTAACACTAAGAAAACTTAAGCGACGTAATTTAATAGTCAAACGGAACGTACTGTACTGTTAATTATTACCATCAACAATAATAATATTTAATTAATAATAAAAAATTTATGTCATAATAGTTAAAGTTCACCTAATGATATTTAATTTTTTTTTAATTTTATAGTTGGAAAACGGAATCAAGCATTGAAAGGCGATACCTATTCAAATGTTTCCTTAGATTTTCTCCCATTTTTCTTTCTTATAAAATGTCACCTAACTCTCTCTCTCTCTCTCCCGTCTTCTATGGTCTATGCGGGAAGAGAAACATATGGTATATTATACGTTTTTTCTTGTTTTCCAGACCACCATGAAAGAGATTGCACCCATCTATCTCTATTTAAGGCTAGGCTCTAGTGGTCTGCTATTGTACTCTCCATTTCATACACTAGTATGTTGGGTTTTTCAACACCTGTGATGTAAATATTAAAACACTGTTAAGATGCACGAAATGTTTATTGTTATAATATGTTAAAAAATTTTATGTTAGTACACCGACCGTGTCGGCGTCTATACATGTACTGGCTCAAGTTTTACAATAAAATAGCGATGACTTCGCCACCCACCAATACTAACGAACTGCTGGAGAAAATTGTGGAACGAGAGCGAAGGGCTAACAATATTATCCTAGTTGGCGTAAGAGAAAGTGATTCCGATGCTGGTATTGATAGAAAACAGCATGATGCGGCATGTGTGAAGGACATATTGAAGAATATAAATAGCGAATGTGACTATTCTGAAAAGGTGATAGCATTGCAACGACTAGGCCGCCGCGAGCCCGGAAAAACAAGACCAGTAAAAGTTGTGCTCAGATCCAGACAAGAGGCTCTGCAGATACTAAAGAACAAGAGTAAGGCCAGCAAAGAGGTAAGAGTATATGATGATAAAACACCCAAACAACGCGAGGAGCTGGAAAATCTTCGGACGTCTCTGAAAAAGCGCATTGAAAAAGGGGAAACTGGTTTAACAATTAAATATGTTAAGGGCAGCCCGAAGATAATCCTGCTAAAAAACTGACTAACTCACAAAGATCTCCATATACTGACCTTGTAATTATGTACACAAACTTATCATCCCTACACTCAAAGTTTGATCTTTTTTTGGCTTATATAACTAGCACCAAACCTTGTATTGTGATTGTTACTGAAACCTGGCTCAACACTAAAGACTGCAATGGCACATACAATGTCCCTGGCTACACCTTGTTTAGATTAGACCGCAGGCATAAGAAAAACAAACAAGATGGAATGACTAGACGTGGAGGCGTGGCAATGTACCTCAAGCACTGTGTGAATGGTATCCCATTAATTGGAAGACTCAATAAGAGGTACATGTGTGACGACGTTGAGGCATTGTATGTAGATATTCAGTATAGTACATATGATTTTCTTGCAATAGGTGTATATCGACCTGATGATAATATTGAATGCATATGGAGACCTCGCGACACTAAATTGCTACAAAACCTCATGGCAGCCACAGCCAACAACACAGCATAATAGCAGGTGACTTCAATTACCCAACTATTAAATGGCCAATTAGTACAGACCAACATCAGTCTGGCTCAGCAGAACTGTTCACAAATGCATTTATTGATAGTAACTTGTTCTAATTAGTTGACAAACCCACAAGATTCCGACTTGGGTACGAACCATCTTTGTTAGATTTAGTTATGGTTAATGAGGAATCTCTTATTAAAGGTATAAAATATAAACCACCAATTGGAAAAAGCGACCATTGTGTATTGGAATTTAGTGTACAATGCCTACTACAAAGTTATGGCACAGTTCCGAAGCTCAGACGACACTACCAACATATTGACTATGAAAGCTATAATAGTGATTTACGTCGGAATCTGGAGAACGTTAATGTATCAGGAGACTTGGATCAATTGTGGACTGGAATATTAACTGCTATCACTGTGACAACCAACAAACACGCGCCAGCAAAAATTACAAAGATTAAAACAAAAAATAAACCTTGGTTCGATGATAATATTATTAAATTAGTGGATGAAAAGAAAGCTCTTTGGGACAAATATAGATTGACAGGGGATCTAGAAGATTATAAGATATTTAGAAAGGTGAATAATAAATGTGTTGCCACTACTAGAAAACGAAGAAGTGACTTTGAATCAAAACTTCTAGAAAAGGGAGACAAGTCCTTCTATTCTTACATCCGTCGAAACATTACATCCAAAGTCGGCATCCCTCCAGCAGTTAGAAGCCAGAATGGTGATCTGGTACCGCACCCCAGTGACATTGCTAACGTATTTGCTGAGGAATTCCAGAAGGCCTACACTCAAGAGCCAGCGTTGACACAAAACCCAGTGATCGACACCATAGCTCGAGTGGAAAACAGTTTATGTGATATAATATTCACCACTGAGGATGTAAAGAAGGTAATTTCAACCTTAAAAGTACAATCGTCTCCGGGACCAGATGAGGTACCACCATGTATTCTGAGGAACTGTTCAGAGACGCTTGCTCCTGCACTTGCTATACTAATGAACATGTCTTTTGGAAAGGGATATCTTCCACAGGACTGGAAACATGCATTGGTGACACCAATCTACAAAAAAGGAGACAAAACACTTCCAAGTAACTTTCGCCCCATCAGTCTAACCAGCATCATTATAAAAATAATGGAAAAACTAAAAAGTACTAAGTTAACTTAATTTCTGAATAGGGAGTGTATAATATCGGCCAAGCAGCATGGATTTGTCGAAAAAAGATCAACTATTAGTAACCTATTATCTTGTATGCATTCTTGGACCAAAGAGGTTGACAATCACAACCCCATAGACGTTTGTTACCTTGACTTCGAGCGTGCATTTGACAGGGTTCCTCATCAACGCCTTCTAGTGAAACTTGACCACTTCGGAATACGCGGCTCACTCCACAGATGGATTAAAAACTATTTGAAAGATAGAACATATCAAGTGCGAGTTGGCAGTTCTCTTTCCCAGAGGAAATTTGTGCTAAGTGGTGTACCACAGGGATCGGTGCTCTCTGCGCATCTCTTCGGAATTTTCATAACCGATCTAATAGAGATAATACAGTAACAATCCGCCTTCTTTGCTGACGATGGAAAATTCTTTGCCAATCCAATTACTAGTTCTGGACAACTCCTAGAAGACCTTAACCGAATTCACGGCTGGACCAAGGAATGGGTAATCAAACTCAACATATCCAATTGTTGTATACTGCATCTAGGTAGCACAAACACTAGAGTTTGCCTTGGAGGAAGTACTCTAGAGACAGTAAAACTGCAAAAAGACCTAGGTGTTCACATTTCAGCAAATTTAAAATGGGAGGAACACATCACCACAATAGTTAAGAAAGCCAATTCCTTTATCTACATCATACGGCGATCCTTCCAGACAATGACAGTTGAAGTATTTAGAAAAATCTATAAGACCTATATACGACCCTTGCTTTAATATGGTTTCCAAATTTGGAGTCCATACTTTCAGAAAGATATCAATCTAACTAAAATACCCCAAGCCCTTCGCCGTATGTCATATGAAGAGAGACTGCACGCACTGCGCCTCACTACTCTGGAAGAAAGACGGCTTCGTGGTGACCTTATTGAAACCTATAAGATCCTTACACAACAGTACAACCTACCTGACATTCAAAAAATTTATAATATGATGGAGAATACGCAACTATTAAGAGGACACCACCTTAAACTAAATCGCAAAACAGCTAGAACCAACACTGCCCATCATTTTCTTAGCAATAGAGTGGTCCATAACTGGAATAGACTTCCTGATGATGTGGTCTCTGCAACCTCAATAAACTCCTTCAAAAATAAATTAGACAAGTGGTTGAGTACAAATAAAGTGTCATTATTGCAAATGTGAACATTTAAAGTGACAATTCGTTATCAGTGAATAAACTATATCCACAGACATTAACAAATTAAACACTGCCTGAAATAGACACATCAGCTGAAAAGCTGCTCGTCTATAATTAAATAAATAAATAAATAAAATAATGCCGACGCGTACGTAATGTTCGGTGCAAACTAAACAAGGAAATATCCACTAGTGTGCACGTTATATTACGATTATCCTTCACCGGAAGCTGGTAGCGGTTGTTAAAACTGACCTTACTTGAGTTAGATTGGGTTACAAACTCAGAAATACAGGTCGGGTCGGCTGGAGCTTAAAAGTGGGACTTCTATCTAATGGGTTGGGCTCCAGACCATTCTGCCATTTATAGGACCAGTGCTAGTAAGAAGAACGAGAAAACTATGAATTAGTTTGATAGATAAAATATTTATTTGCTCATCAGTATCACATATATACATACGACATTAAATAAAAAAACAATTAAAGTAATTAAAACTTAAATCTAAGGCATGCATCTGTATGCCAGAGTAGCACAAAACTGTTGATTTTCAGCTGGAAACCTTGAGAAAGCGCGAACGAGAGCAATTTCACAAGTCCACCCTTCTGATCCGCACTAAATTACATTGACTGCACAAACGGGAAAAGACGTCATTTTCGAATAGGTAGAAAGGTTTTAGTAGAAATTAGGTAGTCCAATACAGCATCATAACAGCTAAGGGCAGAGAATGCAATCATGACTCACGAAAACGGACCAAGTGCGAGTCGGACTCGCGCATTAAGGTTTCCGTACCCTTATCTATAAGTTTAAATTTATTAAAAATATTTTTATTAGATTATGTAACTAAACATGTATGCTTTTTGCAATTTTTCCTCTATCTGTGACGTTGCTTCGTACCGGTTGGTGCTTTTATTCCTTTGTGAATGTCAAAAATTTACGGCTGTATCTTTTGATTGCGTTGGCTTAGATATTTGATTTTTCAAATCTCCAAGGGACAGTAGTAGACCTGAGTATTTGATATGAATTTCAGCTTGATACCTCAACGAATTCTGGGAAAAAGAGTCTTGACAGACAACAAAGCGATTTTTCCTTTCGAGCGTACCTCGAAAGTAAAAACCCAAAATAAATGATATATTGATAAGGCCATGTATGATTTTTATATTTTCGTGCTGCAAAAACTACACACGAAGTCCTTATCAAATCGCAACCCATCTCTTACTAAACACAACGTTGCTTAACCATAAACCGATTGGAGACTACACATGAATACTTGAACGCTTTCTTGCATATTGGATAACACATATGGTGGACGAAACACCATGCATATCAATGGCGTAGACCTCTACAATACTGGATTGCCTTATGGTTTACGGCGTCTAATATTTTTTCCTTTTTTTTATGGCGTACGTCGGCTAACGAGCAAGCGAGTCACCTGATAGTAAGCGATCAGCCGTGCCTATGGACAACTGCAACACTAGCGTGTAACAGGAGCGTTGCCGCTCTTTCAAGGAGTTGGGGGAAGGATATGGGGGAGGAAATGGGGGAAGGATGGGCCTCCGGCTCTCTCACTCATCGATTGCAGCATAGCAGCGGTAAAGCTTATACTCAAACGTCGATTTTCTGTGAGAGTGTAATTTATATCAATTCGCCTCTTTTTAATAATATTTTTTAATATCAAGAATATTCGTTGTTCCTACGGCAACTAGGTCAAACCACTGACTTATCATGTGGAAAGCATATTCATATAGGTTGGTGTGCTATAACAACTTTATCAAATAAAATGACAGGATATATCTCTCGCGACATCGTACGCGTGTTGGTAAATATCTAGCTCCTGCGTGCTTCGGAGGCACCCTAAGCCGTTGGTCTTGGCTGTCTTCGTTGATGGCAGTGGTTACTCGTGTTGGCCACTTACACATACAGAAAAAAACAAACGTGTAAATTTTTCAATCCACGCCAAAGTAGATATTTTTAGACAGTTTGTGATGAATAAAAACATCTGATGATTATATTAGCCTCTTATAAATACGAAAAACAATCGTACAACATAACTATATTCGTTATTAGCTTTGACTAGTCTGTTCCTTAATGAAGTCTACGTCTGCATTGAATAACTAACACACATGGCGCGCTAAACATCGTGAATAACAATAATAGCGTTGTTTACAGCACCGGGCATGGTGGGCATCCGAATACACCGTGCTTAACCTGTGCTATAACATTGTAAAGTAGCTGGCTTAGTGACAATATTCATTAAGTTTTGGCTTGTATACTGTATAGTAAGTATTCATTAAGTGTTGGTGAGCCAAAACTTACAATGCCACAAGTCATAAAGACCACGTTTAATATAGTCATAAACCTGGTCTTTATGACTTGTGGCATCAAGCTGTGTCTACTCCTTAAAGGATAAAGATGTGAAAATGTGTATGTGTGACTTTTAGGAGTATTTGGAGGTTTTAGTGTTGTTTTTCATATTTGTAAGTGACCTATTTGACAGCTCCGTGTAGTTAACACGCCAGCCTGCGACACGAGTGTGCCCGAGTTCGACCCCGGTTAGGGCAAGATAGAAAATGATCTTTTTCAGATTGGCTTGGGTCTTGATGTTTATCTATATATTTTTTGTGATATAATATAGTATCGTTGAGTTAGTATCTCATAACACAAGTCTCGAACTTACTTCGGGGCTAGCTCAATCTGTGTGATTTGTCCGTATATATTTATTTATTTGAATCTACCAATGCTTGATACGAGCTAGGTCAGGTCAGTGGTGTAATCCTTAACTGCTGTTATTTACTTCTCCCTCATTAATACGAGTGAGCCCGATGGTCCAGTAGGTTTAAGCATTATTAGTGCTTAGGTACGTTAAGCAACTCTGGGCGCGGTCCCCGCTGGGATGGGTGATCGCAAGTGGTACCACGCTCTCACAGAAAATGGACGTTTGAATAGAACCCTTTCGTTCGGTGAGTGAGAGAGCCGGAGGCCTATCCTTCGCTATTACACAACTCCAAGGGACAGTAGACTTGAGTATTTGATATGAATTTCAGCTTGATACTTTTACGCGGTCTTGAGGAAAAGGATCTTGACAGACCGACAGACAGACGGACAAGCAGACAGACGGACAACCGAGTGATCCTAATCGTTCGAAGGGTTCCGTTTTTTCCTTTTGTGGTACGGAACCCTAAAAAATAAATAAGGTCACTAATCCAAGCGAGAATCACACCCTGGGCTGCTTAAAATGCGCAAGCGCTACCTAACTCGCGGCTAGCAACAGATCGGAGCAATGTAAACAAAGTGTCATTGTTATGCGCGTTACATTGCCGACACAATAGCGCATAATGTGCTGTTCAAGAGCTGGCAAAACTTCATTATTGTTTTAGCAGTTTGGCTGCATGATAATGATGTGTGAAAGCTATAAACGTTTTAAAGCTGGACGCATCGCACGTATTGATGGTTGTAGAGAATAGACGAACAACAAAGGAAACGTAAATAAGCGATGCAGCTAGCAACCCATCATCGTTTAGGGTTCCGTACCCAAAGAGTAAAAACGGGACCCTATTAATTTCGCTCCGCTGTCCGCCTGTCTGTCTGTCTGTCCGTCTGTCACCAGGCTGTATCTTATGAACCGTGATAGTTAGACAGTTGAAATTTTCACAGATGATTTATTTCTTTTGCCGCTATAACAACAGATACTAGAAAATAGAATAAAAAAATATTTAAGGGGCTCCCATGCAATAAACGTGATTTTTTTGCTCGATATTGATAACGGCAACAGGTAGACACTTGAAATATTCCCAGAATATTTATTTATATATTTTCTTTTAAAAAAATAAAATTAATATTAAAGGGGGCTTTCATACAACAGACATTTTTTGGTGAGTTTTTATAGATAACGTTTCGGAACCCATCGTGCGCGAGTCCGACTCGCACTTGGCCGGTTTTTTATTATTGCTTACAAAATATTTGTATGCTGGTCAAATGAAAAAACCAGCCTATATGCTTTTTTCCTAACCATATTTTAAAATAGCATACCAATTTAATTACTTCTCTTCTTTTTTCGTTTCAAAGGATATGCTTGTGTGTAAGGTGCCATTTAAATTTCATCACAATCGGTTCAGTAGTTTAAATGAAGCCGGTTTATTTTTTATGAACGATTATATGAAATATTATTTTAGTTGGAGGTCAATAAAATTGAGTAAGTTGTTTGCGAGGGTTAAAAGGATGAATATTTCAAATTATATTGCTCCGCCATGAACCAGTCTATTTCAAAGTTACTCGAAAACACATTATGACCATAAAACAGCTGTAAATCCAACAGGGGCGATACATGCCAACACCTAATGTAAGTTTAATGTCGGCACTTTCGTTTTACGGTGTCTAAAATTAATCGGCACCGATGTGGTTTATGTTCCACGGGTGTCGAATACTGATCGCGAGAACGTAACCTAAAATATGTTACAGATCTGGCACCTTACCATTTAGGCGTTACACCGCCCGTGGTCACTGGACGACGACTGGATCAAAACGGAATGTTAGAGTTTACTGATGTTGCATTGCGAAGGTTTCAAATTAGTTTCATCACCTTTTGGACCACCTACCGCTGCAAATAGGCTGAGATGCCTATTTGCGTCCTTAGTATTTAAAGTCTGGTAGATTCCACTGCTGGACAAAGATCTCTCGGTCAGCAACTGTATTATTGGCCAATCTTTGAAGATATACATCTAAATCATCTCGTTATCTACGCCGTGGTATTCCAGGAAGCGTAGACAGCACGATCCGGTGGGTGGTGTCCTTAAAGACCAAGACCAACGTTTTGGTCCATAGTTCTGTTGACATACGTCTGACGTGCCCAATCTCACTTCAGTTTAGCAGCGGTGACAGCAACGTCAGTGACTTTTGTGATGGAACTTCGCCACCATTGCGCACTTTATCCGTTCTCTTGATGTTGATCATGTTGCTTTTCATGTCTAGTTGGCAAACCACGAAGCCAAACTTATGATCATCTATGAAAGACGAAGTCTAAGCTTTGTATGTTCTTCATAATTTATTCTCGAAAATGTTCTTTCTCTCTTCCTTAGGTACCCGTCAAGTGTACCAGACTGGTACTACTGGAACAGAAGTACTTCAGTACCCGTTGACCGAAAGGCTTAGACATCGATGGCCAACGCGTACAAATTATTTTCATTATGTACTGTTCCGGAATTATCCAAGGATGAACCCATCATCCAAAGGATGACGTCTATTAGGGATCAGGCAGTTAAAACTTTATCAAATAATAGTACACTATGAACGAACAATAACTAAATTTAGTTTAAATAGTGGAAGTTTGGCTTTTATGCAATCGGCTTGGTTTACTTACTTTGGCTTATAGTCCTATGTCCCCTGGTATCTGGGGCAGAGGGCGTCCACAAAGACTCTCCATCTCGATCTGTCATAAGCTACCCGCGTAACTTCACTCCAGGTCTTGCCTATTTTTTTAATTTCGTCAAGATCGGTACGTCGCCAGGTCTGTTAGCTTTTAGATAGTTTTGCCAGCTCTTGAACGGTACGTCGCCAGGTTGGATGCAATCGGCTTAGTATTAGTTTAATGTTTCGAGCACTTACGTTTGCATCTAAAATTATTCGGTACTGATGTAGTCCATGTACATTCTTTTAGAAATATGCATCACTTATATATACTAGCTTTCGCCCGCGGCTCCGCCCGCGTCAATGTCGAACCCTCGGGAATTTTTCCCGAGATAAAAGGTAGCCTATGTCCTTCTCCGTACTCCAGAGAATTTGTATGCAAAATTTAATGATGATCGGTTTAGTAGTTACGGCGTGAAAGCGTAACAAACAAACAAACAAACAAACTCACATTCGCATTTATAATATTAGTAAGGATAAGGAAGTAAGGATATAGTAAGGATAAGTAAGGATTGAGGACAGTATGTAAGGATTTAAGTTGTATTTGCAGCTTCTATACAAATATCTATTAGCCTGCTATCATCCGTAAAAGTGCGATACGAATTCATAACTCGGCTATTACCACGTGTTGATTACCTTAGCTTAAAAAAGATTAAAATATCCTTCTGTTCGGCTTTTTATTTAGCAGCGTGAGTGACGATATCTACGTTGTGTGAAATGTTTCCATAATTAGGCCGGCGGCAGTAGGCTTACAAGAACAATCTGATAAGGATTAACTCAGGCTGGGTGGTCGGCCGCTGGTTAAAGGGTGAAAGTTTAACACAAAACCTCTCAAAGGTGTTAAGTCGCACTAGGTAAAGTAACTCTCTGTCCGTTTGTTGGTTACCTCTTCCCGCTTCAACCACTGAACTGATTTTGACGGTATTTGGTATAGAGGTTTGAGGCCCGGGGAAGGACAAAGGGTGTCTGTCTTTCATCCCGGTATAAGGAACTGTTCCCAAAAGATCTATATGCATGCGAGCGAAACCGCGGGTGACAGCTACTACAAACATATAAATCACATCTGTATTCCTAACGGGGTAGAAAGAGTAAATAGCCCCGTAGTAGATAGCTGGAAAAGGAATAGAAACAGCGACGGGTTGCTTATAAGACCTTTTATTATTTTTCGTTGTGCTCTTGCTAACATTTAAGAGCTAGGCCTTGTAGGTGTCATTGTGTGGACAGAAACGCACACAATTGACTATTTTTGACAGGAAATATCGGAGTGGTTTTTGTCATTGCCTTCTCCAGTTTTCCAGTTTTGTTGTGGTAGAGCCACGCTACCGGCAAAATTCATTTTTGCTAGTAGCATGCATGGGCCGGATCGGCCGGGGAAGTACCACACTCTCACAGAAAACCGACGTTTGAGTAGAAGCTTTACCGCTTCTATGCTTCATTCGGTGAGGGAGAGAACCGGAGGCCCATCCTTCTCCCCCTTCCCCCATGTCCCCCATTTTTCTCTACTCCCAATGTCCTCCCCCCAACTCCTTGAAAGGCCGGCAATACTCCTGTCACACTCTGGTGTTGCAGTTGTCCATGAGCAGCGATGATCGCTTACCATTAGGTCACTTGCTCGTTTGCCGCCCGTTAAGATAAAAAAAAAAATGTGCACACACTAGTAAAAAATCGTACCTACGTACTACTACCGTTCAGGTTGCCTCACGTCTTCCTTCACCGGAAGCACGTAGTGGCCGGTGAAAATTACCGTACTTGAGTCAATTGGTCTACAAACTCAAAGGCATAGGGCGGAGTTTGAACCTGGCCCTTTAGGTGGCTCTCTTAGACCACTGAGCCACTACCGCTTTCCTTGTGCTATGAAGCTTTTATAAAATCAGTTAAGTGTTTTAAAAGCTTTTAATTAGTTTCATCTGCCCCGATGTTTGTCTGTAATCAAATCTTGCAAGTTAAATTTGATCCACATTCTGGTTATCGGTTGAGCTGCAATTTTGCATGCATGTGTAAATTGAATGACAATATAATATTATGGAATCGTTGCGCTGGTCTGATGATAGAGTCGGAATGTGGTCATAAGAACTCTTAAACTAAACAATGTACACCAATCGCGTTTGGGCTCATTTGATTTTTCTTGGACAACACTTTACAGTGTGGATTTGTTTGTAATACATCATCATCAATAGGTCTTTTTAGTCTCCACTGCAGGAGCATGACCCTCTCTGTACTTCAGGAGCCATACTTAGCCAGAGCAGACAGAGGATTTGGCCTACACTCTCCTTGCTGGCCAGACAGGTTGGAGAGGTCTCATTGATGTTTTCATAAACATGCTTTGTTTAGCTTGTATTTCCTAAGTAGCATCTTACGACATTCATGGGAAGACTAGGAGTGGTCCTATTCTACTCTGCCGGAAACCAAATGGCTAATATATAATAAAAGCTAGTCAAAAAAAAATTGCAAAAAAATGTTATTTGAGAAACGACCCTTCAATGTTTCCTCTTTATATTATTTATTTGACAGAGTATATGTCAAGACACAAGTATATTAAAAATTCAAAAAGTAGGCACCTATATATATTGTCAGTAGTAGTTAGTATGATCAAACAAGTTTTACAGATAAGGCGAGAAAATCCGGTTGCAGCACGTGAGATAATGAAACTAAAAAACGATAATGTTACACACGAGTTGGATAAGGTAAGGATTTTTAGACCGGTCTTTAAAAAGTACTAGAACCAGTCCCTCTCTAGGTCTTCTTTTTAGGATCCTTTAGTTTGATACTGTCAAAAAATACTACTTACTTACTTTACGCTGAGTACCAAATTTTGATATTCGTTTTTGGAATCTTTGCTAATCATTTTACAGTGTAGATGTTCTAGCAAATCTTAGTGATCTTAATGAGCGTGTCTCTTTAAAAGTATAGGTCGCCTAACAAATCAAGAAGATTGCGAAATAGTTAGCAATGAAGAAATATATCATGTTACACTCAACTTTTCTTCTTCTGCACTCCGCTTTGAAAATGGCACTAAACTTAGCCGTAAGTAAATTATTGACGTCAAAAATGATCAGTTGTAGAACCAAATATTATGTTTAGTCGTGATAGAGCCACGTTACCGGCAAATTTTATTTTGCTAGTAGCATGAATGGGCCGGCTCGTCCGGGGAAGAACCACACTCAAGGAAATTCGACGTTTTCGTAGAAGCTATACCGCTTCGTTCTGTGAGTGAGAGATATCAGCATACATCTCCTTGGTGCCAGTCGTACTGTGAAATGACAAAACTGCAAACTTAGCAACACGCGTGTCCCTACAACAGCATAAAATTAACTAACTTGCTATTGATCTAGAGCTAGACCCTAGGTTTCAAAGCACCACATTAAAGATGCACCTGGGAATATGCTTGGTTGGGAGAAAGATCCCAAGAGACAAGAGGAGTATATTACTTATTTGTCATAATAAATAAAAAGTATAAACGAAGCTGACAGAGCGCCGATGAAGTGGAAAATTGTGTGGCGAAGCCAGTCCAGTGGAAATGGACCTGATAAACTTGCGGTTCTATTGAGAGTTTCGAGTAAATTGATTTTTCATACTCACGTTTTAAGTAGAATTTATTCGGGTTGGGTAAATTCAACTAACCTCTTCGCACCTGGGTTCATTCGCGCCTCATCTCTTTGCACTTCAGTTCATTCGCACTTGTGCTGTGCGCACCTGGGTTCATTCGCACCTTAGGTCTTCGCACCTTAATTCATTCGCGCCTCAGCTCGTCACAACTCAGTTCATTCGCGCCTGAATTCGCTCGCACCTCAGCACTTCATACCTTCGTCTTTCGCACCTAAATTACACACTCAGTGAAATGATGCATGTGTTTATGGACAACAGTAAGCTTGATTTACGCATTATAAAATTTACAAAATGTAAGAAAAATAAAAACTGCTGCTGCTGTTGCTACTCGCACGTACCGCGACGTCGCTTATACCTGATTGGATAACACATATTGACGAGTGCACGGATGTAAAGTTTAGTTTGTAATAGTAATAGACATAAACAATAGTCCACTTGTCCCGCCCCGACCCCTCTTCGGCTCCGAATAGCCAGAGGAATCCCACCACCCGAACCCCTCGAACTCGCCACCGGAACAGAGCGCATAGAGTAGGATTACCTCCGATTACTGGTGACTTGCACTCAGGATAGGCCCGTAGCTTTCGGCCTATACGGCAAAAGATGAGAGTTGCTGCTCTCCCAAGGCTTTTGCCATTGATTCTCAGGCTTGCATGCACGCATACGTGGCCCATCAGGCAATATGAGAGTTTGCTGTCTCTTTAAGCCTTGCGCACATAGGCAACGCCCAAAGCCGAGGTCCGTCCGTCTTGGGGGCCCTTTGGTAATGTTGTCTATAAAGGTTGAGGGCACTCTGTCCTCGCCTCAAACCCCGGTGAAGTAGCGAAAGCTCACTTGGAGCTAGCTACATAGTCCTTCCAAAAAATAATACTCCACTTGTATGAAGCGCCATAACTGTGACAAAATGGACTTTCGCATATTATCGAGGGCTACATAATCGTAATATAACAGTGCCACAATACTTTTCTCCACAAAAGTAACTTCTCGAGTAATATTTCCATCATATTATCTGCATGCATCGCCGTGGAGACCGGTCAGCTAAAAATAACATATAATGCCCATTACGTATGCAAACTGCTTTGTTTGTTTCAAATGACGCTCGCGATGCCCATTACTAGAAACTATGATATGGGTTTTATTTATCTGACTTTTTAATTTTATACGTTTTACTACTTAAAAATGTTTTATACAAAATGAACGGGTTCATACACACGTAAGGGTTCCGTACCAAATGTTTCATATATGAGGATACTGATATATAAGTATTCATTAATAAATAAATAAATATATACGGACAAATCACACAGATTGAGCTAGCCCCAAAGTAAGTTCAAGACTTGTGTTATAAGATACTAACTCAACGATACTATATTTTATAACATATACATATATAGATATACATTCAAGACCCAGGCCAATCTGAAAAAGATCATTTGCCATCTTGACCTGCCGGGGATCGAACCCGGGCACTCTCGTGTCGCAGGCTGGCGTGTTGACCGCTGCGCCTCGGAGCTAGCCTATAAATAAATAAATATATACAGTGTTATTGTAAAAAACCGGCCAAGTGCGAGTCGGACTCGCGCACGAAGGATTCCGTACCGTCATCTATGGAAACGGCAAAAAATCATGTCTTTTGTATGGGAGCCCTCCCTTTAATATTAATTTTATTTTTATTTATATTTAAAGTGAATGTATATATAAATATTCTGTGAATATTTCAAGTGTCTACCAGTCGCCGTTATCAATAACGAGCAAAAAGAAGCAAAAATATCACGTTTGTTGTATGGGACCCCCCTTAAATATTTATTTAATTCTATTCTTTAGTATTTGTTGTTATAGCGGCAACAGAAATACATCATTTGTGAAATTTCAATCGTCTAACTATCACGGTTTATGAGATACAGCCTGGTGACGGACGGACAGACAGACAGACTTGGAATAACAAAGGTAACCGGGTCAAACTATGTTGGTAATGAGTTGCTATGTCACGTCCGAGCCACTTTCCATAAACTGTCGTTATGTCTATTTTTAGTGACCAAACCGTCACGTTTTGGCCGTTTTGTAGAGGAGAAAGCATGGTTTATTTTTACCCGACTACGGTAAAACTAGGAGGGATATGATTTTGGCCGCTATGTATGTTCGTTTGTTCGTATCTCCTAGACTACACAACGTAACTTGCCATATGATATATAGTTAGATGCTGTGGTTAGATGCGTCTACCTTCCGCTGGCTATAGGCTATAAGACGTCACAAGTTTACAACAAATCCAAAATGGCGAGTACAACTTTTTGTTAAAATTAATATGTTTAATACCAAGCATATTAATTTCAAGTTTTTTTTACTTCTTGTCTTCACAAGAAGTAAAAAAAACTTGAAATTAATATGTTTGGTATTAAACGAAAGATATTTATTGTAGATAACAAAGATATATTTAATAATGAAATTACTATTCTTCCGTGGAAATTCAAAATAGATATGCCCGGAAATCTAGTATTCAGGTTTTACTTTTTAACTTTATCTTCATTATTTTTTCTTTTGCATCATTTGTCACCCTTATCTCATCCTCATCGTAATGGCATCTGCAGTGCAACGTCACAACAGGTGCTGTAATTTATTCAACTCTAGCTGATGCCCGCGACTTCGTTCGCGTGGACTTTATGACCCCGGCGTATTATTATTATTCGTATTTTTTATATTTCTTATAGTTCAGCTTGACCGTTATAGGTCTGCATCAGGTGTTACAGTTCCCAAAATAAATTATACCTATATATTGCTCAGGCTTGATATCTATATAATGAAGAAAGTTTCATTCGAATCCGTCCAGTATTTCCGGAGATTACCGTGTTTAAACAGACAAACAAACAGACAGTTTTTTTAATTCTCACTATAAGTATTTCTCCATCGCCCATATATTTTTTTGTAAACATCTTCAATGTACAGAAACATTTTTTTTACTCTTTCATTATCACCTTTGTGGCTCAGTGGTATCGCAAATGCCTTTGAATCACGGGTTCGATTCCCCAGCCAGGTCATGATAGAAAACATTTTTTTTCAGATTGGGTTGGGTCTTGGATGTTGTAGTATATTTAAATGAATAAGTATATATCTTATATAAAATATAGTATCGTTGAGCTATGTTACGGCACAAGATCACAGCTAGTTCATTCTATGTGATTTTAGTCAGGTACATTGTGCATTTTATGCTACCTTCTTCTTTATAATATAATAATAATTCATTTATTTCAGGCAATTTAATACTTAACACCCACAGCCCAGAACAGTTCATAAAGTTTTATCCCTATATTATTATGTAAATCTTTACGACTACGAGTCATTCAGACTACAGAAATTCATATCAATACTCAGGTCTACTGTCCCTTGGAGCTGTGAAAAATAAAACTTCTAAGCCAACGCAATCAAAAGATACATCCGTTAATGCCACAAATTTTCCACATTCGCAAGGGAATCAAAACCTACAGGGTACTTTCCGTGAACTCAGAATCTTGAAATTTGGTATGAAACAACATCTTATAGCGTAGATAAAGGCGAAATTGCGGAAGCATACATTTTTTGTTAAATCATATAAAACTTAAAAAATACATTTATGACGTTTTAATTATAGATAACTAGCTTTCGCCCACGGCTCCGCCCGCGTCAATGTCGATCCCTCGGGAACAGTACTCTTTCCTGGGAAAAAAGGTAGCCTATTTCCTTCTCCGTACTCCAGAGAACTTGTATGCAAAATTTCATGATGATCGGTTCAGTAGTTATCGTAACTACTGAAAGCGTAACAAACAAACAAACAAACAAACTCACTTTCGCATTTATAATATTAGTAAGGAAAGGATGGCACGGAACTCAACATTTTTAGTTGTGGTAGAGCCACGCTACCGGCAAGATTCAATTTTGCTAGTAGCATGAATGGGCCGGCTCGTCCGAGGAAGTACCACACTCTCACAGAAATCGATGTTTGAGTAGAAGCTTTGCCGCTTCTATGCTTCGTACGGTGAGTGAGAGAGCCGGAGGCCCATCCTTCCCCCATTTCCTCCCCCCATGTCCTTTCCCCAACTCCTTGAAAAGCTGGCAACGCTCCTCTTACACCCTGGCATTGCAGTTGTCCATGGGCAGCGCTGGTCGCTTACCATCAGGTGACACGCTTGCTCGTTTGCCGTCCAATATCATAAAAAAAAATACAGGCGCAATTACCACTCGCTCTCACATTTAACAGTAACGTATGAGTGTCTCTCCCCCGAACTAATACAGTGGGGTTGCTGGCACTTATAGCTAGATTAATTTACACGCGTGCGTGCGTCCCCTGCAGCTTTATTGACGTTAATGGCGACATCGAGCTTACAGAGCTTCAACGTAAGCTATATTTTGTCGACTACAAAGTCAGCAGTATTCTTTTGGACAGACACACTATTTTATTTTTCTGTTTTTGTTGTTGATTTCTATACTCTTATTATGGATCTGTATATCAAACGGTATAAGGTAAACATATACGGGGTTTCGTGGGTTCGATTCCCACAGGAAGCTTACTTTGTTTAGTTGATTCCAGTTTAGGTTAGGACATTGCATGCTTGAATCACCTGATTGTCTGATAATAAAGATGATTCCGTCTTCCGGAAGGCACGTTAAGCCGTTGGCCCCGGCTGCCATCTGGTAGTCGTTAAAGGAACTATGTCAGGGCTGAGGCGGTCTTGACTAAACTTTGACACCATGGTGTGCATGTTCGATTGACCATGTCACCTACACGAAATGAAGATGATGATCTTTTTAAGCGCAGTTCAGAAACTGCAGTGTTATTTAAGCTTTATGGTCATAAAATGAAATTAACTAAGATTAGAACATTACGTCTTGACAGCATTATGATAGTCTGGCATTGGACTGTATAACAAATATGGTGCCAAAGCAGCAATAACAAATGCTAAGCATACTTTGAGTCGGATGTTCTCAAACTATTTTGTCGTATAAAAGGTCATGTCATTTTTCGGGTTTTTTACCCAAGGGGGTAAGAACAGAACTTTATTATTAATGTTCGTCTGTCCGGCCGTTAATCCGTCTATTGATTCGTCTCTCACAGGGCTGTATCTATAAAACCGTTACAGGCAACACGATAAATTCACATAATGTGTATATCTGTTTCTTCAATGACAACGAATAATTATAACAAAATAAAATAACAAATGTAAGGAGAGCATGCGAAAAACGTGCCTTTTTAATGGTTTTTGCTTGTGTGTTATATATTGTAAGGTAGAACGGAACATTTTGTGTACGATTCTGACTCGCAATTGGCCGGTTTAGTTTGATTTCATAATGAGGTTTTGCAAAGGTGTTGAAAATTGTAGGAATTGTACCAGAATGTCATTAGCGTCTAAGTAAGAATTTATGTATTTATTAACTTAAGGCATACACAACAGGTATCAATCAGATAAAGCTTATTTTTTTCTGAGCTTTGAGAAGAAATTGATGAAAAAACGAAGTAAGTGAAATAGAGAAGAAAATTAGAAAAACGGACTACGAAGGAGTACAGTAAGTATCTCATCGGAAATATTCTCTGATGAAAGACAGAGACTTTGAATATTACACTGAAAATGGACAGTTACAGGACAGGACAGCCGTTGCTCCACAACATCCATTTCACATATATTTCGAACGTCTTAAAGAAGTATGTTTAGGGTTCCGTACCCAAAGGGTAAAAACGGAACCCTATTAATATGGCTCCGCTGTCCGTCTTTCCGTCTGTTACCAGGCTGTATCTCATGAATCGTGTTAGTTAGACAGTTGAAATTTTCATAGATGTTGTCGCTATAATAACAAATATTTAAGGGGGCTCCCATACAACAAACGATTTTGAAGTGAAAACTTCTTTAGCGGCGTTGTGCACTTTTTGGGATGGGTAAAAAATGTTAAACACCCGTGAGGATACATGACCTGATCGAAAATTCGTAAAACGGACACGTTACCTAAGACTGTCGTAAAGGTGAGATATCACTTCTGCCGGCACTCCCGGAGTACAACCCGTTGTTTTGTTTTGCTCACAGAATACTGAGTTACATTATTCACTTTAAAAATCAATAATAATTAATGTCTCCTATACAACAGACGTTTTTATAGAAAATGGTACGGAACCCTTAGTGCACGAGTCCGCTTCGCACTTAGCCGGTGTTTTTCACTCATAAGGGGCACCCCTTGCATTATCATTTTATTTGCATCAGTCAGCACTTTGGGAACCACTGCCATCAGTCGTAAAACAAGCTATCCTCGTCTGCTGTCTCGTACATAATATTGATTTACAGCGCATTACCCAGCGTTTAATTTTGCCGCATTTGTTTATAGGTAGTAGCTTGTTTGTGTTCAAGTAATGAGGCTGCTTAAAATAACACACTCGATCTCTAATAGACCGGGGGCCGGTGGCAGGACTTCCTACCTCATAAGATACCCGAATGAGAATAGTATGTAGTGAAAGTAGGTGCTTTGGAGGTGGGGGCCAGGTAGGGTTGCCACTCCCTAACCTGGAAGAACCATAAAAAAAAAGGTGTCGAAAACGTTAATTTTGGCCAAAAATTATCTCATCAGATACTCGAACGGGAGTTTGACGTAGTGAAAGATATCCTTATGGAGAGGTGAACCAGCTAAGGTTGCCTGCGGCAACCCTGGAAGAAGTCCAAGTTCAGCCACCCTGAAGGGGGCGATTTTTCATGGTAATTTATCTCATAAGATACCTCAATAAAACTAGTGCCCGATGTTAGTTCTGAGGGTCGGGACTGCGAATAAAATAGGTTGCCTGCGGCAACCCTGGAAGAACCCATGTTTAGGCACGTTTAAGACGCGGAATTTGAAAATTAAACTAATAAAAAAAAACTCGGAACCATATCCAAAAGCACTGCAGGATTACGATAGTAACATTATTTTTAACCGACTTAAAAAAAATAGCTTTTCAATCCAATGTTCAATATATTATCTAAAACTTTTAATTGCATTGTAACGAATATTAATTGATGTTTCTTATTACATTTGATTTAGTGTAAGTTCCATCAAAATCGGTTCAGTAGTTTTCGAGATATAGGCCAATACGTATAACTGTGCAATTTTTTTTAATCTCATATAGTACTTGAATGAAACTAGTGCCCGATGTTAGTTCTGAGGGTCCGAACTGCGAATAAAATAGGTTCCCTGCGGCAACTCTGGAAGAACCCATGTTCAGGCACATTTAAAACGAGGAATTTAAAAATTAAAGTAATAAAAAAAATCTCAAAACCATATCCAAAGGCACTGCAGGATTACGATCGTAATATTATTTTTAACCGACTTAAAAAAAAATAGGTTTTCAATCCAATGTTCAATATATTCTCTAAAACTTTTAATTGCATTGTAACTAATATTAATTGATGTTTTATATTATATTTGACTAAGTGTAAGGTCCATCAAAATCGGTTCAGTAGTTCACGAGATATAGGCTAATACGTATAACTGTGCCATTTTTTTAAATCTCATATAGTACATGAATGAAACTAGTGCCCGATGTTAGCACTGACGATCTTGTATATGAATAAAATAGGTTGCCAATCCGTAACCTGGAACAATCTAAGTTTGGGGATGAACTTGGATTCTTCCGGGTTACGGATTTATACGTGGAATTTGAAAATTAACCATTTAAAAAAGAAGTTGAAACCATATTTAATATATAATATAATAATAGGCGAGATTACGATTGCGATAGTTCTTAACCGACTTCAAAAAAGTGAGGTTTTCTTTTCCATAACCTATTGGTTATGTTAATTATTTATATATAAACATTAAATATTTTTCCCGGTTCGCCCGGGCCACTTATCGTATGACTCGTCTACAGTAGTCCAACAGCGTTTCCCTTAGTTGGTTGTCTGCAAATGCTCTCAATGTATTTTCATGTGTCAACTCCATACCCAGTCCCAATCTTCTTCTTTTAGAATCAAAATGGTTATGTTTGCCTTCTATTATACAGTTTTTAGCCGTGTGGTTTACGATAGCCGTGTAGTTTCCGGCAGAGTAGAATAGGACCACTCCAAATCTTCCCATGGATGTCGTAAGAGGCGACTTAGGCAATACAAGATAAAAAACAAAACTCATAAACATCAATGAGACCTCTCCAACCCGTCGCATAATGTCCAGTGATATGACTAATGCCATCTGTTGCTCGTTTTAGGCTTCCTTTACGATTGTGAGTGCGAAGTAATCCTCCTTACCGGGTTTGGGTATTGTTTTTATAACAGCTCTTTTCCAGGTTCTGGGGAAATATCCGAGGCGTAAGGATGCGTTATATAGGACAAGCATAACCTCGGGACAAGCCATAAGTGCATGGGTGCAGATATTAGCTGTGAAGCCATCATGTCCCGGGGCCTCTCTTGGGCTCATTCCATTCAGCACTGTAAGAAGCTCGTACATACGAAACGGTTACATTGCATCGAGATGAGCGTTTCGGTATCCAGGGCCCGTACAATGTTTTCGGCTTCTTCTCGTATCGTTGCGAGGCTTCTTGAGTCATTCTAAGCAATGACTCAAGAAGCCTCGCCTATGTGTCGGTTGGATAAAAGGTTTCAGCCAGCAGTTCTGCGAACTTTTCTGGACACAAAAGGCCGCTTCCGTCTGGATTTCTCATTAGTCTGTCCTTCTCCACCAGTCCACACGCTTTCACAATCCTATAAGCCGTTCTCAGATGTTCTCTTTCTTTTAACAGCTTTCATCTCAGCCAGTAGCGGGTTCCACCACTTTATTAATTTACACTTCGTTTTAGGCTTAAGTTTGGGGATCGATGCTTCGCGAGCCCTTGTTACAATCTCCGAGTATCTGGCCACCAGGTCATCATGGCCTTCCCTATCTTTAATACAGCTGATTGAGTACTGGGTTATTTGATCTGCTAGGACTTTTCCTCTAACATTCTTTTCAAATAAAGTCCAGTTAGCTTTCGCTGTTTGGTATTTCCTTGTACTAGTATTTTGGGGGGATTGTTGTTGTATCATTTAATTCACAAATACCAGTTCCATGGTCATGGCTCTATGATCAGGCAAAGGTAGCAGATCTGCTTCTACTCGCCAGTTGTTAAACATATTCGCAACACCGGGCAGTGACGTGCAGTCCATATAGACTGTTAGACACTGTCTACCCTGCAGTCGCTAAATAAATACAATTATTTTTCTTACAAAAAAATAATTATATTCGGTGCGCCTGCAAAATTCTGCTAGCAAATACTTTATAGTCGATTTTGTTCAAGTATGGCGCTGCGGCCGCGGCCCGCGCGCGTGCCCGCGCTAAGCAGTATCTCTAAAGACAAAATTTCAAAGGTCTGACTTTTCACGCACACATAGAAAATTATTATACACCGACAGGAAATCGCTATTGTAGTAGTACAAGTAAACATCTTTCATCGGCTCGCACATGCAAAGCAAATTTGCGCTGTGTGTGTGAATTTGAGACAGTGTCTCCGAGGTTCCTATTGGCTGCCGCGCGCGATGTAAATGTCATCGTCACTTGTCAATGTCATTATAGATATTATTCATACTTATGTCAATGTCATAAACGATGCCATTGATTCACGTTACGTGTTTACAAACAATCCAAGAGGAAAGTTTTATTTTAGAATTAATTGCTTTATAAGTTAAATTTCATTTGTGACAAAAATACTTTTCATGTGAAAGTTGTGTCGCTTAGTGTTTGCATGCCGAAACCAAAATATAAAGTGTTTGTGAACACGCTTTTAAACAAATCAAGTAACTGGTTAGTTAGGGTTAGTTATTCTAAAGTTTCATCTTAAACCGTATGATACGAGTACGTGTACGTGGTTCGCAGGTTGTAATCATATCTCACTTTCGCTTGTTTTGAATACTTTTGCGGTCGAAGTTCGAAAGACAATCATAATATTAAACGAGTTGTAGATAACTAGCCGTATAGTAAGGTAAGGTATATAGGTGGTATATTTGTAAGGTAAGTTTTATAATTATGTCTACCCTATGATAAATGTCTGTGCACGTCACTGACACCGGGTGTGGCGAGAATAATGTCTGAAATGCTCTTATATCGTTTATTGCCTCTGTAGACATAGAAAGTTGATTTATCACGGAGACAAATGTTCCGTATAAGCTAAAAGGTTACACTAAGACGTATTTGTTTATAACTCGAAAACTACTAACCTAGTTTAATGCAACTGGCAACAAGTTAAACCAAAATAATATAAAACAAGTAAAATTAACATAACCAATAGGCTATGGAAAACATAACCTCACTTTTTTGAAGTCGGTTAAAAAGAATCGCAATCTTAATCTCGCATTGCTTTTGAATATGATTCCAACTTCCTTTTTAAATGATTAATTTTCAAATTCCACGTATAAATCCGTAACCTGGAACAATCCAAGTTCATCCTCGAACTTGGATTGTTCCAGATTACGGATTGGCAATTATTTATATACAGGATCGTCAGTGCTAACAACCTGCACTTGTTTCATTCATGTACTATATGATATAAAAAATGGCACAGTTATACGTATTAGCCTATATCTCGAGAACTAATGAACCAATTTTGATGAATCTTACACTAAATCAAATGTAATGTGAATTTAATTCAATTCATTTATTTCATAAAAAAAATCAATTGTGTTGAAATTTTTATCCTAGACTACAGACATATTTATTATAATTATTATGAACATATGTGGGTAATTTAATATAATTTATCTAATACAAAATGAAACATCAATTAATATTAGTTGCAATGCAATTAAAAGTTTTAGAGAATAAATTGAACATTGAATTGAAAAGCTATTTTTTTTTGAAGTCGGTTAAAAATAACATTACGTTCGTAATCCTGCAGTGCTTTTGGATATGGCTCCGAGATTTTTTTTATTACTTTAATTTTCAAATTCCACGTATTAAATGTGCCTGAACATGGGTGCTTCCAAGGATGTCGCAAGCAACTTATTTTATTCGCAGTTCGGACTCTCAGAACTAACATCGGGCACTAGTTTCAGTCATGTACTAATGAGATTTTAAAAAATGGCACAGTTATACGTATTAGCCTATATCTCGAAAACGACTGAACCGATTTTGATGGAACTTACATTAAATCAAATATAATATGAAACATCAGTTAATATTAGTTACAATGCAGTTAAAAGTTTTAGAGAATATATTGAACATTAGATTGAAAACCTATTTTTTTGAAGTCGGTTAAAAATAACATTACGATCGTAATCCTTCAGTGCTTTTGGATATGGTTCCGAGATTTTTTTTATTACTTTCATTTTCAAATTCCACGTCATAAATGTGCCTGAACCCATGTTCAGGCACATTTATGACGTGGAATTTGAAAATGAACCCATGTTCTTCCAGAGTTGCCGCAGGCAACCTAGTTTATTCGCAGTTCGGACCCTCAGAACTAACATCGGGCACTAGTTTCATTCAAGTACTACAACCTATTTTATTCGCAGTCCCGACCCTCAGAACTAACATCGGGCACTAGTTTTATTGAGGTATCTTATGAGATAAATTACCATGAAAAATCGCCCCCTTCAGGGTGGCTGAACTTGGACTTCTTCCAGGGTTGCCGCAGGCAACCTTAGCTGGTTCACCTCTCCATAAGGATATCTTTCACTACGTCAAACTCCCGTTCGAGTATCTGATGAGATAATTTTTGGCCAAAATTGACGTTTTCGACACCTTTTTTTTTATGGTTCTTCCAGGTTAGGGAGTGGCAACCCTACCTGGCCCCCACCTCCAAAGCACCTACTTTCACTACATACTAGTCTCATTCAGGTATCTTATGAGGTAGGAAGTCCTGCCACCGGCCGCCGGTCTATAACATATAACATAACATGTTGCAAAAGTAATAGTCTATATAATAAAAATTGTAATCATTATTGAAATAAAAAATAAAGAAATGATAAATTAAAAAATAAGATGATAAATGATAGAGATAGATGATAAAATTAAAAAGCCCTTCAGGCGAGTAGGCAATACTGTTGAAAGGAGTTTCTTTTGGCGTTTCTTCTCTGCAGTGGTGTTCCGAAACGCTAGTAGTCTGTAGCTTTTGCACATTAAGTAATAATATAAATATGACTAAATTAGATCCTTTAAAATGTGATTTGACGTGAAAAAGAAGAAGGTTGCAAAGGCCTATTTTCGGAATAAACGTTTTGATTTTTTTGATTTAACAAATCTCGTTTCAGCCCGCTGCTCTGCTCGCGTTCATATTGTTCCCTCGGGAACAGTATTTTTCCAGCATGTACCGTATGCCCTTCTTTCCAGATAACGTGTGTGAAACATTTTCATCATCATCAGGTCTTTTTAGTCTCCACTGCAGGAGCAAGGAGGGTTAGGGTCAGGATATTTTTTTATCAAATCTTATTACAGCATGAAAGATAATTATGTATATAAACGGGACTTAGCACGAACCTTTTTATTATTTGTTTCCGTTGACGTTTCAATGGAGTTACATCCATCGTGGTCGCAACGAGACATGAAAGATGTCTTGAAAATGGACCCAGGGCTCCAAACGTGCACAAGGATATACTGGTAATTTTTTCTCACACTGTCAGGGAATCGTAAGATTATTGCTATACAAAATTTTTGCTTGTGTTTATTAGACGTAGTACTCAAATATTTTCATGGGGTTATTATTTTTCTTTTAAATTTTTGAAACATCCTCGCCGCTCTCTCCACCGGAAAAATCAAAAACGTCATAATAACCTTTTTTCTTTCTGCCATCTAATCTTAAAAGTCCAATGGGTCCCCAACCACTCGATTAAATCCACATTTAGCATTTAGGCCCCACCTATTACGAGTTTGACGACAGTTTTACCAACTCCATAGGTCCAGTACCAATTGTTAACCTGTCTAACTCCATTAAGCAAGGTTCAAAATTTGACACCTAGTTTAGTTACTAGTACTTCGAAAAAATATAAATTGTATTGAAATTAAAGCCAAATAATACCTCCTTTTTCGAACTCGGTCAACTGTATTTGCTTTGGGTTAGCAAACAAAACAAAGCTGTCATATACAACGCTCGCACACCGACACAGCTGTCATGAACACACTCACGAACACAGACATACAACTCAGCTGTTGCTGCGGCCTCGGCGGAGGGTCGACGACCGCGCATAGACTAATAGTGCAGAAGCGATGAGGAGGATTGCACCTTTCTAAATAAGTATGTCATGTAAGTAAGCCCGTAAGTTAAAGCTGTATTGAAGTGGAATATAAGCCCTACGATGGGCAGCAGCGACGGAAGCACAATAAGCCGAAAAAACGCTAAGGTGCGTTTGCCAACCTGCCAGCTAAATGTTATGAGTATGGCAATATCGTCCCATGGAACAAAGAATACCTGAGAGATCTATTTCTCCAGCGGTGGACTTTTTATGATTGAAATAGTAATGATATTTAAAAGCCTTAAACTTTGCAGGAACTGAGCTTTATTTCTTGAGAACTCATCTCAGGAGCAAAACTTTGTCAGATGCCTTTAGGCATCTTGAATATTTGACGTCAGTGTTGGCCACTTATACACACGACAAACAAAACAGTGAGTGTATTTAAGCTACAAGTCCATGAATTTAACCTTTGTATATGCAATCAAAATATTAGTCACAAAGTCATGCAAATATTAATGTTCCACATCTCAATATGCCATAATTTATTCACTAACCACATTCGGTAACTTTCTTCTGTTGAGATGTTAAACGTCACGTTAAATGTTTTATTACTGCGTTACATGTTGCAGCATTTTTTTTCTTAGTACAGATGAATAATTTTGCCCCGTTTTTAAAACATTTTTTTATCGATGCTTCGCTTTTATTGGTTGCAGCGTTATGATTTATAGCCTAAAGCCTTCCTCAATAAATGGACTATCGAAAAAAAAAATCGAATTTGAACCAGTAGTTCTTGAGATTAGCGCGTTCAAACAAACTCTTCAGCTTTATAATATTATTAAAGATTGATGTTTGTTTATAGTTGCTTAGCGGCATTATTGCTTCTGCATCAAAGAACCTAAGGTCAACAGCAGCGGGTACTTTCTGCATGACATCTTGCGTAAATTTTGACTTTCAGAGAAACAGGTACAGTTATTTGACTTTTTTATCATCTATGGTCCAAAGCAAACAACAGCTAGTAGTTTGAAAATTGCACCGCATATTGCGCAGATGTCTCCCAGAAGAATTACCTTTATAGGCATACATGATTGTCTTCTCATCACTTCTGCATCAATTCATCTATGGTCCATAGCAACACAGCGAGTAGTTCGGTAGTTGCACGGCTATTGCGCAAGCCCCACTTCGATTCCAGTCAAGGCCCGAACGTATTAAAATAAACTGCTCATTGTTTTGCTGGTAGATAACCTATACAGTGAGATGTGTTTATAGTATTATTTTGATGGGATTGTATGTTATTGACGTCGTGTTTGGAATGAGAGAAGAGCCTTTCACTTTGTCTTCGTTTACTAAGGTTATTGTGATGTAGTTTTGGAGAAATAAGCGGAATAGATTGCCGCTCCTTTCACATTTATGCTAAATGAACTAAATCATCATCATCATTATCGGATCTTTTTAGTCTCCACTGCAGGAGTATGACCCTCTCTGTACTACCGGAGCCATACTTGGCCAGAGCAGATAAAGGATTTGGCCTACACTCTCCTCGCTGGCCAGACGGTTGGAGAGGTCTCAATTAACTAAATGCTACTTATTTACTTTTTTAAGCAAAACAACGTAATGCCAATTAAAGATTACGAGTTTATGGGACTTATTTGCTGAAAAGCAACGAGATGATTCTACTCTTACGCAGGTCGTACTTGGCACAGTTTTAAAGATGGAAAAGACGAAAAACTGGTTCTTTTAGTTCAACCAATTTAATGATAGACAACAAAGCTTAAGTTCTATACAGATATGTAAGCTATTTTGCGTGTAGCTTGAAAAGTCAGACACAAGTGTTAGCCATTAGCATATACAAAGAAGTACATTAACAATAAAATGAATAAATAAATTTATACGAACGAATCACACAGATTGAGTTATACCTAAAGTAAGTTCGAGACTTGTGTGGTGGGATACCAACTTAACTATACCATATTTTATAACAAATAGGTAATTGTTTATTTATTTATATATGATGTAGGTAGGTACCTACATGCATATATAGATAAATATCCAAGACCCAGGCCAATCTGAAAAATATCATTTTACATCTTGACCTGACTGGGGATCGAACCCGAGGCCTACTGTGACAGCCTGGCATGTCGACAACTAGTATTTACGACTAATGGTACGAGTTAGAAACGATCTTTAAAATAAGGTACTAAGGTCGTCTTTATTAAAATAAATAAATAAATATAAATATATACGGACTATATATTAATATTTATTTTATAACAAATACATATATAGATAAACATCCAAGACCCAGGCCAATCTGAATCTAAATATACTAGCTGTTGCCCGCGACTTCGTTCGCGGCAATTTCTGTTATTATGATTAATTTGTAAGATAAATAATTTCCCCCCGTTTTCAAAACATTCTTTATTGATGCTTTGCTGCTATTGGTCGCAGCGTGATTTTTTTTGGCCTAAAGCTTTCCTTAATAAATGGACTATCCAACACAAAAAGATTTTTCCGATTTGAATCAGTAGTTCCTGAGATTAGCGCGTTCAAACAAACAAACGAACAATCAAACAAACAAACAAACTCTTCAGCTTTATAATATTAGTATAGACATAACTCAAAGGTGACTGAGACATAGTGATCTACCAAGCACAGCCCAGACCACTGGACGGATCGGGCTGAAATTTGGCATGCAGGTAGATGTTATGACGTAGGCATCCGCTAAGAAAGGATTTTGATCAATTCTATCCCCAAGGGGATAAAATAGGGGACGAAAGTTTGTATGAAACTATACTTCTTAACGCGAACGAAGCTGCGGGCAATAATAATAATAATAAGTATATATTATAAAATATAGTATCGTTGAGTTAGTATCCTACGACACAAATTCACAACTTACTGTGTGATATGTCCCTATATATTTATTTATTAGTACATTTTGTAAATTTCTACGCAAAAGTTCCATTACACGTAAGTATGGCATTCATTTCTGCCACAAACCATCTAAAAACAAGGCAAAAACAAAAATATCAATAATGACTGAATAAAAATCACATAACGCCAAGTCTAAATAAAAACTGTCGTTAAGAAGTGTAGTTAAGGGCATTGTCGTATTGTTTCGCTGGTAAGGCATGGCTTGCCGTTATCTTGCGTCGACAAAGGGAACTTCGGCTATTATAGCGCTATTATTGGGCGGTTATTATTTTCCGAACTGATATTAAGAATATAGCCTTTGCCCCTGACTCTGTTTGGCTACTATATCTTAGAGGCGTCCACTTTACGTGAGGTGATTTTGGCAATTATTCGACTCGCCTACCGGCCGTGGTAAAATGTCGTGAATTTTTACCGTGACCCCCTCCCTCCCCCTCAATCTCACGTAAGATTTAATTGTGCAAAATTTCGTTGGAAATTAATTTGTGAATTAAATATGGGAGTAACAAATTTTTTTTTTAATTACTTTCTAAAGTTTCAAATGATTGTCGTCTATAAGAGCTTATGTGTGGCTACTGGAATTGAAATGATCCCGAAGATTGGACTTTTAGTTGGGAAACTGAAAAAAAAAAATATTTACGTGATATTTGCCGTAACCCCATTCTCCGCTGTGTGAGATCGGGTGAGAGAGAGAGGTCGTTTACATCGCACCAGGCCGTTTGCACAGACGCCTACAGAGACATCCGATCAGCAGTGTGACACCCTAGGCCTCATTGTTGCTTCCCATCAGACAAGACACTGATTTGTAATGTCCAATGAGCATTGGATAATATTTGAAAACTGACCTTACTGATATTGTTGGCCAATAACAGTGTAACGGAACCGAAGCCTCGAGACTGCCACCATCTAAGAAAACTCTTACTATCATTGCAAAAGAAAACTTGTTAAGAAAATCTGCACATTACAGAATTATCATAAGATAAATAGTAAAATGTCGAAGATATGATCAACCATTCCATTTCTTGTGCGTTACTGACACACTGATGGTACACGATTCAAAATACGGAAAAGTATCAATACCTACCTTGAAATGAAAGAAAAATAAACAAAATAAACGTAATAATACGTTCACTGAATAACAGAGGAATGTTTTCAGAATTGTATATTACCCAAGCAGAAGGAATCATTTGAAAAATTAAAAATCCCGAATGCCATCCTTCAGTTAAAAAATACCTATATATGGACACTTAGGTTCTTGAGACAAACCTATCGATACCTTAACTATCTTAACTGGCGAAATTCGTTAAGCCGATTGGAAGATACGAGATTATAAATAAATTTACAAAAGCTCTACATTTGATATTTTATAGCGGATAACTTTATTTTTACACTTTTTAATGTGTGAACAATAGAAAACCTACTGATAATTAAAGTAGTCAAGTATAATCAAATTGCAAACTTCAGAAGTACCCAGCCACTTTTTCCTATAAACTTTCACCTTTTATCGCTGCCTTATCTCTTTTTTATACCCTACCTAACTATCCCGATTTACATACGGCTATGGGGCTCGCAACCACGAGACCATTTCACTTGAAAACCTAACGCCGTTGCATTCCAAACTGTATTCACATATGTATAGAGTTCAATATAGCTGTGTTTATAAAAACTAGTTTTTTTAGTGTTGTAGACGATATATTATCAATCAGTTGACGTTTGTAGCTCGTAAAAGTGGTGGCGCTAGTTGCGACTTGAAAATGAAACGGACTTCCGTGACGGTGGATTAAAACATTAGGGTATTCAAGTCTTGCCCGATTTCAATGAGCATGTTTTCTATCAAAATACTTTGTAAAATAATCGTAATGATGATGATGATGAAAATAATCAGTCCGTGTTGTAGATTATTGAAAAATATTGGACACATATATTTTCTTTTGCCCATCGAACTTTCAAAAAGTGACAACGATATAGCCTGTTAAAAGACCGCATGACGTCACTGGCCGGTACACTTTTTACCGGCCTGTTGCATCATGAGCCCCCACTCGTGAACTTTGATGCGCTTTATCTTTATATTTTTTTACTAAGTATTGAAGTAGGCATTTGTCTCCCATCTCACCTGATGGTAAGTGACGATGAAGACGAGGATTTTACATGCATATCCAACGGATATCCATTTATTTTACTTTTGAATGTCCCGGATTGTACTTGTCTAGGAAATATAGTCGCAGGCGATTCATTCCACACCTTAGCTACTCGAACCAAAAAGGAATGTCAAAGTGTTTAGTTCGACTCTTTGGTACTACAACGATAAAAGGGTGAAATTTCTGTCTGCGTCTCGTAGTCCGATAGAAGAATGGTGAGGGTTCAACTAGCTCAAAGAGCGATTTCGCACACTCCAAAATGGATCCTATAAAAAAACAATAGGCAAGATACAACAAGTTATGGCGATTATTAAGTAGCAAATAGTTAATTGCTTTCAAAGTTATTAGTCGCCTCGAAAATAATAAGCCCCTTTTGCCTCTCTTTTGATGAGTTTTTGGCAAAACCTTGGAGAAGAAATACTGCTACCGCGTGTCTGAACTAGGGGCCCTAGCAACAGCGGACAAAACTACTTTTATTTGAACATCTGCTTTCCCGAAACCTGGCCAAGGTTAATTTGCACGATATATAGTTTTATCACCGCCTCTGACAAGACATGTTGATCGAATGTTTTCATAACCTATTTACTTTGACTGTTTATTTAAATTATTTATTACTAGCTGCTGCCCGCGACTTCGTCCGCGGCAATTTCTGTTATTTTGATTAATTCGTTTTTTTATTAGTATAGATGAATAATTTCCCCCCGTTTTCGAATCATTTTTTATTGACGCTTCGCTCCTATTGGTCGCAGCGCGATGTTTTACAGCCTTCCTCAATAAATGGACTATCCAACACAAAAATAATTTTTCAATTTGAACCTGTAGTTCCTGAGATTAGCGCGTTCAAACAAACAAACTCTTCAGCTTTATAATATTAGTATTGATATAGATTTGGTAAGTGGACTATTAAAATTATTTATGGGAGCTTCCATGAATAAAGATTATTATATTAAGTTCAACTTCCCACGAAAAATACTTATTTACTTTGACGCTTAACGTAAAAAAACACAACTTCAATCAAACTACTGAACCGATTTTGATGAATTTAAAGCAAACCCTCGACGGTGTTATATAAATAAATAACATATATGCAGGCACAAACATAAAAAAAATACAATCGAATCGATAATCTGCTCCTGTCTGATAATAAAGATGATTCCGTGCTTTGAAAGGCACGTTAAGCCGTTGGTCCCGGCTGCCATCTGGTAGTCGTTAAAGGAAACACGTCAGAGGCCGAGAGGCGGTTTCGAAGATCTCTGACACCAGGGTGTGCATGGTTGATTGACGGTGTTACCTACACGAAATGATGATGAGGATCTCCTCCTTTTTCTGAAGTTGGTAAAAAGGGCAACTTTTGGCCGGGTAGATAATCCTCCACTCTTGGTAGTAGGGATACATCATGACGTTTGAGAAACAAATTATATCCCTCTGATAGCCAACCTAATATTAAGTACTAGCTGTTGCCCGCGACCTCGTCCGCGGCTATTTCTGTTATTATGATTAATCAGTATAGATGAACAATTTTGCCCCGTTTTTAAAACATTTTTTATTGATGCTTCGCTCCTATGTGGTCGCAGCGTGATGTTATAAAGTCTAAAGCCTTCCTCAATAAATGGACTATCCAACACAAAAAGAATTTTCCAATGTGAACCAGTAGTTCCTGAGATTAGCGCGTTCAAACAAACAAACAAACTCTTCAGCTTTAAAATATTAGTATAGATTAGGTTTTCATTGGTAATCATCATTTCAGCTGGGAGAAGTCTACTGTTGGACCATCCAAAGGCCTCTCCCAAAGAATCTTGTTTCCACGGGACGATATTGCCATACTCGCATGGAACAAACAATCCTTGGGATACGCTTGGTAGGCGGTTTGACGAGTTTCTTTGGTTTCTTGTGCTTACGACGCTGCTCCCCATCGGAAGCATTTTTAAGGGATGGATAGGAATTTGTTAGATGAAATGAAAATGAAAATGAAAATATATTTATTTCCAAAACATGTTACATAATAACAGCTGTTTAAAACTATGTTAAATGAATTCATAATGTCTTACTACACTTTCTGGTGTACCCATACTAGGCAGAGCCTGTGTTATGGTTACAAAAAATTCAAATTACAATAATAGAGTTTGCACCGCTAGGTTAACAACAACAGCTTAACTTAACAACCACTAGGTAGGTTTTATCTATTTAATAAAGAATCTTATTAAGTATTATTTTCTTTACAGAAAAAACAAAGAACTGACAGAATTTATATAAATAAATACTTATATGTATACAAATATTGAAGGGAATGAAGATATTTAGATACCGTTCACTGGGATGAATGGGAAGAAGCATGTAGCGCGCATACCCGATGCCATATCTGCAACTACCGGACAGGCAGTTGAGAGTGACACCTCTACCAATGAAAAACCCCTTAGTTTGGAGTATGGATAAACGGTGTTTCCAACTTTCTAAAATATACCTTGAATCCTATCTATCCTTACTGTGTAACTGTTTGTTTGTTTATTTGTAACGCTTTCACGTTGTAACTACTGAACCGATTATCATGAAATTTTGCATACACGTTATCTGGGGTACGGAGAAGGACATAGGGTACATTTTATCCCGGGGAAATTTATCTCTGAAGAATATCTTTGACGAATTCTTCTATCAATCTAATATCAGTCCCGAGGAGTGGTCCCATACACCGGTTCCATACTTCCGCGGTTTATTTATAATGATTTAACTAAATGGGCCGAGGTTGGTGTAGCTTGAACCGCTGCCAGAAACTGCGTTAGTAGGGTTCCGTACTATCTGGTGACAAAACTGAACCCATTTTGATACGAGTAAAAAAATCTGTTTTGTCCTGAGTTAGCTCGAATACTAATTCACCGATCACCTGGTCTTTCTTAGCCGGTTTTTCTTTAATTAAAAGCAGGTTGTGGTAATCTTTTATCGGTAGTTTTTTTTTTTATAAATGTCTTGTTTCTTAAATCGTACTCAATAGAGAGGATTTACATTTCAACGGTATATCATCACAAAGATTGCGTTAGACACACAGTAAGTTGTGAACTTGTGACGTGGGATACTAACCTAGCAATAATTTATTTCTTAATGCCAATACAAATAATATAATATATAAATAAATAAATATAAATAAATATATACGGACAAATCACACAGATTGAGCTAGCCCCAAAGTAAGTTCGAGACTTGTGTTATGGAATACTAACTCAACGATACTATATTTTTATAACAAATACATATATAGATAAACATCCAAGACCCAGGCCAATCTGAAAAAGATCATTTTCCATCTTGACCTGGCCGGGGATCGAACCCGGTCACTCCGTGTCGCAGGCAGGCGTGTTGACCGCTGCGCCACGGAGCTAGTGTATAATAGGCTATTCTTATGTGTCAGCTTTAACATTGTAAAGTTTCATCAAACTCTATTTAGTAGATTATGCGGGAAAGACTAACAAATATATTCACATTCATACAAAAATATCGAATTTTATTACTACAGGATAATATTAATAGTTAAACATCCAAGATCCATTCAAATTTCTTTATTTCACAATACAGTTTTTACAATTTACAGTTTTAAAAGATCCAACTATACGTACATATTTTAAACAGAGTTCTTGTTGACTTCAATCTGAACATTATATTTTTCCCACCTAAATATCATCATCATACAAAATTATTCTCAGAAGTACTTTCATCAAGTGGCGCGAGGTAAACTAAGTATAAAAGCTAATTTTATAATTTGTACTGAACCCCCAAAATACAACTGGCACTTTACTGATTTTTATTCTAATCTACGAGAGTTGGAGCTTCGCGCGTGTTTGATTGAAGTAGAATTGAAGTGTTGGCACTTTTATTTGAACATAACATCTTATGAGGTTACCTCCCTGGAAGATTTTACTATATAGTATTTTTTCCAGCACTGTATGTAGCGTAAAGTGCGGACTATACGCAATTAACGAATTATGACTAGCTCCGTGGCGCAGCGGTAAACACGCCAGCCTGCGACACGGAGTGACCGGATTCGATCCCCGGCCAGGTCAAGATGGAAAATGATCTGTTTCAGTTTGGCCTGGGTCTTGGATGTGTATCTATATATGTATTTGTTATAAAATATAGTATCGTTGAGTTAGTATCCCATAACACAAGTTTCGAACTTACTTTGGGGCTAGCTTAATCTGTGTGATTTTTCCGTATATATTTATTCATTTATATTTATTTATTAATTAATAAGTGTTCAAAGAAACCTATGTTAAAAAGGTTTTAAAAGCCCCCGCAAGTGCGAGTCGGACTCGCGCACGTAGGGTTCCGCACCGTTATCTATAAAAACGGCAAAAACATCATGTCTGTTGTATAGGAGAGATAATTGAATAAAAATAAAATGAATATTAAAGGGGTAATATTCATTTTATTTTTATTCAATTATTTATTTTTAAAGTGAATATATAACTAATTATTTTGTGAATATTTCAAGCATCTACCTGTTGCCGTTATCAATATCGAAAGCAAAAAAATCATGTTTGTTGTATGGGTGCCCCCTTAAATATTTAGTTTATAGTATTTGTTTTTATAGCGGCAACAGAAATACATCATCTGTGAAATTTTCAACTGTCTAACTATCACGGTTCATGAGAACAGACAGACAGACAGACTGACAGACGGACAGCGGAGAGAAATTAATAGGGTCCCGTTTTTACCCTTTGGGTACAGAACCCTAAAATTTAAGGGTGTAGAATAAACATCTGTTATGTTTATTACTAAAATTATTACAAGGCTGGTATTGTGTGCTGTTTCCAAACATGTACTTTACGCATGTAAACGCGAGTGTTCGGATTAAGATGGCCGCACTGATGAAATAGTTTGCAGAAGGCGTAATTTACGTCCTTCGTGGGAACGGCTCATAGAGCTACGAGCCATTTGGCGAAGACTTAGGAAAAACTCTTGCTTTTCTGAAAGTTTGGAAGGACACAGTTATGTGCAAATTAATATTTCGAATTTGATATACCTTACTCAGATAAGGTCTATTATAAAACCCGCCAAGTGCGAGTCCAATTCACTAAGAGTTACCACCCTGGTGTCGAGTCCTTCGGAACCACCTCTCGGTCTCGGCCTCTGACGAGGTTCCTTTAACGACTACCAGATGGCAACCAACGGCTTATTGTGCCTTCCGGAGCACGGAATCATCTTTATTTTCAGATAATCAGGTGTATCAAGCCTGCAATTGTCCTAACCAAACTGGAAACAACTAAACAAAGTATGCTTCCCGTGAGAATCGAATCTACAGGAAAACGCCTTACTTAACCACTGGACCACGGAGGCAGCTGGAGGATGTAGCCTCCGATGTATAAGGATGTATAGTCTTCGTCTGCACGAGCTCTCTTGTTATGATTAACTTAACTCAATACTAATTTTCTTAATTATCTGTGGTTTGACGTCTCAGTTATAAACGAGTAGCAACACTAGCAGATTCGAGAAAGATCTCCTTAATAATACGTTTCTTGTATGGGACCGCCCTTTATTTATTGATTTTAAACTGTTGACAAAGCGGCAATAGATAAACAAATTCGGTGGAAATTTTAAATCTTTATCTATTACGGTTCAATAGATACAGCTCTGTTACAGACAGATGGACGCACGAACGGACAAATGGACGAATGGAGGCTTAGTAATATAGTTCTTTATGGCATCTCTACGGTACAGAATCAAAAACCCTGCTATATCTTTAAAATTGAATATCTTTAATTGCTATATCTTTAATATATCTATGTTTTTATTCATAAAAGTATAACAGTTTTATTTAACTTAACAGTATTTGTTACCATCCCGTCTTATCAAGTCAATCAAATATTTAAGCCCTCGTCACACCAGTATCTTTGCAACTTATAAGTCAAAAAAAAGTCAATAGTCAAAGATTTTTATTCAAAATTGGATACATGTATATCTTTTTGAACGTCAACTTTTTTAAAGGAAGTCAAATCAGCTACTAAACGTGTGGATGAAACCTGAGTCTCTCTGTGGCACTTAGGGTTTTAGGTTAGTCCTCCCCAGATAACCACAGGTAGGTAGGGGTCCTAAATAATAACACCTTGTACTAAAGAATGTAGTTTTATTTAATAAGCCCTAAAAAATCTCAGTGGCCGCCTCGCGTCTCAGAGAAAAGAGGAAATAGTAGGTGAAGGGGGAACACTGGCCTGAATCAACGCATCCTCGACCTCGACGGTGACCGCTGGCACAAGCGTCTCCAGACCCTGTCAGTTCAGTTCTTCTTTAAGCGAAAATAGGTGTCGTCCGAGTCCAACCGGCACTAGCTCAGCAACAATTTGCAGCTTGCCGTCCAGCAGTAGCCCAAGCAAGCAAGGTAGGTGCAGACTTAGGTCCTGGAATCCCATAAACAAGGTGCCTTAGCAGGGTGTCATCGACCACGTTGCAAGGTCATAAGGTCACAGTGTCCCAATAGGAAGGAAAATGGACAGTGCTAGCGTTAGAAGCTAATAGAATCACTTTAGAACACCTTACACTAGCTTCACTATTAATATAATGCAAAGGAACTTACCCCAGCGGGATCTCAATACAGTTTACGATCTTTTTTAACACAGGATTTTAGGAACGAGTGACGCAGCCATCACGTCCAAGTGTCTGTATCGCTCTGAGACAAGGGATTTCCGAGCACAACCGAATGACTGATTCGGCGGCACTCGGCCGGCGTCGGGTGGTGATGCGTACCATCGGAGCGCGCGCACCTTAGTCAACCGTTCGCTTGGATTTGCAAAATATCAATAAATTGCTTTTAAATGTTTATATTTTAAGTTAGATTTTATTATAAATAGTCTAGGTTAAGTTTTAATTTTAATATTCTTTATTTAATGTGTTTTTTAGGTTAATTAATTTTACAACGTTACATCTCTTTATCATTTTCCTGACATATTTGACATTATTTTACCATATATGATTGCTTACGCGTCAACATATCTGATGGCAAGGAAATGAACGGCTCCCTGCCACCACTGGCCCACGTAGTAGCTACGGACCTCCCTTATAATAATCTCTTTTTAAGATCCAACGTGTTTCTGTAATAAAATGTCTCCTCTGAACTAATAATCTCTTAAACTGGTGGCCTCGGCCAGGCAAACAAACTTATGCAGGCATTGTGTAAGTTAAACCCATGTGTACAGGTCTTTATTTGACTGCTGCAAATTATATAGGCGTCAGATGGGTCGGACAAAGGCCTCTATAGTCCATTGGTTAACACGCCAGCCTGTTACACGAGGTGGTTCAATTTCCTTAAGAATTAGGATTAAATACTGCACGAGATTGCGTTTAGATCATCATCATCATCATCATCATTGCAGCCGTAATAAGTCCATTACTGGACAAAAGCCGCTCCCAAGGATTCTTCGTTGCTTGGGAGGATATTGCCATACTCCGCACGCTGGGCAGGCGGTTTGGCAAGCGCAGTTTCTTTGGCGTCTTGTGCTTCCGGAACTGCTGCCCATCGGAAGCCCATTTTTAAGCTGAGAAAGTATAGGAATATGTTGGATTTGGGGCTACTTACTCGGATGAATGGTTTCGAAGACTATCGGGAGGTCGGGCGAGCGTACTCGATGCCATACCTGCAGCTGCCGTACATGCAGTTGAGGCTGATAACCCAGACCAGCGCTTAGATGATACAATATCTATGGTTGATTCCTAAACCGTTAGCCGTGTGGTATCCGGCAGAGTAGAATAGGACCACTCCAAGTCTTCCCGTGGATGTCGTAGAAGGCGACTTAGGAAATACAAGCTAAACAAAGCCTATAAACATCTAAGACACCTCTCAACCCGTCTGGCCAGCGTGGAGAGTGTAGGCCAAGTCCTCTGGCTGCTCTGGCCAAGTATGGCCCTAGTAGTACAGAGAGGGTCGTGCTCTTGTAGTGGAGACTAAAAAGGACCTGATGATGATGATGATGATTCCTAAACAGGTTACACCTCTGTACTCTAGTTAGTTTATAATACTGTGCCTTTATTCAAGCGCCGCACGTGTACTTGGCTTATTTACTTTAAATTACACTGCTCTCAAAATGTTGCCGTTTTGTTGTGAAAACAAATACTTCTTGTAATGTTTGCTCTCGTCACTGCTACTGTAACTTTGATGTACGCTTGTAATTTTACGGGCTTTTGTGCCCTTCGAACCAGATCTGGAAACTTGTATGCAATACAAAAATAAACAGTGGCCCTCCGGGAGAAAGTAGGGGATAATTGGACAAAGGAGAAAATTTTGTCAACTGGTCAAGCGTTTTTTAACCGCTCCTAAAATGGTTAATTCGTCAAGCCTGTCGGCAGAAGAATGAAACCTTAAACATTAACATTGTGCATATTTGAATATTTTGGAAAGTCACGTGTCCGTCTTACGAATTTTCGATCAGGCCACGTGTCCTGACGCGAGGTTTTGCCCATCCCAAAAAGTGCACAACGCCGCTAAAGAAGTTTTCACTTCAAAAACATTATAAAGGCTGATTCTTAATATTTCCATATATAAATTAGAACCTCTTATGGAAGAAGAATGGCAAGAGAAAAATAAACGGAAAAGAAATGTACCTCCAATATAAATGAGCTGATAAGCTGATCACTATAAATGTGATGTTCGGCCGAACACCATAAATTACATGACTATAATACACTATTGGAAATATAGATAACTAGCTTTCGCCCGCACCTTCGGTCGCGTCAATGTCGTTCCCTCGAGAACTGTGCTTTTTTTCCGGGGTAAAAGGTAGCCTATGTCCCTCTCCATATTCCGGAGAACTTGTATGCAATATTTCATGATGATCGGTTTAGTAGTTACGGCGTGAAAGCGTAACAAACGAATCACTTTCGCATTTATAATATTAGTAAGGATATACTCGTATTATCTTCACAGCCTCGTAATGTAACGCAGGCTTTACATATTTTTCGGATATCATTGCTAGAAACGCGGCTTCTTATCGAGGTGTCAAAATAAAAGCAATAAGGTCTGCCGCTTTATTGTTTACTAGCAGCCCGCTCCGGCTTGCTCGGGTAGATTTAGGGACATAACTGTTTTGAAAATATTCTATGTTCATTAGGGTTAATTTAGGAGTCTAGTAGTCAAAGAATTATTCAAATCGGTCCAGTACTTTCAGAGCCTATTCTATTTAATCAAACACTCAAATATCTCCTATTTATAATGTTAGTGAAGAAGTGTAGACTAGTAGGCGCCACTGTTGAGTAAGATCCCGATAAAGTATTTTATTACACGCGTGAATACCTCAGGTGAAAACAAATTTTACATTTCAATCATATTTAATGCCACTGCCTTCATAAACTTTATAATTCTTGTACAAGAAGCAATTATTGTATACATGTAAAAAAGGGCGGGTTGTTTGGGAGTGCCGGCAGAAGTGAAAAGCGAGTTTCACAGTTTTGAAAAGTGCACAACGCCGGTAGAGAAGTTTTTACAAATTTTAAACTCGCGTTAGGACACGTATATCGGACGGTCAGGCGCACCGCTGGGTACCATCCTTACCTGGTTAAAATTCCTAACATTCGTACCAAGCGCTTTTCTTCTTCTTTTAATATGCGCACAGCTAAGGATTGGAATTCATTGCGTGCGTCTGTATTTCCGAGCGCATATAACCTGAATCTTTTTAATGTTAGAGTGAATAGGCTTCTTTTGGGTGAACTCGCTCGATCCTAGACCATATCTTTGCCTTTGGCCTAGATTATGGCCAAGAGTAAACTCATTTAATAAAAAAAAAAAAAAAAACGTAACCTAATCGAAAACTCGTAAGTCGGACACGTGACCTGAGACCGCTGCAAAGGCGAGTTTTCACTTCTGCCGGCACTCCCGGAGTGCAACCCGTTGTTTTTTCCGTCTGACTCTCGATTACATACATTCATAAAATCATGGCGGGACAAAAATTACGAAACTATTGCCTATATAAAAATTATAGCTAGTATTATTTCGATTAAAGATTCAAATATTCTGAGTCCTGCATAAATACTCGTAGAACCCTGACAGAGGTGTCGAAATAACGCAACTTCGTGAAAACTTCGTGTATTAGCTCAGAATTTTACGACATATTTGCCCATAGTTCCACATCCATAAACCGTTTCGAACCGTTTCAAAACACCATAAATGACATGAACGTCATAAACTATAGAAATATGGATATATTATACGGAGTCGGCCGTGAACGCCGTATGTAAAGCTTTATTGACGATAAAAATGTTAGCTTATTAAGTGCTAGCCGCCTTGAAAAGCAAATGTAATGTTTTGTTGCACAAGTTTCGTCAGTAAAAGATGTACAAGTGTGGCATACTTCGTCAAGAGTCCAAGTTGCATTCGAGTAATATACGTGAGACGTATTTTTTTTCATATTTATTTTACGGTATTTGGTTTTCTTTGCCTTGTTGGTGTAATTCAATTCGTTGATTCAATGGAGCCCCTGGCGACAATTCCCACGAATCCACTGGTTTGATCATAGACGTTGCAGTAAGGCGAGCGACCACGCTATGTAAATCTCACTACAGCCGCACCATGACACTTTATTTTAGTTATTCCACACATTGTTCATTAACATGGGCATTTATAACACCAAATTACACCGACTTACTAGAAGACTAGAAACAATTTGCAAAAGAATCCAAAACAAAAACCGTGCAGTCCGCCGAAATTCCTGCCAAGAACTCGGTTTGAGACAGATAAAATCAAACGGAACTAATTAGTCAAATCATACTCCATACTTATTAATCATCATTTCGGTGGTGTCAGAGTTCTTCGGAACCGCCTCTCGGCCTCTGACGTGGTTCCTCTAACGACTACCAGATGACCAGATGGCAGCCGAGACCACTGGACCACGGAGGCAGTTGATCTATACTTTCTTTTAAGTAAGTATTTACTTACTTATATGTTAATAAGAAACTAATGTTAAAGTATCTTACTTTTTATTTTATTTTATTTATTTAATGTTTTCGCGATTGTTACACATTTAAATTATTTATTTATTTCAATATCATAGACATACTTAAGAGCTTAATATATTTTCACTATAGAGTTTGTTGCATTAACTTCTACATACACTCAAGATACACATCAAAACTTAATATTGTAATGTTTTATTAATAAAATTCGAATACGAGATAAAAACGATGCTTGAAATAACAAATTACAGATATTGCCAACACTCACAACAAAAATAAAAGTTTCCCAATGAATGTGTATTATAACGGTCTAATAAAGAATAAGAATTCCAATCTAAATCCGAGCCACTCTAACAAACAAACAGAGAATCTCAAACTCGGGAGTAGCCAGTGTTTCGTTGATGGGTGTTGAGGATGCGGTAATGAAATAAGAAGACATACTCATGGTTAATAAAGATAACTTTCTAGTTCAGCTGCAGCGAAAAGTGTCGGGCAAGGTATGAAACTAGCAGCCTGCCTCGGCTTCGCGCGGGTAAAAGGTTTAATTATTGAATTAGAAAAACTGAGCTACTAGGAGGCAGCATTGCGTTTAAAAACTGACATCATGCAAAGTAGATCAATACGGACGGGGCTTAATAAGTATATCTTTTAGCGAACTAGTCTGCCTGCTCCGTGACGGAAGGACGCGTCGATAAAAGCATTTAATGATATATTTTTTGTAAACATCGGCGAAATCTTAACAAATGATGCAGTAAACGCAAGGAAAGACGGAAAAGTGACACTGGAGTAGCTTATCAAAGAGAGCGAAGCAAACTGCTAGCCTACCTACCGCCGCTATGTTGACACCATAGCGTTCCATAGTTTACGTGTCTAATTCAATGTGTTTAATATATAGCCTATGTTCATTACGGAAATTGTTGAATTCTAATGGTGAAAGCCTTCGGCAGCATCGAAAATAAAACGATGTTTTGTGAGACAAACATGTAATATTGGCATGGAGTTTGGTAAATCTTACAATCCGACCCATAAGAATCTATTTTTATATGTGAAAACTTATGACTTCACAACGTCTTTTCAAGCTAATAGAAATATTATTTGCGGAAAATGAAACATATATTAATAATACAGGGATGTCAAATCCTACCTGTGGCGAGTATTTTTTCATCACATATTATTTTCAATTTTAATAATATACCGAGCATTTTACTGCTATATAAAACAATTTAATAAAAATGCATAAATTTACAACGATGAATATTAAGCAATTTGCGATGTTTTTCTTTGCCTAGCCGTATCATATGTCATTTGGGATCGGTTCTGTCGTAATTTTTCGCCATACGTCTAACTGAACGTGAGTTTCAGTTTGTTAAAGTTATAAATTTAGCTCTCTTCTGTTTATGACAGATATCCAGGTCTGGAGAGATCGTCCTAGAATTTTCTGGCCAGTTTATATTAAGAACATGTCTGGTCATATAATTGTATGGTCTCTTCATGACGTGTCTACAGCCTAAGACGTATTTCGGCTAACTTTTCTTCAATTGCTCTGATCTTAAAGCTTCTTCTTCAGTGTTCGTTTCTCACCCTGTCTAATAGGATATTATCGTATATAGTTTTTGTGGTTTGGACTTTTTCATAAGCCAGCATACTACGTCATAGACAATATCTGAGCGGACTGCAGTTTTATACACCTTGCCTTACACACGTGAAGAGGTAAGATGGAAGGACACCTAATACGATACGACGATGTGAGCAAGAACCTTATAGAAGGGAAAATTAGACCGGGAAATATGAGACATACTTTTATGAAACAAATAAAAAAAATTGTTACTTCTTATAGAGAAATGAAGGAACTGGCGGAAGAACGAGAGGAATGGAAAAAGCTCCAACGATAAGAGCCCAGCTCTTTAATTTGATGGATGCCTTTCACACGTTTCGGCATTTGCTGTCACAAAGTACTGGACAGTTCTTGCAATGCATTCTTATTATTTAAAAAATTAAGTCTATACAGATTGAAGCAGTCCCCCACCCTGTCCCAACATAGTTACGCCCGTGATCCCAAGCATTTTACATTACGATACGACCTCGTTACGATAATGTACAGATAATGCACTCGTAAATACGAACAAGTGGTTAACATATGAGCACATATAATTGAATATACATATAACATACGAGTGCGCTATAAAAATAAAGTTCCAAGGCCGTTCGTAATGGCTTAGCATGGGTGGGCCCTCGGATCTACTGGTGTTTGTAAATCATGAAACTATTTTATAAAGATTTTTATGAGTGTCTTATTTTGCATTCACAATGCTAGTTTTGATATAATCTTAATAAATTACGAATCAACAAGGCTCGCTCAGCATATGCGCAACTGAAGCCGGTGTGGACATCGACCGTAATAACACGACGCACTAAAATCAGAGTCGTCAATTCCAATGTAAAGTCAGTCCTGCTGTACGGATGCGAGACATGGCTCGTCAACAACGACATCACCAGCCGCCTATAGGTGCTCGTTAACAAATGTTTACGTCCCCTGTTAGGGATATACTGGCCACGAACCATATCCAACGCAAGACTGTGGCAGATAACTGACCAAAAGCCCATTCAGCAAGAAATCCTATTAAGGAAATGGCGATGATTAGGACATGTGCCTGATAACCATCTGCCCAAACAAGGTCTCCTATGGAATGCCCAGGGCAAGAGAAGACCGAGTTGCCTTCGTAAAACTTAGAGGCGTTCAGTCGAGAAGGAGGTCGCTACAACTGGACTCAACTGGAGCGAGCTAAGAGTCACAGCCCAGGACCGTGAGAAGCGGAGAATTCTTCTGCGAGCCCTATGTCCCGACAAGGGACCACAAGACCACATCATCATTTTATTAAATTAAGAATTAAAATATGGTGAAAAAATTACATGCGGGCGGGGCTTGAAGGTCAATGTACGATCTACGCTATGCCAGTTGAGCTACCGCATAAAGTTTTGCTAGTTCAAGCCCCGCCCGCATGAAATTTTTTCACCATATTTTATTAATGTGTATTCAATAAAGAGTTTAATTTTAGATTGAATTATTCCAGCAAGGATTACTGGTTGGTACCGTTTTTTAGGGTTCCGTACCTGGTAGGTTAGCGTGTAAATAGCTACCACCTGGTGGGATATGCTCCCAAAGAATGAAGATGCCTAAGGTATCTTCACTGCGTGTAAAAAAAGGGATATGATAAGAACCGCTATCAATGTTAATATGAGGACTGACCTGAATGTCGTTTCCACGTCGATGCACGTCCACGAAGCTGCTATCCACCGCCAGGACTTCTTCAGGGGGTGTTGGTGAACAATACACGTGTCAGTCTTTACACAAAGGATTACGAGTCCTTATCCCTTTTTCACAGAATAAATGGATTCACGAGATCCAGCGTCAATCGGCGGCGTATGATTCCCAAAATAGAATCACAATGAATAATGCACATTTACATATATGCAGGCGCGCGCGACTGGTCAAAAACAACCTTATCGGTCAAGGTTCATAGACAGCAGTGTCAGGGGCGAAGAGGCTCCGCGCCATCTTTCCTCCCCCCACGCTTCCACAACAGACAGGACAACCAACATAAAAACATTGATAAAGCGGCGTAGGAAACATGTACATAATAATATTAAATTTTTTATTGCGTTTTTTAAATTGAGACTTTGCTCGCGTTACCATGCACCCCGCCTTGAAACGTCGCAAGATGTTTCAAAACAAAAATAAATTTATACATGGTAAATCAGGAGATATATAGCGAATTAATTCAAATTATAGCTACCTAAACTAAATTTATACTAAATGCGTAAAGAGTTAAATGAATTTATTGTGTTGGAATAGGATATAATTTGGTAACAGCGCGTTTATAAATGCCATTCTGCGTTTTAACGGTCGCTACTCGAACGACGTTATCTGTACCCTTGTAGACATGAGTAATTATTCCTAATGGCCAAGTCAATGGAGCTGAGTTTTCCTGTTCTAATAGAACAACTGTTCCTATCTCTACAGGCTTGTCTGGTGTAGCCCATTTTTGTCTGACTTGTAACGTATGCAGATATTCAAGGTTCCACTTTTTCCAAAAGGATTGAACCATATGGTCGAGCAATTTTTTGCGTTCCAATAAACTATAGCGCTGATCTGAGAGATCAGTGGCAGGCAAATACTGCAGAGGAGTGGACATTAGAAAGTGCGCGGGAGTTAAAACTTCAGGGTGTGGATCAGAAGAAATGACACTCAAAGGCCGAGAATTTAAGATACACTCAACTTGCGCTAGAACCGTCAATAGCTCTTCATAAGTGAGCAACTGGTTTCCAATCACCCTATATAAATGCGTTTTCATACTTTTTATATTCCCCTCCCAAATTCCCCCGAATGTAGGGGATCGGGGTGGAATTGTTTTCCAATCTATTTTTCGAGACAAAAGCTCATTAGACAGTGCGTTTTTGAAGGTTGAACTTGTCAAAAACTATAAAGCTCATCCAATTGTGCTTTGGCACCAATAAAAGTTGTGGCATTATCGGAATATAAGCAAGACACTGGACCGCGGCGGGAAATAAAGCGCTTGAATGCGTTTAAAAAACTGTCGGATGTCAGACTTGTGACTAAGTCCAGATAAATACCCTTTGTCACCATACAAATAAAAAGTACAATGTATGCCTTTTGAGCATGTTGACCTCTGCGACGCGAAAGGGTAATGCGTACAGGTCCAGCATAATCGCAAGCAGTATGAACAAAAGCTTTCGCTGTCTCTGTCACACGGTACCACGGCAATGCAGACATTATAGGCGTGGGATGCGTAGGGTTCAACTTGAAACAAGTGTTACATTTCCGACACTTAGACCTAATGACTGTTCTGGCATCTAATATCCAGTAGCGCTGTCTTATAATTGACATAAGAAGTCCAGGTCCAGCGTGACAGTTGAAAACATGAGAATGTTGAATTATTAGATCGACAATATGATCGCGTTTTGGAAGTAAAATTGGATGTTTAGCTTCATACGGAAGCATCGACCCAGAAAGTCTTCCTCCTATACGTAAGATTCCTTCAGCGTCTAAGAATACTGCCAAGTTCTGCAGCTTCTTTGAAGGTAACTTCTTAGCTTTGAGTAGTTTGATATCTTCAGCAAAATGCACTGATTGAACAGCAAGAATTAGAGCCCTTTCAGCAGCTGCTAATCCTGCTACAGATAGAGGATTGATTTTGAGTTTAGGTTTAGCGAATTTAAGTACATAGGCTATAATGCGTAGCAATTTTTGCGAAGAAGAAACTCGTTGTGCCAATGTACACAAGAGTGGTTCCTCTATATGCGTTGTGACAGCCATAACATTAGCCTTATGTTCAGGCAAATCATTACAATTAGCGGGAGCGAACGGAATAATAGGCCATTTTTCAGGCGGCTCGCGAATCCAAGGAGGGCCGTTCCACCACAGATCGTGAGACAAAAGTTGCGATGGCAACATGCCACGAGAAAGACAATCGCTTGGGTTAATAGCACCAGCTATGTGATAAAAATGTTTAGCGTCTAAATTTTCTTGGCACTGGGCTACTCTGTTGCTAACAAAGATTGACCATCTATGCGGGGAAGAATGAACCCACGATAAAGCTATCGTGGAATCCGAAAATGCGTATATGTCCACTATGGTCATGCGTTCAACGAATGTATCTCGTACAATTTTTATCAATTTTGACATGAGTAAAATAGCACAAAGTTCAAGGCGAGCGAGAGTGGAAATTTTCGTAGGGCTAATTCTCGATTTTGCGCAAAGTAGACGCGTTTCAATAATACCAGAAGGGTAAGTGCAATGAGCATAAATAACTGCTCCTAGTCCATTCATACTGGCGTCCGAAAAAGCAACAAGACGCAGCTCACACCCGACCTCCACACCAACATGTCGAGGAATTTTCAAAGTGTTAAGCAAGTGCATCTCTTGAGCGAGTGCGTGAAAGCGGGCACGTATGTTCTCTGGAGCCAGGTCATCCCAATCACTCTTGCAGAGCCATAACTCCTTAATAAGCAATTTGGCTGCGAGTATCACAGGCGCAACTAGACCGAGTACGTCGAATAATCTAGCCACAACCGAAAGTATGTTTCTTTTAGTGCATTTTTCAGCAATTGTGATAGTGGTGAAAAACAAATTATCCTCACAAGGATCCCAGGAAAGACCTAAAACTTTAGATGAGTTGTTGTGTAAATCTAATTCGATTGATTTGCGGTGCGAATCAGGAAGTGAATCAAGTAGCTCAGGACAGCTACTCGACCATTTTACTAGGTCAAAGTCACCAGATTTGAACAAATTAATTAAATCACGAGCTAACAGCTTAGCAGAGCTTTTATCAGCTGTGGAATGGACCAAATCGTCCATATACAAACAGGTTTCAGCCACTTTAGCTGCTTCAGGATAGTGTGAACTCATGTCCGAAGCCAACTGTTTCACTGTGCGTAAAGCTATGTATGGACTAGACCTGAGACCAAAGGGTTGCCTGTTGAAAACGAAGGTGCGAATTTGTTCCGATTCATTGAACCTAAATAAAATGCGTAGGTATTTACGCTGCTCCGGCATAACGCCTATACGTAAATAGTGCTGTTTTATATCTGCGTTTATGGCGATAGGAAACATCCTAAAATTCAATAACAATACAAATAAATCAGCCTGTAGATTTGGGCCGATGTGTAAAATATCATTAAGTGAAAATCCAGTATGTGTTTTGGCACTTGCGTCCAAGACAATACGCGGTAACGGCTTATCAGGGCGTAGCACGGCGTGGTGAGGTATATAATAACCATCAGAGGTCAAATCAGACACATCGACGGGGCTAAGATACCCATTATCGATATAATCTTGAATTACTTTATTGTAATTCTCGCGTACTAAGGGCGTTTGACGTAATTTACGTTCCAGCGAAATAAAGCGGCGGTAAGCGGTGGCATACGAGTTGCCAAGTTCAGCAGGGTCCCTGCTGAAGGGTAAAGCGACGGTATAACGACCGGAATCATCGCGACTCACGGTCGAAGCGAAAATATTTTCACACTCTGTCTCTTCAGGAGACAACAAGCGTTTTGTGGGCACTTCTTCGAGTTCCCAAAACTTCTGCACTAAATCATTTAATGCTAGCGCGGTAAAAGACGAAGTTGCGGGCAAAACATCTTTACGTGGGCATTCGCCCATAAATACATAACCGAGCGTGGTGAGAATTGCCGGCGGCGCGCGCGGTCCACAATCTGCCCTATCACCTAGGTATATATATGGGAAAAGCTGAGCACCCAGAACTAAATTAATATCTCCAGGGATATTCCAACTTAAATCCGCCAGGTGCAGATTGCGCGTGTCGAATTCTCGACAATCGATAAATCGCGAGGGTAATTGATCCGTGATACATTTTACTACCAATGCATGAATAGCATATTTTTTATCTGGATAGACACGGGACTCAATATTTAAATAAACATAGCCTAATATAGGACTAGAGTTCGAACCAACACCCTTAACAAAAGAATTACTTAAAGGCGTTATTGGTAAATTAAGCGAGCGGCAACATTCCGTTGTTATTAAATTATTTTGTGACGCGCTGTCAATCAAACAACGAACGATATATTTTTTATTAATACCATCTTTAGGGCATACATAAACTTGAGCGGTCGATAAAATAATATCACCCTTATAACTAGTAGCATACGACTGAGAAGACATATCTGCGTTCATAATTGAATTCTCGCGAAGCATAGTAGTGACAGAAAACGTTTGAATATTATTATGTTCCAAAGCGGGCCGATCGACAGATACGGCTGCGCATGAAGTCGCGGTCGACTGTGACAAATGCTCAACGGCTCCGGCGCCTACATTCGCGCGTGATTTCAAATTATGATTATTGTTATTTGCAAAGTGCAACAACTTATGATGTTTTTTCTGACAGAAACAGACCGAAGTACTTTTACAATCCGGTAGCGTATGTAGGGTACTCAAACAATTAACGCACCCGCGTTTCGATTTGATATAATCGTATCGAGTTTTAGCATCGCGCATACTCTTAAACTGTGGGCAATCGTATAAATGTCTATGATCACCTTTAGCGCATAAGCTACAACCTGTATGTACATTAGTACCGGTCATAAACGTCTTATAGGTATGTGACGTCTGATCACGGGTTTTAGTTACGGGTTGCTTATTCATATATGATGAGTAACGAGGGTTGGAGCGCTCCAATATTTTAGCCTGATCTTGTACAAAGGAGATCAGCTGTTGCGTTGTTGGTATCTTTTCATCCCGAACAGATAATTCAAATGATTGAATACTTTGAGCATCCATTTTTCTTAAAGCGCATTGTAGCATAACAAAGTCTGTCAGATCAGGTATATCTAATTCTTTAAGTGCCGAAAATGATGCGGAAAATTTACTTATAAATGAGTCAAGTGCGTTCGCACTATGCGAGCAATTTTTTAAGTCTAAAATATTATTTAAATAAAATGTACCTAGGGCACGTTTATCATGATATTTTTTAACCAAGCTGTCCCATAAGATTTGATACGTTTCTCCACTGGGAACAATACCTGCAGTGAATTTTAATGCGTCATGAGTCAATTTGGCAATTAAATACTGCACGCGCTGCGAGTCAGACAATTGTTGATTCAAATGAATATTAGTCTTAAATGACTGATAGAAAACATTCCAATTTTCTGGGCGACCGTCAAAACTCGGAATTACTAAATGTTCTAATTTCACTACTGACTTGTTTGAGTCACTCGCAGTGTGTGAACTCTGCTTCAAGCTCTCGTTTATCTTATTTCGAGTTCGTTTAATCCGCGAATATAAATCTTCAAATGAGTCCAGACAGGCGTAGTCTGGGACCCCGATAGGTCTTGAACTCAATTTTAATTTATTTATTTCATCTACAATAGATTCAAACTTATGGCGCCAATCATCTAACATTTCTGATTCAGACATAAAATTTTCATTACTTCTTAACGACAAATCGTACGAAACAATCTTCTTCGATGCATCATACAAACGATTAACACGTTGAAATAATGCGTCCCTCTTACTGACTAACAAAGTCATCCTAACTTCGCTATCTCCTGATTTTTCCGTCATAATTGCGACTTAAAATCTTGATATTGAAAATCTGAGGGTAGGCGGTGCTTGGTACGGGCGAAAAAACTACAAGTTAAGAAGCAGCGATAAGTTAGTTTTAACCAACTAGATTATAACCAATTATGCAAAGCAATTTGCATCCATATATTGTATGTATTTACTGACAATACTGTATTTAACAGTATGGAATGCAAAAATGGGCGTCGGCCGGTGTTTGTGCCAGCACTACTAAATTGCGTTTTATGCGTAAAATTACGTGAAATAAGCGAGTTTATAAGCTGGAATATTATCTCAGCTTATAAACCAAACTACTGGGTAATGGGGCGTAAAATAAGCGTCAGCCAATGAATATGGCGGCGCTGAGAAATGCGTTTTTGTGCGTAAAATACGCAAAAATAGCGGGAATTTTTAAGCTGGATGTTATCCGGCTCGAAGGACCAAACTTATGGTAGGTTAGCGTGTAAATAGCTACCATCAGGTGGGATATGCTCCCAAAGAATGAAGATGCCTAAGGTATCTTCACTGCGTGTAAAAAAAGGGATATGATAAGAACCGCTATCAATGTTAATATGAGGACTGACCTGAATGTCGTTTCCACGTCGATGCACGTCCACGAAGCTGCTATCCACCGCCAGGACTTCTTCAGGGGGTGTTGGTGAACAATACACGTGTCAGTCTTTACACAAAGGATTACGAGTCCTTATCCCTTTTTCACAGAATAAATGGATTCACGAGATCCAGCGTCAATCGGCGGCGTATGATTCCCAAAATAGAATCACAATGAATAATGCACATTTACATATATGCAGGCGCGCGCGACTGGTCAAAAACAACCTTATCGGTCAAGGTTCATAGACAGCAGTGTCAGGGGCGAAGAGGCTCCGCGCCATCTTTCCTCCCCCCACGCTTCCACAACAGACAGGACAACCAACATAAAAACATTGATAAAGCGGCGTAGGAAACATGTACATAATAATATTAAATTTTTTATTGCGTTTTTTAAATTGATACTTTGCTCGCGTTACCAGTACCCAAAGGGTAAAAACTATATTCCGCTGTCCGTCCGCTCATCCGTCCGTCCGTCTATCATAAGGCTGCGTGTATTTGTCCTTATTAAATAAAGATTTCTAAGCGTGTAAGGGGGCAACAGATTTTTAAGCGTTATTGTACTTAGTTAAATATTATACTTAGTGTGTGATTCTGACTCGCTATTTTCCTTTAGAATCTTGATGGCCACTGAGGTGTAGCGGTTAACACGCTTCTCCACGAGATGCTTTGGGTTTGATTTCCGCGTGCACAAATACTTGAGCTTCATTTACGCTTGAAGTTGAATTTCGCTGAAGTTTCTTTTATGTCAACAGGCAATGAATATACAGTTCACAAAATACATATATTTTGTGAATTTATAAACTCTAAAGAATATGATCGTCCAAAATTTAAATAAATTTCATATAAATACACTTTGTAAGCTGCATATATAGTGGTTTTAGTGAGCGTGAGGCAACACCAATGTTTACGAGGCTATAAATTTCACACGCACTGCAGCCCTCGAATTGAAATTACCATTAAACGATAGCTTTGGATGTCAGATAAGAAATTTTAAAAGCATTTAGAATCGTAACCATTAACCTAAAGGGACCAAACTTTTTAAAGCAACTAGAAGGATATTTTTTCAAGGATTTTTAAGTGAAAACTACTTTAGCGGTATTGTGCACTTTTTGGGATGGGTAAAAGATGTTAAACTCGCGTCAAGACATCGAAAATTCGTAAGACGGACACGTGACCTAAGGCCGCCGGCGCAGCGTAGGAGAGGAAGTAATATCCCGTGGGTGTAGGTCGTGCTCTATTGAAAGGGACTCTACAATGTATATGTACGGGTCAAGTCATAGAAGATTTCTTTGATGTGTAGTAACTCTCTCATAAAATAGATGTCAAAGAAGGTAGAAGTAAAAACAGCACAGACTTCAGAATTCGTAAGACGGACACGTGACCTAAGGCCGCCGGCGCGGCGTAGGAGAGGAAGTAATATCCCCCTCTCTTTCTATCGCGCGGAGTTTTCACTTCTGACTTAGTAATAGGGTTCTCTTAGGCACGCTTTGCGCACGGAACCCTAAAAAAAGCAAACCTTTATGTCTATTTCATACAGTCATCGATACGCTTTACTTTAACCTCATTGGAAACTCGAAGAAACCATTTGTAACTCGTAAACGCGCACCTTAGATCGTAAACACGAAGATCTTCTTTTACGACTGAAATTAGGGATGTAGGATTATCGATAGTTTGATAACTGTCGATAGTGTTCCAACTTACAACGATAAAGTCAGAGGTTCGATCCCTGCCCTATACAAATTGTTGGATTACGATTCGAAAACTTAGATTTTATAGTTTATTCTAAATTATGTACTAATTTGCAACAATTCAGCATACTAGTGTTTGCTAATGTGTATTAAGGAAAAAATAATGGTTAACTACTCTATAACTTCCGCCAAAAATAGTTATTTCATTTCATATTTTATTTCATTTATTTCACATAGTATAGTTGAGTAGTAGCTTACGACACAAGTTCGGGGGGTTTGGGGAGTTAGCTCAGCCAATGTGATCTGTCTCATAATTGTTAATTACAAACATCAAATATCTGAAAAGATGTGATATACCATTAGAATTCATACCTATATTATTTCTGCAATATTTTCTAGTTTTGATTATATTTTGCAGTCGTATGACATACTAAACTAATGAAGCTAAACGATGGATAATATTATCGATAGTTTAAACAATTGTTGCAACACTACCCGAAATACTAAAGTAAAATAGTATTATTTAAGAAAACAACCGTAAATTAAAGTTATGGTAATAGGGACAATTGGCTGGTCTATTTGTATTCGTTTTCAATCCTTGGATTTTATTACTTATTTTGCTTCTATATATCAACAAAGCATCGAAAATAGATGGACAGTGACAAATAATGTTCATGATTGTTTATTAGTATATAGTACGACAAAACTAAACGACAACGACATTTTGATTTTTATAGGAAGGCTTCGGGCATAGACAATATAATATTGTCTTGACTTCGGGAAATACAAGTAACATTATCTAAGAATTATCACACCTATCCCAAATCGTGCGAGAGATTCTAGCAACAAATTTTCTCAAAAAAACATACATACTTGCCATCACGTATTTTTCCTTTGCAGAGTAGACACAGCCTAGGTCTATAAGACTTGAAGGCCATGTTTAGCATGTTGGTGGGCATTAGGTGGAAAACGGAATCGAAATAGTGTTTGCGCATTCCGTCGATCAGTTTTAAGATCTGCGCGGGAGGAGAAGAAGCTGGTACATTCTATATTTCATCTTTTCTCCAGACAAGTATGGAAGTTATAACTTAAAATCATACTACCAAGACACAATTATGTGTCTGGAAGTAGGATAATTTAAGTAAGTCCCTGTTAGTCTATTTTATTTTTATTATTTATGAATATAAATAAATAAATATATAGGGACATATCACACAAATTGAGCTAGCTCCACAGTGAGCTGAGAACTTGTGTCGTAGGATACTAACTCAACACACTATATTTTATAATAGATACTCGTAATCTATATGAGTATAACTAATATTATAAATGCGAAAGTGAGTTTGTTTGTTTGTTTATTTGTTTGTTTGTTACGCTTTCACGCCGTAACTACTGAACCGATCATCATAAAATTTTGCATACAAGTTCTCTGGAGTACGGAGAAGGACATAGGCTACCTTTTATCCCGGGAAAAAGTACTATTCCCGAGGGATCGACATTGACGCGGGCGGAGCCGCGGGCGAAAGCTAGTCTATTATAAAATATAGTAAACACCCAAGACCCAGGTCAATCTGAAAAATATCATTTTCCATCGTGATCTAACCGGGGATCGAACCCGGACACCCTCGTGTCTGGCGTATTGACCACGCCACGGAGCTCGTATTTATAGGTACATTATTATTATATTTCTACAAACAAAACATTGCCTCTACATCTACTTTCTTCATTACTTTAGCTCAGATTGAGCGAACAATACCTACTTTAATATCGCCACAAGCGCCATCTACATTTAATATATCTCTTTATTAAAGCTGCAGCCACACTTTTTCATTTAACAAATCCTTTGTTCCCACTTTGGAATTACAATAACAATAATAATATTGTGGTAACGGTCAACATTTCATTTTTATTTTCCGGAGAAGGAAACACTTGGAAACATTGTTTTGTGTTTATTTAAATCAATTTTTTAGCGTTATGCGAGAATCTTCGGGTTTCTTGCTCTGAACGATGCAGTATAACAAAAGTTTGCGAAAATGAAGACTTAAAATGGTACTAAAACTTTATGTGTATTTAGATTACAAGATTAGTCTATCTATAATTTAAGAACTGTGTTCTTGTCGGTGGAGTACTCTCCATGTCTCTCGGTTCTCAGCCATTCTTTTCACCTCTCCATATGACACAACTCCAGCCTTTTCCTTTATCTCATCCAAATATGCTCTTCTTGGTGTTCCTTTCCCTCTCCTTGTCTGACAAGGAGACAAGATTAGTAAGAGAAGAAAAAATAAACATAATCAGTCTTATTATAAAACGGGGACTAACTTTAGTACTTGGCTTAAACCATTATCGGACCAAATCAAGTTGACAATTATAGTTGACCAAACGTCAGAGTGATAAGTGTAGTCTTATTTTGGTCGGATAATGGTTTAAGTTAGGTACTAAAGTTAGTCCTCGTTTTATAATAAGAGTGATAAAGTTCATTATCAAAAGGGAGGATGGTCATGTCATCTTCAACTGCCTATCCGGTGGTTGCAGGAATGGCATCGGGTACGCACGTCTGGCCTCCCGAGCTGCTACTTGCTTTGACCCCAATTATCCGAGTGAGTACTATCCCAATACATATTCCCTTCACAAATCCAACAAATTCCTATCCTTCCCTAGCTTTCAAATGCTTTCGATGGGCAGCGTCGGAAGCACAAGAAGCCAAAGGAACTGCGCTCGCCAACCCGCCTGACAAGCGTGGTGAGTATGGCAATATCCTCACATGGAGCGAAGAATCCTTGGGAGAGGCCCATATCTAGCAGTAGACTTTTAGTGGCTGTAATGATGATCCAAAAGGGTGACTGAGGGAATCTTATTACAGAGCCTCCGATGTCCTTCCGTCACAGGGCTGTCCATCCATTGACCCGTTATAGGTACATAGTTATTAAAAATATTTTTGAAACTTTTTAGGGTTCAGTAGTAAACTAACGACCCTTATAGTTTCGCCATGTACGTCTGTCTGTCCGCGATTTAGCCACTTTTAGTACTAGAAAGCTATATTATTAAAGCTTAGGCGAGATGACATAATTAAACTCTAAAACAACGGTTTTATTAGTCGTTATCTCTGAAGATCTGTCGGCTCAAGATGGCCTTCTATAAAGGCTAAAACATGTCGGTGATATTTAGCCGTGTGGTATCCGGCAGAGTAGAATAGGACCACTCCAAGTCTTCCCGTGGATGTCGTAGAAGGCGACTTAAAAAATACAAGCTAAACAAAGCTTATAAACATCTAAGAGACCTCTCCAACCCGTCTGGCCAGCATGGAGAGTATAGGCCAAGTCCTCTGTCTGCTCTGGCCAAGTATGCCCCTAGTAGTACAGAGAGGGTAGTGCTCCTGTAGTGGAGACTAAAAAGGACCTGATGATGATGAAAAAGGTTCGTGCTATGTTCCCCGTCTATATACTTAACCGGTCAACTACCGAACGCCCCAATCGAGAAATATAACAATAGATAATCAATTGTGTCTGTGTTTCTCGCGATTGATAAGTTATATGTTTAAGCCGTGCAAGTTAAAAAAATAATGTAACATGCTTATTTAAAAGAAATAAAATAGATTTTTTTTTTTAAATAAAGTATGTATTTTATTAATTAAAACCAATAAAGACATATAAATCAATCTATTAAAATACATACATGTGTACATTTCGTCAATAAATTACACCGGCCCGTCCCGGTTTAGTCAAATAATCCGCCTTGAATTGTACCTGGTGCAAAAGTGCCCATAACGCTTGCAGCATTCCCGCGTTGTATCGCAAGGGATATGCGTTGCACCAGATACGATTCGGCGCGTGCGTCAGCACCACAATTTTTTAGACGCCTTCCCAGCCCCCTCACAAAGTCCTTAGCCTCGGCCTCCCACGCTCCGCTTACCTCCACGGCAAAGGGAATAAAATGATAAGCCGTCTTTAAAGGGGCGTATTTAATATGTTTTTGTGTGACTGCCCAGTCTGCTGCCGCACCAGCCGTACGAGTCGTTTTGTTTAAATGGATTGTAAGTAAAATAGATTGTATTTCAATAAAATAAACAAACAATTACAATAAATGTAATTTCCTCTTGAAACTTATGCCACACGTTCTCCATGATTAACACTCATAACCTCTCAGCAAGGCCCTTTTGACCAATTGTTTGATGCTCGCGACCTTCGCAGGGCGCTGGGCTTCCGTTTCCTCAGTACCTACACCTACCTACCTTTTGGCGTACCATTATACGCTTCACCTCTTTAATTGAACAGTTCCGTATTAAGATGATTTATTTATTTCTCTATAATAAGTTTCGAAATACTTAATTGAATATTGACGTACGAATAAGATCATTAAGACAGAGTATCATTAAAATATATTTTCCCGAAGTATTTTTTTTTATTTATAATTTATTTAGTATTTAAAATATCTGGCTAGTCTTTTGTGACCTTTTATTTTATTCATCTACATTTTGATTGCTAGTTTTAAAACCAATTCAGTAATTAAAAGTGATTTATATCTCTGTTTTCGAATGAGAGATATAAAAATTACGTCATATATATTTTTGATTCCATAAATAAATTTCGATATGACAAAAAATGTCTTTAATAAAACTAATGATAATAATATCTATGCTTTTTAATCTATACTATACTTCTATACTAATATTATAAAGCTGAAGAGTTTGTTTGATTGTTTGTTTGTTTGAACGCGCTAAACTCAGGAACTACTGGTTCGAATTGGAAAATTCTTTTTGTGTTGGATAGTCCATTTATTGAGGAAGGTTTTAGGCTATAAAACATCACGCTGCAACCAATAGGAGCAAAGCATCAATAGAATGTTTTGAAAACGGGGGAAAATTATTCATCTATACTAATAAAAAAAACTAACTAATCATAATAACAGAAATTGCCGTAATATAAAGCCAAATTAGCACAATATATACAACAGCTAGTTTTAAATATATTGTGCTAATTTGGCTTTTAGATTATGAGTTTTCTGCTTTATATTTACATAATACATTAGCATTCCTAAAATCTTTGCTTCCAATTCGACAACAGAAAAAACACAAATTATGAAAACGAAACATCTGTTGCCCATTGCAAAGCGGAATAAAAACAAACGCTTTCTTTCATTACGTCAAAACGGGAGCAGTTCGGCCCGTCATTAATCTCAAGTGTCATTCAGGATGTTCCGGGCTATACATTTTCTCTCCCATTTCCTGCAGTAAATATATTTATCCTTTATAAAAATATCCTCTAGGCACTTATGCAAATTCGATACGCGCTTAAATGCCATTAAAACGTCAACACTCGAGTGAACTGGCAGGGTCGGACTGTAGTGCAAGCGAGAAGATAGAAAATATCTGGAAATATTGTAAGCTATATTGTTAAGTCAGAGTAAAATAGTGGTGACATAGTTAATGACAGTGCTACACTGGGCTTCATCATCCTCTTAAGACGAAGAAGAAGAATTGTCTAGTGTAGCCATTGGACGCGCTACGCTAAACAAGATTTTTTTTTCTAAAATATTTATACAAGTAGAATCATCAGTCATCTGAGTAGAATCAGAGCTACACGTGGTTTTTGTCCTCGTACAGCAGGATTGTGAAATGGAATCCCTCCCGAGGTTTTCCCTGTGTACTATGACTTGGGGTCCTTCAAAAAGCCTGTTTACAGGTATCTTAAGAGTCGGCAACGCATCAGCACCTCCTCTGGTGTTGCAAATGTCATTGGGCGACGGTGACTACTTTCCATCAGGTAGCTCGTTTGCTCGTTTGCCGTCAAATATAATTTAAAAAAAATCACCGACCGAAGAATGGCGACCCTAAGTCGTTTTTTTAACTACCGGTCATGTTTTCGTCTAACAACCATTAAACCACTTCACTCTGGATTACATATTGTAGAGAAACTCTAATCATAACAATTTCTTCAGTTTGCTGAGCCTTATATAGCTGATACTTCCTTCGTTTGTAAAATGACTTTTACTCGTCTTAATATATTTACGTTTAATACCATTTAGAAATAAAATCACATTCACATCGTGTCCGGATATATTACTTCTATTTATAATTGAGGTACATAAAAAACAAATCCAAGATCTCCATTGATCCACAATGAACTCTTTAAGAGCATTAGTCAAATTTGAAGGGCTGATCAGTGACTAAGCAGGTCTTAGCCCTCCAGATTCACTTTCACCGTGAGACGACAGCCGTGACGAAGGCTGACTGCGATCAGACCGAGATAATCTCAGAATATCTCGAGATAATGAGGCATGCACGAATCGACACGCGCCTTCAATGCAGTTGTATTGTAGTACTAGCTTTTACTCGCGGCATCATTCGCTTATTTCATAGTTTGTTTGCTAGATGTATAAGCTATAACACTGTTACATTTCTTTAAAATTCATCCAGGAGCTTTTGCGTGACGAAGAAAATATAATACTATATACCTCTTCCACATTTTGTGACCGAAGGGAAGCAACCTACGTTTAGTTTCTTCTTGGTCATCTCAACCCTGATTGTTTAAGAGATAGTTAACTCCGTGGCCCAGTGGTTAAGGCGTTTGCCTGTAGACCCGGTGTTCGATTCCCACGGGAAGCATACTTTGTTTACTTGTTTCCAGTTTGGTTAGGACATTGCAGGCTTAAATCACCCGATTGTCTGATAATGAAGATGATTCCGTGCTTCAGTAGGCTCGTTAAGCCGTTGGTCCCGGCTGCCATCTGGTAGTCGTTAAAGCAACCACGTCAAAAGGCCGAGAGGCGGTTTCGAAGAACTCTGATACCAGGGTGTGCATGGTCGATTGACCGTGACAACTACACGAAATGATGATGATGAACAGATAGTGTAAATATATACGGACAGATCACATAGATTTAGCCCTAAAATAATTTTATGATTTGTGTAATAGAATACAAACTCAACGATACCGCAATAAAAATTATAAAAAAAAAACATAAATGGGTAAATATACAAGACCCATGTCAATATGAAAAAAAATATTTCCCATTTTGACTTAACCGGGGATCGAACCCACCACCTACGCTGTGACAGCCTTGCATGATATCCACTAGGCCATAGAGGTTGTCGAACTACTTACTTTTCTTACTGCCCTTTCTATGTTGTCGATGACTTTTGCCCTTGGGCTATCAACTGTTGTTTCATTATTGAAGAGAAAGTCTGAGCATATCTGTTGGAATTGTTATGTTTGGTTTCATCGCATGGAATAATCACAAATTTTCTGTCCATAAACATATTTATCCTAATTCTAACTAATATTATAAATGCCGTGTGGTTTCCGGCAGAGTAGAATAGGGCCACTCCAAGTCTGCCCGTGGATGTCGTAGAAGACGACTTAGGAAATAGAAGCTAAACAAAGCTTATAAACATCTGTGAGACCTCTCCAACCCGTCTGGCCAACGTGGAGAGTGTAGGCCAAGCCCTGACTGCACTGGCCAAGTATGGTTCTAGTAGAACAGAGAGGGTCGTGCTCTTGTAGTGGAGACCTAGAAAGACCTGATGATTATAAATGCGAAAGTGAGTTTGTTTGTTTGTTACGCTTTCACGTTGTAACTACTGAACCGATCGTCATGAAATTTTGCATACACATTATGAAATCTTGGAAATAAAAAATCCCGGGAAAAAGTACTGGTTTCGAGGGATCGACATTAACGCGGGCGGAGCCGCGGGCGATAGATATTAGTAAATAGTTTTGTTGGAATCACATCAGTCAACATTATCTAATTAATTTTGACTTCAGTATTTTTTAAAAATAATAGCACTTATATAAGATTATTTCGCAAATTTGGGCAACCCGCGGCTTACATCTCGCGTGTCACCTATTTTAATAATAAATAGCTCCATTATCTTAGAACAAACCGAGATACACATCGATCGATCGGCAATACTATAGCGCCTGGACACTGCCATCAAGAAAGGATCCGTCACACCCAGCCGTCATGTAAATAGAAAGAACAATGAACCTTTTCTCCGCGACTTGATCTTGTGTCTCCACACTATCTTCAACCCATCAAATCTCAACAATATCACTTCATGTATGGTGTTGGGCCTAACACCTTGCTTGCACCATACAGCACTTGCACTCGAAAATCAACGAATGAAATGACGTTTGTTTTAGATACGAATATTACTCAGGGTAGTTGTTGAAGATGTTTGTCTAAAGTGAAAATCATAATGCAATCGACCCCAAATATTTTGTTTACGGGCAATATATAAAGTTTTTACATACATATTTGTAATTCATACCATTTGGCATAAAGAATTAGTACGCAAGAACGAATAGCAGAAAAATATAAAATAAACTGAATAGTAAAATTAAAATCGAAAATATGTGATGAAAAAATTTCGCCACAGGTAGGATTTGTTTGAACCCACAAACCGAGCATTGTAATGCTATTAATATAATTAATTGAATAGTAAAATCTTTATAGAGAAACAGAAACAAATAGACTCCTGGAGTCTACTATCGCATAGCTTTTCCTACAGTCACACTTTACAGGGTCGCACTTCCCCAACTTTTGAAGGGAGGCCTTCCGTGTCTTTAATTAGTGAAATATGCTAAGCAGTCCGGCCCTGGATTTAATCTGCACAGGCGTAAACAAAAAGCCGGCTCTGCACTCTGGGGCCCATTTGTAATTCTTTTGAAGAGAGCTGGTAAGTCTTTAAGAATTCACATTTTTATGATATTTTTTTTTTTACTTTTAGGGTTCCATACTCAACTAAATAAAAAGATCCTTAAGAACATCACTTCGATGTCTGTCTATCTGTCTATTAAAACTTCTAAGGAACACGTAGAGATATCAGGTTGAAGTTAATCCTTACTTACTTATACTTACTTAGTTTGTTGGTTTGTTTGTTACGCTTTCACGCCGTAACTACTGAACCGATCATCATGAAATTTTGCATACAAGTTTTCTGGAGTACGGAGAAGGACATAGGCTACCTTTCATCCCGGGAAAAAGTACTATTCTCCAGGGATCGACCTTTACGCGGGCGGAGCCTCGGGCGAAAGCTAGTACTCTTATAAATTCAAGTCAGGAGTTCCTGGAATCTCAGGGAATCTACAAAACGAATGAAATCAAAATACATAAGTAATGTTGTATAAATTAAAAACTATAGAATATTATCTATGTTTAAGTGTTCTTCCTGTTGACCTAGATTACGAAATATCTATACTAATATTATAAAGCTGAAGAGTTTGTTTGTTTGTTAGAATGCACTAATCCCAGAAACTTCTGGTTCAAATTGGAAAATTCTTTTTGTGTTGGGTAGTCCATTTATTGAGGAAGGCTTTAGGCTATAAAACATCACGCTGTGACAAATAGGAGAGAAGCATCAACAAAAATGTTTTGAAAACGGGGGAAACTTATTCATTTATACTACATCTATACTAAATAATCATAATGACAGAAATTGCCGCGGACGAAGTCGCGGGCAACAGCTTGTTATTATATAATAGGTAATGTTAACTAAAATTATAAATGCGAAAGTGAGTTGTTTGTTTGTTAGTTACGCTTTCACGCCGTAATTATACTGTTTGTTTGTCAGTCTGAGTACGGAGAAGGACATACGGTTAGTTTTGTACCGGGAAAAAGTACTGTTCCCAAAGTATCGACATTAACGCGAGCGGAGCCACGGGCGAAAGCTTGTTATTATATAACTTGTAAGGTTTAACAGCTAGTAAGACCTTACTAATTTCCGAAAAGGGAAAATCTCAAAACCGTGATTTTATAATTACTTTTTGTAAGGAACCCTAGATGGGTGACTGACCCGCGCTTATCCTATTAACTTGTTTTCTGTAGATAGACGCGTAATGAGGATCTTCTGCTTAAAAGAAATAAGAAAATGTTAATAAAGTATGTACTACTTACATTTACTTTGCATTTTCATGAGGATAAGATGGGTTGAGTGTTTGAAAATGGGTATATTATATTTCATCCTCTTTGGTTTTATTAACCTACTTCAAAAAAGGAGGTTATCAATTCGTTTGCATTATCTATTTTTTAGCTCAATCTGTGCGGTTTATCCGTATATTTGCTTAAGAGCTTGAATTTTATAAAAAAAAAATGGGTTGCACTCGGGGAGTCCCGGCAGAAGTGAAAATTCGCCTTTGCCGCGGCCTCAGGTCTCGTCTTACGAATTTTCGACAGGTCGTGTCCTGACGCGAGTTTATCATTTTTTACCCATCCCAAAAAGTGCACTACGCCGCTAAAGAAGTTTTCAAAACATACGAGGGAAATTATTATCGAAAGTAAGTAAACGTTTTATTAACAGTATAGGCCCGACATTTTGCAAAACAATCCATTATTTATGCACAAATTATATAATATAATACATTATCATTATAAGTAACAGATAATATATATATTCACGCTTTTATTGTTTTAAATTGGCACACTTTCGCAGCTGACTGTTGACGTACGAAACATTGTTATTCTATCGTATCTAAGTGTTTGCAAATAATCTTAAATAAAAAACCGACTTCAATCAAAGTACTGAACCGATTGTGATGAAATTTGGGACCAACTTAAAGCGTATCCTTTCAAGTAAAAATAATCTAATCCTTTTATAAATAACAACCGAATTGATTAGCCGTGTGGAATAGGGGAGTAGAATAGGACTTGGAGCGGCCAAGTCTTCCCATGGAGATCGTAAGAGGCGACTTAGGAAATACAAGCTAAATAAAGCTCATAAACATCACTGAGACCTCTCCAGCCCGTCTGACCTGCGAGGAGAGTGTAGGCCAAATCCTCTGTCTGCTCTGGCAGTACAGAGAGGGTCATGTTTCTGTAGTGGCTACGAAAAAGACCTGATGATGATGAATTGAGAACCTCGCCTTTTTTAAAGTGGATTTATAAAATAGAGTGCAATAAAGAATTCTAAAATTAATTTCCCAGAATAACAAATCATAGTTTAAGATTGCCAGAATAGTTTAAAAAACTTTTGAAAACAAATAGTACAAGATGTGGAGATTACGCCGTTTATCTTCATTCTCAGCTCACGCAATGTTCTATAACTAGATTGTTCACAATTTCACAATGTTTATCTGAATTACTCGGACATTTACAATACTTTTTATAGTACTCTAAATTGGTATTATAGATTTTAAATCAGGGGTGACATCCTCATCTGCTTGGCCGTTTGACTAGCTCCGTGGCGCAGCGGTCAACACGCCTGCCTGCGATACGGAGTGGCCGGGTTCAATCCCCGGCCAGGTCAAGATGGAAAATGATCTTTTTCAGATTGGCCTGGGTCTTGGATGTGTATCTATATATGTATTTGTTATAAAATATACTATCGTTGAGTTAGTATCCCATAACACAAGTCTCGAACTAATTTGGGGCTAGCTCAATCTGTGTGATTTGTAGGTACATTAAAAAAAAAATAGGGTACGCGCGGCCGGCCTCCCGAACTGCTTTTTGCTTTTCTCCACTTCATCGGGTAAGTAATATAATGTATATATTTTAAGATATATATTAACGAAATATATAATTTTGGTCAATATAATTATCAATTAAGATAAAAATCCCAAGAAATAAGTTTAAAAAACTAAAATCTTTTATTATAACAATTAATCAACATATCAAACCTTTATTATACCGTTTGATTATTATATAATATATTATTATAAAATTTAACAAATCGATTAGTTGTTACGTATAATAAACGTTATATATACATACAAGTTAACATTATATTTTTTATTCTTTATTGAAATGAAAATATATAATTTGTTATTATATCGAGCAATACGCACTCACTTCATTCAAAAAAGTATTATCTTAATGCCTTAATATCCTCCCCAGATCCAACTAATTCTTATCCTTCTCATCGGAAGCAAAAAGCCAAAAAAACTGAGCTCACCAAGCTGCCTGCCAAGCGTGGTGAGTATGGCAATATCCTTCCATGGAACTAAAAGTCCTTAGGAAACGTAAACAGTATGGAGGTAGTTTGATGTTCGGAGAAGGACATAGGGTACCTTTCATTCCGGGAAATCCTACTGATCCCGAGGGATCGACACTAACGCGGGCGGAGCCGCGGACAAAAGCTAGTTAGTAATATTTGAACTATTGCTGCTCCAGAATTTTAATACCAGCAGCGAAATGTATTCGCCCACGAACACTTGTAGTATCTAAAATATTGGGCGTACTGGTAATATTCGGGGAATTGTCTTTTAAGTAGGTGTTGATGGCTTATTAATTAGTAGCAATATTTCTATAAGGTTATCTGGATTTTCACATTTATACTCGTCTTTTTCGTTAATGGGGTAAAAATAATCAGGTCACGAACACGTGACCTGAGACCGCCGTAATAAAGGCGAGTTCTCACTACTGCCAGCACTCCGGGAGTGCAACCCGTTGTTTTTTTTATGTTTGGTGTTCCGTACCCAAAGGGTTAAAACGGGATCCTATTAATATGGCTCCGCGGTTCGTCTTTCTGTCTGTCCGTCTGTCACCAAGCTGTATCTCATGAATCATTATAGTGAAACAGTTGAAATTTTCACAGATTACAATCATTATATGATATTCATTAACATTATGTCATTCATTAATATTATGTTATAATTTTAATATTATGTGTAGGAGCAAGCAACGTACACCTGATTGTCAAATCGTTGAAATTGATAATTTATACATTTTCCATTATTACTTTAGTTCGCTGCTTACGGCCAGCAAGAGTGACATGCGACTCAAATATAATGTGAATATAAACGTAAATCCTCATTCTAATTCTAACTAATATTATAAATGCGAAAGTGAGTTTGTTTATTTGTTTGTTACGCTTTCACGTTGTAACTACTGAACCGATCATCATAAAATTTTGCATACACGTTATCTGGGGTACGGAGAAGGACATAGAGTACATTTTATCCCGGGAAGAAGTACTATTCCCGAGGGATCGACATTGTCGCGGGCGGAGCCGAGGGCGAAAGCTAGTTCTAATAATAAATGGTTTTGCGATTGTGCATATTTTGTGCGTATACCGCCCTTTCTTAGTGCATATTTTGGCATTTTGATAATGCATATAATCCGATGTCTAATATGTTGCGGCTAAAATCATAACAAGCTTTGTAGCGAGCTTCGGCTTCGCCGTAGTCGGGCAATCAACCGTTCCACCATGATGTTTGTGTTATGTCTAATACAAAATCCACAAAAGTATCCAACACGTTACGCATCGTTCGCAGTGTGCAACATTCAAAGTGTTACATAAACCCTTTATTTTTAACAAAACCGGAGCAAAACCATAAATAACGTAACAGTTCATTAAACCTTAAATGTCAGCCCTGTAGAATATTATCCATGAAAACATAAAATGTAAAACGTGGGCCAAGTTTGGCAGAGTTTTGAGTTTCTTAATATGACTGGTGAAAATGCTTTAATGCTAACAAACCCGGAGCATAACGATTTGTAACACAAAAGTTAATTAAACCTCAATCGTTTGCCCTGTATTACACTATCCATTAAAAAAATATAATTAAATATAATATAGTAAATGTTAAATTGCTTAGCAGGTATGGTTAAATATTTTAATAAGTACAAATCGAGAAGAAAGCGATATTAACCCGACAATTTATTTAATAATAGCAAGATGAGTTTGTAAGAGATTCGGAATTTGTAAAAAAGAAAATAAGAAGGTAAAGAGAGACTTCAGTATTTTTTATATCCACATGTTAAAAATTTCACTTGTTGTCTATGCATACACGCACTTTGCATACGATTATTTGGAAGAAACATTTAAGGACTAAATTCTTAGCTGACAGGGTCAACCCTGTCAGCTTATTAGCAATATTTTGGTAAATATAAGAGCTAGAACATCAACTTTAAGTACAAACCATTGGAAAAGGCAAGATAATTCTATATTTAAAAAGGAACCAGGTCAAATCTGCTGAGGTCAACTAAGTTTCGAAATGTTGGTCTCGTTTTGAAAAGGTGGTAGAAGTCGTTTAAATTCGTTCATCTTTTTCGAACTTGGCGCACTCGCTGCTGTGTGTCCAGATATTATTTTCATAAAAATGCTAATTTTGACCATAAACCCAAATATAGTACTTGATTTATACTATAACTTTACATTAAGGCAACCGAAACCTTTATATAATGCCGGAAACAAGTGGTTTTATTATTACAGTGATTTAGAAAATTGAATAATTTTATATTCGTGCAGTGCCCTTGTTTTGTCATTATAATAACAAGATGGCTTAAATGTGTTTCTAATTGTAATGACATAATGTGATATAATGACGCGTGGAACATAGCTATCTATATGAATAAAATATTAAATAATAAGACTTACATTAAAGAAAACTATAGTTTAAACGATATGTTTGATATGCACTACAAGCCTTTAAGTAGGTTAATATGCGATTTATTAACTAGCGACCCGGACCCCGGCTTCGAACGGATGTATTGTTCATATAAACTTTCTTCTTGAATCACTCTATGTATTAAAAAAACCGTGTGCCGTGTGTGTTAGCCGTGTGGTATCCGTCAGAGTAGAATAGGACCACTCCAAGTCTTCCCGTGGATGTCGTAGAAGGCGACTTAGGAAATACAAGCTAAACAAAGCTTATAAACATCTAAGACACCTCTCCAACCCGTCTGGCCAGCGTGGAGAGTGTAGGCCAAGTCCTCTTGCTGCTCTGGCCAAGTATGGCCCTAGTAGTACAGAGAGGGTCGTGCTCCTGTAGTGGAGACTAAAAAGGACCTGATGATAATGATGATGATGATGATTAAAAAAACGGGTTGCACTCGGGAGTGCCGGCAGAAGTAAAGACATCAACGTTGTGAATTTTTGAATATCAATATTTTGGAATGTCACGTGTCCGTCTTACGAATTTTCAACCAAGCCACGTGTCCTGAGTCCTGACGCGAGTTTAAATTTATTACCCATCCCAAAAAGTTTCAAAATCCGAAAATCCGTCGCGTAGTTTTAAAGTTCTACGCATACCTACATAGGGACAGCGGGAAGCGACTTTGTGTTATACTATGTAGTGATATAAATAATTATAGGCCTGGTGTGTAGTCTGATGTTCAACTGGGTGTTCCTGAGGTATGTAAGCGGCACGTGTTAATGTACATCATATGACGCGCAACTTCAGTCGGGCGTGTAGCGAGACAGTTCGGACCACGGAGCAAGTGTTCGGACACATCACATGTCACCCTCCCGTGCTGCTCCAATACCTCAGGAACGAACTAAGTTAAGCGCCAGGACTTTGCTCTTAACTCTATTTAGGTCATATTCAGGCGAATAAATTTATTACGCGGGGTATACCTAATACGCAGAACATCTACCTCTCGTTATAAATACTAATCATGTAGTTATTATCGCTTACGGGATTGATATAACAGACATAAGATCTGAAGGCCACGTTAAGAGTGTTGGTGAGGTGAGTTGTCAAGATAAATTTAAAAATAACTGGCCAAGTGCGAGTCGGACTCGCGCCCGTAGTGTTCCGTACCGTTCTCTATAAAAACGGCAAAAAATACATGTCTACTGTATGGGAGCCCCCCTTTAATATTAATTTTATTTAATTATTTTCAAAGTGAATATATAACTAAATATTCTATGAACATTTCAGGCGTCTAATCTGTTGTCTGTTGCAAAAAAAAGTTTGTTATATGGGAGACCCCTTAAATATTTATTTTATATAGCGGTAATATCCGTTACCGCTATATAATATAACACAGAGAGACAGACAGTGACGGAGTGCATCAAAAATAGCTAGTCCGCCATCTTGGGTATTCCGCCATGTTGGATTTAGAATGACGTCACACAGCTGTGTAATTCTAAAGCTTTTATAATGATATAAATTGTATATAATGAGGTTATAAGTTGATAGTTAAAATTTTAAAGGAAAAAAATATTTTCATCTATTTGGAGAGTTTAAATAAAAGCTTTTATTTTAAAAGTTAGATAAAAGCTTGTAAAAACCAAAATCATTCTAAAAATTGGTTCGACAAACCCTTTTTTAAGATACCTTTACTTAAGATTACTAAAATTAAGCTAAAATTCAATTTTATCTATTAAAAATGAATATTATTACAAAATAAATTGATTTAACTTTGATGTTAAAAATGTTTGTTAGCCTTATCTTCTTTTGACAAGTTTCTTAAGATTTTAGTTCAACGAAAATTTGCGTCTCTGTATTATATATATTCTGTGGTTTGATTTAATCCAGTCCACCTCAAAATTGGGTCATCCGATGCCGCCCACGCAAATAAATTATCACTCCAATAATTACGATCTGCCCCACTTGGAGCGCGCTCGAGGAAGAAAAAAATTATTTCGGGACCAACCGGTTTAATGGGACCCATTTATTTCGGGGATCTCTAGAGTTATTGATCGCTCGTTTGTCGGATTTGTTTTATTTTAATACTAGTGAATTTCCACGACTTTGTTCATGTGGAAATCAATTTCAAGTATTTTATATTTTTTGACGTAATAATCCTTATCCTTACTAATATTATAAATGCGAAAGTGAGTTTGTTTGTTTGTTTGTTACGTTTTCACGCAATAACTACTAAACCGATCGTCCTTATTAATATTATAAATGCGAAAGTGAGTTTGTTTGTTTGTTTGCTACGCTTTCACGCAATAACTACTGAACCGATCATCATGAAATTTAGCATACAAGTTCTCTGGAGTGCGGAGAAGGATATACCTTTTATCCCGGGAAAAAGTACTATTCCCGAGGGATCGACATTGACGTGGGCGGAGCCGCGGGCGAAAGCTAATGTTTTATAAATCGATGAACGCCTGCTGCATGCACGAAAAATTTACGTTTCGTGTACAAGCGAGAGTGCGGGACAAGCGATGGAGAGACACGATCGACCTAAGCGTTCGGCTTGTGACCCATCTATCTCTCTTCCACTGCTATCAGTATCACGTAAAATTATCGTCCGTTAACCGACTTTACAGACTACTAATTTATTGTTTAAGCTTTGAAATACGATATCAGTCAGTACGAATGCAGATTATAAAGATGCCAAACATAATTTTTCATCTTGACCTGACCGGGAATTGAACCGCGAACCTCCGGTATGGCAGCCTGGCATGATGACCACTAGGCCACAGAGATAGTTGATAGAAGAGATAGTCGTGGCAGAGCCGCGCTACCTGCAAAATGAATTGCTAGTAGCATGAATGGGCCGGCTCATCCGGGGAAGTACCGCACTCTCACAGAAAATCGACGTCTGAGTAGAAGCTTAACCGCTTCTATGCTTCGTTCGGTGAGTGACAGAGCCTAAGGCCCATCTTTCCTTCTCTCCCACCCCATTTTCTTCCCTCAACTCATTGAAAGGCCGACAACGCACCTGTCACACCCTGGTGTTGCAGTTTTGCATGGGCAGCGGTGATCTCTTACCATCAGGTGACTCGCTCGCTTACTTGCCGTCCTATATCATAAAAAAATACACACAAGGAAACCAAACATACATGGTGAAGTTTTGATCGTTCTGGACCCTCAAAGGAGTGGACTCAGACCATCAAACTGACACAACAACTTTTCATATGAACAATGCTGTGAATGAACAAAAATCGACATTTCCATACAAACCGGCCGGGCGGCGCGGCGGGACTATATTGTATGGAAATAGCAAATTTTTTTTTGAGTTCCCGGCATTTGTCCCATAGGAATAGTTGTTTATATTGACGGGCTGAATTATCCCTTTAAGGGTCCAGAACGATGAAAATTTCGTGTATTAGTAACAACGTCACTGGACAACGCACTCATTTGCGTAATCAAGCTACCTCAATCAAACAAATACGTTCGTTAAGAATTTCATGATCGTTGATGACGTAACAGGAACAGAAGTTTGTTATTCGCGAAACAGGAATTGACCGACGACCATGATGTTATTTACAGCACACGCGCTTTTAAAGTTGGCAATTCTTTACGCCTCCTGGTGAGTGACGGATCTGAAAGGAAAGTAATGTATATTTTTTTTAAATATATAAATAATTCAAACATTGGCCTGGGTCTTGGATGTTTATCCATATATGTATTTGTTATAAAATATAGTATCGTTGAGTTAGTATCCCATAACACAAGTCTCGAACTTACTTTGGGGCTAGCTCAATCTGTGTGATTTGTCCGTATATATTTATTTATTTTATATTTAAATAAATAAATATCGTACATATTTATTTATTCAAAATCACACAGATTGAGCTAGCCACAAAGTAAGTTCGAGACTTGTGTTATGGGATACTAACTCAACGACACTATATTTTATAACAAATACATATACAGATACACACATCCAAGACACAGGCATCTTTACCTGACCGGTGATCGAACCCGGGCACCCTCGTGTCGCCAGCTGGTGTGTTGATCGCTGCGCCACGGAGCTAGCCATATATATTCGAATCTAGTATACGTCATGGACCGATTTAAAAATGAGTTATTCGGGGTGAAGAGTACCTTATACGTTACTGTGATCTCATTTCCGCTACAGTACACCAATGCCTTTATGTGACAAGCCTTATAATACTTGCCATAAACTTCCCGTATAGCAATATTTTACATTGCTGCGGAAGAAAGTTCTCAAATCTCGCGTACAATTGCTACATAGGGATGGGAAGTCACAGCTCTAGACTTTAAAAAAACTGTTTTGGAATCACCCAAAAAAATGTGGCCTTGTAAAGTTAATACCTATCTCAAAGATTTTTTGGATTAACAAGGTATTTTTTCACTGACGTGAAAACTCGCCTTTGCGGCGGTCTCAGGTCACGTGTCCCTCTTACGAATTTTCGATCAAGTGACGTGTGTCCTGACGCGAGTTCAACATTTTTTACCCATCCCAAAAAGTGCACAATGCCGCTAAAAAAGTTTTCACTACAAAATTGCTTATGTGTTTTGATATCTTATTGGTCACATTTCTCAACCGATTCTTCTAAAATTTTGTGTAATGGTTCGATAACTACATAGAATACTTTAGTCAATTCAATTTTCGGAAATTTCAAAATGGCGGTATTGGCACAAAAGACTTTAGTGCTATTGAGGTATCTTCTTCCTATTCTTCTTTTCGAGTCGTATTGTCTTTTGAATAGCAATTTTGTCCAGTAGGTTTTACGGCCACTGCCCTTTACTTTTGTCATCATTGGGGTAACAACTATATGGCGCTTATAGAACAATTTGTGAGTTCCCTGTAATTCGAGCAAGTCTTACATAATTTTTTATTTGTCAATGATTTTAATTTTATAATGTAATTTAATTATTAGATTTAATTTTAACTATGAATGCTTGTAATTTTTATTCTACCTTTTTTTTATATGGCTTTTATTTCCTTGTACATTTATTATTGTATCTCCTTTGGGATAGGTCACAGTGACGCAATATAATAACAGTAAGATCTTTGTAACCTGTGATCCACAATAAAGCTATTTAATTGATTGATTGATTGATATAATAGATACTTACATAGATAAACATCCAAGACCCATTCAATCTGAAAAAGACCGAGACATGAGAAAGACCTATCGGTTAACCGGGAACCTGGGGTTCATACATTGAATAACAAAACTTAATTATATTAGCAACAAAAAATAACAAACGTAGATATAAAATTATGTAATCAGGTTAAATATAAAACTGGGAAACTCTAAATTAGACTACTTAAAAACAGCTGTCACAAATCACAATAAAAGACGTCGTAAAACGAAACGCGAGGTGAGAACGAAACGCACGCTAGCCAAGTTTTTATAAGAAAATTATCGTTAATTATTTGTTTTGTGTTAGAGAAAGAAAGGGATTTGCGTATTTACTGTTGAATCCTATACATTTTAATCTATATTTATACTATTTATACTAATATTATAAAGCTGAAGAGTTTGTTTGTTTGAACGCGCTAATCTTAGGAACTACTAATTTAAATTGGAAAATTCTTTTTGTGTTGGATAGTCCATTTATTGAGGAAGGCTTTAGGCTATAAAACATCACGCTGCGACCAATAGGAGCGAAGCAGCAATAAAAAATGTTTTAAAATCTAGAAAACTACTATCAGAAAACTACTGCTTACTACGAATTCCTGAAAACATATAGTATTTTTTCACTAAACCAACGTCAAAAACATATAGTATTTTTTCACTAAACGAACGTCAAAAACATATAGTATTTTTTCACTAAACGAACGTCAAAAACATATAGTATTTCTTCACTAAACGAACGTCAAAAACATATAGTATTTCTTCACTAAACGAACGTCAAAAACATATAGTATTTTTTCACTAAACGAACGTCAAAAACATATAGTATTTTTTCACTAAACGAACGTCAAAAACATATAGTATTTTTTCACTAAACGAACGTCAAAAACATATAGTATTTTTTCACTAAACGAACGTCAAAAACATATAGTATTTTTTCACTAAACGAACGTCAAAAACATAAAGTATTTTTTCACTAAACGAACGTCAAAAACATGAATCGTGTTTGAAACTGTCTCCATGTGATGTTTTCAAACTCGGAAGAGTCGGCCGTCAACACGCGGTATGAAATAAACATGTCTTTTATAACAAACATGACAATAAATTACACTACAACTTCGTTGATTGACTTGTAATAGATATACAGGTCTGAATTCCGCCGCACGTGACAAGCGGGCTGGCTGCTTTTTTGCACACAGGATAAGCGTCGCTATCCAGCGTGGGAATGCAGCCAGCATTCTTGCCAACATGCCATATGGGCAAGAATTTTTATATTTTTATGTTTAGTTTTATTTTAGTATGTAATTTATGGTAGGTTTGCTTATTGGTTTTATTTTTAAATTGTATGCTTTACTTATAATTAAATAAAAATATACTGTTTTAACTTCGTATTTACTAATATACGGATGCGAGACATGGTTCGTCCTATTTATTTATTGTTGAAGAACATAGTAAAACATGACATTACATTTTATATGATGAAATAATTTACTTTGCGTGCTCTCGCCACCAGCTAGTTCATGCAAACTATTGCTGGCCAGCGCCCACCTACTACTGTTAGTCCCTTCAAATCCGCCTCTAATTGTATTTTTTTATGACACAGGGCGGCAAATGAGCAAGCGGGTCACCTGATGGTAAGCGATCACCGCTGCTCATAGACTACTGCAACACCTGGGGTGTGACGAGCGTTGCCGGCCTTTTAAGAAAACATAGACTAGTTTTTCGAAGGTTCCAATGTCGTATCGATTCGGGAATACTGCCGCAGGCCGTATGCCGGTACATGCAACCCTGGTCGATACTGCTGCTCGCACGACGGCTGATATTGCTGCAGCCTCAACGGATGCAGCAGTATCGACCAGGGTTGCATATATTATACACACTATTTATTTATGTCACACATGCGCCTTTAAATCAATTTGATTCAATGAGTCAAGTTTCCGTTTACGTAGGTAGATGAACAATATATATATATATATTCCTTGTTTTCTCGTTTTTGGAATCCTTATCCTTATTAATATTATAAATGCGAAAGTGAGTTTGTTTATTTGTTTGTTACGCTTACACGCCGTAACTACTGAACCGATCATAATGAAATTTTGCATACAAGTTAAGGTAAAAGGTAGCCTATGTCCTTCTCCGTACTATTCCCGAGGGATCGACATTGATGCGACATGAGAGCTAGTTAATTATAAGTTTAAGTATTCATATTCCTTTTTGTTGAGAATGGAATTTGTATTATGTAGCATCATAGCATAAAAAAAGACGTGGAATCATGCATTATAACCTAACAAACCTCCGTGGTTTTATTGTAATGCATAATATTATAATGTGTATTTGTATACCTATGTAATTTAAATGATAATAAAGAATAATAAATAGTCACAATGATAACTAGTGACGTGGTAAGTTTCACGTATTGGTACCAAGAACGCTGCAACTAACCATACCTGCGATAATTACTCGTATCACGCCTATTTACGGATAAAATAACAAGCTGTTAATGTTTGCATCGTACAAAGAATTACCATCTCGTCCATACTAGGTATATCTAGGACTGTAATAGGTATGGTGATAATTCTTTGCATTAATTTTACCTTTTGCATTACATTAATGCAGCAATTCTAATGGTCACAGAAACAAAGGAGACGATATGGTTAAAATTACGAGGCAAGGCAATAGGAAATTGTGTCTCTTATGAGGCAATAGGAAATTGTGTCTCTTATGAGGCGACAGCCTCCGTGGTCCAGTGGTTAAGGCGTTTGCCTGTTGACCCGGGGGTCGTGGGTTCAATTCCCACCGGAAGCATACTTTGTTTAGTTGCTTCCAGTTTGGTTAGGACATTGCAGGCTTGAGTCACCTGATTGTCTGATAATAAAGATGATTCCGTGCTTCGGAAGGCACGTTAAGCCGGTGGTCCCGGCTGCCATCTGGTAGTCGTTAAAGGAACCACGTCAGAGGCCGAGAGGCGGTTCCGAAGAACTCTGACACCAGGGTGTGCATGGTCGATTGACCGTGACACCTACTCGAAATGATGATGATGATGAGGCAATTGTAAGTCCGTATTTCCGTACAAAACTAGTCCCCTGATTTTTTGCCGAGTTGTAACTGTAGAGCAATGAATTTTTACCAAAAATATCAATGGATATAGTAGCAAGTCCCTATGTTTTAATTTTTTTCATAATTGATATATTTCAAAGATATGAACCTTCAAAAACTTAAAAAATTGGTAAGAATTTCCGTTGTATTCTAACATCAAGAAAACTAATTCGATGCAATTATATTAGAAACAGAAAACATAGAAACACATTCATATCTTATTTTAAATTTTTAATGAAAAAAGAAATTAAATCGGTAGGTTTTGGAGAAGAACTCAGGGGACTACGAAGCGTTAATTTTGTGTAACTTTCATAGGTATTTTCGGTCCGAGCTGCAGTTGTCTCTGTCGCACTCTGCGGGGTTGTTTGGGCACACAGCGCAACAGCAATAGATTTTACAAATACCTATTTTTCAATTCTCTCGAGTGCAGTGTTTCCTCTTATGCGTTTCGCTGTCGGCTGGTGCATAACAATAGATAACAATGCATTTTCAGATGTTTTTTTTATTATTATTTTTTGATGTTTGTTACCTTTAAAACTCCTTTATGAGCCCATTTTAAAAATTATTTTGTTTAAAAGGGCATGCTTTCAAGTTGGTCCCATTTAAATTTATCGCAATCAGTTCAGTACTTTGTTTGAAGTCGGTTTTTAGGGTTCCGTAACCCAATGGCAAAAACGGAATCCTTATGGATTCGTCATGTCTGTCCGTATGTCACAGACACTTTTTCCGAAACTATAAGTACTATACCGTTGAAACTTGGTAAGTATATGTATTCTGTGAACCACATTAAGATTTTCATACAAAAATAGAAAAAAAAAACCATACTTTCCCCATACTTAGAACTGTAACTCATTTTTTTATCAAACCCATATGTGTGGGGTATCTATAGATAGGTCTTAAAAATGATATTGAGGATATTTTTTTCTTAACTGAATAGTTTGCGCGAGTGATACTTCCAAAGTGGTAAAATGTGCCCGGTTCTGTAATTTCTAAAATAAGAGAATGATAAAACTAGAAAACAATATATGATGTACCGAGTAACAAGATCTAGTAAGTAGTTTTTCAATGCGTCGTTAATCATAAACCGCGATTTACCTTTCATTTAATCAAAGTTACAACAAACTACAATAACTTTTATATTATATTACTTCCTGCTACGGAACCCTTCATGGGGGAGTCCATCTCGCGCTTGGCCGCTTTTTTATTTGAAAGGTTATTTATCTCAAAGATTATTTGTGTATTAGGATAAGGTACACATGGTTAAAGTTTAAAGTTTTGAGCTGTGGTGAAATAAACAAAAGCATAACGCCCCGTCCATTGTTCCCAAACAGTTCTTTTCGCCGTTATTCGCGAAGTTGAGATGTTGGTAATGGACGATAAATTGCTGTTATGAAGTGAGGAACGCCGGTTATCTATATTGTTTGTTTCCAAGTTTCTTACTGCTTTAAATCTACGCTCTTTTAGGATTTTTGGCGTGCGCATTATAAGCGCTTACGCATATTCAATTTAACATTATATTTATTGCATTTCAAATTGCACATTACATCAGCTTTTATAATAATATATTGCACTGTAGTTATATTAGGTGTAATATGAACCCTGTCGGGTCCAACAACCCATCGTGAACTGAAAAATGTGGAACGGCAAGCGGTTTTTTATATAAGTTAGTCATCTATAGAACATATATAATACAACAGTAAAAATTTTTGTCTGTACATTTAGAATTTTTGACTGAAATGGATAGAGGAACACTTATAAAAAGAATAATAGAAAGAAAAAAAAATTTTTCGTATTTTTTGTGTCTGTCTGTATGATCACGATTATCTCCGAAAATACTGAACCGATTTACTTCAAACTTTCACCAATTGCTTTGTTTTAACTCAGCAAAACATTTAAAGTTTGTTTCATCAAAATCGGTTCATTAAAAAAAAAGTTATCGTCATTTGAATAAACTCAAGGTATGAGTTTGCCTGCAAATATATAGATAGCACTTAAAAATAGCTCTCAATAAAATATATTATAAAATAGACGGTAACTTATCATTGATCATGGCGTATTTTTAAGATGTTGCGTAAGTAATCCTTACTTGTGTTTTGTTTCTTTTTTAATGTCAATTTCAATGTAAAACAACCCTGGGCGTGATCCCCAATGGGATGGGTGACCACAAGTGGAACAATAATTTCTCGAGCACCTCCGTGCTTCGGAAGGCACGTAAAGTCGTGGGTCCCGTCAAAACTAGATGGCAGTCGTCAAGCTTTGTCAGATGCCTTTAGGTAGCTGGAATAATCTGATAGCTGTGTTGGCTACTTACACACGAAAAGCAAGCAAGACTACTTTTACTGACGGCCCCCGTGTCGCAGAGATTAATACGCTAGCCTGGTAAACGGGGGGCTCCGTATTCGATAGCCGGCGCGGGCAAATACTCATATTCCATTTTCAGAGGTTTTGGTCTAGGGGTTTCCGAAGGAAGGTCTAATATGATTTGGCATAGTTTAAAAAACCGGCGACTCGCGCACGAAGGGTTCGGTACCGTTATCTATAAAACCGGCAAAAAAATCACGTCTGTTGTATGGGAGCCCCCCTTATATTTATTTTATTTTTTAGTATTTGTTGTTATAGCGGCAATAGAAATACATCATCTGTGAAAATTTCAACTGTCTAACTATCACGGTTCATGAGATACAGCCTGTTGACAGACGGACAGCTGAGCGATATTAATAGGGTCCCGTTTTTACCCTTTGGGTACGGATACGGAACTCTAAAAACTATGTTAAATCACATTAAAGCATGAATGATTTCATAATAGTGGCCGCTGGGGTCCGACGAGGAAGAGGTGAGGATGCAACCGGGAAAACGCTCAGATGAGAGAGAGAGAGAAAAATCGACGTTATTTTTCTAGCGCTTTTGTTCGCAAAGCCCAACCTTTTTTTTAGAAAAATTTGAGTGCGTTTAACCTCTCTTGTTGTTTGCCTGATGGGAAGCAACGATGAGGTCTAGGGTGGTACACGCAAACTCAAATAATGCCTATTCACTCATGCCTTGGAAATCCCTAAATCGAACGAGTCGCGAAACAGCGACACGGGGAGGGAATTCCACTTCTTCGCGGTTCGCATAATGAAGGAGGAGGCGAATCTAGAGGTGCGATGAGCAGGGATATCGACTTTAATTCACTCCCGGTTGTATCCTCACTGTGGTGCTTTAAAACCAACTAGTCTTAAAAACAGCATCATCAACAGCAGCAGCATTCATCGAGCGAGCCCGAAGCGTCTCCGTTTCTTCTTGACCATTCGTTCGTGTGTCCCGCTGTCTGGTTGTTCTTGGATCATCATCATCATCATCAGGTCCTTTTTTAGTCTCCACTACAGGAGCACGACCCTCTCGGTACTACTAGGGCCATACTTGGCCAGAGCAGCCAGAGGATGTTCTTGGATGAAAATCTGTAAATAAATGAATAGTTATACTATTATATATGTTATATTTCGTAACTTATTTTAGACACCTACTTCGAATTATTTATTATTTTTCCACTAGAATTTTTAGTGAAGTCATCATCATTTCGAGTAGGTATCACGGTAAATCGACCATGCACACCCTGGTGTCAGAGTTCTTCGGAACCGCCTCTCGGCCTCTGACGTGGTTCCTTTAACGACTACCAGATGACAGCCGGGACCACCGGCTTAACGTGCCTTCCGAAGCACGGAATCATCTTTATTATCAGACAATCAGGTGATTCACGCCTGCAATGTCCTAACCAAACTGGAAACAACTAAACAAAGTATGCTTCCGGTGGGAATCGAACCCACGACCCCCGGGTCAACAGGCAAACGCCTTTACCACTGGGCCACGGAGGCTGTTATATTGTTTATTGAAGTAACACTTTGCTTTATTATCCTAATAATAACTTTTCATTGCCAAATTTTAGTGAAAAACAAATCGAAGATGATCTCTAAACTATGATTGAAAATATAAAACGAATTTCGTTTACAAAATCATTCATCGACGCAACCGCAAGGGTGCCGATACGGCGTGTTGTGTAAATAGCTGAAAATATATTGAATGCGCACGCGCATAGTAGCTGCTAGTATCGCGAGCACGCGGAAGGAGAATGATCGTAAGAATATGAGGCAGAAATGTGCGAATTTCGTTAATGAAAAAAGGAACTCCATTATTGGATACTAACTAGCGTACAAATTAAAAAACCCGGCTTATCTTGGACACTTGGGTATTTGAGACGAATATAACGAAAATCTCTCGGAATCCATCCTGCCCTTGTAATACCTCGTATATTTCAAAATTTGGATGGCTATATAATGTGTTTATTTACTTCTTTTTAGGGTTTCGTACCTGTCTGTCTGTCTGTCGGTCTGTCGAAAGTTTGCGTTCCTGAGAAAAAGGTTCTCAGGAACGCATAGAGGTATCAAGCTGAAATTCATATCTAATACTCAGGTCAACTGTCCCTTGTAGCTGTAAAATTGTAAAAGCTTGTGCTTAAAAAACAAACCTGCAAGCCAACACAATCAAAAGATACAGCTGGTTACGCTGCAAATTTTCGAAATTCGCAAGGGAATCAAAACCTACAAGGTACTTCCCGGTTAGGAACTTGAAATTTTGCACAGGGGTTTCTTTTGTAACGTAGGGGAGCACTAAGAAAGGATTTTTGGAAATTCATCTCCTAAGGGGGTAAAACGGGTTGTAAAGTTAGTATGAAACTTTGTCGTTTTTGAAGTTATTAGAATGAAATTCAGCATGAAGGTTCTACACGAACACGAGTAAAATATTTTACTCAAAAATCATCCCTTAAGGGGGTAAAAAAAGGGGTGCAAAGGAAGCATAAAACTTAGCCATTTTTGAAGTTAGTCGAATGAAATTCAGCATGAAGATTCTTTACTGAAAGGCATGAAACACGAGTAAAACATTTTTCTCAAAAATCATCCCTTAAGGGGGGTATAACGGGGATGCAAAATTAGTATGAAACTTTCCGTTTCTGAAGTTATTCAATTGAAATTAAATATTAAGGTGTTTCATTGAAAGTCCTAAACTAATGTATTCCGGGTAATTCTACTGTTCCTGAGAAATCGACACATACGCGGGCGGAGCCGCGGGCTAAAGGCAAACCTGACTTATATATTAATGCACAGCCAAAACTACTGTGCCCAGAAACTGGAAATTTGGCACAGGGATTCTTTTTATGATGTAAATGAGCACTAAGAAAGGATTTTTAGAAAATCAAAGGGGGAGACGTTTAATGGAATTTTCTCATTTCTGGACTTAGAAGTTTAAAAGTAGGTATGTTTACATTACAATTAAAAAGATCTGTGTAGTTAAAATGGACGAAATTTCCCCTTGAAGGGGTAAAATAGGTGGTGTAAAGTTTGTATGATTTTTTTTTATTTACTTAGAAATATGACAATAAGAAGTTCCCCATTACAATCAAAAAATATCTGTGTAGGTGAAATGGGCAAAATCCCCTCCTTAAGGGCTAAAGATCTATGCAGGTGAATTGTATTAAATTCCCCCTTATGGGGAAAAAGCAGAGGGGGAGGGGTTTGTATGGAATTTTTATCATTTCTACTGTTCCCAATGGAACTACATTAACGCGGGCGGAGCCGCGGGCAACAGCTAGTACAGTCAGCCAATGAGATATCTGACCCCCTACAACAGCGCCATTTTTCGCAAACTAAAGAAACATCCGTGGTTTAAACCCAAAGATAAAAATATACAAGTGTAATATCCTTTGCGACTAGTGCCATCTATTGAATTGTGAATGAACAAATAAGGTTAATAAGCAGAAATCTGATACCCTTGACGACTAATGCCATCTATTCGATTTTTGATAAATAAAACAGGCCCTAGCATACGATACGCTTATTTCAAAGATACTTCATTAGTTAGATGTGGCGCAAGTGGCAGGCACTACGGTTTAATAGTTAGTGTGATTATGAATGAACAGGTTCAAATCCTCCAAAGCTTTTTATTTTTTACAAATATCACCAACTTCGTATTGTGATGTTGGTGTAATTTTGGTTGTTTTAACATAATGTTACCGAGCTAATTACTGTGAATAAAAAGCATTTTAAATTTTTTATTACTTTATTACATCAAAAAAATGTAACAGTGAAATAAATACCTGCCTACTTAATTCAAACTATGATTAATCTTCTGTAGAGAGAACCAACATGTTACTTAATAAGTAACAATTTACATCTCTCAACTTCTTTTTAATCATAGTATTATATTTTTTTAAATGTGTAGGGTCAAATAGTGCTATGTGAATAACTTTGCTTCGATAATAGTATAAGAATGAATATAAACCTATGGCATTAAATGAATTTTAATATGGGAGAGGGTGACCCCCGTTTTGAAGCTTTTGTTCAAGTCTATTTGTCATTTCACTTACCATGTTAGATCAGATCACATATCACTTATGCGCATATTTATTAATTTAGTATAACCTTTTTGTCTAAATTGATTTAAATCAAACTTTACTCGTGTCTCGTGTCCCAGTTAAGCACTATTTGACCCTACAATCTTTTTATTTGGATTTTAATTGGTCACTCAATAACAGTTAGATCACAGAACAATTGTCTTAAATAAAATAATTCTACATTGCAAACTGTTGGAATCACCACATCTCATTAATTTTCCAAGTATTTTTCTTTATTCATCCGGCCGCCGAATTCTACCAGCTCCCCTGGGCCCATTGAAGACATCTGTCCCCAATAACCTGCAAAACAATAATACGATCAGTTACCTATTATTCTACACTGCGTAATACACTAGGTATTAAATATTATTATTATTTTACTTCACTATTTAATGAATATTTTTACCTAATGTTATCCTGCCACTGTTCTCAAAGGCAAATTATTTTGATGGCTATACGCTGGCCATGTCTTCTCCGCAATATTTTTCTGCCATCATCATCAGACTTAAAACTTTTTTCATCAGAATAAAATACGATCTCGTTCTTGTTGAATGTTTCCTCACTGTTTCAATTGAAATATTGTAGTGTATATGTTACGCCAGTTGACTCCGAATCCACAAACGGACGGTGTTTCTCTGTAAGAGATATATTTATCTTAGACATTTATCACAAACCCTATGTTTTACGGAACAAAAAATAGTGTGACAATTAAGTAAGTATATTAAATACTTATAATTTCTACTTACCGCGATACCTAACTCTCTAGATATAGATACTTTAAATACAGTGGTTGTCTTCACAATACAATATTAGCTTTCACAAAATCTGCTATATAAGATGAAACGGGATGCCTAATAACTGGTGGGGTTTTGGATCACTACACAGTAATGGCAGTATCTTAATTGTGACGCGAGTGAACAATATTTTTGATTAGTTGGTATCAGGTATAAATAAATCTGATAGATTACCCTCAATTTATTTGTTAAAGCAATGCGTTGCAGTTGGTGACAATGATGTCATAGCAGTAGAAATAGATAGCCAATTTCGCCCGAGACGTCATATCGTCGGTTGGCGTATTGAGATGAGCGCTAGCTTCTCAAGTCGTGGGTCCATGGTTCGAATCGAACTTTACGTAGGATTGTTTTTGATTCTTTCTTGTTCTTACCATTGATGATTACTTGAATTATTAGCTGAGATTATTAGAAATACAAAATTTGCAACTGAGCAGGTTATCAGAAACAAGTTTATACCAGCAGTTGTCTGTCTACTTGCCAAAAATCACGGTAGGTGGCGCTTCACAGCAAAGTGTGAATTTACGTTTTAAAAGTCAGGGGGTCAGGTATCTGCTTGGCCGACTGTACTAAGTAGCTAGTACTTCATAAAAATATTTTTTATAATTTTTCGACACTCGCAAGGGAATCAAAAGCTACAGAGTACTTCCCATGAACTCAGGATCTTGAAATTTGGTACGAAGATTTTTTTTCTCTAAGCCCCAAAGCCATTGCTCTCCAAATCATACATTCCATATATTTATTCCACTACAACCTCAAAGTCATCATAGGTACTTACCACAATTAAATTGCGCAGCATCATTCCGTTTACTATTAGAACTAATTCAATCAGACGACTAAATCACCAATATTTTAAACAAAATCTTTCCGAGAAACAATGAATCTGTCAACTAAATCTCTGGGCCTATCCTAACAAACATCTACAAATAGAAGGGAGCGAATAAACCCTGTCGAGATCGTTACATATTATTTTCGCCAATATATCGGCAACATCGTACTCGCTGTACAAAAACATCGATATTTTTAGCGGAATTTTCCTTGAAATCCCTGGGACTCAATAAAAATGTCAACTAAATTATTTGCCCTATCCTAACACACATCTCATTATAGAGGCCCAACGCAGTTGTGAACAGTTTAGAATTCTTTTTAATGTTTGGCAAAAATACGAGATGAAGCAAAAATATTAAATTTGAATAATAATAAAAACGGCCGATGCCAGTCGCACACAATAAGAGTTTCGTACAATATCTCACTACAAAAACCATGAAACCTCTTCCATGTGACTTCTTGTGAGGTTAACCAAACTCTTTCTTGTACGGTAATTTCTTAACTAACTGTGGTTTGACGTCTCAGGATTAATGATAACATAGAGCTAATATAATCCTGAAATGATAAGTAATTTTGACAGAATCTAAAAACTAGAAATAACACTATAAAGTATGTACCCTTTTTAGTTGTTGGCAGCAAATTCTGTAGTATTTCAAGTCATCTAATTTGTTTCAATAGGTAGGTATTGAACCAATATATAGATAGAGACTTGTAATTTTCGGACCTTTGACTGCCGGATTGATGTACGGATATCGAAGGCCAAAACCCTAAAAGTAAACCAGTCTTCTAGTCAGATGACATTGTTGCTGAAGGGAAGCCCGTGGATAAAACTAGCACAGGACTGTAGAAAACATTTACTACAGTTCATCATAATTTTTTTGACATTCATCATCCTGCTGCGGCTGAGGATAATTATAATGATGAATGTCAAAAATAACATCAAATATCGAGTAAAAACATAGAAATAAACATTCGTAAAACTAAGAGACGAGAAATGCTAATTTTACTAATCCCTTTAAACTCTGGGACTATTAAATCTTGAGTCCTATCCTAACACGCATCTTATTATAGAAAGAAATTAATGCTGGGCTGGTAAACACATTAAAATTCTTTTCATTGTTATGCGAAAGTGTGAATTGGAAAAAAAAATACTCGTATTGACTACAAACACGAACACACTACTGAAATAAGTTGTTCGTTGTTTGCTGTTTCTCTCTAGTCTAGGGGTAGCATTTCTCAACCGATTCTTGTGAAACTTAGTGAACATAGATATAAAGGGATAAATCACACAGATAGGCATACTTTATACACACAATAATATAGCTTGCTCTAAGGAACAATATTCTTTTTTTTATGTGTCAGTATCAAAACTTTAATATTCTTTATTTAATAATATTTCTTTTATTTCCAGTAATTAAATTACAACATCAATCACAACTGTGACTTCCACACTAGGCTTTTTCGCAACTAAAATTTACAATAAACTACTTGTGTTTATAATATTATAAAACTGAATTATGTTTAAAAAACTCTTTGTGCTGCTCCCTGAACTGTGTCTACTATTCTGTAAACGTTTTTTTTTATAGATGACCATTTATAGATTTTTAACATCAGTAGTAGATTATTCGATTATTTAGGTTATTTGTTAAAATTTGACATTTTGTTTTTACCAATATACTCTTTTCATTCTTTTTTTGACATGTATGTGAAGTACTTTTTTATTCTTATCATCAAGCGCATCTTTTTATTCTTAGCATCCCTTCAAACGCAGATACAATTGATTTTCTATTGTTATGCGTCCTTATTGGATCGCTTGGTGGTTGAGAGGTCAATTTTGTTACTGACTTATATGTATTGTAACTTTAGATATAGTATATTGTAGTAGGTACCATAATGAATTAGAAATAAATTTATAAAATTCCATTTTACAATAAATGAATGTTCCCACGTGCATGTATCTAGTTTAAATATTTCTATGCTATATATATAGCAAGACATAGCGAATTATATATATTTATTATATAAATATATTATATTGTAACTGTATTATTGTGCCTATGTTTGACAAATAAATAATTCATTGATTGACAGATTGAGTCTTGTGACATTGTGTCATAGTATTAGTAACTAGCTGTGCCCGCGACTTCGTTCGCGTACTAAATCCTCAATTTAGTTTCAGTATCATGTATAGAGCTTAAGCGCGATATCTCTGGATACAAAGTTGACTAGCTCCGTGGCGCAGCGGTCAACACGCCTGCCTGCGACACGGAGTGACCGGGTTCGATCCCCTGCCAGGTCAAGATGGAAAATGATCTTTTTCAGTTGGCTTGGGTCTTGGATGTGTATATATATATATATATATATGTATTTGTTATAAAATATAGTATCGTTGAGTTAGTATCCCATAACACAAGTCTCGAACTTACTTTGGGGCTAGCTCAATCTGTGTGATTTGTCCGTATATATTTATATTTATTTATTTAAAGTTACTTACTCCATGACCTACCCTTACATATTTATTATTATAAGTATTGACACATATATTGATAAATATCAAAGACCCAGGTCAATTTGAAAAAAAAAACTATTTCTATCTTGACCTGACTGGGGATCGAATCTACGCTGTGATAAACTGGCATGTAACCACTACGTCAGAGAGGTCGTCGTCGAACTTCGTCGATTTCGTAGAATATTATCAAAGGCATTGTTATATTACTTTATCCATTAGACTTTGACCTATATTGTAATTATAATTATTAATTGATTAAGTTTAAGGAAAATATAACATTAGACTTCATAATGCGAGCGGTAGCTGAATATAGAACGCATAACAAATATTCTGAATAAAAATATAAATTAATCAATTAATTTATGAATTTCATCGAATTGCGATATTAATTAATATTAAATTATGGTTGCACAATTCGAAATGGGTTGAAATAGAGGACTAGATAGGACATAGAAAAAAATTATCCAATTAACCATGACTTATATTTTTTAAGAAAATAAAAGCAGCCTTCACCGATTAACAAAAAAAAATAAAAAATGGCTGTCGTAAAAATACGACAGTTTTATTCTTTTTAAATTAAATTATATACAGTTAAAACATTCGTTTTAACTGTATATAATCTTTAATTCAGCGAGCAGTCAAAATTTCACCATTATGCTCCATAGCGTAACTAGTTAAGCAGCTTTCGGCTACTTAAAAGCCCAAGTTTGTTTCTAAGTTTATTAATTTATTTGGATATACCTTTAAACTTCAGAAAGTCCACGCGAGTTAAACTATAAATAATAAAAATGGTAGATAAAGTGTAGCGCGCAATACGCAACAGGTTTTACAAATCTGAATTTTAGGGACGGATCATCGAATTTTTACTATTAATCTAAAATAAAATCTACATTTCAGTATCTCTATCCCATCACGGTTCCCCATATCATCACATAACTTGATTAGTTTTTATATAAATTTGTAAAAAGCTAGTAAATCCATTGGAAAATGCTCATAAAGGAAAATACAGTGTCCAGTACGCAATGGGCTTCGCGAGTCTAAATTATCATTTCGACTAATCTGAATGTTTACTATATTATTAATGTAAAAGTTGATCCATATTTTAGTATCTATCACACCCACGATATCTCATATCATAACTTGATTAGTTATATCAACTGTAAGAAGCAAGTAAATCTCTTGGACAAAGCTAGCATAGAAAAGTTATAGTAGGTACGCAGCAATACGCCTCACAAATCTAAATAATCGCGTCGACTAATCTGAATTTTCGCTATTAATCTAAAAGAAAATACACATTTCAGTATGTCTTTGACACCCAATATTCCTATATCATAACAAAACTTGATGAATTATATCAACTGTAAGAACAAGCAAATCTGTTGGAAAACGGTAGCATAGAAAAGTTATAGTGCGCAATACGCAATAGGCCTCACAAATCTAAATAATCGCGTCGACTAATCTGAATTTTTGCTATTAATCTAAAAGAAAATCCACTTTTCAGTAAATCTATCGCACCCGCGCTAATGGTCGTTGGCACTAGAACGAAACATCTAGTAGTAAAGAGTTCGTCGACTTCGGGTTGACATCACGTGAGTTTTTACAATTTCACTAGTGAGCTAGAAAAATGGTGGATTCCCTTTGGTTACTCCTTAATTTGCCGTAAGATATAAAAACTAAAGAGAATAAAATAAAAATACAATTTATTAAAAAACAAGCTTCTATTAACATCACTTTATGTTTTAATTGATAACCATATTGTCGGAGTGCATAAAAAATAGCTAGTTCGCCACCTTAAGTACTTCGGCATGTTAGATTTAGAATGACGTCACACAGCTAGCTATGCATTGTCATTTAAAATAAACGAGTATACAAAATTTCAGCTCAATCGATATCTGCTTCGAAATTTTTTTCGAAAGTTACTTAAAATTGAAAGTTAAATAAAAGCTTATAAAAGTATGCAGTACGTTGAACCTTTTCTGTAGTAAGCAGCTTTGCTTATAGACGGTGACTGGTAAGAGACTTGACGATAGAGGCACTCAGTATTAGATCCTCTTTCAAATATGTAAATAATATAGGTGCTTAAAATTTGACTTAATAAACCAGTACTAAAATAAGATTAGACTTGTGCCGTGAGTGAAGTCTTCACCAATCTTGTGACAAGATAGGTTTCTTTCTACAATTACTTAAGTGAGGCCGTGCGATGTCTACACTTTTCGAGTCTTAGTCTTGTCTAAGTACATTAATTTAATAATTTTTGAAGTAAAAACTTGTTTAGTTAATATGAACAAAGTCGATCTTTTTAACCGACTTATATTAAAAGGAGGAGGTAATCAATTCGGTTGTATGTCTTTTTTGTAGGTGTATGCTTTCAAGTTTGTACCATTTAAATTTTATCATAATCGGTTCAGTAGATTGAATGAAGTCGGATTTTTTTATATGAAAGATTATCTTAAAAATATACATAGACCCACTACAAGGCTGGGCTAAGATTGATGTGTGTTTGGCGACTCGCGAGACCAATACACCCGCGAAGCCGAAGGTTTGGCCGAATTTATGCCGACACCGAATCTCTCACCGAAACTATTTCTTGCGAAACTTCCCTAAACCGAAACCTTCCGTCGAAATCTGTTGAAAAATTAAATAAACAATATATAGGGACGAATTGAGGGTTACCTCGCATCAAACTGCAATTTGAACTTACTGAGATTTATATATAGCGGAGATCTGGTTGGAACTGGTTATCATTATTATTTGCGCTTAGCCTAAATTGTTGTTGAAAGGTTAATCACATTTTTTTTCAAAATTAGTTTCATGACACCAGAACACATAAAAATGTGGCGTCAATGTGAATGAAAATGTATGTGTCTACGATTTTACTGCGTGAGCTAGATTCGCAGCTATTACTACTACTCGACGACACAGAAATAGAGTAATGTTTTTTGGATGTGCTAAATGTGTGGATTTCTTTGTGACCTCGTTTTTCGTCCAGCCACTCAGGCTAGCTAGGCTTATCATAAAATTATACCGGCTAGACATGTCTAGATATCTATATCTTACGTATGCAACATCTACATACTATATCATCCGCTTCAAAGGCCACATTTACATTGAATAATCTCTGTGGCTTAGTGGTCACCGTGCCAGGTCACACTGGAGGTCCTGGGTTCGATCCCCGGTCAGGTCAAGATGCAAAATGCTCTTTTTCATATTGTACTGGGGCTTAGATGTTTATATATTTGTATTTGTTATAAAATATAGAATCGTAAAGTCCCATGCTGCTGGGAAAAAAAAAAACAGAATAGGCCTGCTTCTCTTCCCGCGCAGACCGTAGAATCCGGTCAGGGGAATGGGCGAAAATCTAAAGAATCATGACAACAGGCGATGCGACTAGCAACCCATCACTATTTTGATTCCATTTTCCACCTTTACGCCCACCAACACGCTAAACGTGATCTATCGTTCTTATGAGTCTAGGCTCTGTCTACCCCGCTAGGGATAAAGACGTGATAATATGTATGTATGCATAAAGTTAGTATCCCATACTACAAGTCTTGAACTTACTTTGAGTTGGCTCAATCTGTGTGATTTGTCCGCATATATTTTTATTGTTATTTCTTGTACTATATTTCGACTAAATACTGTTGAAAAATATATACATGATTCTTTCGACTTTTACTCATTCCTTCGATCAGCTTTTACAGTCTGCGCGGGAATAGAAGCAGCTGGTACATTCATGTTTTTTGCATTTCAGCCCATGCTGATCGATTATAGGAATTATGGGAATATCCATGTATTCCAATCCTTTCTATAATAAAAGGCCTGATGATGATGATGATGAAACAGATGTACGCGAACGGAGTCGCGGGCAAACTCGATATTTTAAACAAAATATACGGAATCTTATAAAAAATTCAAGTGCCCACATCGCTACAAACTGTCGAGCCACTCGGCCAAACCAGTTCAAAGCGGTTTCACAAATGATTACAATCTAAACTTAGACAGAACCACTACTCTCTTACCTAGACCCCTCAGCTGAAGTATTTTAGACTTTATGCCTGTACGCATAGAGGTTTGGTTGTGTGTCTGTCCATATTTCGTGTTTATAGAACTAGTAAACTGCTTAACTCTTTTAGCCGCTTATTTACGATGTTTTCGTATTTTTTTAAGGTACGGCGTGCGCAAGAACCGTCGGTTAGATCCGCTGTCGAAATCAAAGGGATTTGAAGATTTACTGACAAAGATTAAAATGTACTGATGTTTCATGTTTTTATTGGCCACCAGCAAATAATAAAAACTTACAAAATTATCTAAACTTACATAACATGACATCAGCAAAAAAAAAAGATAAAAATATAAAATATCATATATAAAACTCCAACCCGTCAGGCCAGCGAGGAGAGTGTAGGCCAAATCCTCTGTCTGCTCTGGCCAACTATGGCTCCGGTTGTACAGAGAGGCTCATGCTCCTGCAGTGGAGACTAAAAAGACCTGATGATGATGATGAACCAGTAAGCCACTCCTTTGATTTCCTTTTCTACCTTTACCCTCTATTATGCTAAACGTAGCCTTTGGGCCTTATACTCCTAGGTTCTGTCTACCCCGTGTGGGATAAAAACGTCATTAGTTATTGTATTACAAATAGATATACATTTATTTTGCAATTATTATATACCAACTAGCGATTTATGTGTACCGAAACTTACTGACATTCCCAAAAAGAGGTGACAATAACTTGACAATGAGAACGAGGAACGCTGACAAATTGGCTTCTATTCATTGTACGCTGGAAAAATCTGGCAGGTCAACGCGTATCATGGGGCCGACAGTGTACAACTGCATACCGCAGGAGATAAAATCGGCTCAAAATGAAAAATTATTTAAATTAAAGATCAAAGACTGGCTGATAGCTCTGGCACCATACTCCTATGACGAATTCTGCCAAATGGAGAAAGGTTAAATTTGTGCATTAAAATGTTATTAAATTCTAATTAATTCATTTATTTAATTTTTAATTAAACAATTTTAAATCCTTACTAATATTATAAATGCGAAAGTGAGTTTGTTTGTTTGTTTGTTTGTTACGCTTTCACGCCGTAACTACTGAACCGATCATCATGAAATTTTGCATACAAGTTCTCTGGAGTACAGAGAAGGACATAGGCTACCTTTTATCCCGGGAAAAAGAACTATTCCCGAGGGATCGACATTAACGCGGGCGGAGCCGCGGGCGAAAGCTAGTTTATTATAATGTAATGAATGTGTGAAATTGATATGTAACGAATGTTATGAATATAATCAATAAACAATAACAAATAAATGTATGGATAGACGGTAGTTACATCTTCGTGATACAAAGTTATACGTGAACGTAGTCGCTAGCTAAATTAGTCTGATATAAACATAGGTACTCAGAGCATGTATTACAAAATATAATATTATCGTGTATTAACATAATTATAGTTAACGGAACGCCGGCGCGGCTACAAAATAATTTAACAAAGCTGATATTATTAAAGTTACGACGCCATAAATTTCCTCTCAACATAAAAATAAAGAAATTAATAAAAATAATCACTAGCGACGTTCCACAACGATAAATTTTCCGGAAAAAATTGTATTTGTTCTATTTTTGCAGGGAAATGTAATTAAAAATGGATCGGAGTAATATAATGTAAATTAGTAAACAAACGCTTCCGCTGTGGACCTCTGTGTATGGCCACAAAACTAGCAATCGTTGAACGAATTTATAAACCTTCAAGTAATGTTGGCCGTGCGGTACCCGGCAGAGTAGAATAGGACCACTCCAAGTCTTTCCGTGGATGTGTTATAAGGCAACTTAGGAAATACAAGCTAAACAAAGCTTATAAACATCTGAGAAACCTCTCTAACCCGTCTGGCCACCGCGGAGAGTGTAGGTCAAGTCCTCTGGCTGCTCTGGCCAAGTATGGCTCTAGTAGTACAGAGAGGGTCGTGCTCCTGTAGTGGAGACTAAAAAGACCTGATGATGATGATGATGATGAAGTAATGTTGATAGAAAGCTGGGAGGACCACTTTAATCAGTATGTGTGCTTTTCATATACCGGATGAAGAGGCCTGTACCTCAAGAATATCTACACTATAAAATAATTGCTACAGTTTTCTTAGGTTTGTTTCAGATTTTTGGATGAGTTCATGACATCAAACAAGGCTAGGCAAGTTTTGGAAATTCTAGATTCGTCATAAGGTGAAGCTTGGAAAACTGGTTCAAATATGAATAAGTAAATAATAATTCAATATAAATTATTTATATGTTGTATCAAGCCTCCATGCTAATCTATTGAGATTGGCATGGAGACTTTGACCAGGGTATAATTTTCCTTCATGGCCCCGCTCCCACTTGTAAAGCTATTAAGATTGACTAACAGGCAAGTCGGTATGCACACAGTATATTTATTTAAATAATAAACTGCGTTTAAAATGCTTAAAAAATCTGAATCTAGTGCTAGAAACGCTTAGATTATCTCCAGTTTCATGACCCCACTTGTATCTTTATTAGCTTTGTGGCAAATTTACAACAACACGTATTAAACAGCCGGTCGGCCGGTTTTCACCGTTATCATCATAATCATGAACATCTTAGCCCATCTTCCGCCTATTGCTGAGTATACGTGTATATCTCTCTTTGTTGCTGCCATCCATCTTGGTCCAGTGCTGTTCTCATCCAGAATACAACCACGACTTTGAATATGTCGTCAATCCATACCATGGCAGGACGTCCGACTAGCCGATGATGACTAGATGAATTATTGGGCTGTCTTTAGAACGCTAGAAAAAATCTGATACTCGTGTTGAAATCGCTCCAAAAATCTCAATTTTCGTGGCCCCAATTGTATCGTTATTAATATTAAATGGGCGGCCAGTCGGTCCGCAGATAGAATATTAAATTAAGCATCGAGCGTGCGAAATTTTTAAACATTCATCTTGTTGCATTAATTTTAATATAGCGTCCACTTTAATGGCGCGAAGTGCAAGCCGCGAACTTTTGTGTTTATTATAGCGGGAATGAGATGGGGTACAGGTGTGATGCTGCATATTTAAACAAAGTGTTATAAACAGATTGGTAAAGGATTGTTGTCTTACTGGCGTTGACCAAGTTTTTGTCTATCACCTACTTTTCAGTGAACTCCTCCTACTGAGTTAGTATCGACTCAAAAAGAAAAAAACTGAGTATCGAATGGTCAGGGGTGCTATCTTCAACTACCCAGTGGTTGCAATTGCAAGTATGTCATCGGGTACGCGCGCCCGGCCACCCGAGCTGCTACTTGCTGTTCCACCATTCATCTGAGTGAGTAGGATCCCAATACCTTTTATTTCTTTCCCAAACCTTACAAATTCCTATCCTTCCCCAGCTTAAAAATGCTTGCAACAGCAGCGTCGGAAGCACAAAAAGCCAAAGAAACTGCGCTCGCCAATTCGCCTGCCAAGCGTGGTGAGTATGGCAATATCCTCTGATAGAACGAAAAAACCCTTGGGAGAGGTCCTTCTCCAGCAGTGGACTTTTTGTGGCTGTAATGATAATGATCGAATGGTCATAAACGCAATCCGGGAATAAAAGTTGAAAATAAATTGTTGTAAATGTCCAAATATAACATTACCCATGTTAGTTGTTATCCTTACTATCCTTATCCTTACTAATATTATAAATGCGAAAGTGAGTTTGTTTGTTCGTTTATTTGTTTGTTTGTTTGTTACGCTTTCACGTCGTAACTACTGAACCGATCATCATGAAATTTGGCATACACGTTCTCTGGAGTACGGAGAAGGACATAGGCTACCTTTTGTCCCGGGAAAAAGTACTATTCCCGAGGGATCGACATTGACGCGGGCGGAGCCGCGGGCGAAAGCTAGTAATAATTTAAATGGCGTCCATTTTAATGGCGTGAAGCGCAGACAGCAAACTTTTTGTGTTAATTATAGCGAGATGTAGATGGGGTACAGATGTGGGATGTTACGTATTTAGATAAAGCTCAAAGGGACATGGGTATGAACTCTTTTAAAATATGGACATACTAGCTGCCACCCGCGGCTTCGCTCACGTTAATGTCGATCACACGGAAATGTTCTTGTCCCGGAATAAAAAGGTAGCCTATGTGTTAATCCAGGTAATAACCTATCTATGTTCAAAATTTCGTCAAAATCCGTTCTACCGTGAAGGAGCATCATCCGTAAATACTCACAAACTTTCGCGTTTATAATATTAGAAAGGACTAGCCGTTGCTGCGGCTCTCTGCACCCTCATGAAAAACTATGTTAAGAATAAGAAAAGCCTATGTTATGACAAACAAACGAATTATTGGATTTTGATAAGGGATGGATTAGACAGGTCTAATTTGAAGCAGAAACCCTTGCCCTGTAATCGGACATGCAATAAATTTCTACAAAATATGGTAAAGATAAACCTATTTGACATGAAAATCATTTTAAACCTGGTTGTTACTGAGAACAAAACTATTATTAGTATTTTGGAGCTGAGCGCCTTTATCTCCGATTACAGTTTGTCCCAGCCGTTAGAGCCAATTGTTATCGTAAGATGGCCCTGGTCACTTTTACTGCCAGTTTGTAGTATATAAGTCACTCCTGATGCCTTAAAGCAGCTTAAAATTTCAGATACTAGCGGCACGCCCGGCTTTCCACGGGTAGAAATAAGTATTTAATTCTATAAACTATTCATCAGGGATAATGTAGAATTCTAATGGTAAAAAAAATCAAAAATGTCCAGTTGTTTTGAAGCATAATCAATGCAAACAAATAAATAGACAATTAAATCTTTCTTCTTTTAAATATGAATATTTGTATCTGCTTTTGTTTCACGGATGTTACCCCGGTCCTTTGAGAGGCGTGCGTGGGGATAAAGATCCAACACATGGAAGCCCTTTGGAGAAGTTGATGTAATGTTGGTCTCCAGCCAGAGCCTGTTTCTGGAAATATCAATGTATGATATGTCCTTGAACAGGTCTTGGCCGGAGCTAGAGCTATTTGAATTATAAAGAGAAATTTGTGGGTTATGGGATTTAAATGTGGCTGGACCTGTGCTAGTATATTATTGCTATTATTATGTTGTTTATAAGACCTATACAATACTGTAACTCCAACGAAATCTCACAAAAACTTTTCCCTTTTCTGGTAGAAATGTTTAATTTGCCGTCCTCTTCGACAAGTAATGAGCTTTTAGCGTAAAAAAGCTGCAACTGGAGCATGACTCGACGAAAGCTTCTAAAGCGCCCTACTGGGACACGAGGCTTGCTGCCTTAACGGCCTTAAGAGGCTTGCATGTACGACAGCATGACTTTACTTTTATCCGACTAAAACAATAATCTTTACTAATATTAGAAATGTGAAAGTGAGTCTGTTTGTTTGTTTCGCTCTACGCTGTAACTACTTAACCGATCATCATGAAATATTACATACAAGTTCTCTAGAGTACGGAGAAGGACATAGGCTACCATTCATTCCGGAAAAAAAGTATTGTTCCTGAGGGAACGACGTTGACGCAAGCGAAGTTGCGGGCCAAAGCTGGTCTTTCATATAAAAATAACGATACTTTGCAAGAATTAAAATTTCTGGCAAGCTTTTATTAAACCTATCCACACTGTAAAGAGCTTTCCAAGACAAATCAAATGAGTCCAAACACGATTAGTGTACCTTGTTTAGTTTAAGAGTTCCTATGGCCATCTTTTGAATCCATCATCAGATCAACGCAAAGATTTCATAATATTATATTGTCATCTGATTTACACATGCATGCGAAATTTCAGCTTAATCCGTAACCGGGAAGTGGATTAAATTTAACTCGCAAGATTTGATTACAGACAAACATCTGGACAGGTAAAACTAAATAAAAGCTTGTAAAAATCAACCGCAATCAAACAACTGAACCGATTTTGATTAAATTTAAACGGGACTATTTGAAAAGTATTCTCTTTCAAATAAGAAAATAATTTGTAAAATCGGTCCATAAATGACGGAGCTATGAAGTAACAAACATGAAAAAGAAAAACCAACTGAATTATTAACTTCTCCTTTTAGAAAGTCGGTTAAAAATTAGTTATCACTTTGGCCGGTTATGTATGCACATTTATTCCTATCTCTTGATATACCTATGTCTTAATCGATCGATAGGTTATCTAAAAATCTCCCCGTCAGGTCATGATGAAAAACGATATTTTCTTTTATATTATAATATTTCAGTTTGACCTGGGTCTAGAATGTTTATAATTAAATAAGTATCTATTATAAATTTAGTATCGTTGAGCTAGTATCGTACGACACAAGTTCATAACTTGCTGTGGGGCTAGCTCAATTTGTGTGATTATGTCCCTATATATTTATTTATTTACGAAATATATATTTATTAGAAGCCCGTTACCTCTTCATTGTAATAATAATTATTGTTACTACATACAGCTAGGTTACAATGTTGCTCAAATATTAGACGAATATCAAAATTAATCATAACTCCATAGTAACAAAATAGTGGTTGTGAACACGAAAGCTTAAAATCACACTTAAACCGTGTAACAAAAGACAAAATTTAAAGGGCATGTTCAGTCCACATTATTTTTTCAGTGTATGGTGTATGATAGCGTATATTTCAGGACGATTGGTTCAAAACTTAAGGCGATACCACTGTAAATAAGGTCGTTCTGAACCTTATTTATCTCGCAAAATACTTAAATTAGGAGTTTCAAATCTAAGTAATATGATTTTTGACTATTTCATCGCCAAAAATTGAAGATGAAAACACGTTTTGATAAAATTTTCTCGAGAGAAATATTTTTTGAAAAATGGTCTTCGTTCGCAGAGTTTTTGTTATTGTAGCTCAAATGCGACGAATGAAATAATGATTTTTAGACTAAAAGATAGGTTATTAGTAATTCATCAAAATGTAAATATGAAAATACAATTAACCGGTCTGATTTTATATAAAATAGAAATAACGAATTTGGCGCTTACGTTTTTTTCTTTGAGCGACTCGAGACTATCTCCTATCTCATCATTCACGGGCTAAACCGCCAAGCGCTATCCCTTGCGCGCACTTGATCAGTCCTTTGCCGAGCGAAGGTACCAAACATTTGAGTCCTCGTCTTAAGGGGATACCACTGTAAATAAGGTCGTTCTGAACCTTATTTATCTCGCAAAATACTTAAATTAGGAGTTTCAAATCTAAGTAATATGATTTTTGACTATTTCATCTCCAAAAATTGAAGATGAAAACACGTTTTGATAAAATTTTCTCGATAGAAATATTTTTTGAAAAATGGTCTTCGTTCGCAGAGTTTTTGTTATTGTAGCTCAAATGCGACGAATGAAATAATTATTTTTAGACTAAAAGATAGGTTATTAGTAATTCATCAAAATGTAAATATGAAAATACAATTAACCGGTCTGATTTTATATAAAATAGAAATACCGAATTTGGCGCTTACGTTTTTTTCTTTGAGCGACTCGAGACTATCTCCTATCTCATCATTCACGGGCTAAACCGCCAAGCGCTATCCCTTGCGCGCACTTGATCAGTCCTTTGCCGAGCGAAGGTACCAAACATTTGAGTCCTCGTCTTAAGGCGTTATGTGTAACAAACTCAGAGTAACATTTAAAATGTTTGGTAACTAATCTACACTAATCCTTTCAAAGAAAACTTCTTTAGCGGCGTTGTGCACTCTTTGGGATAGGTAAAAAATGTTTAACTTAAGGACACGTGACCTGATCGAAAATTCGTAAAATGGACACGCGACGTGATACCGCCGGTGCGGCGTAGGAGAGGAAGTAATGTACCCTCTTTTCCTACCGTACGGAGTTTTTACTTCTGCCGGCATTCCCGAAGTGCAACCCGTTGTTTTTTTGTGCGTGTTAGTGGCCAATTTAAGTGAACACTGGCACCAGTGAGCAATAGCTGTAAGGCGCGGCACGAGCAGTCGATCCAATCAGTCTGGGATCAGAATAGTGACCTTCCTTATCTCTTCCATCGAAGGGTCCACGAGGAAGGTACTGCATGACCAAGCTGCATTTAGTACAGTATCACGTAATCACTAAGCATTATCGATCAAGTACGAGTCGTATATTTATGGGTTCCGTACAATATTTTACTTCAAAAACCACGCTTTTTGTAATGTGGACTCTGATTTATAAGTTAAAAATTTGCTGCGATATATTTATAAATTACCCTTATGCATATGCTATAGTAAAAAAAAATGGGGAACCAGTTTGGATGTGATTTTTTACCGTACCTAAAAAGGAAAAAAACGGAACCCTTATGGGATTTTTTGCACGTCTGCCTGTCTGTCTGTTAATACCCTTTTTTCTCAGGAACACGTGGAGGTACGAGTATCAAGCTGAAATTCATATCAAATGGTCTACTGTCCCTTGGAGCTGTGAAAAAAATCAAACTTCTAAGCCAACGTAATTAAAAGATACAGCCGTTTATTCCAAAAATTTTCGACATTCGCAAGGAAATCAAAACCTGCACAGTAACGCATAATCTTGAAATTTGGTGCGAAAGATCGTCTTATAGCGCAGATAAAGGACAAATATAAATGTTAAAAGTATACATTTTTAGTTACATCATATAATAAAACATATTTTGAAAAATTTAGTACTTTATAAACTTATTATAGATACATAAACTTATTATAGTTACGGAGCTACCATTTTTATAAAACATATCTAAGAACCATCTTTAGAAAAACTGCTTTCAAATAAAAAAACCGGCCAAGTGCGAGTCGGGCTCGCCAGGGCTCTTCGCTCCGTAGCAGCAAGCAACGATTAGGGATATATAATAAATCCCAAATCCTTACTAATATTATAAATGCGAAAGTGAGTTTGTTTGTTTCTTTGTTACGCTTTCACGCCGTAACTACTGAACCGATGATCATGAAATTTTGCATACAAGTTCTCTGGAGTACGGAGAAGGACATAGGCTACCTTTTATCCCGGGAAAAAGTACTATTCCCGAAGGATCGACATTGACGCGGGTGGAGCCGCGGGCGAAAGCTAGTACTAATATATGAAGGGAATGGGAGCACGGAGGATGAGAGAGACCTTTGTCCAACAGTGGGACATTATAAGTGAATGAAAAAAAAATATATTCACTTAACGTACTAAAATACCACTATCAGTTTTAAATGACAAATCTAAAGGGGTTTCGATTTTTGCCACTCAGCTACGGAATCCTAAAATCTACCGTTTACAAAAACAAAATACTCATTATTTTTGTTTACTTCTGTTTACTGTGAAGTTCCATTACACGCAAGTAATTAATTATAATGGGTTAACTTTGTTGGGTGTCCACGCTTTCGTCACGTATAAGATAAATTTAGACAAGCGAAGGTGATATTAAAAGTTATATTTGTCTATACAGCGTGTTACATAACCAACGACGGTCTCATGAAGGGGTGGCTCAGTCCGTAATAATAAATAATAAAAATAAATATATAAGGACAAATCACACAGATTGAGCTAGCCCCAAAGTAAATTCGAGACTTGTGTTATGGGATACTAACTCAACGATACTATATTTTATAACAAATACATATATAGATACACATCCAAGAACCAGGCCAATCTGAAAAAGATCATTTTACATCTTGACCTGGCCGGGGATCGAACCCGGTCACTCCGTGTCGCAGGCTAGCATGTTGCCCGCTGCGCCACGGAGCTAGTCAGCAATGAACAACTTTTCCCATTATTGAGACGTTTGTCATGGGATACTAATTCAAGGATACAACATTTTATAACAAATACATCACAGCTAACCATCCGAGACCCACGACAATCTGAAAATGTTCATTTTACATATTAACCTGACCAGAATTCGAACCCGGAACCTATATGCCATAATGAATACTAGGCCACATAGATTGTCAAGTATGTAGGAGATAGACCAAAAGAAATGCTAGTAGTTAATGAGGTGAGTAAAATTCATTGTAAAGTGTTAACTATCGATTTAAAAGCAGGTATTTATTATAATAAAATAAATAAATATATACGGACAAATCACACAGATTGAGCTAGTCCCAAAGTAAGTTCGAGACTTGTGTTATGGGATACTAACTCAACGATACTATATTTTATAACAAATACATATATAGATAAACATCCAAGACCTAGGCCAATCTGTATAAGATCATTTTCCATCTTAACCTGACCGGGGAACGAACCCGGGACCCTCGTGTCGCAGGCTGGCGTGTTAACCAATGCGCCACGGAGCTCGCCAAAGTATAACTTCCATGCTGGTCTGGGAGAAGAGAAAAAAAACGTTGAGAAAAAAACAGAATGTGCCAGCTGTTTTTCTTCCGCAGACCGTAAAAGCCGGTCAAGGGAATGGGCGAAAATCTAAAGAATCATGACAATGGACGATGCGGCTAGCAACCCATCACTATTTCGATTCTGTTTTCCGCCTTTACGCCCAGCAACAAGCTAAACGTGGCCTTTCGGTCTTATGACTAGGCTCTGTTTACTCCGTAAGGGATAAAGACGATAATATGTATGTATATGTATCAAGTATGTAGTTGGACGTAATTCAAGATTTTAAACACAAATGTGTGTTGTCGTAGGCCCAGTTGTTTCGTTCGGCTCAACATTGTTTTTACGGCAGTTCGATGTCTCGTGAAGCTATTAATTGTGGAATCGTTTAAAACATTGTTATATATAATCTGTTGTTTGTCGCGTGACTAGAGCTTGCTAGCTTTTAAATGGGAAAATCAAGTTATTTAATTAGAAAGAACACGATTGTATGACCATTATAACTAACGATTACGATATAAACTATTGTATGAAAATTATATGACCATATTAAGATAACCTATCTTAATATTATACTCGTTAAGGCGATACCACTGTAAATAAGGTCGTTCTGAACCTTATTTATCTCGCAAAATACTTAAATTAGGAGTTTCAAATCTAAGTAATATGATTTTGACTATTTCATCTCCAAAAATTGAAGATGGAAACACGTTTTGATAAAATTTTATCGATAGAAATATTTTTCGAAAAATGGTCTTCGTTCGCAGAGTTTTTGTTATTGTAGCTCAAATGCGACGAATGAAATAATGATTTTTAGACTAAAAGATAGGTTATTAGTAATTCATCAAAATGTAAATATGAAAATACAATTAACCGGTCTGATTTTATATAAAATAGAAATAACGAATTTGGCGCTTACGTTTTTTTCTTTGAGCGACTCGAGACTATCTCCTATCTCATCATTCACGGGCTAAACCGCCAAGCTATCCCTTGCGCGCACTTGATCAGTCCTTTGCCGAGCGAAGGTACCAAACATTTGAGTCCTCGTCTTAACAGTGTTTTATAGCACCGTAAAAACCTTAGAACGTATTTTATTACTTGCTCAATATTAACAAGATATACATTTTAAGCTTTTGCGATCATCATCATTTTATTATTAATCATTATACTTACCGCCATTGTGTAATAGGTACTATACTTCACTACATAGCTTATAACAAAGTCGCTTCCCGCCGTCTGTCTGTCTCTATGTATGCTTAGATCTTTAAAAATCGCAACGGATTTAGACGCAGTTTTTTTTTTGGGCGACTTTACGAGCAAACTCGTCACCCGCTGCCCATGGACAATTGCAACACCAGGGTGTGACAGATGCGTTGTCTATAGTGTATGAAACACTGCACACTGTCTTTCAATATTTATGCTATTACACCCTACTGAATTTTTGATCGTCACAAAGTTGGTCACCCTATCCGCCAGCCGGTGTCACCCTCTAAAGTTCCTCACTAATGGTGGTTCTATGTAGCGGGAATTTTTGCCACCTGTCACGAATACACCTCGCACGATAACGTTTGAGTATCTCTTTTTAGTAGCCATTCATGCATATTCTAATACTAGCAACCTCGGCTTCGCACGGGAAGATATAGTATGTATTCTATAGCCTATGTCCGTCAGGGATAATGTAGGAAAGAAGTTTTCTAATCGGTCCAGTAGTTTTTGTATTGAGTAGGCTCTGCCTACTCAATATAAATAAAAATCGTTACAATATCAGGTTAGATTTTTGATTTAAAAAATGGCAATTGAGTTGTTAGTTACCTTATTAAAAAGAAAATAACATTTATCGTAACTTTAGATCAGAAATGAGAATTAATTATATTTTTAACCGACTTCAAAAAAAGGAGGAGGTTATCAATTCGGTAGTGTTTTCTTTTAAGTCGTATTTAAGTTGTATTATCTGTCATTTATTTCAACTTTTTCCATAAACCAATACTACTTGTATTTACTCGAAGAAATGTCTTTCTCATACAATCTGTTTAATCAATCGGATAACCAATTTGTTTGAAAGTATGGTTTAGAAACTTTAGCTTGTATTCCAGCGGGAAAAGTTGTCATATTGATAGATAAAAAGATATATGTAGCGAAAAAGTTCAATATTTTATTTTATTTGATAACGTACGCTTACAGTATTGCATAAAATTTATTAAGCTGACATGTTACAAAGAGGATTAGTTTTATAAGTCATTTCATTTTTATTTTTTTACTTTGTTCATGGCAATTATTAACAGCCGTTTGCCTGTTGACCCGGGGGTCGTGGGTTCGATTGCCACCGGAAGCATACTTTGTTTAGTTGTTTCCAGTTTGGTTAGGACATTGCAGGCTTGAATCACCTGATTGTCTGATAATAAAGATGATTCCGTGCTTCGGAAGGCACGTTAAGCCGTTGGTCCCGGCTGCCATGTGGTAGTCGTTAAAGGAACCACGTCAGAGGCCGAGAGGCGGTTCCGAAGAACTCTGACACCAGGGTGTGCATGGTCGATTGACGATTGTACTGTACCTACATAGTTCCCTACCGTAATACAAATGTAAGATAATTATACCAATAGACTATGAACATCACTTGAATAAAAAATTGGTTTGCAAAAAAACGGACTTAAAGAGTGAATCGAAACGTCCTTTTGAATTCAAATAAAACGTGTTCACAGCGTGACGTCACTAATTACATGAACCCGTCACAAGAGCTAAAAAGCACGAAAACAAATTAACTATCCACACAGAGTCGGTCGACGACCGCCGGTTCATCGCACCGACCTACATTCAGTTGCTACGCGCGCCCTACACTAGTTTTGCAACTGGCTTTGCCCATTTCTATTATGCCGATTTGAGTAAGAAAAACTGACCTACCCAGAAGGAGGGTAATGGTTTTCGCGTGTATGTATTTATGTATGTAAGTGTATCTGTTCCATTGTCGTCTCCTGTAGCTTAAATGGCTTCGCCGATTTTAAAGTGCGATGTATTATTAGATTCGAAAACATACATGGAGTGTTATAGGCTATGTGACGTTAGCAATCTAAATGGCGGACAAAAACTGTCAATAAGGCAGACGGGTTTTTATTTTTTGAAATAATTGACTTGTTTTTTAGGCTTCCGTACCCAAAAGGTAAAAACGGGACCCTATTAATTTCGCTCCGCTGTCCGTCCGCCAGGCTGTATCTCATGAACCGTGGTAGTTAGACAGTTGAAATTTTCACAGATGATGTATTTCTCTTGCGCTTTAACAACAAATACTAAAAAATAGAATAAAATAAATATTGAAGGGGGCTCCCATACAACAAACGTGATTTTTTTGCCGTTTTTATAGATAACGGTACGCAACCTTCGTGCGCGAGTCCGACTCGCACTTGACCGGATTTTTTCTACATTTTCTTATAAAAGCATTCGATTTGCCCAAAAATTTGTATAAAAATGTAGAATTTTTGTTTTAGTACAGCATTGGTCCCATAGTAAAAGTTCTTCATTTGACGGTTGATTTAATGGTTCGAGGGATAACGGTGATTACCTTAACATCCTGTATTTTTAATTGGCGCCTAAAACTGGAAGTGAAGCTGGTTATTTACTTACGTAATTAAGTATTAATGCTATCGGATACTGATTGCGGTGTTTCGTAAATAACATAGCAGCCCGGTGTTTAGATAGTACTGTAGAGGTAAACATGTCCGTCTGTCTGTCCATCATAACATGAAATATAAAGTGTATAGAAGTAGAGTTCAGACAATGTTATAAATATGGTTGTCTATAAAGTCGGTTTGCGGCCGATAATTTAATGTGATAATGGTGGAAGAGAGATAGATGCGTTACAAGCTGAACGCTTAGGCTGACTGCTCCGGTAGTGCAGCCGTCGTACATCGATTTATTATACGTTATCATGTCGAAAGCTGTTATGATATGACAAACATAGTTGTTAGTTCGAAAATAAAACATAGTAGGTATAATTCCTGCTGGTCAACTGGGTGGTCAAAATACGCGGACCAACAGAAAAGACTTATAACTCGAACGGTAAAAGAAAATGTGATTTCGGAATGTGGACTTACCCATACACTGTCTGGTTTTGTCAGTAATCAGATTCTATACATACGATAGATTTTCCTGTGTTTAAAGAGATATAGATATCAACGCGGTGATCGGCGGGCGGATTGGTGACCGGCTTCATCATAGTTTGATATCAAAATGGTGATTTTAAAAGCAAACGTATTGACATTAGTATAAGGTCGAAGGTTTTCACTGGTAATAGATAGAAAGTAGGCAAGATTTTTTGGGAATCGGTTATTGATATATAGATAAATCGGTTTCTAACAATTTACTTTATTTACATCACTATTTCGATACCATATTTCATCTTTAAGCTTACTTACTACTTCTTGACTTAAAAGGTTTTTAAAAAACAATGCTAGAACAGAGATGCTTTATATCTGTACTCGTAATGTTTTGTAGAAACACGTCAAATTGTGTTTGACAGCGGATAACGCGGGTATCGTCTGGACGTACCTTTTTGTGTTGCGTGAAATTGATAAATTTATTACGTAACAGTTTACAATTTACTGAAAATGTTCAGCAATCAGGTCTCCGGCTTTATAAATAAATAAATATTTAAATGTATAGGGACAAACCACACAAATTGAGCTAGCCCCACAGTAAGTTGTGAACTTCTATCGTAAATACTAACTATAGGTAAACATCCCAGGTCAATCTGAAAAAGATCGATTTCCATCATGGCCGGGTATCGAACCCGGAAACTCTCGTGTCGCAGTCTGGCATGTTAACTATAGCGCCAATATGCACCAAAAGTTATACTTTGAGCTTTTATTATATTTTGAGCTGATTTCGAGAGAACACATGGGATTTGTCCGTATATATTTATTATTTATTCATCATCATCAGGTTTTTTTAGCCTCCACTGCAGGAGCATGACCCTCTCTGTACTACTGGAGCCATACTTGGCCAGAGCAGACAGAGGAAGTGGCCAACACTCTCCTCGCTGGCCAGATGGGTTGGAGAGGTCTCATTGATGTTTATGAGCTTTGTTTAGCTTGTATTTCCTAAGTGGCCTCTTACGACCTCCATGGGAAGACTTGGAGTGGATTCTACTCTGCCGGAAACCACACGGTTATTATTTATTAACGACGGTCTTTCGTCGACGACTCGGCTGGGCAGCCGGGCGAATACATCTCCAATGAACCATTAAGCTTTTCAATACCAAGAATAATCCAAATTAGATACGCGTACTTCTAAGGCCAATATATTATAGTGAGACTGGTTGTTATCTTACGTGCTTACTAGAAAGGTCCCCGATTCAAACCTGATGTGTTGCCAGGCAACTACGGCCGCTGGGGTCGAGACACTCAAGCACAAAATTGTTTCGACTTAAAAAAGCTTAGTAGACAACATGAGTATTAGTAATTTTCTTTTAAAAACAAGCGTTTTTTTAGCGAGCCTTTAATTAGATATTATGGATATCACATTAAAGGACTTATAATTAATTCGTTTGAAATTATTAGAAATATTTTTCTATTAAAAGATGTAAAAAAAATATGCTTTGGCATTTTTTCCTTTATTTATGCTCTGAAAGGTTGCTACGTACCAAATTTCAAGATTCTGAGTACAGGGGAAGTACCCTGAAGGTTTTTATTCCCTTAAGAATGACCAAAATTTGCAACATAAACGGCTGTATCTTTTGATTGCGTCAGGAGTTTGATTTTTTCACAGCTCCAAGGGACAGTAGACCTGAGTAATTGATATGAATTTCAGCTTGATACCTCTACGCGTTCTTGACAGACGGACAACAAAGTGATCCTATAAGGGTTCGGTTTTTTTTTCCTTTTGATGGTATGGAACCTTAAAAATGGTGGATGGTGTTAAATTTAGACACCGGCATGGGAAAACCATTTCCAACAAGAATAGAGTTCATTGATTTATAAGACGTTTTCATATCTCCAATTTTCTGCAAAGACAGGTGGTGGACAGTCTTGTTTTGATTTGGAGTTTACGCAGAATAGATGGATTGGTACGGAAGGCAGTCCAAGGAATCTGTAGCATCACACCGGCATGGGAGAACTATTTACAACATAAACTCTATTCTCACGTCAAAAACAGTAAGACAAAGCACTTATCTCGACAAGTATACCAGCTCCGACGATATTAGAAAGCCGGCGCCACCACTAATTGATCGCAACAATCATACAAGTTTCTCCAGTTTGCATAATGCTCTAGAAAGGGCTACTGTTAGTTTCAAATGGATATTATAACTCACATATATAAGGTCTATTAAAATGAAGTGCAAATATTTTAAAGGCTTGCACCCACAACCCACAGGCTATGAAAATGTTTTAGAAACAAATAAAAAAAACCAACGCTAGTTTTCGAGATATCTTGAGTTGAATATTTAGAAAAACAAATGCAATCATCACCCTGTGTACAAAAAAACCGACCAAGCGAGTCGGACTCGCGCACGAAGGGTTCCGTACCCGTTATCTATGAAAACGGCAAAAAAATCATGTGTTTTGTATGGGCCCCCCTTTAATATTAATTTTATTTTTATTTAATTATTTATTTTTAAAGTGAATATATAACTAAATATTCTGTGAATATTTCAAGCGTCTACCTGTTGCCGTTATCAATATCGAGCAAAAACAAGCAAAAAAATCACGTTTGTTGTATGGGAGCCCCCTTTTATATTTATTCATTCTATTTTTTTGTATTTGCTGTTATAGTGGCAACAGAAATACATAATCTGTGAAAATTTCAACTGTCTAACTATCGGTTTAAACCACGAGGACGAAGTCGCGGGAAAAATTAGTCTTTCATAGTTTTCGGCCAAGCGAGCCTAGGTACTTGTGTTTATAAACAGCGCACGTTTGAACCCAGGCTAGGGTTCAGCAAATAATCTGCGAGCGTTTATTATTTCGCCACGAGACGAGGTACATATTGAAATCAGCATTAAGCAACTGCAATGGTAATCATAGTGATCAGGTATTGGCCACTTAGCCAAATAGATAAATCGACTTGAACGTTTCTTGAGAATTTTATTAATTTTACGGTTACATACCCAAAGGATAAAAATGGAACCCTATTAATATCACTTCGCTGTCCGTCTGTCTGTCTGTCCGTCTATCACCAGGCTGTATCTGATAAACCCTAATAGTAAGACAGTTGAAATTTTCACAGATGATGTATTTCTGTTGCTGCTATAACAACAGATACTATAAAATAGAATAAAATAAATATTTAAGGAATCTCCCATACAACAAACTTGATTTTTTTGTTTGTTTTTGCTCGATATTGATAATGGCAACAGGTAGATGCTTGAAATTTTTACAAAATATTGAGTAATATAGACACTTTAAATATAAATAACATGGACATGCAACAGACATGATTTTTTTACCGTTTTTATAGATAACGGTATGGAACCCTTCGTGCGTAAGACCGACTAGAACTTGGCCGGTTTTATCGTTATTAAAATTTTAAAAACGATGTTCTCCATAGATTTGCGGCGGTCTCAGGTCACGTGTTTAGCTAGCTTAGAGCTCCTAGTGATTTTTCAAACTTTTCTATCTACATTTTATATATAAATGAATTTATATGAAAGCAATTAAAAAGTGATATTGTGTTTTACCTTTACAAAATATAATTTGTTTAACTGTATCCTTTGTATACATATTTTATAAGCAATCAAAATGTGGATAAATAGAAGTAAAACATTTTTTATTTGTTTCGCCACATTTCAAATGTATTGAGCAACCCTGGGCACAGTCCCCACTGTGATGGGTGACCGCTTGAGACATAAAAATATCTCGAGCTCCTCCGTGCATTGGAAGGCAATTTGCCTTTGGTCCCGGCTCTCATCTTTGATGGCATTCGTTAAGCTATGTCAGATGCCTTTAGGCAGCTTGAAAAATCCGACACCAGTGTTGGCCACTTACACACACGAAAACCAAACAAACAACATGTATAAATTTATATTTGTACTACATAAAATTAGTTCATAATGTGTGGGTATACAAAGATAATAATATGAGTGAAACGTCTACGTACAGTCAGCCAACGAGATACTTGACCCCGCCATCTACCTATATTTTGAATTTTCTCATAAACAAAAAATAATATTAACATGAAAATATATATTCAGAAAGATTTTAATTAAGACTTCCTAAATATATACATTTTCATGTAAATATTACTTTTAGTTTATGAGAAAATTTAAGATGTCGGGGTAGATGGCGGGGTCAGGTATTTCGTTGGCTGACTGTACTATCAAACGAGGGTACGAGTAAAGTACTTACTCGACAGAAAGTAACGTTATTGTAGTAGAGTAATGAACTGCCGTCTTATCTATTTGTATGTTTGTCTGTGTTCAGGGCACAGTTCACCAGTTATGGCGGATTTATTGTTATTCTGTCGTCGTAAATTACCACTCACCACGATAAAGCAGTTTTCGCTAAAATACGCACAGTTACCTTTTATATACTTTAATACGACAAGTACTTAAAGGTGAAACCTGGAGTTTTCGAGGTCACGTGTTGCCTCTCTATTGGAATATATATTTAAAAGAAACCGGTCAAGTGCGAGTCGGACTCGCGCACAAAGGGTTCCGTACCGTTATCTATAATGAGTTAAAAATTATTAAAAATAAATATTTATTTTTTATTTTTTTTTTATTTAGCACAAACAAATTTTTATAATATGATGTAACTAAAAATGTATACTAGTGTACTTTTCGCAATTTTTCCTTTATCTATGCTATACGACGTTGCTTCGCACCAAATTTCAAGATTCTGAGTTCAAGGGAAGTACCCTATAGGTTTTGATTCCCTTGCGAATGTCGAAAAAACATGAAAATTAGCGGCCTCAACCGCTGTATCTTTTGATTGCGTTGGCTTAGAAGTGATACGAATTTTAGCTTGATACGCTGAGATGCTCTACGCGTTCCTGAGAAAAAGGTCTTGACAGACCGACAGACAGACAGACAATCGAGTGATCCTATGAGGGTTCCTTTATATATTTTAAAGTACGGAACCCTAAAAACCATCTTTAATCAAATTACTGAACTGATTGTGATAAAATTTAAACGGAACCAATTTGATAGAATACACTTTCAAACAAAAACATTTTTTTTTATAATCGGTTTATAGATGACGGAGTTGTGAGGTTGTTACCTTGAAGCATTGAAAAAAAACAACGGCTTGTACTCCAAGAGTGCCAGCAGTACTTAGTCTCAGGTCACGTGCCCGTCTTACGAATGGTCGATTAGGTCACGTGTCCTGACGCGAGTGTAACATTTTTTGACCATCCCAAAAAAGTGCATAACGCCGTTAAAGAAATTTTCACTTAACAAAAATAAACACTTTGATAATCTCCTCCTTTTTTGGAGTCGGTTAAAAATCAAGTAATTATCTCAAAACATAACGGACTTTATATCAACTATTTATCGAAACCTTATCAACTGTTATTGCCCAAACGGCTTATTCTGGAAATTAACTCAATTTAAATGCAAGTCAAAATCATTCCAATTCATTAATATGCTTATTCTGTAAAATTGACAAATTAACAAGATAAAGGACTCTTTATTTGATCCTATCCTGACTAGGAAGGTTGATATTCTGACTTACATGTTCTGATTTATATACCTACTCGTCAGATTCGGCTTTTTCATATATGAATAGACATTGTAGACCGTTATCCATAAGCCATTTTTTAAGTATAAGATAGTATTGCGAGAATATACTCGTTATATATGACGTGGATGCGCACGTCATTGTAAACATAATATCATTTTTAGGGTTCCGTACACAAAGAGTAAAAACGGGACCCTGTTAATATCGCTCCGCTGTCCGTCTGTCTGTGTTTGTCCGTCTGTCACCAGGCTATATTATTTCATGAACCGTCATAGTTAGACAGTTCAAATTTTCACAGATGATGTAATTCTGTTGCTGCTATAACAACAAATATTTTTTTTTTTATAAAATAAATATTTAAGGGGGCTCCCATACAGCAAACGTGATTTTTTTTGCTTGTTTTTGCTTGTTTTTGCTTGATATTGATAACGGCAACAGCTAGACGCTTGAAATATTCACAGAATATTATGTTATATATTTACTTTAAAAATAAATAATTAAATAAAATTAATATTAAAGGGGGACACGCCTTTGGCCGGATTTTTTTATAGTGACGGGTTGCTGGCCATGTCTTAACCTATGGTCTAGGTGTAGGTGTCACGGTCCATCAACCATGCACACCCTGGTGTTAGAGTTCTTCGGAACTGCCTCTCAGCCTCTGAAGTGGTCCCTTTAACGACTACCTGATGGCAGCCGGAACCAACGGCTAAACGTGCCTTCCGAAGCACGGAATCATCTTTATTATCAGACGATCAGGTGATGCAAGCCTGCAATGTCCTAACCAAACTGAAAACAACTAAACAAAGTATGCTTCCAATATATACCTACGGTATTGAAAAGACGACCGCCGGGTCTACAGGCAAACGCCTTAACCACTGGACCACGAAGGCAGGCCTATTCATATGATTTCTAATATATTCGCCCATTTTTTATGCTGGCTTTTGCGATCTCATCGGAAGAAGAAGCAGCTTGTGTATATCATGTTCTTTTTCCACTCACACCAGCTTGGAAAAGTTAAATGAATGAGGAATTGAAAAGGTTTCTAGAATAAGCCTGCAAATCCTTTGACCTTTACTAATGTACTGGTTGCAAATAATATTCTGGCTTTTCACAACCTTACTGACCTTATCATTACCTAATATATAGGTCTGTCTGTCTGTACTTACTTAATATACTTTCGATAACTAGGTACATAAAAATATTTTTAGCCTTTGTAGAAATAACTAATATTATAAATGCGAAAGTGAGTTTGTTTCTTAATGTATATAAGGGGGTCTTAGCACGAACCTTTTTCTTATTTTTTTCCGTCCGAGTATTGTTGTGACCACGATGTATGTAACTCCATTGAAACGTCAACGGAAACAAATTATAAAAAGGTTCGTGCTAAGTCCCGTTTATACTCATAATTATGTGTTTAAAGCGCGAAAGTTAAATAAAAAAGAATAAGTTTGTTTCTTTATTTGTTACGCTTTCACAGCTTTACTACAGAACCGATGATCATGAAATTTTGCAAAGACGTTATCTGGGGTATGGAGAAGGACATAAGGTACATTTTATCTCGGGAAAAAGTACTATTCCCGAGGGATCGACATTGACGCGGGCGGAGCCGCATGCGAAAGCTAGTATTTCTATAAAGAAGGTGAAAAATCATTATTGAAAATTTGAAAGTTTATAGCTAGATCAATCCACCAAGTTGGTTTAGGAGTTAAGAAAACTTACTGTACTTCAAATAAACAGACCTCTCATAAGAGTGTAACATTTCCACAAAGACTAAGGGAATATCTAAATATTACGTTAGAAGCGAAAGGGGGATGAGGGGTCTTGGCTTGGCTTATGACATGGGGAGGGAGGGGGTTATGCATCGCGATAACATCAGCATCATTTCTTGAAATAAACGAAAATATTAATATAAACGAAAATATTGACAGCCTCCGTGGTCCAGTGGTAAAGGCATTTGCCTGTTGACCCGGGGGTCGTGGGTTCGATTCCCACCGGAAGCATACTTTGTTTAGTTGTTTCCAGTTTGGTTAGGACATTGCAGGCGTGAATCACCTGATTGTCTGATAATAAAGATGATTCCGTGCTTCGGAAGGCACGTTAAGCCGGTGGTCCCGGCTGTCATCTGGTAGTCGTTAAAGGAACCACGTTAGAGGCCGAAAGGCGGTTCCGAAGAATTCCCGAGGGATCGACATTGACGCGGGCGGAGCCGCATGCGAAAGCTAGTATTTCTATAAAGAAGGTGAAAAATCATTATTGAAAATTTGAAAGTTTATAGCTAGATCAATCCACCAAGTTGGTTTAGGAGTTAAGAAAACTTACTGTACTTCAAATAAACAGACCTCTCATAAGAGTGTAACATTTCCACAAAGACTAAGGGAATATCTAAATATTACGTTAGAAGCGAAAGGGGGATGAGGGGTCTTGGCTTGGCTTATGACATGGGGAGGGAGGGGGTTATGCATCGCGATAACATCAGCAACATTTCTTGAAATAAACGAAAATATTAATATAAACGAAAATATTGACAGCCTCCGTGGTCCAGTGGTAAAGGCATTTGCCTGTTGACCCGGGGGTCGTGGGTTCGATTCCCACCGGAAGCATACTTTGTTTAGTTGTTTCCAGTTTGGTTAGGACATTGCAGGCGTGAATCACCTGATTGTCTGATAATAAAGATGATTCCGTGCTTCGGAAGGCACGTTAAGCCGGTGGTCCCGGCTGTCATCTGGTAGTCGTTAAAGGAACCACGTTAGAGGCCGAAAGGCGGTTCCGAAGAACTCTGACACCAGGGTGTGCATGGTCGATTGACCGTGACACCTACTCGAAATGATGATGATGAACAAAAATATTTGTGTAAATGTTACCGATGTTTGCATAAGCTTTTCTTTCTTTTTCAGACAAGAGGGGGAAGTGGTATAAATGGCTGATATCTTGCCTGCGTAGAACGCCACCGGAATAGAGTGCGTAGAGTAGGATTAGCTCCGATTACTGGTGACCGCCCGGCGGTCCCGGGTGACTTGCACCCAGGATAGGCCCTTCTGGCAACGTAGCTTTCGGCCCATAAGGCAAAAGATGAGAATTGCTGCTCTCTAAAGGCTTTTGCCATTGTTTCTCAGATTGGCCCTTCAGGCTTGCATGCACGTATACGCGGCCCATCAGGCAATATGAGAGTTTGCTGTCTCTCCAAGCCTTGCGCACACAGGCAACGCCCAAAGCCGACGTCCGTCCCTCCTGGGGGCCCTTTGGTGATGTTGTCTATAAAGGTTGAGGGCACTCTGCCCTCGCCTCAAACGCCCGGTGAAGTAGCGAAAACTCACTTGGAGCTAGCTACATAGTCATTTAAAAAAAAAAAAATTGCCTAAAACTTGAGCGGCCTTTGACTAATAAAAAAAAATTGGTTGTCTGTAAAGTCCGTGTACGGACGATAATTTGTACGTGATAACGGTGGAAGAGAGATAGATGCGTCACAAGCCGAACGCTTAGGCCGATCGTGCCTCTCCGTCGCTTGTTCCGCGCTCTCGCTTATACCCGGAACGTGACGCTTCTTCGTGCGTGCAGCCGGCGTTCATCGATTTATTAGACGATATCACGTCAAAAACCATTTTGAAAGAATTATGCGATATCCTTACTTTACTTTACTATTTACTATATTTAATCCTTACTCCTTACTATCCTAACTAATATTATAAATGCGAAAGTGAGTTTGTTTGTTTGTTTGTTTGTTACGCTTTCACGCCATAACTACTGAACCGATCATCATGAAATTATGCATAGAAGTTCTCTGGAGTATGGAGAAGGACATAGGCTACCATTTATGCCGGGAAAAAGTACTATTCCCGAGGGATCGACATTGACGCGGGCGGAGCCGCGGGCGAAAGCTAGTTATCATCATAATTTCAACCAACATACGAAGTCCACTGCTGGATATAGGCCTCTTCCAAGAATTTTTCTTTTCATGGAAGGATATTTTCACATTCGGGTTGGCGAGTGCAGTAATACTATTCCCGAGGGATCGACATTAACGCGGGCGGAGCCGCGGGCGAAAGCTAGTAATATTATAAATGCGAAAGTGAGTTTGTTTGTTACGCTTTCACGCCGTAACTACTGAACCGATTATCATGAAATTTTGCATACAAGTTCTTTGGAGTACGGAGGAGGACATAGGCTACCTTATATCCCGGGAAAAAGTACTGTTCCCGAGGGATCGACATTGACGCGGGCGGAGCCGCTGGCGAAAACTAGTTAGTGTATAATTCAGAACCTAAATTATTAACAAATCGGAAATGGTTTTGAGAATAAACCTGCAAGACCTGTGACCTTTACCGTCGTGCCCCGGTTGCAATGATATCCTGACTTTACACAACCTCAGTAACCTTATCGTTACTTAATGTACTCACGATATAACTTAATGTAAATAATAATAAATTATGTCAGCCTGCTCTTAAGTCCATTGTTGTGGTCTCAGAAACTCGATATTATTGATCAATCATTGCCATTCAATGAGAATTATAATGAATATTTTTTTACAATGTTTTTTGATTTCGAACTAAGTTAAGAGCTCTCATTTTTAGGGTTACGGAACCCTAAAAAGGGTATATACTCCTAAAGGGTAAAAACAGGACAATATTAATATGGCTCCGATGTCCGTCTGTCTGTTTGTCTGTCTGCCCGTCCGTCTGTCACCGGGCTGTATCTCATGAACCGTAATAGTTAGAAATGATGTTTCTGTGTGAATGACTGATGATGTTTCTGTTGCCGCTATAACAACAGATACGATACGATATTTATGACGGCAACAGGTAGACGCTTGAAATATTTACAGAATATTTAGTTATATATTCATTTTTCGACCCATTTTCCTTTTCCCTGCGTCTTTGCCCATCATTATGAGTTGCACCAGCTCGTGCCTGAGCACATGCCCTAAATAAACCAATGTTGGCAATTTTTACCCCCGACGCTAAAAGAGGGGTGTAATAAGTTTGACGTCGATGTCTGTGTGTCTGTCTATGGCATCGTAGCTCTCAAACGGTTTTTCATTTGAAAGCTAGTTTCCTAGTGGTGGTTCTTAGCTATGTTTGGTTAATGTCGGTCCAGCAGTGTAAGAATATCAGCTCTTTTACAAAGTGATGTAATGGAAAAATTATGTGATGGCGCATGATTACTCTATTAAGTGCTTCACGCGTCCCAGTATAATCGTTAAATGACAATTAATTGATATCTTCGACCTGATGCTGCAACCAGAATGGTTTCCGGAGAAACTAACTCCTCGAAAACTTACAGCAGATACATCGGTGGATTTAATATATTAGTTTTAGTAAGTAAATTTCTTGTAGGTTATGATCTTGCAATACGGTCACATTGACTTGGTGCTTTTTTACATTTAAGGGTTGTTCCCTAAAATACAAGTATTATTGCGTAAGGTTTTAAGGTTTTTTCTGAAAATTCAGTTAAATTTATATTCACATACAAATAAATAGTTGATATGAGGGAATAACAGACAATACATATTCACACATATAGATTATATTGCCTGTGAAAAGAAATAGTCCGAACATTTAATCAAATAGCATCATAATCTTGAGTGGCACGAGAGTACAGCGTTTTGCCATAATACATTATAATTAAAAAGTTTATGGATTCGAAGGGGTTCCCGTTTATAACAACTCGGCGGGCAATATTAAATGGTATTGGTAGAAATGTGTGATGATTTGATGAGTGATAGTATTATGAGACAGAATGAAGAACATTAACCCACACGACAATAAGAAAAATATTATGAAATCATAGCCCTTGAACTTATTCATTATTTACGATGTGCTTGCTTACCAATTTCAATTAGATTTCATGTTTAGCATTCAACGAGGTCAAAAACAATAAATAAATAAATCATCATCATCATCAAGTCTTTTAGTCTCTACAGCAAGAGCATGACCCTGTCTGTACTACCGGAGCCATACTTGGCCAGAGCAAACAGAGGGTTTGGCCTACACTCTCCTCGCTGGCCAGACGAGTTGGAAATGTCTCATAGATGTTTATGAGCTTTAGTTTAGCTTGTATTTCCTAAGTAGCTTCTTACTACCTCCATGGGAAGACATGGTGTGGTCTTATTCTACTTTGCCGGAAACCACACGGCTATATAAATATATTGGTACATATCACACAAATTAAGTTAGTCCAACTGTAAGTTGTGAATTTGTGTCGTGGGATACTAACTCAACGATACTATAATTTATAATAGATACTTATATAGATAAACATACAAGACCCAGGTCAATCTGAAAAAGATCGTTTTCCATTATGAACTGGCCGGGGAACGAACCCGGGCACCCTCGTGTCGCAGACTGGCGTGTTAACCACTGCGCCACGGAGCTCGCCCTGAACAAAACAAACAAACAATGAGGCTATATTTTTATTGAATCGATAATTTCGACATCTACGTCTGTGTCCGGCTGAGAATAAGACCTTTCTATTTCTAACAATATCATTCGATATTAGTGATGACAAAAAATTAGGCACCTTAATTTAGTGCAAAATGTATCCAGAGAGGGTTGGTGCCGGGCAAGCAGGGGGATCAATAATTTCAAATCATTCTACAGTATAAACAAATGAATTACTAATTATGAAGCCTTTGTTGCTTTGCATTCCAACTTTTTGAAGTGAAACCTTCTTTAGTGGCGTTGTACACTTTTTGGGATGGGTAAGAAATGTAAAACTCTCGTTACGACACGTGACCCAGATCGAAAATTCGTAAGACGGACACGTGACCTGAGACCGCCGCAAAGGTGAGTTTTCACTTCTGCCGGCACTCCTGGAGTGCAACCCGTTGTTTTTTTGGATTTAGTACTTCTATTTGATAGGCTCTTTGCAGTTTTTGATAACCTTATCTGCTAGGATACTGATCATTCGTTTCTACTGAGACGAAAATAGGCAACTGCACTGTCTCTCTCTTTCTCTCTAAAAATAATTTAATCAGTTATTCAATATAATAGGAAATCGAAATAATAATTTCTAAAAGATATTTCTTTACATTATGCTTAGTAAGCTATATAAATGTCTACATCGTTGACACTTAATGGGGCCATATTTTTATCGAATGGACAATTCTTACATCACTGACTGTGCAACTTCCGCCACTAATATTATGAACCTATCACCCTCGTAAAAAGTGGTGTTCCTCAGGGATTCTCCGTAACGCGAGCGAAGCCGTGGGTGAAAACTAGTTTGTCTATATTATATCGGACTTTCTGAAGCTTTGTGTAGGATAAATTAATGTTGTATTCATAATTTAAGAAAAATCAAAACGTTTATTCAGAAAATAGGCCTTTATCATGTCAAATCACATTTTAAAGGATCTAATTTAGTCATATTTATATTAATAATGAATGTTCAAAAGCTACAGACTACTAGCGTTTCGGAACCAACCACTGCAGAGAAGAAACGCCAAAAGAAACTCTTTTCAACAGTATTGGTCGCCTACTCGCCTGAAGGGCTTTTTAATTTTATCATCTATCTTTATTAAGATTAATTTTATAACCAGGAAATGTCGATATTGTCTACCATCGATATGGAGCACAGCCTCCGTGGTCCAGTGGTTAAGGCGTTTGCTTGTAGACCATACTTTGTTTAGTTGTTGTTGTTGTTGGTTAGGAATGTCCTAACCAAACTGAGTCACGACTTGAATTACCTGATTTTCTGATAATTGAGATGATTCCGTGCTTCGGAAGGCACGTTAAGCCGTTGGTACCAGTTGTCATCTGGTAGTCGTTAAAGGAACCACGTTAGAGGCCGAGAGGCGGTCCCGAAGAACTCTGACATCAGGGTGTGCATGGTCGATTGACCTTGTCACCTACTCGAAATGACGATGATGACTGTCGATGCAGATTACTATCGATAAATATGCACCTTCAATACAGGCTTCAATCGATTTGGTCCGACATCGATGCTGTGTACCATCGATACTGTGCGCCTTTGATCCAGTTTACTATCGATATGGTGGGCTGTCGATGCAGCGTACCAGCGATATTGTGTTTTTTTTTTTCTTTTTTTATGTTATAGGACGGCAAACGAGCAAGCGGGTCACCTGATGGTAAGTGACCACCGCCGCCCATGGACAACTGCAACACCAGGGTGTGGCAGGTGCGTTGTCGGCCTTTCAAGGAGTTGGGGGAAGGAAATGTGGAGGGGAGGGGAAACGATGGGCCTCCGGCTCTCTCACTCACCGATCGAAGCATAGAAGCGGTAAAGCTTCTACTCAGACGTCGATTTTCTGTGAGAGTGTGGTACTTCCCCGGACGAGCCCGCCCATTCATGCTACCAGCAATTCATTTTGCCGGTAACGTGGCTCTACCACGACTAAAAGGCACTGTGTGCCTTCGTTACAGTAACGTCGATAGAACGGATTCGATGCAGCGACCGGCGATGTAGTGACTGGCGATATTGTGCCCTAGACCGCTTTAGACCCGTGATTTAATGATAGATAACCTTTACTTGATCCAAGTAGATAACACATCTTAGACATAAATTTAAATGACTATAATAAATTGAATAAAAGGATTTTCAAAGCATTATCAATGCTATATCTTATTCTTATTTAATACTAGCAGTGCCTGTGACTCCGTTCACGTACATGACTTATTACTTAATTATGTTATGTTTGTATGGGGGCCACGTTTTATCATACCTGAAAAAAAAAGTATCCTGTGTCCTGCGTACATCTAAATGTGTCCCTACAAAGTTTCATAAAATTCCGTTTATTTGTTAAATAGTTATGGAGGCACATACATATATATATACCTACATAAAAAATTCTAAAATCGTAAATTTAGTTTCAATATCATGTGTATCCTTATCCTTATCCTTTCCTTACTAATATTATAAATGCGAAAGCGAGTTTGATTGTTTGTTTGTTTGTTTGTTACGCTTTCACGCCGTAACTACTGAACCGATCATCATGAAATTTTGCATACAAGTTCTCTGGAGTATGGAGAAGGACATAGGCTACCTTTTATCCCGGGAAAAAGTCCTATTCCCGAGGGATCGACATTAACGCGGGCGGAGCCGCGGGCGAAAGCTAGTCCTTACTAATATTATAAATGCGAAAGTGAGTTTGTTTGTTTGTTTGTTTGTTACGCTTTCACGCCGTAACTACTGAACCGATCATCATGAAATTTTGCATACAAGTTCTCTGGAGTATGGAGAAGGACATAGGCTACCTTTTATCCCGGGAAAAAGTACTATTCCCGAGGGATCGACATTAACGCGGGCGGAGCCGCGGGCGAAAGCTAGTAGCTTATAAATACGATATCTCTCAAAAGAAAGTAACTTAAAATATGTATATGAACAACCTTACAGATTTATTCTTACTTAATACATATATCTTAATCTTACTTAGGCGTATAGGATCACTTTAATATCCGCCGGTCTGTCAAGACGCTTTTTCTCCGGAACGCGTGGTGGTGTCAAGCTATAATTCATATCAAATACTCAAGTCTACTGGTAATTGACTCGCACTTGGGTGTTTTTTTTTACTAAGTATACTCTTTCAAACAAAAAAAAATAATTATTAAACTAGGTTTCTAAATGACGAAGTTATTCGGTAAAAAAACATAAAAACAACCGGCCAAGTGCGAGTTGGACTCGCGGACGAAGGTTTCCGTACCGTTATCTATAAAAACGGCAAAAAAAACATGTCTGTTGTATGGGAGCCCTTAAATATTTATTTTATTCTATTTTTTAGTTTTTGTTGTTAAAGCGGCAACAGAAATACATCATCTGTGAAAATTTCAACTGCTGCTGTCTAGCTATTACGGTTCATGAGACAGACAGACAGACAGAGAGAATAGGGTCCCGTTTTTCCCTTTGGGTACGAAACCCTAAAAAAGACACAGCCAAATTGATAACCTTCTCCTTCTTTGAAGTCGGTTAAAAATATATGTGTGCTAGCCCTTGAACTTATTTACTTCTTACGATGTGCTTACCAAGCCGATCAGATTTCACACATCTAACGCCAGCATTCAATGGGGCCATATTTTTATTGAATGGACAATTTCGACATCACTGACTGTGTAACTTCCGTCACTATGAACTCGGAGCTTATTAACTAACATTACGTAAGTCAATGAAGTGTAAACAATATACGAGTGTTATGTGACTAGAGGCAGGCGATGTTTTGTTCTAAAACAAATTCTTATCAATTTATTGTATGGATTTATAATAGTACAAACCAAAAGGAACCACGTCAGAGGCCGAGAGGCGTTTCCGAAGAATTCTGACACCAGGGTGTGCATGGTCGATTGACTGTGACACCTACTCGAAATGATGATGATAATAGTACACTTGCACACCCTGCCACAGACGTTGTTTTTGTAAGATTTGGGCGACAAATAAAAGAAGCAGATTTATAATTCCAAAAGAGTAAAATTATTTTATATTCAATTTTTAAAGGAGGTGTGTGTGCGATTACAAACAACGCGTGCGCAGTCACATACGAGGGATAGAATCAACTGAGACAGGAACCATAGGTACATAGCCCTTCCACATATGTTTATTTTAATATCAGAAAGAAACGAACAATACAAATAATCCACTATCAAAGTAAGATATATTTATTTTTGTCGTATACACCTAAACCGAGAGTTTTGTCTTAACTATAACTAGACGCCAGCTGTCAAACGATTGGCAATACGATGCTACATTTTAAAAGTTAATAAGGTCGTTAAGATTGCTTATTTCTCATAATTTTCCGCACAATTTTCTTCCAGAACCTTCTCGTGAGAAAAATAAACACGACAAATTAAGTATTAACCACATCGATCCAGCCGTTAACACGTGATGACGTGACTTAAGGAAATAGGGATAGTTTGCCATCATCATCATCATCATTTCGGCCGTTAGAATTCTACTGCAGAACATAGGCCTCTCCCAAAAATTCTTTGAACCATGTGAGGATATTGCCATACTCACCACGCTTGGCAGGTGGGTTGGCGAGCGCAGTTTTTTTGGCTTCTTGTACTTCCGACGCTGCTGCCCATTGGAATCATTCTTAAGATGGGATAGGAATTAGCTGAATTTGGGAAGGAAATGACGGTATTGGGAAGGGAATGATAGTATTGGGAAGGGAATGATAGTATTGGGATTCTACTCACACGGATGAGTGGGGCTTCATCCGTGTGGCTTCTTACAACTGAAATGATGATGACAATGATGTTAATTTTACCTCAATAACCTAAACTGGAAATGAACTACCGAATAATCTAAAACTTTCGTTTCGTTGAAAGTATGTACGAAGAGGTACAACTGAGAGATTAGATTTTTCGGACTGCCTTGTCCAAAACCTATTTCAGAAGAAATAGCTTCAAGGCAACTTGAATATTTTTCGTTTGGCATCTGATCTGACATATTATGGTATCTTAGGTATTTTTTTTGAGTTCCCAGGATTGTTCCCATAGGAAAAGTTGTTAATTTTGTTGGTTTGAGTCACCCCTTTAAGGGTCCAAAACGATAAAAATTTCACCATTACCTGTCGGCGCCGCGCGTACTTATCAAACCTAATCTTTTATCACAAGTTTTGACTCTATAATAAAGTTATTGAATCTTAGTTTAGGAAGTTAAAGCTCGAACAACAGCCATTTATGATGATGATGACAGTTGTGGTCAACGGCTCAACGTGCCTTCCAAAGCACGGATATTGCACGTAATAATAGTATTCAGTTTGCTTCAAATCACAACCGCGTTCACATCAAAAACCACTCAGTAATCATCATCAGATTACGTAACTAAAATGAGGTGCAAACAATAAGCATTATATTCTAACTATTGCATAACAGTCACGTTTCAAAGTATACTATAACAATATAGCTAAAATTTCGCGAATGTAGCGCAAAACTTATATTTTTCATATTGAGGTAGGTTCCCGGTTACGGGTCGACGACTTTGCACACCACCTTAACATGTACACGATTGAACTAGCAACTCAATATTACACCTTATTATAACCTAAATACCTTAATGTTAAAGCAATAAAGTACAAATTCCTCTAAATTGTGTTTTCCGAACGGTAACGTTAAAGTTGTAGCAGTTATAATCAAATGCACTGAGCGTTAGTGTGGGTAAACTCAACAGATAGCAATAGTGTTGTGAAATGATTACGAAATGTCGAAATGCTTAATGAGACGTATAGTATCGATTGTTTGTGATGATTGGTTTAGATTTAAAGGTCATACGTATTATTTTGTCTATATTTGTTACTTTTAGTTAAGCTTGATTTTACTTGACAGATGATAAGTTTCTTTGTATACATATCGATAGCGTTATTATGAAACGAATAACTGAATCAGATCCGTATCTGTTTTCAGTTATTCCTTTAAAATGTTCACTTATTCGTCGCACTTCTTAGGTCAAGCAGTACTTAAGCAGGATATTAGCTATTTTTAACTATTTTCTTCCTCTTATCATCAAAAGTAAGAAACCTTACCCTCCCCCCTAAACTTACGTAAATATTTTTTTTATCATTTATACAGTTTTTTTGTGTTTGTTTTGTGAAATGTTTGCGACGTCTTCTACCATGCAGGCCTAAATATATAATTAAGCCCATCTCCTTTTGCTGTCCACGAAATATTTGAAATTTCCCTTAAGCTAGTTATCATATTGTATGATTTGATAAAATTTACGTTTTCGTTTCATTTTCATTTTCGTAGAATCATAATTGTTTTCATTTAAATTTGAATAGATTTAATTTTTAAATTATGAAGATAGACAATATAACTAATGCAAAGTAACTAATGTAATTGCAAAGTAACAAAATTAATATTGCTTTATATTAAAAATCATCGATATCGATAACCATCAAATCAACCTACAAAGCCCATCCTTGCAACCTCGGGCACTGCACTCACTCACACAGACAGACGGCCCGCTTAGCAACCAAAGTGAAGGCAGCAAGAGCTACTATGCTACCCCTACCACTAACTATGACAAAGTAAGACTAAAGGTGTATTTATAACGCGCGGTATTCACTGCTGTGAATGCGAAAATGTTGCCTTATGTGATGTGGGTGTAGCAAGCAATGGATTACAAAAAGGGTCATATTTAACTATCGCTTTAAGGTATAACATTTAGGTAAAAGTTCATGGAAACATCTATTTTCTAGGTTGTGTAGCTGTATCGAGGAGTAACACAGTAAAAACACGTTGGCTCTATATTTTAAACGACGGATGTGCCTTTTTAGTCGCGGCGGGTTTTCTAAAACGGCATAGAAATGCATTTCGATGCATGTTGGATTGAAAAAATAGTCGTTCAGCGCGAGTTGGTTTACACAAGCATGTTCTTTTAGGTATTTTGATAAATTTATTATATTAGGAACTAGTTAGAGCTACTTTATACATTAAAATTTAACAGGTGCCTAATTGTGTATGGAACAGAACGTTTTGGAAGATTTTTATCACAATAAACCTTTTTTTATGTTTGTTTGGCGTCAAATGGCAAACGAGCAGACGAGCCACCTAATGGAAAGTGGTCACCTTCGCCCATGGACATCTGCAACACCAAAGGAGGTGCTGATGCGTTGCCGACTCTTAAGATGCCTGTAAACACGCCTTTTAAGGAACCTCAAGTCATAGCACACAGGGAAAATCTCGGGAGCAAGTCCATTCCACAATCCTGCTGTACGAGAAAAAAAAACACGTGACGCTATGACATTTTTTCAACCTTATTTCAGGCATTATCGTATGTTAAGTAACTCGCGGCGGTTACCACTTGGATTCATGACTACAAGTGGCATATAATGTCCTCTATGCTGGGGTAGGCACGTTAAGCCTTCCGATTACGTTAAGCATGGTTGGTCTTGATTGATTAGTAAAATAAGTAAGATCAGAAGAGTAAGTAAAATCAGTGGTACCGCAATTGCCGTCAATAGCAGGGATTTGGGTTCGATCTCCGGCCAGGCAATACTGGCAAACGATATTTTTCAGATTAGCCTTGGTCTTGGATGTTTATCTTTATAGATATTGCGTCCCTTTAATATATAGAGGTAGTATCGTTGAGTTAGTATCCTACTGTAGTACGAGTGTAACTTAGTTCAATCTGTGTGATTCCCACGGCTGGGCATAGGTCTCATCTCTTTCCACTTGTCCCTGCCTCATGTTAACCTCGACTAGTTTTTTGAAAACTTCTTTAATGCACTTTTTGGGATGGGTAAAAAATGATAGACTCGCGTTAGGACACGTGACCTGATCAAAAATTCGTAAGACGGACACGTGACCTGAGACTACCGGCGCTCTCTTTCTACCGCGCGGAGTTTTCACTTCTGCCGGCATTTCCGAAGTGCAACCCGTTATTTTTTTTAAAGCATCTACAGCGATAGACAGAGCGGCTCCACAAGGTTTCTTCAATCCACTTTGTTACTGAACCCTAAAAATGTCGTAAGCAGGAGATTTTACTAGATTCTCTCCGCACGTTATTTGTGGACGTAGAAGGCTTTACGACTTAAATTGTGGTTGTAACTGCTTTGTTAACATATTTTCTTGAATTCATTACCTTAGATCTTAAATCCATATGTAGATATGGATTTAAGATCTATATGAGTTGAAAATCCTTACTACCAGATGGTAGGCCTGAAACGACAGAACCATATAGGAAAATAATACTAGGTACAAGTTAGAACCAATAAGATGTTGTCATAAATTCAAACTTCCACGCTGCTGGTCTGGGAGAAAAGAAAAAGCCAAAGTGCGAGTCGGACTCGCGCACTAAGGGTACATTATATAAAATAAGTTTGAAATTATTAAAAATATTTTTTTTATATGATGTAACTCAAAATTTATGTTTTTCGCAATTTTTCCTTTATCTGTGATTCGTACAAAATTTCAAGATTCTGAATTCACGGGAAGTACCCTGTAGGTTTTGATTGCCTTGCAAGTGTCGAAAAATTGTTGAATTTTTTTTATTATATGATGAAAATATATACTTTTTGCATTTTTTCCTATATCTCTGCTATAAGACGTTGCTTTGTGCCAAATTTCAAGATTCTGAGTTCACTGGAAGTACCCTGTAGGTTTTGATTCTCTTGCGAACGTCGAAAAAACACGAAAAATTGCGACATAACCAGCTGTATCTTTTGATTGCGTTAGCTCAGAAGCTTGAATTTTTCACAACTGCAAGGGACAGCAGACTTGAGTATTTGATATGAATTTCAACTTCATACCTCTACGCGTTCCTGAGAAAAAGGGTCTTGACAGAATGACAGACAGACAGCTGAGAATGCAACGGGGAAATGCTCAGATGAGAGAGGTGGAGAGAAATAGAGAGACTAGAAAACAGTAACAGTCGCTATCAAACCAATTTTTATGTAGACGCGAGATGTCATTGACTTTGTAGTAGAGCCCTACTTCCAACCCAGCGGATCAATCAATTGATGAAATTGTCTGTTCACAGACAACATTTAATTTAGTATCTTTGTGTGTGTGGCTGACTGTACAGTTGTGTGCTATAGTTGTAACAGTACAAAACTATTAAAATCGAAAATATGTGATGAAAAAATTTCGCCACAGGTAGGATTTGAACCTACAACCTTCGACATCTAGCCCGTCGATGCTCTCAACCACTGAGCTGCCGTAGCTTTAAATCACCGCAGCTAATTTGTTCATCACATACTATAGGTACACGCAATCGAAGCATGCGTAATCTCCATTACTACTCACTATTTTAGAAGTGTGGTATCCAACTTAATTCATATTAGATGAATTGAAAGTTGATTAAAGTGGAGAAAGCTTTCTCAATTAATTATATTAATAGCATTACAATATTAAGAAGTCGTGTTAATATATAGGAGTCGGGCTAGATGTCGAAGGTCGTAGGTTCAAATCCTACCTGTGGCGAAAATTTTTTCATCACATATTTTCGATTTTAATATAAAACCGAGCATTGTAATGCTAATAATATAATTAATTAAGTAGAAAACGAATTAAAGGATATATAATATGTCGTATAAAAAACCGACTTCAATTTAACTACCGAACCGATTGTGATGGAATTTTAATGGGACCAACTTGAAAGCTACCCTTTCAAACAAAAAAAGAGTTGCACTCCGGGGGTGCCCGCAGAAGTGAAAACTCCGCGCAGCAGAAAGAGAGGGAGATATAACTTTACCTCTCCTACGCCGCGCCAGCGGTCTCAGGTAACGTGACCGTCTTACAAATTTTCGATCAGGTCACGTGTCCTCCATGCTGGTTTGGGAGAAAGGAAAAAAAATAGAATGTGCCAGCTGCTTCTTTTCCCGCGCAGATCGTAAAAGCCGATCGAGGGATTGGGCTAAAATCTGTAGTGTATCAATAGGCGATGCGGGTAGCAACTCATCAATTCAAAAAATTCAAAATTCAAAATTCAAAACGTTTATTCAATATAGGTTTCTTTGAACACTTATTAATTGTCATATTTCACTTCTCAACAATTGTTGACGTCAAAAATTTACATATGGCTAAGTTTAACGCCGCTTCCAAAGCGGAGTGCAGAAGAAGCGGCAACAAACACAATTTAATTCCGTATTCCATCTACACGCCCTCCGATATGCTAAATGTGGCCATAAGGTCTTAAAGACCTAGGCTCTGTCTACCCCACAAGAGAAAAAGACATGATAATATATCACTATGGTACTATGAACTTGCGTGGAGAGAGTTCCGTAGGGTGTTCAAATAACTAAACCATCATTTCTAATAGGTTTTCCTGTGTCTCCACTACAGGAGCACGAGCCTCTCTGTACTATCAGAGCATATTTGGCCAGAACAGACAGAGGATTTGGCCTATACTCTCCACGCTTGGCCAGACGGGTTGGAGAGGCCATATTTGATGTTTAATAGCTTTATTTAGCTTATTTATTCTAAGTCGTATTACGACATCCATGGAAAGACATGGAATGGTCCTATTCTACTCTGCCGGAAACCACACGGTACACGGTTTTCCTTTAATATTAAGGTAAAAACATATAAAATATTTTTTTTCTAAATTTCGCCTACTCGCAAACTTTTGTCTACATCGTTTTGATCATCATCATCATCATCATCAGGTCCTTTTCAGTCTCCACTACAGGAGCACGACCCTCTCTGTACTACTAGAGCCGTACTTGGCCAGAGCAGCCAGAGGACTTGGCCTACACTCTCCACGCTGGCCAGACGGGTTGGAGACGTGTCTTAGATGTTTATAAGCTTTGTTTAGCTTCTATTTCCTGAGTCGCCTTCTACGACATCCACGGGAAGACTTGGAGTGGTCCTATTCTACTCTGCCGGATACCACACGGCTATCGTTTTGATCGTCACTTCAAAATACATTGCGGATTTTGTATGATTGACTATCGTATGAAGTAGTGACTAACAAAATGTTGTACACCGTAGATTTAGAGTAGTAGCGAGTAGCACTGAAGGTAGGGGGACTGGTTAAATTGTCAAAGTAGGTAATTTGTTGCTACAGTACTTGTGTTTTTAACTTCAATTATGTCCATGTTAGATAATGTTGGCCATGGTCATGGTTCCAACGTTTGGTCACGTTTTACATTCCATCTTCACGGGAATCTAACGCTAAAGTATACGAGCATATGCAACATATTACTTTGAAAGTATTTTTGTAAACAAAGCAGTAAAGTGTTATAGTTATTGTTATAACGGAGCTGCTGATTGTTCACGACTTTTGTTAATATGTGAATGTTATGTCATTTTGGAAAGTTACTGAATACTAATATTTTGTAATAGCGTTTCGTGACATACATGTTGTGTGGAGTTTTTTAGGAGAAGTTATGAATTTGAGAGGTTATAACGATGATTTTACGACTGATCTGATCTGATGGACAACGGTGTCTAGATCAGTAATGACATATAATAAGAATAAAAAATATATTTTCTGGCCACTATCAACCAAAGTCCTCAGTCTAAACGTGTTATGTAATTTTGACCTAAATTTGAATTTCGAAAAAGAAGTCGGACTCGCGCACGAAGGGCACCGGACGTTATATATAATAAAATAAGTTTGAAATGATTATAACTCAAAATTAATGCTTTTCGAAAAATGTATTCAAAATATTTTTTTCCTTTATCTGTGCTATAAGACGTTGCTTCGTACCAAATTTCAAGATTCTAAGTTCAAGGGAAGCACCCTGTAGGTTTTTATTCCCTTGTGAATGTCGAAAATTTGCTGCATAAACGGCTGTATCTTTTGATTGCGTTGGTCCAAGGGACAGTAAACCTGAGTATTTCATATGAATTTCAGCTTGACAAAGCGAAGCAGTAATGGACGGTCCTAAACATAGACAGATATCTACTAAAAAGCTATTTATAATCACCACATAAACAAGTAGGCATTAAAATGCGTTTATCGTTGACGGGACGAGCAACAACCTATGCACAATTCCTAATGCATAGTGCATCCGATCTCTATGCGGTATGAATACTGCAGGTGTGCGCACTCCCATGACCCGCGTTTAGCATGCAGTGCTACTGTTGCGACATTTATCGATAATGCGACAATCTTTTTTTTATTTTAGTCGTGGTAGAGCCACACTACCGGGAATTTAATTTTTGCTAGCAGCAGGAATGGGCCGGTTTGTCCGGGGAAGTGCCACACTCTTACAAAAAATGGATGTTTGAGTAGAAACTTAACCGTTTCCGTGCTTCGTTCGGAGAGTGAGAAAGCCGGAGGCCCATCCTTCCAACCCCCTCATTTCCTGCTTCCTCCTGGGTCCTCAGGTGACTGGGTTTTCACTTCTGCCGGCACTCCTGGAATGCCAACCGTTGTTTTTTTAACAATATTGATCCAATCTATTTACAAAACTAGCTTTTGCCCGCGGCTTCGCTCGCGTTAAGAAGTATCATCATCGTGTCCTTTTTAGTCTCTACTACAGGAGCACGACCCTCTCTATTTCTTTCAACCCCTATTTTATCCCTTTGGGGGTATAATTGATCAAAATCCTTTCTTAGCGGATGCCTACGTCATAACATCTACCTGCATGCCAAATTTCAGCCCGATCCGTCCAGTGGTTTGGGCTGTGCGTTGATAGATCACTATGTCAGTCAGTCAGTCACCTTTGAGTTATATATATTTAGAAGATGTTATCGACACGTTAACGGGTGCCGCCCTAACGCACGTGTCTAGGCTGCCCATGCCGCACGTGACCAGCTCCACTTGCATTATTTCAGTACCTACCCAGAGGTTTGATCGTTTTACTAATTCCAGTTCTTAGTATAAACCTAGATGTATGGTTTCAACTTCGAGTTAAGCTAGAGATTTGACATTAATAATCAATACACAAAAGGGGCAAGAAAGTAGTTTTATATATATTCATGGTCCCATAAACGCTTTCTTTCTTTGTTCTAATTTAATTATAGTTATTGTCATTTATTTATCAAGACCTATATTTGTATATGAGTTGCAAATAAATATTTGATTTTCAAAATTAGTTTCACTTTGTTGCTGCCAGTATCTACTGAAAATTTTTAATGGGTTGAAAGCGGAATTTAATGTCAAGGTGGGTAGAACACGGAATAATTATCATTATTTTAAGGCGGTGGGATGAAAAACTGGGATGGAAATAGAAAGACTCATATTTTTTACTTTCGCGCTTATAATATCACATAATTATGTACGGGACTTAGCGCGAACCTTTATATTGTTTGTGATAAACATCGATCTCTGAACTCCATTGAAACATCAACGGAAATAAATAATAAAAAGGTTCCTACTAAGTACAGTTCATAGCACATAACTAAATGAAATTATGACACAATGACACGATATAGTAAGCTCACTCAACATATTTACAACTTAGTACGTCGTAGATTTTAAGTTGACGTCATTTGGGGAAAATGCGCTGTACAGTTTGTTGCCGCTTCTTTTTCACTCCGCCTTGGCATGGCAGTTGCACTAAACTTAGCTATGTATAAGTAGATTATTGACGTCAACGATAGTTGTGTAATAAACGTAGGCGTACCTCGAAAATATTTAAAATTCATTAATAATAATTAATCATATACTATATGACATCCGCATGGAAGCTTATGGTGAGCTTAAGGCACTGGGAATTCTAAAAGCTTGAACATATTTAATCCTCCAAGCCAGGAAACGCAGACACAATGGAGTCTTAATTGCCATGCGGCCCCATGGGGCAAGCCCCCGGGCTCGGGTTCCACTTGTGACCGCAAGTGGCATAATTATCTCGAGCTCGTCCATGCTTCGGAAGGCACATTAAGCCGTTATACCCGGCTGTCATCATTGATAGCAGTCGTTAATCTATGTCAGATGCCTTTAGGCAGTTTAAAAGTTGGACACCACTGTTGGCCACTTACACACACGAGAAACAAAACAAAACATGGGGCAAGTTCGGACTTGAGTGAAAGTTTGAGGTTTCGCTTGTATCTTTGTCTTTTCCCGAGTAACATAGGCTATATTTTTTGATATAAGAAGTTCTACCTTTTTTATGTGATTTATTTAAAAGGACATACATAACGGGTCTAAACACAAACATCAAAAGTCTCGACACTAAATGCACATGCTTTTTAGTAAATCTATATAGCCAACCATTTGTGTTCATTTCAACGCATTGACATTTCACTAAAAGGCTCTCTGAAAACAACCCTATCTCTTCCACGCAATATAGAAATGTTTTAAATGGGCGCAGGTGTCACTGTGCAGCGGCGAATTTATGAGGCTCTCCATTCACCAGGGGTGGGGGAGGAATAAAGCAATATACAGAAGGTTAGAAACAATAATAGTATTGAAACTTACACGAGATAATTCTTTCATTTCATTCTAACAAGTAATTTAATATAAAAATTCTAAAAAACCCGATTTAGTATTGACCCAGTGTCATCTATTTTGCGTTAAGTTCATCAATTTCTTATTATTAAATTGTTGAATTTATGTCCGTAAAATTGATGTTTAAGCTGAAGTCACATTGCTCATAAGACTCTTAGGAAGAAAACAAATCTAATAAGGCCTCATTCTTGAAAATTGGTCCAGCCATTGGGGCTATAGGAAGTAACAACTCATTGTAAGTTTTTGCCAGTTTACGTTTGCTATATTGATATTTTACTGACGTTACATAGCCTATGACACTCCAGGAAAGAATACAAATAGAAATATGACATTTTACACTTCAAAATCAATCAAGCCGTTTAAGCTACAGGAGTGGACAATGGCAAGGACACTACTTACATACATGAATATATATATATATATTTTTTTTTCCCTAGCCTGTAGATGTTATGTCCCACTGCTGCTCTCAACCCGTCTGGCCAGCGAGGAGAGTGTAGGCCAAATCCTCTGTCTGCTCTAGCCCAGTATGGCTCCGGTATTGACTAAAAATACCTGATGATGATGATGATAAAAGAACGTTTTATTACTTTACTGGCTTACCTGGCTTTGTCACTTTACTGGCTGCAAGAGCTGAAAAAGTATTCAGGGAAAAAACAAAACTTTGTATAAAATGTAGAGCCCACTCTATACATATAATAAAACAGTAAAAATATTTTGTCTGTACATTTAGAATTTTTGACTGAAATGGATAGAGGGACACTTAAAAAGAATAATAGAAAGCAAAAAATTTTTTTTCGAATTTTTTGTCTGTCTGTCTGTATGTATGATCTCGATTATCTCCGGAAATACTCAACCGATTTACTTCAAACTTTCACCAATTGCTTTGTTTCATCAAAATCGGTCCATTAAAAAAAAAGTTATCGTCATTTGAATGAACTCAAGGCATGAGTTTGCCTGCAAATATATAGCAATACATTGAAAAAGAATAATGAAATTTCGTATGGAGGTAGTTTGAGACCCGGGTACATAGGACAAGGACATAGGGTACCTTTTATTCCGGGAAATTCTACTGTTCCTGAGGGATGCTATCGGGACGGACACTATCGGCGGCGGCGTAGCCGCGGGCAAACGGCAAACCTGACTTATATATCAACGCAACCGAAACTGCTGCGCCTAGAAACTTGAATTTTGGTACAGGGGTGCTTTTAATGATGTGAGCGCTAAGAAAGGATTTTTAGAAATTTAACTTCTGAAGGTGTAAAATTTATATAGAGTTTGTTCATTTCTGGACTTATAAGTATGAAAGTTATCGATTAAAATTAAAAAGATGGGTTTAGACGAAATTTGCAAAATTAAGGGTTAATAAAATGGGGTAGAGTGGGTGGTATAAACTTCGTGTGGAAATTTTCTCATTTCCGGACTTAGAAGTCTGAAAGTATATAAGTTGTCGATTAAAATTAAAAAAACATCTGTGTAGGTGAACTAGACAAAATTCTCCCCTGAACGAATGAAATAGGGGGGTAAAGTTTGTACGGAAATTTTCTCATTTCTACACTTAGAAGTATAAAAATAGGTATATAAGTTCTTAATTACAATTAAAAAAAAACTGTGAAATGGATATAACATATTTCTGGACTTAGAAGTATAAATAATATCCATACTTCCAAACTAATACTAATATTATAAATGCGAAAATAACTCTGTCTGTCGTTTTTTTAAGCTTCAACTATTGAACTGATTTGGATGAAATTTGGTATGGAGGTATTTTGAGGCCCGGGGAAGGACATAGGGTATGGTATGTTTAATTCCGAGAAATTCTACTGTTCCCGAAGGATCGACACTAACGCGGGTGGAGCCGCGGGCAACAGCTAGTATTATATACATCTTTAAATTATTATATCACTATAACTTGAAAAGAGCTCTTGGGAGATTCGCACCGGGATTCAAACTAAGGGCCCATTTCCAGCATAAACGGGATCTGAATCGTTGCTACACACAAAACCGTGGTTTGGTTCTCCCTGATTTTCTCCTAATTTGAATCAATATACCTATTAAATAACAATGTATAACATATTTTAACAATTTAATTTTCATTTTGTAAAAATAACATTCGGTACTTCTGGATTGACTTACTTTACGCTATGGCAGATGTATAGTCAATATTGTCAAGTGGTGTAAGTAGGGTTGACTATAACAGAAAAAAATATAAGAAGAAATGTTTTGTTATATGATAATACTCGTAGTTGAGCGACTAACTGGATTGAACTTATTGGCAACAAATACAACAAAAAAAATTGGTTGTCTGTAGAGTCAATTTACGGACGATAATTTTACGTGATAACGGTGGAAGAGAGATAGATGCATCACAAGCCGAACGCTTAGGCCGATCGTGCCTCTTATCGCTTGTTCCGCGGTTACATCATATTATAAAAATGTTTTTAATAATTTCAAACTTAATATATTTAATGTACGGAATCTTTCGTGCGCGAGTCCGACTCGCACTTGGCCTGTTTTTTTATATGAAAGATAATACCTTCATAGATAAATACGTTATTCTACACCAGAAGTTTGAAAATAGCCCTATATAGGAATAGAAATATAGAAATACTGCACAATATTTCTATAGTTTCAATTTGTAATCTACTTCATCTTCCAGGGAGCTAGGTATTTGTTTCAATATTAAAATCGTAATCAAATCAAATCATAACTTTCATTCAGAAAATAGACCTTTGCAGGCATTTTAAAGGGTCTAATTTAGTGATAATTATATTATTAATTAATGTACAAAAGCTACAGACTACTAGCGTTTCGAAACCGACCACTGCAGAGAAGAAACGCCAAAAGAAACTCTTTTCAACAGTAGGTATTGGTCGGTATAATATTATCACTATGGGTCTTACTGCGATTATTTTTGATATTTGATTGATAGTGGCCTTGACCGCGAAAACAAAGCGTATATTAAAATAAAATTAATCAGTCATAAGTATTTTGTATTTTTGACGTCGAAGGGGAAGGCCTTGTAAGCGATGGCGTTTTTCAATGTGGTTGGCCTCAAACTGCATTAGACAGAAACAAGCGGAAGGAAATGGGGGAGACCTTTTCTCAGCAGTAGGACAACATAGGTTAGTAAAAAAATCGATAGCTTTGTTTTCAGTTTTCTTAAATTGGCAGCCCTATGGTACATTATTTACATGCAATTTATCATTGTTCTGAAGCCCGATACGGGGCAGGTGAACAGCGAATATGTCGCGCATTGTACCCTCTCCCCTCCCGTATGGTAGGGTGCTGATAATGCCAAATTGAGTTGAGTAATATCACCATAACGACACCATACAGAAAATCATTTTATTTGATGAGCACCCCGCTCAAATAAAATTCGGAATCGTTCCATACATTCGTGGGCCCAGGTTTTATACAAATCATAGTTGCCTTATTTAGCAGGTCTTATAATAACAATTGCCCACAAAAAAATTAGTAAAATTGGGCAATCCAGGAATCAAAATATTTGATTTTATTGTGGCTCGATTTTTTAAAGCTCAATATGAATCGAGTTCACTTTTTATCGATTATAAAGTTTTATAATATATTGTAAGTTTCTGTATGGTAAAATGGTGCAATTTCTAAGACAGACACGTGACCTGAAAACTTCTTTAGCAGCGTTGTGCACTTTTTGGGATGGGTAAAAAAAGTCAGGAAACGTGACCTGATCGAAAATTCGCGAGACGGACACGTGACCTGAGACCACCGCAAAGACGACTTTTCACTTCTGCCGGCACTCCCGGAGTGCAACCCGTTGTTTTTTTTATTGCGATATAATTTGCCTGGCTGTCGAACATCTCTCTTCCACGCTGGTCTGGGAGAAAAGAAAAAACGTAGAACGTACCAGCTGCTTCTCTTCCCGCGCAGATCGTAAAGGCCGATCGAGGGAACGGGCATAAAATTCCGTGGAATCATGTTAATAGGCGATGCGGCTAGCAACCCATCATTATTTTGATTCCATTTTTCACCTAATGCCCACCAACGTGCTAAACGTGGCCTTCGGGTCTTATTGTCCTAGGCTCTGTCTACCCCGCAAGGGAAAAAGACGTGATATTATGTATGTATGTATGTCGAACATTTTTGTTTGAAAATGACAATTTTTTTGAGTTTTTAGCTGAAGGAAAATTTGTTTCATATCGACGATTGAATATTGTAGATGAAATCCCTGCCTACGCTACATCGTTCGATGGTGGATGGTGATAGCTAGTAAGACAATTGAAATATGACATGACAACATATAATGTTCATATAACATGATTCATGGGAAAGAGAACAAATCATGTCAATCTAAAAATCAATCAAAAATATAGTTCAATAAAACCTAAATTTAAGGAAATTTAGGTTTTATTGAACTAGGGTAATTCCGGGGGAGTTGGCCATACGGTAGAGATGGCCAATCGTTTTTTTTCTAAAAATATTCGCTAGATAGCGCCACTTTTTACTTAGTTCGCTCAATGTTGAAGGCAGGTAAAGGTGTACGAATAAATATTTGTCGAAAAGAAGAGAAAAGTAAGTAAAATCCTTATAAATATTTAAGACTATTGCAAAAATTTTTTGGTGTGTACATGTTTCATGTTGTGACCGGGCTTTGTCTTGAGAAAACAAGCTATTTCAGACTTTTCTTATTAGTTTGTTAGTGATGCTTTGTTATAACGTTAAAATGGGGCACATGGTGTTTTAATTTTTTAAAATTTTATTGATGGTCATCTCTTCCGTAACATCAGGAGAGATGGCCATAGCCATCTAGCCTAAGATGGCCATATGGCCCTTTTAAAGTGAATGTTTTTAACTTGAGAATTATTTTTTTTTTGTATTCTTTCACATGCCTAACAAAAAGATAAGAAAGATAATGCTTTGCGGGGAACTGGAATTAGGATGCATTAAAAGCAGCTATAAGTGCTGTAAAAAATTATGGAATATTTGTTCGCGCGCCAGCCAAGCAAGTTGGCATGCTACTGACATCTCAAGACAATACAAAAAAGAGAAAAAAAAAATGCTGACGAATTTAAACAAGTTAAAGAACAAAAAAAGATTCTAAAGAAAGTAAAAAAGAGAGAGAGAGCAGATTCGGCCAAACTAGACTCAAGAATAATCTAAATTGAAACGTACTGTTAGAAAGAGAATAGCTATTAGACTGATATCTGAAAGTAATGATGAAGAAAATCCAGTATTTTGTGATTTATCAGATGAAAAAATGAAGAATGAAGAGGAAGACTGTCGTGGTGGCGGAGAAAATTATTATGAGACTCGCCTGATAGAAGATTGGCTTCAATGCTTGCAAATTATTTGCCAGCTTTGGGTACACGAAAATTGTACTGAATTCGATGATATGATGATTCGATGATGTTCTAGATATGGTCAGATGAAAAAGAAAGAGTCAAAGATGCAAAATAATTAAAAATTCATTCCAAAAACCGAGCCACATGTCGAATTAAGTGCTGGCCATCTTTCCTTTATTCCTATGGCCATCATACCCGGAGACTAGGGGAGAGATGGCCAATCCTGATTTAAAAAAAAATATGATTCTACGATTGATCTCGTACAAAAATGTTTGTTTTGTTATTTTCCTAAAAGTTAAATGTTTAAAGTTTAATTAGAAATAAAAATAAATGCTAAAACACGTATATTTTATTTATAACATCTCCTTAAAAACAACTATGGCCATCTACCCCGGACTTACCCTATATTTTTTGTACTATAGAAAGCTAGATGTCTTGTAATACTAGGCAGTTTCTCATAAAAATCAACACATCTAAAGTGAAAGACGATAAAAATAGCATATGTCCAAACAGTAACCGGCTAAATCCAGTTAAATCTCGCTCGCAGCAGTCACGTGTCGGGTCCTTGCACCCGCGCTTGCAGGCTGCATCGGAATATTATCGTCAGTTCACACCGAGACGAGACGGAAAGCAATCAAGAGCGTAGTTTTTAAGATTGTAGTAATAGGAACTTACGTTTGATTGAGATGATTGTAAATAAAAGTTACAAATAGCGATAACCATTGTTTAAGGCTAAGCAAAAAACTGAGTGTGACCTCATAGGCGCCGTAGAGAAGATGAGGTCTTTAGACATATATTAATTTGGCGTTTCGATACACCATGACACCACTACGCAGCCAAAACGTCTTTACTTATCGGCTATTAGGTGCAGGTGTCAGCTAGTATTAATAACGGGGGTCCTGAAAAGAAACCTGGAAATTGTTATTAGGGTCTAAATAATCTGATTTTAGTTTATTTTTCAGTTATTCTTAATTGAAAATAAGATATAATTCTACGCGGATATTTAGCGTCCAAAGCTCGATCATCTACATTCGCCTGTTGCCAGCAATTGGTATAGCAGCTAGCGACGTGACGCCTCTGTAGAGACAGGCACGAACGATACGCCTCGCGAAGTCGCTCTTTTCGATTTATTCCTATCCAATACCACGAACGAATACCAATGGTATTACTTTGAATTTTTAATTCTATTCTATTCCAAACGGATACCACTCATAATTTGTTTTTTTTTTATTTTATGTCCCAATAAGTACAAAAATTTGAATTTGGTACAGTCAGCTCAGTCATCGAATTAAATTTATTTTCTAATATTTTATGTCATTCAAATGTAATGCTAAAACCACAAAGTAATTTAATATTACTTTCCGAATTCATTTAATTTTCAAGGTATTGGATAAATCGTAAATGAGTCATCTCAATAAATCACCTCACAATTTTTTACCTGCGAGAAAGGGTGAGTTTACTCTATTGTTCCAAATTCGAAATAACCAATCAGAATCCAGTGTATTAGAACTGGAACACCTAAAATATTGTATTGTCTTGGCACTTAAGTTAATGAAATAAGGTCCATTTTGATAATCTCATAATTATTATTTATGTATTTTGTACTTTGACTAAGAAAGAAATTGTAGCTACCTACTTGAATTTCTCAGTACATTTCCGTCAAGTGTCGGTGGCGTATTCGTATCATAGTGGCAGTGAATTTTATTTATTAGGTGAGTATTTATTTGGATCTTTGTATAATTACTTGTAATTTAAATTAAATTAAATTTCAAGTGTATTTTTGTATAATCTAAGCAACCTGGTCATTTAAAGCCATTCAGAGAGGCAATGCAGCTATCATATTGGGTACCTTTGAGCCGGGAACGATTCGGAGCGGAATTTCAGATTTTTTTTTACTGATTATTACTGATTTTATTATACAAAAGTTGATTATCTGTGATATTTTGCAATTTTTAGATTATAAGTGAATTACTATAATAACTATTTCTTAAAAAAACATTGAGCCATTACTATGTAGGTTATAAACGACTGATTTTATTAGAAAACGTTGATTTTCTGTGATATTTTGCAATTGTTAGATTATGAATGAATTGATGTTACTAAAAAAAGATTGATTTATTACAATGTAGGTGTAGAACGACTGATTTTATTAAAAAAACGTTGATTTGAGATTTTACAATTGTTAGATTATTACTATTAGTTAATTATTCATCCTTATCCTTACTAATATTATAAATGCGAAAGTGAGTTTGTTTGTTTGTTTGTTACGCTTTCACGTCATAACTACTGAACCGATCATCATGAAATTTTGCATACAAGTTCTCTGGAGTACGGAGAAGGACATAGGCTACCTTTTATCCCGGAAAAAAGTACTAATCCTGAGGGATCGACATTGACGCGGGCGGAGCCCCGGGCAAAAGCTATTATTCTATATTTCTGAAAAAACATTGAGGCATTACTATAAAGGTGATGAACGAATGATTTAAAAAAAGTTAATTATATGTTTCAGTATCTATGCCGCAGAGAAGGTACTAAATTATAATTTTTTTTATTATTATTTTAATGAGTATTTTATATGTATATTTATTGATATTTAATTTGATTTGATGTAATTTAATATAATTTAATTCGATTCAATTTAATTTTAATTTTATTTTATTTGATATTATTGTACTTAATTTTATTTGATTTTCGTTTATTTTATTCGTTTAGTTTTTATAAATGATTATATGGATCTTAGCTGTCTGAAATAAATTATTTTATTTTTATTTTTTTTTATTATTATCAGATAGTAAGCAAATTGTTCTTATTTTATATTTTTGAAAATTGTAATAATTAATATTATTATAACTACATGTATAATTGAACTAGTCGTATGCTAACTAAAATTGTTTATTAATATCTTACACATATTTTTGCAAATAAAAATGTTGTAATCACATACATACAAAGCATTTTTACTGACTGTATCTTTGAACTTGTTTTGGTATTGGTTTAAACAGTGGTATCCGTTGGGAATAGAAAATAATTAAAAATTCAACGTAATACCAGTGGTATTCGTTCGTGGTATTGGATAGGAATAAATCCTCTTTTTAATCGTCGTAGCGCATCACGTTGCGACTTGGTGTGAATTGATCTTTAACTGCGTTCAACTTGTCACTACTGCATAATGCATCAGTGACACTGTTTGATTTTATTATCCTATGTAATCGGTTCTTCTTATAATATTCATGTTGAAACGTCTCCCACTATGAGAAGAGAACTTTCATTCCGACTGACAGCTCCGTGGCGCAGTGGTTAACATGCCAGCCTGCGACACGGAGTGCTCGGGTGCGATCCCCGACCAGGTCAAGATGGAAATTGATTTTTTTCAGATTGGCCTGGGTGTTGGATGTTTATCTATATATGTATTTGTTATAAAATATAGTATCGTTGAGTTAGTACCTATAACACAAGTCTCGAACTTACCTTGGGGCTAGCTCAATCTGTGTGATTTGTCCGTATATCTTTATTTATTTATTAGTTGTTTTTCGTGTAGGTGGCCAAGGCTAGTGTCATTTTTCAAGCTGCTCAAAAGCCGTAAGCTATGGCAGACCATAGCTTACGGCTGCCAACAATGATGTCAACCGGAACCAGCAGCTTAACGCGTCTTCCGGAGGAGCTCGAGATATTTTAATGCCTCTTACAATCACCTATCTCATTGGAGACCACACACCTGCTTGCTTTACATGCGTGAGCGCAGCAATTTGTATTAAAATAGAGAAAGTTCCCATTATTAGTCCCATAGGAAAAGTTGTTTATTTTGACGTGGTGTGATATTTTGTCCCCTTCACCTATTATTCTATTCTTATTACTATTCCCCCGAAGTAGGCAGAGACTAGGGCCTCCACTTGCTACAATCGTTGCAGACCTCCCTTGCTACATCTACATCTGTAACTCTTTTCTTGCATGCTCGCCGGTGGGTAATCTTTTCGGGTGTGTGGTCCCTTGGAGCTGTGAAAAATCAAAGCCAACGCAATCAAAAGATTCGTGTTTTTCGATACTTGCAAGGGTATCAAAACCTACTGGGTACTTTCCGTAAACTTGAAATTTGGTATGAAGCAACAACTTATAACACAGAAAAAGAAAAAATGCGAAAAGCATTAATTTTGAGTTAAATCATATATAAAAAATATTTTTTAATGATTTCAAACTTAATATATATAATGTACGGAACACTTCGTGCGTGAGTCTGACTCGACCTTGGCCTTTTTTTTGTAGTTTAATATTCATTCTAGTTAATAGTTCTTAGTGTTTATTTTGTTTCTTAAACTAATTTATTTCATTCAGTGACCGAGTAACTTTGTATCTCATTATTCAATTAATTATATTTATCAAAACAAACAAATCAACACGCGTTCGTTTGGCGTCATTAGGGACACATGTAGTACCATACAAATAGACGACTATTTCTGCCAAGTGTTTACGTACATAGGCGTGTTTTGATTTTAGGAGATATAGATAGACATTTCACTAAAATGTTAGGTTTGTTTGTTCTTCGTGTGTGTATGTGACCGACACTGGTGTCAGATTTTTCAAGTTGTCTAAAGGCATCTGATATAGCTTAAGGCATTATCACACTAGCGAGTTGCGAGCGAGTTGAAAGCGGGTCGAGTGCTCAGCGAGCTCGGCGCGAGATGCCGCGGGTGCGCAGCCAGTTCGCGTCGTGCGATTCGCGTTTTGTACAATCAGTGCCAATACAAATCAGTGCCGCGAGCTCGCTGCGCTCCCACGGCGTCTTCGCGGCGAGTTCACCGCGCACAAGTTGCCAACTCGCGGCTAAACTCGCTGCGCACTAGCCCCGCTTTCAACTCGCTCGCAACTCGCTAGTTTGATAGGGCCCTTAATGACTGCCATCAAAGATGACAACAGCCGGCACCAACGGCTTTACGTGAAGCGTAAAGACGTAACAGACAGACGCGCAGACTGAGTTACTTACGCATTTATAGGTATTTATTCTGTAGCCTATGTTTATCAGGGATAATGTAGGGTTCTAATGGTGAAAGAATTTTTCAAATCGGTCCAGTAGTTGCGGAGCCTATTCATGCAAACAAATATTTCTTCTTTACATTATTAGTGTAGAACTGTAGATAGAAGTGTAGATTAGGGTAGAAGTAGATATAGATGAATATAAGTAATATGATATGGATAGTATAGTCACTGGAAAGGGTGTAAGAATTCTAATAATACTTACTAATATTATAAAGGCGAAAGTTTGTGAGTATGTATGGATGTATGTTACTCTTTCACGGCAAAACAGCTCAACGGATTGTGATGAAATTTTGGGATTAATATATATAGTACCTTGCATCCGGAAAAAAGTACTGTTCCTGCAGGATCGATCGACATTAACGCGAGCGGAGCCGCCGGTGACAGCTATTACCCCATACGTCTAAATCTAGAACTATATAGAAGTTATAGTGAGACAAACTCACATACATCTTACATACATGAACAAATAATATGGTGGTGTAATATACTTACATTACTATTCCGTAACCTTGATTGGTAGAGTTGAATACTTGGTCGGATTATACACGCGTTTGAATTCCAAACGTGGCGAGCTGTCATAATTGTCAGCAAGATGGCGGCAAGGGACGGGTAAAAATAATTTAAGAAATTAATTATTTATAGAAAATAAGCGTGACGTTATGCATCCGAGATGCAGACGTGCATTTGGCTGTTCCCTTTTGGATAGCAGCTCATATTTTGTCTGTTGGCAGATAGTGAATGAAGAATGATGTGTCTTCAGGAGTTTACACCTCCTTGGCGTGAATTTTGACTTGTGTCAGTAACAACAAAATTGTTTAGCTAAATACAGTACCTACCTGATGGTCTACAGTATTCGTGGTGACGTATTTTAGCATCTGATTAAAATATACCTACACGACTAAATCTGGAATTACGGGATATATCGTAGAATAGAGGGGAAGCAAAAGCCTCCCCTCTAGTCCACGCCATCTATTCATTCATTGCATAGTACATATCCCAGGGTTGGGCAAGAGCCCAACCCTGGGGCACTATGGCAATGAATTACATAATATAATTAGCACCATCTAGCGATACCAGCCATAAAATTTTTACGGCTAAAATGATGAACGATGATGGTGATGATTTATCTCCACTCAGAATATTTGTTAGTTTGGCCTCTACGGGATGTTTCATCATCATCATCAGGTCTTTTTAGTCTCCACTGCAGGAGCATGACCCACTCTGTACTACCGGAGCCCTATTTGGCTAGAGCAGACAGGCGATTTGGCCTATACTCTCCTCGCTGGCCAGACGGGTTGGAGAGGTCTCATTGTTGTTTATGAGCTTTGTTTAGCTTGTATTTCCTAAGTCGCTTCTTACGACCTCCATGGGAAGACTAGGAGTGGTCCTATTCTACTCTGCCGAAAACCACACGGCTATGGCACACGGGATGTTTGCTTATATGTTTTTCTCCTACTACGAGATCAGATGCTACGTCAATCAGCAAACTCCAGTTTACCATCTGCACGTGTACTAATAAAAGTTTCCACAAAAACACGGTAATCCGGCAACCTTTAGTTACATTTCTGCTATATTTAGTTGTTGTGTGGATAAAATTAATAAATGCAGATGTGACGCCATTAAAATGTTCTGAAGCTGCTTGCAACGCAGTGTTTCTTTAGGTGTCATTGAAAAAGTAATACTAATTATATTGTAAACGGACGTCTCTCCCCAGCTTTGCATGGACATTCATTTTTTTAATGGTATGTTTATGGACAACTGGCCTCCTGGTATAGCAGGAGCGTTGCCGGCTTTCCAAGTAGTTGGAGGAAGGACATCGGGGGAGGAAAGGGGGGGGGGGGGGGAGAATGGCTTCGGTTCTTCTGTGAGAGTGTGGTTCTTCCACGGACAAACCAGCCGATGCTTCTATCAAAAATAATGCCAATAGCGTGGCTCTACCACAACTATATACTACCTAGACGTATTGTTTTTCAGAAAAATGCACTCTCAAGAGTTTCTAAGACCATAAAGACATATCGTAGATCGACATACAAATATACGCACTTATGTAATTAATTTGTTATCTATCGATTATTTATATGCATTCGAAGTTGCAAAATATAAGTCAGTATTTTGCAACTTCGACTGCAGTCTTGTTGATATTCTTTCATAGTCTCTGGTCTAGCTGAAGCTGAAGATAAAGGTGTAGTGGAATATGAGCTGGCTGATCTAGTGACGTGCAGCAAAGTTTAAAATAATTTCTGTATTCTACCAGCTTTGCAGTTATTATGAAAGCAGCCCTTCTTGGAGTAACCTAGAGCTGGTAGCCAGCCAACGTCGCCCAAAGAAGAGTTAGTGAAACAGTTTTATACCCTCCATAACAATAAGAAGGTCAGTTGTTGCCCCTTTTATGGGCAATAATCGTCAGCTATTTTGAGGAGACCATCTAGTGGGCGGCAAGCCTGTCAGTTACGAGTATAGTCAGTTCTCATGATTTTAGAAGATGTTGGCTGGACTTGTGCTGGGTTATTGCGAAGGGTCCGACTCTTTACAATAACCCAGCACAAGTTCATCATTTTAATCTCATAACTCACTACTTCTCTTTTAAAATACAATGATTCCTGCTCCGGCCAACACCTGCTCAAGGACATATCATACATTTATATTTCCAGGAATAGGTTCTGGCTAGAGATCATCATTACATCAACTTCTCCAAAGGACCTCTACTTGTGGGATCTATATCTCCATGCAAGCCTTTCTAATATCCGTAAACCGAAGGAAGCAATCTCCAGCTCCATTTCTGATTTCATAACTGCCTTCGTGATCCAGTGGTTGAGGCGTTTGCCTGTAGACCAGGGGTCGTGGGTTCGATTCCCACGGGAAGCATACTTTGTTTAGTTGTTTCCAGTTTGGTTAGAATATTGCAGGCTTGAATCACCTGACCATCTGATAATAAAGGTGATTTCGTGCTTCGGAAGGCACGGTAAGTCATTGGTCCCGGCTGCTATCTGGTAGGCGTTAAAAGAACTACGTCAGAGGCTGAGAGGCGGTTCCGTAGAACTCTGACACCAGGGTGTGCATGGTCGATTGACCGTGTCACCTACATGGAATGATGAGCTCCATTTCTGTAGTGTTAGAGTGGTGTGGTTGTTGTGAAAGCAGCCATCGTTGGAGTATAACCGAGAGCTGGCAGCGAGCCAACATCCCAAAGAGGAGCGAGCTCGCCCGTTTTAGACGGTTGATACGTCGCTATGACGTTGGCATATTTACACTAAGTATGTTGAGCAGCATTGGAGCTTGACATCCGAGCGGGAGCATTTTTTATTACATTTTTCAATCAACCTTCATTTCACAGGTGTCAAAGTAACAAACTCACAGAAGAAAGATCGAACAAACTCAAAGATAATAGACCACACATAGCATATATAGGTAAGAAACGGGATCAGATTAGAGATGGATTGCTAGCTGCACCGCCTATTGATACCTTAGATTTTCGTCCGTTCCCTTAGCCGGCTTCTACGGTCTGCGCGGGAAGAAAAGCAGGTGGAATATTCTACGAATTTTCTCTTATCACCCAGACTAGCATGAAAAAGGTGTGACACACGTCACAGAGTTGCTTAACATTCGTTATCTAGAGTAAATTAAGGCTATCTAACTTCGTACTTTATCTAAATCATATAGATTTATCCGGTAGTAAAATGGTTTCAGTAGTTCTGCATTTGGGATCGAGCCAACATCGCCCAAAGAGGATGTGTAGCGAAATGCGGTGAAATTCGCTGTGAATATATTTAATCTGTAGCCGTGTGGTATCCGGCAGAGTAGAATAGGATCACTCCAAGTCTTCCCGTGGATGTCGTAGAAGGCGACTTAGGAAATAAAAGCTAAACAAAGCTTATAAACATCTAAGAGACCTCTCCAACCCGTCTGGCCAGCGTGGAGAGTGTAGGCCAAGTCCTCTGGCTGCTCTGGCCAAGTATGGCCCTAGTAGTAGAGAGAGGGTCGTGCTCCTGTAGTGGAGACTAAAAAGGACCTGATGATGATATTTAATCTCCCTTTCTCTTTTTCTCGTCTTATGGAGTTCCCGGTTATGTCCTTGGTGATATTCTCACTGTGAGCCTGAGATCTAATTATCGTCCTTAATAACATTAAACCAGATTTTTTAGGGTTCCGTACCTCAAAAGGTAAAAAGGAACCCTTATAGGATCACTCGGTTGTCCGTCTGTCTGTCTGTCAGTCTGTCAAGACCCTTTTTGTCAGGAACGCGTGGAGGTATCAAGCTGTAATCCATATCGAATACTCAGGTCTATTGTTCCTTAGAGCTGTGAAAAAATCAAACTTCTAAGCCAACGCAATCAAAAGATTTAGCCGTTAAAGCCGCTAATTTGCAAGGGAATCAAAACCTACAGGGTACTTCCCGTGAACTCAGAATTATGAAATTTGGTACAAAGCGACGTCTTATAGCCCAGATAAAGGAAAAATTACGAAAAGTATAAGTTTTTATTTACATCGTATAATAAAAATATTTTAAATAATTTTTAACTTATTATAACTATACGGAACCCTTCGTGCGCGACTCGCACTTGACCGGGTGTTTACCTCTTCTATAAGTATTTTTAGCCAGAGAATAAAGAAAAAATAATTTTGTTAAATTATACTATTTTCTCTAAATAAGCACCCCATCACTATTTTGATTCCGTTTTACACTCTTACATATAGAGATATCTAGAGATAATATGTATGTATTACACTTTTAGGTCTGTAATATGTCTAGCGCCTATTAAACCATCCTGAATTTAGTCACCGAAAAGAGGGACGCTGCAGTACGTGCGATACGATTGGAGATATCTCGTATCGTGTCTGACCTTCCTCTCATCGGATCCGATATTCATGATGGTATAATATTCCCTTAACTGCTTGGTCGGTTGTTGCAGGTATGGCATAGAGTACGCTCGGCCTCCGAAGCTTAATAATGCTTCCGATGGCCAGCAGCGTCGGAAGCACAAGAAGCCAAAGAAACTGCGCTCGCCAACCCGCCTGCCAAGCGTGGCTTTTACAGCTGAAATGATGATTGAAAATGATTGAAAATGATTATTTCACTCTTCGTGATTTCTTTTATATTTGTTGTTCGTATCTGTTATGTTTGTTGTTTGTATCTGTTTATTTCTGTTTGCTTGAGTAGCTTCGTGGCGCAGCGGTCAACACGCCAGCCTGCGACACGGAGTGACCGGGTTCGATCCCCGGCCAGGTCAAGATGGAAAATGATCTTTTTCAGATTGGCCTGGGCCTTGGATGTGTATCTATATATGTATTTGTTATAAAATATAGTATCGTTGAGTTAGTATCCCATAACACAAGTCTCGAACTTACTTTGGGGCTAGCTCAATCTGTGTGATTTGTCCGTATATATTTATTTGTTTATCTACCTTATAAAACTATACTCCTATAGGAGGAATTAAGAATCCCTAACATACTCGTACATTACTAAAAATACGGGTTACACTCCGGGAGTGCCGGCAAAAGTAAAAACTCGCCTTTGCGGCGGTCTCAGTTCACGTGTCTGTCTTACGAATTTTCGATCAGGTCAGGTGCCTTGACGCGAGTTAAAAAAATTTTACCCAGCTGAAGTTTTCCGGTCACGTGTCCGTCTTACGAATTTTCGATCAGGTGACGTGTCCTGACGAGAGTTTAACATTCCCAAAAAGTGCACAAGGCCGCTAAAGAAGTTTTCGCTTCAAAAAGTTTATATGTTGTTAGTATAAATGATGATTAATAAAAAAAAATTAAAAAACTCAGCAATCCAATCTGCCAGATTGGGGTGTAGAAATTTTATTTAAAAGCTCGCAGTTTCTTGAAAAGATAAAAAAATCATTTGGCAGGAATCTCGAGCTCTCTGAAGTGTCCGACCGTGTCTTATCTCACGGAGGGCCATAGACGTCATTTCAACACGTCATCTTTTCAGAAAAGGAAGTTTTTTGCGCGGTTGGTTTGTTATTAGGGAAATCTTTTAATCACTAATAAAGATTTCACTGACGGTGGAAGAGAGATAGATGCGTCACAAGCCGAACGCTTAGGCTGACCTATCGTGCATCTCTATCACCTGTTCCGCGCTCTCGCTTGCATACGGAACGGGACACTTTTTCGTGCGTGCAGCAGCGTTCATCGATTTATAAGTAAGACGTTATCACATCAAGACATATTTATTTATTTAATGAGATGTACAGGCGAATATATGAATAAGCTTTTAATAACACTCAAGAGTACTGCTGATAACAAATCTTCGTTGATAGATTTTCCATTTGAGTAAAAAATGCGTGCAGTAAAATGTCACAGAATTAATATAAATATTAAAAGATATCCAACGTCTTTCATCCCGCTGTCAGAGCATCTCCCCCCTGGTCATGATCTCCCTTGGGCGTCATGGAAGTTCTTGAACCGACTCCGGACTCAAGTCAGCCGAAGCAAGGAGAACATGAATAGGTGGGGTTACAGCTCTGATATTTCCTGTCCATGTGGTGTTACTCCTCAGACCATGACACACCTGTTGTCTTGCCCTGCGTGTCCTACGACCTGCACACGCGAGGACATATACAATGCCACTGATAACGCTGTGTCAGTGGCAGAGTTCTGGTCAACACAAATTTAATTCGCACGAGTCGACACGATAAGAAGAAGAATATAATTAAATATAAACGTAATAACGTGCGTAAATGAAAAGGCTATTACTATTTGTATGAATGAGTTCCCAGCATTGGACATTGGACCTATAGAAAAAGTTGTTCATGTTGTTGGGCTGAATTACTCCTTTAAGTAAATCGATCGTTAATTTATACGCTGTATGACAGGAGAATCTTCTACTTTTTCTTCTTCCTCGCCTTTTCCCTGTTTGGGGTCAGCTTTGTATGTCGACTCTCTCCATAATTTTTATCAGGAGAATCTATTGAAAATTAAAAATTCTTGGTTTTGGATTTGTATTCGGTTCCATTTGAAGTGTCAGTAGGCTGGGCACATAGCGCGTAGAACCGATGGCCGATGGGGCAGAAAGGTTCTGGAATGACGACCACGTACCGGCAAGCGCAGCGATGGACACCCACCGACCAGGTGGTCGGACGACCTGACCAAGGTCGCATGAAAACGCTGCATGCAGGCCGCTTCCAACCCATCATTCTGAATATTCTTTGATATGATTTGATGATATTCTTTGGTGTGCATGGTCGATGTGATCGTGTCACTTACACGAAATGAATGACATATTTATGTAACTTTTCAATATTTTTTTTACTGAAAACATAATATTTCGCATTTTCAATTCCATTAATTTCACCCCCTTTGCGTGTAATGTGGGCTTCTTGTGGCTGATATTATGATAATGCTTCGCTTCAAGTGATTTTAGTGGAAGTGACGATAAAATGTAAAGAGAAAGAAGATTCGATGCCAGACTCAGTCTTACCTATTCAAAATACATACGTGCATGTTTTTCAAATGCCATCTACTAGAAAATAAATGATGTACGTCATTGCCGTACGTCCGCGGTGAGTGCATCAATTATCAGTTTTGGCGCTCCGCCACACAAACAAACAGACACATGTCGCGCCACACGTGCCCTCGTAAATAATATAATTGTGTATGTTAAATAAAAACTCAAAAGAATAGGTGCCCAAAAATTTATGAAATCGTTCGCTCTGAGAGTTTTGGGGCAAATTCCATGCAAACAAATAAATAATCAAAGTTTTCCTCTTGATAATATTAGCGTAGAAGTGTAGATTTTAGTTACCACTGCTGGACAAAAGCCTTCCCTTTCTGTTTCCAACTTCTTGCCATTTATCTCCCAGTTTCATCAATAGCAGGCATCCATCGTGTTTAAGGTATACCTCCTGATCGTTTGTCGTCAAAAGGTGCCCATAAGGTAGTATTATAAGCTCATCTTTTCTACACTACGAGTATTTGGCAAATGTGACCCGCCTAGTTCCACAGATTACCTATTAATGTTAGGCAGTTCCACACAGCGAGAATATATATGTGTTATCCTTTTGTTCTCTTATTAGTTTGCTACACGTGTCTCGTAAGTAGTATAATGATGTACATGTGTTTGATCGTTGTAATATGTTGTGACATAATACGGTTTATTTTAATCTGTAAACTCAAAAACACTGCTGCTATTTCGGCCTGCTTGAACTATTAGTTCTAGTAAACTACGCAATAGATACAGACTTTATTATGGGGGTATTCTGGAATGTTCATTTGTTTCTTTATAACTAAACAAAACTATTACGCAGCCGTCAACACCGCCGTCACATCCATGGCGCAGCGGTCAACACGCCTGCCTGCGACACGGAGTGACCGGGTTCGATCCCCGGCCAGGTCAAGATGCAAAATGATCTTTTTCAGATTGGCCTGGGTCTTGGATGTGTATCTATACATGTATTTGTTATAAAATATTTTATCGTTGAGTTAGTATCCCATAACTCAAGTCTCGAACTTACTTTGGGGCTAGCTCAATCTGTGTGATTTGTCCGTATATATTTATTTATTTATTTATTACAAGTTGATCTCTATACATCGATTGTTTGTTTGTGATTATGTCGAGCACCGTGGCGCAGTGGTTAACACGCCAGCCTGCGACACGCGGGTGCCCGGGAAAATGATCTTTTTAGATTGGCATGGGTCTTGGAGTTTATCTATAAATGTATCATTACATAGTATAAAACAAAGTCGCTTCCCGCTGTCTGTCCGTCCGTATGTATGCTTAGATCTTGAAACCTAAGCATCGGATTTTGATGCGGTTTTTTTAAATAGATAGAATGATTCAAGACTAAGGTTAATATGTATATTGCAATTTTTGTGCAATTATTATATTTTTATAACAAAGTTTGTTATAAAATATAATATCGTTGATCGTATATAATATCGTTAGTATCCTTTAACACAAGTCTCGAACTTACTTTGGGGCTAGCTCAATCTGTGTGATTTATCTGTAAATATAAAACGAAAAAATAATAATATGTAAATATGTAATATAACAAAACCATGCTTTTAAAGGTTTTGTCTTTTTGTGCATTACTCTAACTCAATACTCAGTCCTTTATTGCTTCCTTCATGTTATATACCTAGGATGTTTTATTTAATTTGAACCAATAAATAAATAATAATAAATAAATCGTTGTGAAATGCAAGTAGTTTATCGACTTTTCAAATATTTAAAAAAAATATGAGAAATAAAAATAATTTGATCAAAATAGGTCTGTCAGTTTTATCGAATAATTAAGAGTGTGTAATAAACATTCGCATGAACTAAATACTAACTACATTAATTTCGATCCGTCCGTTAATTGTTATTTGAATTTTTCTTTTCTTTTATTAATTTTAAAAAAATCAAACATCTTTAATGATAATCCTAGTTTGAGTATTTTATTATGCATTTTACCAAAAAATAATACGTTAAATCCTTATCCTTATCCTTACTTCCTTATCCTTATCCTTACTAATATTATAAATGCGAAAGTGAGTTTGTTTGTTTGTTTGTTACGCTTTCAAGCCGTAACTACTAACCCATCATTATGAAATTTTGCATACAAATTTTATGGAGTTCGGAGAAGGACATAGGCTACCTTTTGTCCCGGGAAAAAGTACTATTCCCGAGGGATCGACATTGACGCGGCGGAGCCGCGGGCGATAGCTAGTCTATGATAAGTATTGGAATAAACTATTTTATATCAACAAAGAATTTAATTGCTTCAGTAAATAACAGCTTCTTTTGCGCCAGAAGGCGTCAATAGAGCTTTACTCTGAAAGGAAGTGACGTAGAGTTGCACTACCATAACATGTTTAATCAAGTTATCGAAATAAATGATAAACGGTTATAAGAAATATATTTCCATGTTTTCATTTCTTATTGTGAATGGAATGATATTTAATTTAATTTAGCGTGACCCCGCCCCCTTGTACCCCTGAGTTTGAACACCAATAAGACTAAGTACCTTTATTCCTCTTCTCGTCTTCCTTCATTTTCATCGACCACCTCTGCTTATTGTCGAACATACCAGGCTTGAATCACCTCATTGTCTGATAATAAAGATGATTCCATGCTTCAGAAGGCACGTTAAGCCGGTGGTCCCGGCTGCCATTTGGTAGTCGTTGAAGGAACCACGTTAGAGGCCTAGAGGCTGCTCCGAAGAACTCTGACACCAGGGTGTGCATGGTCGATTACTCCTCGAAATGATGATGATGCTTACTGTCGAAGATATTGTTACAAAATTTTCAAAACACGTTTTGAAAATTCTATAACAATATGTTCAGTCAGAAGGATCCGAGATCAATCTAAACCCTAGTGATATGTTCACTAGTGTGTCAAATATGTGTTTCAAAAGGCGGAGTCATAAGATTGTTACAAAGGATGATCCCCCTTTTTTTCTACCGCGCGGAGTTTTCACTTCTGGCGGCACTCTCAGAGTGCAACCCATGTTTTTTTAATTATTATTCACTCTTTAATTTCATGCGAAGGGCTAGTCATATCACAATGGTTTTTCTCTATTACGGACACGTTATTACTCGCTTCCCGTTTCGAGGAGCTTTGTTTGTGTAATGGAAAATTGTTAGTCGATGGGCGGGATTAAGTTACTTGTTTTTGTTTTATGTTATTTTAACGGAATTACGTGATCGAGGAAAATTTTTATATTTTTCGTGGCTGTTCCGGGAATTGGAGAATATTATTTGTGTTACGAAAACATGATGTTTTATTAATGTTTGGAACGATATTTAAATTTTGTGGTAGAAATTCGACCATAAATTTTTTTTATTTATTTATTCATAAGCACACAAAACAGTTCGTTAAGGAGGTGCATGATTAGAAACTAAAAGAAACATGCAATTAAAAACTAACGAAACTGACCAATAACATGTGTACATAACGTGCATAAGCTCAAATCAAAAACATTAATGTAACAGTACGCAGGCAGGACAATAAAAATCGGAAGAAAAAAAAAATAAGTTGCGTGTCAAATACATGGTAGTGTGTGTAATGTTTATTAATTGATTTAATGTATTTTCATGCATATTTAAAGAAAATAATATCATTCTGCACCTCTTCTCTAAATAAACTAAGTATAAGTGTGCGAAATGTCATACACTTTTTTTGTAAAGTTTCTCATGCTGGCGATCTCCGTAGCGAAGTAGTAAACACGTCAGCCTGAACACGAGGGCTCTCGGGTTCGATCCCCGGCCAGGTCTAGATGAAAAACAATCTTCTTTTTCAGATTGACCTTGGGTCTTGAATGTTTATCTATATAAATTATAAAATATAGTATCAATATAGTACTTATTATAAATTATAGTATCGTTGAGTTAGTATTCTACGACACAAGTTCATAACTTACCGTGGGGCTAGCTCAATTTGTGTGATATGTCCCTATATATTTTTTTCTCATTATTATTTTCACAGGTATTTGCAGGTAACACCAAAGCTCGTGTCAACCGGGAAAACGCTCAAATAGATGATGCTGTAGATGTATATGTGAGGGTCGTCCAAGCGCAATTATTATCACGCTTATAAACAAGCCGTGTGGTTTCCGGCCTAGAAAGCAGGACCACTCCATTCTGTCCTATGGCTGTCGTAAGATGCCTCTTACGACTTAAGGGACAGGCACATCCTGTGCAACGTCAGCATTCCTAGGGTTGAAGTTAGGCAGGTGGCCAGTAGTAAAAATAAGGCGAAATTTTTCACAGTAATAAAAGTGTAAAAGACACATGCTGTCCAGACCTCACATAAAGTGAGATGAGGAGTGGGAGAAGAAACTAACCGAGGGGCTCTAGGTTCAATTTTCAGCTGGCATACGCCCGGATGACGAAGTTTTATCCGTATCTACAAAAGGTATATAAAATCTTTAGAATTTTCGTCGCAGGGAAAATGCGGACATCTTTCACCGGACTTAAAGGAAGAATGCAAATTTGTAGAGATTGTAAGGGTCCGGTCGGCGGATGGCGATAGTCCTTTGTACACTCGCATCGAAAATGGCTTGGCGGTCTGGAAGTCGCTGGTGTTGGAAGATGCTGAAATAACCGAGTTAAGGGGGTTTCTCTACCAATACGTGTAGCTGCGGCGTTGTACAGACAATGGCATCTTATAATGCTCCAGATGTCCTACTTCCTGCACTGTAGATGACTTCAAATTGCGGTAAATGATCGTGCAGACAAGGTCGCCCAATTAAAGTCTAACTTTATTATTGTACAGCCATTTTGGCTCGAAAAGAAGATATTTTTTTAATTGACCGAGCGAGCGAAGCGTCTCAGTTTCCACTGGCCCAAAATTCTTTTGTCTGTCTGTCTGCCTGTCTGTCTGTCTGTCTGTCTGTTCTCGCCTACAGGTCGCATTTCTCAACCGATTCTCATGAAATTTTGTGAGCAGGTTCGGTAATTATATAGATTTTTTTGTCGTGCCAGTTTTTCGAAATTTTTAAAAATGGCGGATATATGGGGGTCCGAAACTTAAAAAAGCTCATAACACAACTATTTGGAAAAAAAATCAAAAATGTCATTAGACTTTTTTGTTATTCTCATTAAGACGCAACTTTTTTGTCTGAACAACTTTTTTATACGATAAACTTGAACGTGTTTATAGTCGGCAATTTCTCCAAAAGTTGTCTGAAATCGATTTTCTGTATATTTATGAAAGAAGTTGAAGTACGTGAAGTGGGAGAGGGAGTGAAATTGAACAACTTTCCCTAAGAAACGAAAATCAAAATATGAAAAATATTTTTTGGCTTAAAGCATGATACTACTACTACGTATTACTTTTATAATTGAAAACTTTGAATCCTGAAATAAAAATTAAAAATAAATAAAAAAGATTTACATGCTATCCTGTGACTTGAACCCGGGCCTTATAGATGCTGGCCACACTTCTTAACATAAAGTTCGCATGTTTGTCTGCCATAATAGTTGAAAATAAGCGTCCTATTAAAATTTTGACCAATTGGTAACATAACAACTATGAAACCGGGTACTTAAACTTTGCCTCCCATTCACCCATGCCAAGTTCGCTATTCCGATATTTCCGATCTTGAAGAGGATCACTCCAACTTAGTTAATGTGTACAAAAGCATACTAAAAATGGTGCTCAAGGGCCGTGTTTCCATACAAGAGTAGTCCCGTGATTCCTCGCCGGATAGTACCAATACAGTAATGATGTTTTACTAAAAAAATCCGTATGTAAAATTTTTTTCATAATTTAATTATTTAAAGAAATATGAACATTCAAAAACATGAAAAATTGGTACGAATTTCCGTTGTGTTCAAACATCAAGAAAACAAATTTGGGCAATTATATAAGAAAAAGAAACGCAGAAGCACAGCCATAGCTAATGTAAAAAGAAATTAAATCGGTTAAGTTTTGGAGAAGAAATCAGAGGACTACGAAGCGTTAATTTTGTGTACTTTTTATAGGTATTTTCCGGCCGAGCTGCAGTTATCTCTATCGCACTCTGCGGGGTTTGTTTGGGCACGCGGCGCGACAGCAATAGATATTATAAATATATATTTTTCAATTCTCTCGAGCTTAGTGTTTCCTCTTAAAAAAAGGGTCTGGTCGGGTCTTCTGCTAAGGGGAATGTAGGTTTAAATATCCGTTTCTTCTGGTACCTAATTAAGAGCAGCGGAGATTGAGAAATGGTTACTGAAGGAAATCATCCTTTAGTCAATTAGCATATCAGTAACAGATATATTTTAGAGCACTGAAGGGAAATGTGGATGTTGGTTGTAAGGGCTCGCGAGGTCTACTGTTCTCGCAGAACCACTAGTTATTCTGGTTATGGAGGACACAATTATACTTATGCCCTTTGCCCCTTACGGAGGCAACGGACACCCCGGGGCCATTAGACCACGCCACGTTAAGAGTGTTGACCGTATAGGTGGAAACTTAAATCAAATACATAGGGATGATTTCCATGAATTGTAGAACTCAATGGTATAAATGGTCCGGAGGGTTGTTTTCCACATCGCTTATTGCCGGGATTCTTCAGACTTTCGTCCATTTACTCGATAGCTATTTATGATCTGCTTAGAGGAAAACAGTTGGTACATTCTAGGTTTTATACCCAAAGGGCCATAAATAACCCTATTACTAACCGATACCATGTACATTTTCACAATATATGTATATCTATTCCGAGCTCTAACAACAAACAGAAAAATAAAAGCTAAATGGGGTGTTGAAAGCAAGAAACGTGTCTGTTGGCGTGTTTTCTCGATCCGTCAAGGTTCCTGCTTATTTATGACTGAGACGCCAAAACACAGACAATTAAAAACAATGTTAGTGTTTGACAGGTTTTGGTTAACCTCATTAGTAAGGCCGCTTGTCACTGCATGCATTCCTTTCCATACAATTAAACCAACAATACACTCGACAACATTTTCTCCCTCTGATTTAAATATCAGAGATCGAGATTTTGTTGGTGACTGTACCATGGAACGTACCTGCTATCAGATGCTTCCAGTCGCCGCGTCCGCACAAAACTGACGAGTTCTTTATCAACCTTACTAGGGGACATTTGTTGGCAGTTTTACTTTCAAAAGATACATATTTGCTCGACTGCTGAAAGGAAGAGAATTATTTGTAAGAAAATGTTTTATGTTGACAGTGTTTTTTACCCACTGCTTCAAAGATATTCGAATTATAGAGATTCTAGCTGTTGCTTGTGTGTTCATCCACGTAGATTTCCAATTTAAAAGGCAATATCATCCATCATAATGATTGATTTAAACATACAATTTGTATACCAAAGAAATAAACGGGTTTATATCCATGGTGGTTATTGGGTGGAAAACGGAATCAAAATAGTGTTGGGTTGCTAGCCGGATCGCCTATTAACATGATTCCTCAGATTTTACCCATTCCCTCGATCGGCTGCGTCGAAAGGGCCGGTTTTTTATTAAAGTCGGTTATACATAACACCAAAATAACACGTCGTTATATAATACACGGAGCCAGCTGAAAACAATTCATACATCAGCAGTCGTGTTTACTCATATAACTAGGTCATACGATCCACACTTTGTACTATTTCGGCCTTATTATAAACAATGCCAATGATTTATACTTTGAGCTCTGTGCTACTTGATTTACCACAGTTGTACACGAAGACTTTAGAAGAAATAGACGCGGCAATATTTTATTTATCTACTATACTCAGTTTGTTTAGGAATTTAAAAACACGTTAATAATCTTGATACGTCTTTTTATTAAAATGTACACTTTTAAAATCAAAATCTTTACACTGTACCAATTCAATGAGAAAGTAATAGTAATTTCATAAAATTCAAGTAAAATGCAAATATTTAGATTTAGTTTCCACTGCAGAAGCATGACCCTCTCTGTACTACCGGAGCCATACTTGGCCAGAGCAGACAGAGGATTTGGCCTACACTCTCCTCGCTGGCCAGACGGGTTGGAGAGGTGTCATTGATGTTTATGAGCTTGTATTTATTTAGATTTATAAAGTGTATTTCAAAAAAAAGACGTATCAAGATTGTTTACATGTTTATAAATACCTTAACAAACAGAGTATAGCCAATTACCAATAGGTAGACTACATAATTTAGTAGAATTGTCTTCCAATTTTCGGGCTTTATTTTATTTAGTTTTTATTAGGGAATAACAAATGGTTATAAAATAAATAATAAATAAATAAATAAATATATACGGACAAATCACACAGATTGAGCTAGCCCCAAAGTAAGTTCGAGACTTGTGTTATGGGATACTAACTCAACGATACTATATTTTATAACAAATACATATATAGATACACATCCAAGACCCAGGCCAATCTGAAAAAGATCATTTTCCATCTTGACCTGGCCGGGGATCGAACCCGGTCACTCCGTGTCGCAGGCAGGCGTGTTGACCGCTTGCGCCACGGAGCTAGTAAAATACAAAACGTGTACATAATTTTACAACTAACGTTAGAGAGTTATTAGAATAAATAGGCTAGTTTCCTGGGTCGTAATAATAACATAACAATTAGTCCGTCAGTTAGATAATCAAAAGATATTGGACACGTATTTTTTCTTTTGTCAAATAAACGATAAATAATAAAGATAAAGCGCGTCAAAAGTTCAGGAGTGGGGGCTCGTGACGTCAAAGTTTGCTAAAAATTGTAGCAAACTATGACGTCACACGGAACTTCAAAGGGCTATATCTTTATAATTTTTTGTTTAATCTACAAAAGAAAAAATACGTGTCCAATATTTTTTGAATATCTAACTGACGGACTAATAATATTTTTTTAGGAAACTAGCCTATTATAATAGAGAAAAAAAAATAAGAAAATTAATACATGGAATAGCTCGGTTAGAATTAAGTACATATTAATTAAATTTGGTTTACATTAAAATACAGATATGAAGAACAACTAAAATTAGTTGCAAATGAAGACAAAGAAAGAAACAAAATATTTTTGAAGGGGCTTAGACCAGCTAAACTAGCGTCACCCTCTATTTTATTCTTCTAGTCCTAGACCCGATCAAATTTTATTTATTTATTTATTTATACTTGATATTTAACAAAAAAAAAGGTATATGACAGTACAAAATAAACTTAGCTTAAGTTTTTCTATGCACTGAACATTCGTCGCAGGGATATAATACTTATTCTTACATAACAAGTTTACAACAGATAAACTAAATAAAAATATACACAATAAAAATTGGTTAGCACTTATCTACGCTACGAACGAATGTACTTATATCTATCGATATCGCATCTGCTCGTATTTTATCCAAACTCTTATTATGACAAAATATAAGAAAATATTCTGTACTTCGGTAGTGAATGGCTTGTAATATATTAGTAATTTACTACCGAACTACAGTCTCATAAGACAATAATTTATTGGAGAATTGGATGAAGCAAAACGAGACAGGACTCCGAATTGACTTGAAGCAAGAACACATTTTTTGTATAAATGTATGCTCTAATTTCATTTTGAACGTGTGTTGGTTTTATATAATTTATAAGTTTGTTGAGCATTAAAATCGATTTATTTGTAGAAATATTGTAATAAATAATAATTTCATTTATTATAACACTAGCTTTCACCCGCAGCTTTGCTTGCGTCAACGTTGTTCCCTCGGGAACAGTACTTTTTGCTGAGATGAAAGGTAGGTACAAGTTTCTTACTCTAAAAAACTTGTATGCAAAATTTTATGATGATTGGTTCAGTAGTTACGGCGTGAAAGCGTAACAAATAAACTCACTTTCGCATTTATTAAGTAAGGAAGGATAAGGATTCACGTTAAATTAGTTTTAAAATACCTAAAAAAAACAAACTTGCTGTACTTAAAATAATGTTTTCGACATCTATGTTTCCTTTACAGCCAATAAACAAGACCTGCTGCTCCTCCCGTGCATACTAAAAAATAGAACGCCAAGGTGTTATTGAAAGAATTCGGAGGGTCAACTCAAACTGGTCGTGTATTACCCAAAATACTGACTGGCGAGGCCGCCTCTTGTTTGTAAGAAAACCACGTGCGTTACGATCCTACTTCAACACGTTTAGTTTACTAATACGAACTGCTTTAAGAATTTACTATTTGCGTTTTATTCTCAAGGATGTGTTTTAAAAAGATATCCTTGAATCTGATGCTTTGTTATGAAGTAAGTTTTAAACCTTCACATCGAGTTGGGGCGTTATGGCGTTTTATGTATGTAAAGGCACGGTTGGAGCTTGAAATTCTGGAGGTAAAGTTTGTCAAGTACCTAGATGTCACATTTAGGTTTTAAAGGACTGTTGTAGTTCATTAGCGCCGTTAGATATCAGCAAAAAAAAAATGCGTTACCGTTGGCCATTCTTTTTGACGTGATTACGTCTTATAAATCGACTAGCTGTTGTCCGCGACTTCGTCCGCGGCAATTTAGGTTTATATGATTAATTTGTTTTTTTATTAGTATAGATGAATAATTTTCCCCCGTTTTCAAAACATTGTTTTTTGATGCTTCGCTCCTATTGGTCGCAGCGTGATGATTTATAGCCTAAAGCCTTCCTCGATAAATGGACTATCCAACACAAAAATAATTTTCCAATTTGACTACTGGTTCAATTGGAAAATTATTTTTGTGTTGGATAGTCCATTTAGCACGAGATCAGCACGTTCAAACAGACTAACAAACTCTTCAGCTTTATAATATTAGTCTATACTTCTATATGTACGCCGGCTGCACGCACTAGAAATGAGAAGTTCCGTGTGCAAGCGCGAGCGCAAAATAAGCGATAGAGAGAGAGGCACGATCGGCCTAAGCGTTCGGCTTGTGATTAGTTGTGATACATCTATCTCCCTTCCACCGTTACCACGTAAAATAATCGACCGACTTTACTTTTGGCCAACTGCGCCTTTGAGCCAGGACTTTGAGGCAATTGCGCCTTTTTAGAAAATAAATAAAATTTATTTGACAAAAATTTTTTTTTTAAATTACCTGTATAACTATTCCGTCTTACAAAATTGCATTTTTGTCCAAAACATAGATGCTTCGCGCTTGCTCGTTCGATTATAATGAGCTTAACGCAATTATTAACGTAATCTCCATATCGTCTTGATGATTTTTAAAGATATTTCATTTTTATCCAATGCCAGTTTCCCAATGAGTAATTCTGTCAGTCTGTCTATGACCTTTTTACGCTACAACCACTGAACGATAAAATTTACAAAAGATTAAATTTGTTATGGAGATAGTTTTTAGGGACATAGAGTGTTTAGGGGTCATAGGGATCCTTCATGCCAGAAAAGGGTAGGTACTGTGCTCCAGAGACCTACACTCACGCGAGCGGAGCCGCGGACTAAGCTAGATACTATAAGAGTTTAAAATTTAAGAAATCTTAATGAATGGGGAATGCAGCTAGTGTTTTTTGGCACTTTGCCACACGGGCAACACCCTAGTTTAGATTTTTAGTTTTATTTTGTAGTTTTTAAGTTGGTTTATACTATTCGTAAATGTAAGATTAATTCAAGTTCCTTTTAAATAAAAATTAAACATTAAAAGAAATCTTTTAATACGTATATTTTTATACATATCTTTTAAATTTTTTTGAATCATATAGTTAGCTATAATTAATATTAGTTGGCTTAGTTTATAACTATTATCCTTGCGTAATATGGAACACTAAGAAAAATATAGAAAAACATAGTAATTTTCTTTTTCCCGTAAAACAATTGTCCCTTGCCCTTCCAAATAAAGTTTATTTCAATCACATAAAAAATTGAAAACCCAAAACCCCGAAACCCGGACCCCATTGGGTCTGGATCCCATCTTGATTTGATTGAGGGACCTTCGTTTAACGATAGCGCATAATGTGAAATGTAGTGTATTATGTATGAGACTCAGGAGAAAATTATTTGTGCGGGGCATAAAATAAAAGAAAATATTTCTGGGAACGTCATTTATGTAACTTGTGCTCTTTCAAGTTTAAAGTACACCAAAGCTTATAAGTTTAGTTTTCATTCATAATATTGTTGTTTGCGTATTTAATCGTATAAAAAGGGGCCTCAATATTTTCTTCTCTTTTTAATTTTAAAAAGAGAAGAAAATATATAAATTAAAAAGACCACCGGCTTAACGTGCCTTCCGAAGCACGGAATCATCTTTATTATCAGACAATCAGGTGATTCAAGCCTGCAATGTCCTAACCAAACTGGAAACGACTAAACAAAGTATGCTTCCGGTGGGAATCGAACCCACGACCGGTCAACAGGCAAACGCCTTAACCACTTGACCACGGAGGCTGTTGACGAGTCCACCAGGCTGACGAGACCAAAGTTAAAGAAAAATATTTTACAACCAGCAGCGAGCTGTCTTCCTCACGAATCGCTGAATATACTAAAATTGGAATCAGTTAGAAACCCTCTAGTCGTCGTCTCTTCTGCTCTAAGCACTGAATTCTCCCATCGGTTTTTCTGCTTCTTTGGCCCTTTCCTTTACAATAAACTCCACAGTATGCTCAACATGTTCTCTCTTCCTAAATTCTCCTGTAAATCTATCGTCTTATCATACTTGAAAACCCTTAACTATTAAGATACAGAAAAGGCTTTCTGTAAAAGGAGTAGGCACTCCTTCCACTAAGATAAAAAAAAACCCTTCCTTCAAAATTAGAGTATATTATATTATGAAAACTATTTCATGTTATTATTATTGTTATTAAGCGCACTACTTTGTAACTTACTATAGTCATTTTGTTGTTGGACAATCAAGAAGTGAGAGGACTGGAGATCTGTGCCACAGGCCTAGCCTTTTTCGGGCTCCAGTCTCCATCAATCTGATTTTATACCACCATGTTACCTTGTTATATAAAGAGAAAAATAAATATATTTTTATCTTAAGTTTTGCCCAGAATCAATGTTATAATCAACTCGACCTGTGTGGCTTAGTAGTACCGCAAGCAGGTCTCACTCGACCCGTGTGGGTATCAAAAACATACCTTCGGGCGGCGTCACCTTCGGAGATGAAATCCGAACAAATCCGGTAGAAACGATGTTTAGTCATATGTATTTATCGACTTCAAAGAATTATGAATCGTATGTTCAGAGCTATAAGTATAAAATTGATTTGTTGTAGTATCTAAACTAAAAAGGGCTGCGTTCTGACGCGAGCTAAATTACACCGTATCACTTAGTACATAGAGTTGATATTTCTTCAAATATGACCAAGAATAAGTACAATTAATCTGTGCCGCACAGGACACGTGACCTGATCGAAAATTCGTAAGACGGACACATGACGTGATGCCCCCGCAAAGGCAAGTTTTCACTTCTGCCGGCACTCCTGGAGTGTAACCCATTTCTGATGACGAGACTCGTTCTCTCATTCTTCTCGTTGCGACCACGATGGATATAACTCCATTAAAATGTCAACGGAAACAAATAATAAAAAGGTTCGTGCTAAGTCCCGTTTATATATATATAATTATAGCTATCTAGTTCTAGGCAAATTAATTGGTTAGTTACGATCGAGATGAAGCTGTGATGGTCATGATCACACCCGAGCACGGATTGCGTCAGCCGAGGCCACCGTGCAATTGGGTTTAGGATTCCGCCGGCAGTCGGTAATGGATTCTTTTCTAGCTTTTAATACATTTTTACAGAAAAAGTATTTAAAGTTAAGATACGGAACTAAGCATGGCATAAAAAGATTGATTTAAAGGTATTTTATTTTACATTCATACAACAGCTGTCTTGCTGGTTAAAACGCAAGCCTGCGACACGAGGGCACGGGTTCGATCCCCGGTCAGGTCAAGATGGAAAATGATCTTTTTCAGATTGACCTGGGTCTTGGATGTTTATCTATATATGTATTTGTTATAAAATATAGTATCGTTGAGTTAGTATCCCATAACACAAGTCTCGAACTTACTTTGGGGCTAGCTCAATCTGTTTGATTTGTCCGTATATAATTATTTAACAGGTAATCTACATAACTCTTATCATTTCCTCCTATTCCTATTAGTCTTTTTCTGTCTACTTTCTTGTCAGTCGTCAGTTCTTGTTGTAGTTTCTTTAGCATTTTTCTCCTTGCAGTTTTCAGGGGCTGCGTACAACTCATCATCATCATTTCGATGAGGTGTCATGTTCAATCGATCATGCACACCCTGGTGTCAGAGTTCTTCGGAACCGCCTCTTGGCCTCTGACGTGGTCCCTTTATTGACTACCAGATAGCAGCCGGGACTAACGGCTAAGCGTGCCTTCCGAAGCACGGAATGAACTTTATTATCAGACAAGCAGGTGATTCACGCCTGCAATGTCCTAACCAAACTGGCAACAACTAAACAGAGTATGCTTCCCGTGGGAATCGAACCCACGACCCCCGGGGCTCCAGGCAAAATTTAGGTGATATGTTTTAAAACTTAACGATGTTTACGATTTTAAGTTTTTACTATGGAACTTACAATTTGACGAATCTCAACAATAATTATTAATAAATATCAATTTATAAATATGTAGTATTCTACATTTCAATTTTTTTAACCGACTGTACCTTTTTTACTGTTTGTTACTTCAGAACGTGCCTCTCTATCGCTTGTTCCACGCTTTCGCTTGCACACGGAACGTGATATTTATTCGTGCATGCAGCCGGCGCTCATCGATTTGTAAGACGTTGTCACGTCAAAAACTTGAATACCACAATTCCTTATTGACATTTTTATATGTTCTACAACATTTAATCTGTAATTAGACAAAGGTACAATAAACACAAACACAGAATTGCAATAAAAAAGGTAAAAAACGAAAAAGAAAATTAGGTTAAATTTATTTTTTACCTTTTTTTCTTACAATTTTGCGTTCCATTAGGGATTCTGATTCCCAGATTTCAATATAGTTAGGGGTTCCAAATCACTTTGTATGTTACATTAAGTATTTTTTCTCATTTATCACCAGAATACGTAACGAACAATGAGTTACTGTAACAATAGTCACAGCGTTACGAAGTAATTTGTGCAGAAGTCACGTATTTTAGCTTGATAAGGATAAGAGAAAATTCTTCGAACTCTGATTGACGTAAGGCTGGGACATGCTAAATCACTATTACGTTCTGAATGATAAGTTGTCATAAAGGACTTGAATTAAGAACATTAAATAAATTAAAATACAACAATCCTTTTTATTGGGAAAAAAAATAAGAACTAGGTATAACCAGCCAGTGCTAAAAAATTAAAAATGAGTTAGGAAATTAGAAGTTATTGTAGATAAAAAACTGAAAACATACATAGGAATCCTGAAAATTTTATACTTCTTTTTTTGACAGTTAAGTAATTACATTTTCAATAAAGCGTTAACAATAAGTTGCATTCAGCGTTTACCAATAAATAACTCGCGCTAGTGATGTGCCGAAGAGAAATTCTCTGGTCTCATGTATCTCACGGAAATTTGCGGGCAATTTCCAATAATTCTCGAGAATTTCTTTATAATTTACGCACTTGAGAGAAAGAAGAAGACCTTTTCGGGCAAAAAGTCAGACCCGTACTTACCGTTCTCGAAAATTCGCTCGGCACAACACTACTCGCGCCCCAAATTCCCATAAAATAGGTTTAAAGCGTTTATTTCTCATAAGAACAATACATTGTTTACTTAAATGAGAACGTACAATCCTTATCCTTACTAATCCTTACTAATATTATAAATGCGAAAGTGAGTTTGTTTGTTTGTTTGTTACGCTTTCACGCCGTAACTACTGAACCGATCATCATGAAATTTTGCATACAAGTTCTCTGCAGTGCGGAAAAGGACATAGGCTACCTTTTATCCCGGGAAAAAGTACTATTCCCGAGGGATCGACATTGACGCGGGCGGAGCCACGGGCGAAAGCTAGTTCCAAATAATTAGTAATCATAAACATGTTAGTACGGTAATTATACTTACATTACAAGTATTAGAAAATTATTAATATGTCAAAATCACCTCCAATAAAATATGTGCAGACTTCTTTTAGAAACTTTGATCAAAGTTTCTAAAAGAAGTCAATTTATTTTTAGTATTTCGTAGTTGGTCCATTATGGGAAGTTGTCCAGTATCATGGACTGGGCATGCCCCTTAAATATTATTTCATGTTGTTACAAACTGAATAAGCATCATCAATACTAATAATTGAATCTGTAAAGTTTGGTTATAGTAAGTTACTTTGTTTCCAGAGATATCGTGTTTATAAAGTGCCTGAAAAGGCCTATTTTCTGAATAAATCTTTGAATCTTTGAATCTATAATCTCTAATACATGATAGGAAATTTACGTTTTTTAGATAAGTTTTCTCTATGTATAGAATACTCTTAAATGATTTAACTGGATTTTATGAAACTTGGAAGATAAACATTTAGGCCCCCATACAAATGTACGCGAACGGAGTCCCGGGCACAGCTGGTCTTTTATAAATTATTTATAGTATCTTTGAGTTAGTATATCACGATACAAGTTCACAAATCACAGTAGGGCTAGCTTAATCTGAGTATTGGGTCAGAATCAATTTAATATTTTTTCTGAAAAAAAAAAAGCAGCGGCTTGTACTCCGGAAGTGAAAACTCGTGTCCGTCTTACGAATTTTCCATCAGGTCACGTGTCCTGACGCGAGTTTAACATTTTTTACCCATCCCAAAAAGTGCACAACGCCGCTAAAAAAGATTTTACTTCATTATATAGGTAAGATATTTTTTGTAATAATTTGCTATAAGATATATTCACGACGAGTCGGACCGGCCTGTGCAAACAGTTAGTATTGGAAATCCTTGGGGGAGGGCTATATTATATGCCCAGCAGTGGACTACTTACGGCTGATATAATAAAAATAAATATGAAATAATGAAAATGAAACTATAAAATTGATACGGAACACCAATTCATCGTATAAAGCTTAAACTCGTATTTTTTATTGTTTCGACATACTTCAAGGCTTTTAAATTTGATTGTTGTTTTTATGTTAAAGTGTATCGCGTTACGATCTACTTACTATTCACTTTTGATTTTATGGAGTTATTTTGAGAGTCGGTTTTTGAAAAACAATGTTTTGCAAGTATAACTAACTAGCTGTGTCCCGCGACTTTAGCCGCGAAGGTTTCATCTCATCGTCTATCCGGGCCCTTCTATATAATCATGATCACCTCAGCCGAATATACAGCCGAAAATACAGCCTCCGTGGTCCAGTGGTTAAGGCGTTTGCCTGTTGACCCGGGGGTCGTGGGTTCGATTCCCACCGGAATCATACTTTGTTTAGTTGCTTCCAGTTTGGTTAGGACATTGCAGGCTTGAATCACCTGATTGTTTGATAATAAAGATGATTCCGTGCTTCGGAAGGCACGTTAAGCCGGTAGTCCCGGCTGCCATCTGGTAGTCGTTAAAGGAACCACGTTAGAGGCCGAGAGGCGGTTTCGAAGAACTCTGACACCAGGGTGTGCACGGTCGATTGACCGTGCCACCTACTCGAAATGATGATGATGTTGATCACCTCATATGATTCGGAATCCGGGATGGTATTTTTAACTTCTGATATAATATCCGGCATTTAGATGTCAATACAATTTAAAATTTATCGACGCCCCGAGCTCTGCACTAAGCGCGAGGAGTTATAACTTAATATAATTATATTAACTGTTTCTATTAAGCTAAGTAAAACGAATTTCTAAACCTAAAGGTTGATCCAGGTCAGAAGTTCCAGCTTCAAGGACGAGGTCTTTCGACGAATCAGACTCGGCTGGGCAGCGTTCGGGAAGCTCCGCAGTGTCTTCTCATCCAAAATACCTCAGTGCCTAAAGTCGAATGTATTCGATCAATGTGTGTTACCAGTGATGACATACGGCTCAGAAACGTGGTCCTTTACTATTAGGCCTCATAAGAAAGCTCAACTCTCAAGTTCGTTCAATTAGCTATAGAGAGGGCTATGGTCGGCGTTTCTCTGCGAGATCGAATCAGAAACGAAGATTTTCCGTAGAAGAACAAAGATCACCGACATACCTCAGCGGATTAGCTCTTTGAAGTGGCAGTGGCGGGGCACATAGCGTGAAGAATCGTTGGCCAATGGGGCAGAAAGGTGCTCGAATGGCAACCACGTACCGGCAAGCGCAGCGTTGGACACCCACCGACAAGGTGGTCGGGCGACCTAACCAAGGTCGCAGGAAGACGCTGGATGCAGGCCGCTTCCAACCGGTCATATTGGAAATCCTTGGGGGAGGTCTATGTCCAGCCGTGAACTTCTTGCGGCTGAAATGATGTTGATGATGATGAAACCTAAAGGTAGGGGAAAAAGGGGTAATGGGAGTCAGCGGGCAATCGCGGTCAGGTGCCTCTAAGCAAAACTAAACGTTCGATACCTAGGTAGATGACATGTTTAGCTTGCTCTGTACCCGATGCCCATTGTACGAATGACTCGCACTAGTAGCTCCACGCGTTTTTGAGTGACAATTATGTTTCGTTTTCACGCCTCGCTGGTGTAAATTTTCGTCAAAACGACTATGGATAGATTTATCCTTGATATTCAAAATTTTAATAAGCATATTAGATTGCGATTAAAATTATTTTGTGTATTTAAATTTTACAGTTAACATGCAGTATAGATTTTGGTAATGGGAGCCAAAGAGCCCGCTAGTAATTACCATTACCCGCAAAAATATTCTTGCTTTTTTTCGCTTATAGATGCCGATATTACAAGTCAAAAAAACCAAATAGGCTAGCTGATCACCTGGTGATTGCACTGGATGGCATACTGCCGAATGTAATGTCTGCGATTGTTTGACTTTGATTTCCCACATGTCTGATTCCCATTGTACTGAGGTTAGTGCAATGGGAGACAAACTTGTTTTTTTTTAAAACGCGGAAATATATCCAAAGTTGATTCCCAAAGTGGTGAAAAGTGATATAAACTAGTAGATAAATAAGTAAAGTCTATTATTAAACAATTTTAATAAAGATATTATTTGGAAATAAGCTTTTATTTGATAGCTCGCTTAAGCGACTCCCATTACCCCTTTCTCCCCTACCTTTAGACGTGGAAATTCACATATATTTATATATGAATTTTCAAAACAATAAATATATGACCCTCATTACTTTAGCTAGAGAGCCCAGAAACTATAAGTAATATATACAACTCAATCCCAGCTCTCGATACCCTTGAAAACGCACCCTCAAATAGTCGCTGGCACCCTTTTATCAAACACCGTAAGGGCGGCAAGCTCAGCGATCCCTTCGAGTGCTGACGTCAGCGTGGACCCTTCACGAGGGATCAATTCGTTTATTAAACGTTGTAACGTGATTTGTTCGTAAAGACTTAGTGGCTCAGTAGTCTAAGAGTGTGACCAATAAGCGCAAGGTCCCCGGTTCAAACCCGAGCCCAATCTGTACCTGAGTTTGCAAAGCAATTTGACTCTAGTATATAGTATGTTTACATCTAAATTTAAAACAGTGGCTGTGACATTAGGACGGACAGACAGACATGACGAATATATAAGGGTTCCGTTTTTTGCCATTTGGCTACGGAATCCTAAAAATGAATTATATCATTCACATTTTATTTATTTACATATTATATTTTGTTTTGTCATATACTTTGTGTTTACCGCCAAATATTTTCAACAAGTTACTGTTACTTCATTGTTAAATAAAATAAAAATAAAACTTCAGAAAGTTCTTAAACCGTTTGAAACTATATTACTAATTCAATTGTGGCTCTATTAACGAAAAGAAAATATCAATTACACTATCACTAGTTTTATCTTTCATACCGGAAATGGTTTAATTTCAACTTCAAATAACCCGAATGGCTCCCCGGAGCCTGCGCTGTTATTTACCAGCATGGCGGACTTCCGGCGGCCATTTTATGAAAATAAAAACAACTGTGTGGCGCAGTCAGCTTTTATTTTGTTTATCTTTGCTGCATAGAATTTTTCTATCATTTTTTGTACACTGTGTGACAGGGGAAATGGGTGATTTGTTTCTACATGACTGTTCATAGATCTCGTCAAGCTCAGGTCTATATAGGAGCTAAAAGGCCACATTTAGTAAGTTGGTAGGCATGAAGGTGAAAGTCGGAATCAAAATAGATATTGGTAGAGTAGAGTGATTAGCAACTAATTACTCTACTCTACTTAAGCTTAATTCATTTTTTCTAGTAGCATAAATGGACCGGCTCGTCCAGGGAAATACCACACCCTCACAGAAAATCGACATGTGAGTAGAAACTTTACCGCTTCTATGCTTCGTTCGGTGAGTGAGAGGTTCGGAAAAGCCGGCAACGCTTCTCACACTCCCTGCCGATTTGTCTATGGGCAGCGTTGATCGCTTACCAACAAGTTACTTGCTTGTTTGCCGGCCTATATCATTAAAACACAAAGTGGGCAAGCTGTACCACTTGCCCTCCAACATCACTGCACCCACTCTACTCTACCGCGCACTTTACCTTTTAGGACAAGTACTGCTGACGTTCGCAGCGTTCTCACTCTACTAACAAACATAAATTTACGTGTAGACCTCCTTTAGCCAAACTGGTCGAGTAATCCGAATCAGTAGAGTGGCTAGTGAGTTTATTGTAGGATATTCTTCTCAGCTCTGTACTTAATTAACGTAAGATTATCAACGTGTACCAATACTAATAAATATATCGTATTTATTGAGGTCCCATAAACCTTTTCGACAATACAAGAGAAATCTCCGCAACACGGCATAAATATTAATATACGTTAAAATTGCAGTAACAAAAACATACAAAGCCAGTATTTTATCAACAATAACTTTCTCTGAGGCACAAAATAAATATAGTACAGAAATAGCTTCATGTACAAAGTCCAGTTGGAAAGGACATCGGACAATAGATGTCATGGCGGGTGGGGTTCTAACTTATGTCTTCCGTGTTAGACAATATTTTAAGTTAAAAATATGTGATTAAAAGAATATCACGGGTAGGATCGTGATAATTTTTTTTCACATGGGTATTTTCAACTGTAATTTTGTACTGAAAATTTGAGTGCTATGTACTTAAATGTTTTATTATTGTGTATAGTTCAATTTCAATTAATATGACGTGTGCATGGTTTGCCAATATTTATAAAGAATTGATTATAGTTATTTAATATTTGATTTGCAAGTATCAGATACTAGTTTGTCAAAAACGGTAACACTATTAGTTGGGATGGAATGATGATCTATGGAAACTGAAACATAAATGACTTTCATTTGACAATTTGGTGGCGAAAATTTGATGTTGACTATCGATAACATTTTCTGTAAAAAGTTCACTAAATTAAAGGAATAAACTTTAAGTGTCACGGCTAGAATTTTTAGGTTATTCTAACTAGTTAGTGGTATTATTCAGTGAGTTAAACCTAAATCGTCACTTCCGTACTTTCCTTAATTTGTGTCTGTGTCGTGAGAGAAAAGGAAATAAACGGAATAATAAAAGCTTGTACGCAATCTTCTCATGCATGGAGGTTGTAAAGATAAGCTCGGAGAGTTGTGTATACTGGCGGCAGGAATATGTGCTGAAAGAAAGGACATCGTATCTACTTTATTAAAAATACTTTCATCTATTTGTACTATACTTCTATACTATTTGTATTATTTTTATAACGAGAAAGGATTATATTGCGCGTTTGACTATAATGGATAGCCTTAATGAATTTAAAAAGATTTTTTCACATTTAGCGAGTAAATGCTAATCAAGTCAAAATAAAAAGAAAGTAATATTAATGCGGACGAAGTCAAAGCTAGTTATGAAAACCTACAGTTTGTTTCGTTTTTGCTGCCATGTATTGAAGTGGCAAGCACTGGTGCCAGGATTTACAACCTATCTGAAGGATCTGACGTAATAGCAACTATGACCAATGATTAAGTTCGCAAAGATGCTGAAATATTTTTATTTCACTCCTTTATTTGGGCCTTAAAATTAGTATAGACATGACAAAAATAATGAATGTCGAAGTTGTGCCTCAACCAGTATCTGTTGGGGACTCCATTTTTGAAGCTGGGCGGGGCACATAGAGCGTCAAAGCGATGGCTAATGTAACGAAAAGTTTCTCGATTCGAATGGCGAACACGTACCGGCAAGCGCAGCGTTAACACCAACCACTTGGTCAGACGAATTGAAGGCTTCCAACTGTATTAGAAAACCCTTGATGGAGGAGGACGCAGATGATAATGTCGTCGACCCAAGTGATTCACAGGGGGACGTTGAGCTCCTCAACAATGAAAATCCTTAACAAATGGAACTTACAACAATTTATTTCATGCTGGTCTAGGAGAATAGAAAAAACATAGAATGTGCCAGCTGCTTCTCTTCTCGCGCAGATCGTCAAAAGCTGATCGAGAGATTGGGCTAAAATCTGCGGAATCAAGGTGATGCGGCTAGCAACCCATCACTATTTTGATTCCGTTTCCATCACACGCCCACCAACATGCTAAATGTGGACATAAGGTCTTATAGACCTAGGCTCTGTCTACGCCGCAAGGGAAAAAGACGTGATACTATGTATGTATGTATGTAATTGTACAACAATTACAGTGCAAATTTTGGGTTAAAAATAGTATAATTTGTTCATTATGGTCATTGATATGGTAAACGTCCTATTTATTAAAACTTTATTGTACCAAAGCAAAACACTTTTTTTACAATTGGCGGACTTAATGCTATGAGCATTCTCTCCCAGTCAACCTTAGGGATAAACCGAGAAATTTGTACGGCGCAAAAAAGTGAACAATTTAAATATGTTCGAATATAAACTTATACGATATATACTAATACATACATATACTATCTACATAAAAATATATACTTAAATATACATATATAAATACATATTGATGATGAATACAGAGAGAAAGTCAGATGAACTTTAAGAAGATAGTGAGTTAAATAAATGACAGTGAACTTTTCTTTTGAATGTAAATCTAGTAGAAATTGCTTTTATGTCAACGGGCAAAGCATTCCAGAGTCGTGAAGCATGGAGACTGAAAGAATATGACATAAAATTAGTCCGAAAGAGGGGAGTAAAGAGTAGACGAGTATTAGTAGAACGAAGCTGCCGATCATGCGTGTCAGACAGAAACTTGAATTTACATTTTAAGTAATCAGGAGAATGAGAGTTATTTAGAATGGAAAAGAGAGTGCAAAGTAATCGAAGCTGTCTATGTTGACGGATGGGAAGCCATTTAAGCTCAGAACGATATGAAGAAATGTGATCGTATTTTTTTAAACAGAAAATAAAGCGTATACAATTATTAATAAGTCGATCAAACTTATTGAGAAGATCTCCATTGAGATCAGGACAACACACATCAGCATAGTCGATAATCGGAAAGATTAAAGTTTTTACAAGAAAAATCTTCGTTTTCAAAGGAAGGAAGTTCCTAAGACGGTTGAGTTGTTGGAGTGTGGCAGTAACAGAGCGACTAATTTCTGCTATATGAGTGATCCAGCCAAGTGTGGAGTCAATGTACAAGCCGAGATCTTTAACTGATTTGCAAAAAGGGATGGCATTGTTGTCAAACGTCACAGGCAAGACAGTGCTAAAATCTATTTGACTAATTTGCCTAGTGCTACCTACAATTATAGCCTGGCACTTAGAAGGGTTAACCTTTATACCGAATTCATTGGACCAGGACAGTATCGATGCTAAGGCAGAGTTGACAGTAGCAACGCTCGAATTAATATCCTCCACCGGTGACTGCGCATAAATTTGCAGATCGTCTGCATAGAAATGAAAAGAGCAACCAATTGAAGAAGAGAGAAGATTTATGAAAAGTGAAAAAAGTAAGGGTGACAAGATTCCACCCTGAGGTACTCCCGTAGAAAGAGATTTCCACACCGAAAGTTCGCGGTCCATACGAACAGCTTGCTGCCGGTCGCGGAGATATGCAGAAAACCAATCAACTACTGAGGGCGAGAATTGCAGATGTTGAAGGATGGCAAGGAGAATATCGTGATCAACCATATTGAAAGCGTTAGAAAAGTCAATTAAAACAAGAGTGGTGACCAACGTCTTCTCCATGCCCAAACGAATATCCTCGGTAACTTTAAGAAGCGCGGTAGCTGTACTGTGCCCCTGGCGAAATCCAGACTGAAAGGGAGTAAGGAGAGAGTTAGAGAAGATAAAATCAGACACCTGAGCATGTACTACAGCTTCAAGAATTTTAGATAGGAAGGGCAGTATAGATATTGGTCTGAAATTATTCAAAGATTGCGGAGAGGAAGTTTTAGGGAGGGGAATGATGAAAGCTTTTCGCCATAAGGAAGGAAATGTTCCAGTAGTCAATGAAAAATTAATTATATGAGTTAAAGTTGGAAGGATAATATGAAGTATGTAAGTAACCATTTGGCGACTCACATCATCGCACCCTAGCGCTTTAGACTTAATGGACAGAATAATCTTACAAATCTCATCCTCAGTTGTTGGAGAAAAGCAAAAGGAGTCAATGTGAGGTTTGGCCATAGAAGCAATTTTAGAAATGGTTGTCAATTTTACAGTGGGGTCAAGAGAACAAGTAGGAGAAAAATGATTATTAAAATCCTTTAGAGAAAATTTTAAAGTTGAAGATGTAGTATTTTTATTTTTTGCCAGACCTTGTGAACGGAGAAACTTCCAAATTTCGGCCGAAGAAGATTCGGTAAGACTATCACAGAAATATTTCCGTTTGGCTGCTCTAACCATACCATTACAGCGATTGCGCGCGACCTTGTATGCTGCCCAGTTCCCATCAGTTCTGTCTCGCTTAAAAGAGCGAAACGCTCGATCCCTCCGCGACATGGCGATGCGAATGCCCCGTGTAATCCACGGAGAAGGCGGGCGTTTGATTTTAATAGCCTTAAAAGGAGCGTGAATATCGTAGAGGGCAATTATTTTAAAATTCAATTTAGCTACCTTGTCATCGATAGTTGTTGCTTCGATTGTATCAGAAAAATCCAAATTAGCTGCATCACTCAACAACTTTTCACGATCTATATTTGCCATGTTACGCATCCATACAATAGAGGGCTTGGCCTTAGGAGGTTTCAACTTATATGAAAGAAAAAGAAGGTCATGTTTTGAAAAAGCGGGTGCAGGTACTTGGCCATGCTTAAAAACAAGATCTGGGGCGGATGTCAAGATCAAGTCTAGCAATGTGTCGTGAGTGTGAAGGTTCAAATGAGTAGGCCCTAAAGGCAAGTAAGAGAGATCCACCGACTTGAGTATATTTAGAAGTTTTAGAGAACGCGGTTTATCGCAAAAAATTAGATCAGTGTTGAAATCACCCAAAATTATATGATGTGTGTAGTCCGAACAGAGAGTATCAAAAACTGACTCAATTTGAGTAAAATAATCATAGTCAGGAGGACAATAGACGACTCCGAGAAGGACCTTAGCGCCGTTGACAGAAACTTCAAGAAATATAAATTGGGCTGCACTTGAACACACCGGAGAGGAAGACATTATTATTTTATATGGGAGGTGACTGCGCAAATAAATTGCAACACCACCACCAACCATTTCCTCGCGATCGTTTCGAATTAAGACATACCCAGGTAAAGCTACAAATGTAGAGGATATAGATGGTTTAAGCCAGCTCTCGGAAACTAGTATCGCGTCAAATAAATTAGAAGAAAATGTGTCGAGCAAATCCGTGTGGTGAGCCGGAATGCTTTGAGCATTCAAGTGGCATACGTTAAAGAAATTAGATGTAGCAGCCATAGCATTTTCGAGAAAAGTCAGTAATGTATCACTGTCACTTGAGGAAAAACTAGAATCACAAGTGTGAAAAGATTCATCATCAGACATAATAAATAATAATAACAAACTAACTAAATAAAATAAAATAAAATAAAAAATTATTGCAAGTCCTGCCGGTTGCCAGAGAAAAATTAATCTAAACAAAACGCATTCTTTAAGTGGCCGGCCGTATGATAAAACAAAACGATTGATTTTGACGGAAGGATGACAGGTGATTATATCTTCATTCTCTTTTGATGACAGTGACAAATATGAACTAGGGTTATAATATAAAACTAAATTGTTATAAATTGATAACAAACAATTTGTCATCCACCTTCTAGTCAAGTTATAAAGCTAATGATTACATAATTCTAATTCGATCCACTAAAGAATTAGTAATAGCGACCATACCATGACGAATCAGTAGTCGAAAACATTATTTTCTCGACCTAGCCGCCCGTTTGGGTTTACCGCGCTGTTCGGGGGACGCCGATGTAGTCGCCGCTGCGGTGGTGCTGGAACTCGCCGGGGGCTCCTCCAGCTCCGTTTGTGGCAGGCTGCTCAGATCAGCCTCTGTAAAGAGGCGCCGCAACGAACCATCGCGCAGCTTCAGGAATAAAACGCCGTTGTTGGTCCAGCATCGTTTCATGCCAAACCTCTTCCGTGCCAATACGAACAAATCTTGTCGATGCCGTGTGAGGAACTCGGCGACGCTGAATGGAGTCCCCTTGAACGCTGTCTTCTTTCTCCACACGGCAGCTCTGTCCGCAAGATTCAAAAATCTTAATAGCACCGGCCTGCACTTCCCTTCAAGACTCTTGCCAATGCGATGGCATACGGTTAACTTCTCCGGTGTAATGTCACTGAGCCCTAAAGTGTCCTGGAGGAGTTTGGCTACATACAGAGTGAGTCCGCTCTTGACATCCTCCGATACACCACTAAGGACAAGATTCTTCTTTCGATGCAGAGTCTCTATGTGGTCTACAGAGGTGGAGAGTGACACAATTTGTTTAAATAGGGCAGACACCATATCTGACACCTGTTTTTTGAAAACTAGATACTCTTCAGCGAGGCTCTGTACTGTGTGGCTTCCTGGATCTGCCGATGTAGATGCCTTCAGCTGTGACTCGAAGTCTTCCATCTTGTTGCGTAGCAGTGACATCAAGGCTCGCTGTCCATCAAGCACATCTTCAATGTTTGCCATTATGGATATTTTGTTGTGTTTGTGACAAATCTTGTGAATGAGTGTAGTGTGGCAGGCAGGACAAAAGTGAAAACACCACTTATCACATAAATACAGAAGGGATAATAGGCACAGAGTTTAACTGCTTCTTAAATGTACTAGTGAAAGTGTTAAAAGTACTGTAAGTATTATATTTTATTTAAAATAAATTTAATTGTGCAGAGGTATGTGTGTACTTTTTCACTTCTACCGCCGAAAAAAAAAAAAAATATCCTAGTATACTTATTCCTCATAAGATAGGTCGGGATATATCTGAGGAGGAATAAGGATGTCAGTCTTACTTAAAAGTTACATATTTAGTGTATATATCTATATGTACAGTGTATATTATATTAATTTAGGTAAATTACACTTATTTAATATTTATTAAACAACTGACCTAAAACACTAAGCCCGTAGCCGTTAAACGCTACATGATAATTAAAGTCACAATTGATGTATAGCCGGCTTCCGAAGGGCCTTTCGTTGTTTCGTACCACGGGCAGTTCGTTTATGGTACGAATAAATATTTTTAGAATTAAAGATTTTAGATTTAGCATTTCTGAAATTCGAAATACAAAATTGTATTGTGAAAAATAAATGTTGCTATGCCACATTCTTTGTCTTAAAATAATAGAAAACACAGCCAACAAACAATTTCAACTTATACTTAAACATAGCTTGATCTGCGGAATCGTCTTAAAAAAATTGGTTGTCTGTATAGTCGGTTTAGGGACGATAACATTAACATGATAACAGTGGACGAGGAATAGATGCGTCGAATGCTTAGCCCGATCGTGCCTCTCTATCGCTTGTCCCGCTCTAGTTTGTACACGGAACGTGACACGTTTTTGTATGTGCAGTCGGCGTTCATCGATTTATAAGATGTCATAACGTCAAAAGATTTAAAGCTACAGGTATTTGTCCGCGGTTCTGGAGGGCTACCTAATAGAGGCCGAGGCCGGCTGAAAAAACTTACCCAAATTATATTACAGCATGAATAATTTCATAGTAGCGGACCTCGGATCAGACGCTACAAAGCTGAGGATGCAACCTGGAAAACGATAAAATGATGCTGATGGTCAAAAAGATTCATACTATGGGGTGAATAGCTCGTGGGACGAAACATCGAAAGACCCCTTCCGAACTTACTCTATCAACGCAAACGACCCGTATTATGCACCGTGCTTAGCTAGATTAAATTGAACATTTTGATTGTGTTTTATGATTATTACGCGAAATTAGCCTTAATAATTACTTTAGGTAATAGCAACTGTCTCGACATTAAATTTATTTAAAAAAAGACTAGGTTGTTTAAAATTCCTGACGCGTTATATTATTAGAGCGAAGGCTATGTCATACGTTGATATACCTAAAATTATATACTATCTAAGTACACGAGCGACCCAAAAGGTTCCCAAATGGTATTGAACATTTTAAGTTTTAACAAATCATCAAATTGCCAAAAATATTGCTCAAAAGGGCACATTTTACTCCAACTTCATCAACAGGACTGAATGTGACAATAAGTAGTATTTTATATAAAGAAAAATATCTAAGGGTACTTAGGTTTACGAGGCAAACCTAATGACACATTAACTGTCAAAATCCATTCCGTCATTAGGAAGATAGTCGTGATTACAGTCGTCGTAATAAAGACATTTACAAATGAGAAACACATGATACGCGCAAAACACATACCACTTCTTGGCAGTCGGCTAAAAGAAATATACAACATTTCAATCTATACTTCTATACTTAATATTATAAAACTGAAGAGTTTGTTTGTTTGAACGCGCTAATCTCAGGAAATACTGGTTCAAATTGGAAAATTATTTTTGTGTTGGATAGTTAATTTATTGAGGAAGGCTTTAGGCTATAAAACATCACACTGCGACTAATAGGAGCGAATCATCAATAAAAAATGTTTTGAAAACGGGGGAAAATTATTCATCTATACTAATTAATCATAATAACAGAAATTGTCGGGGACGAAGTCGCGGGCAACAGCTAGTCCTTACTTATCCTTACTAATATTATAAATGCGAAAGTGAGTATGTTTATTTGTTTGTTTGTTTGTTACGCTTTCACGCCGTAACTACTAAACCGATCATCATGAAATTTTGCATACAAGTTCTCTGGAGTGCGGAGAAGGACATAGGCTACCTTTTATCCCGGGAAAAAGTACTGTTCCCGAGGGATCGACATTGACGCGGGCGGAGCCGCGGGCGAAAGCTAGTTACTTATAAATTTATTTCGAAAGTGTTTTGTGATTATTTTTGTGCACATGAACAATTATAGTATCATTAGCAACCTGCTTTAGTTTCGCACGGGTGCGATAAATTCAATTTTAAACCTTCCTCTTGAATTACCTTCATCTAAAAAAATATTGTTTAACTGTAAAGTAGGTTTACGGGCGATAATATTACGTGATAACGGTGGTAGAGAGGTAGATGCCTGATAAATTATAGTAATAAAAACAAAAATGAACGTGACATTTATTTGTGTATGCAGCCGGTGTTAATCGATTTATAAGAAGTTATCACGTCGAAAAAACCGCATCAAAATCCGTTGCATACAGACTGACAAATTATTGGCCCCTACAGTAGCATTTTCAAGCTTCTGACTTTATTAAATAGGTACAAGAACTTACAAAGCGAAACAACTAATTCTCCCAGCTTTATGTAAATTAGAAAAGCAACCGAAAACCACCACAATAAATATGGCCACTTTCCCCGGCGCGCAGTGTACAGCTTTACGGTAACGTGTCCGTGGCACGCAAGTGTACGTTTTTTACTTCCGTACGTACTTAATTACCCGTAATATCTTTTGTCTAAATTGTTTCGCTGTTTTGTATTCAAAATATTATTACGGACACCATGTGGCCGTTGAGAATTGGATTAATCTATTTGTGGGTGTGGTTACTTTGTAAATAAAGGGTGTAGGGAATATAACACGTTAGTTCTAGCTTCATTGCCACTCCATGGCAAATATGTGTCAAGGTGGTTTCAAATCATTTTGCATTCAAAATATTATTATGAACTTCATGTGGCGGTAGGAAGTTTGATTCATGTATTCGTGGGTATGGTACTTTGTAAATAAAAGGGTGTAGGGAATATAACACGTTAGTTCTAGCTTCATTGCCATCTGTCTATAGGAAATATGTGTGAAAATGGTATCAATATAAAAGCAATATGCTGTCTAGGCATCCTTTGTCTCGATTGTTTTGCTCTTTCGTATGTTAAATATCATTACGGGGCTGTAGAAAATTTTAAACATATATTTGTGGGTGTGGTTCGTAACATTATAAAGGGAAATAATACTTTAATTTTGATTACGTTGTTGATGGCAAAAATCACAAAGACGAAATAAAGTTTTTCCTAAAAAGAGTCATTTAGTATAATATTTTTTTAAGTATAAGCTATTGTGCTTTTTAACAAGAAAAAAGTATCTTAACGAAAATATGCAGAATATGGATTTGTTTAAAGTTGTGTGTGGGGGTGACGCATTTGTTATTAGAGTGTACGGAAAATAACACGTTACTTCTGTTTATGTTTTAATTGTTCTGAGTGTCATGCTTGAACATAAGCTCTTATATAACTACTCCCATTAGAGATAACACATTATTTTCCTTCAAACAGAATTCCATTATCATAATTGTTTCCTTATTGTTTAAGTAAAATATTAATCTGGAAACCAGGATTTCATTTGAGTATTTGTGTGAGTGTGGCTACTATGTATAAGGGTGTACGAAAAATTATACTTTCGATAACCTCGTCCTTCTATTAAAAATTTTATGTAAAAAAATCGGGCAAGTGCTAGTCGGACTTGCACACGAAGAGTTACGTACCTTTGTCCTCTATTCCTTTCCCCAGTTTGACACGGGGTCGACACAGCATGTCAGTTCCACTTCCCTCTGTCTGCTATATATAACTGCCTCCGTGGACTAGTAGTTACGGCGTCAGAGGCCGAGAGGCGGTTCCGAAGAACAATATCACCAGGGTGTGCATGGTCGATTGACCGTGTCACCTACACAAAATGATGATGATGACTTCACTCTGATGGTCATATCTTCTGTATTACCTTTTTCATTCATGTCCTTTCTCACGCACTCCATCCACCCTATCCTTGATCTTCCTCTATTTTTACGACCTGTTATTTCCGTTCTTAAAACTCCTTTTGTTACGTGATTTTCATCCCTTCTCATTACTCTTCCATGCTGGTCTGGGAGAAAAGAAAAAACATAGAATGTGCCAGCTGCTTCTCTTCCCGCGCAGATCATAAAAGCCGAACGAGGGAACGGGCAAAATTCCGTGGAATCATGTTAATAGGCGATGCGGTTAGCAACTTATCACTATTTTGATTCCGGTTTTTACACTAATGCCCACCAATATGCTAAACGTGGCCTTCGGGTCTTATAGACCTAGGCTCCGTCTACCCCGCAAGGTAAAAAGACGTGATACTCATAACTTGACCAAACCAACCTAAACTACTTTTACTACCATTACTTATAAAAACGGCAAAACATGTATGGCGGCCCCCTTAAAAGTATTAATTTTATTTTCAATTTAATTATTCTGGATGTTTATTTATATAAGTATATATTATAAAATATAGTATAGTTGAGTTAGTATCCTACAACACAAGGTCACAACTTACTGTGGGGCTAGCTCAATTTGTGTGAAATGCCCCTATATATTTATTTATTATTTATTTCTAAAGTGAACAATTATAACTCAATATTCTTAGAATATTTCAAGCGCAATATTTTTGTTGCCGTTATCAATATCGAGCAAAAACGAGCAAAAAAATATTAGTTTAATTTAAACTTTAGTTTATACCTACTAAAGTCGGTTAAGTCGTGTGGTATCCGGCAGAGTAGAATAGGACCACTCCAAGTCTTCCCGTGGATGTCGTAGAAGGCGACTTAGGATATACAAGCTAAACAAAGCTTTTAAACCATAAAAAAAATCACATCAATAATAATGTGCACAATATTTTTTTATAATCCAACTATATTTTTTTTAGGATAAGACCTATACGATAGGGCCTATTATGAACGGCATAGCTGAAATAAGAAATTAGATTAGAAACTGGTTGTGTGGGTGTGGCAACTTTAGATAATTGGGTAGAAGGAAAACAACACGCCACTTCTGCTTTCCATTTCATCCATCACAACCGTAGGCTTTATGGGTAACGCATGAGGAAGAGGTTGTCCAGTCCCATTATGTAGTAAACATGTGATTTTGTAACATTATACATGACAAAAAAAGGGGTTTTTGGAATTGAATATTTATTTAGGCGCGTTAGCCATTTTTTGAGTTGGAAAAACTTTTGAAGTCGCGACACTGTTACTGCTACCGTAACCTACACTTTTGTATATATATATATCTCTCTCTCTGAAAAGAAGACAGACAGACAAACAGAGTTACTTTCGCATTTATAATATTAGTACGGAATTAATTCCCTTAGCAATGTTATTTAAGCAACTCAAAATTGCAATATTCATCAGACCACGAAACCAACGAGAGCTTTAATTTATTATATTCATATTTCTGCTTAAAATAATCCACTGAATTACGCCCAACGGCCCCCCGGCGGGCAGTTACTGCCCGAAACACATAAATGCAAGACTACCAATTTCAGAATTAACCTTTAAAATGAGTTTTGATTAATGAATGTGGATTTTCAGAAAGCCTGTTTTAACTGAAATTAAACACAACTGAATTTCAACTCTATTCAAACAATTATAACGTTCAATTAGGTTTTTGTGACGTTTGGTGATTTTCCTAGAACGACCGCCTGTCACGCACTATTGGCGTAGGGAAATTATAAACATTTTTACGTAATATCGCGTAATTATAGACTGGCAATGTTCGGCAATTTTACCGTTTTATTTATTAATGTCTAATGGAAAGAGAATCGCATCATTCACAGTCATTAGTTGCTGCCCTTTAGCAATGATAACGATTTTCCATTAAACACATCACTTAAAAATGTATCTAATTTAGTTTTTGATGATTTCATAGACGATATTCAGACATTTTCATAAACGATATACGCTTATAACCTTTTCTAAAAACAGAGTCCTAAAATTTGTACTCAGAATAATGCAATCAACAAAAAATATTACTTGTCTTAAAACAAAATCTATTTTTATCGATACATCTTGGCTACAACTAGGTGGAACCCCTTATGGTTTGTAGGTAGCGATATGTGTGTTCGGTTCCTTACATAAATATTATCACGTCTTTATCCCTTTCGGGGTAGACAGAGCCTAAGACTATAAGAACCAAAGACCACGTTTGGCGTGTTCTTGGGCGTATAGATTGAAAACAGAATCAATATAGTGTTTGTTCCATACCCGTGTTTAAGAATTACAGTTGACTTTAAGTTTAGTTCTCCACGCATGCAAGAATTTCAGTATACTGTACATACAATGTATTTGCCGGACTAAAGAATAGTCATTACACGTAAAACGCTTTTCTGTAAATCCACAATGCACAAATTGGTCCCGATCAAAGCCACACGTTCGCCCGCGGCCGCCACAGACCCGATCGATTGTAACCACATGTCCCGATTTGCGTGGGATGTCCCGATTTTTGAAGGTAGGTTTTTGTTAGTGATTTACATTCGTTTTTGATTTCTCCTTCTGCCTTACCACTTAACGACCACCGTCTACTGATAGAAGCATCAGCTATTAACCTGGCTTTTAAAGAAACTTACAGTAATAATCATCATTCAACAGCCTCCGTGGTCCAGTGGTTAAGGCGTTTGCCTGTTGACCCGGTGGTCGTGGGTTCGATTCCCACCGGAAGCATACTTTGTTTAGTTGTTTCTAGTTTGGTTAGGATATTGCAGGCTTGAATCACCTGGTTGTCTGATAATAAAAATTACTCCGTGCTTCGGAAGGCACGTTAAGCCGTTGGTCCCGGCTGCCATCTGGTAGTTGTTAAAGGAACCACGTCAGAGGCCAAGATGCGGTTCCGAAGAACTCTGACACCAGGGTATGCATGGTCGATTGACCGTGACACCTACACGAAATGATGATGATTGAATTTAAACCTGCGCCTTTAGTACTTACTAAAGTTCTACGAGTTCAATTAATACTTATTTTTGTGGAACAAAGAATAAAGCATTATTAACTGTACCTGTAAATTTACAATGCACAAATTAGTCCCAATCAAAGTCACACCCGCGGCCGCCACAGTCCCAATCGATTGTAACCACATGTCCCGATTTTCGTGGGATGTCCTGATTGGATTTTTTTTGTGAATGTGGGTAGCACCAGCATCTGATGTTTTCAAGGCATGCATTTACCACCCTATAAGAGCGTCTACCCCCTGGCCATATTTTGTCCTGGCCCATCTGTAAGTTTCTTAATAGACTGCGAACGCAGGTGGGTTGATGCAAAGACATTTGGCCAAGTGGGGAATGATAGATACTTCACAAAACGTTTGCGAATGTGGACACTCTCCCCAAACTATGGCGCACCTCCTCTCTTGTCCAGGGTGCCCGAATACCTGCACCTGGGCGATCTCCTTGCAGCATCTATCGAAGGCATAGAAGTGGCCCATTATTGGGCTGCAAAAATATAGTAACTAAGTACAATCGACACGAAAAGAAGAAGAAGGCATGCAACAATTATATTACTCACCAGAAGAAACATAAGTATACACATTAACTTATCTTGATCCTTTACAGGCATATTCATATTCATTTATTTTGTCAATAGCGTAAGGTCATGGCCGTGTAGGTGGGCGTATAAGTTAAGAATGGAATCAAAATAGTGATAGTTTGCCAGCCGCATTGCCTATTGACATGATTCCTTAGATTTTTACCCACTAATTCAGCCGGCTGCGCGGAAAGAGAAGCAGCTGTCATTCTACGTTTTTATTTTCTCCCAGACAAGAAAAAGAAAAAGAAACAAAATCCCAAAATCAAACCTCACCTGGCGACTCTAGTTCCGATTGTTACAGCCACAAAGACTGGCCAATTACATACAATTGCCATGGAAATTGCTCTTTCCATACAACCATATGAAAGGAGCGATGTGCTCTTTGGCTTTTGAAGTTTTTTCATGTAATTGCTATTATTTTCGGTCGCCATTGGTAACTTATTAGGTTTCCGCAATTTTGATGACAAAGAATCAATTTGGGTATTATGATTTACGTAATGAGACTGTGGGACTATGGGGGTCATTCACTTTGGTTTTTGACTTTGAATGGACCTCAAAACAGAGAAAACATTGTCTCGTTGAATCATTCTCAACATGAGAAAATAATCTTTGGTTACAGTCTACAAACGACTAGCTCCGTGGCGCAACGGTCAACACGCCAGCCTGCTACACGGAGTGACCGGGTTCGATCCCCGGCCAGGTCAAGATGGAAAATGATCTTTTTCAGATTGGCCTGGGTCTTGGATGTGTATCTATATATGTATTTGTTATAAAATATAGTATCGTTGAGTTAGTATCCCATAACACAAGTCTCGAACTTACTTTGGGGCTAGCTCAATCTGTGTGATTTGTCCGTATATATTTATATATTTATTTATTTAGTCTACAAAAGGAATCTTCGTTTTTGTGTTCAAAGGACACTTGCATAATTTGTTTTTAAGTTTACGATGCCCGCCTGTCTGGCAGAGAGCTGTATCTATTGAATTATAGTGTTTATCAATTTTGATATAGGTACTCTTATTAATGGTTTCTGATGTTTTCGCGATTGTTACACATTTAAATAAAATCACTTTAATACAATAAAACAAAAATGTCTACCTGCGACCATGAAAACTAAAGTTTTCGAAACGTTAGGTGTAAAAATAATGTATTATACGCGATAACACCGTACTCTTATTAAATTAAGAATTAACATATGGCGAAAAAAAAACCGTACAAAAACTTAAGGTTGCAGGTTGAAATTCCGCCCGCTTGAATTTTTTTCACCATTTTTATTTCTTAATTTAATAAGTGTACTTATTTCATTTTTTTTATGTTTCAGGGCGGCAAAAGAGCAAGCGTGTCACCTGATGGTAAGCGATCAACGCTTCCCATGGACAACTGCAACACCAGAGTGTGACAGGAGCATTGCCGGCCTTTCAAGGAGTTGGGGGAGGACATTGACTAGCTCCGTGGCGCAGCGGTCAACACGCCAGCCTGCGACACGGAGTGACCGGGTTCGATCCCCGGCCAGGTCAAAATGGAAAATGATCTTTTTCAGACTGGCCTGGGTCTTGGATGTGTATCTATATATATATTTGTTATAAAATATAGTATCGTTGAGTTAGTATCCCATAACACAAGTCTCGAACTTACTTTGGGGCTAGCTCAATCTGTGTGATTTGTCCATACATATTTATTTATTATTTATTATTGGGAGTAAGGAAAAATGGGGGACATGGGGTAAGGGGGAGAAGGATGGGCCTCCGGCTCTCTCCCTCACCAAACGAAGCACAGAAGCGGTAAAGCTTCTACTCTAACGTCGATTTTCTGTGAGAGTGTGGTACTTCATGCATGCTACTAGCAAAAATGAATTTTGCCGGTAACGTGGCTCTACCAAAAAAAAAAGAATAGCATTGTGAATGCAAAATATTACAAAAAATAATTGACGTTAGTGCAACATTTCCTAAATCGTAATTTGGGTAGGACGTATCTACCCATACTTACTAACCATATCCTTTCTAGGGAACCAATCTATTTCCACCGAGGATTTCCATCAGACTATTAATGTCCTGAGCAATTACATAAACGTAAACACCAATTAAAGTAGTGGATAAATGAGTTTCTCGGCGCATTTGCAATGCAAATCGATTCAAAATTACATCGATTGTTAGCTAAGTCCGCGTAAACAGCTATAAATTGTAATCAAGAAGACGTCAAGAGTAAGTTATAAGCTGAAGCGGGAGCGGGTATTATTTATACAAAAAAAATTTACAGTATTTTCATGGAATCCTTTACCTACATTCTCTAATAAAATAGCTATCTGTTTGTATGTATAGACTCTTTGTTTTGAACCGGAGTTCGTAAGTACTTTATATTTTTACAAAATAAGAGTATTTTGTTGACGGAGATACTGAGACCAGATTGCGGACGTACTTTTTAAAGGGCAAAGGAGTTCCTGAAACCTCTGAGCATGCATGAAAAGAGTGATGGATGTAGATGAAGCGAGAAAGGTTTGTAAGGATCGTAGCAAGTGGAGGTCCACCCACATGGGAGAGAGGCGTGATACCATGTATGAGTTTAATGTTCCGTTTTCTGTAAATATGACAGTAAATGTGACAGTTGTCACACAGGGATACAGCCACAACAGCACAAGCCAAATGGCGTAGCACGATTCTGGCTCACTCGATGGGAGGTTCGACATTTACTTTACAGCGAAAAATCTCTGACCCAACAACGTCGAAGCCGTACGGTTCCCAGGCACAACACAGTTTCAAGTAGGAATATCTTAGCTTTGTGGCAGTTCAGCATACTGCCGTCAAATCATAAGGTTATCTAAATCAAAATAAATTACATGTTTCGGCTTCTGTTTTTAGAAGACAAGAACGAAGTTCTTTACGCATATTGCTCAAAATAAAATCCGTGCGCTTTTTATCAAAAATGCAACGTCGTAAATTGGAGCAAAATAACAATTAATCGATTAAGATTTGATTTTGAACCCTCGACCTCAAGCAGATATGTCCGACGTCTAACAACCTTTTATTTTTTTAAGATGGAAGGAAAAATGCCTTCGCATCATCCCACTCTGCCGCGGCTTCGCTCACGTTAATATCGATCGCGCGGATCGAACTGTACTTACCGGTTTGAATGGTAGCCTATGTGTTAATCCAGATAATAACCTATCTGTGTGTAAAATTTTGTCAAAATCCGTGCAGTTGTTTTGGCCTGAAAGCGTAACAAATATCCATACATCCATATAATCTTTCGCGATTATAATATTAGTAAGGATACGTACTTGGATATGAATCACACAGATTCGGCTATCCTCAAAGCAGGCCTGTCTCACTCCCCGTGTGGAATCGTAAACATACCTACGTGCAGCGATACTGTCGAAGGTGAAATACGAACAAATTCGGTAGGAACGACGCGTCTTTGTTTATATCTGTTCACCGACTTCAACGAATTATGAATCGTATGTTTAGAGCTATAAGTATAAAATTGGCTTGCTGTAGGTATCTAAAATAAAAGGTGCCGCGCTCTGATGCCGTGTCGCTAACTACATTGAGTTGATATTTCTTTGAAACCTTTGCAGCGTGCTAATTCTGTACGTAAGTACTATTCTGTGACCAAAGTAAGTTCGAGACTAGTGTTATGGGATATCAAACTTAACGATACTATATATAATAACAAATGCATACATTGAGATTTATAAATATAGCATAAAATATAGATATTATATAAGATAGAGAGTGTAGGCCAAATCCTCTGTCCGCTCTAGCAAAGTAGGGGGTCATGCTCCTGCAGTGGAGAGTAAAAATACCAGATGATGATTATATAAGAACTAGCTTTCGCCCGCGGCTCTGCCCGCGTTAATGTCGATCCCTCGGGAATAGTACTTTATCATATTATGATCATATTATGATCGGTTTAGTAGTTACGGCGTGAAAGCGTAACAAACAAACAAACAAACAAATAAATAAATAAATATTTACGGACAAATCACACAGATTGAGCTAGCCCCAAGGTAAGTTCGAGACTTGTGTTATGGGATACTTACTCAACGATACTATATTTTATAACAAATACATATATAGATACACATCCAAGACCCAGGCCAATCTGAAAAAGATCATATTCCATCTTGACCTGGCCGGGGATCGAACCCGGTCACTCCGTGTCGCAGGCTGGCGTGTTGACCGCTGCGCAACGGAGCTAGTAAATAAACAAACAAACAAACTCACTTTCGCATTTATAATATTAGTAAGGATTATTATATGTCCATTGATTCTGTAAGACTCCCTAAGATTAAATAAATAAATTGTTAAACATCCAGCCACTATATAGTTTCGAAAACGATCGATACACAAGTTATCGTTAAGTCTATCTCTTAAGTCCCACGAAGCAAGTAGGTGCTAACAGCCGTTCGTCATGCAATCATACAATGTGCATAAATTGCATGTACCTGTATGAATACGTGTTGCTATGCACCGCCCCAACAATTACATACTTCCGCGCCATTATAACAAATTAATCCTTATTTTGTTCTTTACGCGGCTATTGTTAGACAATCAACCATTTTCAGTCATTATTTTTAATTTGCATGTTTTAATTACGACTGTTGCCTAGGTCTGACTTATTACATAACAAGTTATTTTTTATGGTTCCATCCCTAAAGGGAAAAGGCTATTACTAAGCATCTGATCTATCTGTCCGTCCATCCGTATCCATATTTACCTAATAGGTTGGAAATTTGATTTCTTTACAGAATGTGAATATTTTTGCCACTATTACAACAAATAATAAAGCAAAAAATTGGGTGGTTTGTAAGGTCAGTTTAAGTAGTTGGGTTAAAAGCCGAAGGCTTAGGCCGATCTGTACGTTATTCTTCTGAGGGCCGATCGTGCATCCCTATTATTTATTTTATAAAAATATTGTCCATGAAAAAGAAGGTTTCCATTACAATGAGGTTGCATGGAAGAGTTTCATGTGACATCAGAGGCCATATTTTTTGTTAGCTATTTAGGGCTTACTGCTGGTTAAAAGCATCTTCTTTACTTTTCCACTTCGCTCTATCTCTTACTATCTCTCTCTTGTTTCTGGCTTGCCTATTGATCGGTACCTGTCAGTAGGTGTTGTTTTATAAGCCCATCTTTCGGTAAACGTGATCGACTCAGTCCTACTTTACCTAGCAGATTTCTATTCCAATATCAACATCAGAGATCATATATAAAATGGTTTTTTTAGGTATATTTTGTACCGAACGCTTAGCGTGTGTAGCTCGAACTTTGCCGGTTTTATTGTAAATCAAAATCTCGTCGATAAGGGGTATCGACGAGATAAGACGAGAGAGGGGAAATCTGAGACCAGAAAATGTTCAAATGAAGAGGTGGACGACGATAAAAAATATTCTTTATATTTAACTAGCTTTTGCCCGCGGCTCCGCCCGCGTTAGTGTCGGTCCCTAGGTAACAGTAGAATTTCCCGGTGTAAAAAATAGTTTTGTGGCACGGGGTAGCAATTAAGCTTCCCCAGGCCACAAACTACCTTAATATTGTAAAACGCTAGCCGCATGCCTATTGACATGATTCTGCAGATTTTTGCCCAATCCCTCGATCGGTTTTTACGATCTGCGCGGGAAGAGAAGCAGCTGGCACATTCTACGTTTTTTCTTTTCTCCCAGACCAGCATGGAAAAGAAATAAATAAACAGCTTCACATTTATAATATAAGTTACGATATTCTCGTATTTATTATGAGTTACAAAGCTCTTAAATAAGAAGAAAGAAAATATTTACTTATAACTTATTATGACTTGCGACAGCGTTTTGTAACAAGACGGAAACTATCTTAAAATACGCTTAAAGACTATTTTGTTAAACAAAGGATATTACTGAAAGCCAAACCATTACAAATTCAAATCCAATTATTTATTACATTCCAAACTAGAGAGTTGGCTAAAACACAAGCTAGACACTCTCTCATTAAAATTTACATAAAATCTTTAGAAAATAACTAAATTATCAATAACACCATAATTGAACAAATTCTGCCTACGAACGGGTATTAGTTAACTATGTTTTCAAAACCTAATAATAATAGAACATAAATTACTGGCATAAATAAACATTAGGTCGTTTGTATAATAAGGTTGTATTTGCAAATGGGTAATAAACTTTTGTGCAGAGACATTCTAAGATAAACCCTAGATTTATTAAACGGGTTTACTTTGGCTAATAAATTTGAAATTCAACCTGCCTCGAATACCTAAATCTAGACTTCAATATAGTAAGCGCACAGACGGATAAACACTATATTGAATGTACTTCGCAATTGTATAATAATCACAAATTTACAGGTCTCATATTTTTAGGATAATATTTCTGATTTTCAACCGACTTCAAAAAAATGAGGAGGTTATCAATTGGGTTGTATGGTTTTTTATATTGGTAACCTCAGAATTCCGTCACATATGAATCGATTTGAAAAAAATTTTTAGTTTAAAAGGGTATGCTTTAAAGTTAGACGCATTTAAATTTCATAACAGTCGGTTCAGTAGTTTGACTGACGTCGGTTTATTAGGGCTTCCGTACCTTAAAAGGAAAAAAACAATCACTTTGTTGTCCGTCGGTCTGTCTGTCTATCTTTCTGTCAATTACCTTTTTCTCAGGAACGCGTGGAGGTATCAAGCTGAAATTTATATCAAATACTCAAGTCTACTCTCCCTTGGAGCTGTGAAAAATCAACGCAATCAAAAGATACAGCCGTTTAAGCCGCAAATTTTCGAAATTCGCAAGGATATCAAAACCTACAGGGTTCCTCCCCGTGAACTCAGAATCTTGACATTTATTACGAAGCAACGTTTTATACCACAGATAAAGGAAAAATTGGGAAAAGCATACATTTTTAGTCACATCATATAATAAAAATATTTATAATAATTTTAAACGTATTATAGTGATTAATAAATAAATTAAGTTAAACAAATTACAATCCGAAAAGGAACTGGGCAGGACACTTGGCTAGAAGGAGCTATGGTAGGTAGTACTAAAGCCGCCCTAGTTGGGTTGACGAAATAAAGCAAATCGCTCGAAAGAAATAGATTACGATGACTGGAGTCAGAGAGGATTGGCGTAGACAAAAGGAAGATTATTCACAGCAAATGGGTCTTAGAAAGATGATGATAATGATGGTGAAACAAATTGTATAACTATATGAACTTCCTGCGGCCATATTCCCTAATCGATATGACATGGATATGGAACCTTCAAAAAACGAGTCTATGTCTTCTTGAAATGCCGGCAACGCTTTTGTAACATCCCGGACATTGCAGTTGTCCATAGGCAGCGATGATCGCTTACCATCAGGTGACACGCTTGCTCGTTTGCCGCCCTATGTCATAAAAAAAGGTAAAAGGTAAAATTCATTGTTGCCAGTAGCATGAATGCGCCGGCTCGTCCGGGGTAGTACCACACTCTTACATAAAATTGACGTTTGAGTAGGAGCTTTACCGTTTCTATGCTTCATTCGGTGAGTGAGAGAGACGAAATTCGTCCTCCCCGTTTCCACCCCTAACTCCTTAAAAAGCGCCGGCAACGCTCCTGTCACACCCTGGTGTTGCAGTTGTCCTGTCCACGGCCAGCTGTGATCACTTACCATCGAGTGGCCCGCTTGCTCGATGCCATCCTATGTCATAAAAAAATACACCATTCTACTTCTGCACTCTTATTATTGTAACTTAAATCTAGTCTTCGAACAAAGGCCGAGGGAATAGTTGAAAACTTTTACACAGCGCAAAGCCCAAATATTTATGAACTTTTTCATTAGTTTGCAAACCGAATTCTTGGCTCGGATAAAGCAAAAAAGTTTTAAATTGTTTTGGAGCTGGCATGCTAATAAAGTGGAATCCTTTTTGGAGCTTCTCCAAAAAATATGTTTAAAACAGGCTTTGTACGAGAAAATCTCAAATTCCAATCTGGATTTCGTTAAAGATTTCTTTTTCGGAGTTTACCTACATTATGGCAAGACGAAAATGTTGGAGAGAAAGGATATATTTTTTCCATGCGGGTCTGGGAGGAAAGAAAAAGACAGAATATATCAGCTGCTTCTCCTCCCACACCGATTGTAAAATCTGACCGTGGAAATGGGCGAGTTTTAAGGAATCATGCCAATAGGGGAGTTCCATACGTCGGTTCAATCAGATTCGTTCAAAAGACCAAAGTCAGCGATGCTGTCTGAGCTGCAGATCACAGGACTGAACGGCGGGACATAGTACACAGGTAAGTGATCCATAGAGCTCACGACCTTAAACAATGAGGATTACGAAGCAATGAGGAGGCCAATAGGGGATGTGATCAGCACCCCATCAATAATTTGGATCAGATTGTCATCAACAAACCCACTAACAAGCTAAACGTAGCCTGATGACTTATGGCTCCAGGATATGATTAGTATACAACGTGATTTTGAACCCCCTAGCTATATTGAAATCTGGGAATCAGAATCCCTAATGGAACACAGAATTGCAAGAAAAAAAAGTGAAAAACGAAAAAGAAAATTAGGTTTCCTATACAAAGTCGCCGATCAGTTGTACGATTTTCTATGAAACGTTAATTTTATTTTTTCGTTTTCTACCTTTTTTTCTTACAATTCTGTATTCCATTAGGGATTCTGATGCCCAGATTTCAATAAAGCCAGGGGGTTTAAAATCACGCTATATTGCGTGTAAAATAAATACACAAAAAATCTTTAAAAAAATCTAAGATCTCAATAACCATTGGTCGCGGCTGCCATCTGGTAGTCGTTAAAGGAACCACGTCAGAGGCCGAGAGATGGTTCCGAACAACTCTGACACCAGGGTGTGAATGGTCGATTGACCGTGTCACCTACTGAAATTATGAAGATGATTTGAAAATTGCAAGTGTATGAATAATATTTCAGCAAGAATAAAATTTGTATCTCCTAAACAAAATTCGATATCAAACAAAAAAAAACCTTATCCATTAACCTGCTATTATCTATAATAAGTTTTAAATAATTAAAATGGTTATACCTAATGTGATTCCAAAATTACACTGACAGAAAGTCAGATAGACAGAATAATATAGGCGAGTTCAATAAAATATAAATAAATATATAGGGACAGGGACATACCATACAAATTGAGCTAGCCCCACAGTAAGTTGTGAACTTGTGTCGTAAGATACTATAACTCAACGATACTATATTTTATAATAGATACTTATATAGATAAACATCCTAGACCCAGGTCAATCTGAAAAAGATCGTTTTCCATCATGACCTGACCCGGGACCCTCGTGCCGCAGACTGGCGTGTTAACCACTGCGCCACGGAGCTCGCCATAAAAGCTTGTAAAAAATACATGCAGTGGAACATAGATCCTCCGGCATTTTTTTAAGTCGGTTAAAAAAAATTGATTAAAGGGCATATAAATTGAGCGATTAAGTTTCTATATTTATATTAATTTAACATTCAGAATATTTTAATACGCATAAAATTTTATATCTACTCAAGTTGATATGGCAGTTATTATATAACCATAAACAAAACTATCAAAAACTGTTGGAAACCAAAGTTTATGACATCATTAAACTTGACCCGCTTTCATGAATATGTTCACACAAAAACAACCATACGTATGCTAATATTTACAACTACCTATTGCCCGTGATTACGTCTGTGTGGACTCAGTTTATTAAATATCTAAAGAACCTGCAGGAAATTTGGGATATAAGTGTACCAGATTTTCAAATTAAATGTTGCGTGCGACATCTGTCACAGAACTGAGAATGACTGGAGCAAGAGAGTTCTGCAATGGAGACCGCGGTCAAGTAAGCGTAGTGTGGGATGTCGGCTAGATGAAGTGACGATCTGTGCAGGGTTAGCTGGCTAGCCGCAACTGGATGAGCATAGCTGGAGATCCAGCAAAGTGACGCATCCTGGGGGAGGCCTACGTCAAGCAGTGGACAGCGGCAATGCTACTAATGATGATAATGAAGTGATTATAATTTATATTTCTATCATCTCCATCTGCCTTACTTTATCCCGTCTGGGGTCGGCGTAATATGTCTTATTCCTCCACAATACTCTATTCCCCACCATTCCCTTCTAATGTAGGAATATCCCTTTTGATGCAATCCTTCCACCTCTGTTATGGCCTGCCTCTTCCTATTTTTATAAAAAAGAAATATAAAGAATTGTTTCAAACGTCGAATGAAGTCTCTTTTTAGGGTTCCGTACCCAAAGGATAAAAACGGGACCCTATTAATATCGCTTCGCTGTCCATCTGTCTGTTCGTCTGTCACCCGGCTGTATCTCATGAACCGTGATATTGATTTTATTTTTTGTTGAGAACAACAAATAAAAAATTGTATAAAATAAATATTTAAGGAGGCTCCCATACAACGAACGTGATTTTTGCTTGGTTTTGCTATGCATTATAATGTAAGCAAACAAACAAATCAAATTGTTTCCCTATAGATTATCTCTTAAGATTTTCTCTCTTTTTAAGATTTTTTCTTAAGTTATAATACAAAGTCAGGATTTTTGATTCAATGGTTATGTTATCATCCTGAATAGCTGAAAGGTTATTAGAATATAAGAAATATTTACAATATTTTTATGCGAAAAAAGTTCGCCGGGACTTTCCCAATATCCTTACTAATATTATAAATGCGAAAGTGAGTTTGTTTGTTTGTTTGTTTGTTACGCTTTCACGCCGTAACTAATGAACCGATCATCATTAAATTTTGCATACAAGTTCTCTGGAGTACGGAGAAGGACATAGGCTACCTTTTATCAAGGGGATAAATACAACTCCCGTGGGAACGACATTAACGCGGGTGGAGCCGCGGGCGAAAGCTAGTAATATAATAAGTGGAATGAATAATACAGACACACTATTAAAAATTAAAACCCAAAGTAGACAAGTCATATATTAGCATAATTTTATTACGAATGTTAAAAACAGCTGTAAATAAACTGCAAGGTGTTTTTATGGGGGCTAATGTGGGGGTAAAGCACCCCTGGGCATGACATATGGCGAACTATCATGCGACGGTAGTGTTAATGAGATACTGTATCATAGATTAACAGATAAATAGAAAAAACACGGTTTTATTTTTTACATGTAAATAGAAAATGTGGGTTAAATTGTTGGTTATCGTGGTAATATGGTATCGTGGCCAGCGTGGAGAGTGTAGGCCAAATCCTCTGTCTGCTCAGGCAAGTATGGCTCCGGTAGTACAAAGAGGGTCATGCTCCTGCAGTGGAGACTAAAAATACCTGATGAAGAAGAAGAAGTGGTAATATGTTGTGGAAAAAATTCCTTTGTCATTTCAGGGTTGACTGTTACAAAGCCGACTTTAAAAAAAGGAGCAGCTTACGAGTATCAATTCGGTTTTACCGGGTGAAATTGAATGAAGCATACGTTTAAGGAGCGACTCAGACCAAGAATCTGAACAACTTTCATTATGGGACCAACTCCGAAACTGCAGAAAAAAATCAGCTGTTCCATACATTTTGGCCAAGTAGATATTCCACTTTTGTATGAAAGAGAATCCCATTTTGGATTCTAACATAAAAAAATGGTGGTACGCTGATTCTAAAAATAATCCATTATAATATTAAATAATGCCCCTTTAAATTATTTTATTTTATTTGATACTAGCTGTTGCCCGGGGCTCCGCCCGCGTTAGTGTCGATCCCTCGGAAAAAGTAGAATTTCCCGGAATTAAACATACCCTATGCCCTTCCCCGGGCCTCAACCTACCTCCATACCAAATCAGTTCAATGGTTGACGCGTAAAAAGACGACAGACAGAGTTACTTTCGCATTTATAATATTAGTATGGATAGGTATAATGGTGTCATATAATGATGATGACATGACTTTCGATTTTATAATTTTCCTATGATACTTATTATTTAAGCGCTATATATTTGCAGGCAAACTCATGCCTTGCATTCATTCAAATGACTATAACTTTTTTTTTAATGAACAGATTTTGATGAAACAAACTTTAAATGTTTTGCTGAGTTAAAACAAAGCAATTGGTGAAAGTTTGAAGTAAATCGGTTCAGTATTTTCGGAGATAATCGTGATCATACATACAGACAAACAGACAGAAAAAAAAATTCGAAAATTTTTTATTTTGCTTTCTCTTATTCTTTTTAAGTGTCCCTCTATCCATTTCAGTCAAATATTCTAAATGTACAGACAAATTATTTTCACTGTTTTATTTTATGTTTATATATATTAGATAGATTATATGTATAGATATAGATTAATTCAGATTATAACAATACATATGTTAAAGAATCTATTGCGATAATCTTTTTTTTATTTTTTTTTTTTTATTTTAGATGATCCAGCGATTGATCACGATCTCACCTGATGTTAAGTGAAGATGTGACCTATGGTGGAACTCGCTGGCTCATTAACAACCTATTCACTATAGTCTTAAAGAGACCCAAATTATATGTGTCAGGGAAAACATGCGGTGGCAAGAGATTCCATTCCCTAGCCGTACGCAAGATGAACGAAGAGGAGAAGCGCTTCGTGCGAGCTGGTGGTATATCAACCACATACGGGTGCATACTTTCACCCCGTCGAGTAGACCGATGTCGGAAAAGGGTGGGTGGGATAAGTTCGTGGAGTTCCTGTGAACACTCCCCGAAATGCAACCTGTAGAAAACTGACAGACGAGCCACTCGACGTCGTTGCTCAAGACTTTGGAATCTCAACTTATCGTTGCCTATAAGTTTTAGGGCACGACGCTCCACAGAGTCCAATGCGTGTAACTGATACTTGGCCGAACCGTCCCAAAGGTGGGAACAGTATTCCATACAAGGACGGATTTGAGCTTGGTATAAAACCTGAAGTTGTTTGGACGAGAAATATCGTTTTGTTTTGTTTAGTATACCAAGCTTTTTGGCCGCAGTTTTTGCCTTGTGTTCGATGGTGCGCCCAAAGTTTAGGGTGGAGTCCAAAGTCACTCCAAGCAATTCAAGGCTGCCAGTCATAACCACAGGCTCATTCCGGAAAGTGGGAGACAAGTTAAACGGGGTCCTTTTAGCAGAAAACAAACATGCTTGTGTTTTTGAGGCGTTGAAGTTAACCAAATTGGCCTCGCCCCAGTCCGACACAGTCTGCAAGGACCTGTTTATATGTTCCACTAAACTTTCCCTATAAGCTTGGATCTCCCTGGTTCCATCTCGCGGATCGGGTATATATCTTTCCACAACAGTGCTGTCATCCGCATAACCAAGGATACCAGGTTCAAGCAGATCATTAATATGCAGCAGAAAGAGGGTTGCAGAAAGAACTGACCCCTGAGGTACCCCGGCATTTATAGCCAATTGATCAGACGAGCAGCCATCGATGACTACTCGTATTGATCGTTCTCTCAGAAATTCAGCTACCCACGAGCAAAGACCAGGAGGTATTCCATAAGATGGTAATTTGCCCAATAGGCCATCATGCCACACCCTATCAAATGCTTTGGAGATGTCAAGCGATAAGGAGATAGACTCTCCGCACTTATCGATAGCCTCGCCCCAGAAGTGTGTGGCATACACAAGAAGGTCCCCAGTTGACCGATTTTGTCGAAATCCGTATTGTCGATCACTGAGGAGATCGTTACCTTCAAGATATGCCAGGAGCTTACCATTAAGAACACGTTCCATTGCCTTACAGAGAATGGAAGTTATGGCTATTGGTCGATAATTTGCGGGGTCAGCACGATTTCCCTTTTTGGGCACCGGTTGCACATTCGCAAGCTTCCACGAATTCGGAACCTTACCGATCCTCAGCGACAGACGATAGAGCCGCGTAAGTATAGGAGAAAGCTCAGGTGCGCAGTTTTTTAGTACCACCGCTGGGATTCCATCAGGGCCACTGGCTTTGTTTGTGTCAAGGTTGCGCAGGATTTTGAGCACGTCCTTTTGGTGGATGGCTACCTCAGGCATGGTGGACTCACATGTCTGCAGAGCAGGAGGTACGGCGCAACCCGCATCAAGTTGGGAGTTCTTAGCAAATTGAGAGGCAAATAAGTTCGCTTTCTCAACTGCAGTATGGGCCAGTGTCCCATCTGGTTTCAGTAGCGGTGGTAGTGAAAGACGGCAGAAATTAGTTTGCACAGATTTCGCAAGGGACCAGAAGGCTTTACTTCCTGAAGGATATCCGGCAAGTCTACCACTGATCCGGCCAATAAACTGGAATTTGGCTTTTCTTAGAACCTTTTTACACTCCTTGGTGGCTTGGTTGTAGGCTTTTTTCCAGACGTGAACATCAGGGTCTTTGCGGCTACGAGCGTTAGACCATGATACAAAAGCAGAGTGTTTATTCGCTTCGGCGAGTAAACATCCGCCGTTGAACCAAGGCCTTGCTCCTTCTTCGTACGCAATGTCGGAGTATGGGATAAAATACTCCATACCCTGACGCAGCACTTCAACAACTGAGTCTGCACAGACAGATGGATCGTCACTCGAGAAGCAGGTCTGTCGCCAAGGATACGATGCATAGAAGTGACGCATCTCGTCCCAGTTAGCCGCCTTGTATTTCCACAGCCTTCGGGGTGACCTCGGAGTGATATCAGGTGGTGAGTGGTTACAGGCAGACCTGATAAGACAGTGATCAGAAGTACCTAAAGGTGCAGAGACCTGGATATTAATGTGATCTGCGTCAGTTGTTAGTATAAGGTCCAAGCAATTAGGCGTGTGGCCAACAATGTCAGGTACTCTGGTTGGTTTGTCAACCAACTGGGTGAGGTCCAAAGATAGAGCAAAATTGCGTGCCTCTCTACCAGCGTGGTCCGTGACCTCGTAGGGATACAGCCAGTCAGCGTGGTGAGCATTGAAATCACCCAGAAATACCATTTGCGCTGCCGGATACCGCTGCTGAATAACATGGGCCGTATCACTTAGATGGTTAAACAGCTGGGTGGTTTCTGAGTCAGAAGTAAATGAACGATATACGATACCGTAAACAGTTTGTCTCACACCTGAGTCCACCAGTAGCCATAAGGTGGATAGGCCAGGATTGCCGAAGTTGCCAAGACGCCGACAGCAGATATCATCCCGCACAAACACGCAGACCCCTGCGTGGGGCTTAAAGTTATGCTCTAGGGAATATCCTGGGTAGTGGAGATATGTGGTATCTGATGGACATTTAATTTGGGTCTCAGTGAGGCAGAACAAGTGAGGTTTCTCGGTCTCAAGATGGTGGTGGACCGGAGCGAGATTTGAGTGCAGACCCCGAATATTGGTGAGGTGCACTTTGAACGAGAGGACGTGCTTCCGCTGTTTACACTTGTTCTTTTTCTTGTAGTTCATTTGGATTTGAGTGAGGGAGAGAAATAGGTTGGGGGAACGGCAGTTGGATAGCGGTTTCGGTTTCAACCTGGTGGAACGTGAGAGATGAGTCACACGGAGACTTGACCTGGAGACTGCGGGGACGCCCGAACCCCCCCGGATATGTCTATCGGGTCCTCTCGTCCGGTCGCCAACCGGCACGATAGCGCATTCCGGGATTTTTCGCGAGGTGGCGGGGCAGCCTTTCAAGAGTGGCGTATTCTTTACTTGGGCCCCCTACTGCCTGCGGTCGGCCAGCGGAGAGACCGTGCTTCGGATCCCGCTACCCTCCATGATCAAGCGACCAGTGAAACGAACAATCAAATCCCAGATCCGTACTGAAGCCCAGAAACATACGGTCTATCCATACCCGAACCCCATATGGCAGCTCAACACTTCAAGTCGAAACACGGCCGAGGTCGTTTGGCGACTTGTCTTAGTGTGAGGGTGGTTACTAGCCGCGGCATATGCCTTCCACCAGTGAATGTACTGTTCATTTGGCACTACCCAGGGGACACGTGTGGGTATCTAGAGTAAAGCCCACGGACGCGAACAGTTTTGCCCCCCAAAATCTGGAGATTAGAAGCAGCTAGTATATTCTAAGTTATTATATTTAACATTTAATGGACTTAAGTTAATGTCACCTGTTTTCATTCCGTATAAATAGATTGCCCAACAATGTTTAATCCGTTCTCTAAACTAAACTGGGCAATTCATTCTGCTGAGATATAAATTCATTTTAATACGAATTTCTAACTAAAGCTGAAATATAATGCAGAGGGATCATGAAAATTTAAACTACCACCGCTACCATTGAATTTTATAACAAGAATTGACTGTTTCTTATTTCATGCTTTTGGTACACGACTTCGGTGTCTGGTCGGTTCGTTTTTGGTGGAGGACTGGAGGGTCGGTGTCATAGGGTCAGGGGTGTCATCCTAAACTGCCTGTGCGGTGATTGCAGGTAAAGTATCGAGATACGCGCACCCGGTTTCCCGAGCTGCTACTTGCTTTTCCCCATTCATCCGAGTGAGTTGTATCCTAATACCTTCATTTCCTTTCCCGATCTCATCATCATCAGGTCTTTTAGTCTCCACTGCAGGAGCATGACCCTCTCTGTACTACCGGAGCCATACTTGGCCAGAGCAGATAGAGGATATGACCTATACTCTCCTCGCTGGCCAGACAGGTTGGAGAGGTCCCATTGATGTTTATGAGCTTTGTTTAGCTTGTATTTCCTAAGTCGCCTCTTATGGCATCCATGGGAAGACTTGGAGTGATCCTATTCTACTCTGCCGGAAACCACACGGCTAACAAATTCCATTCCTTCCCCAGCTTAAACATACTTCCGATGGGCAGCAGCATCACAAGCACAAGAAGCCTAAAAAACTGCGCTCGCCAACCTGCCTGCCAAGTGTGGTGAGTATGGCAATATCCTCCCATGGAACGAAGTATCCTTGGGAGAGGCCTTTATCCAGCAGTAGACTTTTTACGGCTGTAATGATGATGATGAGCACACCGTTAAAATAATTATATTGAGTCCTAATCCAAAGAAACTCCGCTTGCCAACCCGTCTGCCAAGAATATAGCCATGGAACGAATTATCCCCGGAAGAGGCCATTTTACAGCAGTGGGCTTCTGGTATTAGTCGGCAATGTATGTATATTTTATTCCTTCTATGCTGGTCTGAGAGTAAAGAAAAAACGTAGAATGTGCCAGCTGCTTCTCTTCCCGCGCAGATCGTAAAATCCGATCGAGGTAATGGGCGAAAATCTGCGGAATCATGTCATAGGCGATGCGGCTAGCAACCCATCACTATTTTGATTCCGTTTTCAATCTACACGCCCTTTCAACATGCTAATCATGGCCTCAAAGTCTTATAGACCTGGGCTCTGTCTACCCCGCAAGGGAAAAAGACGTGACACTATAAAAGTATGTTTTTCTTTTTCAGAAAAATACAGTCGTGTCGTCTCTTTAGTTAAAACTGCTCAATGTTTTTCTGCGCGATATTTTACTAAATCGTCCCTGGGGATTATATCTGCGGCGGGTCGACCTCAAAGGGCGCGGAAAGGTCGCTGCAAAAGACAGTTATTAGTTTGGATTACAACAGGGTTAGCATACACGAACCACCGAGAGAAGGTAGGTAGGTAAGTATGCACAGATGTAGTATAAAAACGTGTACTCTTTGTGCCAATAAAAGAAAAAAAAACCGGTCAAGTGCGAGTCGGATTCGCGCACGAAGGGTTCTTTACCGTTATCTATAATAACGGCAAAAAAATCATGTTTGTTGTATTATTAATTATTAAATGAATAGGTATATACTTAACTAAATATTCTGTGAATATTTTAACAGTTTAACTATCACGGTTCATGAGATACAGTCTGGTAACAGACGGACAGACAGCGGAGCGATATTAATAGGGTCCCTTTTTTACCCTTTGGGTACGGAAATCTAAAAACGACGATAATTTTACGTGATAACGGTGAGAAATAGATGCGTGATAGATACTACTGCTGCTGCTGCTCCGGAACGTGACATTTTTCGGACGTGCAGCCGGTATTCATTGATTTATGTCTATATAATATGGCTAGTCTAGAGGTTTCATGCTCTTTCAGAAGTTATGCCATCTTTTAAGTCGATGGAGAGCTGGACAATACTTAACAATATGTCTCGAGAATCCTGCTTCTGCCTGCCACGCTCAGCGGAACCTTCAGATTTGTGTAGGTACTAGGTTCGGTATCTACAACCAGTATAAAAATATCGCAAGCCTCAAGCTTCTGAATATTAAAGTGTTTGCCACATGCCTTGGGCCTCATCACGCTAGCGAGTTGCGAGCGAGTTGAAAGCGGGGCGAGTGCGCAGCGAGCTCGGCGCGAAGACGCCGCGGGTGCGCAGCCAGTTCGCGTCGTGCGATCCGCGATTTGTACAATCAGTGCCGCGAGATCGCTGCGCTCCCGCGGCGTGTTCGCCGCGCACACGTTGCCAACTCGCGGCGAACTCGCTGCGCACTCGCCCCGCTTTGAACTTTGATTGCAACTCGCTAGTTGACCGAGCGAGCGAAGCGAGCGAAGCGTCTCAGTTTCCACTGGCCCAAAATTCTTTTGTCCGTCTGTCTGTCTGTCTGTCTGTCTGTTCTCGCCTACAGGTCGCATTTCTCAACCGATTCTCATGAAATTTTGTGAGCAGGTTCGGTAATTATATAGAATGTTTTTGTCGTGCCAGTTTTTCGAAATTTTAAAAAATGGCCGATATATGGTGGTCCGAAACTTAAAAAAACTCATAGCACAGCTATTTGGAAAAAAAAATCAAAAATGTCATTAGCCTTTTTTGTTATTCTCATTAAGACGCAACTTTTTTGTCTGAACAACTTTTTTACACGATAAACTTGAACGTGTTTATAGTCGGCAATTTGCCCAAAAGCTGTCTGAAATCGATTTTCTGTATATTTATGAAAGAAGTTGAAGTACGTAAAGTGGAGAGGGAGTGAAATTGAACAACTTTCCCTAAGGAACAAAAATCAAAATATGAAAAATATTTTTTGGCTTAAAGCATGATACTGCGTATTACTTTTATAATTGAAAACACTGAATAAACTTAGAATCCTGAAATAAAAATTAAAAATAAAAAAAAAAAAAATCACGTGCTATCCTGTGACTTAGATAGATGCCGTCCACTTCTTAACGTAAAGTTCGCATGTTTGTCTGCCATAATAGTTAAAAATTAGCGTCCTATTAAAATTTTGACCAATTGGTAACATAACAACTATGAAACCGGGTACTTAAACTTTGCCTCCTATTCACCCATGCCAAGTTCGCTATTCCGATATTTCCGATCTTGAAGAGTATCACTCCAACATAGTTAATGTGTAAAAAAAATCATACTAAACATGGTGCTCAAGGGCCGTGTTTCCATACAAGCGTAGTCCCCGGATTCCTCGCCGGATAGTACCAATAGAGTAATGATTTTTTACTAAAAAAATCTGTATGTTAAAATTTTGTGTTTTGCGAATTTCCGTTGTGTTCAAACATCAAGAAAACAAATTTGGGCAATTATATAAGAAAAAGAAACGCAGAAACACAGCCATAGCTTATTTTAAATTTTTAATGTAAAAAGAAATTAAATCGGTTAAGTTTTGGAGAAGAAAAGACTACGAAGCGTTAATTTTGTGTAATTTTTATAAGTATTTTCCGGCCGAGCTGCAGTTTGGGCACGCGGCGCGACAGCAATAGATATTATAAATATATATTTTTCAATTCTCTCGAGCTTAGTGTTTCCTTTTTAAAAAGGGTCTGGTCGGGTCTTCTGGTAAAGGGAATGTAGGTTTAAATTTCCATTTTCTCTGGTACCTAATTAACAGCAGCGGGAATTGGGTAATAGTAACTGAAGGAAATCAACCTTTAGTCAATTAGCATATCAGTAACAGATATATTTTAGAGCACTGGAGGGCAAATGTGGATGTTGGTTGTAAGGGCTCGCGAGGTCTACTGTTCTCGCAGAACCACTAGTGTGATAAGGCCAGGTACAACATAAGCTTCAACTACACATTCAAAAAGAAAAATATACTAATCTCTATTGCAAAATGTATAGATTTATTTGTAATAACTAAATAGTTGTACAGTTTCACATAAGAGACATTTAAAATTATTACTCTACCTTACGCGAGACAAGGACGGTTATATTTAAACATGCGAGTGAAAGAGACGCGATACATCTTTGTTTTTGTCCATAGAGCGAGCAGATTTATGACCACCATTGTTAATGGAGGGTATTGTTATTTGTAAGTCGGAGTGGAGTCAGACGCAGCAGTACGTTTGGCTCTGATGCTATTAGCTCGTTTTATTTATTGCGCTATTAACCTACAAAACACGAGATTTATTTTTAATAACAATATTGTGTTAGAATTACTAACAGTGGGAAGAATAAACCATTCTTACTTGTAATATAAATATAGGGTTATGTTGGTATTAGAGATAAAACTATTTAAAAATATAAAGATGAATAAACTAATTAATCGACATATTATTATAAATAATTCTAAACTAAAAATCTAAATTAAAACTTAAATTAAAAATAAAATGAATCTATAAAAACATCAAATTAAATAAAATATTGATGCCAAATCGAATTGTTGTTATTGTTGGTATTTAGATTTGGAATAAAATACTTGTATGAATATTTATTACACTTTTATATGTTGGGTTTTTCAACACCTTTGAGGTAAGTGTTAAAACACTGTTAAGATGCACGAAATTTTTATTGTTATAATATGTTAAAAAATGTTATGTTAGTACACCGACCGTGTCGGCGTCTGTACATGTACTGGCTCAAGTTTTACAATAAAATAATGCCGACGCGTACGTAATGTTCGGTGCAAACTGAACAATATATCTCTCACGTGCGCAAGCACTGTGAATTTTTCGGGGTACAGAGCTGGACCGCATTAAAAAAAAAAAGGCTAGCGAAGAAATAATTTAAAGTTTATATTGCGAGGCCCAAGATAACCCTTCAAACTATTTTATGAACTACTGTTTATAGTCAAAGTGAGGCAGTGAAGATTTTTCTGCTACAAATTGCCGTTTTTCGCACAAATGCTGAGCAAAGATTAGAAAATATCTAGGCCTTCTGAGAAACTAACACATAAGCTTAAAGCTCAGAGCAATTGAAAAATTCTTGCCTTAATACGTGTCAGGTGTATGAACACGTCTTGAGAAGACTAGACGAGGATACCCGACATGGGATAAGACTAGGCAAAAGGAGAGGGACAGATAGAGAGATATTTCACCCTCTTTTTACCTTTGGAAATGTCTATCTTAAAATCGTAAAGCAGTTTACAGAATAAATCTACTTACCAAATTTCAACTGTGTAGTTAATAGTTTCAGAATAAAGTGGCTGTGACATAGAGACCTATCTAATAATAATTCTCCAGACGTGACGCATCTATAAGGGTTCTTTTTTGCCATTCGGCTACAGAACCCTAATAACTTTTAGTAAAACTTAAATGTTCATAACTTTATTCGAGGTACCTATTACAAAACAGGTACATTCAAAGTGAAATTTATTTCCCACTTAGCATCGTTATCAAAGTGACCCAAAAGAGGATCTGTATCGCGTTTATCGTGCGTTATCGTACAGCCGTTCATTTGTTATGCGATAGTGCTGTGCGCGTGTCCATTGTCGTAGTAGGCCTACTTTTTTTACTTAGTATTGAAGTAGGCATTTGTCTTCTATCTCACCTGATGGTAAGTGACGATGAAGACGAGGATGTTACATGTCTATCCAAGAGATACCCATTTATTCTACTTTTGAACGTCCCGGGATTGTACTTGTCTGGGAATATACGCAGGCAGTTCATTCCATACCTTAGCTACTCGTACCAAAAAGGAACTGTCAAAGCGTTTCGTTTTGGTATTCCAACGATAAAAGGGTGAAATTTCCGTCTGCGCTTCGTAGTCCGATGGAGGAGTGAGGGTTCAACTAGCTCAAAGAGAGCTTTTGTACACTCTCCAAAACGGATACTATAATAATCCGATAGGCAAGCGACTTTACAGCTAACATGGGCATATCTGCTCATGTTGATATTTCTTACGTGTTAGAAATGTTCTTGTATTTTGATAAAAGAGAAGACGTTGCCAATTCTTTTTTTTTGTTGAATGTTTGAACTGTCAAAAGATGTAAAGTGATTATGACTTTTTTATTGGCGACATTCATTTCGACACACATGATAACAATGATGCTATGTTGTCACAATTTATTACTTTACCGAAAGCAGGTACAAGTCGATGATATATAAATGTACATTAGTAATATTGTACTGCAAAATCTGAAATGTCAGGCATGGCAGGAATCGGATACGTTCTAACATAGATTTAAAAAAAAATTCATCTCCGTTCTAAGTTCATCGAATCGTTTTTGTTTCACAATCTCGAATCGAGAAGGTTTTATATTACAAAAAAATTATAAAGCTCGATACAATTTTAAAATAGTGTTACTTTTACTGTGGGTACTCGTAATGATTCGAACGATACCCTAAACATCAAAATGTGTCAGGCATTCCGAAGAGCCTTTGTATGCACTTTTTCACGCCAAACTACATTTAAAAGGATCTAGTAATATTTAAGTTATTACAAATAACCAGTGTTTCGGGGCCGACCGGTTAATGGTGGAATAAACAAACTCACATAACTGCATAGTTACATATTTACATTCATGCCTGAACTTTAAAACCTTAATACTCTTTTTAGGGTTCCGTACCTCAAAAGGAAAAAAACAAAACCCTTATAGGATCACTTTGGTTATTCGTCTATCTGTATGTGTGTCAAGAACGTCTATCTCAGGAACGCGTGGAGACATCAAGCTGAAATTTATATAATACTTGAACCTTAAATTATGATGTGAACTCAGAATCTTAAATTTGGTATGAGCTTATATTTTTAGTTACATCATATAAAAAAAATATATTTTAATAGTTTTATTAAACTCATTATAATTAATGGTACGGAAGCCCTCGTGGGCGTGTCAGACTCGCACTTGGCCGGTTCTTTTATGATATAGGATGGGGCAAACGAGCAAGCGAGTCACTTGATGGTATGCGATCACCGCTGCCCATGGACAACTGCAACACCAGGTTAAGACAGAAGTGTTGCCGGCGCTTTTTAAGGAGTTGGGGGAGGAAATGGGGAGGGCGAATGTTGGGCCTCCGGCTCTCTCACTCACCGAATAAAGCATAGACAGCTCCTACTCAAATGTCAATTTTCTGTGAGAGTGTGGTACTTACTCGGACGAGCCGGCGCATGCATGCTACTAGCAACAATTAATTTTAGCGGTAGCATGGCTCTACCATGACCAAATCTCTTTTTTTGGATAGTCCTTTATCATCATCATCATCAGGTTTTTTTATTGTGACTTTACGGGGCTTTTAATTAACCTATATTAGAACTTTTAAATTCGGTGATTGTCATTAGAACGTTGTCCAAAGCATTCATTATTTTGAATGAAATACTTTAAAATAAATGAATTCGTTAGGTGAACTAAATGAAAAAAGTTATAGAAAGTAACGCATGTGTTTTTTCGTACTTTCGTTAGATCATTAGTAGATATTAGAAGAATAGTTACAGACGAGCTCAGTAGCCCAGTGGTCATTATGCCAGGCTGCCACACCGGAGGTCGTGGGATCTATCCCCGGTCAGGTCAAGATGGGAATTGGTCTTTTTCAGATGAGCCTGGGTATTGGATGTTTATCAGTATGTATTTGTTATAAAATATAGCTTCGTTGAGTTAGTATCCCAAAACACAACTCTTAAACTTAATTTGGGGCTAGATACAGTGTGATCCGTCCATACATATTTATTTATTTTAACATGGGGTCAAGATTATACATTCGAGACTTAAAGGGTGACTTAATCCTTGAATATGAACAACTTCTCCTATAAAACAAATACTAGGAAGTGAAAAACATTTGCCCATACAAAACAAACATAAGTACAAGAGAGACATACGCATATAAATAAATAAATACTCAAATAATACTCAAATACTCATTTATTCATAATAATTTTTACACGTCAAACATTAATTAGATCTTATAAGGTAGGTCTTGAATATAAACATATGAACATTACACATTACATTACATTTTAAATAAAATAATAAACAAGCGATCAATTAATTAAAAAGGAAACCAAAAAAAAATACTATTATAATTATGTCACATTAATATATAGGTACATATCACACAAATTGAGCTAGCCACACAGTAAGTTGTGAACTTGTGTCGTAGGACGCTAACTTAATGATACTTTATTTAATAATAGATACTTATATAGATAAATATCCGTATATATATGACAGCTCCGTGGCGCAGTGGTTAACACGCCAGCCTGCGACATGGAGTGCCTGGGTTTGATCCCCGGCCAGGTCAAGATGGAAAATGATCTTTTTCAGATTGGCCTGGGTCTTGGATGTTTATCTATATATTTATTTGTTATAAAATATAGTATCGTTGAGTTATTATCCCATAACACAAGTCTCGAACTTACCTTGGGGCTAGCTCAATCTGTGTGATTTGTCCGTATATATTTATTTATTTATTATTTATTTATATATGACAAATTGAATCTTGTATATGACGTTTAAGCATTTCAATTCAGACACGAAAATGCTTATGGTTAGTATGTAAGCGCGACGACAAATACCTGCCTCGTAACAAAATTTATCGTTACGTATCGTATAACGGGCTCGTGTACGTAGGAGATACAGTCGGCTGCGCACTTTCCAGCACCTTTGTGCGGGCCAACTGTACCGGCAAATTCAATTTATCGCCCGGCATCGCATCGCTCAAATTATGCAGTTTCCGATAAAACGTCACGCTCATTGCTGATGGACAAATGTAGTGTTTGTTGCTAGGGAGGTAATGTGCTAAATTAGGGACTTTGGCATTCATAGGAGGATAGACAATAGTTACGATAATTTTACGTGAAACTTATTATAACGGTACAGAAATCTTATCGGATAAAGGACGGGGCAAACGAGCAAGCAAGTCACTTGATGGTATTCGATCACCCTGCCCATGGACAACTGTAACACCAGAGAGTTGGGGAGGAAATGGGGAGGGCGAATGATGGGTCTCCGGTTCTCTCACTCACCGAATGAAGCATAGAAGCGGTAAAGATTTTCTTGTAAATAATTGGAGAGAAAAATACTGGGACTTTGGTATTCATAGGACGATAGACAATAGTTACGATAATTTTACGTGATAACGGTGGAAGATTTGGTTTGAAAAGGTGGTTGGCATTAGTAACCCCAGATTGGGATGTCTGGAAACAAAAAGGGGAGGCCTTTGCCCAGCAGTGGGAAACGACAGGCTAAAAACACCGGTGGAAGAGAGATAGATGCCGAACAAGCCGAACGGACAGGCCGATCGTGCTTCTCTATCGCTTGTTCCGCGCTCTCGCTTGCATATGGAACGTGACACTTTTTATAGCGCTCATCGATTTAAAGACGTTATCACGTCAAAAATAATAGTCCTTCTTTTGGAAGTTTATAATAAAACACTTTAAAAAATATAAGTTTAGAGTATGTTTTGTAGTCATTAGCTTTGGCTTCACCCTCGTCTCCTCACCTAAGTATCCCAGCCTCATTAGGGGGCTGTGACGCAATATTCTCTATCTGAGATGCCGTTAAGATACCAACTAATAAACAGCTTAAACGCCCATAATCCTGGATGGCTGTGAGCTTTATGACAGCCAAGTCGTGTTACAGTAAACTGTTAAATTTGATTTATCGACATGTGTCTAGTTTTTGCAATAACTGACCGAACTATGAATGTTTTCAGGGTGTAGTGTGAATATGAGTTTGCTTGTTACGCCTTAGTTTCTAAATGTGTGGACTAATTTGGATGTATATTACAACAGTTAATTGTCTATAAAGTTTTATATGACGAAAATATTAAATGCAAAAATTTGGCAAGTAAAAAACTGTGGGTCAGAAATGATGATAATATGACAAAGAAATAATTATTTTTTTGTCATGATAACGTTTTATAAATTGATGAAGCCGTCACGCCGTGTCACGTTTCGGCCTAAGTGTTCGGCTTGTGACGCGTCTTCTACTGTTACCTCATAAAATGATCGTCCGTAAACCGAACTTATAGAAAATCAATGTTTTGACATGATTTACGAAATGTAAACAATAAGTTCCTCGTCAGAATGACATTACTTGTTTTTGTTTCTATTGGTTTAAATTTATCTATATTTATATATATTTAAAAATGCAAAAAAAATTTTTGTCCGAAAATGCTACAAGAGGCTGATTATGATGACGATGATGATATAAAAATTAAAAAGTCATGATTCCTATTTACATATTAGAGTTTATGAAATAAATTTTAAAAGTACCTACTTCATTCTTGTATGTAAGAAGAGCACGCGTGCAATTAGAAGTGGCAATAGACGCTGTCTAAACTCTATTTGATACAATGATAAGTCCAAAGATAGCTCATGTGATGAACAAAAAGACTCTTGAAGTAGAAATAACAAAACTTTTAATGGGGTTTCTGGGGACCATGACATGAAAACTAGGATTATGATAAGGAATTATGCAAATTGTCTAGTTTCCCTGAGTCCCGCGACATCGTTACGTCAAGATAGCGATATAACCGTTAAATTTAACGCGACGGTTTGATTCGGCGGTGTTGCCAAACGTAATTAATGTGCCATATCTTTATGCCCTCGTAGAGAAGAAAATTGGCAATATTTTGGTAGGCTGCAGTCTCAGCTGTGAAGCTTAGGAACATGGGGTCTGATAAAGACTAAATGTACGTAGTAATAATGTAATAGTTATGTTAATAGGGTTAGCAATCTGTCAGTATTTTGATTCTGTTTTCCACCTAATGCCCACCGACGAGACGTGCTAAACGTGGCCTTCAGGTTTTATAGAGCTAGGCTAGACTCTGTCTACCCCGCAAGGGAAAAAGACGTAATACTATGGATGTATCTGTATGTATGTATGTGTATGTAGTAAGAAGTAACTAATATCCATTTAATATTTTGAAATGAAAATGACCTCCGTGGCTTAGTGGTACAGTAAGAGCCTTTAAATCCTACCTGTCATAGATGGCAGTCCTTAAACGAAAACAAATGCTTTTAGGCAGCTTAAAAATTGAAAACTAGTGTACATACACAAAAAGAGAGTAAAATAATTAGGATTTAGCAAATATTTGGTGAGCTCCGTGGTGTATTGGTTAACACGCCAGCCTGCGACACGGGGTTTGATCGCCGGCCAGGTCATTATGGATAACGATTTTTTCCAGGTTGACCAGGCACCAAGCAGAGTAGAATAGGACCACTCCTAGTCTTCCCATGGATGTCGTAAGTGGCGACTTAGAAAATACAAGCTAAACAAAGCTCATAAACATCAAAGAGACCTCTCCAACCCGTCTGGCCAGCGAGAAGAGTGGGCCAGATCCTCTGTCTGATCCGGCTTAGTAGGGCTCCGGAAGTACAGAGAGGGTCATGCTCCTGCAGTGGAGACTAAAAAGACGAAAACTATGTTAGTGCTTTCTTTAATGATATTTTGATAGTATATTTTTTTCAATATGTTATGATAATAATTCCAAAGTAAACTAACAATCTTATCTTATCTTCGATGGGGCCGACTCAGAGTCGGTAGCACGTCTAACCTTTGGGTTATTTTGTACTTACCCCATGCCTTACTCACCCGCACGGTTTATTCTGAAGAAGGACTGCATGAGCTTCAGAACATCGCCCAGTGCGTAGTGCCTGTAGTCCTCTAGCTCAGGATAAGGTGATCCTAAGAGGTCCAAACGCTTACCAGCTAACGAGTCACAGATACACAGAATGTGTCTCATTGTCTCCTCCGATTCCTCACACGCCCTACATAGTGGGCTTTCGACAATTTTTAGTTTAAAGAGATGACTGTTATTTTCAAAGTGTCCAGTCAGGGCTCCCACTAGAACTCTTGTCTGTTTCCTGCTGTATTTGCAGATCACTTTGTGCCACCTGGCGCTGTCCAAGCCAAGTGTTTCCTTCGAGTGTAAATGTCCACTCATATTTCTCCATTCGGCTTGGTGTCTACTGTCGACATACGCATTGATTGCAGTAGTTACCACGCTATAGGATAGGCCTACGAAGGGTTCGGGTCCTACAAATGGCATACTCGATCCTTTCCTTGCCAGCTCATCGGCCCTCTCATTGCCCTCAACCCCAACGTGACCCGGTACCCAAACCAGCCTCAGTCTGTTGTGTCTACTCAGTTGCTTCAAGGCATTCACACCATCCAAGACCAATCTGGAATCGATTCTGTCAGTTAAGCGCAGTAAGAGTCGCCTGGCTGTCAGTTAGAATATAGATATTGTGATCTTTAAACCCTTGCTCTAAATTCATTTTAGCACAGACAGTTACCGCATATGTTTCTGATTGAAATACGGTACCGAACTGTCCCATGCTCTGAAACAGTTTTCTGTCCTCGGAGTAGATGCCCGCTCCCGTTCCCTGATTGTTCTTTGATCCATCAGTATACCAGATTGAGCATTCTCGTTCAGAAGGACGAAATTCACCCTTCCATTCATTCCTTGTCGGGATATATATCTTATAGTTCTTCTTGAAGTTGTATACTGGGAGCAGCTTGTCACTTCCCATGTTCAACAACCTATCGAGCTCCTGTGTTGTCTCAATTTGCGTATGCCTTGTCCTTGGTGCGTGCCTGCTCCACAGACCAGAAGAAGATAGTCTGTATAAAGCCTTGCAGGCTTCGCCTTCAATATACAAATGTAGCGGTGGCAGTCCTAGGATTATCTCCATAGATGCCGTTGGTGTTGTAGAGAATGCCCCCGAAATAGCACAACATGCCATTCTCTGTATTCTCCTCAGGGCATTAATACAAGTTACCTGTTTAACCTTAGGCCACCAAACCAGTGCTCCGTAGGTCAGAATGGGTCTCACCATCATCTCATATATCCAACGTAGGATGTATGGCTTCAAGCCCCAGGTTTTACCATAGGTATTTCGACACATGCCAAATACTCTGGTGGCCTTTACTATGGCATTCGTAACGTGTGTATTCCACGTCAGTTCTTTATCCAGCGTAACTCCTAGATATTTCACTTCATTGGCCAGATTGAGCGTAATGCCGTTCATTTTGAGGCTGCTCAATGCTGTCAATTTCCGGAGCCTTGTGAAGGGGACAATTGTCGTTTTCTTTGGGTTAATACTTAAGTGGTTTGTGGTACACCACTCCTGTACTTCTCCCAAAGCTTTATTCATGAGCCCTTTCACCGTGTCAGGAACTTTCCCACTGATAAGAATGACTATGTCATCGGCATAACCTACCACGATGACCGGTCCTTTATTTAAGGACTTTATCAGTGAGTTTACCACCAGACTCCAAAGAGTCGGGGACAAAACTCCTCCTTGCGGGCAACCTTTCGTCGTTACCGCTGATAATTTATCACCCAGCAGTTCTGAGTTAATTATCCTGCCCTTCAGCATGTTTTCTATCCACCTGCAGAGCGTTCTTAGTATTCCATGCTCTGTCGCCGCCCTGCCAATGGATTCGAAAGTAGTCCGGTCAAAGGCCCCCTCTACATCGAGGAAGGCTCCCAGACAAAGTTCTTTATTTTCCAGTGCCTTCTCAGCCTGACTTACCACCCAATGCAGAGCTGTTTCTGTTGATTTGCCAGGCTGTTAGGCACACTGCATGCTGTGTAGCGGATGCTTTTTTAGCGGACCATCTCTAATATGTCTATCCACCAATTTCTCCAATGTCTTCAATAGAAAGGACTGAAGACTTATAGGCCTAAAAGCTTTTGCTTCATCATATGTCGCTTTTCCTGGCTTCGGAATAAAACTTTTCTAATTTCCATGCTTTTGGTATGTACCCAAACGCAATGCAGGCCTTGAATAGCCTACAAATGTGGGGACTCAGTATAGAGATTCCTTGTTGTAAAAAGATTGGGTAGATGCCATCTGGGCCTGGTGCCTTGTATGGCTGCAAGGTTCCCAAAGCCCATTTCAATTTGGTGTCATCCACAATCTTCTTAGCAACATCCCAGTCTCTTTTAAAGGTTCTTACTTCCCAAGATTCAAGACTGTTGAGATCTGTTTGATCCATAGTTGTCTCAATACAACCAGGAAAGTGTGTTTTATACATCACCTTTAACGTCGACAATGGATTTGCTTTTCCAATGGACATAGCTTTTGCCAGTCTCATCCCTTCGGGCAATGCACCGATGGATTCGCATTGCTTTTTCCAGGCAGAGCTCTTTGCCCTTCTAACCGCTTTACTGTATTCAGTGAGGGCCTTATGATATTCACTGAAATCCTTCTTAGCCTTAGCTTCATTAAAGAGTCGTCTCGTCTCCATGCGCATCCTTGCCACCTCCGGCGTCCACCATGGTTCTTTAAGACTCCTAGGTCTGCGCTCAGGACAGCTATTCATCCACGCATTCTTGATGCCATCTGATATGCGCTGAGCTTCAAGTTCCAAGTCAATTACAGAGTTCAACCTGGTCCCTGGTGCTCCTAATTAAATTTTTAGCAATTCTCTGTATGAAACCCAGTCAGTATACCTTGGGTTCCTTTTACAGACCGTATGTAGTTTGGCAGTATTATTACTCCTGTACCTAAAGCATATGTACCTGTGATCAGATAGTGAGATCTCATCTGATACATGCCAATCTTGAATTTTTCCAAACTAACAATGATAAAATACATCTTTAACCCAAACCTCTTTTATAAAGTCAACAGATTCATAATCGAATCCCGACCCTTTTAACCAATCAGCCCTCAGGGCAGTCGGAAATACCAACTTTCACGTTATCATTAAAACCTCTTAACGCAATTGAGATGCTGGTTCTGTTGACCACAGACTATTCTTCACCCGACTAGTCAAAACATGGATTATTTTTATCCGCAACTTCGGCCGCGTAAATTATAGCCTATCTTCTCCCAGACAAGCAAGGAGGAGATTTATTCATAAAAAAAAATATAGAAAGCAAATGAATTTTAACCGACAGTCAGTATGGTAAAATTCATTTGTTCTCTATATTTTGGTCTGGTCTGGGAGAAAAGAAAAAAGTAGACTATACCAAATGCTTCTCTTCGCCCACGCAGATCGTAAAAGCCTATCCAAGAAATGGGCGAAAACCTGATGAGCCATGTTAGTAGGCGATGGGGCTATCAACCCATCACTATTTTGAACAGCGCCACCAATATGTTAAACGTGGATTTTAGGTCTTAAAGACATGGTCTCTATCTACCCCGCTAGGGAAAAAGACGTATTATATGGGAATGTATGTATGTATGTTTCTTGCAATTCCGTATACTATTAGGGATTTTGGTTCCGAGATTAAAATACTGCCAGGAATATTAGAATGAGCTTGTATATATTATAATAGACTAACTTTCGCCCGCGGTTCCGCACTCGTCAATGTCGATCCCTCGGAAATAGTACTTTTTCCCGGGATAAAATGTACCCTATGTCCTTCTCCGTACCCCAGATGACGTGTATGCAAAATTTCATGATGATCGGTTTAGTAGTTACAACGTGAAAGCGTAACAAACTAACTCACTTTTACATCCTTACTAATATTATCCTTATCCTTATCCTTACATTCTTACTAATATTATAAATGCGAAAGTGAGTTTATTTATTTTTTTGTTTGTTTATTTGTTTGTTTGTTACGCTTTCACGCCGTAACTACTGAACCGATCTTCATGAAATTTTGCATACTAGTTCTCTGGAGTGCGGAGAAGGACATAGGCTACCTTTTATCCCGGGATAAAGTACTATTCCCGAGGGATCGACATTGACGCGGGCGGAGCCGCGGGCGAAAGCTAGTTAATAATATTAGTTAGGATATGGCACAAATTGTGCTAAGTAAGAGATTTCGGCCCATTCATCATTTTAGTCGTAAAAAGTCCACTACTAGACAAGAACCTCTCCCAAGGATTCTTCGTTCCTTGGGATGATATTGCCGTATTCACCACGCTTGGCAGGCAGGTTGGCGACGTATTTCCGGCTCTCTCACTCACCGAACGAAGCATAGAAGCGGTAAAGCTTCTACTCAAACGTCGATTTTCTTTAAGTGTGTGGTACTCCCCGGACGAGCCGGCATGTGTTCTATATCTATTTCAAATTCGACTTCATATAAATAGTGTATAATATAGAATTAGAAATAGATATAGTTATAGAACACATATATGTTTATATATACGGTGAAATTTTTGTTCTGGACCCTTAAAGGGATGAATTAGCCCGTTGATATATATGATATATACAGGCAAGTCAAAAATTTTTTTGATGTTCCCATACAAATTGACCGCGCGGCCGAAATTATTTGTTTTTTTTTACTTGCCTGCATTGGTCCCATAGGAAAGGTTGTTTATATCGATGGGCTGAATCACGCCTTTAAGGGTCTAGAACTATCAAAATTACACCGTGTATATGTCTATGTATCTATTAATATATGAAGTAATAAATTTTATTCCAAATACCTATAGAAATAAGTTCCTCAAATCGGCATTTAGGGCCTCCCATGGGTGACGCGGAAGTGCCCCAAACCCACCAAATGATATTATAGGCAGTCTTTGATTTATTATTAAAGATCATTTACATGATAATTTGGATAGTGACATTAACTATTACCTATTTAAACTAGCAACTAACAAATCTAACTGCCAAATAATATTATCTGTAGATACCATTACTACGGAATAATTAATGTCGGGTAGAACGAATTATATTTCGCTCGCACTAATGTAGATTCTTCAAAAACAGTTCCTTTTCTATACATATTTTTTTACGATAATCGGTAAAATCTTAAAGTGAGTACCCACCTACCAGGTGGTCGGACGATCTGACCAAGTTCGCAGGGAAACGCTGGATGCAGGCCGCTTCCAACCGGTCATTTTGGAAATCATTGGGAGAGGCCTATGTCCAGCAGTGGACATTCGGACGACGATTACTTTATGACGTTCAAAAAGAGATACATGTATCCAATTTTGAATAAAAATCTTTGACTTTTGACTTTTGGACTTCTTGCGGCTGATATGATGATGATTAAAGTGAGTAAAAGCAATAAAATTTCGCTAATTCCTTAGACCAGCCAGGCGATTTACGAACGATAATTTTACGTGATAACAGTGGAAGAGGGATAGATACGTCACAAACCGAACACCTAAGCCTTCCGTGCCTCTCTATCGCTTGTTCCGCGCTGCAAACGGCACGGTTAAAGATCATTTTCCACCCGGGGAACAAACCCGGGGCCTTTAATGTGACAGCTTGGCATGATGACCACTCGGCCATAGAGCTCGTCCACGCCTTAATAGCTTACTAGCTGTTTTCCCGCGACTTTGTCCGCGTAAAACATAGCCTATGTTCAGCACAGATAGTGTAGCTTCCCAACTGTGAAAGAATTTTCCAAATCCGTCTATTAGTTTCGGAGCCTATTCGCGTTAATAAAACAAATCTTCCCTCTTTATTTTTTATTTTCCTCTTAACTTAAAAGAGCTTAAGACTTTCGACATTTTTGATCTCTCCTGGCAATTTATTATAGGCCTTAAATGCTTGATATTGTGCACTATGCTCCATTATTTTTAATTTCGGAATTATATTGTGTTTGAGAGTCTGCCTGCGTGTCCCTTCACGTGATTGCTTCATTTGACTCAATTGCCGGTAATCGTTTTTTCAGGTCTGTTAAAAGAACAAATAAGTATAAGCATGGAACGGTTAATATGCCAAGTGTAATAAAATATCTTTCAGAAGACTCCCAGGGTGGGATACCGACCATTGCACGTATGGCGCTCTTCTGGATCACAAAAGCCCGGTCCTGATTGTGATGATAGCTCTTTATATAATATATTATATTATAAATACTTCTATACTATATATATATAGTATAGAAGTATAGATTAAGTTAACCGTATCCAAATGATTTATATATGTACACAAACTTACATTACAGGGTCTCAAATTTTCACCCGCGATCAGATACAAAATCACTTAAGCGAAACTTAAGCCAACCCCGGCTAAGGGTGGAACGCATCAGCTAATCTTGTGAGCCATCTAACATAGGGATCGCAAGTTAGGCAGTTAGTAATCTAACGGTATCAGGGGTTGATGAGGGATGCTAGTTATCGTTAATTTTGATAAAGTTATTTAAGGGTGACTTAGTTTAAGAGTCTTTAGTGTTCTCATCTATTTTTACAGTCAAAACAACTTTTATGCACTTATTACATGACTCATCCTTACTATCCTTACTATTCCTTACTTGTTAGTAATATTATAAATGCGAAAGTGAGTTTGTTTATTTGTTTGTTACGCTTTCACGCCGTAACTACTGAACCGATCATCATAAAATTTTGCATACAAGTTCTCTGGAGTACAGAGAAGGACATAGGCTACTTTTTATCCCGGGATAAAGTACTATTCCCGAGGGATCGACATTGACGCGGGCGGAGCCGCGGGCGAAAGCTAGTTATCATCATAATTTCAACCAACTTACGAAGTCCACTGAATTTTTCTTTTCATGGAATGATATTTTCACATTCGGGCTGGCGAGTGCAGTTATATGACTTTTTGTACTTCCGATGACTTTTTGTACTTCCGATTCTGCCCATCGGAAGCATTTTTAGGCTGGAGAAGGAAAGGAATTTGTTGGATTTGGGAACGGAAAGAAGGGGTTCTACTCACTCGGATGAATGGGGAAAAGCAAGTAGCAGCTCAGGGGCCGGGCGTACCTGCGAACACCGGACAAGCAGTTGGGGATGACACTCCTACGACAAACCATACTAAAACTCTCTCAGTCTTATTATAAAACGAGGACTAACTTTAGTACCTGGCTTAAACCATTATCCCTCCCAAACAAATTGACAATGACAGTTGACCAAACGTCAGAGTGAAATCTGTCGACTTATTTTGGTCGGATAATGGTTTAAACCAGGTACTAAAGTTAGTCCTTGTTTTAAAATAAGACGGTCTCTGTCTGTCTTACTGTAACAACTTTATATTATAACAAACGGTTTCACTCACGTATCGTTAGTCGGTATCGCCGACAAGTTTCAGCCAATTCAGATGGCCATCTTCAGGACGAGTGTTCGTCGCCCGCGGGCGGCGAATTTCAGTGCTCGAGGGACTGCCGTGTCGGGACGTCCCTGACACTCGTCCTGAAGATGGCCATCTGAATTGGCTGAAACTTGTCGGCGATACCGAGTAACGATACGTGAGTGAAACCGTTTGTTATAATATAAATTATGTCTCGCGTAACTTTTAATATTATTATTGTAACAACTTTACGTTTCTATTATTAAACCAATTGCGCTGAAATTTGTTATAACGGTATTTTGAGACCCGGGGAAAGACATAGGCATTTCATCCCGGAAAATCTACTGTTCCGGAGGAATCTACATACGCGGGCAGAGCCGGAAACATCTATTTCTTTTATAACACTTCCGTTTCATCATCAATACTCCAAATTGAGTGCTACAAATACAATTAAATCCATTGATAAATGCGTAATCAATAATCACAGATGCCAAAAAGGTTTACCGGATGAATTACTGAACACATTATCCCGATCGTTTCAGTAATTGCCAATAACTGATAGGCTTATATTGTGATATGTGCCCTGTTTTACTTGGGAGGGGATTCCAAGAGCTCAACATTTTTTTAAATTACGTGTTTGTAAATTACCTTTGTGTTCTTTACAAAACATAGTATATAATATTAAAGTAAAAAATTAAAAAAATACCTAAGCAATAATACTTAGATATCGTTTAAGGAAACCCTTAAAAATAAAAATAAATCCGGCCAAGTGCGAGTATATAAAAACGGCAAAAAAAAATCAGGTTTATTGCATGGGAGCCCCCTTAAATATTTATTTTATAAAAATTTTTAGTATTTCTTGTTTTGGCGGCAACAGAAATACATCATCTGTGAAAATTTCGACAGTCTTAGTATCACGGTTCATGAGATACAGCCTGGTGACAGACGGACAGCGGAGCGACATTAACAGGGTCCCGTTTTTACCCTTTGGGTACGGAACCGGTCACTTTGACCTGGTGCCTTTTAGCACCAGGTCAAAGTGACCGTTTTGCAAGATCATAACCTGCAATAAATTTACTCATTAAAACTAATATACTCGTATGAAATCCAAACACGATTCGTCTTATTGTAGAAGGAGGACTAACTTTAGTACTTGGGCTCCTCGTACTTATACACGGTGAAATTTTGATCGTTTTGGACCCTTACATTGGTGATTCAGACCATCAATATGAACAACTTTTTTTATGGCACCAATGCTGGTAACTCAAAAAAAAAAACGTAATTTCCATACAAAAGAGTCCCGCCGCCCGGCTAGATTGTATGGGAATGTCGAATTTTTTTTTGAGTTCCCAGCATTGTTCCTATAGGAAAAGTTGTTCATTCTGATGGTCCAAGTCACCCCTTTAAGGGTCCAAAACGATAAAAATTTCAACATGTATAAATTCTATGGCTGGCAAAAAGCTTATGTAGCTATGGGCAAACAGCTAAAGGCTATATCACATTTGCCCCATCTTTACTCGGAGGGGATACCAGAACCAAATGTACTGGAAACAATATGATTTATAATCCGTTCGGAAGCTTACGCAAAAGTTCAGCTCAACCTTTGGAAATGTCGAACGAAAGGTCCCGGCGAAGGTTCAAGAGCTGTTGTTTTAAGCTGCAAGCTGACCCAGATCGAAAGGTTGGCGAAATAAGCACTGTTATTTGCTCTAATTAACGGTATTTACATCTAGTTTTTTACGGAGTAGACAGAGCTGCGGCGAAGAACTGTAAGGAGATTTTATTGAAGTGAAAACTCCTTTAACGGTGTTGTGCAGTTTTTGGGATGGATAAAAAATGTTACACGCATCAGGAAATGACGAACTTTTGAGTTTTCAGCATTGGTCCCATAGAAAAAGTTGTTCATATTGATGGTCTGAAATAAAAATGCAGCAAAGTTCAGGACTAACTCTGGTAACTATATGACTCAAAAACACGATTGCGTTAAATTTTCTCGATAGAAAAAAATTGCAAAGTTGCCTCCAAATCACGTCTAATTTACTCGGTATATAGCATTATTCACCAAATACATTAAAATTAACCTTGAAACTTTTGATTATTATTGCATTACAGATAAGGCAGCCATCATATGTTTTGCTTTTTCGAATAACCCTTGAATATTCCTAAAAAACGAAAATATCCAAAGTAGCCAACGCGTTTAGACCATCCGCGTTTGTATGGCCACGCCGCCTGGCATATGTCGGGCTCTTAAGGGTCCAAAACGATCAAAATTTCACCATGTAGTTTCGGAACGACCACCGTGAGAAGAATACGCCGACGAAACTCAATCGAGACTTTACAAAACCGCTAAATGTCGTTCAGATGAATTATAATATCGTGTTGTTTTGAAAGCCACCAAGCGATTTTGTGTAACATCTAATTTTGTGATCCATCTGCGCCATATTTACCCCATTTTGCTTGTTCACCTTTATCTCCTGGGACAATATTCCAGTACAATAATAAACAGGAAAATCGTAACAATGTTATTACTCCATTGTATTTACCTGACGACGGTATCCAGGAAGAGCCAATAAGGTTTTCTGAATACACCATCGATTTTTAACCGGCTTTAACAAGAAGGTGGTTCTTAATTCGGTTGTTTGTTACACCTAACTCGATGTAGGGTATAATTGGTCAAGCAAGAAAATTCTGTCAACTGATCAAGCGTTTTTTAACGGCTCCTAAAATGGTTTATTCGTCAAGCCGTTCATATTGGTCCATTGGTCAAGTCTCTCATTTATGAACCAATTATCTGTCGCCCGTGGTTCCGCTCACTTTGATGTCGATCCCTTAGGAATATACTAGATGAAAGAAAGATATAGCCGTTATGTTAATTCAGGTAATGACATATACGAGTATGTGACAAAATTTCGTAAAAATCTGTTCAACCGTTTTTACGTGAATGAGTAACAAACATCCATACATGTATATAACAAACTTTCGCTTTATAATATTAGTAAGGATACGGATTTTGTTGGTTATCGTGTGTGTAAGTGGCTAACATATAACATGGTATCTAAATTTCAAGCAAATAATATTATTTCAATTTTGTTATAAACATACGTCTAAAGACCGAGCCCAGTGGCGTGCCATAAGAGAGTCCTGTATTCAGCAGTGGACGCGTGTAGGTTGGTGATGATGATGATACTTCTTGCATTAATCATCATTCATCATCATCACTTTAGCCGCAAGAAGTCCACTGCTGGACATATGCCTCTTCTACGGATTTCCAAAATGAATGGTTGGAAACGGCCTGCATCCAGCATTTCCCTGCTACCTTGCTCAGGTCGTTCGTCCACCTGGTTGGTTGCCATTCGAGTAACTTCCTGCCACTTTGGCCATTGGTTTTTCGCGCTCCCAGTTCCACTTCAAGGAGCTAATCTTATTAGCTATGTCGGTGACTTTGTTCATATATGGATCTCCTATTTTTATTTTATTTTATTAAGTACACAGACAATTTTCAATGTTGCAACAGATTTTAAAAGATATACATAAATTAATTGATTCGATCTCGTAGAAAAACACCGAGCATAGCCCTTTCCATAGTTCTTTGAGCAAACTTGAGCTTTCTTATGAGACCCACGGTAACCACGTTTCGGAACCATAAGTCATCACTGGTATCACACATTGTATCTCGCAATGGTAACTTTATTTTATTGGAGTCGGTTAAATATATCACCCACATATAAAATCATGACAATGTCATTGTATTTGCCTGACAACGGTATCCAGGAAAGTTTGTAAATACGTCGCTCTACTTTGAACGGAATCCTTTTGTTCAAAGATAGCCATGAAAACATATTATATATAACGTACATGTACAATATTTCGAATTGGTTATTATCATGAGCTTAAAATTTAGTCAATAATGACTAACATTATAAATATGAAAGTTTTATTATTAATTAATAATTATTATACAACAATTTATAAAATACTAGCTTTCGCCCGCTGCTCCGCCCGCGTCAATGTCGATCCCTCGGGAATAGTCCTTTTTCCTGGGATAAAAGGTAGCCTATGTCCATCTCAGTACTCCAGAGAACTTGTATGCAAAATTTCATGATGATTGGTTCAGTAGATACGACGTGAAAGCGTAACAAACAAACAAACAAACTCACTTTCGCATTTATAATATTAGTTAGGATTTGTTACTCTTTCACGCTTTAACTGCCTACTAAATCACTTATGCATACACGTTGCTAAAATTAACAAATAAAACATAGGGTACCTTTCGAAAGTGTTAATTTAGTATTACTTCTTACTAAGAAATAAGACATTTCTTAATAAGAATACTGTCTACTACATTAATATCTGTCTAACTTTCTCTTTGTAAGCTATGTTACCAGAAGCCCTGTATATCTGCCGCGAGAAACATATGCAAATCAAGGCACTGGAGCTCGATTTTTAAACTTTGCGATGTTTTTTTTGCCCACGAATTAAATTTGCATGCATAAAATTGTAGATTTTTCATATGTTTCTCTCATCATTTTCAAAATTATACTGAACCATTTGAAAGGGGTGTTGTCATAACAATGATTTTATGCAGCATAAAAACCAATAGACGGACCCTTAAATACTTGTGGTTCTTTGAGAACAGTAGACCGCGCGAGCCCTTACAACCAACATCCACATTTGCCCTCCAGTGCTCTAAAATATATCTGTTGCTGTTATGCTAATTGACTAAAGGATGATTTCCTTCAGTTACGACGTCACAGTTACTACGAACCATTTTCATACCTTGTCATACCATAGATTTGTATTTACGACATCATACTGAATGCACTAATACAAAAAAATATACAGAAAATCGATTTCAGACAACTTTTGGGCAAATTGCCGATTATAAACACGTTCAAGTTAATCATATAAAAAAGTTTTTCAGACAAAAAAGTTGCGTCGTAATAAGAATAACAAAAAAGTCAAATGACAATTTTGAATTATTTTTCAAATAGCTGTGCTTTGAGTTTTTTTAAGTTTCGGAGCCCCATATGTCGGCCATTTTCAAAAAATTTCGAAAAATTGGCTCGACTAAAAAATTCTTTATAATTACCGAACCTGCTCACAAAATTTCATGTTAATCGGTTGAGAAATGCGACCTGTAGGCGAGAACCGACAGACAGACAGACAGATGGACAAAAGAATTTTCGGCCGGTCGAAACTGAGACGCTTCGCTCGCTTCGCTCGCTCGGTCAATAACGACGCATAATGAAAACTTGGAAAAGTACTCTCTTTACTTTTCTTGTTATATTTCTATTAACGATATATTTTAAGAAGAAAAAACAACTTGCCTTGCTTGACTATTCATGAGAGAAACTCAGGAATCGAACTCCAGTGAGCGGATGAGGAAAACTTTCCCTGATTGCTACCGGTACGTAATAAAATTAGTATTTCCTAGTCCTGCCGGAAATAAAAAGCCTTAAAATAAAAATTAGGGAAGAGACAAAAAAGAAACGTATTATTACTGCGTTCTGGGATTTAATATTATATGGAAACCATTCGTATTCGATTTTGACTCGCACTTAGCCATTTTATTCACACCAGCACGGAAGAGAATGAGAATAATGATAATGATGGAATGAGCAAAGTTTTTTATTTTTTTCCCGATCGCCAAGAAAAGGTTTTCAAAATCAAAATCAAAATCATTCATTTGCCATAAATAGGGTACATATAATGGCATGTTTTTTCGCAGTTCAAGCCTATTTAGCTATATTAATAGCATGCAAATTTTTATTTTTACACTATACAGATCAAAATCAAATATATTTATCGTCAAATTGATAAACCTATATAATATCGCTGACAAAAGGAAGACCCAAAAAACTCGTGTTTCCAAGGAAAGAACCTTTCCAAGGAGAGACATGCTATTAATAGAAACCAGGTCGCCGGAAAATCCCGGACACCCGGCAACAACAGCCTCTGACGTCAGAGCCGCTCCCGGCAACATTAATCTCTTTGTCTGACTACTTGTTACCAGGTTACCTAAAAAACGCAAGCAGCACGCATGGAAAACTGTCACGTTCCGCGCGCAAGCGAGACCGCGGAACAAGCGATAGAGGCACAATCGGCCTAAGCATTCGGCTTGTAACGCATCTATCTCTCTTCCCCCGTTATCACGTAAAATGATCGTACGTAAACCGACTTTACTGAAACCATTTCTTTCTAACGTTACCTTTAAAATGTGTATTACTACATAGTATAAAACAAAGTCGCTGTCGCTGTCGCTGTCTGTTCGTCCCTATGTATGCTTAAATCTTTAAAACTACGCAACGGATTTTGAAGCGGTTTTTTTTATTAGATAGAGTGATTCAAGAGGACGGTTTATATGTATAACACATGCATAATATTGTAGAGAAACACTGATAAATTTACTGAACTCCACTGAACCCCATAAGATAAATCAAATTGATGTACTACAGTATTGTACACCTTAAAAAGGTCAACATCAACCCATAATTTTAGTATCAGCATTGCACCCGTGCGAAGCCGGGGCGGGTCGCTAGTGTATAATATAACGGTGATCAGTTAAGTAGTAATTAACAAATAAATATACAATATTAGATACCTTATACCGTATTTAGCATGAGTTTCCGCTGACACGACTATTTGCGCGGTGTCTAATTATACTTTCGCCTTGGCCGCCGTATTGGTTGATGCACAATGTCGCGCGATTGAGGGATCGAGTTGCATAATAAATTGCAATAAGGTGCGTTTGCGATATTGCAACAAATCCATTTTATATCAGCGTTTTCGTGGTTTAACCTGTAATACGTCGGAGACCTCTCCAACCTGTCTGGCCAGCGTGGAGAGTGTAGGCCAAGTCCTTTGGCTGCTCTGGCCAAGTATGGCCCTAGTACAGAGAGGGTCGTGCTCCTGTAGTGGAGACTAAAAAGGACCTGATGATGATTGTGATGAAAATTTTAAGCATACTGTTTTAAACAAAAAATAATTTTTAAAAATGGTTCATAAATGACGGTGCCCTGAGGTAACAAACAAGAAAACAAATACAATATACATACATTAGATGTTTATAAGCTTTGTTTAGCTTGTATTTCCTAAGTCGCCTTCTACGACATCCACGGGAAGACTTGGAGTGGTCCTATTCTACTCTGCCGGATACCACACGGCATCACAATCGGTTGAGTAGTTTTACTGAAGTCGGTTTCTTTTTATATGAAAGATTATTGATCCATGTATGATCTCCTTGGTTTTCCATATAATATTTCAAACAAATCTGCAAAATAAAAGCTATTAAGTTTGATATGTGCCGAAAATCCATCTTAAAAGCTTTCTAGTCGGATTAAGGAGAACTCGCCTTGCCGCGACCCGTCATAAGTTACTGGAAGCAATTGTCAGCAACATTTATTTTCGGAGCCAAGGTCCCCATCGATTGAAATCTGAACCGTACCATCTCATGCATGAAGGAGATATACAAACGACATACTTAAAAGTAGCTACAAACAAACTTTTCCTCTGCATCTGAACGATATCCCGACTGAATGCCATTATGGCATACAGACTAGCTCCGTGGCGCAGCGGTCAACACGCCAGCCTGCGACACGGAGTGACCGGGTTCGATCCCCGGCCAGGTCAAGATGGAAAATGATCTTTTTCAGATTGGCCTGGGTCTTGGATGTTTATGTATATATGTATTTGTTATAAAATATAATATCGTTGAGTTAGTATCCCATAACACAAGTCTCGAACTTACTTTGGGGCTAGCTCAATCTGTGTGATTTGTCCGTATATATTTATTTATTTTATTTATTTATGGCAGCATACTTAGAAATTCACTTTATACGCCGGCTGCCTGCTAAAGAAGCGCCGCTAAAAAAGTTTTCACATCAACAATAATATTTAGTGTGGTAAAATAAATAAATAAATATGTACGGACAAATCACACAGATTGAGCTAGCCCCAAAGTAAGTTCGAGACTTGTGTTATGGGATACTAACTCAACGATACTATATTTTATAACAAATACATATATAGATACACATCCAAGACCCAGGCCAATCTGAAAAAGATCTTTTTCCATCTTGACCTGGCCGGGGATCGAACCCGGTCACTCCGTGTCGCAGGCTGGCGTGTTGACCCCTGCGCCACGGAGCTAGTCAAAAGGTTAAGCCGAACTAAAAAAAATCGATTAACGTGATGATCAGGGGTGTCCTGCTCAACTGCCTATCTGGTGGTTGCAGAAATGGCATCGGGTTCGCGCACCCAGCCCCCGAACTGCTACTTGCTTTTCCCCAATTCATCCAAGCGAGTAGAATCCCTATACCTTCATTCCCTTTCCAAATTCTACAAATTCCTATCCTTGCCCAGCTTCAAAACGCTTTCGATGAGTAGCAGCGTCGGAAGAACATGAAGCCAAAGAAACCGCGCTCGCCAACCCACCTGCCAAACGTGACGAGTATGGCAATATCCTCCCATAGAACGACGTATCTTTGGGAAAAGCTTTTGTGCAGACTTTTTGTCGATGTAAAGATTAAAATACCTCAAGATCTTGGCCTCCATGTAATTCTTTTTCATGTTCTACCTAGTAAAAGTTAATCGCCTTTTGTTATACTGACGGCACTTCCTTTCTTATAGTATATTTTTGTTTAATAGTGTGCTATCATCCTGAGTCGTGGTAATCACTATAAGAAGGCTGTCATAAAGACATATCAGATGACTTCAGATAGTAGTTTGAACAATCTGACAATAGTGTTAACACTGTCACGAAAAGAGTTGTGTTAGAGACACGCTACCGACAAAAGTAATTTTTGCTAGTATCATGAATGGGCCGGCTCGTCCGGAAAGGTACCACACTCACAGAAAATCGACGTTTGAGTAGAAGCTTTACCGCTTCTATGCTTCGTTTGGTGAGTGAGTGAGCCGGAGGCCCGTTCTTCCCCCAACTCCTTCAAAGGCCGGCAACGCTCCTGTTACACCTTGGTGTTGCAGTTGTCCATTGGCAGCGCTGATCGCTTACCATCAGGTGACTCGCTTGCTCGTTTGCCGCCCTATATCATAAAAAAAGGTAAATATAGCTGTATAAATAAATAAATATATACGTACAAATTACACAGATTGAGCTAGCCCCAAAGTAAGTTCGAGACTTGTGTTATGGGATACTAACTCAACGATACTATATTGTATAACAAATACATTAGATACACATCCAAGACCCAGGCCAATCTGAAAAAGATCATTTTCCATCTTGACCTGGCCGGGGATCGAACCTGGTCACTCCGTGTCGCAGGCTGGCGTGTTGACCGCTGCGCTGAGCTAGTCATATAGCTGTAGCAATAAAAGAACGGTATACTTTGTCATACCTACATAACGTAATATGTTAATTGATTTATTCATCGTGTAAACAAATAAGTGCTCATTATAGCATAATAATACCTATAAAGTAAAAATAAGTCGAGGCTGCGGATATGTCAGTGTATTTATGTTATTAATAAAAGGAAATGATAATTGTACGGAAGGTTATTGTTTTGTAGGACACGTGTCGTGTTACAATTTTACGATTTTCGGCGAAGGAAACTTTGTAAGGAAATCTGCATATACATACTTACACAGATTTTAAGACTGTTTTACGAAAGTTTACACGTTCGTTTTGGTGTGAAGGACAGACAAGCAAACGAACAATCTTAATCATAATATAACTACATAATTACATATTTCTCAAAATAAAAAAAATGGTTTATGTAAAGTCGGTTAACGGACTATTCTATTCTATTCTATTTCTAGCCTATACTGTCCCACTGCAGGGCAAAGGCCTCCCTTTCATCATTCCAACTATTTCGGTCGCGGGCTACTGTATCCAGTCTTTCCGATAGGATTGCAGTTCGTCTTCCCATCTCTTTCTGGGTTAACGGACTATATATCTTAATTTTCTGTGGTTTGAGGTGTTACTAGTAAATAAGTAGCAACTTTTGGCTTGTAACTTTGTAATATTATTTTGATTATATTATCTGTTGTTGTAGCGGCAATAAGAAGACACATTCTTTGAAATTCCAAGTGTCTACCTATTTCGGTTCAATAGATACAGCCTTGCTACAGACGAAAGGTAAACGTGTGGAGGGATGGATGGACGGACGGACGATTTGACGGACATCGGGAGCTTAGTAATAGGTTTTTACCCTTTGGGCACGGAACCCGAAAAACTGTTTAAAGATATTTTGAAAAACAACGCGTAGACATTTAGCATAGAACCTTGAAGCGGCATATTGTCCGGACACAAATGAAAACAATACTCTGAAGTGAAAAACAACTGTTGTATAACATATGGGTCAGGGTTGACACTCATAGTTATGATGGGAAAATTTTTATAAAACCATAAACCACGCCAATAAAGACGAAGGAAACTACTAGTAAAAATTATAAACAACCCAACTTTGTCAAACTAACTCCGCTATAGACGCTCAATATTAAAAATTAGTATGAAGCGGCTGCAGCCAACATTGCACATAATTAATTTGTATTTTTATGTAACACTTATGACTCGTGTCACACAGTTTATTCGGACCTCCGGGTCCGAATATATTTTGTGATAAAACCAAAAACCACGAAAGCGACGTCGCAAAAACAGCTAATCTTTATTTTACGTTGTGAAACACTTAGGTACTATATTATAACTTAAGAACGGGAATCCGATTGTAATAATCTTTGTTTCTCTGGTAATAGCAGAATGACTATTAAAATATAAGAAATTAAAAAGAAACAACGTGTTGCACAAAAAAAAGAAGTGAAACTCCGTGCAGAAGAAAGAGAGGGGAATATTACTTTCTCTCCTACGCCGCGCCGGTGGTCTCAGTACATGTGTCCGTTTTGCGAATTTTCAATCAGGTTACGTGTCCTGATGAGAGTTTAATATTTTTTACCCATCCCAAAAAGTGCACAACGCCGCTAAAGAAATTTCCACTTTAAAAATAGCGAATCTAAATTCGCCTGGACAGCTAGTTATAAATATAAACAACCTAACTTTGCCAACCCTAGTCTACTCCAACCGCTCCATACTAATTATGATAGCACGTAATTAATTTGTGTTTATATGTAACACTTCCTCTGTTTTGTTCTATTTTTTTTTTCTGTTAATGGCTTATTGTTGAGGACGATGTTGTAACCTATCGTGTTTAATTTACCATGGCTGAGTTATAGCCTTATTTGTGTGATCGTCACATGTCTGAATTAACTAACTAGGTTTTTGTGATTTTGTCGGCGTGAATAATAATAATAATAATAAAATATCAAGCGGAACAAGTCGCACGCCCTCCACCTCCACCCGCGTCGTCGTCCAGCTCCTCGCCAACATCGTCGGGTGACGAGTTCGCCACCGCACCCGGCACCAGCGAGTCGAGGGACGACGAGCGCGGGCCGTCGGCCGCGCCGCCGCCGCCACCTGCGCGACGTGGACGACCCCCGCTGCCGGCACGCTTGGAGCCTGCGAGGCAACCTGCCCCGCGCCCGGCTCCCGCTACCGGTGGTGTAGTGCGTCGCATGCGATGGACTCAACAAAATAATGAGAACTGCATGCGCGCCTATTATGAGGCTACAGAGGGGGAAACCAACATGACTGCGTACCGTGATCGGATGTTGGCTCTGTTTCAGGTCCTTGAGCCAGCCATCACCGTTTCCGCACAGCGACTATCGGATCAAGTGCGTGTCATTCAACGGTGCAAACGGCTGGATGACTCTGTGCTTGATCGGCTACGACTGGAGGCGCTACCTGCTCGCACGGCTCCCACCATGGCACGGGACACGTCAGCTGTTTTGGCGGGTCCATTTATTAGGACTCAGCCAATGAATGATGAAGTCCATAGTGCTGATGGGGGGAACAGTGTGACCATAAGCGTAAGTACCCAGGCCCATGAGCACTTGAGGAGGACTTTGGGGGAGACGATCATGCAGTATCGCGCCACATCGGACTCTAGGCCGCGTATACCTCGTCTGCCTACGAATAGACGCAATTTGGCGCTAATGGGAGCCCTGAATGATCTGCTAGCCCCGTATTTAGAGGCTAGTGAAGATCTTGTTGATACGCACTCAATCTTGTACTGTGGGGCCATTGCGGCGTGTCGGGTTGCTCGAGTCAAGTTTCCTGACGTTGACTATGCAGCTCGGCCCGTTGGCGGTGTCCCTGCATGGCAAAAGCGGATTGAGCGACGTATCAGCATATTCAGGACTCTCATTGCAAAGCTAATATGCTTCAGGGGGGGGCAATAATCGCCCCCGTGTCATGCGTTTCGTAAACCAGGCATTTGCGGGTACTGGTATTAGACCCAGCGACTACATTGCCTGTGTTACGGAACGCATTGACTTCCTGAAGCAGAAAGTCTATGCGTGGGCGGGACGTATTCGCCGCTACAGAGAGCGTGTGGAACGATTCCAGCTAAATCGGCTCTTCCAAAGTGACCAAAGGAAGGTGTACAGGAAGTGGGAGGGAACTGAACAATGTGTGATCGACGGGCAGCTGCCGAATGCTACTGCTATGAATAATTTCTGGCGTAGTATTTGGTCGGTGCCAGTCGAACACACCGAGAGTGATTGGATGACAGTGGTTGAACGTGAATGTGAGCCTATCGAGTCCATGGGGGCTGTAACTATCAACCCCGATGACATAAGTTGTGCGATTCGTACGGCGCAGAACTGGAAAAGTCCTGGGCCGGATGGATTGCACAACTTCTGGATAAAGTGGATTCGAAGCTCACATGAACGTTTGGCCACACAATTTCAACAAGCTCTCGAGCTTGGTTCCCTACCTTCTTTCCTTACGACAGGAATCACCTTCCTGCTCTATAAATCCGGTAGTACCACGGATCCCAAGAATTTTAGACCTATCACATGCTTGCCAACTCTTTACAAGCTCCTTACATCCATCTTGAGAGCGAAAATTAACCAGCACATAGTTGCGAACAAAATCATGGCTTCCTCTCAAAATGGATGTAGGGTTGCGTCCCGTGGTACTAAAGAGCTCCTCCTCATAGACATGACCATCTGCAAGCAAGTTCAACGGAAAAAGGCAGCCCTTTCAACTGCCTGGATTGACTATAAAAAGGCCTATGATTCAGTGCCTCATTCATGGCTAGAGAGGGTCTTAGAGTTGTATAAAGTTAATACAACTTTAAGATCCTTTCTTGGCACGTGTATGAGACAATGGGCCACGGTCCTCTGTCAGCCAGGTAAAGGAAATGGCTCCTCGGATCCGATGGACTTGATAAGGATCGAGCGAGGCATTTTCCAGGGCGACAGTTTGAGTCCATTATGGTTTTGTCTGGCTTTGAACCCCCTCAGCAACCTACTGAGGGATTCAAGACTAGGCTGCCGCCTCCGAAGTGACGGGGAGATTGTTTCTCACCTGTTATACATGGATGACTTAAAATTATTTGCACCAAATCCCTCTGACCTGGTGGAGCTATTGAAAATCACAAGAGATTTCAGTAGTTCTATCAGGATGGAGTTTGGTGTAGATAAATGTGCTGTCATGCATGTCCAACGGGGAAAAGTTGTAAATTCAACAAATTTACAACTTTCTGAGATAATGTCCCTCAGATCTCTCGCGGAGGAGGAAACTTACAAATATCTTGGTATGTCACAGTCTTTGAGTATTGTGGATGGGGACATAAAGCAGGCGATGAAAGAGCGTTTCTTTTGTCGACTGACAAAAGTACTTAAAAGTCTTTTGTCAGGTGGTAATAAGGTACGCGCTTTCAATGCCTGGGTAATGCCCCTACTCACTTACTCCTTTGGCATACTAAGATGGACCCAAACTGAGTTAGATGCCCTGGATAGGAAGGTCCGTCAACAGCTGACAGCGCATCGCATGCTTCACCCACGCTCATCCGTTATGAGACTGTACATCCCACGTAAGTGTGGAGGTCGTGGATTTTTGAACGCCAAGACTCTCCATAACCGCGAGGTGTACAGTCTTAGGGATTATTTCCTTAAAAATGAGTGTGGGATGCATCGCGACGTTGTTGCAGTAGATAGGAGCTTTACACCGCTCTCCTTAGCAAGCGAGAACTGGCACAGACCAACGGTGCTGAGCACCGAAGACCGCAGGGACATATGGAAGAGCAAGGAGCTGCACGGGCGGTTCTACCGGGCCTTAACAGGGCCTGATGTAGATCTGCTCGCGTCGGTAAACTGGCTACGCTTTGGTGACCTCTTTGGAGAAACCGAGGGTTTTGCTTGTGCAATTGCAGACGAAGTCATGATGACGAACAACTATCGGAGATATATCCTGAAGGACGGTACGGTCGACATTTGTCGAGCATGCCGCCGTCCTGGCGAATCACTCAGGCATATTATCTCCGGTTGTTCTCATCTGGCTAACGGAGAGTACTTGCACAGACATAACCTTGTAGCCAGAATTATCCACCAGCAACTTGCTCTTCGTTATGAGCTTGTGGATTCCGAGGTGCCGTACTATAAGTACACACCAATGCCGGTTCTCGAAAATGGTCGTGCCACGCTCTATTGGGATCGATCTGTAATCACGGATAGGACTATTGTTGCCAATAAGCCTGACATCGTGCTAACAGATCGATCGACGCGCCAGGCAATGCTCATCGATATCACCATCCCGCATGACGAGAACCTTGTGAAGGCCGAGAAGGACAAACTTACTAAGTACCTAGACTTGGCCTACGAGGTGACCGCTATGTGGAATGTGGATTCGACGATCATTGTCCCGATAGTCGTTTCAGTGAACGGTCTTATAGCGAAGAGCCTCGATCAACACCTCAAGAGGCTCTCGCTAGATGGCTGGATCAAGGGTCAGATACAGAAGGCAGTACTCCTGGACACTGCGCGCATCGTCAGGAGGTTCCTCTCTCTGTAGCCTTAACTGTCGGTAGCTTGAGCCCTGCCCCGCTGCTGGCAGACCTCTAGGATTAGGTTTTTATAAAAGTTGTATTTTTTGTATGATATTTTTTTATATTTTACTTTTTATATAAGTTTTATAAAAACCTAGAACTAAGAAATTAAATAAATAAAGAGAATAATAATAATAATAACTCATTTATTTCAGTTAATAGATTCAGGTGTTACTTTGCGGAAGTCAAAGTTACATTTAATTTGAGACAATTTACTTTGCGTGCTTCCGCCACCAGTTAGTTCATGCAAACTATTGCTGGCCAGCGCCCACCCACTACTGTTAGTCCCTTCATACCCGCCACCAATAGTTGATGCATGCAACCCTGGTCGATACTGCTGCATCCGTTGAGGCTGCAGCAATGTCGGCCATCGTGCTCGCGACACGTGTTTCGCCTCTACACGAGGCATCTTCAGGCAGTGAAACCTAGATGTTGATCGTTCGAATGACAAGCAACGAAAGACAAAAATTATTATTTTTTTTTTTTTTTTGAAATGACTGTATAGCTAGCTCCAAGTGAGCTTTCGCTACTTCACCGGGCGTTTAGACAAAAATTACGCCGTATTGCCGCCTTTTATACTATCTGGGAGGGGGGAGGGGATTGATCGTAATTTTGGTTTTGTATTGAAAATATATTTAATAATGGGGAATTATTCAAATCTATTTGTTTATTTATCAAAGTAATATTTGATCTTTTATGTTTATTTATTTCTAATTGCTCCCATATACTCATTTTTATTCCCTTTTCCGCTGTATGTAATATTTTGTATGTGTGATTATTTAATAACAATGTAATTAACAATGTATTCAGAGCCCTTCAGGCACGTAGGGACCAAGGCTGGATTGAGTTTCTTTCGGCGTATTCTTCTCACCAGTGGTCGTTCCGAAACGCTAGTAGTATTTCAATTTTGCATATATAAAAAAATATATAAGAAATAAAAATATGACGTTCAAAAAGAGATACATGTATCCAATTTTGAATAAAAATCTTTGACTTTTTGACTTTTTTTGACTTTAATAATGTGTGATTACTTTCCAATAGATGTTCTGCAAAATGTGATCGATCGGGGTGATTCTTTTTAAACGCGTTGATATGTTCGTTATAACGAATTTTAAAATTACGTCCTGTTTGTCCAATATAAACTTGTTGACAATCATCGCAAGTTAATTTATATATACCGGATTTTTTATCTGATTGAATTTTGTCTTTAGTATTACAAAGTGATTTTAATGTTTTGTTTGTTTTGAGAGCGATATGAATATTGTTTTTTCTAAATATCTTAGCTATTTTATCTGTAATTTTACCGTAATAAGATAAACTCGCTGCATATCTTTGCGTTTTGTCTTGTGGGACCGCATATAAAAGGTCTTTAACGGTGTTCTGTTTCCTTTTCAATATTATTTTATCAACGATTTTCTTACTATATCCATTCGATATAGCAATTTGATAAATAATTTGGAGTTCTTTTTTGTAATTTTTCTCATTTAAAGGAACGGTCATAAGTCGATGTATCATCGATCGATATGCAGCGAGTTTATGTTGCCATGGGTGGTTAGATGACGCGGGGATCGTTGTATCGGTGTGTGTTGGTTTACGATATATTGAAAATTCATGTTTTGTTTTGTTTCTCGCAATCGTTAAATCCAGAAAGTTTATACTATTATTTTGTTCTATTTCTGTGGTGAATTTTATTTTAGGATGAATTTTATTTAAAATAGAAACAAATAAATCTAATTGTCGATTTGTGCCTGTCCAACAAATAAGAATGTCGTCGACATATCTATAGTAATAAAATATATTATTAGATTTTCCTACAATATGTTGTTGTTCGTAATTATTCATAAATAAGTCTGCCATAAGTGGACTTAAAGGGGAACCCATAGCTAACCCATTATTTTGGGTATAATATTTATTATCAAATTGGAAATAGTTTTGTGTCATACATAGTCTTGTCAGTCGTATGATGTCTTCCGTCTCTCCAGGGAGAATTCTTTTCATTTCTAGTTCTAATTTTAAAATATTTATTACCTTTATCGGCTTTTGTAAGTACAATATTGTTGGTATCAAGTTTTTGTACTTACAAAAGCCGATAAAGGTAATACAATCGTAATTATAGATCGCAATCAGTAATAGTTGTACTTACAATTATGTACAATACCAGAGGCCCATATTATAAATACCTTACAGACTAACATACATAAAGTTCATAAAATAAATACCTTATAACTAACATAAATAATATATATCCTATCCTATATCACACGTAGTGCCGGCGACGTGTGACGCGTGGTGACGTCAGGCAGCCGACCTCGGAACCTCCGAAACACGACTCCCTGCGGCCAAAAGTCCTCCTTCATGAAGGCTGGCAGATGATGCGTCGGCACTCTCACCACATAAGAATTGAAGTTCGCTTTGTGGCGAGACTGCAAACGTTCAACCCTCAAGGTGAAGGTGGACTTCTTTCGGACGTAGTCCACGACCTCCTCTACCGTCGTGGACCAGTGCAGGCGGGACACGTACAGCTGCGTCGATGGTACGGCAGGACGCAGCGGAGAATCCGGTCCGGTCGGCGCGGTTCCGCAGTGGTTGCGGCTCGCGGGCTTCCTCTTCTTCCTTTCCACCTTAATGAAGCCCTCTTCGTCGCGCTGGTTCCTCTCGGGACCCGGTGGTGGCAACGACTTGGTGGGAGCTGGCTTACGCCGTCTCCCTGTTTTCCCCTGTGCCTAAGGCCGCTTCGTGGTCTCGGCGGGGGTGGTGGCGGGCGCAGGCGCAGCGGCTGCCGCGGCATAGGCACGTGGCGGCGGCGCACTCGGGCTCGACGTCACCAAGGCGGGTGCGGGGGAGCGGGTGGCGGGCTGTGTAGCGCGCACAACAACAGGCGGCGACGGCAAACTGCTGATGATAATTAATAATGTAGCTTTATGTCTTTAAGTCCTCTGGCTGCTCTGGCCAAGTATGGCCCTAGTAGTACAGAGAGGGTCGTGCTCCTGTAGTGGAGACTAAAAAGGACCCGATGATGATGATGATGATGTCTATTTATAAAATTGGTTTAGTACTTTTTTTTAAATAGTAATGTTTAACTATCTGTTGATATTATTACCCTTGCCCTTTCCAAAATTTAAAGTCATCATTATTATCAGGCCTTTTTGGTCTCCACTGCAGGAGTATGACCCTCTTTGTACTACAAATCCTCTGTCTGCTTTGGCCAAATTTAAATAATAATAAGTTAAAAGTCATCATCATCATCATTTCGTGTAGGTGACACGGTCAATGGACCATGCACACCCTGGTGTCAGAGTTATTCGGAACCGCCTCTCGGCCTCTGACGTGCTTCCTTTAACGACTACCAGATGGCAACCGGGACCAACGGCTTAACGTGCCTTCCGAAGCACGGAATCATCTCTATTATCGGAAAATCAGATGAATCAAGCCTGCAATGTATTAACCAAACTGGAAACAACTAAACAAAGCATGCTTCCCGTGGGAATCGAACCCACAACTCCCGGGTTAACAGGCAACCGCCGTAAAGACCACGGAGGCAGTTAAAAGTAAAAAACTTTATAAAAAGCTTATATGTACATCACTTTATGTTTCGAGTTATTTTCAGCGAGCCCTTTAATTTGATATCCATATTTTTTTTTTTTTTTATGTATATCCGACGGCAAACGAGCAGACGAGCCACCTGATGGAAAGTGGTCACCGTCGCCCATGGACATCTGCAACACCAGGGGAGCTGCTGATGCGTTGCCGACTCTTAAGATACCATACCTGTAAACACGCCTTTATTATATTATAATACACGCCATATTGTTGAAGTGCATCAAAAATAACAATGCCGCTATCTTGGGTGTTGCGCCATTTTGGATTTAGAATGACGTCATACAGCATACCATGCGTTGTCATCCAAACTAAATCAGTGTACAAAATTTCAGCTCAATCGGTGGAAGATATCTGCTACCAAATTGAGATGCAAGATTTGATCCGAACGAATATAGTTACATACTCGTACCTTGATAGGTACATTGCAAGTCAAATAAAAGAGCTTCTTATCAATTTAATGTGTGGACAATCTTTCATCATCATCATATCAGCCGCGAGAAGTCCACTGCTGGACATAGGCCTCCCCCAAGGATTTCCAATACGACCGGTTGGAAGCGGCCTGCATCCAGCGTCTTCCTGCGACCTTAGTCAGGTCGTCCGACCATCTGGTCGGTGGGTGTCCGTCGCTGCGCTTGCCGGTACGTGGTCGCCATTCGAGAACCTTTCTGCCCCATCGGCCATCGGTTCTGCGCGCTATGTGCCCCGCCCACTGCTACTTCAAAGAGCTAATCCGCTGAGCTATGTCGGTGACCTTTGTTCTTCTACGGATCTCCTCATTTCTGATTCGATCTCGCAGAGAAACACCGAGCATAGCCCTCTCCATAGCTCTTTGAGTGACCTTGAGCTTTCTTATGAGGCCCATAGTAAGGGGGTAAGGGGTTAAGGACAATCTTTACTAATATTATAAAGACGAAAGCTTGTTGCTCAATCACGGCCAAAACGGCTAAACGGATTTTGACGAAATTTTGGACATAGACAGGTTATTACCTGAGTCTGTCTCTGAATATGTCTGAATATGAAGTCTGAGAATATCTGTTAATAAGCTAGATTTCGAGTAAGCCATATCATATGTGGTAAAAAGTCACAGAAATTAGTCACCTTGAAGTGAAAACGCCACGGTTGGGTACGGACCTGATCTAAAGTTTGTAAGACGGGCACGTGACCTGAGACCACTAGCGTGGCGTAGGAGAAACATTAATATCGCCCTCTCATTCTACCACGCAGCGAAAATGTAGTTTTCCCTTCTGCCGGCACTCCCGAAGTGCAACCCGTTGTTTTTTGGAAAAAAAAACCCTTTGTTCTTAAAACAATGATGTAATCCTGAGTTATATCCTAATCCTAAGTTAGAGGTTTGTTTTCCAGTGTGGAAAATTTCATCTTGTCCTTCTGTAGTAGTACTTATTGCTTGATCAGTTGAACAAAATATTTATACAATTGCCGTATCTTGTGCAATAATTCACAATTAAGCTGGATAACAGCGTATAAATAGCAGGTTACTGACCTACCCCAGTGCGTCGTGTCACGTACGCACTGCGTTGCAATCAGACAGAATTATACTCCTTTGTTGCATATAGAGGTATATTATTTATACTTCTATATTTTTTAATATTATAAAGCTAAAGAGTTTGTTTGTTTGAACGCGCTAATCTCAGGAACTACTGGTTCAAATTGGAAAATTATTTTTGTGTTGGATAGTCCATTTATTGAGGAAGGCTATAAAACATCACGCTGCGACCAATAGGAGCGAAGCATCAATAAAAAATGTTTTGAAAACGGGGAAAAATTATTTATCTATACTAATTAATCATAAAAACAGAAATTGCCGCGGGCGAAGTCGTGGGCAACAGCTAGTTATATATAAAAGGAGAAGTTGCCACTGACTGACTGACATAAAGATGCACGCACAACCGTAACCGCTAATGGTAGAAACGTAAAATTTGGACAGTTATTTTAGTTTAAAATGCGGATGCTCACTAAGAAGGAATTTTGAAAATTTGTAACCCGTAAGGGGAGAAATAAGGGTTGAAAGTTTATATGGAAAATCTTTAAATCAGCAACGATTTTGATAAAAATTTAGGTACATGCTCTTAAAAACATTTTATTGATTACGTGTTTCATTGTTTATTAGAATTCACCCTCTAAGGGTGTTAAATAGGGGGTGAACGTTTGTATAGAAAATATTTAAAATTTGCTCCAATTTTCATGAGATTTGATATCCGAGCTCCTTAATACAAATAATAGAACGCGAGTTGGTCTACTACGCGTCTACTAGGGAAGAGGACGTCGTAGACTATGTGCTGAAGAAGTCCAAGTTTACATTGAGGGTCGAACAGTTGGCTTCTCGCCATAAAGTGAGCTTTCATTCATTTGTGGTGAGAGTGCCGACCCACCATCTAGAGACCTTCATGAAGGAAGAAAAGAATTCCCTTTCTGGCCGCAGGGAGTCGTTTATCGGAAGTTCCGAGGACGGCTGCCTGCTGATACCCCGCGCCTCACGTCGCCGACTCTACGTGAAAACTAGTTTTTGAGATATATTTTCGTATGTAAGGTATATATATTTATGGGCTATGAAATGTTTTACTCGTTGCCTAAAATAAACGATTATTATTATTGCCCCTTTTCATGCTAAAACGGTTGGACTGAAAGGTATGGAGATACTTTGAATCATGATGATGGATAGTACTTTTGGTCGCGATAACCGATATCCACGCGAGCAAAGCCGCGGACGGTAGCTAGTCTCCAATATCCTGACTAATGTTATAAACGCGTAAGTTTGTATGTATATATGTTTGTTACTTTGAATCTCTCCTATTGTCATTCGCTCGAGAGGTGCCATGTCTCCTCTCCATCTTTTAACAGATGATAGTTGCAGCTTTACTCCATTTTAAAGTTACATTTGGGTTGTTTTGTGTAAAATAAGTTTGAGGGATTGCAGCTCTTCTTCCATGGCCGCCTCTTGGAAAATGGGATTAAGTGGTTTTTACGGTTTATCTGTCGAAAGGTCTCACAAAACAAATTGTTGATGCAAAAAAAAAAAATATTTACAACTTTTGTCCAGTAACTTTTAGTCGTAGAACCATAAAAAAAAGTTATTTGTCGATCGAGGGAGTCGAAGAATTTCTATTTGTCGATCTAACTTTTTTACAAGCTTTTGTTTAGTTTTACCTGTCCCGATGTTTGTCCGTAATCAAATCTTGCGAGTTTTTGATGCCTTTCCAGGTAACCGATCGAGGTGAAATTTTGTATATATGTTTAAATAATAATACAATATTATAATTTTTGTAAAAAAGCTTGTTTCTAATAATTACACAAAAAAATACAATATACTATTTTTGTAGACGGTGTTTTAGCTAAACTCCGTGGCGCAGCGGTCAACACGCCAGCCTGCGACACGGGGTGCCCGGGTTCGATCCCCGGCCGGGTCAAGATGGAAAATGATCTTTTTCAGATTGGCCTGGGTCTTGGATATGTATCTATATATGTATTTGTTATAAAATATAGTATCGTTGAGTTAGTATCCCATAACACAAGTCTCGAACTTACTTTGGGGCTAGCTCAATCTGTTTTATTTGTCCGTATATATTTTTATTTATTGTTTTAAGAAACAATTTTCATTATAAACATTTTTAAATTTATTCATTTATTAAAGTTTCCAAGATGGCGGCCGTGGCACAAGGGTTGCGATGTTGACTTGGATTTAACTTAGCACAAACCCTCATCATACATATCTAAAAAATAAAATTGCGTCCGCTGACAAGCGCTCGCTATGCCCAAAAATTTAACATTTCAATGGACTATCTGTGTCATTCAACTTTTAAATTATATAAATACGAGTATAGATATACAGGGACATATCACACAAATTAAGCTAGCTCCACAGTAAGTTGTAAACTTGTGTCGTAGGATACTAACTCCACGATACTATATTTTACAATAGATATTTATATAGATAAACATCCAAGACCCAGGTCAATCTGAAAAAGATCGTTTTCCATCATGACCTGACCGGGGATCAAACCCGGGTACTCTCGTGTCGCAGGCTGGCCACAGAGCTCCCCAAAGTCACTGAAAAAGTTTGCAAATCATAATGATACTTGTACAATCGCATCTTTAGATCCAAGACATTTTAATTTATTGAAACAATTAGTAGGTAGTTAACTACAATAACGAGTTTATAAAATAGCAAAAAAAAACTATTTTTACAGACAATATGTAGTTACATCGTAAAGAGCGCAATAACAGATATAATCGTGTAGGTAATTGAATTTCGTAAGAACTTATCTCGAGGTCGGGTGTCGAAACTCGAAGGGCTACACAATGTGGACCCTATACAAGGTTTCAATTTAAATACAGACCAGCTTTGACCCACGACTTTGTCCGCGTTATGATGCAGCTTTTAGTCTAAGAAATTATAAAATCGTTTCAGTTGTTTTTGACTTTATCTATATACAACCTAGATCTACACTATCTACTTCTACACTTCTACACTAATATTATAAAGAGGAAAGATTTACTATTACGGAAACCACACGAGATTCGCACAAGATTCTTTTGAGTAGGTATTCGGGGGTAAGCTCATCTCTTTATGAGATTGAGAGAGAAGGCATATTTCAGAGAATATGCCAGTCGCTTCTTCTAAATCCTCCAGCTATAAATATTTTTTTAAATGCTTCCTGCAGGTTAGTGTAAAGAGTACCTAAATTTTCCGATCGATTTTGTCGCCAATGAAATTTCACTTTCTCTTCATCTCTCTAATCATGTTTTTATTAATTGCAGATTCTACAGTTCATCATCATGATCTCAGCCGCAAGAAGTCCACAGCTGGACATAGGCCTCCTCCAAGGATTTCCAATATAACCAGTTAGAAGCGTCCTGCATCCAGCGTCTTCCTGAGACTTTGGTCAGGTCGTTCGACCACCTGGTCGGTAGGTGTCCAACGCTGCGCTTGCTGGTGCGTGGTTGCCATTCGAGAACCTTTCTGTCCCATCGGCCATAGGTTCTACGCGCTATGTGTTCCACCCACTGCCACTTTAAGGAGCTAATCCGCTGACCTATGTCGATAACCTTTGTTCCTCTGCGGATCTCCTCATTTCTGATTCGATCTCGCGGAGAAACACCGAGCGTAGCCCTTTCCATAGCTCTTTGAGCGACCTTGAGCTTTTTATAGGCCCTAGTAAAGGACGACGTTTCGGACTCGTATGTCGAATACTTTTGGCACTGAGGTATTTTGGACGAAAAGACACTGCGGAGCTTCCCGAACGCAGCCCAGCCGAGTCGGATTCGTCGGAAGACCTCTTCCTTGAAGCTGGAATTTCCAATCTGGATCGACTGACCCCGATAGATATATTGGTCAAAAGCTTCAAGTGGAGCTCCCAACAAACACTGGTGGAGGCGCAACATGGACATAGGTTTTCGTTTTGTCTATGTTCATTTTAAGGCCCACATGTTGGCAACCTTCATCGAGGCCTTTGGGCATGTCATTTAGATCCTCCGATTCCACCGTCTAAAGTCTACAATTGTCCATGATAAAGAAACCAAACTTAAATTTACTTGGAAAATATTTATGAAATATGTAGGTATAATAGGGTTTTGAAATAATAAAATAGAAGTAGGTAATATTAAAAATCTCAAGCGTGACATCCGATTCGCCATCGACACGTAATATGTTGGTTTTCAATCGTTTCGATAGCTGATATAAAGTGCAGTGCACCCGGTCACTGACCTACCCCAAGGATGCTCATATACTCACTTATCCGCCAACCCATTCTAATTTATACTTTATCAGTAGTCAGTAGAGTAGAAAATCGATCTGAGAGATGGTTGTGTAGATTAGGTATGATGTATGCGTGTAGAAAATTAAATGAATCTATATTGCATTACGATTGAATAGTGCGTTTAGGATAACAGCCGTGACGGCACAATTGACGCCTATTTTCAAATCAAATATTAATTTTATGTACGCGATTTTAAAGGTCCTTAGTTAAAGAACTTTGATTGTCTAACCTATTTCCGAAAACAGAAAAGGTTTCTTAAATTCATCTAGTTTTTAGAGTTCCGTACCTCAAACGGTCAAATTCAATACGTTAATACAATATAGGTTTATTTAAACACTTATTAATTGTCATATTTCACTTCTCAACAATTGTGGACGTCAAAAATTTACTGCCGCTTCCAAAGCCTAAGTTTAATGCCGCTTCCAAAGCGGAATGCACAAGAAGAAGTCTTGTGCTTGTCTTGTAGGTACTTGTAGGACCACTAGATTGCCCGTTTGTCTGTCTGTTAAGACCATTTTCTCAAGAACGCGTGGACATATCCACGGTCCCTTAAGTTGTAAAAAATCTAATAAAGACATCAAAAGATATTCGGTGGTAGCAGGTATGGCATCATACGTACGTGCGCCGTCGGAGCTGCAACTTTCTATTCCCTCATTAATCCGAGTGAGTATTATCCGAATACCTTTTCCCAAATCCAACAAATTCCTATCCTTCCCTAGTTTGAAAATGCTTGTGATGGGCAGCAACGTCAGAAGCACAAGAAGCCCAAAAAACTGTGCTGCACCAACCCGCCAGCCAAGTGAATAGGTAAATAAATAAATAAATTAATATATACGGATAAATCACACAGATTGAGCTAGCCCCAAAGTAAGTTCAAGACTTGTGTTATGGAATACTAACTCAACGATACTATATTTTATAACAAATACATATATAGATACACATCCAAGACCCAGGCCAATCTGAAAAAGATCATTTTCCATCTTGACCTGGCCGGGAATCGAACCCGGTCACTCCGTGTCGCAGGCAGGCGTGTTGACCGCTGCGCCACGGAGCTAGTCAATAGGTAATATCCTCCCATGTAACGAGGAACGTTACATGGGAGGATATTACCTATCGATCGTACGTCCTTGGGAGGCCCTTGTCCAGCAGTGGACTTTTTGTGGCTCTAATGATGATGATGATCAAAAGATATAGCAAGTTATGTTGTACAGTTTGCCAATTAGTTCTACCTCACATGAATCAAAACCTATGGGTCAATTTGAATGGAAATGTCAAAAAAATTGAGTCCCATAGGAAAAGTTGTCAAAGGGTCCAAAGGGTCCAAACCAAAATGAATGTAAATTCATCATTCACAGTAAACATACTATACACTAATTTTCGAGATATGATTTATTGATTATTGATGATATGATCCTGCACATTCAGAAAAACAGACGAAAAAACACCCTGTTTACAAAATACACTTTCTTCGCGAACATCTTTTTACAATTATTTATTATGGATACTAAATCACTGACGTTGATATTCAAAACAGCTGATTTATCGATTTTAGTTGAAAAAAAAATTGTATGAAACAAAAATAAAAACTAGCGTGTCGTTTTGTTGAAATCAATACCAATAATACTACTACTAATAATAAATCTGTAAGGGTCGGTCATGGAGTAAGTTACTTTGTTTTCAGAGATGTCGTGACTGAAACAAAAATTGAACATTTTTAGATTTTTTTTTCTGTACTTATGAATTAACCAAATTTTATGATACTTCGTAAATATACATCTAGGCGTACAGCACACAGGATAGGCTACTTATTTTTTTTTTCTTCTATCATGATATAACGTGTCCCCCATACAAACATAACATAAAATGTACGCGCACGAAGTCGCGGTCACTGCTAGTTTGCTATTAAAACATTTCTTTGACCTAAGAGCCTTTAAAATTTTTGCGCTTAATTTAAATGGACCTTGAATATACACGGTGAAATTTTTATCGTTTTGGACCCTTAAAGGGGTGACTCAGACCATCAAAATGAACAACTATTTCCTATGTACCATGTCTTATTTGAATAAATAAATATAATTATGGGCCCCATGCTGGAAACTCTTTTGTATGGAAATGTCGAATCTTTTTTTGAGTTCCCAGCATTGTTCCCATTGATTATTTTTATTGCATAAACGAATACAAATTCTTATTAAAGAGTTTTAAACTATACTAAATTAAATACATATAATAATTTTACTAATACGTAAAAATAATTTAATAATTTACATAAACTTAAATATTACAAAATAAATGTATTAAAACTAGAATTAAGAAAAAAGCCCACTCCTTAGCGTCTCCGGTGCAAAGGTGCCTAAAATACTGCCGCGTTACCGCGCTGGATTGCTAAGGCCATCCTTTGCACCAGAAACAAGCCAGAACGGGTGTCACCAGATTTCTCTGGTATGCGGTGCCCTATCTCCCTAATAAGGCACTTGGCATCCGATCCCCAGCTGCCCAACGTCTCCACGGCAATGGGCACAAAACAATATTGTGGCTCCATTGATTGAAAAAGTTGTTCATATTGATGGTCTGAGTATTCACCGAGTATATATACTGCTTATAGTAGTGTACTTATTCGTAGGTATAAACACATTATAATGCGACCTTACTTGTAATGTTCTGTGCCGTATTGTGTAATGTTTGAGCTATATCAAATCGACATATAAACTCGTTCTGTTTCTATGTGATAATAATAGTATTCGTTTCGGTTTATTATTCGGAATGCTTGATTCGCTTCGGATTTGAGAGATGTTTTCTAATTGAGCTATGAAAACCAACCTTGACATTAATTTTCAATAGTTTTTGTCATTTGTTGGATATCCTACGAGGCTCTACGCTCCAAAAATCTTTCAAGATTTTAAGTTTTTTGTGGTCAAGTACTAAAATCTTGTGGTCAAGATTTTTGGTCAGAAAGACTACCAGAGTGGTTTTTTAACCGACTTCACATAAAAGGAAGTTATAACGGTTGTACCTTTTTTAAATGTTTGTTACCTCAGAAATCGTTATTAATAAATCGATTTTATTAAATTATACTAGCGACCCGGACCCCAGCTTCGCAGGGGCGTAATGTACATACGAGTATAAACCTTCCTCTTGTATTACTCTATCTATTTAAACAAACCGCATCGAAATCCGTTGCGTAGTTTTAAAGATCTAAATTCTTAGGGACAAACATACAGCGGAAAGCGACTTTGTTATATACTATGTAATGATAAATGATTGTTTGAAAGAGTATGCTTTCAAGTTCGTCCCATTTCACTCACTCATTCAATAATTAAATAAATATAAATATATACGGACAAATCACACAGATTGAGCTAGCCCCAAAGTAAGTTCGAGACTTGTGTTATGGGATACTAACTCAACGATACTATATTTTATAACAAATACTTATATAGATACACATCCAAGACCCAGGCCAATCTGAATAAGATCATTTTCCATCTTGACCTGGCCGGGGATTGAAACCGGTCACTCCGTGTCGCAGGCTGGCGTGTTGACCGCTGCGCCACGGAGCTAGTCCGGCTATTACTCTTAATAATATACCTCACTATCTTAGGTATAGCTTAAAATATATATTTTTACAGTAAAGAACTAAGAAACTAAGATCGAGTTGTTATAGTTTTACCTTATCACGGTTGGTGAATAGCGATTTACAATGCTTAAGAAGATGAAAAGGGACAATGGAGTAAATTACACTTAGTACATGTTAAAATAGTATATATACCTGCAGATATTGTTTGTGACAATGATGTAATGAAAGGTCAGTGACCGCACGGGCTGCATTGGATGCACTCCAAGTGTACTGTTTGGACAAACAATTAAAATATCAGGTGTGTTGTTTTTTAACCCCCGACGCAAAAATAGGAGTGTGGTAAGTTTGTCCGCTATGTGTGTGTCTGTAAGTGGCACTGTGACTCTTAAACTGGTAAACAGATATGGTTTTTTTGTGATATAGGATGGCAAACGAGCAAGCGAGTCACCTTATGGTAAGTGATCACCGCTGCCCATGGACAACTGCAACACCAGGGTGTAACAGGAGCTTTGCCGGCCTTTTAAGGAGTTCGAGGGTGGACACGGGAATAGGAGGGGTGGCGAACGAAGCATAGAAGCGGTAAAACTTCTACTCAAATCGATTTTCTGTGAGAGTTTGGTACTTCCCGGACCTGTCGGTCCAAGCTACTAGCAAAAATGAATTCTGTTGGAAACGTGGCTCTACCACAAAAAATGCTTTCTTTTTTAGAAAGCAGGTTTTGTAACGATAGTTCTTAGATATGTTTTATAAAAATCGACAGCTCTGTGGCGCAGTGGTTAACACGCTGACACGAGGGTGCCCGGGTTCGATCCCCGGTCAGGTCAAGATGGAGAATGATCTTTTTCAGATTGGCCTGGGTCTTAGATGTGTATCTATATATGTATTTGTTATAAAATATAGTATCGTTGAGTTAGTATTCCATAACACAAGTCTCAAACTTACCATGGGGCTAGCTCAATCTGTGTGATTTGTCCGTATATTTAGTCCGTATTGTCCGTATATTTCACGTAATAACGTCTTATAAATCGATGAACACCGGTTGCACGCACGAAAAACGACACGTTCCGGAACAGCCGTAGTAGTAGTATCTATGACGCATATCTATCTCTCACCGTTGTCACGGAAAATTATCGCCCGTAAACTGACTTTAAAATCAACTAATTTTTTTAGAACAGCGTTATTTTTATTTTACAATCATATTTACAAATATTAGTTTGTTTGATCTTTGATTATTTCAAACAATCATAAACTGTTTTAAATTGTTTTATTTTTCAAAACACAGATTAAGCTAGCCCCACAGTAAGTAGTGACATTGTGTCGTGGCATCTTCAGGCAGTGAAACCTAGATGCCTCGTGTAAAGGCGAAACACGTGTCGCTAGCACGACGCCCGATATTGCTGCAGCCTCATCGGATGCAGCAGTATCTACCAGGGATGCATGTATGAACTAACTGGTGGCGGAAGCTCGCAAAGTAAATTGTCTCAAAGTAAATTAAATAAAGTATAAAATATTAACTTCATACATCATCATTATCAGGTCTTTTTAGTCTCCACTGCAGGAGCATAACCCTATCTATACTACCGGAGCCATACTTGGCCAGAGCAGACAGAGGGTTTGGCCTACGCTCTCCTCGCTGGCCAGACGGGTTGGAGAAGTCACATTGATGTTTATGAGCTTTGTTTAGCTTGTATTTTCTTAGTCGCCTCTTACGACCTCCATGGGAAGACTAGGAGTGGTCCTATTCTACTCTGCCGGAAACCACACGGCTATAACTTCATACATTTGCATGCAACTTTGTAGCTTACTCACTAAAAATATGAGTCACCGATATATTCGAGAACATAAAAGATATAAAAAGTTTGTATCTGTTCGAATGTACACTATGCGCAAGTACTCGTAAAAGGTTAAGTTGCGACTTCACTTACATAGTAACAGTGTATTATTGGTTAATGTAAACATACGGGGTATTACTATTACAGCAAACGGTTTCAATCACGTATTATTTAGTCGGTATTGCCAACAAGATTCAGCCAATACGTGAGTAAAACAAGGAAGCCAAAGAAACTGCGCTCGCCGATCCGCCTGCCAAGCATGGTGAGAATGACAATAGCCTTCCATGGAACGAAAAATCCTTGGTAGAGGCCTTTGTCCAGCGATGGACTGGTCATCTGGTAGTTGTTAAAGGAACCGCGTAGAGGCTGAGAGGTGTTCCCGAAGAGTGTGTATGGTCGACTGACCATGTCACCTACTCGAAATGATGATGAGGAGCGGTGGAATTCTGCGTCTGTAATGATGACAATCTTAAATACCTCATTAATACTTTTCACCCTATCAATTAGCTGTGTGGTATCCGGCAGAGTAGAATAGGACCACTCCAAGTCTTCCCGTGGATGTCGTAGAAGGCGACTTAGGAAATACAAGCTAAACAAAGCTTATAAACATCTAAGAGACCTCTCCAACCCGTCTGGCCAGCGTGGAGAGTGTAGGCCATGTCCTCTGGCTGCTCTGGCTAAGTATAGCCCTAGTAGTACAGAGAGGATCGTGCTCCTGTAGTGGAGACTAAAGGGGACCTGATGATGATGATGACCCCATCAAATCTTCACGAACAATGTAGCGATATCCAAAACCAGGATTTCCTGGTGGCGATAGATGAAAGTGAGAACTTCGGAAAATGGTCAATCGCGCAGGCCGGCCCTGTCGCAATGAAGCCCCGTACGTCTACAAAGTTGACCCGCGTGGGCGGCGGCCTTCGAGTGAACAATAACGTTGTTTGTTTTAGGCCAGGCCTTGGTGGTACACGAGTCTACTCGAAAACTTGCCAATTTAGTAAAGGTCATACTATAGTACCAGTTTTGTCTTTATCACATCGTGAATTACAGTCTTTTTCTTTTCGTGTCGATTGGCTCAAATAATTTGAATTAAAATCAAATTTAGTCCGTCCAGTATGTGGTGACTCTTGTACCACACTCCGTCGCTGAGTATAGGTGTATTGTGCAGCTGTTTGGGCACATTGGGTACGAGAGAAGGTGCAGCATGGTCTGATTGACTTGACCACACTGACAACGAGCTTCGGTTTAATCAATGTAACTCCACCGCGCTAAGTTATACCTACAGCGACCCACCACAGTTCGAAGGCGGTTGAGACACTTCCACGTGGGCCATGGAGTTTGGTGACCCGCTGGTAGCCCCTCAGATGGAGGAATATCAATCAATCAATCAATTAATCATAATTTATTTGCAATAAATGTGGACATAAGGACCACCTTATACACTACTACAATACATATACATATTTAAGTTTCACACATTAAGCCTTCATAGGCATGCAAAATTTACAGTTTTGAAGTCAATACGATAGCAATTATGTAAAAATTAATTAATTAAAATAAAGTTTGCACATAATCAATAATTAAAAATTAAAAATTTATGAATAATATTTAAATTTATATTAATATTAAAAAGTCTAACGGTGGAGCGTGGTATATTTACTGTGTCCATACGTGCAACACGTAAGTATGTAAGTATGACACAGTAAAGATACCCTTAGATAACACATTTATGTGCGAGTAGTTATACTGACACACGCATAATGTAAGGATCACGTGTTGGTTCTAACTGAAACAAACAACTGCCGCCGCAAATAGCTGGGTCTATGACCTGCCCCAAAGTTATCACGCTGCAGGGTTGATACACGAAACTATTATTATTATTACTAGCCTTTTAAATCCCACTGCTAGGCAAAGGCCTCCATCTCTGCTTTCCACTCTTCTAAAAATAAAAAAATAAAACTATTGCAATACTTAATCTCCAGCCGTAAAACAAGGATTGTAAAGGGTTGACGAGCTCTGTGGTCAAGTGGCCATCATTCCACACTGGAGGTACCGAATTCGAACCCTGGTCAGATCAAGATGAAAAAACCGGCCAAGTACGAGTCAGTCGCGTGTACTCAAGGATTATGTACCTGATAAGTTTAAACAATATTAAAATTATTTTTAATGAAGTTACTAAAAATTTATGATTTCTGCAATTTTTCCATTATCTGTGCTAGACTTGAGTATTTTAATATTAATTTCAACTTGATACCTACACGCGTTCCTGAGTTAAAGGGTCTTTATAGATAGATAGACGGACAACAAAGTAAACCTATATATCACTTTGATGTGCGTCTGTGTGTCAAGAACGTTTTTTCTCAGGAACGCGTGGAGGTATCAAGCTGAAATTCATGTCAAATACTCAAGTCAAGTCTACTGTCCCTTGGAGCTGTGAAAAAATCTAACTTCTAAGCCAACGTAATCAAAAGATATATGCCGCAAATTTTCGACATTCGCAAGGGAATCAAAACCTACAGGGTAATTCCCGTGAACTCAGAATCTTAAAATTTGGTACAAATCAACGTCTTATAGCACATATAAAAGGTTTTTAGTTACATCTTATAATAAAAATATTTTTAATAATTTAAAACATAATATAGATAATGCTATGGAAACCTCGTGCGCAAGTTTGACTCGCACTTCGCCGGTTTTTTCATGATATAGGAAGGCATGTAAGTGAGTCACCTGATGGTAAGTGATCACCGCTGCTCATGGAAAATTGCAACACCAAGGTGAGACAGGAGCGTTGCCTTTCAATGATTTGGGGTGAACATGGGAGGAGGGAGGAAATGGGAGGGCGGTTGGAAGGATGGGCCTTCGGCTCTCTTACTCACCGAGCGAAGCGGACAAGCGTTACGGCTTCTACTCAAACGTCGATTATCTGTGAGAGTGTGGTACTTCCTCGGACGAGCCGGCCCATTCATGCTACTAGCAAAAAAGAATTTTCCAGTAGCGTGGCATTACCACGACTAAACTACTGTTGGTCGCAGCGAGGTCACGATTTAAGAGTCTCGTCTTTTATATAAATATATACGGACAGATCACACAGATTGAGCTAGCGCCAAAGTAAGTTCGAGACTTGTGTTATGGGATACTAACTCAACGCTACTATATTTTATAACAAATACATATGTACACCATATCCATATCCAAGACCCAGGCCAATCTGAAAAAGATAATTTTCCATCTTGACCTGGCTAGAGATCGAACCCGGGCATTCTCGTTTCGCAGGCTGGTGTTGACCGCTGCGCCACGGAGCTACATAGCCAGCTCGTCTTATGTTCAAAGTGCAAAAATTTATAAAAGAATACAACAGGCAACCCTAAAATTTCACACACATATACGCACAATCGTATTCAAAATGGCGGCATTACGCAACTATCGCTGTCTTTCTCGCACACTGCAAATACGAAAACGATAACTTTCTATTTTAACGTTATCGTTCGCATGGCAATAACAAAGGTACCTACTTCAATAGTTATTTTGAGTTACTTACGCATATTATTGTATGTATAAATCAAGATAAAGACTTTGTTGACTTGAACAAACATATTTATCGCTTATACGTTGACACGTATTGAATTGCAAATTTATATAAACCTCGTTAGATACCTACCTAGAACTTTGAACTACTAGACATTAGGTAAGTAGTGAGTAAGATGGTTCATCATCATCATCATCATCATAACAGCCGCAAAAAGTCCACCAATGGACCAAGGCCTCTCCCAAAGATACTTCGTTCCATTGGAGGATATTGCAATACTTATCACGCTCATCATCATTTCGAGTAGGTGTCACGGTCATTCGACCATGCACACCCTGGTGTCAGAGTTCTTCGGAACCGCCTCTCGGCCTCTGACGTGGTTCCTTTAACGACAACCAGATGGCAGCCGGGACCACCGGCTTAACGTGCCTTCCGAAGTACGGAATCATCTTTATTATCAGACAATCAGGTGATTCAAGCCTGCAATGTCCTAACCAAACTGGAAACAACTAAACAAAGTATGCTTCCGGTGGGAATCGAACCCACGACCCCCGGGTCAACAGGCAAACGCCTTAACCACTGGACCACGGAGGCTGTTAAACTTATCTCGCTTGGCAGGCGGGTTGGCGAGCGCAGTTTCTTTGGCTTCTGGTGCTTCCGACGCTGCTGCCCATCGGAAGCATTTCAAAGCTGGGGAAGGATAGGAATTTATTGGATTCGGAAATGGAATGAAGGTATTGAGATACTACTCATTAGGATGAATGGGGAAAAAGCAAGTGATAGCTTGAGAGCGCGAATGCGCCATCCCGATACCATACCTATAGTCGTGTGGTATCCGGCAGAGTAGAATAGGACCACTCCAAGTCTTCCCGTGGATGTCGTAGAAGGCGACTTAGGAAATACAAGCTAAACAAAGCTTATAACATCTAAGACACCTCTCCAACCCGTCTGGCCAGCGTGGAGAGTGTAGGCCAAGTCCTCTGGCTGCTCTGGCCAAGTATGGCCCTAGTAGTACAGAGAGGGTCGTGCTCCTGTAGTGGAGATTAAAAAGGACCTGATGATGATGATGATGATACCATACCTGCAACCTTCAGACAGGCAGTTAAGGATGACACCGCAAATGATGATTAACTACTTATTGACTTCTTGAGCTAAAGACCTTGCGAGCCTCATCCCTATTTTCGTAACTTTTAGGGTTCCGTAGTAAACAAGGAACCCTTATAGTTTCGCTATGTCTGTCCTTCCGCGATTTTACTCAGAGACTATAAGTAATAGAAAACTGTAATTTAATATAAATATGTATATTAATCATACCAAAAAAGTGGTAAAATAAAATCTTGAAATTTTTGTTTACGGTAAAACTCCCATACAATTTAAGTAGGAGTAATTTTTTTTTCGCGACTTACCCTATGTGTGTCAGGTTGTAAAATAGGTCTTTTAAAAATATTGAGCGCTTGTCAGTATATGTTTTTGATTTACTCACCCGTTTCTGAAATATTTGGTTCCTGAAACAAATTTTTATTAAAGTACAGTGTCCTCCCATTCTATTTACTAAATGGTTATATATGAACACGTAAAAAAATACGGCAGTAGTATATAATAACACAGTTTAAAGAAAAACTTTCAGAGCTAATTAGAGTTTATAAATCAAAGAGTTAGTCGATCAAATTATAAATGTACTCGGTAAAGTAAAAATTCATATAAATTTCAAAAAGGAGGATTAGCATTTTATCTCTTTTTTCTGTTACCACCGTCCTATGTGGGCTCGTTTTTAGTCGTTAAACTGTGAGGCTGAGGCGTGAACTTAAAGCTGGCATTCGCAACTACGGAACCCCACACTACACCTGGCTCGACACGCACTTGGCTGGTTTTTTATACATTTCCAAGGACTAAATCGCCAAAAAATAACATATTATTTATAATTATTGAACGTGGTCACGAAATTAAAAAAAAAAAAATATATATACAGAAAACCTGCGCAAAAATCTAGAACAGAAATCATGTTGATATTTGACGCTGCTAGCAACCCATTACTATTTGTTTCCGTCTCCCACCTATACACAATATAAACGTAACTCAAGCCCCTGTCTACACCGTACGAGATAGGGACGTGATAATAGATATGTTTCATCTGTAACTAAAGTTCGATTTATTATAATTAGGTACCGCAATAAATTTAAGCATGCGCTGTGATTTGATGTTAGTAGAGATTGCGATGATTTACGCACAGACAGATAAACGGAAACACGCTCATTGATATGATTCATTGTGCAGAAAAACAACGTATTTGCTTTATATAAGCGGATGCAAATGGCGTAATGTTATAGGTATTTTGTTATTTAATAAATATTTAATATACGTACTTATTCCATAAAGGAGGGATCCATAATATTTGTTCTCTTGAAAATTAAAACTCAGTTTTTAGGATCATCATTACAGTCACAAAAAGCCCACTGCTGGGCAAGGGCCTCTCCCAAGGATTCTTTGTTCCATGGGAGGATATTACCACAATCATGACGCTTTAAAAATGGCTTCTTGCTTTTCGAAGTGAACTTGATAACCATGAATTTCTATGTAGCATAGTTTCGTCCTCTGGTCTGGGGGAAAGGAAAAAGCTTATAATTTACCAACTGCTTTTCTTTTCGCGCAGATCGTAAAAACCAATGGAGGGAATGGGTAAATCTAAGGAATCATGATAGGGTCATATCATGATTCCTCAGATTCACGTCAACCCATCATTATTTTGATTCCGTTTTCCACAAAAATCCCACGCTAAGCAGGTTGGTTGCCGTGTGTAGACACGGCAACCAACCTGCTTAGCGTGGGTTTTAGTTCTTATAGACCAGGGCTATGTCTACCCCGCAGAGAAAAAGACGTGATAGTATGCATAGTGACTAAAAGTTACCATGAATGTTCAAGTGTTTGATTTTGGCAAGGACGTGGCTAGCGCGTGGATTATCACAAAGACATTATTATTGACACAGCCCGCTTGTGGAACTGAAAATTGTCATCATTTAACTATTTTATTACTGTGAGGTAGTATACGCATAGAGGGAGGTTTTGAAGTAAAAACTTCTTTATGGCCCGTCGGGCATTTTTGCTTGAGATCGGAAAGAACTATTGAACTCGCTACACTGTTACTATTACCGTAATTGAAGCCTCTGTATATAAATAACCGAACCGACGTAGGTATATATAATAGTTCAAGATTTTACTACTGACGCCTCTCGTAGAGTGTCACTATTTTTTTTTTATTAATATAATAGGGAAACTTCTGATGGTAAATATCGTTATCTACATATGTACATCAGAAGCTTTGAGAGGTCGCAAGTGTGCTATCAGCCCACTGTAAAATCTTATATTACCATATATAACTCGGCGGACGTAAGCATTATAAGCACTTACCCGGCTCAACTCCGGGCTCGTTTTCTACTGGTACGGATGAGAAGGACATCAAGTCTTGAGGCATTAAAAAACCTCAAGCTTCTTCGCCCTTTAGATGGCACGTAAAGGTCTAGGTACTGGCTAGTTAGTGATGAGTACGCAGAGAAATTCTCTTTTCTCAAAAATTTTCATTTTAAGAAATTTCCGGTAAATTTCAATAATTCTGGAAAATCCTCAATAATTCTCACTAATAAGAGAAAAAAGCAGCAATTCTCAGGAAAAAAATACCGATCCATTCTGTTCTCGAAAATGGCAGCTGTCGTTATTGATGGCAGTCGTTTAGTAAGCTACGATAAATGCTTTTAGGCAGCTTGAACTTGAAAAGTTTTTTGGTCCTACACAGCTACTAGGTGGCAGCAACAAGTTAGCGAAGACTATCTTTGTAGGTAAATAGTGTTTAAACTCCTATCCAAAATTATTCAAAACTGCAACGTAGGTATACCTATTGTAAAAAGTTTTCATTTAACTACACCAACAGTAGTAAGCGCAGAGTTGGACAACTACTGACCAGAGATGCTTCATACAGGCCGTTTCCATAGGTGACTTTAAACAATCCATGGCGAAGGCTACCTGATCAAAGACAATATAGTGATTTATTAAATATAAATTGCCTTTTTCAACAACATAATTAAAAAGGTTTAAAAATTACACTTTCAATAATAATAATAAATAAATATATACGGACAACTCACACAGATTCAGCTAGCCCCAAAGTAAGTTCGAGACTTGTGTTATGGGATACTAACTCAACGATACTATATTTTATAACAAATACATATAAAGATAAACATCCAAGACCCAGGCCAATCTGAAAAAGATTATTTTCTATCTTGACTTGACCGGGGATCGAACCCGGGGCCCTCGTGTCGGAGGCGCGTGTTAACCACTGCGCCACGGAGCTCGTCACTCGCTTACTTTACTTAAAACTAGTGGTCGACCAGTGGTCGAAATTAGAACATAATAAATTCGTGTCAAATATATGGCAGTGTAATATATATGTTTTTATTGATTTAATGCATCATTTAACAAAAAAAAGTGTTGCACACACACACACTGAGTAGGAACATTATTAAACTGGTGAGTCTGCGAACATTCCAGGTTATTCAGGATTATCACGCTGCCTCTTTCATCTGTAGTTTTAATGACCTCTCTACCGCATTCTTTACTCACTCCTCCAGCTGTAACTAGTTGACTCAGGTTGTCCTGAAAGACTTTTCGCAAACAGAAGTGAAGTCATTATTTACTCTGCATTGTCACACGTCTCATTATTTCATTCAATGCTCGTGCTATTATGTACACGATTTTATTAAAAGTAATGATACCTATTATTACAATAATTTGAATTCTTTTTTTATGGGAGTGTTGATTCAGAAGTATAAATTGGACTTGTGTTTTAGTATGGTGGATTATTTAGTTTTTCTAAAAAAAACCCCGGAAGTGCCGGCAGAAGTGAAAATTCGCGCGATATAAAGAGCTATTACTGCCTCTCCTACGCCGCGCCGGTGGTGTTAGGTCACGTGCCCGTCTTATGAATTTTCAATCAGGTCACGTATGCTGACGCGACAACTTTTTTTACTCATCCAAAAAAGTGCATAACACCTTCTTTAGCGGCGTTGTGCACTTTTTGGGATGAGTAAAAAATGTTAAACACTGCGTCATCGAAAATTCGTAAGACGGACACGTGAACTGACCTGAGCCTACCGCAAAGGCGAGTTTTCACTTCTGCTGGCACTCCCGGAGTGCAATCCGTTGCTTTTTTTAAAATGATGGAATCGGTACGAAGACATAAGTTCGCTGTGACACGAGTAAGTCTCGTAAGGTCTACAGCACACAGAGCCTTATAGAATCAGGCAAGACCAAGAGTATTACAGAATCAGAAAAGTTTTTAGTGAAACGTTAAAAATATTCTATAAGTATACCACTTTGCTAAACATACTTATAGATAATATTATTAAAACTTACGCGAGATATCATTTTAATATATCACAAAACGGTTGAACTCACGTATTTTAAGTCGGAAAATTGCCGACTTTTTCCGACTTAAAATAAGTGAGTTAAACCGTTTTGTGATATATTAAAAACATACATATAAACTTGACGTACCCAGTTGAAAGGTAGACAATAACAGTTGGTTTTCGACTTTTGATCTACCCTCCTAATATTATTTTGAAATTAACTGTCTATTTCTGAGGTCTATTTATCTCAATGTTACTACGTTTGCCTCAGAAATTGGCCTAAGATAGTAAGAACGGTGGAAATTGATCTATCTATAAAACATCTTACGTAGACGACAATGCTGTAAAACTTTAGTAAGAAATAGGTAAACCCATTTTAAATTTGATAAAAAATTGGCTGTCTATAAAGTCGGATAACGGACGATAATTTATAGGTTATGGTGAGAGATAGATACGTAGATACCATTGCTACTGCTACTGCTGCTGGTACTGCTGCTGCTGCTGCTCCGGAACGTGACGTATTTTCGTGCATGCCTTTGTTCATCGATTTTTAAGACGTTATCACGTCAAAAAATTGGAGGTGGTTGTTATCTTTAATGTAAAACCGAACAACACTTGGTCAAATATTTTTTAGTTCAGTTTCTCAATGAAATATGTTTTTATCGATTTAGTAGGACGCCGCGTACCGAGTCAGTTGAAAGTCGAAATCAATATTGAAAAACAAGTCGATTGGTAACAATCAAATATTTCTAGACTAGCTCCATGGCGCAGCGGTCAACACGCCTGCCTGCGACACGGAGTGACTGGGTTCAATCCCCGGCCAGGTCAAGATGGAAAATGATCTTTTTCAGATTGGCCTGGGTCTTGGATGTGTATCTATATATGTATTTGTTTTAAAATATAGTATCGTTGAGTTAGTATCCCATAACACAAGTCTCGAACTTACTTTGGGGCTAGCTCAATCTGTGTGATTTGTCCGTATATATTTATATTTATTTATTTATAGGATAGTTAAATGATTGCTGAAAAATAGCAAAAATATATATTTAACTGTTTTCACTGTAGTAATAGATATGAAACCCGATCTGGGACAGGTCTGCTCGGCCTCTTTGAGACTTCTATCTAACTTTGAGACTTTTATCATATCTGTTGTTGTTGCACGCTCGATCGCTAGCATAACGTGTTCCACAAAATTATGTAAATTGAAATTGTATATAACATGACATCAGAAAAAAAGAAAAGATAAAAATATCATACAACTACAGGCAAGTAGGCGACCAATACTGTTGAAAATAGTTTCTTTCGGCGTCTTCTTCTCAGTAGTGGTCGATTCCGAAACGTTAGTAGTTTGTAGCTTATTGGTGGACGGGTGTCTACCAATAAGAGAAGAGTGCCTAAAAAGGCCTATTTTCTGAATAAATCTTTGATTCTTTGGACTCTGCTTTTAAGGGAAGCGAAACCGACCGAAAAAAGTCGGCAATTCAGACTAAACAAACGTGAGTAAAACTGTGATTCTACAGGGTTATATTTAACTAACGCAAAACCTGCTAAAGACGACTTAGGTACATCATGGCTAACAACGTGTGTTCTATGACTTTTACCTAAACGCAATACATAGTAAGATTTTACATAAATAAACTTTAATGTGGGTTTCTATCAAACGTTAAGTCTATGCAGCTGGCCGCGTACCACGTGAGCGTAGGTACCTACTATTATTACCTCATAGCGCTGATTACCATAGAGTTAAAACGGGTAGAATGGAAAACTGATTTTTTTTTTTTATTAAAAAAGCAAACATCGAATTACAAAAAGTCATAGAACAAAAGTATTTAATCTTGATGTACCTTAGTCACCTTTAGGAGGTTATGCGTTGGATACCTCTTACCCTGTATATTTCATTCTTTCACTAGGCAAAATGTAACTTTGACCCTATACATCTCGCAATAGTTTAATCATTACATACGTACATATAGAAATAATGTATGTCTGGCCAGCTGTCAGCACCTGCCTAATCGCTACACATCTTGGCAGCACTTCTATCAGGCGACATCAAAACGCCCGAGTTATGCCGCCCCACCTGGAGGTGAGGTGAGGTAACTTTTGGCATCACTTTTACAGAAGTTATTGACAAAACAGTGGTATAATAAGTTATGATAAGATTTATTTGCATTAAATAGAGTACAGAAAGATGTTACATACATGCGCTATCTGTTATCTGTTGTTGTTGCACGCTCGATCGCTAACATAACGTGTTCCACAAAAATATGTTAATTGAAATTGTATATAACATAACATCAGAAAAAAAAAAAAAAAAAAATTAAATATCATACAAAGCCCTTCAGGCAAGTAGGCGACCAATACTGTTGAAAAGAGTTTCTTTCGGCGTCTTCTTCTTTGCAGTGGTCGGTTCCGAAACGCTAGTAGTTTGTATTGTAGCTTTTGAACAATAATTAATAATTTGAATATAATATAATACGTATTATTTAAAATGTGAATTGACGTGAAAAAGTGCCTGAAAGGGCCTATTTTCTAAATAAATCTTTAAATCTTTGAATCATATAGAAGTGTAGCTTAGCCTACTTAGCCATTTTTTACAGCATGCAAATTTTTGATGATTATATTTGATTGATTTTTTTTACTTGATTATATTTCTATTCAATAAAGGCAGGTTGATTAAATTAGCCCCCTAGCTATATTTTAGTTGAATAAGTGGCATAAAAAAAACAACGGTTTGTATAGCTGGAGTGCTGGTAGAAGTGAAAACTTCGCGCGGTAGAAAGAGATATTACTTTCTTTCCTATGCCGCACCGTCCGTCTCAGCTCACGTGTCCATCTTACGAATTTTTGATCAAGCCACGTGTCCTGACGCGAATTCAAAATTTTTTACCCATCCCAAAAAGTGCACAACGCCGTTAAAGAAGTTTTCACTTCCAAAAAAATTACTGAACAAAGTCCCACTGAAAGTTGTGAACTTTTGTTGTAGGATAACAACTCCACATACTAGCCTTATTTTCTTACTATCCTGAAATAATATAAACGCGAATGTCTGTGAGTATGTATGAATTTGGCGGGCACCGTGGCGCAGTGGTTAACACGCCAGCGAGGGTTCCCGGTGTGAGTGTCCGGGTTCGATCCCTGGCCGGGTCAAGATGGAAAAAGATTCTTTTTCGGGTTGACCTCGATCTTGGATGGTTATCTATATAAGTATCTGTTATAAAATATAGTATCGTTAAGTTAGTATCCCATGACACAAGTTCTGTAACTTACTGTGGGGCCAACTCAGTTTTTGTGATATGTCCCTATATATTTATATATAGATGTATGGATGGCTTGACTGATTTTGAAGTGCGGAGTATAATTAGATTCGTTAACTCGTATATATATAAATAACTCGTATTCTTCCCCAGAGTGTCATAGGCTATGTGACGTTAGCAAACAATTTATATAGCGAATGTAAGTAGTCAAAAAGGCAGTCGGGATTTTAATTTTTGGGGTTTCGTACCCTAAGGGTAAAAACGGGACCCTATTAATATCGCTTGAATCGCAGACGAACAGCACGTCTGTCTGTCTGTCTGTCCGTCTGTCACTAGGCTGTATCTCATGAACCATGATAGTTAGACAGTTTAAATATCACAGATTATGTATTTCTGTTGCCGGTATAACAACAAATACTAAAAAATAGAATAAAATAAATATTTAAGGGGGCTCCCATTCAACAAACGTGACCTTTTGCTAGTTTTTGCTTGATATTGATAACGGCAACAGCTTGAAATATTCACATTTTAAGATATTTGACTAGGTATATTCTAAGAATAATGTTTAGTTACGTATTCAATTTAAAAATAAATAATTACTAAAATTAATAAAAAAAATATTAAAATTAATATTATATTCCCATACAATAGACATTATATTTTTGCGCTTTTTAAAGATAACTGAATCCTTCGTGCACGAGTCTGACTCGCACTTGTCATGTCTCTTAAAATAATCTACTTGTTTCTTTCAGATCAGCATAGATAGATAGATAAATAATACGTTTATTTGATTGCCACAAACACACAAATTAGAAATACAGGCGATCTTAAATCTAAGAACATAAACACAAGAACAGTCATTTGTGTGCTGCAGCAAGACAAAAAGGCCATAACTCAGCAATTATTTTGCACTTACGAGTACGTACAGAAACACTGATTTTCAGTATAATGTTACTGAACTCTTTAAAACTGAACGCTAGCAGACACGTGCCAAGTATACAATGACAGCATTTTTTTTATAGTTCAGCGATTGCTGAACAAATATTAGCCGCCATGTTAATCAGACCCCATTCAGAGTCCAACACCCTCGCACCTGAGTCAACCTGACTAATCATTTGTTTTCCGTATGTTTCTATACTTTTCTTTGGTCATGAGGCGCTGTATCCCTTAACCGTTTGTAGCGGTTTAAAATGGCGGTAGTGGTTGGCCTGTCACTAGTCTCATTTCAAACCCGTGTCTGCTATTTCCGTATTAATTTTCGCTTTTAATTTAATAATTCAATAATTATTATCAAATTTTGTATTTTTTTTGTTATCCATCTGGCTCATTTAGTTATACTTTTTATAAACGTAACAAAGTTGGTAGTTGTCGCTGAAAATATCAAGTAATTTGTGACGAAACTTTTTCTGGATATAGCTTTTTTGCTATTTTAAAACCTGGGTTCGCTACACTGAACCGATCTTTTTTTTGAAAAACTTTCTTACCACAGTTTTATATAAAGTGAGCTTCACGCCGTTGATTTTATTATAAGGTATCTAATAAATTAATAACACAATGTTATCACCTCCGCCAAGAACAATGTTTAAATAAAAGTAAAAAGATTCTTTTTCGGGTTGACCTCGAGCCCAGTAAGACCCAACTGCCCTTTTTGACAGTTGAGACAATATTGTTTTTTTTTTGCTGACGTCATCTATCCTATGACACTCAAGGGAAGAAAATGAATCTAATGCCACCTCACACTTCAAATTGGTAGAATAACATACAAACGAGGTCATATACACGGTGAAAATTTTATCGTTTTGGACCCTCTACATTTTGATCAAAATAAACAACTTTTTCTACGGGACCAATTCTGGGAACTCAAAAAAAATTCGACATTCCCATACAAACTGACGATTTTCTTTTTGAGTTCCCAGCATTGTTCTCATAGAAAAAGTTGTTTATATTGATGGTCTGAATCACCCCTTTAAGGGCCCAAAACGATCAAAATTTCACCATGTGTAGTTGCTTACATACATACATAAGTGCGAAAAACATTACCTTCCTCCTGATTTTAGGTTAGTCGGGTAAATATAGAACAAGCTCACATTTATATGAGAAATGAACTGCCTTGTTTTATAAATATCTCGCTAATTGGTCGAAAATGCGCAGATTTGCAAAGGTGAGGGGTCATGGCGGAAAGAATAAATAAATATTTCGTCAGACGGTTTTTTATATTAAAAATATCTTTTTACGTCTCATTGTTGTTGCTTATGGATCTTGGGTTCGATTTTATATTACTATTTAGGGTTCCGTATCTCAGAAGGAAAAAAGAACCCTTATAGGATTACTTGGTTGTCCGTCTGTCTAACTGTCAAGATCCTTTTTGATCCTTTTTCTCAGGAACGCGTAAAGGTATCAAACTGAAATTTATATCAAATACTCAAGTCTACTGTCCCTTGGTGCTGTGACAAAATAAAAGGTCAAAGCTAACGCAATCGAAAGATACAGCTGGTTGTGCCGCAAATTTTCGTGTATTTTCGACATTCGCACGGGAATCAAAACTTACAGGGTACTTCCCTTGAACTCAGAATCTTCAAATTTGATACGAAGCAATGTATTATAGCACAGATAATGTAAAAACTAAAAAAACATAAATTTTTGGTTACATCGTATAATAAAACTATTTTTAATAATTTGGTACGAAGCAACGTCTTACAGCACCGACAAGGGAAAAATTGCGAAAAGTATTAACACGTTAAATTAACAGTTACATCATATAACAAAAATATTTTTAATAATTTTAAACTAATTAATAATTATAGATAATGGTAAAGGCTGTCACTGAGTGGAATCCCAGAAATGGGAAACGTAGTGTTGGGCGCCCGGCAGCTAGGTGGGTTGACGACATAAAGCAGATTGCTGGTAAGAACTGGATTACGAAGGCTAATGATAGGGAAGCATGGCAGAAGGAGGCTTATACCCAGCAGTGGGTCGTGGAAAGCTGACGATGATGATAAATGGTACGAACCCTTCGTGTGCGAGTCCAAGTCGCCTTTGGCAGGTAGTTTTATTATTGGTTCTAGAGCTTCCAAACGAGGATAAGTTCTAGACAGGTGGCCGGCCGTAAAAACTTACAACAACATGAATGGTTTCGTAAAAGCGGATTCCCGGTTTTTATACAAGACAACTCATAAAGGAGTAACTCAGCCCATCAATATGAACGAATTTGCATGGGGGCTGTTTAAGTATTAGGTAAGCATATATCAGCTATTTTTAACTCCTCCTCCCCCTTGTCAGCAAAAATAAGAAAAGCTCCCCCTCTTCCCCAATTTTACGTAAACATTGGCATCATTTTCACAAAATATATTTGTTTATTTTGCTAAATGTTGCTTTCGTCATCACTGTGCAAATCCCCTCGCCCACCATGTCAGCAAAAATAAGCCAAGGCCCGACCCCCATCCCCCATTTGCTACTTACGTAACATTTGAATGACCCCATGGTCGCCCATGGGGAAATTTATAATGGAGTGCGTTTAAGACTTCAAAATAACTGTCTCCGTGGTCCAGTGGTTAAGGCGTTTGCCTGTATGTCGTGGGTTCGATTCCCACGGGAAGCATACTTTGTTTAGTTGCTTCCAGTTTGGTTATGACATTGCAGGCTTGAATCACTTAATTGTCTGATAATAAAGATGTTTCCGTACTTCGGAAGGCACGTTAAGCCGTTGGTCCCGGCTGCCATCTGGTAGTCGTTAAAGGAACCACGTCAGAGGCTGAGAGGCGGTTCCGAAGAACTCTGACACTAGGGTGTGCATGGCTGATTGACCGTAACATCTACTCGAAATGATGATGATAGGATACCTTTCATATCTGTTGTTATCGCACGCTAGATCGCTAACATAACGTGTTAAATATGTTAATTGAAATTGTATATAACATGACATCAGAAAAAAAAAAGAAAAGATAAAAATATTAAATATCATACAAAGCCCTTTAGGCAAGTAGGCGACCAACACTGTTGAAAAGAGTTTCTTTCGGCGTCTTCTTCTCTGCAGTGGTCGGTTCCGAAACGCTGGTAGTTTGTAGCTTTTGAACAATAATTAATAATTTTAATATAATATACTTAATAAGTATTATTTAAAATGTGAATTGACGTGAAAAAGTGCCTGAAAAGGCCTATTTTCTGAATAAATCTTTGAATCTTTGGATCCTTTCATCCCAGAATATGGCTGTTCCCGACGAATCTACAAACACGCGAGCGAAGCTGCCGATGAAATCTTACGTACGTAAAAAAAAGATATTTTAAAAGGAACCATTCAACAAACATTTCGTCATACGGTTTCTTATAATTAGTATGTAAATATATATTTCTGTTTCTCGGCTCGGTTGCTTAAGCTCTTGCCTATAGCTTTGTGTTCATGAGATACACCCACATAAACGTGTTATATGAATTGCCTATTAAGTGTTACATGCTTACTAATCTCTTGAAGAACAAGAGAGGTGATTGCATGACCCATGGAAGTTCATTTGTACATATTGCCTCATTTATCAACCAACTTAAAAAGTAAGTTTTCAATTCGTCGGATTTTTTTATTCATCCTATTCATATCCATACTTATATTATAAGCTAGTTGTTGCCCGCGACTTTGTCCGTGGCAATTTCTGTTATCATGATAATTCGTTTTTTAAATGAATAATTTTCCCCCGTTTTCAAAACGCTCGATACTTCGCTCCTGTTGGTCGCAGCGTGATGTTTTATAGCCTAAAGCCTTCCTCAAGAAAGGGACTATCCAACACAAAAAGAATTTTCCAATTTGAACTAGTATTTCCTGAGATTAGCGCGTTCATACAAACAAACTTTTTAGCTTTATAATATTAGTATAGTTGTGATAGTAACTGTATCTCTTACCTACTTTGCTTCAATTATTAAATTATTTGCGATGCTTGCTTTTCATGTATGTAAGTGGCCAATCTTGGTGGCAGTTACGGCGTGAAAGCGTAACAAAAAACAAACAAACTCACTTTCGCATTTATAATATTAGTAAGGATTTATTCATTATTTTCAAGACAAAAGTACGCGCCCGTTTAGACTCACTTGGAGGAATAAATAACGATAATATTTCATCTGGTCGTTTATTAAACTGTTTTGGCTTGTTGCTAACGAGTGCCGAGGTTGAGACTCGAAAGATACCGACGTTTATTATTTTTATGTTACTAGCTGTTTACCCGCGACTTCTTTCGCGTTAATTATAGCCTATGTTACCCGCTAACATCAGGCTATTTGTTTTTAAGTTTTTCCATAGAAATCTTTCTTCTTTTAAGTCTAGAAAAGATCATCTTCACAGTGCATTCATGAATATATTTCCTTACTTTTCATGTTTATTAACCTCTTACATTTTATGTTTTTCAACCTTCTTTAGTAAGAATATAAGATGATACATTCAAGCAGATGATAGTGATAGTCCAGATAAAGTTTCCAATCAATTATTGATCCGTCTCACAAAATTTCGGCATGCATATGCATACCCAATGCCATACATGCGACTACCGGACAGGCTGTTGATAAAGGCACCCCTGACCTTTAGGTTAGACGAATAGGCTAGTTTCCTAAAAAAATATAATTAGTCCGTCAGTTAGATATACAAAAAATATTGGACACGTATTTTTTCTTTTGTCGATTAAACAAAATATAATAAAGATATAGCCCTTTGAAGTTCCGTGTGACGTCATAGTTTGCTACAATTTTTAGCAAACTTTGACGTCACGAGCCCCCACTCCTGAACTTTGATGCGCTTTATCTTTATTATTTATTGTTTATTTAACAAAAGAAAAAATACGTGTCCAATATTTTTTGATTATCTAACTGACGGACTAATTGTTACGTTATTATTACGACCCAGGAAAGTAGCCTATTGTGTGTTTTTACGGATATTGAATAAAATATTAAAACAAAAGAAATATTTCAAAAAATTACTTAATAAAGTATCGTCTCTTTAGGCTAGGTATCTAGGACACTTAAGGAGGATTGGAAGAAGCATTTAGGACACGCTACGATGAAACAGATTCACGTCTTGAAGTCTTCAATCAAGCAATTCGTCGTCACCTTGCACCAACTAATAGATAGCAACAAGACAACACAAATCTATTTCTTATTCAAGGCTAATCAAAATGACCTATTTTCGTGTGTACAGTCTACATGAAGACCAAAGCCGTTCATTTATTTATTAAAAATAAAATTATAAAAAAATACTTAAAGATTAAGGAACAACCCTTAAAAACTGTTCTAATTGTACATTAAAATGTGATTTCGACTCGATAACATAGGTTTAATAAACTTGCAGTGGGATCATCAGACTGTTGGGTTCCCTGGGTTGCTAACTAGCATGAAGAATTGAGCTCTGTCTACCCCGCAAACCAACTTCACTAACCCGAAACACCATAAGGATGCACCGGGGATACGATTTGATGAGAGAATAGAATAGAATAGAATAACATTTATTATAACACTTAGACACACACACAAAACGATATAAAATAAAATAATTAAAAAGTACAAAACATAAAAGTTCGGTGCCATCAGTGTTACAAAAGGTGACGGCTCAGCGTTACGCTGGACTAGGGATACCCTAATCCAGCACTGATTTTCAGCCGTCACCTTCTGAGGCATCGCGAACTGAAACACGCACTATACGACACGCACATAAACAATATATAAAACTAAATTAAACAAAACAAGTGTACACAAAAATAAAGACATCGATTAAACGCATACGAGAGCGATTCATCTAATAGGTAGTCACCAGACAACAAGATAATACCAATATAATTTTTGTTCACCGCTAAACAGACTGACTCAGAAAGTGGACCCCGGGCTCCAAGCGCCAGCTAAGGATGCGCCCGGGACGCGCTCGAATGAGAGCGATACATCTCTCCAATCAAGTCACCTTGCAACTCATAGCAACAAGACAATACGAATCTATTTCTTGTCCACGGCTAATCAGAATGACCTATTTACGTATCGGTTGGCATTACGTGTGCTGATAGCGATTCATATGCTAATGACAATAATGGCTATCAAAATAAATTAGGTAGCGTATCCTAACTAATATTATAAATGCGAAAGTGAGTTTGTTTGTTCGTTTGTTACGCTTTCACGCCGTAACTACTGAACCGATCATCATGAAATTTTGCATACAAGTTCTCTGGAGTACGGAGAAGGACATAGGCTACCTTTTATCCCGGGAAAAAGTACTGTTCCCGAGGGATCGACTATGACGCGGGCGGAGCCGCGGGCGAAAGCTAGTTTAAATATATAAGAACACGCGAGTCAAGTGAGTTGGGTTCTTGTCTGTCGTTTGCCCGAGGCAGTCGCTCCCAGAGCGGTCCTCTCCGGCGCCTTTTGTTTTAGTCATAAAACCATTTGGTGCCCTGTCCGCGCACAGGTAGTAGTTCCGTTCATCGCGTAACAGTTTAAGTTTTTTGAGTTTGTAGTTTCGTACCAACTTGTGCTATAGTGATAGAAAAGTGCCCGTTGATCAATTTAGATAATGCGAACTATGTATAATGTAACTTACGTGTTATTCCTGTATTCTTGTAAATGATCACGCGAACGAGCCTTCAGAAGCTGTAAACCTGGTGAGATCAATCCAAATTATCTACTTGTGCAATGTTGTATATAAATCAATTTTGCGGTAACACCAACTTCACTGCATGACTTAATATCATCATATTCCCTTGTCTAATACCTAATCTACTCTAAACTACTACTTTTATCTAATCTATTCTTTTCCCTTCCCTTTTTCGCAAGGATCACTATTTAAATTTGCAAAATATGAGAAAATCATTGTAAATTTTATATTTGACCATTGACTATTAAAATAATGAATGCAATCTCAAGTTAAATTTAAAAAAAAAAACTCGTTTTAAGTTACATATTTTATAAATGAACTAATACTTCAAGAAAATACCAAGTACGAGTAGGTACTAAAATCAAATGTTTTGAATCAAGTAATTAAAGACCGTTTTATTCCAGTCAATGTCTAAATGGTAAAATCATTGAACATTCAGGCTATACATTAACCACGAAATATAATAAAAGATAAAAACACAAAATATAATAAAATATAAAATCAGAGCACTGATTTCGTGTTATATTGCCCCAAAATATTCTATCCTTTTAATAAAGTTGTAAGAAAATCTGTTTCGGTAGACACCGCGTATAAGTAGACCGCCATAACGGAAATAATTGACTAGTTTGGGATTGAGTTGGAGAAAACATCAAAATTACAGCAGGACCAGCACCAGAAAACTGATTTTGTCAGCAGTATTTTAGGTGAATAAGGTTGTTAGGTTCTTTATTCAAAGGATTAGGATCCAAACTATCTATTACTCAGTCATTATCTGATACTCATACTCAGATACCCAACTAAACTGCAAAGAAAACTGGGTATTTACCTTAAATATAATACACCTACCCTAACTCTTACTTATTAATATGAAATGAAAATTTAAATCTCACTACCATATGCATAAAATTTGCGTCAAATTTACTCAATATAGGTATTATTAAAGTAAGTAGAGTAGAAGTATATCCTGATATTCTTCTTCTTCTTCTTCCCTTACCTTATCCCACTTTTTATGTGGGGTCGGCACAGTATGTCAGTTCCCTCCATTTTGATCTGTCACCTACCATATCCTTTTTCGCTCCTTTCTTGTTCATACTCTCCTTGACACAATCCATCCATCTTTTCTTAGGTCGTCCTCTGTTTCGAGTTCCATTCACCTTCAGTTCCAAAGCCTTCCTTGCGATATGACCTTCTTCTCTCCTCATCACATGCCCATACCAGCTCAGTCTATGACTATGGAGCTTTTCAATTACTGGCGCGACTTTCATACTTCCCCTTATATACTCATTCCGTATTTTATCCATTCTTGTCACTCCACACATCCATCTCAACATTCGCATCTCTGTTACATGCAGTTTTTTTTTTCCTGTCTTTAATATCCTGATATTAAAGACAGGAAATAAAGAAAAACATCATAGATAAACATATCGTAAATTCGACTATAAAACAATCCCAGACTAAACCATTTCACAACCGACGAACTGACACTGGTTTCCAAAGCTACGTTATAATATAGATACAATATAAATACGTGATACCTACATGCTCAAATATCGCAGTAACCCAAAATAAGACTTTCCTATCTGTATTAAATAGCTATAATATATAATATAATAACAAACGAGCCATCAAATGTAGCAGAACCACGACGGGATACATAGTTTAAGTAACTCTCAATACAATATATCAGTACGAAAAAACTACATATTACATGTACTAAAAAACCTTTCAGGAAAGGGTACAGGTCATTTAACAAGTTGTTCTAGCTACGTGTCCAAATAAATTACTGAATTACGTATATAGAGCTATAACATAGAAGGAAAGCTTATTATATTAAAAATATCTGACGCAACACCCATCTAGGTCACAATTGCTTTGTAATAACCTCTAAAACATTCCTCAATAGCCCAGATAGCAGCGTCAATCTTACTGAACTAGATTCATAGCTTACAGTTTGGATCAATAAGTAAAAAAAGAAATACAGACGGATAGTAACTGTTTTATAATAAAAATCTGTGAACAAACTTTCATAGAAACTTTCAATAGAGAAACACATCTGCGCCTATTTAGGCAGTTTAGTTCTACAGGACTAATAATAAAAAAAAAAATACCAAGATAAAAAAAACCGTCTTCCATTTAAGTAATATAAACATAAAGGCCGCTCTAAAGTTACTGAACAATACTTCGCACATGCCTGGACATTTGGTTGGATGCACATCTGGACGTTTCCCCAAAATAAGTAATTGTCTCTCACGCTTTCACAAGGAAACTAAACAAAAGATAAGCCAAAGCACCAAAAAAGTCTTTGTGCAATATGGGCACAGCAGAGGTCATTGTAAAAAAAAATGGACGGAGATGGTAACTGTCTATTTAGGGCCATTGCTGACCAAATAAATGAGGTATACGGGTTAACACTAGATCATAAAATGACACGACAGGACTTAGCATCTTACGTCAAGCACAACAAATTCACACCACGTATTAACCTGGCCTTACAAAATACCGCTACGGAAGTCGCGCATGGCTCAGACTTTTTCAACTTAACAGTTGACGAAAAAATCGATAGGTATATAAAAAAACTATTTCAATTTGGATTTTGGAGAGGAGAGGACGCAATTATAGCGGCCGCTGAGTACTACTTAGTCAATGTCAACATAACATAATACGGACCAATGACCGTATAAATGAAAAAAATGAAAGTATAAATACCATTCAGAGATCCCATCACCTACCGCCCGCCAGATAGCCCGGTAGAAAACATCCATCCATACTTCGAGAACAGCCACTACGTTAGCATAGTTCAACGTGCAATACCAGATGAGTCTAGAGAAACACGAGACAACATATATGACAGTGAAACACATTCAGAAGACGGCGCTCAAACAGCGGAAATCTCTTCAAGCACTTCCACGAACATACAACCCAGCTACATGTGTCCCAAAAGATTACGTTCCACACTCCCCTCATCTAGATTACTTACGCCCAGGCCTTGCAAATCACTCTCAATAGTGACGTGGAATGAACTAGGGTGTGCTCGGCAACGTGATAAAATTAATATTGACAAGGTTCTATCAGATCGCAACATAACCATAGCGGGTCTTCAAGAAACGCATCTAACCACGGGAGAATTTAAATCAAAACACTACAATTGGGTCTTAGGTGGCAGAAAAAAAAAAGAGCACAAGAATATCGAGGCATAGCAATTTTAATAAACAATAAAATCGAATACGACGTCACTCAGACTCATCGCGAAAGCCGAGACGTACTTGCAGTACACCTGCATTTGAAATCAGTCAATGCTAACAAACCAATAAATATTTTCATAATTACATGCCACGTTCCAGCTGAATCAACATCCCGCTTCTTGCAAATAGGAATCGCCATGAGTAAAGCCCCAAAAAATGCAAATAAAGTAATAATAGGGGACTTTAACGCCCATATAGGTAAGTACGTGATGATGTAAGAAAAATGAAAACTAGAAACATAAAAATTGAAAATCTAGTTGGAAAAAAATCTGTACCATACCAATACAAATGGGAATTTATTACTAAATCTAATACAGCAACACCGATTAAAAGTAAGCAGCTCATGGGGCAGACCCACATGCAAGACCACCTGGTTATGAGGAAATCAAGTATCTCAGGTGACTATATCCTTACAAGAACACAAACAAACCTTTTTTCCACAGCATCATAGGCGAACGCAACTTGATAGTCAACACCTACCACAAACTGGTATGGGGCAATATAAGAATATCTTCCTTTGCTCAATTACAAAAGCCATCCAAACGAACAAACCTGTCAAAACAAAAGACTAGCATATAACCATAAAAACCACAACTACAAACTTCTGCAAAAGAAAGAACACGTAACGAACTTCCTAAATGTTATCAGAAAAAAAAAACCATTACGTTAAACGTGAACGGAATCCAATTAGCGAACCCAGCGACAATTTCTCATTGGAATGGGATACCCTAAATAGTATTCTGAAAGAAGCCGCACACGATGTACTACAAAAACCTATTTCCAACTCAAAAGAAAGCAGAATTGCACTCGCTAACCATCAAAAGGCCATTTTTCAAAAATCTAAAAGTCCTCAGGACACTACTCTAGGGCTAAAAGTAACGGAAGCACGGCGCAATCTGAAAAGAATTTTGGATGAAGAAGAGGCGCGCGTTACCAAGTTTTTTAAGGGCCTTAGTAAAACGCACAAATCACTACGTATGAGAATAACCTATAAGTTCCTGCGACTTTACTAAAGTAAGTCTACTCGAGCGCAGACTAAGCATTACATAACCATGTCCAATTGGATTACCGATTTAAAAAAGTCAAGGCAAACATATTTCTATGTTTGAGGAAACGGAGGAAGTAGCTCCCGGAATGGAGCCACCAACAACTGACGATATTGAAAAAAACCGACCATATCGTGCCGGAGTTATACAAGGCGGCTCCAACGGAATATGTAGCAGAACTCACAAAAACAATGGCGACGATATGGGTAAACAATGAAATCCCTAGTGAATGGCGCCTCACTAAACAGGTACCAATAAGAAAACAACCATATCCAAAACATAAAAATCACTTTAGGAAAATATCTATATGCAACGTAGGATACCGAATCTACGCGAATTTCCTACTAGAAAAGCACAATGCTGCCACCAGCACCCCCGGTAACTAACAAAGAGCATTCTTGAACAATAGCTCCACAGACGATCACATTTTTACGCTCCGGCAGGTACTGGATACAAAATGGAGAGAGAGAACAGCCATGTTTGTCGTGGCCCTTGACCTCGAGAAAGCCTTTGACAACGTAAATTTAGAATCACTAAAAGATATATAAGTAAACAGAGTAGGTGTACCTCTTACAAATAGAATAATAAAAGCTTGTATGAACGAGGAAACCTTTGTTTCATGGTGTGGACAAAACTCAGAGGTAATAAGCAAAGGCAAGGGTGCCAAACAGGGCTGTCCCCTATCCCCAAGACTTTTTACTATAATCATTAACGAGGTACTAAAGACCCTCGAGGAACAAGACGAAGCTGTAAGACTTGATCAAGACCTAGAATCAAAATTACCTATAATATTATCCTTTGCAGAAGATCTTTTATTGATTGGTGAAGAAGTAGACGTTCTTAATCGCATAATCGGCTAAATGAATACGTTATTAAACTCAGTCGGCCTCGTTATAAACCAAACTAAAACAAAACTTGTTGTGCGCAATCTTTTTGGTCCCCCAACCGCATAGCAACCGTGCAGAGTACTTGGGGGAGTCATAATCCAGCCGGTACAGGAGATAAAATATTTAGTAACTTATATAACAGCTGCCCACAATCGAAGGGCTACCATTAAAACAAGATGTGTCAAAGCAATAAAAAATTCCAAAGTCCTATTACCATTCATACAAGATAATAAAATAGATTGGAGCATCGTAGTATTAATATAAAAAATGGTCATAAGACCATGCATGATTTATGGTCTAAACGTGACCGCTTTAACGAAAGCTAACCGATCGAGACTGAGAAAATACAAACGGCAAATACTACAGGGAATGTTGGATGCGGGGAAACATTACCCAAATCGAAAAATCAAGGCTAATCCATAAGAAAATCCATAACAAAAATAATAAAAATACAAAGAATTTCTTATTATGGTCACATATTACGACGTCCTACTTCAGGCAGCTTATCAACACCAGGAAAATAAGCGCAAAATAGGGCGTCCTATTTACACATGGGAAGACTCCCTAGATCATGAAATCACGAATTATATGAGTAAAAGTAAGGAAGAATGGGGCAATTTAGCGGATAACACAGAGCTCTAATCAAAAAAGAAGCAGAAAAGATATTCGAAGTGGAAGAAACAGACACAATAACTGACTTAGATTTGGAGCATTCGATATCAAATCAAACACACAGCGAGCTCTCACCAGTCATTCGCAGACGCAGTGGGCGCAAAACACCCAGATCAACGTCCATAACATCACATCGATCACGCAGGCAAAAGCCAACATGGAAACAACAACCTACCCAACGAGAGAAGAAACAACTTTTACGAGAACCGACGAGCAAAACGTAATAAAGTATGAGGTTGGAGACGACAAATAGAACGACGAAGTCAACGCAATAACAAAGCAGTCCTATTTTCCTCCCTTTTATATATTACACACCAAGTATAGTATCTATCTTCCCCATACTGATTTGATGCAAGTATTCGGTCGGTTCACATTTCCTCTTCACTCCTCATCCAGACTGCACAGCCCTACACTCCCAATCCTATCTACGTGCCCAACCGGTTTCTCGAGCCTGGATTCGTGATCCAACGCGGAGGGGGGTAGCTGTGCAAGAAGTAAACACGTCAACTTGTGTTCACAAGCGCCGGTACACTCTCTCCCTGGTGGACCTCTTTCCTACGCTCTTGCAGTTTAACCACTGGCTGGGCGGGCACAGAACAGAACAGAACAGAACAGAAGAACACGCGAGTCAAGTGAGTTTAAGTAACTGCCTCCGTGGTCCAGTGGTTAAGGCGTTTGCCTGTAGACCCTGCGGTCGTGGGTTCGATTCCCACGGGAAGTATACTTTGTTTAGTTGCTTCCAGTTTGGTTACGATATTGCAGGCTTGAATCACCTGATTGTCTGATAATAAAGATGATTCCGTGCTTCGGAAGGCACGTTAAGCCGTTGGTCCCGGCTGCATCTGGTAGTCGTTAAAGAAATCTCGTTAGAGGCCGATAGGCGTTTCCGAAGAACTTTGACTCCAGGGTGTGCATGGTTGATTGACCGTGACATCTACACGTAATAATGATGATGAGCAAGTTTAAGTACCTAGAATGCATGGTTACGGACACTAACACGAGAAAAGACAAGATCCTTATCTTGTCTTTTCTCGTGTTGTATCCGTTGTGTCCGTTCTGAAGTCCAAACTTCTTAAAAAGGACAAAAATACGGATGTATAAGACGATCATCCGTCCTATACCAATATATAGATGTGAGGTGTGGACGCTAACTTTAGAAGACGAAATAAGGCTGCTTGTAGCGGAAAGAAAGGTACTTCGCATGATCCTGGGACCATTGAGAAGAGAGGATGGTATTTGGAAAATAAGAAGCAATGGCGAAGTACAAGAACTATTGGGCAAGCCTTACATTATGACGTTGACGTTGTGACGGCGGTCCAGCGCGAGCTGCAAGTTGGCGATAACTGGTGAGAGCTAGCACAGGACCAAAAGCGCTGGCTTTCTCTTGTGCCGGAGGCCAAGACTTACTTTGGGTCGAGCCAGAATAACAAGAAATTTAAATATGCTTCTTTTATACATTAACCACAGCCATTAATAGTAGACAAATAGATACACGGTTCACTTATAGATTAGCCCTTATTTTATGAACATATCTGACCTTTAAATATTTGAGTTTGATATACAATATGTAAAGAATTGACCCTCCTCCTTTTTTGAAGTCGGTTGAAAGCCCAGTTCGATCCTTGAAGGAGTGATTCAGCCCGTCAATATACTCAAAAAAATTTCGACGTTCCCATACAAATTGACCTGGCGACCAAACGTTTTTGATGGAAAATGTACATTTCTTTAAGTTCCCAGCTTTATCAAACTTAATCGTCACAGCAGTTAAAACCGTATTGATTTTATTACAAGCTTTTATTTAGTTTCACCTGTCCCGATGTTTGTTTGTAATAAAATCATGCAAGTTAAATTTGATCCACTTCCCGGTTACTGATTGAGCTGAAATTTTGCCTGCATGTGTAAATCGTATGACAATACAATATTATAGAATCGATGCACTGATTTCATGATGGAGTCGGAAGGTGTCCATAGGAACTCTTAAACTAAACAAGATACACCAATCGTGTTTGGGCTCATTTGATTTGGCTTGGAAAGCACTTTTCAGTGTGGATTTGTTTATAATAAAAGCTTGTCACAAAAATGTAATTTTTGCATAAAGACTTGTGTTTTTATCTTCGCTCCGTTAAGCATGAGTGGACCTAGATTTTGCGGTGCCTTCGGTTAACATTAGCTCTGGGTCTGATGTAGTACCTACTGCCTATTTAACTATTTATTGATTTTCCATTATATTATAAATTTGTTTTTTTTAGATATGTGAAGATGTTTGTAAATCCTTCAGGCAAAAACCAGGTACTTGATGTAATTTTATGAAATTTGACTTTAGAGACATAGTCGCGAAAAAAGCTAGTGAAGTGTAAGAAATTTTGAAAATTGCAAATCATCATAGTGGCATTTTAATTCAATTTCATTTCTGAGCTTTGTTAGATCATATGGAACTAACTACCAATGGTAAATATGCTTATGGCTCTAAATAAAAATACTTATTTCCATGAGGCTCTAGTCTGAAGCCCAAAAACCCTTCTAGATCTGTCCATGCTGTTGCGGCAAACTGTCCAAACATGTAAATTTCAACATATCCTCCAAACCATACAGATTAAGCATTCGTAATTCAAGCCCCAACCAGTTCTAACTGGTTCAACCAACCTACTTTATTATCTTCCTTTTTGCAAATCGTTTGCACTATACACACTGACCTTATATTTGAATCTTTACTTTAAGCTACACAAGATAAAGTCTAAAATGGTTTGTCTATGTTTTTGGTGGATATATCCATATAAGATCGGACATTCATTTATTCAAATATTGTATTTAGTTGTAGTGATAAAGTAAATGCAAAATGGAGGTCGTCGGATTCTATTATCTTAAGTGTCTGCGCTAACCATTTATTGTTTTATATGAATACTTAAGGCCTTTGCAAATTATATATTTTTTAATAATGTGACTTTTATTTCTTGGTCGTAAAAGTGTTATCTCTTAGGTGTGAAATAAAAGACAACTTTTAGACGCTGTCATAAATAAACAAGTTGCAAATACTAACTAGCAGTCGCCCGTGGCTCCGCTCGCGTTAAGAGCCCGCCATATGCCCGGCGGCGTGGCGATACAAACGCGGATGGTCTAAACGCGTTGGCTACTTTGGATATTTTCGTTTTTTAGGAATATTCAAGGGTTATTCGAAAAATAAAAACATGTGATGGCTGCCTTATCTGTAATGCAATAATAATCAAAAGTTTCAAGGTTAATTTTAATGTATTTGGTGAATAATGCTATATACCGAGTAAATTAGACGTGATTTGGAGGCAACATTGCAATTTTTTTCTATCGAGAATTTTATTGAAATTTTACGCAATCGTGTTTTTGAGTCATATAGTTACCAGAGTTAGTCCTGAACTTTGCTGCATTTTTATTTCAACTTGAGTATTTAATTATTATTGATATAACAGTCAATCATGCAAAGCAGTGTGAGGTAGTACGGGCCCTTAATGTTGACGTGATAGCATCTTATAAATTGATAAACGCCAACTGCACGCATGAAAAAGTTGAGTGTGCAAGCGATAGCGAAAGCGTTCGGCTTATGACGCACCTATCTCTCTTCCGTTTGCCGTGTGGTTTCCGGCCGAGTAGAAAAGGATCACTCCAAGTTTTTCCATGGATGTCGTAAGAGGCGACTTAGGAAATACAAGTTAAACATAGCTCATAAACATCAATGAGACCTCTCCAACCCGTCTGGCCAGCGAGGAGAGTGTAGGCCAAATCTTCTGTCTGCTCTGGCCAAGTATGGCTCCGATAGTACAGAGAGGGTCATGCTCCTGCAGTGGAAACCAAGAAAAGACCTGATGATGATGATGATGATCTCTCTTCCACTGTTATTATCGTCCGTAAACCGTCTTTAAAGACAACTATTTTTTTATTTTATGAAATACCCATAATTGAATGATTTAAAAATATAGGAATTAGCTGAAGATCTCTAGAGATAAAAGGTGGGCGAAATAAGAATAAAAACAAGAAATACTCTATGATCAGACCAGCGCAATTATAAATAAAGATAGATAAATCTGTTATGTATTAGATTATATTACATAAAAACGTTTTTTAAACACAATTTTATTGTTATTGATTTAATAACCTATGAACTAATGAGCTCATTCGCTCCATTTTGACTAGCTCCGTGGCGCAGCGGTCAACACGCCTGCCTGCGACACGGAGTGACCGGGAATGAGCTCATTCGCTCCATTTTGACTAGCTCCGTGGCGCAGCGGTCAACACGCCTGCCTGCGACACGGAGTGACCGGGTTCGATCCCCGGCCAGGTCAAGATGGTAAATGATCTTTTCAGATTGGCCTTGGTCTTGGATGTGTATCTATATATGTATTTGTTATAAAAATATAGAATCGTTGAGTTAGTATCCCATAACACAAGTCTCGAACTTACTTTGGGGCTAGCTCAATCTGTGTGATTTGTCCGTATATATTTATATTTATTATATTATTATTTGATTTGTATTGACAAGCACTGAATCGCTCATAATAAAAGCTTCTGTCAAAAATAAAATTGTTGACAATGTAAATTTGAATATACCTAAACGTTACATAAAAATCTGAAAAGTCGGTTTGCGGGCGATGATTTTACGTGATAACAGTGTAAGAGAGATAGATGCGTCACAAGCCGAACGGAGCGGATCATGTCTCTCTTTCGCTTGTTCCGCGCTCTCGCTTGCAGGCGGAATGTGACATATTTTCGTGCATGCAGCCGGCGTTCATTGATTAATCCTAACTAATATTATAAATGCGAAAGTGAGTTTGTTTGTTTGTTTGTTACGCTTTCACGCCGTAACTACTGAACCGATCATCATGAAATTTTGCATACAAGTTCTCTGGAGTGCGGAGAAGGACATAGGCTACCTTTTATCCCGAGAAAAAGTACTTATCCCGAGGGATCGACATTCCCGCGGGCGGAGCCGCGGGCGAAAGCTAGTAAGACATAATCACGTCAACAATACTTCACGCAAAAAGTACTGGTTCCTCCTGTACAGGAGAGTCCCTTTTGCAGAAACTTTAAAATGTTAAAGCTTTCAGCTTATTTTAGTTTCTAGCATTGGTACCATAGGATATGTTGTTAATTTTGCCGGGCTGAGTCACCCTTTCAGGGGAACGTTGTTGGTTTTTTCTTACGAGCTGTATACTATGGATAATTCTTCCGCGTATGTGGAAGAATTCGTGGTGAAAAGATCGTATCCACCAAAGTAAAATAACCGTGTTGTTTCCGGCAGAGTAGAATAGGACCACTCCAAGTCTTCCCATGGATGTCGTAAGAGGCGACTTAGGAAATACAAGCTAAACAAAGCTCATAAACATCAATGAGACCTCTTCAATCCTGTCTGGCCAGCGAGGAGATAGTAGGCCAAATCCTCTGTCTGCTCTGGACAAGTATGGCTCCGGTAGTACAGAGAAGGTCATGCTCCTGCAGTGGAGACTAAAAAGACCTGATGATGATCAAAGTAAAATACAAACTGGAGCTTTTGTTGTACTAAAATATTAAACTGGCTCAATGAATTGAATACAATAATGTCAAAATAATAAAATTTGCATAACACGTGTCTCGCAGCGATACCTTGGGATCAATTTAATCCGATACGTCAAACCGTTTACGAGACAGGAAGAGCCAAACAGATGGATGGCTGACCTGAATTCTATATATACACTAGCTGTTGCCTGCGACATCGTCCGCGGCAATTTCTGTCATTATGTTTAATTCGTTTTTTTTCTCAGTATAGATGAATAATTGCCCCCCTGTTTTCAAAACATTTTTTATTGACGCTTCGCTCCTATTGGTCGCAGTGTGATGTTTTATAGCCTAAAGCCTTTCTCAATAAATGGACTATCTAACATCGAAAGAATTTTTCAATTTGAACCAGTAGTTCCTGAGATTAGTGCGTTCAAACAAACAAACTCTTCAGCTTTATAATATTAGTATAGAAAAGTATAGATATAACGATATTTGAGTGTTCATACCCACTTATTTAAATACCCTGAATTCTAACCAATATTATAAATGTAAAAGTGAATTGCTTTTTTCATTTTTTACGTTTTTTGATAGAAGTAAAAACTTCTTTTGCGGCGTTGTATACTTTTTGGATTGGGTGGAGACCGCCGGCGCTGCGTAGGAGAGGAAGTAATACCCCCCTCTCTCTACCGCGCGGAGTTTTCACTTTTGCCGGCATTCCCGGAGTGCAACCCGATCTTTTTTAGGGTTCCGTATCCAAAGGGTAAAAACGGGACCCTATTAATCGCTCCGCTGTCCGTCTGTCACCAGACTGTAACTCATGAATCGTGATAGTTAGACAGTTGAAATTTTCAGAGATGATTTCAAGCTGCTTAGATACATCTGAGATAACTTTACGACTACCATTAATGATGACAGCCGAGACCAAGGACTTAACGTAGCTTTCAAAGCTCAGAGGAGATCGACATATTTTTATGCCACTTGCGGTCACCCATCCCAGTGCGGACCGCGCCCTGGGTTGCTTAACTTTCGTAAGCGCTAATTTTGATTAGACCTACTGGACAATCTGGCTTCTCAAACTACTGCGATAATACCACATTAAATCAATAATTGCAATGACTAACAATTATATACCTAGATGTTTACGTGCGGCGTGCAATCAATAATAATGCATTAATTTGATCAACTGCATTTAAATGTGCATATTAAGTTGTTGTTGCATGACTGATGGTCGTTATTTACAATACATCGCCTTATTTAACATCAGTAATAAATTCCAATTACTGAACACGGTTTTTAGGTCCTATGGCCTAAAAACCATGTTAAGTTCACTCATACTACTCGTATATTAAACCAGTGGGTCTCTGAAGCTCACAGACCCACTAGTAGACCTAACGGACTTACTAATAAAATCCTTTGTAAAAAATCCGCCATTTTGAAAAAGACATGATTGTCTGTAAAGCCGACAATGATTTTCTAGATGCGTCACATCACATGACGAACGCTTAGGAGGATTGTGCCTCTCTATCTCTTGTTCAGCGTTCTTTCTTGCATGCGGAACGTGACACTTTATCGTGCGTGAAGTCGGCTTTCATCTATGTATAAGACGTTATCATGTCAAAAAAGAAGAAGAAGAATCATGTCAAAAATTTATAAACTGAGGCGATAAAAATATTCAGTGTTATTATTGTACCGTCTCACAAAATTTCACGAGAATCAGTCGAAAAATGCGACATCTAGAGGAGAACAACCGGAGAGTGGGACATACGAACGACTTTTTGTCCCATCTGAAATAGAGACGCTTTGATCGCGCGCAATGTCAATTATCAATTCATAAACAGTAGATCACGGCGTTTCATCATATTTTTATACAGTGAATAAACAAAGATGATGAAATGAAACTTTGTTTCAGGTATCACATGTCGCTTTTCTCTGCACTCTGTGTGGCGAGCAACGTGAAACATTGTGAGGGCAGCACGATGATGATTTTTTTATAATAATACTAGCTTTCGCCCGCGGCTCCGCCCGCGTTAATGTCGATCCCTCGGGAATAGTTCTTTTTCCCGGGATAAAAGGTAGCCTATGTCCTTCTCCGTACTCCAGAGAACTTGTATGCTAAATTTCATGATGATCGGTTCAGTAGTTACGATGTGAAAGCGTAACAAACAAACAAACAAACAAGCAAACAAACAAACAAACAAACAAACAAACAAACAAACAAACAAACAAACAAACAAACAAACAAACAAACAAACAAACAAACAAACAAACAAACAAACAAACAAACAAACAAACAAACAAACAAACAAACAAACAAACAAACAAACAAACAAACAAACAAACAAACAAACAAACAAACAAACAAACAAACAAACAAACAAACAAACAAACAAACAAACAAACAAACAAACAAACAAACAAACAAACAAACAAACAAACAAACAAACAAACAAACAAACAAACAAACAAACAAACAAACAAACAAACAAACAAACAAACAAACAAACAAACAAACAAACAAACAAACAAACAAACAAACAAACAAACAAACAAACAAACAAACAAACAAACAAACAAACAAACAAACAAACAAACAAACAAACAAACAAACAAACAAACAAACAAACAAACAAACAAACAAACAAACAAACAAACAAACAAACAAACAAACAAACAAACAAACAAACAAACAAACAAACAAACAAACAAACAAACAAACAAACAAACAAACAAACAAACAAACAAACAAACAAACAAACAAACAAACAAACAAACAAACAAACAAACAAACAAACAAACAAACAAACAAACAAACAAACAAACAAACAAACAAACAAACAAACAAACAAACAAACAAACAAACAAACAAACAAACAAACAAACAAACAAACAAACAAACAAACAAACAAACAAACAAACAAACAAACAAACAAACAAACAAACAAACAAACAAACAAACAAACAAACAAACAAACAAACAAACAAACAAACAAAAAAACAAACAAACAAATAAACAAACAAACTCACTTTCGCATTTATAATATTAGTAAGGATAAGGATGACGGCAAACGGGCAAGCGTGTCACCTGATGGTAAGCGATCAGCGCTGCCCATGGACGATGACAACACCAGGGTGTGAAAGGAGCGTTGCCGGCCTTGCAAGGAGTTGGGTTGGGGGAATGTCCTCCACATTTGGAGGAGGATGGGCTTCCGGCTCTCTCACTCACTGACCGAAGCATAGAAGCGGTAAAGCTTCCACTCAAACGTTGGTTTTCTGTGAGAGTGTGGTAAGTTCTTCTCCGGACGAGCTGGCCCATTCATGCTACTATCAAAAATGAATTTAGCCGGTAGCGTGGCTCTACCACAAGTACTTAGGTACTTGTCTTATGTTCACATGCTCTGTCTACCTCGTAAGGTTAAACGTAATAATTTGTTAAGAAAATCTATTCAACCTAGGTTTATCTTATTACGCAACTTAGCAACATTGTGACATTGAATAGGAATTATTTTACAAAAAAAAAAATGCAGATAGCAATAAGATTACAGAAACGTGGTCAAAACACAGTTATCAAGCATAGTATTGAACGAAGGACACTCAGACAGACTTACATATAGTATGATTTCCGTGTTTGATTCGCCATTTTAATTATGCATGATGTCACTCTGATAACACAAGTAGGTAGATTGTAAAACCTGCAAAAATATGTTTAAAACCAATATTACAACAAACTCACTTTCGCATTTATAATATTAGTAAGGATAAGGATAGTAAGGATAAGGATAAGGATAGTAAGGATTAGTAAAGATTCGGATAATTTTACGTGATAACGGCGGAAGAGAGATAGATGCGTCACAAGCCGAACTCTTCGGCCGATCGTGCCTCTCTATCGCTTGTACCGCGCTCTCGCTTGCACACGTGAACGCGACACTTTTTCGTGCATGTAGACGGCGTTTGTCGATTATTGGGTCAAAAAAATGTTATTTGTCGCATGTTTTTATATCCTAAAATTAGAGTACTTTTCTTCCTATTAATCCTTCTCCCACTATAACGTGGGGTCAGCACAGCTCGTCAATATCTTCCATTTTGCTCTGTCGCTGGTCAAGTTTTCTGTTATGCCCTTCCTAACCATATCCTGTTTGACGCACTCAATCCAGCGTTTCTTTGGTCTTCCTTTACTTCGACGTCCCTCAATTTGCATACATAGAACCTTTCGTAAAATTAGAGTCATCATCATCAGCAGGTCTTCTTAGTCTCCATTGTAGGACGAAGCCATACTAGGCCAGAGTGATTAGGCCTACACTCTCCTCGCTGGCCAAACGGGTTGGAGAGGGTTCATTGGGCGAGCTCCGTGGCGCAGTGGTTAACACGCTAGCCTGCGACACGAGGGCCCCGGGTTCGATTCCCGGTCAGGTCAAGATGGAAAATGATCTTTTTCAGATTGGCCTGAGCCTTGGATATTTATCTATACATGTATTTGTTATAAAATATAGTATCGTTGAGTTAGTATCCCATAACACAAGTCTCGAACTTACTTTGGGGCTAGCTCAATCTGTGTGATTTGTCAGTATATATTTATTTATTATTATTTATTGATGTTTATGAGCTTTGTTTAGCTTGTATTACCTAAGTCGCCTCTTAGGATATCCATGGGAAGACTTGGAGTGGTCCTATTCTACTCTGCCGGACACCACACGGCAAAATTAGAGTACGTAAGTTGAAATTACAATTTTGCGCGCGAGTAGAATTTATGAAATGTACAAATGGTATAATTGCCAGATGAAGGACGTACAGAACGCGAGATAACGCGTTCAGTTCCGCGTTCAATTCGGTGGTTTTATTTTCGCATGATGTCACTATGATAACCCCACTATCAGATGCTCAAAAGTAAATTTAGGTATGCGTGTAGCAGATAATAGACGACCTTTATGGCTCAGTGGTGTCGCGAGTGCCTGAATTGCAGGTTCCCGGGTTCGATCCCCAGTCAGATCATGATAGGAAATTGTCTTTTACAGATTGTCCTTTGTCTTGGATGTTTATCTATGTATCTATTATATAATAAAGTATCGTTGAGTTAGTATTCCACGACACAACTTCAAAACTTTGTGTGATTTGTCCTTATATATTTATTTATTTATATTTAAGATATTACTCTCTTCCATGCTGGTCTGGGAGAAAAAGGAAAAAAAATAGAACCTACCAGCTGCTTCTCTTCCCGGGCAGATCGTAAAAGCCGATCGAGAGAATGGCCGAAAATTTCAGGAATCGTAGTAGGCGATGCGTTTATTTTGATTAAGTTTTCCACCTAATGCCCACCAACATGAAAAACGTGGCTTTTAAGTCTTAAAGACCCGGGCTCTGTCTACCCCGCAAGGGAAAAAGACGTATGTACGTTATGTTTATGTAAATTTTTGGGAGACAATTGCAAAATGAACGGTTTTCTAAAAATATCTAAAATTTCTCGCCATTGTAACCAGTTTTGGTTTTTGCGTAATCCGTGACCTTTTATTTCGAAAAGAATCAAGTTTTTGCAAATTAATTAATTTGGTGATGACCTTTGGACAGATCGTATTTTACGTGGGTAAAGCCGAAAGTAAAAGCTACTGTTTAAACTTATTATAAAATTAAATTTCGTACAAATTATCTATATATATACTAAATATGTGAATTATCACATACACATATATATGTGTATGTGATAATCCTAATCCTAACTAATATTATAAATGCGAAAGTGAGTTTGTTTGTTTATTTGTTTGTTACGCTTTCACGTCGTAACTACTGAACCGATCATCATGAAATTTTGTATACACGTTATCTGGGGTAAGAAGAAGGACATAGGCTACCTTTTATTCCGGGAAAAAGTACTGTTCCCGAGGGATCGACATTGACGCGGGCGAAGCCGCGGGCGAAAGCTAGTTCACAAAAATTATTGCCTATTCGTTGAATATGTTAATCTACGAGTATATTCACCTGACAAACTCAGTTACAGGGATTTTTGGGTGAGAAATACAAAATCTCACTGTTTATTTAAAATATTTAATCAGTACCTTAATATATATCTTATAACTAGCTTTTGCCCGCGGCTCTGCCCGCGTCAATGTCGATCCCTCGGGAACAGTATTTTTTCCCGGGATAAAAGGTAGCCTATGTCCTTCTCCGTACTCCAGAGAACTTGTATGCAAAATTTCATGATGATCGGTTCAGTAGTTAGGGCGTGAAAGCGTAACAAACAAACAAACTCACTTTCGCATTTATAATATTAGTAAGGATTTACTATATATATCATACTAGCTGTTGCCCACGGCTCCGCCCGCGTTAGTGTCGATCCTTCGGGAACAGTAGAATTTCCCGGAATTAAACATACCCTATGACCTTCCCCGGGCCTCAAACTACCCCCATACCAAATTTCATCCAAATTGGTTCAATGGTTGAAGCGTGAAAAGAAGACAGACAGACAGAGTTACTTTCGCATTTATAATATTAGTATGGATTATTTACTATACTATATAATAAAATTACTATATATTATATTACTAGCTTTCGCCCGCGGCTCCGCCCGCGTCAATGTCGATCTCTCGGTGATGTTTTATAGCCTAAAGCCTTCCTCAATAAATAAATAATCTTACACAAAAAGAATTTTCCAATTTGAACAAGTAGTTCCTGAGATTAGCACGTTCAAACAAACAAACAAACTCTTCAGCTTTACAATATTAAGTAGCTGTTGCCCGCGACTTCGTCCGTGACAATTTTTGTCATTATGATTAATTATTATAGATGTATAATTTTCCCCCGTTTTCAAATCATTTTTTATTGATGCTTCGCTCATATTAATTGCAGCGTGATGTTTTATAGCCTAAAGCCTTCCGCAATATATGGACTGTCCAACACAAAAAGAATTTACCAATTAGAACCAGTAGTTCCTGAGATTAGCGCGTTCAAACAAACAAACAAACTCTTCAGCTTTATAATATTAATTAATAATATAGATTGTTACACCTAACGTTTCGAAAACTTTGCAGTTTTCATGTCAACATAGTCTGCGACCATGAGAACTGCAATGTTTACGAAACTTTAGGTGTAAAAATAATGTAATAAACGCGATGAAAACGTATTATGTGATTTAATTAATCAATGTATATATATATATATATATATATATATACTAATATTATAAAGCTAAAGAGTTTGTTTGTTCGTTTGAATGCGCTAATCTCATGAACTACTGGTTCAAATTGGAAAATTCTTTTTGTGTTGGATAGTCCATTTATTGAGGAAGGTTTTAGGCTATAAAACATCACGCTGTGACCAACAGGAGCGAATCATCAATAAAAAATGTTTTGAAAACGGGGGAAAATGATACATACATAGGTACTAATTAATCATAATAATAGAAATTGCCGCGGACGAAGTCGCGGGCAACAGCTAGTGCAAGATATGGGACTTGGTACCTGAAATAAATGATTTATTATTATTAATTTAAACCACTTTCTGTTAATTCTGCGACAAACTTGCTGATGATTAATTACTTACCTACCAAAGATTCAAAGATGCAAAGATTTATTCAGAAAATAGGCCATTTCAGGCACTTTTTCACGTCAATTCACATTTTAAATAATATATACTATATTATATTCAAATTATTAATTATTGTTCAAAAGCTACAAACTACTAGCGTTTCGGAACCGACCACTGCAGAGAAGAAGACGCCGAAAGAAACTCTTTTCAACAGTATTGGTTGCCTACTTGCCTGAAGGGCTTTGTATGATATTTAATATTTTTATCTTTTCTTTTTTTTTTCTGATGTCATGTTATATACAATTTTAATTTACATATTTTTGTGGAACACGTTATGTTAGCGATCGAGCGTGCAACAACAACAGATATGATAAAAGTCTCAAAGATAGATAGAAGTCTCAAAGAGGCCGAGCAAACCTGTCCGCCCTGGCAGCACCCGTTTACGAGTCGACGCATGGATCAGCCATCGCTGAGCTCAACCATATTAGGGGGAACTCGACGACCCGATAATACCAAATACCAATTTGTATTTCATCTAGAACATTCCATTACCTATCTCTTTGTTATGATAACATAGTTCATGGATCAACAATGACTTACTATAATAATATATAATGTTGTCATGGGAACTCTATAAATACATGCAGATATCTTTGTCGGTTATTTAATTATGAACCTTTAAAGTAAATATGTTATGCATACGGCTGAAACAGATAACAAAGTTTACATTGTGTTTATGAGAATATACTTAAATGTGTACTTCATGTACTTGTGGCTCTGTGAGCAATAGACTTCGCGATACTTGTCACAGCTGATCCTGAGAGCTATATTTCCCAATGACGCTCAGTTTTTTTAGGGTTCCGTACCCAAGGCAAAAAACGGGTATCTGTCCGTCTGTCACCATAGTTAGACAATTTAAATTTTCACAGATGAAGTATTTCTGTTGCCGCTGTATTAAAAAAATACTACAAAGCAGAATAAAACAAATATTTAAGGGGCCTCCCGTACAACAAAAGTGATTATTTTTTGCCCATTTTTGCTCGATATTGATATTGATATGGTACGGAACCCTACGTGCGCGAGTCCGACTCGCACTTGGCTGGTTGTTTTGTGTTAATTACGCCATTTTGAAAAGATCTTAAAACTGAACCGACAACAAAATTATAGGTTTGTGGTAATTAAATCTATTTATAAAATTTCACTAGAATCGATTGAGAACTGCCACCTGTAGAGGAGAACCGGACAGACATACGAACGAATTTTTGTCGTTTCGCGCTTACTCGGTCAATACGGTCACGTATGTTGATAACATGCCTATTTTAAGATATTACGTTTTCTCTAGATAATATCACGGCATGAATGCTAATAGGACCCCGGGCTCCGAACATCACAGCTGAGGATGGAACCGGGGAACGCTCAAATGAGGATGAGGATTAACATATTACGTCTGTGCCGTGTGGTTTCCGCCAAAGTAATTGTCCACCCCGTTTCTTTTTTATGGATGACGTACAAGACGGCAAGTCGTTTCGTCGGCAAGACGACTAGGAAAATGTTTTAGTATCTCGTCCAAAACTATAATAACTGCCTGCCCAGTGGTTGCAGGTATAGCATCGGGTACGCGCGCCCTTTTCCCCCATTCATCCGAGTGAGTAGTATCCCGATACCTTTCATTCCATCCCCTATCCAAAAAAATCCTATCCTTCCCCAGATTCAAAAGCTGTGAAACACAAGAAGTCAAAGTAACTGCGCTTGCCAACCCGCCTGCCAAGCGTGGTCAGTATGGCAAAATCCTCCCATGGAACGAAGAATCCTTGGGAGAGGCCCATGTCCAACAGTGGATTTTTTGTGGCTGTAATGATGATGATGATGAAATATTTTATTTAAAACCCTTAGGATGTGTACTAATATGTTACTTGGCCAGTTTTCATGTGTATTTAGTATTTTGTTTGTTGGTATGTATGGATCTAATCTTGTAAGCTCACTAACATTCGATTGATATCCTTATCTTTACTAATATTATGAATGCGAAAGTGAGTTTGTTTGTTTATATGTTACGCTTTCACGCCGTAACTACTGAAGCGATCATCATGAAATTTTGCATACAAGTTCTCTGGAGTACGGAGAAGGACATAGGCTACCTATTATCCTGGGAAAAAGTACTATTCCCGAGGGATCGACATTGTAGCGGGCGGAGCCGCGGGCGAAAGCTAGTTCTTCATATTTATGTAAATTGAATGACAATGCAATGCAATAATACTGAGTCATGAAATGATTAAAAATTACGTTCTTCAATAAGCGCGCGAAGTGCGAAGTAGAGACGACTTTAATTTGAGTAATAAATTATTTTGTATGTTCAGCTATACCGTTGTTCTTTTCAGATGTCGCATGATTTCTATTAATTTTCGCGAAACTTAGTGGGAAGGCTTAATAAATAATACTTTGTGTTAATTCAGTTTTTCGGAAATTTTTAATATGGTGGCATTGACACAAACAGGCCCGAACATTTAAAAAAATCTTAACTAATGACAAATCGAATTCTCGTCTTTGTCTTGCTTGTTCTAGACAGCGACAGAACCACGGGACAGAACTAGGATTGAGAACAATTTTAGTTAAGATGCTCTAAAGATGTTTCGAGTATTCGGGCATTAGCCCTTCACTTAGTACCATTGTGATTTTACGTAATAAAAAAATCGCCGTGTGGTATCCGGCAGAGTAGAATAGGTCCACTTCAAGTCTTCCATGGATGTTGTAGAAGGGGACTTAGGAAGTATAGGTACAAGCGAAACAAAGCTAATAAACATCTGTGAGACCTCTTCAACCCGTCTGGCCAGCGTGGAGAGCGTAGGCTAAGTCCTTTAGCTACTTTGGTCAAGTATGGCTATTGTACACAGTATTGGTCATGCTACTGTAGTGGAGAATAAAGAGACCAGGTGATGATGATGTAATAAAAAAGATACATGAGGTCTACTAGCTGACAGAGTCACTAGTAATAAAATTTGTAAAATCAAGGGCTTTGTGTGATATTTAAAATTTGGAAAAATATTAAATATCATACAAAGCCCTTCAGGCAAGTAGGCGACCAATACTGTTGAAGAGTTTCTTTCGGCGTCTTCTTCTCTGCAGTGGTCGGTTCCGAAACGCTAGTAGTTTGTAGCTTTTAAACAATAATTAATAATTTGAATATAATATAATTAGTATTTAAATTGTTTTTTAAATAGCATTACAATGCTCGGTATATTATTAAAATTGAAAATATGTGATGAAATATGTTAAACCTAAGGGACGTGGGTTCGAATCCTACCTGTGGCCGAGTTCTTTTTCATCACATATTTTCAATTATAATTAGTATTATTTAAAATGTGAATTGACTTGAAAAAGTGCCTGAAAAGGCCTATTTGCTGAATAAATCTTTGAATCTTTGAATCTTTGTAACAAAAACATTTTTTTTTCAAAATCCTATCTAGATTTCGGAAGTTTTTAAAATCGTACACCTATGGACTTTTGAAATAGGGCCTGCGATCAATTAAATGTTTACATAGGTACATAATATGAAGGAATGAAGCAAACATTACAACCTTTATAATCAAACATTGAGACATGCTTACCGATGCATAAGTTTAATTATTTCGAGTTCCAATGCGTTACTCATCCGACACGTGAATATGTTTGATCTGCTTTAACTGGACCAGCTGGGTCAATATGGAAGGTGTTTAATCAGGTTCACGATGATTACAATTTACCGTCGATTTAGTGTACGGACTTGGATAGTGGGTATTAACGAATACTTAAATTTTGTTTAAAAGGACGCAGTAGATTTTATTTCTGATATTGTACTTAGATAGATTATAGTTTTTAATTTTATATCATATTTAGAATTAAAGTTGTTGTTTTATGTAACATGTTCAATTCTTATAGATGTATTAACAAGAAAATGTGACAGACTACAATAATAAACACTAAAAATAATTTAACCTACTTATAGACATAAATATTTACAAATTATACTTATAGCCCCCGCAAACCGTCGACCCGCGGCAACGTGCCCAAAATAAAAGGTATATTGACAAATAGACATTCTTAAATCTGTCTTATAACTTTTTTTACTCTACGACTAAAAATTACAGGACAAAAGTTGTACTTAGATAATAGTTTGGCGGATAAATCGTAAAAAACCATTTGAATGCCTTTTTCCAAGATGGCGGCCATGGGGCAAGGGTTGCAACCCCACAAACTTGGATTTAACTTTACATCTAAAAAATAAAGTTGCGTCCTCTGACAAAGTCCCGAATGTAACTTTTCAATGGACTATTTATTGTGTTAGCCTCCGTGGCCCAGTGGTTAAGGCGTTTGCCTGTTGACCCGGGGGTCGTGGGTTCAATTCCCACTGGAAGCATACTTTGTTTAGTTGTTTCCAGTTTGGTTAGAACATTGCAGGCTTGAATCACCTGATTGTCTGATAATAAAGATGATTACGTGCTTCGGAAGGCACGTTAAGCCGGTGGTCCCGGCTGCCATCCGGTAGTCGTTTAAGGAACCACGTCAGAGGCCGAGAGGCGGTTCCGAAGAACTCTGACACCAGGGTGTGCATGGTCGATTGGCCGTGCCACCTACTCGAAATGAATGAATTGGGTTAGCATTTATTTTCTGGCTGGCTTGATGCCATGAATAATTTTGTTTTTTAAGACATCAGTTATTTTATTTTAAAATCGGCCATGTGCGGATTAAATTGCTAGCAAGTGTGTTAAATTTTTCAGACGATTTAAATGTAATTTAATAGGAAACTAATCAAATATTAATATAACAATAACTTAAAAACTACTTATAAATAGAAAACAAAATTACAAATAAAATAGGCCTGGCAGTTCATCACCCCGAGGTAGCTTGCCCAGAAGGCTGGCAGCATTGCCACGTTGTATGGCAATGCTAATCTTTTGACCAATATACAGGCCAGCCCTCTGGTCACGAGATATCTCATTTGACTTCTTGGCAATGGCTTTGGCTTAAGGTCCCCACGACCCCAGTGTTTGAACCCCAAATGGTTCAAATATATAATAGGCTAGTATAATAATATCATTACAATTAGGCCGTAATTAAGATAATCAAAAAATATTGGATACGTGTTTTTTCTTTTGTCAATTAAACAAAAAATTATAAAGATAATAGCACTTCAAAGTTCATGAGTAGGGAGTCCTGACGTCAAAGTATGCTAAAAAGAGTAGCAAACGATGACGTCACATGGAATTTCAAAGGGCTCTAACTTTACAATTGTTTGTTAAATCGAAAAAATAAAAAATACGTATCCAAAGTTTTTTAATTGTCTAACTGACGGACTAATTATATTTTTTTAGGAAACTAGCCTATTGTTGCCGAGGCATTGATATTTGCGCCGTTTGAGGTTTTCCGCCGCAGCTAACCGCAGCGCCGCTGTACCGGCTTTGGAACCTGTGACCGGGAGGTGAGACGGCGCCAGAATGTCGATGTGTTAAATTATTTTCTTCCAGATCAGCATGAAAGACATGACATAAGAGGAGTGTCTTTAAAACCCTGTATTCGATACTCAAACAATAACGTAATTTTTCTGTGTGTTAGATAACTCCGAGGTTACCCAGCTGCCTCAATATGTCTGAAACTGTTTGAACAGTAGGATCTAGTTCATGTACATTGTCGGGGCAATATTTTTTAAGGGCATGTAGTACAACTATGCAAGTGTACTGGATAATATCTTTCTGGCAATGCATTACAAAAATGTACTGTTTCATCATCATCATCAGGTCATTTTAGTCTCGACTGCAGGAGCATGACCCTTTCTGTATTACCGGAGCCAAACTTGGCCAGAGCAGACAGAGGATTTAGCCTACACTCTCCTCGCTGGCCAGACGGGTTGAAGATGTCTCATTGATGACAGGAATAAACTGGATGTAAATCTGAACAATGAAGATATCGTACCACTGACATTTGCAAAATTCTTTGGTATTCAATTGGATCAAAATCTAAACTGGAAAGCAGAGTTACAAGCAATAGAAAATAATGTTAGTAGCGCTGCACAGCAAGCGCGAGAGATTTGAGAAATTTAAGGAATAAATTGGCAACAGGTCAACTTAAATCACTTTACTATGCTATGGTTGAGTCCAGGCTACGGTACAGCATAAAATTTTTGGGAGGAAGCTATGAGTACAATATCAAAAAAATTTTTGTGGTATTTAAAAGTGTGAAAAATTCGAATACAATGTTTAATTGTTTATGAATTAAGATATTGAAATTGATGTATATGAGCTTTGATTAGCTTGTTTTTCCTAAGTCGCTTCCACATCCATGGAAAGACTTGGAGTGGTCATATTCTACTCTGTCTAATTTTGAAATAAAATAAATAAGGACAAATCACACAGATTGAGCTAGCCCCGACTATAAAGTATTTGAAAGAGATTCAATGTTGAAGCTGTCCCGCTGAACATTTCGTTTCACTATTTTTCTTATGGTAAATATTTCTTATATTTTAATAGTTTATTCTGCTATTCGGAGTACCAACAAATGAAAATGGACAATTGGCAAAACATATGTCGTACATCAATCACAGGGTCACTGGTTCAAACGCCGCCCGCGTGGACTTTTTTCGCCATATTTTATTTCTTAATTTAATAAAAGTATATCTGAATAGCATTGTGAATGTAAAATAAACTTACAAAAATATTATTTTATCTATATAAGTAAGTATATATTATAAAATATAGTATTGACTTAGTATCCTACGACACAAGTTCACAACTTACTGTGGGGCTAGCTCAATTTGTGTGATATGACCCTATACAGCGTGATTTTAAACCCCCTAGCTATATTGAAATCTGAAAATCAGAATTCCTAATGGAATACAGAATTGTAAGACAAAAAGGTAAAAAATGAAAAAAATATTTTTTTTATTTTATGTATATCCGACGGCAAACGAGCAGACGAGCCACCTGATGGAAAGTGGTCGCCTTCGCCCATGGACATCTGCATGCAACACTAGAGGAGGTGCTGATGCTAAATTTAACCTTTCATAGAAATTCGTCCAGCTAATCGGAGACTTTGTATGGGAAACCTAATATTAAGTATCTTTTTTACCTTTTTTTCTTGCAATTCTGTGTTCTATTAGGGATTCTGATTTCCAGATTTCAATAAAGCTAGGGGGTTCAAAATCACTTTGTATATTTATTTGTTGTTAAAGTTGATATATTAGAAAAACATATACACATTCTGTGAAAATTTTAAATCTCTACCAATTACGGTTCAATACATAACTCTCCAAAGCATCACAATAGGGACACGCTTAGATGAAAGAGAATTACGTACTTTATATTCGAACGGTAAGATTGGTGACAAGCTGTCTGCAAAATTTAATATGCCATGTCATGGACAGAACTTAAAACACCATTTCATTATTGTTATTAGGTAATTTAATTTAATATTTATTATGCCGTATGAATATTTTGAATTATATAAAATCAGCGGACGGGCACGGAGGAACCGTAAAATAGTAATAAAAACGTCGTGAGCATATTTCGAGTTATGAAATAGCTTGTGTGAGGTCCGCGCTTTATCGTGAACTAGCTGTTGCCCGCGACTTCATCCGCGGTTTCTATAATTATGATTAATTAGTTTTTTTCTTAGTTTAAATAAATAATATTCCCCCGTTTTCAAAACATTTTTTACTGATGCTTCGCTCCTATTGGTCGCAGTGTGATATTTTATAGCCTAAAGCCTTCCTCAGTAAATGGAATACATTATAAAAAATAATTTTTTTGTGTTGGATAGTCGCAAAATTTCGTGGTTTTTCAATTTTCCAATTTAAACCAGTAGTTCCTGAGATTAGCGAGTTCAAACAAACTCTTCAGCTTAATAATATTAGTATAGATGATAAATTTTCCCCTGTTTTCAAAACATTTTTTATTGATGCTTCGCTCCTATTGGTCGCAGCGTGATCTTTTATAGCCTAAAGCCTTCCTCAGTAAATGGACTATCCAACACAAAAAGAAATACTTCTGACTTCTGTAGTCAGAGGACTTGGCCTTCACTCTCCACGCTGGCCAGACGGGTTGGAGAGGTCTCACAGATATTTATAAGCTTTGTTTAGCTTGTATTTCCTAAGTCGCCTCTTACGACATCCACAGGAAGACTTGGAGTGGTCCTATTCTACTCTGCCGGATACCACACGGCTTTAAATAAATAAATAAAAATAAATAAGATTTTAATTCATTGTAAAATAAGTTGAATCAAATACCTCACTTGTGAAAGTCGATAGTTGTGTTGGGTGACGTAAGCCTTAATACGCCTATGGGGAATGGGATGTGTTGGAGAATTTCCGCGCCGAGGTTAGAACAGGTTGGAAGAGCGTCCCCCCCGAGTCGGTTCCCGGTTTGTCGTACCGGGGGGCTCAGTACCCGTGGTTAGCCTCAAGCCACGGCGAAGAGGAACCCACGCGGGGGCGCTCCTGCTGCCTGATACACCAGCAGCGAGCGCCCACATTGGGGCGGCGGGGGAGTGGGAAGTTCTACCCCCACCCGAAGTGGAGCCGCCGGGAGGGGAATATTTTATTGCTCTCCCGGCGCTTCAGGCGCCACACCGCCGTGGCTGTGGTTGCGGATCGGTCGCGGAGGAGAGGGAGTTACGGTGCTGCGTTGCCGATCTCCCTTTCTTCCGCGGCCGAGCGGCACCGTGTTTGCGGCGAGAGGCAAGCGGCGGAGCCTATCATCTTCTCCGCCGCTGGGAGCCAGTTTATCTGGTTCCCATGGGGCCACCGGCGGTGGACTGCGTGGGAGTCTGCCGCCTCTCAATTGGCCCAAGGAGGTACGGCGTGTCCGTGAGTTCTGGACGCGCCTTCTTGGTGAGTGGAGGGGGGGCGCTCAGACGTCCCCGAGCAGGGGCTGCGTTGGCGGCCAGCCGCGCCGGGGTTCGCGGTCGTATTTCCTTTCCCGTGTCCCCGGCAAAAGCGGTAGAGATGGAACTCCGAAGGTTTTTTAGTGGGTAGGCACGTCACTCTGGCGTGGACTCCCACATAACCCGACAGCTTCCCCTGCAAGCTGTCGGGTATCCGTAACATGGATCTTTCCTTCGTTAAAAAAACAAAAAAATATAGGTTGGAAGAGCGTAAGTCGTACATAGACTTAAGGTCGCAGGTTCAAATAACGCCCGCTTAAAAAAGGTTTTTCACCATATTTTATTTCTTAATAAGAGTTTATCAAAATAGCATTGTGAATGCAAAATATAATCACTAACGAGAGGAACAAATCCGCAATACGTTAGACACGATACGAGATATCTCCAATCGTATCGCACGTATAGCGCCTTCCCTCTCGTCTGTGACTGGATTTAGGATGGTAACTGTGACGTATTATAATTGACCAAGCAAGCACAAATCTAGTGAAGCGTCCGTTTCAGCTTAGGCAAAAAGTCGTTTGTATGTCCCGCTGCTGTCTGGTTGTTCTCCTCAGCGACAGTCTGTAAATATACGTTAAACAACCGATTTCGATCGCTAAGACCAACTATGTTTACGCGATGCCCGTAGTTTGTGAAAATACCGCCGACGTCCCAATGTCACTTTGAATAACAGTCAAAAGTATCTGTCAACATAATCATCATTCATTTGCATGAAATACAATGATATAACTAGCAAATTTAATCTTAAAGATATAATATAATATATAAATATATACGGACAAATCACACAGATTGAGTTACCTACCCTAAAGTAAGCTCGAGACTTGTGTTATGGGATACTAACGCAACCAGACCCAGGCTAATCTGAAAAAGATCATTTTCCATCTTGACCTGGCCGGGGATTGAACTCGGGCACTCTCGTGTCGCAGACTGGCCTGCGCCACGGAGCATATCTTGAAAACTTGAGCCCGTGACAGTAGTAGTATTATTAATGCGAAACTGAGTTTGTTTGTTTATTTGTATGTGTGTAACGCTTTTACGCTCTATCTCCTTAATCGATCATCATGAAATTTTGCATTCGCGTTGCCTGGGATACGGAGAAGTACATAGGCTATCGTTCATTCAAGAAAAATTGTTCCCAAGGAGACGTTTTTAACGCAATCGTATCGTATTAACGCTAGTAATAATAAAAAACTGTAAATTTAGATCGAATCTGGGTCACTCGGGCGCGAACCCGCGACCCTATTGTATGCTAACCACTGAGTCACCAGCGAATAAACTTGACTTGTATTGTCTGGTTGACTTAATGCGTACAGAAAGAATGTCAGAAATTGTGGGTTTTGTATTAAAATTTATTCTACACTTTTTGAATGGCATATATAATATATAAAAATATATACGGACAAATCACACAGATTGAGCTAGCCCCAAGGTAAGTTTCGAGACTTGTGTTATGGGATACTAACTCAACGATACTATATTTTATAACAAATACATATATAGATAAACATTCAAGACCCAGGCCAATCTGAAAAAGATCATTTTCCATCTTGACCTGACCGGGGATCGAACCCTCGCACTCCGTGTCGCAGGCTGGCGTGTTACCACTGCGCCACGGAGCTGTCTTCATACAATGCGTGTTGTTATAAAGATTCTGTTGTCACTGGTGTTTATGGTTCCGTACCCATCATCATCATCATCACGTCTTTTTAGTCTCCACTGCAGGAGCATGACCCTCTCTGTACTACCGAACATACCATACTTGGCCAGAGCAGGTAGAGGATTCCGTCTATCAACGAGCTATATAAATATATTGATACATTTTAATACCTACAAGAGGCGGCCTTATCGCTTAAAACAATCTCTTTCAGACAAAACATTGTACATTAGTTTATTTAACATGTAAAACAAGATAAAAACATATTTTTAATACAATGTTTGCATCGATGGATTATATTTTAATACAAATAACAATTTTAGCTGTGGTAGAGTCACGCTACCGGCAAAAAACATTTTTGCTAGTAGCATGAATTGGTCGGCTCGTCCAGGGAAGTACCACACTTTCGCAGAAAATCGCCGTTTGAGTAGAAGCTTTGCCGCTTCTAAGCATAGAAGCGGTAAAGCTTCTACCTTAACGGCGATTCTATCGGTGAGAGAATTGGAGGCCCATCCTTCTCCCATTTCCTCCCCTATGTTCTTCCCCCAACTCCTTAAAAGGCCGGCAACGCTCTTGTTACACCCTGGTGTCGCAGTTGTTTATTGGCTGCGCTGATCGCTTACCAACAGCTTTCGCTTTCTCGGTTGTCGTCCTATGCCATAAAAAAAACAACGGGGTGCACTCCGGGAGTGCCGGCAGAAGTGGAAATTCGCCTTTGCGGTGGTCTCAGGTCACGTGTCCTTCTTACGCATTTTCGATCAGATTACGTGTCCTAACGCGATTTTATCATTTTTTACCCATCCCAGAAACTGTACAATGCCGCTTAAGAAGTTTTCACTTTCAAAATGGTTGTCTGTAGAGTTGACGCATTTTTTTTTTAATTTATAGAGGTAATTGGTTGAGTTGGTTTACGGACGATTTTTTTTAACGGAAGAAAAATAAATGCGCCACAAGCCGAACGTCATGCCTCGCTATCGCTCGTTAACGCTCTCGCTTGCACGCGGAACGTGACACTTTTTCGTGCGTACAGCCGGCGTTCATCTATTTATAAGACGTTAAACTCGACCTACCCATACTCTACATTTCTACATTACATTGACATCGTGGGAGACAAATATCCGTATAAGAATAGTTTATAAACTGTGGCATAGTGTAGCGTATCTGTTGTTTTGTTTCCAGACAGGCCGACGCTGCGATAACATTACAGTTACTACCGAGACACGTCGCGGGAAACCGCTAACTCAGCCATTTCTGCAAACTTCTGGAAAATAAAAAACCGGCCAAGTGCGAGTCGAACTTGCGGACTAAGGGTTCCGTACACTTATCTATAAAAACGGCAACAAAATCATGTCTGTTGTATGGGAGCCACCCTTAAATATTAATTTTATTTAAATATATATTTTTAATGTGAATATTTAACTAAATATTCTGTGAGTATTTCAAGCGTCTATTTGTTGCCATTATCAATATCGACCAAAAACAAGCAAAAATAATCACGCTTTTGTATGGGAGCCCCCATAAATATTTATTTTATTCTATTTTTTAGTATGTGTTGTTATAGCGGTAACAGAAATACATCATCTGTGAAAATTTCAACTGTCTAGCTATCACGGTTCATGAGATACAGCCTGGTGACAGACAGACAGACAGCGGAGTGATATTAATAGGGGCCCGTTTTTACCTCTTGGGTACGGAACCCTAAAAATGATTTAGATTATCACATTAAAAAAATTAAAAGATGGTAAATAAAAGCTTCTTTTAAATTTTTGACATCACACATCTCTCATCCTATTACCACGTAAAATTATCCTTACTAATATTATAAATGCGAAAGTGAGTTTGTTTGTTTATTTGTTACAAGTTCTCTGGAATACGGAGAAGGACATAGGCTACCTTTTATCCCGGGAAAAAGAACTATTCCCGAGGGATCGTCATTGACGCGGGCGGAACCGCGGGCGAAAGCTAGTTTTTAATAAAAGGCAAATTTTACACAATAACGGTCACATACTACCATCTTATCATGACAGTTGATACGTTTCATCACTTAATTGCTACTTTGCGCTAATCTATCCCTAAACAGCGATAGAACAAAAACATTTGTTTGTCTACTACAATTGTACGCGATTTTTTAACTTATTACAAATGAAAAAGGTATGTTTTACTTTAGTGTGTTAGATTACATCACTGAAGTACTTTATGTATGATATTTATTTTTACTTGTGTAGAACTAAACATATGTCTTACTAAATAAAACAAACATTTAATTAAAAATTAAACCTACATTAAAGTGAAAATAAATTAAAGTCAATCAGAAACGCCACCCCGAATCGTTCCAGGCACAAAGGTACCCATTATGCTAGCTGCATTACTTCTCTGAACGGCTATGGATAACCTTTGAAACAGGTACCATCCGGAGCGGTAGTCATAACCTTTTTCCCTCAAGCAACGCCCTATCTCATGAAATTCTTGGCTTCAAGACACCAAGGCCCTGCTGTTTCGACGGCGACTGGAACGAACTCATACTGCGTAGACAAAATAGAGTATTTAGTAAATTTATGTCCGGCCGCCGTATGAAGCACTTATTTTTACCGTTTTATGATATTAATGAAAGTTGGAGTCCCAGATGGCATAAATATACAAGAACACGTGTTGAAATTATTTCATTATTTGTTTTTCGAAGTGCTCCATTAGGGTAAGATATTTCAAGTAACTAAAAGCATCTGATATAGCTTAAAGACTGCCATCTAATGATTACATCCGTAAACAGCGGCTTAACGTGCCTTTCAAAGCATAGAAGAGGGATTTATGCCCTTGTTTCACCAAACAATATTCTCAACTTGCAATATATCTTATGTTTGTTCAGGACAAATTTTGCATCACAATTTTAAATCAGTTAGTCTCAACCGAGCTAAAAGTATATATTTGTATAAGTGTGATTACAATACACTACTTGTTTTGATAAATGAGTCAGAAGGTGGTCATAGGAACCTAAATAAAAAAAAACAAGACTTGCACTTTGGGAGTGCCGGCAGAAGCGAAAACTCTCCTTTGCGTCACGGGTCTGTCTTACGAATTTTCGATTAGGTCTCGTGCCCTGACGCGAGTTTAATATTTTTACCAATCCCAAAATTTGCACAACGCCGCTAAAGAAGTTTTTACTATGATAATGACTGAAGAAACGTCAAATGTTGGCGTATTTTGGTCAGACAATGGTTAAAACCAGGCACTGAAGTTTCTTCGTCCTCTTTTTATAAAAAGACGGATTGGGTTCAGGCTCATTTGATTTACAAAGCACTCATTATTTCAGCCGTAAAAAGCAACTGCTGGACATAGGCCTCTTCTATGGATTCTTCCTTCCATGGGAGTATATTGACAAACTCACCTCACCACGCTTGGCAGACGGGATGGTGTAAGCGCAGATTCTTTGGGAGCCTAAACATGCTTCCAGCGTAAAAATGGTTTCGACGGACAACAGCACAGGACAACTGCGTTGGAAGAAGGGTAGGAATTTGTTGGATTTGGGATAATACTTACTCGGATGAAGGGGGAGGGGAGTAGCGCGTACCCGATGCCATACCTCATACCTGCAAATACTGGACAGATAGTTGAGGATAATACCGCTGCCCTTGGTTATAAATCATTCGCCCGAAACTCCACAAATTCTAACAATTTTTTTTCTTGGACTTGACCGTATTTTGCATACGCCCCTGCCTTCACCGCACGAAATAAAGGCGTGTATTTGCCAACACAAAATCTAAACTGCCAAGTGTGTGGGAAATTGTCCTCGGAGTCAGCGATCATGGCATAATATATAAAATTACACCCGATCAGTAATACGACGAATGACGTAATCATTGTTTACGAAAACACGCCGTGTCACTTTCCTCGAATGTAATGCAGTATAATCTTCATTATAAACGTACAGTATCTCAGACATAAATTTACGTATTCAGTCGTTATCATGTTATCGTTTTGCCGGGTTGCATCCTCAGCAGAAGGTATGCGGAGCCCACGTCAGCTTTTATGAAGTACTCGATAATTCACTTGTAATCATCATTGTTGCGACTTCCTGAAAGAGTCACTGCATTCTCCGATCAACCCCAGAATCACAGCAAGGGAGAAAGTAAACACTGACCTGGATTCTTTGTGAACAGGACGTTGGGAAGGATCGCCCGCGGCAGGCCCTCGTGGCGGCTGGCTGGGAACCTCCCTGGTTTGAACTTTATTACTTTTCTCACTGCCTACACTTGTGGTACACCATCACACACTCGCGGATGAGGATTTAGAGTTGTTTTCGGCCAGCGAAGCTCTTAGGGTCGTTATTTTTGGAAATTATATTAGCGCAAAGCGCTGTTCAACTCGACTCGCACGCCATATTCTTTTCGATTGTTTTTTCGGCCAATCACAGGCCGTCTCGGCGAAATAGGAGGGATGTATGGGCCCTCCCATACATCCCTCCTATTTCGCGGAACGGAATAAACGGAAATATAGATAAGTAATTTTATTTAGGTTTTAAAGTTAATGCTTACACATTTTCCCCCACCTGAAATCCACAAGGGTTTCACAGAGAATGCAAATTGAAAGATAAAAAACAAAAGCAATAGCTACGCACTATTGCAAGAATATCTAGAAACATTATTTTCGAAAGATAAAGTAATAAATAAGTTTTAACTAGCCTAAGGATAGTGTGTATTTATGTTTTAGTAATTTATGAAAAAATATCTTAATTAATTGGTAAGGGACAAACCTTTACTACCGGCCTACGAAAGGTCTTTCCGTTAGCAGTTCGGAAAGTAACTACTCTGATTACTTGATCCGAACCAGCATGCACTTGCACAATACGTGCCAACTTCCAAAACATCGGCGGAAGATTAGGTTCGTTAACTATGACTAAGTTATCTATTTTAATATTTGGTTCATGTACGAACCTTTTGTTCTTTCGTTGTAATGTATGAAGATAATCACGCTGCCATACGCGCCAAAATCTCTGGGTAATTTTCTTAAGCATGACCCAACGAGAGCGCGGACACAAAATAAAACATCTAACACACTTTGACAGCACGGTACATATCAGAAGTCTCAATCCAATTATCCAAAACTGGCGTTGAATAAGAGATTGTAAGGTTCGAGGTCCACAATGCAAATATTTTTTATGAAAAGGTTTTATTCTAATTTTAGATATTGGACATTGTTTAGGTAACAAAAAAGGGTGCAACGCAGATGGTGACAGATTAGCCTCATCGATGCGTTCCCCCACCCGCACGATCCCATCATCGTCCAGGAAAGGTGAAAGTCTTTGAATGGATTTTACACATGGTTCATTATCTCGCACTCGACTGACTTCGGAAGACATATAATGATCCTGACTCAATTTAAATAACACTTTGGTTAACTTCTCGAGTTCAGGACTACTGAGAAATGAAAGAATTCGATTTTGCCTTGCAACCCTCGAATTTAAAATAAATCTAATACACCATGCTACAATTCTTAGAATTTTTGTAAAAGAGGAATGTCTGGCAATTAAGTCCAGAAGTGGGTTTCTCACATTAATCACGTGAAGACTTTTAGTTTCTAGTGATTTAAACTCGGGTAAGTATTCTTTTGGAAGTAGAACCCGTTTGTTAGGCCATTGACTAGGCAAATCCTGTAGCCAAGAAGGACCTTTCCACCACAGAGGATGGTTTATCAGCTCTGGACAGGACACTCCGCGACTACAACAGTCGGCCGGGTTATCCTTAGACGAAACATAATATCCATGATCGGGACTAATCAAATCAGTTGTTTGAATGACACGATTGGCTATATACATTTTCAACAAATGAGGGGCGGTATTAAGCCACGACAAGGTAGTGCTGCTGTCTGAATAAGCTCGAATAGAATTAATAGTTATATGGTCTTTTAGCAAATTATACATATGCGATTGAACTTTTGCCAGAAGCACCGCTGCGCTTAGCTCGAGTCTATTTACCGTGGTAGGTTTTAAAGGAGCTACTCTAGATTTTCCAATCAGTAAACTAGTCGCAGTAGAAATTCTGGGCTCATTAGTAACCACACAAATATACAAACAACAACCATAGCCTTTCAGAGAACCATCACAGAAACCTACTAAGTGTACTTCCATCGGATTGGAAGGTATAACTAGTCGCGGAAGAGAAATTTTTTGTAAATCAGACAAATTGGCCGCTGTTAAATGCCATTGTTTGGTTAAATGTTTTGGAACAGTCTCATCCCACGACAAATTTAACCGCCATATTTCTTGCAACAGCGATTTTGCTGCAAAGACTACTGGGCATATCCAACCGAGTGGATCGAAAATGCGGGCTACTAAAGAGAGTATGGATCTTTTAGTAAATTTGACTTCGAACGAGTCTGAAAAGGCATATGAAAAATAATCATTAATGGGATTCCATCGTATCCCTAATATTTTGACAAACTCATTTCCCGATTCATCGAAGGATTTGGAACTTTGACAAAATTCAGGAAGAACATCCTTAAGAAGACGAGGATCGTTGGTAGTCCATTTACGTAGTTCAAAGTGAGCCTTGGCCAACAAAGATGTGATGTCAGCCTTCAGCTTGATCGCCTCTTCAAGGGAAGAGCCGCCAGTTGTGATATCGTCCATAAATGTCTCCTGGGTGATAACCTGGGCTACACGACTTGAGTACTCAGAACCATGATCTTCAACAAGTTGATGAAGTGTTCGAATGGCTAAATAAGGTGAACTACTAACTCCGTACGTGACGACTGATATCTTAAAGGAGTACGAACTTAAGACAAAGTTCGTACTCCTTTAAGATATCAGTTGGATCATTACGCCAAAGCACGTATTGATAATGCCTTTCCTCGGGTCTTATCAATATTTGCCGATACATACGACGGATGTCGGCAGTAAAAACTATTTTGTGAAGTCTAAATTTTGTCACTAAATCGACAATATCCACTTGCAGCTTAGGACCCACATGAACAATATTATTGAGTGACAGATTATTCGAGGTCCGACTACTGGCATCGAAGACTACTCGTAAACGTGTCGTTGTACTATCGGGTCGTATTACACAATGGTGAGGAATAATATAACGGTCAGTAGACAAAGATTCAGCAGGCTGTATATGTCCCAGCTCTTCGTACTGCTGCATAAATTCCTTATACTCCGTTTTCAACTCAGTCTGGCTGGCAAGACGCTTTTCCAAGTTGAGAAAACGGTTAAGAGCCTGATGATATGATTCTCCTAAGGCTGGAGTATCATCTTTAAGCATAATTGGTACAACATAACGACCGTCGGAGGTACGATATGTGCCATTTTTATATTTTTGTTCACATATTTCATCCTCAGGACCGGAAATTTTACATTTCGGCGGTTCTTCGGATTCCCAAAACCGTTGAACGATCTCATCGAGCGCACAAGAAGACGCGATGAGTGACGTAACGGGTGTGACTGGAGTTTGAGCCACCACGTTTTGAAGAAACTGACCACTTATCACCCAGCCGAATACACTAGACAGTGCACATGGAAAACCAGGACCTGGGCAATAACGTGAACCAGTATATATCTGGTCAAAACAGTCTACTCCTAACAACAGATCGATCGGACCCGATTTATCAAAATCTTGGTCGGCGAGATCCAGATGTTTAAACTTTTCCTTGACAACAGACGGTAACGAAGTTGAAGGAACCATTGAAGTGATTTTAGGCAAAACCACTAATGGTATATCGAATTGGGGCGAGTCATTTGATTTAGGCACAATAGAGCCAAAAGTATAACCTTTGATATTACAAACATAATTTTGACCGAGACCGGTTACATTTAAATTACACTTTTTTATATGTAAACCTAACTGTCGCACACAGCTACTTGTAATGAAAGAGTCCATCGAGCCACTATCTATGATTATACGAGCATACTGCAATGAACCATCCACTCTTCTCAACCGAACCACTGCTGAACCAATAATTTTGGTACTCATAGGTGTCTTTTACATGTTGGGCTGAGTTGTACAAGTTAGGGAAGTGCTCATTTTGGAATTCTCAGAAACCTTTAGGTCAATGGTATTAGATAATAAACTTTTATGTTCTTCATGTAATAATGTGTTATGTTTTGAGTTACAAATGAAACACATGGACTTAGACTTGCAGTCTGCACTAGTGTGACCGGGCCTTAAGCAGTTTTGACATAATTGTAACTCTTTAACTAATTGTTGTCGCTGTCCTATATTCATAGAATGTACTTTACCACAGCGATATATTGAATGATATTTATGACAATACACACAAACAGCCTGATTAGGTTTATTATTATTTGAGTTCGAAGAAGTAATTAAGGAAGAATTTGATTGCCGAGAAAAATTATCTTTCTTTGTATTATTATGGTTTTGTTTATTTGTAGAATTGAATGACTGTAAATTACTAGGTTGACTAACCTCTAATACCTTTATATAATTCTGTAAATAAACAATCAAATTATTAAATTTAGGAATTTCTTCTGTATTTTGTAATTCAAACCTTTTCCTAGTTTTTGTATCAAGCGGCCGAGATGCTATGTAAAATAAAATAAATTCACTTAAATCATCAATATTTAACCCGCGCAAGGCACTAACACATTCATAAAGTGTGTTGGTTAATTGTGATAAGTTTGATAATGATGGCCGTTGGATCGGATTTAATTTTATTATTATATACAAGAACACGTGTTGAAATTATTTCATTATTTGTTTTTCGAAGTGCTCCATTAGGGTAAGATATTTCAAGTAACTAAAAGCATCTGATATAGCTTAAAGACTGCCATCTAATGATTACATCCGTAAACAGCGGCTTAACGTGCCTTTCAAAGCATCGAAGAGGGATTTATGCCCCTTGTTTCACCAAACAATATTCTCAACTTGCAATATATCTTATGTTTGTTCAGGACAAATTTTGCATCACAATTTTAAATCAGTTAGTCTCAACCGAGCTAAAAGTATATATTTGTATAAGTGTGATTACAATACACTACTTGTTTTGATAAATGAGTCAGAAGGTGGTCATAGGAACCTAAATAAAAAAAAACAAGACTTGCACTTTGGGAGTGCCGGCAGAAGCGAAAACTCTCCTTTGCGTCACGGGTCTGTCTTACGAATTTTCGATTAGGTCTCGTGCCCTGACGCGAGTTTAATATTTTTACCAATCCCAAAATTTGCACAACGCCGCTAAAGAAGTTTTTACTATGATAATGACTGAAGAAACGTCAAATGTTGGCGTATTTTGGTCAGACAATGGTTAAAACCAGGCACTGAAGTTTCTTCGTCCTCTTTTTATAAAAAGACGGATTGGGTTCAGGCTCATTTGATTTACAAAGCACTCATTATTTCAGCCGTAAAAAGCAACTGCTGGACATAGGCCTCTTCTATGGATTCTTCCTTCCATGGGAGTATATTGACAAACTCACCTCACCACGCTTGGCAGACGGGATGGTGTAAGCGCAGATTCTTTGGGAGCCTAAACATGCTTCCAGCGTAAAAATGGTTTCGACGGACAACAGCACAGGACAACTGCGTTGGAAGAAGGGTAGGAATTTGTTGGATTTGGGATAATACTTACTCGGATGAAGGGGGAGGGGAGTAGCGCGTACCCGATGCCATACCTCATACCTGCAAATACTGGACAGATAGTTGAGGATAACACCGCTGCCCTTGGTTATAAATCATTCGCCCGAAACTCCACAAATTCTAACAATTTTTTTTCTTGGACTTGACCGTATTTTGCATACGCCCCTGCCTTCACCGCACGAAATAAAGGCGTGTATTTGCCAATACAAAATCTAAACTGCCAAGTGTGTGGGAAATTGTCCTCGGAGTCAGCGATCACGGCATAATATATAAAATTACACCCGATCAGTAATACGACGAATGACGTAATCAACTAATCATTGTTTACGAAAACGCGCCGTGTCACTTTCCTCGAATGTAATGCAGTATAATCTTCATTATAAACGTACAGTATCTCAGACATAAATTTACGTATTCAGTCGTTATCATGTTATCCTTATGCCGGGTTGCATCCTCAGCAGAAGGTATGCGGAGCCCACGTCAGCTTTTATGAAGTACTCGATAATTCACTTGTAATCATCATCATCATCATAAGCCATCTTTCATGCTGAACATAGGCAGAGGCCTATTGAGGCCTTCGTCTGTTCTTCCTCTGACGCTGTAAGGCATTTTTACAAGCTTTTATTTAGTTTCACCTGTCCCGATGTTTCATCATCATCAGGTCCTTCTAGTCTTCACTGCAGGAGCATGACCCTCTCTGTACCACCGGAGCCACACTTGGCCAGAGCAGACAGAGGACCCGGCCCACACTTTCCTCGCCAGGCAGACGGGTTGGAGAGGTCTCATTGATGTTTATGAGCTTTGTTTAGCTTGTATTTCCTAAGTCGCCTCTTACGACCTCCATGAGAAGACTAGGAGTGGTCCTTTTCTACTCTGCCGGAAACCACACGGCTCTCCGATCCCGATGTTTGTCTGTAATCAAATATTGTGAGTTAAATTTAATTCACTTCCCGGTTAGCGATTGAGCTGAAATTTTGCATGCATGTAGCATTGTCATAACAATCGGTAACCGGGTAGTGGATCAAATTTGGCTCGGATGACAATACAATATTATGGAATCGTTGCGCTGGTCTGACGATGGAGTCAGAAAGGAGGAACTCATAAACCAAACAAAGTACACCAATCGTGTTTGGGCCCATTTGATTTGTCTTGGAAAGCACTTTACGTTTATAATAAAAGCTTGTCACAAAAGTGTAATGTTTGCAAAAAAAAAGTTTTTATGATGGATGAAGGCATGAAGTCAACTCTCTTCATAGTCTATATTTTTTAGGGTTCCGTACTGAAAGGGGGCCGAAAGGAACCATATTACTATGCCTTCTATGACCATAAGTCCGTCCATCAGGGCTGTATCTATTGAAAGTTAATAGGTAGAAATAGACTTAAAATTTCTGAATATTTTATAAATATTTCTGAATATTTACATAAATTGTTTTTAAATAGCATAACACGGTGGTGCAATGGTATCACATTTAGGGCGTGGGTTTGAATCCTACCTGTGGCCGAGTTCTTTTTCATCACATAAGTTCAATTTTAATTTATGAATATATATTTTTTTAAATATTCAAGGTAAATATCGTAGGCCTGGATATGTATCTCGGTATGACTGTACATATCCTACTAAATAAATGATTTTACATAATTTTTCATATCTAGCAGTTTTTGTCGGAAGTTTTGTTTTAAAATTGCAAACTAATTTGCTTTTCTATAATTCATTATAGTAAAACAGCTGATAATGTTTGTTTGTACGAGCAGGCAAAGTCGTATACATGTCGTCGGCGTGTCTGGCAAGCATATCACGGCAGAGTATTTTTTATCTGTGCTCATTTTATGAGCCCTTTAACAAAATATTGCTAAGAGTGTGCGATACAAGAATGTAAATGATTCCGTATATATTATGTGGAGCTGTGAAAGAAAACAGACTTATGTTTTCATAAGGATTTTGTTTTTCGCATTCACAAAGCTGTTCTTATCATCATTTCGAGTAGGTGTCACGGTCAATTGACCATGCACACCCTGGTGTCAGAGTTCTTCGGATCCGCCTCTCGGCCTCTGGCGTGGTTCCTTTAACAACTACCAGATGACAGCCGGGACCACCGGCTTAACGTGCCTTCCGAAGCACGGAATCATCTTTATTATCAGACAATCAGGTGATTCAAGCCTGCAATGTCGTAACCAAACTGGAATCAACTAAACAAAGTATGCTTCCCGTAGAAATCGAACCTACGACCCCGGGTCTACAGGCAAACGCCTTAACCACTGAACCATAGAGGCAGTTATATAAGATAATTATGATACACTTAGTGCTCGCGTTGCAACGAAAATAGGAAAAACATGTTAGAACTCCTTATTTCTTCAATAGAATCTTCTAGGGCTTTAACTGATTGATCTACCGATCCCCAATCTATATTCGAGCACGGAAGCCGATAGTGCTGTGAACTCTCTCTAAGATATATTATCTTGTTTTTCTCAAACGGCGACCTCTCCAATCTCTATATCAAATATAAATACTTTTGCATACGCAAATCATTTGGCCCTGATAACGGACGCTATTTTAATGCAGTTAATTTATAGTAAAATAAACTTTATTGGTGTGCAATAAGACTGCAGCGAGATGCATGATGTGCCGGCTTGCATTTAGCATGTTTGTTCTGCGGGTTACACAATGATATTTTTTAAATTTACTCGTATCCTTGGGTTTAGATAAGTGTTATCATTATCAGTGTGATTTTGTGAAGTCTTTTGGGGATCATTTGTTTGTGTTTTTTAGGGTTCCGTACTCAAAGGGTAAAAACGGGACCCTATTAATATCGCTCCGCTGTCCGTTTGTCTGTCTGTCCGTCTGTCACCATGCTGTATCTCATGTTCTGTGAAAGTCAGACAGTTGAAATTTTTACAGACGAAGTATTTCTCTTGCCGCTATAACAACATTTACAAATAAATAGAATAAAACAAATATTTAAAGGGGGCTCCCATACAACAAACGTGATTATTTGCTCGTTTTTACAGTCAACATACGGAGGCCCGTGGTCCAGTGGTTAAGGCGTTTGCCTGTTGACCCGGGTCGTGGGTTCGATTCCCACCGGAAGCATACTTTGTTTAGTTGTTTCCAGTTTGGTTAGGACATTGCAGGCTTGAATCACCTGATTGTCTGATAATAAAATTGATTCCGTGCTTCGGAAGGCACGTTAAGCCGGTGGTCCCGGCTGCCATCTGGTAGTCGTTAAAGGAACCACTTCAGAGGCCGAAAGGCGGTTCCGAAGAACTCTGACACCAGGGTGTGCATGGTCGATTGACCGTGACACCTACTCGAAATGAATGAATGCCCGTTTTTGCTCGATATTGGTAACGGCAATAGGTAGACCCTTGAAATATTCTGTGAATACAACTGACATGATTTTTGTCGTTCTTATAGATAACGGTACGGAACCCTTCCTGCGGGACTCTGACTCGCACTTGGCCGGTTTTTTTAATATTTCCATATATTGATTATGTCAGTTACTCTTTTAAATTGATTCTAACGAGATAATTATGATATCCTCTGTAGCTCAATTATACTGTAAGTGCCTTTGAACCGCAGGGTTCCGTGTTTGATCCCCAGTAAGGTCAAGATGAAAGTCAAAGATTTTGAAGTGAAAACTTTCTTTAGCAGCGTTGTGCAGTTTTTGGGATGGGTGAAAAATGTTGAACTCGCGTAAGACGGACACGTGACCTGAGACCTACACAAAGGCGAGTTTTCACTTCTGCCGGCACTTCTGGAGTGTAATCCGTTGTTTTCTTATCTATCTTTTTATATTTTTTTTATTTAAAAAATATTAAAATACAGGTGTGTAAAATCGAAATAATAAGAGCGTTTCGGAACGACCACTGGACTGGACACGAAAGAAACTCAATCCAGACTTGGTCCCTACGGGCCTGAAGGGCTCTGATTACATTGTTTACATAAGACACTATTTTTGAAAAACATTATTTTTCAGATTGGCCCGGGTCTTGGATGTTTATCTACATAGATATACATATACTAACTTATAAAATATGGCATAGTTGAGTTTGTATCCCCTGATAGATAAAGAGGGACCCCACGACACATGTGTATTTATTGATATTTATTTATTTAATTATAATAAAATCTGGATGTTTGATCTGATATTGACTATTAACTATTGACTATTTTATTTCAAAGTACCCTAGGATTACTAACTCTTAAGGTTTCTCAGAGAGATATTGAGAGTTTTCTCTGGTAGGTGTCACGCTCGAAGACCGAAAAACTAATGAGTGGGTCAGAAGACACAGCAAAGTCACTAATGTCATCAAGCGTATTGTAAAGCTGAAGTGGCAATGGGTTCGCCATGTCACCAGAAAACAAAGTTCGTGATGGAAAGCTCTGGTGGAATGGATGCCGTGGGTCAAAAAATGCCCACAGGGAAGATGTCAAATGCGCTGTTCAGACGATGAAAACAAAACAGCAGGAGTGAAGTGGATCAAGATTGCCCAAGACCGTCAAAAATGGCATAAACTGGAAGCTAAAGAGAGGGAGAGAGTGTGTAATTTAGGTGCGAAGTGCTGATGTGCCAGCGAACTCAGGCGCGAAGAGCTGAGGCGCGAATGAACTGAGGTGCGAATAGCTAAGGCGCGAATGAACCAAGGTGCGAACAGCTCAGGTGCGAATGAACTGAGGACAGCAAAATAAAATCTCGAAGATTTTATAATATAGATATAATATATAATAGATATAGAGAAGAGAATAAAATAGAATTGAAACTACTAAATTGCTCCTTTGAAATTTTTTTTTATTATTTTAAAAGTAAATATTTTTCTAGATATTTAAGTCATACATATACGGAACCTGTTTTAATTTGCTGTTACACCTTATTCGCAAAATGTTTTCGGTTCAGTAATCAGCGCTGCATACGTACAGATAACTCAGTATTTGTTTGGTCAATACCTTTCATTTCCTAATACGTAATATTTTATCTGTTACACTTTATTACACAATTAGGCTTATGTGAAACAGTTCCTGAAACAGAAATTTATTCCTTGATCATTTATTGCCCGCGTCAATGTCGATCCCTCGGGAATAGTACTTTTTCCCGGGATAAAAGGTAGCCTATGTCTTTTTCCGTACTCCAGAGAATTTGTATGCAAAATTTCATGATGATCGGTTCAGTAATAACGGCGTGAAAGCGTAACAAACAAACTCACTTTTGCATTTATAATATTAGTAAGGATTTGTATGAATTAAACTAAGATGTTTTCGTAAATATATATAATATTCTCTTATTAAATTAAGAAATAAAATATAGTGAAAAGATTTCAAGCGGGCGGGATTTGAACCTAAATAAATCTATGTACAACTTAAAGTTTTTTACTTTTAACTTATTCCGACTGCCAAACAAAGTTCCTAATTCAATTGGTTCGTTCCGTATCTTAAATTCATTATTTAGGTACAGTTTCCTTAAAAAAAAAATGTCTGTAAGTTAATCCTACTCTTTATTTATTAAAGAATAATTTGATCAACAAAACTATGAAAAAGGCCACCAAAATTGGGTCATTTCCCTTTAAAACGTATTAATTTAATTTGGACACAGACTGACAAACAAAGTAATCCAATTGGTGGAGTTCCGCGTCTAAAAATAATCCCCACAATTAACCAATCTAGGAGCAATTGAGACAATTCGTGCTCTAAATTAACGGCACTTGTCGACAGTGTTGGGCCACGAGTTCAGCGATTCTGAAAGTTATTTAAAAACTGAGTTTTTAAAGATATTTTTCTTATTTATATAATGTGTAAATTTCCCTCGACGTTCCCATAAAGGGGTGACTCAGACCATCAATATGAACAACTTTTCCTATGGGACCAATGCTGGGAATTAAAAAAAAATTCGGCACTTCCATACAAAAAAGTTCTGCCACCCGGCCAGTTTGTTTGGGAATGTCGAAATTCTTTTTGAATTTCCAGCATTGTTCCCATATGAAAAGATGATCATATTGATGAGCTGAGTCACCCCGTTAAGGGAACGTCAAGGGTCAATTTACACGCTGTATACACATTAAATAATCTAAGAGCAATTGAGACATTGTGCTCTAAAATTATAAACTGCACTTGTCTATGGAGTCGGGTGCCTAAATTAGCGATTAAAAAAAAGTTTTTTCAGACTGATAGTTTTTAACAATTTTATTCTTATTTTCATAAAATAAATAACTACTTTTGGACCAATTTGAGATAATTCATACTCTGAATTAACTGCACTTGACGGCGATGTCGGTCCGTAATCGTCTGGCGATTTGTAATTATTTATAACAAAATAGGTTGTCTGCAAAGTCCGTTTAGTGAGTTGTCTTTTGATTTTAAAATAACGTTTTTGCTAAATTTAAAATAAGATTTCACTCGCTCTTGCGACATTTTCCTGGCCACACAAGCACTTGCTCTCACACATCGTTTTATAGCCTCGACAAATAAGAGCGGGAAATAAAAAAAACGTACGAGAAGTTGTTAAAAACATGTGCAATTTTTAAAAGCTTCGAACGACATCTTCGATGTATTTTATTTTCAGACGTTTTTTTTATGTTTTCTTCAGTGTGCATGTGGCAGCTCATTTGTATTTTTTTAAATTAATATTCTTTATGCGACTTGCAATATATTACCTAATGCCAGTGGACATCTATGTAATATTATTATAATAACTACCTTTCGCTCGCGGTTCCGCTCGTTTTAAAGTTGATCCCTCGGGAACAGTACGTATGTATGCAAACATTTGACTCCTGTATTTTTTTTTTTAAAGTAAAAACTTCATTGGTATGGGTAAAAAATGTTAAACTCGCGTCAGAACACGTGACCTGATCGAAAATTAGTAAGATGGACACGTCACCTGAAAACTTATTTAGCGGCGTTGTTGTGCACTTTTTGGGATGAACATAAAATGTTAAATTCGCGTCAGGAAACGTGACCTGAGACCGCCGCAAAGGCGAATTTTACTTCTGCCGGCACTCCCGGAGTTTAACCCGTTGTTCTTTTCATACATTTTACTTCATATTTTAAAATGAATTGATTTGCAGTTCCTTTTACATTACAGGACTGCCAAAATAAGAGCATATATATATAGTTTTCGTTTTCATGTATATATGTGAGTATTTTTATTCCACACCAAGTTGTGGTAGAGCCACGCTACCGGCAAAATTCATTTTTGCTAGTAGCATGAATGGGCCGGCTCGTCCGGGGAACACACTCTCACAGATAATCGACGTTTGAGTAGGAGCTTTACCGCTTCTATGCTTCGTTCGGTGAGTGAGAGAGCCGGAGGCCCATCCTTCCCCCTTTTCCTCCCCCATGTCCTTTCCCCAATTCCTTGAAAGGACGGCAACGCTCCTGTTACACCCTGTTGTTGCAGTTGTCCATGGGCAGCGCTGGTTGCGTACCATCAGGTGACTCGCTTGCTCGTTTGCCGCCCTATAACATAAAAAAAAAAAAAAAAAAAAACACCAGCCGGCCTATTTGCTAACTCAGTGTACAACGTTTTGATGGTCATTTCAAAGTTCATTACGTTTTGTATATCTTTAATAAAAATAGTCTATCATAGGAAACCCGCAATGTATTTTGAAGTTACTATCAAAACGTTGGTCACTGAGTTAGCAAATAGGCCGGCTGGGCTACAGTTTTTGCGATGGCAGTCATTTTTTAAAGGCTTATTAAAACTACTTTTACACAATCACTCACAACGAAAAATCAATTAAAACTAACCCAACAAAAGACAAACATTTCAGAAAGATCTTTTCAGTTCTTATATACTTCTGAAATATAACCAGTATGATATAGACATTACAATTTAGATAGAATTTTAATTTTTCAACCTCATAATTAACATGGTTTTTTGAAAAAAAAAGACAGGTGCATTTTTGAATATTTTGGAATGTCACATGTCCGTCTTACCAATTTTTTGATCAGGTCATCGTCTTCGTCTTACCAGTTTTTGATCGTGTCTTGGCGCGAGTTTGCCTACAGAAGTTTTCACTTTAAAAAACTGTTTTTGATAATGCAGATATTTTCAAACGTGATGCATATCACACGACAACCGCAATCCTAATTGGTCATTATATTAGAACATTGATTGAAGTGTTTTTTTTTTATGATAACTTCTTATAAACAGGAATAAAACATTATTTATTAACACCATTATTTTCATCTCATGATGATTTTTTTTAAAGTTGGAAATAAAACTGGCCAAGTGCCTGACGTATTAACAGACACACACATAGGATTCCGTACCAGCGTACAATAATAAACGACACAATGAAACCTCTGCCACCATGCGACATCTCTTAAGAAACTCTTTGCTGCATTTTTTAAATCCTTACTAATATTATAAATGCGAAAGTGAGTTTGTTTGTTTGTTTATTTGTTTGTTTGTTACGCTTTCACGCTGTAACTACTGAACCGATCATCATAAAATTTTGCATACAAGTTCTCTGGAGTGCGGAGAAGGACATAGGCTACCTTTTATCCCGGGAAAAAGTACTATTCTTGAGGGATCGACATTGACGCGGGCGGAGCCGCGGGCGAAAGCTAGTTATATATAAAGGGAAAAACGAAACCCTTATAAGATCACTTTGTTATCCGTCTGTGTGTTTGGGGTTGTAAAAAAATCAAATATCTAACCCAACGCAATCAATAGATACAGCCGTTTATGCCGCAATTTTTCGACATTTTCGATATTCGCAAGGGAATCAAAACCTACAGGGTACTTCCCGTAAACTCAAATCTTTAAATTCGGTACGAAGCAACTTATAGCATAGGTAAATAAAAAATTTGCGAAAAGCATGAAATTTTAAATTTACATCATTTAAGAAAAATATTTTTAATGATTTTAAATTTATTTAATATAATGGTGCGCGAGTTCGACTCGCACTTGGCCGATTTTTTATCTTATAATGTTAAATTTGAAAACAATGGAGTTCATAAAAACACGACCCTGATAAAAAAAATAATTTATTTTTGACAATGGTACCTACCGTCTGAAGGGCATCGTAAGTTAATTGTAATTTTTCGATAACATTCAACTCGGGACCTATTGTTAACTTTAGCCTACGAAAAACACTGAGTTAAGTACTTTTTGACCCCGGCCAGAATAAATTTGTGTTAAAATTTTCTTGGATTAGTTTGTTTTTTAATCAGTGTGAGGGTTAAGAGGAAACATTAGGCTCGAGAGAATGGAAAAATAGGTATTTGTAAAATCTATTGCTGTCGCGTCGCGTGCCCAAACCGCAGAGTGCGATATAGACAACTGTAGCTCGAACGGAAAATACCTATGAAAAGTTTCCTCATATGTATTCTGTGAAATCGTTACTGCCAAATATGTGCATAGACAATAGACAGAAAAGAAAAGTCCATATTTTCTTGAAAGACCGGAGACGCTCTTGTCACACCCTGGTGTTGCAGTTGCCCATGGGCATTGGTGATGGTAAGTGACCATCAGGTGACCCGCTGGCTCGTTTGATGTACAACATTATAAAAAAGGAGCACAAGAAAAAAAAACCTTTAGTTTATTGATCACAATATAAAACAGAACAAATTTTATATGTAACAGGAGAAGCAACTTTTCAAGGGGTGTTAACGGGAACCTATTACTAAGAGTTTTTTGTTATTTCGTTCGCCTATTACAGAGCTAACTTGTGAACCGCGTAATTGATAGACGCTTCATATTTTCATAGAATGTGTACATTACTACTGCCTCCGATGTCACTCGTTTCGTCTGTCACAGTCACAAGGCTGTATCAATCGAACCGTAATAGGTAGCGAATTAAAATTTTAACAGAATGTGTATACAAGTATTCTTTGCCGCAAATAAAAAATAAAATAAAGGAGGCGTCTCTGGGTGGCGCAAAAGTACTGGCACTAAAGAAAATACTTTTATTTTTTTTATATGACATTTTCTGTCATTCTGTTTTTGAAAATTGTGTAGTGAACAAATGTAAAATACACTGAAAATAAACATGGACCGTTTTACTCCCCAAGAACGTGGAATAATTGTGTCAATGTTCTTACGGAATAATTCATCAGTGATAAGAACACAACGTGAATTTCGTCGACGATTTCACCACCGTCCGGCACCGATTGGTCGCACAATTCGACGCTTTGCCACACGCCTTGAAGCAACTGGCTCAACATTGGATAGACCTAAGTCTGGGAGACCAAGAACAGGCCGTTCAGCTGAAAATATCGATGCTGTGCGCGAAGATGTGGAAGAGTGTCCAGAAACATCAACGAGGCGACGTGCCACGCAATTGGGCATTTCCAGACGGACCCTGCAGCGTATTTTGGTGAAAGACTTAAAGATGTTCCCGTATAAAACTCAAATGACTCATCAGCTGCTGCCTGCTGACCACCGAGCTCGTCTAGATTACTGCCAGCGCGTCATAAACCTCAACCTTGAAGAGGATGATTTTCCTTCAAAATTGGTTATGAGTGACGAAGCGCATTTCCATCTCTCAGGGCATGTCAATAAGCAAAATACTCGGTTCTGGGGCACTGATAATCCGCGCATTATTCAAGAAACACCTCTACACCCACTAAAAGTTACTGTATGGTGTGGCATCTGTGTTGACAGAGTGATCGGACCCTATTTTTTCGAAGACGCTGGAGGCAATGCGATAACTGTCACTGGAGAACGCTACAGAACCATGTTACGAGAGTTTTTGATACCCAGTTTGGACGAATTGGGGCTGGAGCACATCTGGTTTCAACAAGACGGCGCTACGGCACACACAGCGCGCGACACTATGGACTTAGTGAGGGACGCTTTTCCAGGCCGAGTTATCTCTCGTTTTGGCGATTTGCCTTGGCCTGCAAGATCACCCGATCTGACCAGTCCAGACTTCTTTCTTTGGGGTTTTTTGAAATCTCGGGTGTATGTGAACAAGCCACAGACTCTCGCAGCTCTAAAAGAAAACATTCGTCAAGAAATAACGAACATATCGCAGGAAGTGTTACGGCAAGTTATGCAAAATGTCATAAATAGGGCTCAAATGTGTATCAACTCTGGAGGTCACCATTTAAAAGACATCATCTTTAAATCCTAATGGTACGAAATTTAATGGCACAAATATACATTTAAAAAAACCTAAATCTAGTTTTCTAATTTAGAAAAAATGTTATAGCTGAACCAAATAGGGTCTTTACTTTTGCGCCACCCAGTATAATATTAATTAATAAAATCCGCCCAGTGCGAGTAGACTCGCGCACGAAGGTTCCGTACCGTTTACAATGGGGTTAGTCGAAAGTTGTATATACATTTTAATTTTGCGGTTGACTCCATACATTTTGTTCGGACGTCTGTAACTACATAAGTTGGTCTAATTGTATAAAAATAACTATCTATTATACCGAGACTGCTATAGTTTTAATTGAAAGTACATACCTTGAGGTATACACTACATTTTTTTCATAATTATTTTAGTAATATTTCAAAAGTTGCGGTAGCCCCCTACCACACCTCAAATTATTACTTTGTATTAGATTATCTCAAGACTGGAGGGTTTGATCTACATAGTTTCAAAGCAGTTCTTGTCGCATTTTAAAAGACCTTTTCAACGATATCCCACACGTTGGGGTTAGACCAATATAATTTTTTAAATTCACTTTTCGTTGTATGGCTGAAAAAAGAATCATTTTTCATATTTTAAAAACTAACTTTTGGAACTACAATATCTATCTCTCCACCAATTTTCGTGACAATCGGTGCAGTAGCGACGGAGTACGAGCCCGGATGGACAGACAGAAGGACGGACGGACGGACATGACGAAACTATAAGGGTTCCTTGTGGACTACGGAACCCTAAAAATGGAAGGGGCGTAAAAAGTTATTTAAACAGTTATTCATTACTGAGACGTCAAACTACATACAAATATGAAGAGAAATAGTATCTGTGCGAGAAAGAATTTGTTGGAGAAGGTAGCGATATGGTAGGTATTATATTGCACAATGGTACAGAACCTGGTATGTGCGAATTTGACTCGCGCTCTCGCACAATAAATATATATTTTTGCTACTAAGTTATAAAAATGCTACTTTAGCTTATGTCGATCGGACCACGACACAATAGTGTGGGCCGTTGAGTGTTTTTCGTTTATTTGTTTCATTCACTCCCAGGCTAGGATGGAGAGAGGGAAACTCTATGACTATAATAAACTATTATAAATAGATTGACATGACATTACAGCCACGTCCAGTGCAATGAGAATCGATGTCAGGGTCCGGTGAACGAACTTCGGAGGCTGACTGAGTGCTCGCTGCAGGAAAGGAGATTTTTCTAGATAACTAGGGATTGCAGTTTGTAGTCAATTATAATGACAAACCCAGAAGTAGATACAGGCACAGGTCAGGCTGGGCGGGATTCGAACCCGTGATAAGAGAGACTATCATCGGTCGATTACATGACTTAACAGCTACGTGATGTAGCCTATGTCCAGTGCATGAGAATCTGTGTCAGGGTTCGGTGAACGAACTTCGGAGGCTAACTGACTAGTCGCTGCAGGGAAGGAGATTTTTTAGATAACTAGGGACTGCGGTTAGTAGTCAATGAGAATGACAAACCCAGAAGTACAGGCACAGGTCAGGCCAGTCGGGATTCGAACCCGTGATAAGAGAGACTATCATCGGTCGATTACATGACATAACAGATTTGTGACGTAGCCTATGTCCAGTGCATGAGAATCTGTGTCAGGGTCCGGTGAACGAACTTCGGAGGCTAACTGACTATTCGCTGCAGGGAAGGAGAGTTTTTTAGATAACTAGGGACTGCGGTTAGTAGTCAATGAGAATGACAAACCCAGAAGTACAGGCACAGGTCAGGCCAGTCGGGATTCGAACCCGTGATAAGAGAGACTATCATCGGTCGATTACATGACATAACAGATTTGTGACGTAGCCTATGTCCAGTGCATGAGAATCTGTGTCAGGGTCCGGTGAACGAACTTCGGAGGCTAACTGACTATTCGCTGCAGGGAAGGAGATTTTTTTAGATAACTAGGGACTGCGGTTAGTAGTCAATGAGAATGACAAACCCAGAAGTACAGGCACAGGTCAGATCAGGCGGGATTCGAACCCGTGATAAAAGAGACTATCATCGATCGATCACATGACATAACAGATACGCCCAGTGCTGAAAATCTATGTCCGGGTCTGGTGAATGAACTTCGGAGACTGGCTGTCTGCTCGTTGCAGGGAAGGATTTTTTTTAGATTAAAATAGACTGTGCAATTAATAGTCAATGAGAATGACAAACCCAGAAGTACAGGCACAGGTCAGGCCAGGCGCGATTCGAACCCGTGATATAAGAGACTATCATCGATCGATTACATGACATAACAGCCACGTCTAGTGCATCAGAATCTCTGTCAGGATTAGCGTTGAAAAAAGCGGGAAAATTCCCCGTTTTTTTTAAAGTCCTGCGTTTTGTCCCAGTTACACTCGAAAGTTTCAAGAAAAATATGTATGGAATTTTTCTTGTTTTTTATCAATAAAACGGAAAAAAACAGGAAACTTTGAAAGAAACGGAAAAGTATTGATGTTTTTTTCACGTAATATTTTTATTATGTTTTGGAGTGTACAATGATTTGTTTTTGTCGTCATCCGTTCCGGCTTACATTTAGTTCATATCACGCACGCGTTACTACTATACTCTATGTAACTATACATATAGTAATAAAAACTTAATTATTTCAATCGTTTCTTTCAAACTGTCTGATATTTTCTGAAAAATTCCGATTGTATTTTCCCGCAATATTTCAATGCAACAAACGAATAAAACGGTAAAAAACCAAATATGGTTTCTTTCACTGAAAAAACAATTTGTTTCTATCGGAATTTTCAACGCTAGTCAGGATCCGGTCCAAATGCTTTTCCTTTCGATTTCAGCGAGCTTGCTGTTTAACTACCAAATTCACCTAAGGCTTGTTTTACACATATCACAAACAAACCACAACCAGGTCAGGCTGTTAATTTATATAAAAATTAATACCTAGTTGAATTCACATGGACTACATTTTGCCGTCATTAACGACTGCTTGGATGATACCAATGCAAATATGCAACCAGAAGAAGCCGCAGCGACTAATGCACACGTAGCCACCACCACTTTTCGTCGTGACGGTGTGGTGCATTTGTGAAACTTGTACGTATGAAACAAGCCTTACTATATGATGAATGACAGCGGCAATGTATGAAAGACAGAGACAATTACCGTGCAATGATCCAGTGAAAGTCATTGTTTAAAACAAATATACCGATCTTTTGAAAGAAACAACATCAAAGTGACGCAAGATCGTGACCCATGTTATTTTTGGTAATGAAGGGTGAAGAAACCCACGTCTTTTTTTTGATGTGACAACTATAAATTGATGAAAGCCGACTGAGCGAACTCATCGAGCGTATGAGGTAAGGGCAGAGAGTCCTCAACCTGTATAGACAACTTCACCAAACGGCCCCAAGGAAGGAGGGACCTCAGCTTTGGGCGTTGCCTGTATGCACAAGGCTTGGAGAGAGCAAACTCTCATATTGCCTGATGGGCCGCGATTTATTTTTATATATAAGCTTAACAGGCCAATTTTTTTTTATATTATAGGTCGGCAAACTAGCAAGCGCGTCACGTGATGGTAAGCGACCAGCGCTGCCCATGGACAACTGCAACACCAGGGTGTAACAGGAGCGTTGCTCGCCTTTCGAGGAGTTGGGGAAAGGACATGGGGAGAGGAAATGGGGGAAGGATGGGCCTCCGGCATAGAAGCGGTAAAGCTCCTACTGAAATGTCGATTTTCTATGAGAGTGTGGTACTTCCCCGGACGAGCCGGCCCATTCATGCTACTAGCAAAAATGAATATTGCCGGTAGCGTGGCTCTACCATAACTGAATCTAAGAAACAATGGCAAAAGCCTTTGGAGATCAGCAACTTTCATCTTTTGCCTTATGAGCTCAAAGCTACGTGAAACCCATTTCTAATTACAAGCCACTACTATTAGCTAGTTATTTTTATGGAGGGTGTGATATGACTACGTGATGATAAATTGAAAAAAAAAAACCTACAACAAGAATTTTTCACACTAAATTCGTTCCCTATTAGTCGGGAAAACGAACTTATACAAGTTACCTACAAAACAAATAAAAGAAGCAATCAAAGGACTCCGTTCCGACGATCATTACGGCTTACGGTAATCCTGCGTTATTGATGAGCAGCTCGCAAGCCCTTAAGCCGGCTCTGCACTGTGCTGACTAACTGTGATAATTACTACATGTTTCGTTAGGTTTTTATCTATTTTTCACCTTATTTTTTATTTAAAATTTGAATGGAATGAATACTTTTTTATCTACCCTTTATGCTTTTGTAAAAAACCTATGTACCTTATAAACTGCTATATTTGACATATGTTTCCTTTCTCCTAGATCGAATCTGTTTCTCTTCTCACGCAACTCATGCACGCTAATCACGAGAATGGGCAAAAATTCGAGAAATCATATCAATAGGCGACACGGCTAGCAACTCGTTATCATACTTTAGTTTGTCACCTACACGCCCACCTTTTTTATTGCTATGAATTTATGAACGCTGAAAACATTTTTTTTTATATTCATGCAAGTTTCCTGACAAAGTAACTATTAAAGGAAAGCAATGGAAGGTCTCTGCTACAAAGATCATATCAGCTTACGGTAATCCTGCGTTATTGATGAGCAGCTCGCAAGCCCTTAAGCTGGCTCTGCACTGTGCTGACTAACTGTGATAATTACTACATGTTTCGTTAGGTTTTTATCTATTTTTCACCATATATTTGTTTTAAAATTGAATGGAATGAAAACTTTTTTATCTACCGTTTATGCTTTTGTAAAAAAAAAAAACCTGTGTACCTTAAAAACTGCTATATTTGACATACGTTTCTTTTCTCCCAGATCCAATCTGTTTCTCTTCTCACGCAACTAATGCAAGCTAATCAGGAGAATGGACAAAATTTGAGAAATCATATCAATAGGCGACACAGCTAGCGACTCGTTGTCATACTTTAGTTTGTCACCCACACGCCCACCTGTATTATTGCTATGAATTTATGAACGCTGAAAACATTATATTTTTTTATATTAATTTTTTTTTTTTTTTTTTTTTTATATACGGACAAATCACACAGATTGAGCTAGCCCCAAAGTAAGTTCGAGACTTGTGTTATGGAATACTAACTCAACGATACTATATTTTATAACAAATACATATATAGATACACATCCAAGACCCAGGCCAATCTGAAAAAGATCATTTTCCATCTTGACCTGGCCGGGGATCGAACCCGGTCACTCCGTGTCGCAGGCTGGCGTGTTGACCGCTGCGCCACGGAGCTAGTCATGCAAGTTTGCTGGCAAAGTAACTATTAAAGGAAAGCAATCAAAGGTCTCTGCTACAAAGATCATATCGGCTTACGGTAATCCTGCGTTATTGATGAGCAGCTCCTAAGCTAACCTAAACCCTTAAGCCGGCCCTGCACTGCGCTGACTAACTGTGATAATTACTACTGCGTTACTTTATCCTCAACCCATTTTAGGTCTAGGAGAAAAAAATTAAACTAGAATGTACAAGCTGCTCCTCTTCTTGAATAAATCGTTAAAGTCGATTCAGAGAATGGACATAAATTTCTCACTTACAACTCGTTACACGATTACAGTGATCCTGTGTTCTGATGTGATGAGTAGCTTCTAAGCCCTGAAATAAAAATCGTGTAGTGCGCAAACTAACTGTGATAATTACTGCATATTTACTACATTATACGAGTAGTATTGGTTTGGATATTTAGCAACGGCTTTTTAAAATTATTTATAGTTTGGGTCAACAAGAGTTCCCCAAGGATGGCGGATAGCAGATTAAGTTTTCGCCCCATAACCCTAAAAATTCATTTTAATCTTTGGAGGCGTTTCCGAGGATCTGATATACAAGAAACGTGGAGTGTGTTATTTCAGTACGAAAGACGAAGGTGCGAAATGCTGAGACGAGAAAGAACGCAGGTGCGAAGAGCTAAGGCCTGAATGAACTAAGGTGCTTCGCACTTTCCACACAGGTTCGCACTTTCGCACACAGCTGAGAGGCGAACGAACAGAGGTGCGTAGAGTTGAGGTGCGAAACGCTGAGGCGCGAATGAACTGAGATGCGAAGAGCTAAGGCGCGAATAAACTAAGGTGCGAAGAGCTGAGGCGCGAACGAACTGAGGTGCGAAGAGCTGAGGCGTGAATGAACTGAGGTGCGAATAGCTACGGCGTGAATGAAATGAGGTGTAAAGTGCTGAAAAGCGATTGAATTCAGGCGCGAAGAGCTAATGTGCGAATTAACCCAGTTGCTAGTATTTACAGTGAAACGAGATGAACTACTACACAAGAGTGGTCGTTCTGGCGTTTTTTCGTAATGTTTTATACGGTACGATTGGTCGGATTCGCATCACACACAACACACACACACACACATACCCTCACACTTGGTCGATTTTATTTGAAACTTTTTAGGGTTCCATACCCAAAGGGTAAAAACGGGACCCTATTAATATCGCTCCGCTGTCTGTCTGTCTGTCCGTCTGTCACCAGGCTGTATCTCATGAAACGTGATAGTTAGATAGTTGAAATTTTTCACAGATGATGTATTTTTGTTGCCGCTATAACAAGAAATACTAAAAAATATAATAAAATAAATATTTAAGGGGCTCCCATACAACAAACGTGTTTTTTTTATTGTTTTTGCTCGACATTTATAACGGCAACAGGTAGACGTTTGAAATATTCAGAGAATACTTAGATATATATTCACTTTAAAAATAAATAATTAAATAAAAATAATATATAGATATATCCATCCCATACGACAGACATGATTTTTTTGCCGTTCTTATAGATAACGGTACGGAATCCGTCGTGCGCGAGTCCGACTCGCACTTGGCCGGTTTTTGTCATATACTTATAGTGTAGCTGTTTTTCCATACAACTGGCATCAAATTTTATGTTATTTTCTCGTGCACAGTGACATTATCTGCTTATTGCCGGAAATAGTAACATTATATCATTTGATTATGATGTTTTTCAACAATAACGTAATTTAGTTTTATTTTCGTTGGTTTAATTATCAGTATATCATCCACGTGTACTTGTTTGTTTGTTTTTCGTGTATGTAAGTGGCTTACTCTAATTTCATTATTATTTTTATGTTTCATATTTAAGCATTTTATAAGCTTTCCCAAGGTATCTGACATAGTTTAACGACTGCTTATGCTGACAGCCTAATTAGGGACTAACGGCTTAACGTGCCTTGCAAAGCACGGAGGAGCTTGAGGTATTTTTATGCCACTTGCGGTCACCCATTCCAGTGTGGACCGCGATCAGTATTGCTTAACATACGTAAGCGCTAATAATGCTCAGAGCAACTGGATTGGAGACTGAAGTGTTGGCCACTAACACACATAAGACATTCAAGGGTTTCAGAAAACGCTTAAAGTATTATCAAGTACGTTTGATGACCGTTCACGCACAAACAACTCTAAAAATATCTTGCAAGTATCGCAAGTCTTAGGTTGTCAACAGACGGGACACAAATAGGCTAGGTTCCTAAAATAATATAATTAACCCTTCAGTTAGTAATTTAAAAAATATTGGATATGTATTTTTTCTTTTGTCGATTGATAAAAAAATGATAAAGATAGCCCTTTGAAATTCCGTGTGACGTCATAGTTTGCTACACTTTTTAGCAAACTTTGACGTCACGAGCCCCCACTCATGAACTTTGACGCGCTTTATCTTTTCCATTTATTGTTTGATTGAAAAAGAAAAAATACGTGTCTAATATTTTTTGATTATCTAACTGACGGACTAATTGTAATGTTATTATTTTGACCCAGTGAACTAGCCTATTGTAACGAGCAGCTATGGTCCAAAATTAGGTTATAAGAAGACCTTCTTAACAAATGTATCCTTTTTAGTAAGTCGTTGCGAAGCCCCTTAAAGCTTTACATTATAATACGTTTAGTTTCAAGATTAAAAGGTACATAGGTTTTGACATGGCAACGTTTTATAACAATGAACGCCGGCTGCACGCACGAAAAATTGTCACGTTCCGTGTGCAAGCGAGAGCACAGAACAAGCGATAGAAAGGCACTATCGGCTTAAGCGTTCGGTTTGAGATACGATACATCTATGTGTCTTCCACCGTTATCACGTAAAAATTATTCACGTAATTCTTGTTCACCCAAAAGTGCCTGGTCTGCTCTGAAGGATTCGGTGTAAAAAAGCTTGGGAGGCCTGCCCAGCAGTGGAACACAGCAATATAATAATAGTCTAAAGAAAATTATACTTTGTTTTTCAACCTTTTATTGTTTCTACAGCAGTCAGTCAGATGTGACAATTGTATTATTTAAAAAAATAAAAAACCTTACTGCCTTTTTGACAGTTTACGTCCGCCATATAATATTTTTGCCAACGTTATATAGCCTATGACACTCTGGGGAAGAATACGAATCTAATAATACCTCGCACTTCAATCAAAATCGATCAAGCCGTATAGGCTACAGGAGACGACAATGGAACAGATATACTTTCATACGTATATTTATACATACGCGCGGAAAACATTACCCTCCTTCTGTGTAGTTCAGTCGGGTAAAAATGTTTCGTCTATGCAGACCCTTGGGCCCTTGGTTATTCATAACATTATAATGCACCTCAAAACCAAACATATCAACCTTCCTACTCATACATTAGGTATCAGAATCGAATAACAAGTATTTATTTAACGCTAAAGTATTCTTGGTGAACGATTTATTGGGAGTAAATTTATTTGTTTGTCATTGTCGTCGTGACTCGGTAACTATAGGGCTATAAATTGTCTGATATTATAATAATAGACGGCGTAGGACGAGTCACATGTAATTGTTTGTTGTTTGCTATGCTTCTAGGTTTCGCGTAAGGTCGTGCCGATAAATTTGTTTAGCTCATTAGCGTTAGCTCTGAAGAATGCCCTTTACTCATCATCATCATTACAGCCGTAGGTTGTCCACAGCTGGACAAAGTCCTCTCCCAAGGATTCTTCGTTCCATGGAAGGATATTGCCATACTCACCACGCTTGGCAGGCGGGTTGGCGAGCGCAGTTTCTTTGGCTTCTTGTGCTTCCGACGCATTTTTAAGCTGCCTTCATGGTCCAGTGGTTAAGGCGTTTGCCTGTAGACCCGGGGGTTATGGGTTCAATTCCCTCGGGAAGCATACTTTGTTTAGTTGTTTCCACTCTGGTTAGGACATTGCAGGCATGAATCACCTGATTGTCTGATAATAAAGATGATTCCGTACTCCGGAGGCGGTTTCGAAGAACTCTTACACCAGGATGTGCATGGTCACCTACTCGAAATGATGATGATGATTTTTAACTCATCAATCGCGAGAAACGCAGACACAATTGATTATCTATTGTAATGTTGCCCGATCGGGGCGCTTGGTGGTTGAGTGGGCTGGGAAAGGATAGGAATTTGTTAGATTTAGGAAGGGAGTAAAGGTACTGGGATACACTCGCTCGAATTAATGGTGAAAAGTAGAAGCTCGGGAAGGCCGGGTGCGCGTACGCTATGCCATACCTGCAACCATCGTCCAAGCAGTTTAATGATCGCGGGACAAACTACTTAGGCGATTCAAGTGAGCTGATCGAGCGCATTGTCGGCGCGCCTGCCCCGCCCCTTGCCATTTCTAGTCTTTGTTATTCTGTGGGGGTAACACCCGGAATTCTAACGGAGATGCGAATAATATATATCTTTATTCAAGTAATTAAAACTCACAATCACTCTTTCATGCTGGTCTGGGCTTCTCATCCTGCGCAGTAAAAGCCGATCGAGGGAACGGGAAAAATTCCGAAGAATTATGTTAATAGGCGATGCGGCAAGCAACCCATCACTATTTTGATTCCGTTGAGGAATTTCATGTCCCTTTCAAGAAATTATTGATTCCATAGTCTTTTTTCGGGATTAAAACTATACTATGTCCTTCCTAATATCTCAAGCTATCTTTATAGCAAAGCTGCATATCTTCATGAAAAGTTAACAGGCCTCGTTACTTAAACTTTCGCGTTTATTGGACTTTGGTGGATAGGTTGTGTTTCCCTTCTTGAGAAATTATTGATTCTATACAAATTTCCACCCATCTTTTTATTGAGATGGATATTACTATTTTAGTCTTTTACTAAATTTGCTTCCCAATTATTTTCCACTGTCTTTCATTTGTTAAAAGACAGAATAACAAACCAGGGTTTCATAATCTGGCAAAATTGAACAAAAATACGCACAAAAATAACCCATTCTCCAAAAGAAATACACAAACCCATACAAATAACAGCAACGACTTAAAAAATACATGTTTAATATAACGATCTCTCGCAGGAAAAGCAAATTGATGCTCACATACTCACATGGCAACCAGTTAAAAATATCTCCTCGACGAGGCCGAAAACAACCACAGTTTAACGAATTCACATACATATACTGTGCACACTATTACAAAACGAGTTTCGAAGTATGAAGTTAGCTATTCTGTGTGTATCGCTGGAACACATGCAACCAATTGAAATCCATAATTGTCTTGTTTACCACTCGCTACTGCCAGTAGTCTGGATTTAATCCATTCCCGTGTACAACTATATATAACTATATTTTTATGCTATTTCAACATCGCTGTCTACTGCATCCAACGTCGCTTTAGTGTGATTCATCTTTTTAGAAGTTGGTGTTGAGTCAGCAATGAATGTTGTTTTTACAAATATCCAAAAAGGTGAAAGTCGGCAAGTAAGCAAGTTTTGTTACTTGTTTGTTACCATTAAATTTGGCAGTGTTTACTCAGTTATTTCCAGTGCCTCTCGGATTAAATCTAAAATGGCGATTGTGATGGAAATGAGGCTGTATTCTGAATTAGTGATTAACGAGCCAACCCTTCGTTTCCTGGAAATTATTAACGAGGCTTCCTGAATTATCGCAATTTCTTTTTAACTGCGTATAAAAAGGAGTTTTGATATTTTTAATGTTAATATTTTTATAGAAAAAGCTAAGGATGCCTTTTAAAAGTATAATAAAAAAGTCGACGTCCAGTATTTCATATTTTTAAAGGATAATAATATATTTTATTCGAAATATTTAATGATTTTTTAAATTTTCTGTTATATAAATACATTTGTTAAACAGACTTTGTATGTTATTCTTCTTGTTCTTCTCTAGAGAAAATGGCTATTTTTTACACTAGTCTTGTCCAGAATTTGGCTACATGCTTCGATCAAATATATGGTAGATACACAGTCTCTCTCATACAAAATTAAGCCTTAATAGTGGCCAGAGTCAAAACATCATGCACACTTACAAACAACGACAAAAACGGTACATACTCAAAGTATAACTCCATCTTTTTTTTTCACTTTTAATGCGTAGTTTTTGCATCTTTTACCTTTGTCATCGCAAGACGTGTGAGTGCTAGCGCAGTTTATTGAAACTGTGGACAAAACAGCTCCGGAACTCGATTAGAGCGCTGTTTTGCCGGTGCCACTTTTCGAGCGCGAATCGTGTATCCATTATATTTGATCCAAGGCTCCATGGTATTAAAATGGTAACAACGTGTTACTCACGTAGAAATTCAGCTACTGGCCGACATGTTTCGACCTCATTCAGAGGTCTACCTCATCTTCTCCAGAGTTTGTATACCTTAACATACACTTTTTTAAGAAAACTCCTACTGTCTGCCTCATTTTTTATACTACCTGACCAAATTATGTAAGTGTAGTCTATGTAACCAAAATAAGGATTCGAACGATGTGTATGATACACATCCAACTTTGTTCAGGCATATAAAGTTATATTGGAATAAAGAAACACATATTGTCAATTAAATAAAATGTCCATGGGCATCGGTGATCACTTGCCGTCAGGTGATGATTGCTCGTTTGCCGTCCTATAACATTAAAAATTGTTTGTCTGCAAAGTCGGATTACGGACGATAATTTTACGTGATAATGGGGGGAGAGAGATAGATGCGTCACAAGCCGAAGGCTTAGGCCGATTGTGCTACTCTATCGCTTGTTCCGCGCTTCCGCTTGCATACCGAACGTGACATTTTTCGTGCGTGCAGGTGTTTATAGATTTATAAGACGATATCAGGTCAAAAAAACAAATACACTTGATACAGACATGAACTTTGAAAACATAATACTCCTTTTTTGTATAAAACTACGATAACTCCCATCATATTTTTTTGTATAACGATTTATTTATGAATATCGTTCTGAATATTTAGAATATTTGAAAAGTATTTATATTCACGTAGGTGGTCCATAACTGGGTCACTTCTGGGAAAGTTTGTCATCGTAAAAATAAATTACACAGTTTGCAAATATAAAAATGTTGATATTCAGTGAAAATAATACTCGAATAGACGTTCCCCATCACATTTTTTTAGGTATGAAGTTCTAGAACGGCCTTTGGGTCTTATAGCCTTAGACTCTGTCTAACCCTTAAGGGAAAAGGATTAATATGTAGTTTCTTATAAATTCTTCTTTGTCTTTTGGCCTCATTTTTCTTAAAGGAAGCCATTTGAATTTAGAAGTGTGCTGACGTACCAGGAAGAGCTGACGCGCGCTGTGTCAACAAACTAGTTACGTATGCTGAGGACTGTTTGTAAGGAAGCGATTTGTAGTTATCAGTTTCCCGATGATACATTAAGGTTTTTAGAGTGAAAACTTTATTAAACTCGCGTTAGGACACGTGACCTGATAGAAAATTCGTAAGACGGACACGTGACCTGAGACCGCCAGCGCGTCGTAGGAGAGAAAGTTACTTAGGAAGTTTTTCTCAGGAACGCGTGGAGGTATGAAGCTGAAATTCATATCAAATACTCAGATCTGCTGTTCCTTGGAGCTGTGAAAAACTTAAACTTCTAAGCCAACGCAATCAAAAGATTCAGCCGTTAATGCCGCTAATTTTAGTATTTTTTTTACATTTACAAGGGAATCAAAACGTACAGGGTACTTCCCTTGAACTCAGAATCGTGAAATTACGTACGGTGCAAAGAATTGCGAAAACAATACTTTTTTTAATATTTATATAATAAAAAAGAAATTGAAACTCGCAAGGGAATCAAAACTTACAGGGTACTTCCCGTGAAATCAGAATCATGAAATTTGGTACGAAGTGACGTCTTGTAGCACAAATAAAGGAAAAATTGCGAAAAACATTATTTTTTTTTATATCATATATTAAAAATAATTTTTATTTTATGCCGCAAATTTTCAACAAACACACGGGTATCAACTCCTACAAGGTACTTCCCGTGAACTCAAAATCTTGAAATTTAGTACGAAGCAACGTCATATAGCAAAAATAAAGGAAAAAATGCGAAAAGTATACATTTTTAGTTACAACATTAAAAATATTTTTAATAATTTTTTACTTCTTAAAGATAACGGTACGGAGCCCTTCGTGCGCGAGTCCAACTCGCACTTGACCGGTTTTTTATATGAAAAACTAGCTTAATGCCGCGACTTCGCCCGCATTAATGTAGATACCTCGGTAATAGGCATTTTTTACGAGATTAAAGGTACCATATGTACTTCCCCAAGCCTCAAACTTACCTTCATATCAAATTCCATAGCAATTGGTTTAATAGTAGTAATAGTTGAAGGATGAAGTAGTAACAAACAGACAGGTTTACTTTCGCACTTATAATATAAGTTAACGAGTATTCTCTAGCAACTTAATTGTTTATGAGTTTCACGTTTTATTCTATTCCTGGGAACACATTCATGTGACGCGGATTTCAAAAGTAGGGAAAAGAACTTCGCATACACCGCCGTCCGAGTGGTTCAAAGATCGACTCCGGGATTTTTGTAGCTCTCCTGTGGGAACACGTTATTGTTAAGTTTTGTTGGTCCGAAGATAACTCCGGATTTATAGTTTCTGTGTTCGTGATAACTATTGTTCATAATCGTGTTACATACAGTAAATCAACAGTTTTTTCGTTAAGCTTCTAATAGGATTATTTATGAAATCCTTTGTTATCGTGTACGTAACCCAAAAGGTAGGTATAGTAAGCTGGTTTACATTCAAAATGTTCACTAATATTTTTGACAGGCGTTTATTTAACTTGCAATGTATGTATGTAACTATGTTTGTTCGTGTGGAATCTTGCAACTCAAATTTGTAGTAGACACCTTCAACCGATTGAGCGTTTAGTTTGGATGACAATGTATGGTAAGCTGTGTGACGTGATTCTAAATCCACAATGGCGGAACACCCAGAGACGGACTAGCTATTTTTGATGCACTTCGACAGTATGAATATCTAAAGAGCTCGCTGAAAATAACAACAAACAAAGTGATGTACATAAAAACATGCTACTAAAAAATACTGTTAACTTATATTATCAGGCAGAGTAGAATAGGACCACTCGAAGTCTTCCCATGGAGATTGTAAGAGGTGACTTAGGAAATACAAGTTAAACAAAGCTCATAAACATCAATGAGACCTCTCCAACCCGTCTGGCCAGCGAGGAGAGTGTAGGCCAAATCCTTGTCTGCTCTGGAAAAGTATGGCTCCGGTAGTACAGAGAGGGTCATGCCCCTAAATAGATCTGATGATGATGATGAACTTATATTATGGAATCAACCTCTAACAATTGGGATTTTGAGACAATCTTGTATTTATGCAAGACGTTTCATATACTTCAGAAGGTCAGGTCTCTGGAGTGTCATTCTCAATTGCTTCGTCGGTGGCTGCAGGTATGGTATCAGGTACGCATGCCCAGCCCCCCGAGCTGCTACTTGCTTTCTTTCCATTCATCCAAGTGAGTAGTATTCCAAAAAAATTCCTTTCCAAATCCAAACAATTTTATCCTTTCCCAGCTGAAAAATGCTTCCGATGGGCGGCAGCGTCGGAAGCACTACGAGGTCAAAGAAACTGCGCTCACCAACCCGCTTTATTTCTTCACCCTCATCCATCATCATCATCATTACAGCCGTAAAAAGTCCACTGCTGGACATAGGCCTTTCTCAAGAATTATGAGGATATTGCCATATTCACCACTCTTGGTACGCGGTTTAGCGAGCGCAGTTTCTTTGGCTTCCTATACTTTCGACACTGCTGCCCATCGGAATTATGTTGTTATATGATTTGGCAATGCTCTGACAGCTTTATTGACGCCAAGCCTTCTTGAAAACTTTTTATCAAGCTTTGGGTTTTGTCAAGACTCAGATTGTTTTTGGGTTTCGTACCCTTTAATTTCACTCCACTGTCTATCTGTGTTGGTCACCAAGATAACTAAGTCAGTTGAAATTTTTACAGATAATGTTTTTCTGGTGCCTCTAGGACAACAAATTTATGTTGTATAGATAATGGTACGGAACCCTTCATGCGCGAATCCGACTCGCACTTTGCTGATTTTATTTTTATACCACTAAAAGGCACAGGCGTACGGCATACGTCTCACCTGATGGAAAGCGGTTACGGTAGCCTATGGACGCATGCAACACACAATGTTGAGAAAGAAAATATCTCACGTATTAGCTATCAAAATAAATTTTGAAAACACGTTGATGTTTTGAAAACATCAGCAGAGTGATGTTACGGAAATAGGTAATACGGCTAGCAACCCATCACTATTTGGATGCTGTTTCCCACCTACTCATCCATCAACACGATAACTGCGGCTTCTGGCACTATAGACCAGAGCCGATAATTTTTGAAACATAATTAAAGTATAGTAGGATGAAACACATTACAAATGGAAGAGAATACACGAAAAATTAAAGGAAAAATAAATTACGGGCGATCTAAGGTCAGGAAGTGGGGATGAGCTTTTAAGGGTAAAAAACGGTTTATCTCGATTTCCCGCAAAACTACTAGTCCTGTAGAAAAATTTATATGGTAATTATGTATGTAATATAACAAGTTCTACTCCTTTTGTATTTACACTTTTTTCACATAATCTCAAATTGTATCTGAAAAATTTAAATAAGCAAGGTTTTAAAGGAAATTTGGTCAAAAGTTGCCTTTCTATTCCACAAACACATTTTAATTTTTGTGATCTAAAATATTTCTTTTTTTCACCTACTTTCACTTAAATATTGAAAATCTACCATAATTTTCAATCGAAAATTCTGACATCAAAATAACATCTTTTTTAAAAAAGTCGGTGAGCTTTTTTTTAGTTGAAATCTCTATTTCCTGACGGTGTAATAAAAATTATACATTACCATGGTAAAAGTTCTCAGAAAATGCAAAACAAACGAAACAAAAAACGAAAAAAACTTGAACCTGAAATAATTTATGTACAATTTTGAATTACTTACAATTTACACTTTATTTACTCGAAAAACGTAGGATGCCATGTTAAGAGCCCGCCATATGCCAGGCGGCGTGGCGGTACAAACGCGGATGGTCTAAACGCGTTGGCTACGTTGGATATTTTCGTTTTTTAGGAATATTCAAGGGTTATTCGAAAAAGAAAAACATGTGATGGCTGCCTTATCTGTAATGCAATAATAATCAAAAGTTTCAAGGTTAATTTTAATGTATTTGGTGAATAATGCTATATACCGAGTAAATTAGACGTGATTTGGAGGCAACTTTGCAATTTTTTTCTATCGAGAAAATTTAACGCAATCGTGTTTTTGAGTCATATAGTTACCAGAGTTAGTCCTGAACTTTGCTGCATTTTTATTTCAACTTGAGTATTTAATTATTATTGACATCATCATCATTTCGAGTAGGTGTCACGGTCAATCGACCATGCACACCCTGGTGTCAGAGTTCTTCGGAACCGCCTGTCGGCCTCTGACGTGGTTCCTTTCACGACTACCAGATGGCAGCCGGGACCACCGGCTTAACGTGCCTTCCGAAGCACGGAATCATCTTTATTATCAGACAATCAGGTGATTCAAGCCTGCAATGTCCTAACCAAACTGGAAACAACTAAACAAAGTATGCTTCCGGTGGAAATCGAACCCACGACCCCCAGGTCAACAGGCAAACGCCTTAACCACTGGACCACGGAGGCTGTTATTGACATAACATGCTATTATTGACATAACAGTCAATCATGCAAAGCAGTGTGAGGTAGTACGGGCCCTTAACTAATTTACTTGTTAAATTTAGTAGTATATTTTTTGATATGCATTTACTTTGTCATCAATGTTAAACGGAATCTTACGTTTTTCGAGTAAAAACAACGGGCTGAACTCCGGGAGTGCCGGCAGAAGTGAAAGCTCGCCTTTGCGGAAGTCTCAGGTCACGTGTCCGTCTTACGAATTTTCGATCAGGCTATTTCTGACGCTAGTTTAACATTTTTGATCCCACACCAAAAAGCGCACAACGCCGCTGAAGTAGTTTTCACTTTTAAAAAAAAAATAAGTTAGCTACATATTTTTTATCTCAAACAAAAACTGATTTTAAATAATTCACAAAAAATGCGATATCCCAATAACTGCCTTGTGGCACACCCTACATTGATCTGGGCTTTCAACCCGAAAAACGTGAACCCGACGGCTCCATGCGTTCTTATTATATCATCACATTATGCAAATCGAGATTTTGTGTGCTTTGTTCCCAAATAAATAGCTTTTATGCTTTTAAAAGTCCGAAGTTAGCGTTTTATGAGCTAATTATAATAATGTTGTTGCTTTAAGGGACACTGTCTTTTTTATAATTAGCTAATTCATTTTTATGTGAGTCTTTAATTTTATTCGTATTACTAACGGGCCGCTCCGGCTACGCACGGGTACATACTCGTATAAGTATTTATTATAGGGGAATAATGTTGGATTCTAATGATAAGGTTACAAATCAGTTCATTTGTTTCGGAGACTAATCAATGCAAACTAACAAAAAAATAATGCACGCGCGAAAAAGTGTCACGTTTCGTGCAAGGGAGAGCTTGGTACAAGCGATAGAGAAGTACGATCGGTTTTAGCGTTCGGCTCGTGAAGCATCTATCTTTCTTCCATCACCACAAGATGACATAGCAGTACTCCAGTCTCGCTACGATGGATATAACTCCATAGAAACGTCAGCGGATGTAAATAGATAAAAGGATCGTGCTAAGTCCCATTAAAATTTACAAATGTGATTAAAGCGCGAATGTTTAAACCAGAATAATGTTTAAAATTCCAAGGCTAGATGCCTTACATAAGTGTATATATTTATGCTTTTTCGTGATTATGATTCTCCTTGCAAGCCTATAATCACCCAAGTTAGCGTAAGCTTAACGTCTCCCATCCAAAGCGCTTACATTGAAGGCTTATCAAATCGTTTTATGAATATCACTTTCTGTATTATTATTTTTAGAAGGCTTCGATCCTTGAGGATTATTCAAAGAGTATTAGTAAAATACCCAGCTATCACTTTTTAAAGCATTATATTTCAAACGATTTTAAAAATTCGACTGTAGTAGGTATGTTTGTTCTTTATAACATGTTATTTGATGTTTTTATTTGAAAAGGCATACTATTTATTCATTTTAGATAATCAACGTCCATAAAGATACTTTCATTGTATTAAGGTATGTTGTATTATAAAAATTTGAATCGCAAAAAAAATAAAAAACAAAAATTCATAACATTTATTTGGATACTTATTAACTGTCATATATTTTCAACTGAGAATTGTTGACGTCAGTAATTTACTTATGGCTAAGTTTCATAGAAGTATGAAGTCTCTAGAAGAGGCGTATTACTTGATACGTCATGTTACTGATACCCTTAAAAGTAGCGTATACTATACACTAGGCCTCAGTCCTCTGACGCCTGTCGAGGGGTATGTAACAGAGTGGAATTTAATTTTTAAAATTATAAACTGGCCAATTTCTGAAGTTCTGTCCTTCTAAAATACTAAAATGAATATTATAGTAAACTATCGCGCTGGACTTTTCTCATTTAAGTAATGCAAGTTCATGTTATTTACAATATTATAAACGTATTTATCCTCCATTAAAAACGTCAAATTCCATTGTCAGTGAAAGGCGGAAAGACGCATAGTGATGCACTTTGTTATTTTTTGCCAAACATCGATAATTTACATGAATACAGATGAGTGTAATAATATAAGTAATAAAGTTAATGCCAAGAAATAAATAATAATAAATTCACTCTCCACGACTTTCCCGGAAATTTATTATTTTTAGTGTTCCGTTCCCTAAGAGTAAACACGGAAAGGTAACACTAAGCCTTCGACGTCCATCCGTCCATCCATCTGCCACATGAATAGATACACTATTGAACCGAAATAGATAATATTTCAAAAGGACAATGCCGGTTATTGGCGTCTTTCGTTTGATTGTTTTCACGCGGCCACTAACCATACCTTGTTTTCCCGATAGTCAATTACAAAATAAAGTTATAAGGGCATATATACCTCTAAACTCAGTCCGAACTGAGTTATAAGGATTAGATATTATATTCATAGGTATTTGCACTATTTTTCACTAAGTTCATTAAAAGTTGCAATTAAATAATAAATAAAATTATTTTGGACATTTTAATCACTACAGCAGCAGGCTCTTCTCCGCTACCTCCTTGAGGTTAAGAGTATATAGTAACTGTTTATTGGGGCAGTCTAAAGTAGCTTTGATAGATACTTGATACATTAAGTAGGTCTTTTTGTTCTTTGCTTGGCCGTCGTCTTCACTGTTTCGCTTCACAACACAAGTTTTGTAATGTAAGAGGTAAAGGGCTGTGTAAATGCAAGGCTGGGACTGTCTCTACTTCACTGTTACCTTTGAACAATAAACATATATGGAAATTAAAATTGGTCTTTTTCAGCCCTACCCTAAATAATGACTTGTCACCGTAAAAATAATGTACCACTGATACTACTCAACCCGATAATGACAATCTCCATGGTACAGTGATTAACGAGCCAGGTACCGGGTTAAATTTCCGGCGCAGGCAAGAACTTGTACTTCAGTTTCATATTTATGTATGGTCGTGTTACTGGAGTTACATAAGGAGAATTGGCGTTGGGCCGTAAAACATACATACATTCTTCACCCTTACGGTGTAGGCCTCTGCCTGAAACCAAAAGCCACGTTTAGCGTGTTTGTGGGCGTGTTTAGGTCGAAATCTGAATCAAAGGTGTAATAGGTTGCTAGTCGCATTCCCTATCAGAGAAGCAACTGGTACATTCTCAATTTTTCCTTTTCATCTACACCAGCATGGAATATATACTTCTTATTACAGTATGAATGCTGTCATGATAGCGGACCCCGGGCTTGGACGCAGCACAACTGAAGATGCCAGGAGTATAAGGAACCAGGGAATCTCTTAGATGATTATGACTATATAATTATTACTACTTCATATGTTGTTTACTTAAATGAAGTCATACTGAAACAAAATCTTGTTGTGGTTTTTTCTCGATATCGATATTACACGGTGTTGTTACATCTCTTATGACAGCGGCGTCAAACGTCATGAGTGCTATTTTCGAATCGACGTGTTTACTAAACGACCGATGATGTATGGAAAATTTGTACTTCTTCATTGAGTCACTCATTTACAAATAGCACCCCTGACACCACGACTCCCTTTCGTCTGCCTCACACCCCCGCTAATGACACACTAGGTTCCCATACAAAAATGGCTAAATGTGACATCTATTCAGAGACACAAAAATTTTTTTTTTAAATCTATGCTAAGTTTAATGCCATTTCCAAAGCGGAGTGCAGAAGAAGCGGCAACAAACTGCACAGCGCATTTTCTCCAGTCGACGTCAACTTACAATTTAGTTTATCTTAAAAACTAGGTATGTGGACTGAGTATACATTGTCCTTATTAAAGTCATTATAATTTGAAATTTAAAAATTATGTTTAAGTAATTAAAATATTGACTAAATATTCGCTACACTAAAAATTCAAGATTTACTGAATTAATTTTTAGTGAATCTTAAATTTTTAGTGTAGCGAAGTTTTAGTCAATATTTTAATTATTTACATTAGTAACGTGTTTAAAAACAGCTTAACGTAATTCTTTTATTATTTTTTTATTTCTTACCTAAAAAGAAAAACGGAACCCTTGTAAGATCACTTGGTTGTCCGTCTGTCTGTCTGTTTATTGTGTAACGAGGCAGAATTTGAAAATAAAAAAGTATGAAGACCTAAATCTCCTATAAAATTAAAAAAATATAAGTCTATCCAAATCTGTGTAATCTAATTGCTGTATAAAGTGATAACTGAACTCTGGATCACACCTGAAGACGTTAATAGAGCTCCAATCAGAGAGAAAGAGTTTACCCAAAAAGCTGATTGTAATTCTAATCGCAAGTTGTATAATCACCCAAGTTAAGGCTTACCGCCTGCCATCTGGCCAAGGCTTACCAAGTCGTTTTATGATACTAGCTTAATCTTTATGATAGCACCTTTCACAGCTTAGTACTGTTTTCTTTAAAAGCATTGTTGGCAAATATAAACCTTGAGGATTATTTGAGAAGATTAAAATAAAATAACACGATATCGCGTTTATGTGTGCGCACTGCCTCCGTGGTCCAGTGGTTAAGGCGTTTGCCTGAAGACCCGGGGGTCGTGGGTTCGATTCCCACGGAAAGCATACTTTGTTTAGTTGTTTCCAGTTTGGTTAGGACATAGCAGGCTTAAATCACCTGATTGTCTAATAATAAAGATGATTCCGTGCTTCGGAAGGCACGTTAAGCCGTTGGTCCCGGCTGCCTTCTGGTTGTCGTTAAAGGAACCACGTCAGAAGCCGAGAGGCGGTTCCGAAGAACTGTGACACCAGGGTGTGCGTAGTAGAATGACCGTGACACCTACACGGAATGATGTGTACGAATTTCATCGGCCATTTTTATGTGGTATCTTTATACTTGTATGTTTGCTATCTTATAATTCCGTCACTTATCAACCGACTTGAAAAGTCTCTTTTTTAGATTAAAGCGGCATTTTAGCACGGCACGTTAGATAGAGATCAGCGGAAAAAGAAGGTGAGGCCTTTGCCCAGTAGGGGAACATAATAATATGCTAAAAAATAGCAGCATTTTAAGCATTCACAATGCTATCTATGTTAGCCTTATTAACAAAGAAATAAGATATGGCGGATTTTCTTAATTTGTTAACTAGTAACTGCGTCATTTATGAACAGATTTGAAAAATATTTTTTTGTTTGAAAGTATTTGCTTTCAGATTAATTTAATCAAAATCGGATCAGTATTTTCTTTGAAGTCAATTTTTTATATAAAAAAATATTATTTAAAAGGATATAAGATTGCCGTAGCTCGATCTTAAAAATAGTTTTATATAAATATCAAGTTTAGTAGTTTAATTTAAATCGGTTCTTTTTATTAGAAACACTCGGCCATACCAAGATCTGTTTGATAATTACAAAACTTCTTTGATTTTTAATAATGTCATATAATTTCAGCGTAAAAATCAGTATACTTCCATGCTGGTTTGGGAGAGAAGAAAAAACTTAGAATGTACCAGCTGCTTCTCTTCTCGCGCAGACCGTAGACGCCGGCCGAGGGAATGGGCGAAAATTTAGGAATCATGTCAATAAGCGATGCGGCTATACGCCCACCAACATGCTAAACGTGGCCTTTGGGTCTTATGACCTCAGGCTCTGTCTACCACGTAAGGGAAAAAGACGTGATAATATTATAAATGCGAAAGTGAGTTTGTTTGTTTGTTTGTTACGCTTTCACGCCGTAACTACTGAACCGATCATCATGAAATTTTGCATACAAGTTCTCTGGAGTACGGAGAAGGACATAGGCTACCTTTCCCGGGAAAAAGTACTATTCCCGAGGGATCGACATTGACGCGGGCGGAGCCGCGGGCGAAACCTAGTGTCTCAATAATTTTACCGTTTCATAAAAAATCCAGTGATCACTCAGAGGACACTTCATGTGACCCTATCCGTCAACAAACAACAAGACATGTCATCTGACTTGGTAAGTGGGTTTTATATATACGGCGACGGTATCGTCAACTCATGTTTAAAATAAATTGAAGTACCTACGAGTACCTTTACCATCAAATAAGTACTAGTAGGTACACGCACTCTGCTAAGGTATTCAAATAAATATGAACTCAATGTAGTTAGCGATGCGGTGTAATTTAACTCGTATCAGAACGCAGCACCTATTTGTTTAGATACCTGCAGAATCCATTGCAAGGTAATTTATTCAATAATATACGAGTATATTACCTCTCAATTGCTAGTAGCCTCAATTTTTCGAGGATCCGTTTATAAGAACCTGACTTGGTGACCATGGGTATAACTAGGAGGTACAGCCATTCAGACAAAAAAATCTTAAATCGGTTCAGGCGTCTTTGAGAAATCAAGTAACATACAAAAAAAAAGACTCCGGCGAATTAAGAACTCCTCCTTTGTTTAAGATGTTTTAAAATAAAATCGTAAAATTTTTTTTTTTCCGAAAAAAGTCAGTTTTATGACAAGCCTTAAATATAAACGAATCTACACTGTAAAGTGCTTTCCAAAACAATTAAAACGATAAGAATTCACTTATTTTGCATGACTCAGTTATATATGTTTGTCTTTATTAAGTTTCCTTTAAACTAACTTACATACTTGACAGCTTAGGAAGAGCGGATACTCCAAGACAACACAACATAAGTATATTACATACATAAGGAGGAGGCTTCAGCTATATATGTTGACCGTTGTAAGTGATTGAATAAAAATATTTCAATTTAAAACTCAAGTAACATTTCCCATATTTCTGATTTCTCATAGAATACTTAAACTCGTCACGTTATACTTGAATCACAATTTCTTCGGAATTTGAGCAATATTCCACAATACTTATGAGTCCCCCGAGCCACGCAGTGCAGTCACCTCTCTTATCTCTTATCAGCTGATAAGTGCATCAAACAGCTGCGCTGATAACATGCATATGGACAAATAGACCAGCGTATTGCCAGACTAGTGTCTACTCAGATATTTATCATCAAGCCCTTCCTTAAAAGAGCTTGATGATAGAAAAAATGGTGTGTGTAAAGTCGGTTTACGGACGATAATTTTAAGTGATAACGGTGGGAGAGAGATAGATGCGTCACAAGCCGAGCGCTTACGCCGATCGTGCCTCTCTATCGCTTGTTCTGCGCTCTCGCTTGCACGGCCAGCCAGCGTTCATTGATTTACAAGAAAACACGGCAAAATATATGATAGGATTCACGTTATAAGAATAGTTTATGCAGTAAACATTAATATTCTACTGTTGCATATTTCACGTTCTACCAAAGGGCTTTCCTAAAAAAAATATAATATGTCCAATAGTTAGATTGTCAAATAATTTTGAGCTTGAATTTTATTTTATCAAAAACTATAGTCACAAAGATACAGCCCGTTAAATTTTCGTGTCACATCACATTTTGCTACACTTTTTAGCAAGTGCGTCATGAGCCCCCACTCATAAACTTTTGCCTGTTGACCCGGAGGTCGTGGGTTCGATTCCCACCGGAAGCATACTTTGATTAGTTGTTTCCAGTTTGGTTAGGATATTGCAGGCTTGAATCACCTGATTCGGAAGACACGTTAAGCCGGTGGTCCGTGCTCCCATCTGGTAGTCGTTAAAGGAACCACGTCAGAGGCCGAGAGGCGGTTCCGAAGAACTCTGACACCAGGGTGTGCATGGTCTATTGACCGTGACACCTACTCGAAATGATGACTCATAAACTTTTCGAGAAGTCTGATCACCGATGGTGTAGTGACTTTAGGTACTAACGGATGTAAAGAAACCCCAGGAGTGGTCCCCACTAGGATGAGTGACCGCTAGTGGCACGTTAAACCGATTGATGACAGTCGTTAAGCGATTTCAGATGCCTTAAGGCAGCTTGACAAATCTTACACCGTTGTTGGCCACTAATATAAACGAAAAACAAACAAACAAGAACTTTGACGCAATTTATCTTTATCATTTACTAGCTGTTGCCCCCGACTTCGTCCGCGGCAATTTCTGTTATTATGATTAATTAGTATAGATGAATATTTTTTCTCCGTTTTCAAAACCTTTTTTTATTGATGCTTCGCTTCTATTGGTCGCACCGTGATGTTCTATAGCCTCAAGGCTTCCTCAACAAATGGACTATCCAACACAAAAAAAATTCAATTTGAACCAGAAGTTCCTGAGATTAGCGCGTTCAATCAAATAAACAAACTCTTCAGCTTTATAATATTAGTATAGATTGTTTAATGGACAAAATTAAAAATACGTGTCCAATATTTTTTATCATCTAACTGGCGGAATAATAATATTATTTTAACCGAAGAATCAGCAATTCCTTGTACTAGTATTATTTAAAGGCTCCTTAAAACTGTTATATCGATAATACAAAATACCAAACACATCAAAAACTAGTAATAATATTGATAAAAATATAATCTTGTTTTGAAAACAAAAAAGACGTCAAAATGGAAAATTTGGCTACATTTATCATATTTTATGAGTTGATTAACATACTCATATGGCTTTATTTGACGTAAAAAATATGTATATGCTAAGATATAAGTATAATACGTCATTATGTAGAATAATCTAAATGTATTTAAGTATAATCATTGATATTTTTAAAATTATAATTCTTCCATGCTGGTCTGGGAGAAAAGAAAAAACGTAGAATGTGCCAGCTGCTTCTCTTCCCACGCAGAACCTAAAAACCAATCGTGGGAATGGGTAAAATCTGAGGAATCATGATAATAGGCGATGCGGCTAGCAACCCATCACTATTTTGATTCCGTTTGCCACCTAATGCCCAGCAACATGCTAAATGTGTCTTTCTGGTCATATAGACCTAAGCTCTATCTACCCCGCAAGGAAAACAGACGTGATACGATATGTACGTATGTATTTTTGAAATATTTTGTGTAGTAATTTGAAAAACATCGAGATTTTTAATTAATCGTAGTAGGTACATGACGTAGGATGTTAATGTTGAAAAACACTCAAAATTGTTCAGCTTTTGAGGAGTCCGATGTTCTAGTTGATCTGAGCATTATTAGCGCTTAATCACCTATGTTAAGCAACCCAAAGCGCGGTCCCCTCTGTGATGGGTGACCCTAAGTGCGGTTCAAATTGGAATTTTTTTTTCTTTTTAGATAGTCCATTTGTTGAGGAAGGCTTTAAGCTATAAAACATCACGCTGCGACCAATAGGAGCGCAGCATCAATAAAAATGTTTAGAAAAGGGGGAAAATTATTCATATAAACTTCATAATAACAGAAATTGCCGCGGACGAGGTCGCGGACAACAGCTAGTATATATATAAACACGCTTACCTATATCAAATTATTGTATTGTCCTTGAAAGGCCTACAAAAAATTTATTTTAAAGAAGTCGGTTACCAACAAACAAACAAGCAAATATACAAATAAAGCTAATAAAAAGCATTAAAAGGAACGCCTTACAATACAACTAAAATCAATACTTACAAATTACACTGGAAAACTGAACTAAACACAGACGGCTGGGTTCATATCTGCGTTTAGTTCCACCAAGCGCTAAGAGATGGCGCTAGCAGTCGCGCAAAGTGAAAATACGTGAACCAACCCGGCGTAGCAACAAGAAATCAATGTTTTAGAAATGAATGGCGGTAATCAGCCAGGCTCTTTGTAATACACCTTTTAGCGTTGCCTAAGCGTTCCCAACGCTTATTTAGAAATTGTGGATTGGATATAACTCTTTATGGCTCTGTTTTTTGTCTTGGTTGAGTTGTGTGACTTTAATAACTGTGTTCGCGATTTTTATTCTTTGTTGCCAAGTCGGGTTTTTCTCGATACATGCATATTATCACGTTTATTATTATACGCATACGGAGCTTAAGAGCGTTTACGTATGTGAAGCAACCCCGGGCGGTGGTCCTCCTAGGATGGGTGACCACAAGTATTAGACTGACTGAAGTATTAGATATTTCGAGCTCTTCCGTGCTTCGGAAGGCACGTTTAGCCGTTAGCCGGCTGTGATCACTACATGGCAGTTGTTAAGCTATGTCAGATGCCTTTAGGCAGACTGAAAAATCTGACATCAGTGTTGGCCACTTGACACGAAAAGCAAATCAAACGGGGTAGAAGTAGCCTAAGGCCACGAGATCCAAAGGCCACGTTTAGCATATAAGTGGGTGTGGAAAACGAAATCAAAATAGTGATGGTTTGGTTTAGAATACACGGATATACAGAATGAATACCCATGTAGGTATAAACAGAAGACCAGTATTTTAAAAGCTTTTATTTAGTCTCACTCTCATCTCACCTGTCCCGATGTTTGTCTGTAATCAAATCTTACAAATTAAATTTGATTCACTTCCCGGTTACCGATTGAGCTGAAATTTTGCATGCATATGTAAATCAGATGCCGATATCATATTATGGAACCGTTCCGCTGGTCTGATGATGGAGTCGGAAGGTGGCCATAGGAACTCTTAAACTAAACAACGTACACTAATCGTGTTTGGGCTCATTTGAATTGTCTTGGAAAACACTTTATAGTGTGGATTTTTTTATAAAGAAAGCTTGTAACAAAAATGTATTTTTTGAAAATAAACCTTTTTTAAACCGAAGGCATATAATGTAGGTAGATTACAAATTACCTAACCTAAATACAGTTTACTTATACAAGTTTTATCAAGTTTTTTTTTATCAAACTAAAAATTTTAAGCAACCCCCGTGACGAAAATTTATTTTTCTAAGCCGAACCGATTTTTACTAGAAATACTGCTTAAAAATAAAACTGGTCGTCTGTTAAGTCGGTTTCTGGGCGATAATTTTACGTGATAACGGTAGAAGAGAGATAGATGCGTCACAAGCCGAACGCTCAGGCCGATCGTGCTTCTCTATCGCTTCGCGCTCTCGCTTGTGGAAACACAAGGAACGTGACCCTTTTGTGCGTGCACCAGGCGTTTATCGATTTTTTAGACGTAATCACGTCAATAGTTGATAAAAAAAAACTTCCCGTAGGAATTCACCCAGCTGAAAAAAAACATTCTATCATTGTATAACTACTTACATAGGATATTTTTTTTGTTTTGTATATTAGCAATTCAACCAGAATATACACTATATTCTAGTAATTATCATAAACTAGCTTTCGCCCGCGGCTCCGCCCGAGTCAATATTGATCCCTGGGAACAGTATATAATAGTAATGTCCTTCTTATTACCCCAGATAACGTGTATGCAAATTTCATGATGATCGGTTCAGTAGTTACAACGTGAAAGCGTAACAAACAAACAAACTCACTTTCGCATTTATAATATTAGTTAGGATACCTTTATTATATTTAATTATCTACAACTGCCTAAAGTACCTATAATTTGCAACTTCAACGAAGATAATGCAAGTATTGTATAACTAACTATACCCATATTGCGTGTAGACTCACTGTTGAACCTAGCATAAAATTTTGCGGTTATATTTAGAAACTTGGCCCTACGAGTCGTAACGAAGCGATTTCTAACGCCCAAAAATAGAATAACTATTATTAAAAACGCACATATACCGAAATTTACCGATTTTATATCCATCACTAACGCGATAGTGATGGGTAACGCTCGATAATCGGTTGTCGATGTCGATTAGCTATCAAGTCACGCACTGTTTACATAGACTCAAGAATGATGTAGACCGGTTGTCTAACTGTAATCTACAAAAAGAATTAGAAATTGATAATTTTCTATTTTATGCCAAGAAGTGTGTTTATATTATTTTAATGGTAATTCAAATCAATATTTATTTCATTGTAAAACACCTAAAATAGCTAAATTTTAAAATAAATTCAGTGTATTAAATTCTTCCTAATTCTGATAAAAAGACACATTTGAGTGTTAAAACTATTTTTTTATGATAGTTTCTGATCACTGTGTTCAAACGACCTAAACACATAGGTCTGCTATCCAACAATCAAAATTGGACCAATCACACTTGTGAATTAAACAGAGATTCCATGTATTTATAGTTTCATTTTAGGAATAATACGGGAGAATAAAAAAAAAATACGCCATTGTTAAGCGTTTTCGAAGTCTGTGGCTGCGTAACGCGGCTCTGTGGTTAGAAAGTCAGTCCGATATGAAATTAGCTCTTGCACAAATCGGGCGGCATAACGTCCAAAATCCAATTTGGAATGATATAAGTTTGATTACAGTACGCCAAATTGGTTTTGGATGTATATCGTATGTGTAAAACGGAATTAGTGATTTACTCTGTGCTATTTAAGTCTTCATATATTTGTATGTGGACATTTTACTAAGAAATAAATTTAAATTGGGTACATGTCACTCATCTTAACATTAATTTAATGTTGTCAAACGATTCTAAAAATATTTTTTTGCAATTATACTATTTTAAATTTATTAAATGTTGTATAGGTAATTACGATTATACAAGAATTGTATTGTATGCTTTATTATTATGTTACTTTGTATTAAAATTATAAATTTTAAAGTTTATGAACATGTTATTAATGAATGTACGTATGTTTGTTGCTTCTATAAGCAAAAATTGCTCCACTGATTCGATGAAACTTGTGAATTTTATATCTGATACATCAGAATAGTACATAAGCTATTAACGTATGTTAAACGCAAAAATCTGGAGAATATATTAACAAAGTGTAAAATTTGATAATGTGACGTAACAGCATTGCCATTCAACTCGACAATGCTGCCAGGACATGATGCCCAGGGGTAAGCACCTGGAGGGTAATTATGTTTTCTTTTTTTACTATTTAAGAAGAAATGAACTAAATTAATAAAATAGTAATCTACATTTTAGCGACTAGATAATAAAGGTCATAATTCACATGGACAAAGACGCAGAAAAACTTCTAATATTTTATAAAAAAAAATAGATAAATTATAAAAAAATATGATACAAACGATAATACATTTAATGTATTATATAAACGTAATGGAGTACCTACAAATATTATTATTCCGTACTCGTAAAATGAGTCTGTTTGTTTTCCACCAAGATGTCTGAGTGTTATCTATACATATAATAAAACAGTAAAATTATTTTGTCTGTACATTTCGAATTTTTGACTGAAATGGATAGAGGGACACTTAAAAAGAATAATAGAAAGCAAAAAAAATTTTTTGGAATTTCTTGTCTGTCTGTCTGTCTGTCTGTCTGTCTGTCTGTCTGTCTGTCTGTATGTATGATCACGATTATCTCCAAAAATACTGAACCGATTTACTTCAAACTTTCACAAATTGCTTTGTTTTAACTCAGTTTAACATTTAAAGTTTGTTTCATCAAAATCGGTTCATTAAAAAAAAAGTTATCGTCATTTGAATGAACTCAAGACATGAGTTTGCCTGCAAACATATAGCAAAAATAAAATAAAATAATAAGTGACATAAGAAAATTAAAATCCAAAGTCAATTCATCATCATTATACGACAGCATCCATACTATCCATAGTAATCCATACTAAAAAAAATGGAGAAGCTGACTGACTGACTGACTGACATATCAACGCAGGGCCTAAACTATAAGGGTTAGGAACATGAAATTTTGCACAGGGGTTCCTTTTATAACGTAAGGAAGCACTAAGAAAGGATTTTTGGAAATTCATCTCCTTAGGGGGAAAAACGGGTTGCAAAGTTAGTAGGAAACTTTGTTGTTTTTGAAGTTATTCGAATGAAATTCAGCATGAAGGTTCTTTACTGAAAGGTATGAAACACAAGTAAAATATTTTACTCAAAAATCATCCCTTAAGGGGGTAAAATAGGGGTGCAAATGAAGCATGAAACTTTGCCATTTTTGAAGTTAGTCGAATGAAATTCAGCATGAAGGTTCTTTACTAAAAGGCATGAAACACGAGTAAAATATTTTTCTCAAAAATCATCCCTTAAGGGGTTAATATAACGGGGATGCAAAGTTAGTATGAAACTTTCCGTTTTTGAAGTTATTCAATTGAAATTCAATATTAAGGTGTTTCATTGAAAGTCATAAACTAATGTATTCCGGGTAATTCTACTGTTCCTGAGAAATCGACACTTACGCGAGAAATCGGCAAACCTGACTTATATATCAACGCACAGCCGAAACTACTGTGCGCAGAAACTTGAAATTTGACACAGGGATTCTTTTTATGATGTAAATGAGCACTAAGAAAGGATTTTTAGAAAATCAAAGGGGTTGAAGTTTTATGGAATTTTCTCATTTCTGGACTTAGAAGTTTGAAAGTAGGTACGCAAGATATCAATTAAAATTAAAAAAGATCTGTTTAGGTGAACCAGACAACATTCTCCCTTGAAGGGGTAAATAGGGGGTAAAGTTTGTATGGAATTTTTCCATTTCTAGACTTAGAGGTATGAAAATAAGTATATACTTTCTAGGTTACAATTAAAAAAGATCTGTATAGGTGAAATTTCCCCCTTAAGGCATAAAGGGGGGGGGGGGGGATTGTATGGAAATTTACTCATTTCTGGACATAGAAGTATAAAAATAAATATATATGTTTATATTACAATTAAAAAGATCTGTGTAGTTAAAATAGTCGAAATTTCCCCTTGAAGGGGTAGAATAGGTGGGGTAAAGTTTGTATGGATTTTTTTTATTTACTTAGAAATATGACAATATGAAGTTCTCCATTACAATAAAAAAATATCTGTGTAGGTGAAATGGGCAAAATCCCCTCCTTAAGGGCTAAAGATCTATGCAGGTGAAATGTATTAAATTCCCCCTTAAGGGGAAAAAGCAAAGGGGCAGGGGTTTGTATGGAATTTTTATCATTTCTACTGTTCCCAAGGGAACGACTTTATCGCGGGTGGAGCCGCGGGCAACAGCTAGTCATAAATATATATCAGCTGTCATGCCGTCCGTGCTCATGCACGATATTAATCAGGCGAGCGAAGCATCAATTATCAATAGATGAATATCTATACTAATAAAAAAACTAATTAATCGTAATAACAGAAATTGCCGCGGACGAAGTCGCGGGCAACAGCTAGTATAGTATGTGCAGGTCTGTCTCATTCCCCGTGTAGGTATCGACATTCCTACGTGCAGCGACACCTTCAAAGGTGAAAACCGAACAAATCCGGTAGGAACGAAGAGCGTTTGACCATATGTGTTCACCGACTTCAACGAATTCTGAATCGTATGTTCAGAGCTATAAGTATAAAATTGGCTTGCTGTAGGTATCTAAACTTAAAGGCGAAGCGTTATGACTTGCGCTAAATTACACCGTATCGCTAACTAAATTGAGTTGATATTTCTTTGCAGAGCGCGAATTCTGTACGTAATAAATAAATAAATATATACGGACAAATCACACAGATTGAGCTAGCCCCAAAGTAAGTTCGAGACTTGTGTTATGGGATACTAACTCAACGATACTATATTTTACAACAAAAACATTATATAGATACACATCCAAGACCCGGGCCAATCTGAAAAAGATCATCTTGACATGGCCGGGGATCGAACCCGGGCACTCTCGTGTCGCAGGCCGGCGTGTTGACCGCTGCGCCACGGAGCCAGCCAAAAAGTAAGTACTACTACTTATTCTGTGGTATAAGTCTTGTTCGTATATCATAATACAGTTTGGGTTGTGGCTCGGTAATCTAGGAGTAGACTTATAACCGAAAGTACTCAGCTTCGATTCCTGCCTCACCTGACCTCATTCTGACGTGATAACGTCTTATAAAACGATGAACGCCGGCTGCACGCACGAAAAAGTGTCATGTTCCATGTGCAAGCGAGAGCGGATTAAGCAATAGAGAGAGAGATCGGCCTAAGTGTTCGGCTTGTGACGCATCTATCTCCCTTCCACCGTTATCACGTAAAATTATCGTCCGTAAACCGGATTAAACCGGCTCAGTATTATGTCTGTGAAATGGCGAAGGCGATGGAAATCCAATCCAATTTTTTCATCAACAATGGGTGTTTCTTTCCATTCAATGACAATGGAATAAAATTGAGTTAGAGTTGTCTTGTCATATTAAGTGTAGTAATGATTTATTACTCTTGTGCTGCTTATAATACCTATTTCAAGCTCTATTTTTTTATAAGAGTAGGTACATACATACATACGATAAATTAAGCCATTTTCTTAATTGCGTATCTGTATTTTTTATGTATTTTTTTATTTTGTATATGCTGGTATTTCTGACACAATGTATATTGTTTTATGGAATAAATGAATTGAATACTATTACGTCTTTTTTTCTTGCGAGGTAGACAGAGCCCAGGTTTGTAAGACCTTAAAGCCACGATAGTAGTATCTGTATGAATATAGGGTTTTCGGAAGAAAATTAATTATTCAATGTACTTATCTTATTTCAATAGACTTGTTAATATTATATTTTTGTCATCTTGCGATAGTGTAAAATATACTGTTATATAATGTATATTTTTTTTAAATTTATTTTTGTTATTCAAACCAAACGAATATTTAAAAAAATCTCATCCAATAAACTTCGCAGTATACATATGGTTACTATTATCATAATTCTGCCATTTATTTTTGTGAGGTAGGTCGTAAAAACGCAATTATAACTATTTTTTCTACTGTATCTAATAAATATACATTAGTTGAACAAAACAAGCCAGTTCATTGGAGGATGGAAGCAAAATAAAATGAGTATAGAATTGATAAACTCAATTATATCTTCTGAATATATATAACTCAAAAGTGACTGACAACGCACAGCCCAAACCACTGGGCGGATAGGGGTGAAATTTGGCATACAGGTAGATGTTATGACGTAGGCATCCGCTAAGAAAGAAATTTGATCAATTCTACCCCCAAGGGGATAAAATAAGGGAAGAAAGTTTGTATGAAACTTTGTCAATTTTAAACTACTAAGCTACTTACTACTTTTAAGCTACTATACTTCTTAACGCGAGAGAAGCCGCGGGCAAAAGCTAGTTATGCACATTTTTTTAAATAGTAGAGAGAAATAAATTTTCATGTTGTATTCTTCGGCAGGTACGCCTTCAATAGCGGCTGTCATCATAAGATGGCGGTCGTCAAGCTATGTCGGATGTCTTAAGGCAGCTTAAAAAATCTGACACCTATTTTGGCCACATATCACTCAAAAAGCATAGTATTCTGGCAACATAGGGAAGCAAAACTAATTTATCACACTAAAATTATTTTTGAGTTCCTATAGGAAAAGTTGTTCATATCGTAGGGCTGAATCACACCTTTAAACGAAAATTCACCATGTCAATGTCATTAATTACATTTACTAACTTACTATCGGTATGACAAGAGATCATGAGTTTGAATATAACATATATTTAAATCGGATGTGAATATAAATATATCGTTTTTCCAAGTAAAAGGCGACTGAAAAGGGACCAAGAACTCTGTAGCATCTCCGATTAGGATGCATGCAACTCGCTCGCTTAGATAAAAAAGATAGCAAGTTAAAGGTTGCTAAAGAAAATAAAGCTTAGCTGAAAACTTATAGGCACCTTACATTTTTGTGTAGACCCGTAATGCCATCAGCACTAATATATTGTCAGTATTATATTGGCGAGCTCCCTGGTGCAGTAGCCATCACGCCAGCCTGCAACACGAGGGTGCCCGGGTATGATCCCCGGTCAGGTCATGATGGAAAACGATCTTTTTCAGATTGACCTGGGTCTTGGATGTTTACCTATCTATATAAGTATCTAATATAAAATACAGTATCGATGAGTTAGTATCCTACGACGCAAGTTTATAACTTACTGTGGGGCCAACTCAATTTGTGTGATGTTTCTATATATTTATTTATTACTAGCTGTTGCCCGCGACTTCGTTCGCGGCAAATTCTGTTATTATGATTAATAAGTAATTTTCTCGCGTTTTCTAAACATTTTTTATTGATGCTTCGCTCCTATTGGTCGCAGCTTGATGTTTTATTTTTGCCTTCCTGAATAAATGGACTATTCAACACAAAAATAATTTTTCAATTTGAACCAGTAGTTCCTAAGATTAGCGCGTTCAAACATAGAAACATATTATTTAGCTTTGTAATATTAGTATAGAAGTATAGATAAAGAATGACCTACCCACATGGATATTCTTTTGTACTGTTAATATTGTATGCTGGGGTGCACCAATCTCGAGAGCCATCTGACCGGTTCTGAAGCAACCAGTTGTCCAAACCGGTATACATTTATGTCTATTACTACCTCTCGACTTGTTTTCAGCTAGCTCAACCTGATGGTAATATATGCTAATGTATTTCTGTTTTTTCTTTGTTTTTGTTTCGATGTGTCATACTTCAGTTCTTTATATAGAAACGTGTTTATTGTAATGAGGCGTGTTCGCTGTTGTGTGGTGTACAAAGGAAGGGAAAGGATTTGAAGCATTGAAACAATCACTTCCATTATTGAAACTATGTATTCATTTTTTTTTCAATAATTTCTACATTTTCTTTTTAATTTCTATCAAATAAATATCAATTATAAACAATTGATACATTAATTATTATTGTTAATTTTGTAAATTTTGACATTTTTATGTTAGAAGTAAAATGTTTTTGTAGCATTTTAAAATCTTTTCTGATGAAAGTGAACTCTAGTACTATGATATTGTGCGTTAAAACACTGGACCCTACAGACATTTAGATTTCGTTTAAAACTGTTAGTCTATTGATTTACATTAAGGTAGTAATACACTGGATAAAGAAAATGCATTGATCGCAACATGACTCGTCAATATATGTACTGTTAGTACAAGTCTCTGATCACCCACTGGACTACATAGTACGCAGCTTTGCGCAGCGATAGAAAACAATATTACAAAAATTACACATTTATATTAACTTAAATAACTTAATACTTTTTATAACTATATCATAATATATCCTGAGATCGTTTTCTGCTCTGAGGCGGCGAGGCGCGAGTCCTCGCCCCCTCTTAACTTATTGCCACCGTCTCTCACGGCATAAGATACATCTCTCATTCAAGTTATTACATTCATAAAGTATATTTTTTTCATTTTTATTTTTACACTTGTAAACGTAATATCACAAACAAATGTACAGATTAGTACAATTAAAAACATACACATATCTCTGGCCTTCAGAGGCCGCCTCTAATAAATACAATTACAATACATGAAAATACAATTCTACAACTTCACAATAGAATCGAACTCGAAACAAAAAATAATACCTAAGACTAAATCGTTCAGGGTATCAGTATCACACGCGCAGCGGCCACTGAGATCAAGGGATACGCACCGGCGCCGCCACGCCACTCACGCATCAACCAGCACGACACAATCATTAAAATATCCAATAATAAAATACAAACAATGATTAACATAAGTACAGGCGGCGCGGGGAGGCGGGCGTAACGGTGGGCAGAGGGGAGTAAAGGGTAAGAGGAGAGGGATCGAGATCGACGCTCGCCGCCGCGCGCCGTCGCACGCGCCACGCGTCGCGACGCCGACTTTTAGGGACAGACATCGACACTTTATCGATATAAAGCGCGTGTCACGTCACTATCCGTCGGCCACGCGCCGCTTGCCGCAAACTAAACCCGCGCATCTCGCGCGCTTACTCTATAACTAATCATTTTATATCACGCTGTGCTTTTTATCTTATTAAAAATATATAATAATTAATATATATAATAATATTGATATTTTTAAAATAACGATACGTAGATCGAGGAGGGCAGTCAGTCGGCTCGCTCGTCACGCGCTTGTATCACAGGCGGTTCACTCGGCCTGGCCACGGAACAATTTTTTCTTTTCTATCGTAAACTGGGGGCTGATTATGATGGTGCCGCTCCGCGTCAAGTTTCTGGAAAGATAAGCGCTCGTTAATAATCATGAACAAATGACAATAATGGCTTTTACTTTCGTTAATGGGAGATAATGCAATTGAACTAATTATAACTTATGACTGATTGATTTAAATGATTAAAAGAATCGTATTAGAAAAATATTACTCTGATCTTACTATTATTAAAAATAAAAAGGTGGAGGTTGATAAAGAAACTCACTTTAAGAATTGCGGCAACAGGCTAGTCCAGTTTGTGGCATCGTGTTCCAGATGTAAATGGATTTCGTGCGTGGTGAGCGTGTTGGGGTCTATTTTGAAGGCCGCTAGTCTCCTCCCCGCGACGTCGATGATCACCGCCGTCCCCCTCGATCCGCAAGGCTCGCCCTCTGCCAAAGCTAGTGTTTGCCGCGACGCTCTAGCCAGTAACTCTGCTGGCACGAGCACCTCGGCCGTGGCTAATTCGCTGGCTCCTTTGGCGGCTCGAAGTTCTCTCTCCAGCCTCTGAGCCAGCGCCGCTTCCGTCGGAACCGGCACTGGCGCTTCCCGCCACGTCGGACCATTCCATGCTATAACAATAGAAAATAAAGTTTAAAATTTCGAACGGAAATTTGAAAATCGAACACTGAAAAGTCACCTTTAACTTTTTTTATTAGATCTAAAAATTCAAATACCAAATTACGTTTTTACTTTTTTATCGAAAGCTTAAAATTCGAAGATAACATAGAATAAACTAGATGGGTGGTCATATAATCACACTAACTTATTAAACAATATCTTATTGAAGTGTATCGGGTCTGAGTCAAGGGAGCGCATCGCCGCGGAACAGCTGACGTGTCAGCTGGTGGTGACGTCCCGAGGCTGCAGACCCGCTGTCACTCCGAGAAAAATGATTTCCACTGCGCGCGCCGCATGGCAACACCGGCCGGTTAGAAAGCACTTCCCTCTCCACACGAATAGAAAGTCTCCACTCACCTTTTTCACTATTGAATCCGACGTTAAACTGGTTGGTGACCGGCAGGATCTCCATGTTTTCCAAATCTTTGCTTATATTGTACACTTTTGATACGAAAAATTAAAGCGTTCCGGTCCGGAACTTAAATTCTAGAAAAATATCACAAGTCTCTTTTGTACTGCGAATTCGCACTGAACAACCGGCTTCACGACCGGCGACTAGTAATCGTGAAGAGATCGATGGGAAATTGAAAATGTCCGAAGGTATCACGACCGCATCAGATCTGATCTCGTAACCTCAGGGCTTCGTCACTCGCCCTCGGCTCACTATTCGACCCACCCGACCCTTGTCGCTTTCTGTGACGGACTGGCGATTCGGGGAAGAGCGGAGCGTTATATAGAGGGCCGCGGGCGGGGTGGTGCGGGGTCGCTCCGCGGGCGATCGCGGGGGCCCCGCGCGCCAGTTGCCTCCCGGCGCCCTGCTCGCTGGTCGTCTCCACGCCGGTCTGTGCCGGCTTCTGGCCGCAAGCCGGCCGGCTTCTTTGTTCGACTTCCTAGGTTCCACCGGTGGTACCTAAGTATCCAAAACATTTGAAAAACTATAGAATCAGTGAATTATAGCGAATAAAGTCAGTGAATCGATTAAAGACAATCAAGGACTCTCAAATAGAGATATTTTCTTTGTCTGGCGCGGTGTTTATCGACGTTCGTTGTTGGCCCCCGGCCGCTTCCTTTGTTTCGATTAGGTCGTTATGTTAGTTTAGTAGTTTATGAGAGGATGTTTAACTTATTGTAAATGAAACAGTAGCAGAGAATTATTTTTCATGATGAGTTATCAAAAGTTATAAAATTTAGTTTACTAATCTCTGTCGCTGTTTTGTCAATTGTTCTGGGACTTGGATGATATCTCAGTCTCGTGAATTTTCACTTAGAATTTACATCTTCGTGTTTTGATTAAAACTTACTTATTCAATTTCAATAAATCAATCGTGTACAATTCGAAATAAGAAAATCAATACATGAGTGTGATCAAAATGTTGCAATTGCAATCTTATCAGGATTTTATCAATATGTTTTTTTTTATTAATATCAGGCGACGATATGACTAGCCGGTTAGGTAAGTAGGTAAGTTACGATATGTATTCATGATAAATCCAAGGATGTTGATAAATTTAAATACTGATATGCAGATGTCTGGAACATAAGTGTCATTAAAATGTTAATAATAAATGTACTTAGGCAAAACTTGTTGAGTTAAATCAGGCAACACCATTATTATAATTACTAGTATTTATCGAAGAAAGTGACGTAATTTTCTAGAGAAACTGGTCACTTGGTGGAACTCGCTAGAAAATGTTAATAATTCTGTCTTAGAGAAAACAATAGGGCAGGTATCCGATCGGTCGAGTTGGGATCCTAAGATTTTTTGTGATCACAAAAGCATTACTAATGTTCAAAGGTGGAATATTCTAGAAAGGAATTAATTTTATAGAGATAAGCGAATATTTTATTAAAATGGTTGTTGACGAATAACTATATGCCTTAACTTGTAGGTACCTATAATAGCCCTATCTACATATCAATCATTTAGAGCGTTTGAAAATCATTTTATTAAAAATAAAATAAGTAATTTTTTTTTTTGAATTTGTTTTGATTAAAAAGATACTACTCCTTTATATGTATGACAAATACAAAGGTTGCTGCCATATTTTTGTTCAATTTATTTCTAAATATAATTAAAAAAAAATAAGTGTGTATATACAAGTGCGGCGATACAAAACATCCAAAGGTTGAAATTAATGAATGTGTACAAGTGTTTATTCACCTAGCAGAATGTTTAAAATTCCAAAAATACCCAATAAAGCTGAACTAATCGGCAAAGGCAAACAACTCGATACCTATTCAATCCAGCCGACGAATTGCATCACCCGATAGAAAACTTGGCAGCTCTCTGCAATAACAACCATTTCCTACTTTCCACTCTTACTATTCCTTATAGCGACTAGAATTTTGGCGATTTTCCATGAAATAAATTTAGATATGACAGGCCTCTTCAGTTTTGTGAATATATTTTTATTTGAGGTGGAAAATTGTTCAAAAGCTATCGAAAAAGATTTAAAGTACCTAATGGTAATAGACTACTTATTTCTTTTTATAGATAAAGAGTTATATATAGCTTTATATAGGGTAAGATTTACAAAGTTTGAAACTTCTAAAATAGAATTAAAAGCACATGTCTATATTTTATCAAAGTGTGGCTCATTTTGGGTTTTTTTATTTATTTTACATTCACCATTAAAACAAGTTGATCATTATCATGCATTAGTACCTATAACTTAATTTTCCTTCCAGAATCATCAATAATTTTTTCAATTAATAAATTTTAGATTTCTATTGATTTTAAAATGAGTTGTATTTTACAAACAAAATCCTTTTTACTGATCCTCTTCATCAGAATGTTTTCTCTATTACGTTCTCAGCTGTGATGTGTCCCGGGGTCCGCTTTTATAACAGCATTCATGATTTGGTGAAAGATTTTCGGCCACCTACCTGCCTCAAGCCAATTCTCCTTGGGTAGGACCAGAACCGCAAACTTGTAAAAAAAGGTTAAAAGTATTTACCCGAACCGGGAATCAAATCCGATGCTCCTCGTGTTGCAAATTGTCGTGTAAACTTTTCTAGTTCACTGTTTATAACTATTATAGTTAGAATAAAGGTACAGTACATTTACAACCATTATCAGTAATCTAACCCTAACGAATACAAGTTCAACAAACCATCGATTATTAAAAAAAACTCGCAATGATTACCACCAACCAGTTTCGTACCTTTCTAATCACCAGAACAATATCATAATTTACATGGCAACATCTCGCAACCGCAAGCCACAAAAACAATTGGACAAAAAGAGAAAGAAAAAAGCGGTTGCTACGCCGCGCCGGCCGGCACTTCGGCCTTGGAGAGCCGTGAGTCACGCCGGCTCGAATCGAGCTACACGTCGATATTCCGATTATTCGAACATTTAATGTCTTTTTAACTGCTAGAAAAGATTGCAAAATGTTGGTGTAGGCTTTGGAAAACTGGTTGCCTACTAGTTTTATGTTAACGGTGTACGAAGCGTAATCAACTCTGATAATCGCCGTATCATAAAATTATAGCATTGTTTTTGTGCTAAATTACATGAAAAAGACGATGATATTGCAATGTTCATTTTAGAACTAATATGTCGAGGATGGATTAATATTTTATCCTAATAATAATAAGTATTTCTCGGAACGAGTCTACTAATGTTTTTTCGTGACGTTTTAATCATAATTACTGCACAATACATACCTAATTCTTTCTTTTAAATTTATTCCAAGTAATAAAACAAAAATCCTAGTCTTTCAATAGTTTTAGATAATAAAGATCTAGCACGAAGTTATATCCTTGAATCTCGCTGCATAAAGATAAATCGTAGGAAATAAGCTGTAACGATGTACGTGATAGCACAGTCATTCGTTTTCTTTATGATATAACAGCCACGCATTTATCATCTATGTGTTCAAGCTTATCTCCCCGCGTGGAATGACTCAATTTATTTTATATAATTGGAAGATTTGTATCTCTTAAATTATTATACATTTAGCAACTTTCTCTACTTCTGCTTTGCTATAAATAAGCGGACTGGTTTTTATTTCTACAAATTGTAGACTTTTTTTTCAGTTTTTAATTACTGTTTAATTTTTATAATTTAGCATATGGTTGACTTTCGATAACGAATAGCAATACGTTTTTTTTTTTACTTATTTTAATAAGTATACAATTGGTAACATGCAAATAAGCATCTCATTGAGATAAGCGGTGAGACCTAACAAACATTGTATATGTAAAAAGTCGCAATAGAATCTACAGGTATAAAAAAACTGTGTGAAGATAAAAAGACATTTAAAAAAAAATTGTAATTTCTTCATTTTCTGTGTAAATTATCCAAGAACGATGAAACATATGTTAAACTTATCATTGGATTTATAGAGTATTCTATTCTTTAATATTTCTTACTAGAAATTAAAAATGACAACCTTCTAGATAACAAAGATTTTATTGGTATTGTAAATCCTTTGTTCCCTCACTGAAGACAGATTACGCATAAATTATTACAACACGATTCCGGAAAGCTATAAGTATTATTATTAGGTACCTACATTAACTGTAGAAACCTATTATAACTTCTAAAGACAGATTTCTTATTCATTTTATTTTTATAACAGAATGAAAAACCGTGTTAAAGAAAAAGCTAAATCGTCCGATCCATAAATCCCTTTGTGTCCGTATCGTCCCTTCCCAACCACAAAAAAGTTAAACTGAGTTAGCAACAAACAATTTGGAACCCAAACTTATCGCGTATCTACCGGCTTCGGCATGTCCCAACCTGTCCCGAAACTTGTTGCCAACTGCCACTAACGTTATCCAGAAACTTTAACATAAAATGCTCAAATTCGAATAATTTCCATATACAAATTTATCTAGATCCTATTCTACAAAAGCATATTTCTCAACTTGAGATTTGAAACAACATTCTTAATTAACCATTCCATAATGCATTAGATGGCCTCACTGTATCACTATTTTTATCTTTATAGCAAATGTTTTGTGTTAAGCTGTAACACGATCACATTTAGAAGTTTCAACTTTACTCTTTAAGTGGCTGAGTGTTAGTTTCTTCTTTATTTAGCCGTGTAGCCTCATTTGTATGATGGCTGTTGTTCTGTTCAGTATTCTAAAGTCGTATAAACGCTGTGCCAAGTTTAGGTAACAATTCATTAGCAATTTTAAAGTGGTTTTGTTTATGTCGAGTTTCTTAGTTTGGTTAACACGTGTGTGTATTGTGTTCTATTACAATGTCTGTTTATGTTAGCTCCTTAAACGAAACTGTATTAAGGCTTATAAAGCTTTGTATTTGGTTTGTGAGCGTTCAAATTCTCTTGGCAACAGCATAATTCGCTTTCTCTTCGATAGACAATAATAGATCAGTATAAATAGTTTTAAACATTATTTCTCCATGCATATCATGTATTTTTAATGTGAATGTATTATCATAAATTTTAAATGTATTTTTTGTAACATGTTTCATTGTGGTACAAAAATAAAATGTTTCTTAAAATATTTTTCTTTCATTTCGAATAAATGTCTTTATATACGTTAATATGAATATGTATACAGATAATGCCTTCAATATGGGTTATCACGAGTTAAATGAATTATCTGCTTCACTCATATCGCAAGTCGTTAAGTTATACCCTGACATACTATTTGACAATTTAGATAGTGCAATGATTATTTGAATTTAGATAACTGAAGACATGTTTGTCTTTATGTAAAATGGCGACCAATTTGAGATTAATGAGTAAAGCAATTAAATTTACATCTGGCAGTAAAATTATGACTTGATTTGGCCTACTTAGTATAACGTTAGAACAAAGACACTCATTTTACAAATTAATGTTTGGGTTCGACTCCCAATTACTTTACTGCTTGCTTCGTTGAATTTACTCAAATTGGGTATACAAAATGTTAGGGTTAAACACCATTGTCCTTTTAACTACCATTTAAAGCCGTCAAAATGAACAACTCTTCTTATGAGAACAATGTTGGAAACTAAAAAAATCTACATTTTCTGTAGTTCGATCATTTTTCTTTGCAAAGTCGAGATAAGAGATATACAGAACCGGTTTCAAAACGTGCAGTTGACGAAACAAAGAGCAATATAAACGCAACAGAAGCGGTGTATTGCTACAGTTAGATGGGTAAAATAGGACATATAACAAAATATTTGAATATAGGTAGGCAGACGATGAACGATATGGAACCAATGTACGTCGAAATATGGGAAAAAACTTAGGATTTTCTATAAAAGTTCGGTCAGCCGATTGGTCAATTTGTATTCTTAACTAGCTTTCGCTCGCGGCTCCGCCTGTATCAATGTCGATCTATGAAATTTACCCTATGTCCTTCTACGTATCCCAGGTAACATGTATGCAAAATTTATGATTATTAGATCTAGTAAAGTCGTGAAAGTGTAAGAAACAAAAAAAAAACTCACTTTCGCATTTATAATATTAGTTAAGATATGATATTTACTCTGTGAATTTAATGGAAGGATTACATATCTGAATTAGATGTAATTGCAAAAAATATTCCAGGTTTTAGTAAGTATGTTGACAAAAGTAATTTAATCGAGAAGAGCCTAGCTCTTAAATATGACATAGAAAGTAGGGTAAATGGAGCAGACCTCGGGCTACATAAAAGCTGAGTACGATCCGGGATCCAGAGAGTTCAGAGGGTAAGGATCGTGTAAGTATAGTAAGTATAAGTAAGATACATTAATGACAGCCTCCGTGGTCCAGTGGTTAAGGCGTTTGCCTGTTGACCCGGCGGTCGTGGGTTCGATTCCCACCGGAAGCATACTATGTTTAGTTGTTTCCAGTCTGGTTAGGACATTGCAGGCTTGAATCACCTGATTGTCTGATAATAAAGATGATTCCGTGCTTCGGAAGGCACGTTAAGCCGGTGGTCCCGGCTGCCATCTGGTAGTCGTTAAAGGAACCACTTCAGAGGCCGAGAGGCGGTTCCGAAGAACTCTGACACCAGGGTGTGCAGGGTCGATTGACCGTGACACCTACTCGAAATGATGATGATGACATTAATAACGTTAATAAACACATAATCTTTTAATACTGTAGTTAATGGAATCACTGGTGTTAGATTTGTCAGGTAAATGCTATTCGCCTATTGACACGATTGCTTATATTTTCAACCAACACCAAAAAAGAAGTTGGTCATATTCGTCGGAATCTTTTTTTTCTTAAGTAACCTTTAAACTCCGTCATATTTTATGAACCGAAAATCTCATTTTTATTTGGAAGGGTATATTTTCGAAATCGATTTATTAGTTTAGTCGAAGTCAGTTTTATCTGAAAGATTAACAATTATTGCCAATTCAGAAAAAGAAACTTTATGAAGTGAAAACAAATATTCTTAATCTAAGTGATATCTAGAGCAAAGTGAATCAATGATACTTAAATATAACCAGACCTAAAATAACTTAGCGAAGCGATATAGAAATCAATAAAACAGCGTAGCAACGCCTGCCCTTTTCGCCGTGCGTAGGGTAAACTCAGTGGGGCTAAGCGACTGACTGATTCTAAAAATATCAATCGATTCCAATACATGTTTATTGAAACCTAGGTACTTATTATCTTCGTAAGCCGTAACAGATAAAAAGGCAACAACATCTGTCCATTGTGCTCTCTTTAGAGTAAAACGCAGTGGGGTGCTGTGAACGACTGATTATAGTCATAACTATTGATTGTGAAGTAAAACAAGTTACGGCTGTCGTATTCATATAAATCATTTACTAGCTGTTGCCCGCGACTTCGTCCGCGGCAATTTCTGTTATTATGATTTATTAGTATAGATGAAAAAAATTTCCCCGATTTCAAATCATTTTTTATTGATGCTTCGTTCTTATTGGTCGCAGCGTGATGTAAGTAGAAGTAGTAGTTAGTTAGTTAGTAGAGGGAGACCAAGGAAATGTTGGATGGAGTGTGTAAAGGAAGATATCTGTAGAAAGGGAGTGACGGACGAGTTGACTGGAGATAGACAGAAATAGAAAAAGCTTACATGTTGTGCCGATCCCACATAAATAGCGGGATAAGGTAGAGGAAGAAGTTCCTGAGATTAGCGCATTCAAACAAACAAACTCTTCAGCTTTATAATATTAGTATAGATTTTCATGATCTCAGTACTAAGAAGTCCACTGCTGGACATTGGATTTCCATCTCTGGTGATTTTTGCAGACTCACTACGCTCGGCAGGCAAGTTGGTAAGTTTGTTAGGCTTGTCTCGGTTCTGATGCGGGACGTGTAGAAGTTTATTGGGCTGGGGAAAAGGTTTGGTATTTGGGATACTACTTGTTCGGACGGATTGGGGATGAGACAGAAGCAGATCGGGAGGCTGGTGACAGCCCTGACCATCATATTTATATGCCTAAGTACCTTTTTAGGGTTGTTCCGTACCTAAAGGGTAAAAACGGGACCCTATTAATATCGCTCCGCTGTCCAACTGTCGGTCTGTCCGTCTGTCACCAGGCTGTATCTCATGAACCGTAATAGTTAGAGAGTTGAAATTTTTACAGATGATGTATTTCTGATGCCGCTATGACAAAAAATACTAAAAAATAGAATATAATTCATATTTAAGGGGGCTCCCATACAACAAACGTGATTTTTTTGCTTGTTTTTGCTCGATATTGATAACGGCAACAGGTAGACGCTTGAAATATACACAGAATATTAAGTTATATATTCACTTTATTAATAAATATTTAAATAAAAATAAAATTAATATTTAAGATACAACAGATATGATTTTTTGCTATTTTTATAGATAACGGTACGGAACCCTACGGGCGCGAGTCCGACTCGCACTTGGCCGGTTTTTTTATTATATCTCCAAAGCCGTTGAGTAGTTTAAAAGGATCTACGCGAACAGACAGCAGAAGCTACTTCATTGTATACCCTGTAAAGAAATAAAACCCTTGGTAGTTAGACCCGGATGGGTGCTGTGTACGGCTGATTGTAAAAACCGGAGGATGAAGGGTTCCGTTCCGTTATCTATAAAAACGGCAAAAATATCATGTCTGTTGTATGCCTCCTTTACAATTTCCAATTTAGGAACTATATCAACATTTCTACAGTTTTAACAATAGCTACAATATACCTACCTATGTAACTTCTTGCAGTAGGTACTTTTTGTCTTCGGAAATAAGTTGATACATATTTTTTTACACTATGGTATAGACAATTCACGCTGTACAATGATCTACTATACCCATTGCGTCCTAGGTTTTATTTCGCAATATATGGATTATGCTCTTATTGAGAACTTCTCTTCACTTCCAGTTACATAAACCTTTTCTCAATAAAGTTGCATTGAAGGAGTAGTAATGTATAAAAGTAGTTCCGTCTATATTTCCATAATAATTATTTCACCTCGCACCGCTACCCTATACTTATCCTAAAACATTGGAGCATATGCTTAAATAATAATCTAAACACAATTTCCATCATTCACATCCAAATTACTGATATTTGGAGCAATTCCGCGTGATTTACGAAGTTGTCGATATAAAATATAAATGTTACAGATGGATACGTCCATTCATTACGTGTAATTTTGGCAATTTTCGTACGCCTTAACCCTGGCCCACCCCCCTGGTGTGATGTCGTAAGATTTTATTTCGACTCCTTCCCTTCTCCGTGAATCTCCATGAGATTTTTCCGTGAAGAATTTCATTAAGATGAGATTATAATGAATTCAGATGAAAATTCTTAACTGAAAACTCTCATGTACTGTTGATGTACGGCCAATGGAATGAGCGTTATTACGAAGATTGGTCATACAGGTGAATAATTTTTCACATAAAAAAAACAGGCCAAGAGCGAGTCAGCCTCGCGCTTGAAGGGTTTCGTACATTATATATAAATCGTCTGAAATTATCTATACATATAATAAAACAGTAAAAATATTATGTCTGTACATTTAGAACTTTTGACTGAAATGGATAGAGGGACACTTAAAAAGAATAATAGAAAGCAAAAAATTTTTTTTAGAATTTTTTGTCTTTCTGTCTGTCTGTCTGTCTGTCTGTCTGTCTGTCTGTCTGTCTGTATGTATGATCACGATTATCTCCGAAAATACTGAACCGATTTACTTCAAACTTTCACCAATTGCTTTATTTTAACTCAGATTAACATTTAAAGTTTGTTTCATAAAAATCGGTTAGTTAAAAAAAAAGTTATCATCATTTGAATGAATTTAAGCCATGAGTTTGCCTTGCCTGCAAATATATAGCACTTACTTATATATTATAAGTGACATAGGAAAATTACATGCTAAACGTGGCCTTCAGGTGTTATAGACCTAGGCTCTGTCTACCCCGTAAGGAAAAAAGACGTGATACTATGTATGTATGTATAGTCTTCTTTTCACGCTTCAACCATTGAACCAATTTGGATGAAATTTGGTATGGGGGTAGTTTGAGACCCGGGGAAGGACATAGGGTATCTTTTATTCCGGGAAATTCTACAGTTCCTGAGGGATGGACACTAATGGCGGCGACGTAGCCGCGGGCAAATCTGACTTATATATCAACGCAACCGAAACTGCTGCGCCTAGAAACTTGAAATTTGGTACAGGGGTTTTTATAATGATGTGAGTGAGCGCTAAGAAAGGAGCGTCTGTTGTCTTTTTACGCTTCAACCATTGAACTGATTTGGATGAAATTTGGTACGGAGGTAGTTTGAGGCCCAGGAAAGGACATAGGGTATGTTTGATTCCGGGAAATTCTCCTGTTCCCGAGGGATCGACACTAACGCGGGCGGAGCCGTGGGCAACAGCTAGTTAAAAATATTTTCATTATAAGATGTAAATAAAAAATAATTCTTATCGCAATGTGTCCTTTATATGTGCTATAAAACGTTGCTTCGTACCAAGTTTCAAGATTCTGAGGTCACGGGAAGTACCCTGTAGGTTTTATTCCCTTGCGAGAGTCGAAAATTTGCGGCATAAACGGCTGTATCTTCTGATTGCTTAGAAGTTTAAAAGAGGGCGACGTCTCAGCGTCAGACATAATTATTTTCAGATGAAATGTCACCTCGCAATTTGGCTTATTTTCTTGGCCAAAATATAGTGTCCCTTCTACTCCTCTTTTTAATTTGTGTAACCACTAGCCCACCATTACACAGGCTACTGATTGATGACTCCGATCGGCGACAAACTGCAACTGATATTTAACACTACTTACGTTTTTAGGGTTCCGTACCTAAAAAGGAAACCTTAATAGGTCACTATCACTTTGTTGTCCGTCTATCTGTCTTTTTCTCGGGAATGCGTGGAGGTATCAAGCTGAAATTTATATCAAAACTAGCTTTCGCCCGCGGCTCCGCCCGCGTCAATCTCGATCCCTCGGGAACAGTTCTTTTTCCCGGGATAAAAGCCTATGTCCTTCTCCGTACTCCAGAGAACTTGTATGCAAAATTTCATGATAATCGGTTCAGTAGTTACGGCGTGAAAGCGTAACAAACAAACAAACAAACTCACTTTCGCATTTATAATATTATTATATTATAGTAAGGATAGTAAGGATAAGGATACTTAAGTCTACTGTCCCTTAGAGCTGTGAAAAATCAAACATCTAAGGCAAGGCAATCAGAAGATACAGCCGTTTATGCCGCAAATTTTAGACTTACGCAAGAGTTTAAAGCCTACAGGGTTCCCCTGAACTTAGAATCTTGAAATTTGGTACGATGCGACGTCTAATAGCACAGATAAAGGAAAAATTGCAAAAATCATAAATTTTTAGTAACAACATATAATTATTTTTTTTATAATTTTTAACTTAATATAGATAATAGTACGGAACCCTTCATGCGCGAGTCCTACTCGAACTTGGCCGGTTTTTTCAATAATTACTTTAAATTGACGTTTTGTAATATTCATCTAGGTTTTGCTAGTGGTCATAAGTACTGCTAATAGTTATGTTACGACATAGCTATGTTACAGATAATCAAGCAAGCTTATTTTCAACTTATCTGATGTACCAAGTTACTTTGAGCAGAATGACGTAAAACAGGAGTTTTGAGATTACATATAACTAAGTACAAGATATCTTTATATATAAAAATCTCGTGCCACGATGTACGTTCGGGATAAGCTCTAAGCCAATTTTGATCAAACTTCGTAAGTATCTGTAATTTGGGCAAACTTAAAAGATGGGATAGTTTTTATCTTACAGCAAACCAAACTCGCCGAAACAGATAGCAATATTATAAAGAAAAAAAATCTTCTTTAAAAATAGTTTTAAAAAATAAAAATAAAAAAATTACCCATCGAAATTCCACCTATCAAAAATTACGAAAATCCCTCTACAACAAAAATACCGCATTCAAATCGGTTCTCCCGATTCAAAGCTACGGTGCCACAGACACACACACACACACACCCAAATTGATCAAACTTATAACACCGAAACGTAATTTTTTTGCTCGTTTTTGCTCGATAATGATAACGGCAACAGGTAAACGCTTAAAATATAATAATAATCATTTATTTCAGATAACTTTAGATCCATATTTTGTTAGTACATCTTAACCTATATTAGTATACGAAGTAAAATTCTGATTAAACACAAATAAAAACAACACAAATAAAAAAACAACTACAAACACTTGTGATCACTCGAGTATGTGAGACCCTTCTCACAAAACATGCCCACAGAATATTTAATTTTATATTTCCTTTAAAAAGAAATAATTAAATAAAAATAAAATTAATATTAAAGGGGGGCTCCCATACAACAGACATGATTTTTTTTGCCGTTTTTATAGATAACGGTACGGAACCCTATGTGCTTGAGTCCGACTCGCACTTGGCCGGTTTTTTTTATTAAGTACTAGCGCCCGCAACTTCGTCCACGGCAATTTCTGTTATTATGATTAATGAATAATTTTCCCCCGTTTTCAAAACATTTTTTATTGATGCTTCGCTCCTATTGGTCGCAGCGTGATGTTTTATAGCCTAAAGCCTTTCTCAATATATGGGCTATCCAACACGAAAAGAATTTTCCAATTTGAACCAGTAGTTCCTGAGATTAGCGCTTTCAAACAAACAAACTCTTCAGCTTTATAATATAAGTATAGATTGAATAAGGCATTTGTCTACCATCTCACCTGATGGTAAGTGACGAAGAAGACGCGGATGTTACATGATACATTTTAAAGTGACTGTCAAAACGTACACTAGGTTAGCAAATAAGGCTGGTATACCTAGGCTATATCGTCTCATTTCACGCCATTCCCATGCTCACAACCCGATACCACTATCGCAGACAGAACTGTGTCAGGATGGTATTAGTTATCTATTGCATGCGTTGTCGGACGATTTCACAGTGACACCTGTTTCCTTTATTATGATCTCATACATACATACGTACAGTCGGGGACAAAGATACCTGACCAGGCCTCTTCCTATATTGAATTTTCTCTTAAAATATAAATAACTAGCTGTTGCCCGCGACTTCGTCCGCGGTAATTTCTGTTATTATGATTAATTAGTTTAGATGTATAATTTTTCCCCGTGTTCAAAACATTTTTTATAAATGCTTCTCTCCTATTGGTCGCAGCGCGATGTTTTATAGCCTCAAACCTTTCTCAATAAATGGACTATCCAACTCAAAAATAATTTTCCAATTTGAACTAGTAGTTCCTGAGATTAGCGTGTTCAAACAAAAATACAAACAAACAAACTCTTCAGCTTTATAATATTAGTATAGAAGTATAGAGATATTAACATATACACAAAAAAATATATAATGAATGACTTCACCAAAATCTTTCTGTATAGGTATACATTTTCATTATGACATGTTTCACGTGGCGCAGTGGTTAACACGCCAGCCTGCGACACGAGGGTGCCCAGGTTCGATCCCCGGTCAGGTCAAGATGGAAAAAGATCTTTTACAGATTGGCCTGGGTCTTGGATGTTTATTTATATATGTACTTGTTATAAAATATAGTATCGTTGAGTTAGTATCCCATAACACAAGTCTCGAACTGACTTTAGGGCTAGCTCAATCTGTGTGATTTGTCCGTATATATTTATTTATTTATATTTATGTTATTATTTATAGCTTAAGAGAAAATTCAAGATAAAGGTAGAGGGCCTGGTCGGGTATTTCTGTCCCTGACTGTACATTAGCCCATAACACAAGTTCGTATAATTGACTAGCTCCGTGGCGCAGCGGTCAACACGCCAGTCTGCGACACGAGAGTACCCGGGTTCAATCCCCGGCCAGGTTAAGATGGAAAATGATCTTTTTCAGATTGGCCTGGGTCTTGGATCTACATATGTATTTGTTATAAAATATAATATCGTTGAGTTAGTATCCCATAACACAAGTCTCGAACTTACTTTGGGGCTAGCTCAATCTGGGTGATTTGTCCGTATATATTTATTATTTATTTATTAAGTATGGGTTAAAACAAATGTTCGCGAGGTCCCGGTTCTTGGTGAACTACTACTTACTCAATCTGTGTGATTTGTCCGTAGGTATATATTTAACTAGCTGTTGCCCGCGACTTCGTCCGCGGCAATTTCTGTTATTATGATTATTTAGTATAGATGAATAATTTTTCCCCGTTTTTAAAACAGTTTTTATTGATGCTTCGCTCCTATTGGTCGCAGCGTGATGTTTTATAGCCTAAAGCCTTCCTCAATAAATGAAGTATCCAACACAAGAAGAATTTTCCAATTTGAACCAGTAGTTCCTGAGATTAGCGCGTTCAAACAAACAAACTCTTCAGCTTTATAATATTAGTATAGATTATATTTAATTACTAGGTGTTGCCCGCGACTTCGTTTGCAGCAATTTCTGTTATTATCATTAATTAGTTTATTTCTTAGTATAGATGTATAATTTTCACCCGTTTTCAAAAAATTTCTTAATGATTCTTCGCTCCTATTCGTCGCAGCGTGATGTTTTATAGCCTAAAGCCTTCCTCAATAAATGAAATATCCAACACAAGAAGAATTTTCCAATTTAAAGTAGTTCCTGAGATAAGCGCGCTCAAACAAACAAACAATCAAACAAACAAACTCTTCAGCTTTATAATATTAGTATAGATTATATTTAATTATGACGACATAACCGATGTACGGTATACAGCGTATAACTTAACCAACGACATTCCCGTGAAGGGGTGACTAAGCCCGTCAAAATGAACAACTTGTCCTATGAGACCAATGCCCATAGGAATTTTCATTTTCATACAAAAGTGTTCAGCCGGCGCGGCAATTAGTCATCATCATCATTATCAGGTCCTTTTTAGTCTCCACTACAGGAGCACACAGTCAGATGACTTGGCCTACACTCTCCACGCTGGCTAGACGGGTTGGAGAGGTGTCTTAGATGTTTATAAGCTTTGTTTAGCTTGTATTTCCTAAGTCGCCTTCTACGACATCCACGGGAAGACTTGGAGTGGTCCTATTCTACTCTGCCGGATACCACACGGCAATTAGTAAATGAATGAAAAAATAATTGAATTCCCAGCATTGGTCCGATAGCAAAAGTTGTTCATATCGACGGGCTGATTCACCCCTTCACGTGAACATCTTTGGTTAAATTACATGCTGTATATCATAGTAGATAGGAACTAAAAAAAACGTCATTTCCATACAAACTGGTCGTGCGGCTGAACTCTTTTGTATGGATTTGCATTTTTTTTTTGATATCGGGTTTGATTGATGGGCTGAATCGCCCCTTAGGGAATATCGAGGGTATATTTACACGTTGTATATTTATATGATCAGATCACGCCTTTATCACTTAAGAGAAAAGCTGAGAGAGAGCATGAGTCCCAGGCTGGTTAGCTGGCATATAGGAGGAATCAAAATAGTGACAGATTGCTAACCGCACCGCTTATTGACATGCCTCCTAAAATGTTCACCCATTCCCTCGACCTGCTTCCACGGTCGGCGGGGAGAGAAACTTGGTACATTTTACGATTTTTCATAATTAAGAAGCAAATTCCAAACTGCAGTATTGTGGAATGGGCTCCCTCCCGAGGTTGTCCCTGTGTACATGACTTGGGTCTTTCAAAAGGGTGTTTACAGGTATCTTATATATAAGAGTCGGCAACGCATCAGTGCCTCCTCTGGTATTGCAGATGTCCATGGGCGACGGTGACTACTTTTCATCAGGTGGCTCATCTCGTTTGCCGTCAAATATACATAAAAAAATACCCTCACTCACATGTGACCAAATACATAGGTACCACAGTAAGTAGATAGGTATAAGCATTCAATAATTCAAGGTTGCTGATAAGAGCTGCTGTAAACAGTCCGTAATAGACGTTTCCTGCCAGATAACTGATACTGAAGGAAAATATTGCATTAGTAAGCCTATTGAATCATGTGTTTACTATTAGGCGGATTTGGTACTTATTTGTAGTATTTTTTTTTTTTTTTTTTTACTAAATATTGTATTAGGCATTTGTCTCTCATCTCACCTGATGGTAAGTGACGATGAAGACGAGGATGTTACATGCCTATCCAAGAGATACCCACAGTAGTAGAGATAGTATTACAGTAACTAAGTAACTTTTTGCCGTGTGGTATCCGGCAGAGTAGAATAGGGCCACTCCTAGTCTTCCCATGGAGGTCGTAAGAGGCGACTTAGGAAATACAAGCTAAACAAAGCTCATAAACATCAATGAGACCTCTCCAACCCGTCTGACCAGCGAGGAGAGTGTAGGCCAAATCCTTTGTCTGCTCTGGCCAAGTATGGCTCCGGTAGTACAGAGAGGGTCATGCTTGTGGTTATGTGGATTGTCCATATCTTACTAGTAAGATTTTACGTTTTTGTGCGCCTAGGAAACGCACAAGACACACAAGTTTATTTGCAGTTCAATCTTCATCTACAAACTATGCTAGTAATTCAATAATTAACAGACTCCAAAATGTCTATAACAAGAAATTTAGCGATGTGGATGTTTTCAACACTAGCAAAGGTGCTTTCAAAGGGGAGGTTTTGAAAATCTTACGTGGGGATAATTTATAACTTATTAAATAATATAATCACAAATTGTACACCGTTAACTTTAACTGACTTTTCTTACTCACATCTCATACTAACATAACCACACATTTAACCACACACATCAGTATACTTGCTTGTGCGGGTATTGGCCACAAATTGTATCTAGTTTTTGTATATAAAACTAGAGTAGAAAATATATGGTTTTATATATGTGTAATCATCGAAAATTTTGTTAAATAATATTGAGTATGTACCTACTTTGGCTGTTTTGTTTTTGTTTGACAGTCTAAAATTGTTAAATTTGTGTAATATTGATCCATTATTGGCTGTATGTACTAGAATTAAGGAATAAGTTTTATTTTCTTTAAGGGCTGTGGATTATGTAATAAACAAATAAAAAAAAAAAATGCTCCTGCAGTGGAGACTAAACCTGATGATGATGACGTAACTTCTATGCTTCGTTCGGTGATTGAGAGAGCCTTCCCCCAACTCCTTGAAAGGCCGACAACGCACCTGTCACACCCTGGTGTTGCAGTTGTCCATGGGCAGCGGTGATCACTTACCATCAGGTGACCCGCTTGCTCGTTTGCCGTCCTATATCAAAAAAAAAGTATTTGTAGTACTACAGTTATTAAGTACATTGTGGAGACCGCATTTAGGTAAGCGAAATATGGGATGCCCCCTGGCTAGAAGTGGCGACGATCTTCGTAGGGCGGCTGGCAGCAATTGGATGAGCATAGCTGGTGATCGAGCAAAGTGGCGCACCTTGGGAGAGGCCTATGTCCAGCAGTGGACTGCCGAAGGCTGCTGATAATGATGATGATGAAGTACATTTTGGTTTTATATAGGTGGCGATATATAGGCATTTATGTGTCCCGTTTAGACTAATTTACAAGAGGAAAGATTTGTGTGTTTGTTTGTAACTCATTAGCTACTAAACTGACTTTAAATTGACAAAACCTTTTTATGTATGATATACCTGATGTACATATTGTTGACATTATCTATACATATAATCTATAATATTCTATATAATAAAACAGTAAAAATATTTTGTCTGTACATTTAGAATTTTTGACTAAAATGGATATGGACACTTAAAAAGAAATACATATAATAAAACAGTAAAAATATTTTGTCTGTACATTTAGAATTTTTGACTAAAATGGATATAGGGACACTTAAAAAGAATAATGGAAAGCAAAAAAAATTTTTTCGAATTCCTTTGCTGTCAGTCTGTCTGTCTGTATGTATGATCACGATTATCTCCGAAAATACTGAACCGATTTACTTCAAACTTTCACCAATTGCTTTGTTTTAACTCAGCAAAACATTTAAAGAGTGTTTCATCAAAATCAGTTCATTAAAAAAAAGTTATCGTCATTTGAATGAACTCAAGGCATGAGTTTGCCTGCAAACATATAGCAAAAATAAAATAAAATAATAAGTGACATAAGAAAATTAAAATCCAAAGTCAATTTATCATCATTATACGACAATATTATACCTATCCATACTATCCATAGTAATCCATACTAATAAAAAAGGAGAAGCTGACTGACTGACATATCAACGTAGGGCCTAAACTATAAGGGTTAGGAACTTGAAATTTTGCACAGGGGTTCCTTTTATAACGTAGGGGAGCATTAAGAAAATGATTTTTGGAAATACATCTCCTAAGCCTAAGGGGGTAAAACGGGTTGCAAAGTTAGTATGAAACTTTGTCGTTTTTGAAGTTATTCGAATTAAATTCAGCATGAAGGTTCTTTACTGAAGGTATGAAATACGAGTAAAATAATTTACTCAAAAATCATCCCTTAAGGGGGTAAAATAGGGGTGCAAAGTAAGTTTGAAACTTAACCATTTTTGAAGTAAGTCGAATGAAATTCAGCATGATGGTTCTTTACTGAAAGGCATAAAACACGAGTAAAATATTTTTCTCAAAAATCATCCCTTAATTATAACGGGGATGCAAAGTTAGTATGAAGCATTCCGTTTTTGAAGTTATTCAACTGAAATTCAATATTAAGGTGTTTCATTGAAAGTCATTAACTAATGTATTCCGGGTAATTCTACTGTTCCTGAGAAATCGACACTTACGCGGGCGGAGCCGCGGGCCAAAGGCAAACCTGACTTATATTTCAACGCACAGCCGAAACTACTGTGCCCAGAAACTTGAAATTTGGCACAGGGATTCTTTTTATGATGTAAATGAGCACTAAGAAAGGATTTTTAGAAAATCAAAGGGGGTGAAGTTTTATGGAATTTTCTCATTTCTGGACTTAGAATTTTTAAAAGTAGGTACACAAGTTCTCAATTAAAATTAAAAAAGATATGTTTAGGTGAACCAGACAACATTCTCCCTTGAAGGGGTAAATAGGCGGTAAAGTTTGTATGGAATTTTTCCATTTCTAGACTTAGAATATAAAAAACAGGTATGTAACTTCTCGATTACAATTAAAAAGATCTGTGTAGGTGAAATGTATAAAATCCCTTCCTTAAGGGGCAACATTGGGGTGGGGGGTTTGGGTAAGTTTTTATGGACATTTTCTCATTTTCTGGACGTTCTGGATTACAATTAAAAAGATGTATGTAGGTAAAACCGACGAAATTTTCGCCTGAAGGGATAAAATAGGGGAGTAAAGTTAGTATGGATTTTTTTTCATGTCTACACTTAGAAGTATTAAAATAAGTACATACGTTCTAGATTACAATTTTTAATTAGAAAAAAAAGATCTGTTTAGGTGAAATGTACAAAATTCCCCCCTTAAGGGATTAAGGGGGGGGGGGGGGGGAGTATTGTATGGAAATTTTCTCATTTCTGGACATAGAAGTATAAAAATAAGTATATATGTTTACATTACAATTAAAAAGATCTGTGTAGGTGAAATGGGCAAAATCCCCTCCTTAAGGGCTAAAGATCTATGCAGGTGAAATGTATTATTCCTATTATTCCTTTATTATTCCATTATGGGGAAAAGCAGAGGGGGAGGGGTTTGTATGGATTTTTTATCATTTCTTTCCCAAGGGAACGACATTAACGCGGGCGGAGCCGCGGGCAACAGCTAGTATTAAATATGTCTTGTAATTATATAACAATTAGCTTTCGCCCGCGGCTCCGCCCGCGTCAATTTCGATCCCTCGGGAATAGAACTCTTTCTCGAGATAAAAGGTAGCCTATGTCCTTCTTCGTATACTCCAAAGAACTTGTATGCAAAATTTTATGATAATCGGTTCAGTAGTTACGGCGTGAAAGCGTAACAAACAAACTTGCTATCGCATTTATAATATTAGTAAGGACTAGCGACCCGCCTCGGCTTCGCCTGGGTACAATGTAGATACTAATAAGGGGTAGTAGGTATTTTATATATATAAACCTTCCTCTTGAATTGTTTATTACTGAAAACTGCATTAATTAAAATCCGTTAAGTAGTTCAAAAGATACAAGCGAACAGACAGCGTAAGCGGCTTCATTTGTCACGTTTAAAGATATTACGGTGTTCTGAGAAACATATCTACACTGATAGTATAAAGATTTGATTGATTGTATCTTTGCATTGAATAGGCTCCGAAACCGACTAATTAGAAAAAATAATTTCTCTACAATCCTAAATTATCCTTGATGAACATAGGCTATAGAATTAAATACCTATATCCGCTAGTATTACATAAACATTTTCAATCAATCTTGTAAGTATGACTTTTTGTTATTCATACGATACAGAAACTACTAGACTGATTTTGAGGAGTACATAGGCTATGTATTAAAAGGACGATATCGCTGGACAAGCTGCACTAATAGTAAAGTAACAAATAACATAAGTAGGTGCTAATTTGAAATCGTTAAAAGATAACTAATTGAACTCGATCGTCACTCGCCACGAGGCCGTACTAATGGTCCTGCGTAGCAACGACTTAGTGGGTCACTTCCCCAGTGCGACTTTCCCGCGTGACGTCACAATAGCGATTTTTATACAAAGTTTCATTCAAGTAACACGTTTTATCATTTTTAAATGAAATCAAATTTGTTAATGCATTATACCTACATATACAATACACGTCTTTATTTCTTTACGGGGTAAACAGAGCCTAAGAGTATAGCAGCCAAACGACATGTTTAGCGTGCCGTATTAATTTAAATATAAAAATTGAAAGAATCATGTCAATACAAGATTATTTCCATTTCGGTCCAATTGTCTTTGGTTTGTTGGTTTTGTTATCACCCTGAATATAACTATCCTTACTTCCTTTCCTAAAACAAAACCTAACTATAAAAACCAGCCAAGTTGCCATTATCAATTGAGCAAAAACAAGAAAAAAATATAAAAATTAAATATTAATTTTATTCAATTAATTAGTATTTGTTGAATACTATAAAAAGTGAAAGTTTCAACTGTCTAACTATTACGGTTCATGAGATACAGCCTGGTGATAGACGGACAGCGGAGCGATATTAATAGGGTCCCGTTTTTTTGTTTGTTTACCCTTTAGGTACGGAACCCTAAAAATAGTTAAAACTATAAAGAGATAGCAAACCTAACAGTAAAAACAAAAAACCTAAAGATAAAAAATTGTCTCGCAAATCACTGCCCTGCGTAAGTGTGCCCAAAAGGCTGGCAGCATTGCGACGTAGTATCCTTTCCTTAATATTTGAATCCTTCCTAATATTATAAATGCGAAAGTGAGTTTGTTTGTTTGTTACGCTTTCACGCCGTAACTGCTGAACCGATCATCATGAAATTTTGCATACTAGTTCTCTGGAGGACGGAGAAGGACATAGGCTACCTTTTATCCTGGGAATAGTACTATTTCCGAGGGATCGACATTGACGCGTCGCAGCCACAGCCTTCTGTGGTAAACCACAGAAGGCTGGCGGTACCCGTTATTTGCAAAGCAACAGCAGTCAGTTAGTAAGTCACACGTGCAACTTTTGAGTCGGCTGACTATCGCACGTGTTTGCGGGCGTGACTGTGTGAGTGAACTATGTATGTACCGCGACAATTCTCGAACCATTGCTCCAATTACCTATATTTAATTTTTTTTGGACAGCTCCTGCTTTTTGGACAGTGGTTAACACGCCAGCCTGCGACACGAGGGTGCCCGGTCAGGTCAAGATAGAAAAAGATCTTTTTCAGATTGGCCTGGGTCTTGGATGTTTATCTATATATGTATTTGTTATAAAATATAGTATCGTTGATTTAGTATCCCATAACACAAGTCTCGGACTTACTTTGGGGCTAGCTCAATCTGGGTGATTTGTCCGTATATATTTATTATTAATTTATTAAGTATGGGTTAAAACAAATGTTCGCGAGGTCCCGGTTCTTGGTGAACTACTACTTACTATCTGGTTAACCAAAACTCACAACGCAAAAGCGTGAAGATATAATCTGGTCATTATCACAGACAACATTATCCAACATTGTTTTACATGCAAACGAGGTCAACCCAGTTATTGTGACAAAATACTTATCGCGTGCGTGACGCACAAAGAAGCGCTTTGTTCGGAGGCGACCGAGCGGCTAGGGACATGGTTCGGTGCTTGGTTTGGAACTTTCCAAAAGTTAACCTATTCGCCCCGTTTTTGGTTAGTTATCATAGTATTTCGTGGCGAGCTCGAACTGTGAAAGTTTCTTCAACATAACTCTAAATTAATGAAACATTGGATGTTTGGATCTTATTATACATTAAACAAACTTTGACATTCACAAACGTGTTTGTTTTTTATTTAATTCCATATTTTATTCATTAAATTTAAGCTTTATTCTTTTATATAACAGTTATATTGTTTTAAGTATTAAAACTACAAAATAACCTATACTTAAAAACTGTGTAAAACCAAAAAATAAATTTTATAAAAATGGAACTTAAATCGCTTCGGTCGGCGGGCAGGGCTCAAAAGGCTGGCGGCATTTCCTCGCTGGATGGCCAAACTCAATCTTTGGCCAAAATGCGAGCCAGCCCTTTGGTCACCGGAAATTTCGATTATTCAGCTTCATGTTGTGGGCGAATGGTCTGAGCATAGGAATTGAATTGAGATAGGAGTGCGAGACTTGAGTTAAAATCCCACACGGAGCGACAAAGGAAACATTCTTACGTCTATATATTTTTATTTGTTGTTATAGCGGCAATAGATTTACACATTCTGCGAGTGCTACATTTAAACGATACCTTAGTGTATCTAGGTATATTATTGATATATATAGAATTAAAACACGATGTTTAACGTCCTTAATGAAGTTTTACATAAGTAATAAGCCTAAATAATCCACCCCTTTTTAAAAATAAAGAAGACAAAATGTAGATGTGATTTCTAAAAATCATAAGTTTTGGCTTAATTTTGGGCGACTTATTTTCGACCACCCTCGGTAATTCGGCGGCCCGGCTCATAATTACGTTCGGCAATCTCCGAACTGTGAAAAATAAAAATAAAAGGCATCTGTCCGCCCCTGACGCAATCAGTGGCACCCCTGCATTTAGGGTTGGCAACATGACTTCTTTGTATAAGAAATTTTGTAAATGGGACAAAAGAAAAAAAATAACTAGCCAAGTGCGAGTCGGACTCGCGCACGAAGGATGAATTTCAAACTTATTAGATACTAGCTTTCGCCCACGGCTCCGCCCGCGTTAATTTTGATCCCTCGGGAATAGTACTTTTTCCCGGGATAAACGGTAGCCTATTTCTCCGTACTCCAGAGAACTTGTATGCAAAATTTCATGATGATCGGTTTAGTAGTTTCGGCGTGAAAGCGTAACAAACAAACAAACAAACTCACTTTCGTATTTATAATATTAGTAAGGAAGTAAGGAAATGTACCTACTAGACGTACATCCGCATAATAAGTTTGAAATTAATAAAAATATTTTTATTATTTAATGTAACTAAAAATGTATGCTTTTTGCAATTTTTCCTTTATTTGTGTTATAAGACGTTGCTGCGTACCAAATTTTGAAATTCTGAATTCATGGGACGTACCCTGTTGGGTTTGATTCCCTTATAAATGTCGAAAAAACACGAAAATTTGCGGCATAATCATCTGTATCTTTTGATTGCGTTGGCTTAGAAGTTTGATTTTTTACAGCTGTAAGGGACAGTAGACCTGAGTTTCTAATAAAAATCAAAAATCAAAACCTTTATTCAGAAAATAGGCCTTTGCAGGCACTTTTTCACGTCAAGTCACATTTTAAAGGATCTAATTTAGTCATATTTATATTATTACTCAATGTGCAAAAGCTACAGACTACTAGCGTTTCGGAACCGACCACTGCAGATAAGAAACGCCAATAGAAACTCTTTTCAACAGTATTGGTCGCCTACTCGCCTGAAGGGCTTTTTTATTTTATCATCTATCTTTATCATTTTTCATCTAATTTCTTCATTTATCTTTTCTTTTCATTTCTAATTATGATTACAATTATAAATTTTACTGATATAAATTTTAGCTTCATACCTCAACGCATTCATCAGACAGGGACAAGTGGAGAGGGATGAGAGAGACCTTTGCCCAGCAGTGGGACAATATAGGTAAAAAATTGTGTGATTGGAAAATTAAATTTTTTAAAATTTGGTAACCCTACCTACACCCCTTCATTGAGTTGTTTGCCAGGGGTGGCCGCGACCATGACGGTTTTACCAAATAATAGTAATTGGGAGATTACTACAATACAGTTTTTTCTATTTTAGGCAAAAAAACATATTATCTTTATACCTTACAACTTATTTACCGTAGATATGTTATATACGTGTATCATGTGTACCTTCGCTACGTTAAACCGTCGATGTAACGGGCGCGATGCAGCGACCGGCGATGTAGTGACTGACGATATTATGACCTAGACCCATCAGCTGTAGGATCTACAGTCTGTTTTACAATTTCAAAGTAGGTATGAACTATTGATCAGTCAAAGCTAATGATACTCAAGTAAGACCCAAGCCACAATCTTACATTCTGGTCTTGGAGAAAAGAAAAACGTAGAATGTGCCAGCTGCTTCTCTTCCCGCGCAGACCGTAGAAGCCGGTCAAGGGAATTAGCGAAAATCTAAAGAATCATGACATAGGCGATGTGGCTAACAATCGATTACTATTTTGATTCCATTTTCCACCTTAACAACTCGGTAAACGTGGCCTTTCGGTCTTATGACTTTAGGCTGAGTCTACCCCGTAAGGGATAAAGACGTGATAAGTATGTAAGACCCAAGCCAATCTGACAAATATCGTTTTCCATCATAACTTAATGATCGAATCCATTGATACCGCTGAGCCACAGAAGTTGTCATATTCAATAAAAATTAAAATCGATAATAAAATCTTCTAACTGGATTTTTTCCTAAGAATAACTGGCACATCGTAAACCTTTTAATTTTTCTCTCAGACAAGCATAAAAATTAAAACCCAAGCTTGCAAAATTTAAAAATCGATTATCGACTGATCACACTTCTAAACACGTGGTTCTTTTTGCTTAGTAACGAAACCAAAAGCATGACACGACATACATGCCTTTTGCTTACTTGAACCTTACTCTGCCGTTCAAAAGATCTGAGATCGATTTTTTTATTGAAATCGAACTAAGCACAATAATTGTTTTAATGCAATATCGATTAATTGCTTTACTTCATAGCTACTCCATAGCCTGCCCCGGCTTCGCATGGGTAGATTATTGAATAGCCTATGTTCATCAGGGATAATGTAGGATTCTAATGGAAAATATTTTTTCCTAACAGTGTAGTAGTTTTAGAGTATTCAAATCTTTCCTCTTTATATTAACATGCTGTTGCCCGCGACTTCATCCAGGTCAATTTCTGTTATTATGATTAATCGTAATTAGTTTTTATTAGTATACTAGCGACCCGGACCCCGGCTTCACACGGGTGCACTGTACACAAAAACCGCATCAAAATCCGTTGTGTAGTTTTAAAAATCTAAGCATACATAGGGACGGACAGACAGCAGGAAGCGACTTTGTTTCATACTATGTAATGATATGAATAATATTCCCCCTTTTTCATAACATTTTTTATTGATGCTTCGCTCCTATTGGTCGCAGCGTGATGTTTTATAGCCTAAAGCCTTCCTCAATAAATGGACTATCCTACACAAAAAGAATTTTCCAATTTGAACCAGTAGTTCCTGAGATTAACGCGTTCAAACAAGCAAACAAACAAACTCTTCAGCTTTATAATATTAGTATAGATTAGTGTAGATGTATTTATTCTCGCGAATCGCTCGGCTTTGCACGCTTAGCTATAGGTATTTCTATAGCCTACATTACTAGGGATAATGTAGGGTTTTAATTGGTGAAATAATTTAGCAAATCGGTCCAGCTGTTTCGGAGCCTATTCATGCGAACAAACAAACAAACCTCTTTATAATGGTTTTTTTTTCGTCTGTGTAACTGGCCAATACTGGTGTCAGATTTTTCAAGCTGTCTAAAGGCATTTGACATAGCTTAACGACGCCATCAAAGATGACAACAGCCGGGACCAACGGCTTAATGTGCCTTCCAAAGCACGAAGGAGCTCAAGACATTTATATGTCACCCATCACAATAGGGACTGCGCCCATGGTTGCTTAACATGCGCGATTGCAATGCTCACGACCACTAGAAGTGTAGACGTTTATTGTAGGAGTCAAATAAGCTGTTAACAGTTTCGTTGTACGAAAAAACGCACAGTGACTAATAAGATAGAAAAGAAGATATACTTTATTTGAGTGAAAAACAAAAGAAAAACGTGAGAAAAGAAAAAAAATATAAAAACTAAATTGGACCCTATATTAGGGTTATATCTTTCTGTTGGTCTGTATGTCTCATTTTAGACACTTGTTTGAATTTTCGAATAAGTTGAATGCACCTTTTTGTTTCTTCAATAAAATACATTATCATATACATAATTATTATCACGACTTTGACCTTTCGGGTTATACAGGGTCTAAGGCCATAACATGGAGAAAATGCGCTGTTCAGTTTGTTGCCGCTGCTTCTGCACTCCGCCTGGGAAGCGGCGTAAACTTAGCTCTAAGTAAGTTATTGACGTCAACAATGAAAATGTTGTAAATAATAATGTGTAATTTAACGTTCACCAAATGGATTTTAAAATATCTAACGATGAATAAAAATAATAATAATAAGAACCAAAGACCACGTTCAGCGTGTTGATGGAAAACGGAATTGAAATAGCGATGAGTTAGCCGCATCGTTTAATAACACGATTCCTTAGATTTTACACAAATAAAAAGCATATAAAAAAGCTATGTTTGCTTGGTCATATTCGATACTTGAGAAATAAGCTTAGTTTATATTTGTACAAATACAATCTATTCATATTCGTAACTCAGCAGTAAAATCTCCCATAGAATAATCCAGCACTTTATTTTTATAGTCCTTCGAGCTTATGAAAGCTTTTTAACTCGATATGGACATTATAATGTTCCCAAGGCCACACAAAGACTCCCAACTGAGCACCCTGTAAGTATTCTTCGAGTTTTTGTCAACCCTATTGTGTTGTTTTACTGCTACTGAAGGTAACGACAAGTTTTGGGTGACAACCCTATTATAATGAACGATAATACGTCTTTGTTAACATGTTAAGTTAGATACAGTCACGTCTTCGTAATTCGTTGCGTAGACAGAACAATAATGAACAGTAATTTCCGAAAATCATTAGCATATTACTAATCAATTCGGTTCATATATGGCGGAGTTATGAAGTAACAAATAACCAAAAAAATACAACCCTATTGATGACCTCCTCCTTGTTTGATGTCGGTTAAATAGTGATAGGTTGCTTACAGCATCGCCGATGGTATGATATTCGTGAATTCACCAAAGATTTGCTATTTTTATTTTACTAATACTTTCTGTTTTATTCTTCCTAACCATTAACATGAAAAGGGATATTCAATACTAGCTGTTGCCCGTGACTTCGTCCACGGCAATTTCTGTTATTATGAATAATTGGGTATTTTCTTAGTATCTATACTATACTGAAGAGTTTGTTTGATTGTTTGTTTGTTTGTTTAAACGCGCTAATCTCAGGAACTACTGGTTTAAATTGGAAAATTCTTTTTGTGTTGGATAGTCCATTTATTGAGGAAGGCTTTAGGCTAAAAAACATCACGCTGCGCTGCGACCAATAGCAGCGAAGCATCAATAAAGAATGTTTTGAAAACGGGGGAAAATTATGCATCTTAAAAATTAATCATAATAACAGAAATTGCTGCGAACGAAGTCGCGGGCAACAGCTAGAAGATAAATAGTTTTCCCCCGTTTTCAAAACATTTTTTATTAATGCTTCGCTCCTATTGGTCGTAACGTGATGTTTTATAGCTGCAGCCTTTCTCAATAAATGGACTATCCAACACAAAAAGAATTTTCCTATTTGAACCAGTACTTCCTGAGATTAGCGCGTTCAAACAAACAAACAAACAAACTCTTAAGCTTTATACTTAATATTAGTATAGATTTAAATTTTTGACCGAGTGAATGCGGAGCGCGAGAGAAGCGTTTCATTATTTAGCTTGGGCATTAAATTATTTGTATGTCCAGCTGTATAATTTTGTGGGCAAGTTTAATAATAACATAGTTTTTTTGACGATTAATTTGTGAGAAATTTTCAAAATTCTGACTGTGCTTTGATAAAACTTACGAGGGCAACAGCGTCATAGAGCTACTAATAATAAATTGCAAATTAGTGTGACGAAACGCGTGATACCTAATGCTGACGACCGATCACGCACTTGACTAGCTCCGTGGCGCAGCGGTCAACACGCCAGCCTGCGACACGGAGTTACTGGGTTTGATCCCCGGCCAGGTCAAGATGTAAAATGATCTTTTTCAGATTGGTTGGGTCTTGGATGTGTATCTATATATTTATTTGTTATAAAATATAGTATCGTTAAGTTAGTATCCCATAACACAAGTCTCGAACTTACTTTAGGGCTAGCTCAATCTGTGTGATTTGTCCGTATATATTTATTTATTTATATTAACCGTTACGACCTGTTTCAGCCATCAACCACCATTTACATAATATCGTTAGTAACGTAGACCATTACTGCATCATTTACCACACTTTTCCTGGAAATGTATTATCAGCTGTCAATGTACTCAACGCAAAGTAACATGTGATGATATTGAAAGGTGATAATTTTTCAGTAAATATTTTTCACTAGTTCAAGAAACTGCGTAAACAGTGTCAACGAGATGAATTTGAATGGTAATTTTTATGACCAACCAACGCCCAGTCCACTTAAAACGTGTATTTTTACCATTTTATGAATATGGAACGCTTACTACATAGGTACATACATACACATATTTTCGAAATAAATGAAAAAAATCTATGGAAAATCATTACATATTGGTCTGGAAGAAAAATAGAAACGTAAAATGTACTAGCTTACTACTCTTCCGGCACAAGCCGTAGAAGCCGGCCGAGGATATGAGTATCATCATCATTATTTCGAGCGACACGGTCAATGGAACATGCACACCCTGGTGTCAGAGTTCTTCGGAACCGCATCTCGGCCTCTGGCGTAGTTTGTTTAACGACTACCAGATGGCAGCCGGGTCCAACAGCTTAACGTGCCTTCCAAAGCACGGAATCATCACTATTGTCAGACTACTATTTCAAAGAGTTAAGTGAAGTGCTCATCGCTCACCATCGAACTAAGCGTGGCTTTCAACCCACATGATTTTGAAACTGTCCAGCCCGTAGAAAATAAAGACGTTCGACAAAACGGCTTCCTGTCTGTAATAATGGAAGTCAGGAAACGCCCACCTTGATTGCTACATTTAGGCTTAAATGTTACAGTAAAACTATCAATAATCGTCTCAAGGCATAGGTAAGAAACCTGTGGTGTAAGGCAAGAGAAATTTGGCTTCAGCTAACTTAAAAGCTCTGGGATCGATTCTGGGATAGATTTTTACAAGTTTTTGTCTGTGGTATTGAAGCTGCCCTAAGAGGCCAGGCAGGAGACCAGTACATACAATTATCGGAACATAGGCAGTCATCACGTCCTTTTTTCTTTACGGGGTAATCAAAGGCCATAAGACGCAAAGGCCCTGTTTAGCACTAAAATTGAAAATATGTCATGAAAAAGAACTCGCCTTAGGTAGGATTTGAACCCGTCTCATTACTGTCATCACGGGTGATTCGAAATCATGGTGGTGTAGTTGGGTGCACACTTATGGCATATAAATCATACTACAATAGAGAGTATATATATAACACTACAATAGAGTTTGCTGGTATGATAGTAATCATACCAGCAAACTCTAGATTACGACGCAGCACAGCTGGAGATGGAACCGGGGAAATGCTTAAATGAAGAGGAGGTTAGGTTAGGTTGGGTGGCCTTATCATTCCCAGCGGGTAGAATAGAAGGCCCGCAGGCCACTCCGAACCTTCTCTATAGAGAAGGCACCGAGAACGAGCCGAATTAAGGCCGTGAGCAAAGTGGCCGCTGCGCCGGGCTATGGAGCGAGAGTAGCACATGACCCCGGCAAAAGCAGCAGAGGCGTTGACACCGGGGTGTTTTATGTGGGTTTAAGCCCCACATCCTCCACCCTACTACGGAATAGTAAGGTACCCTACTATTCCGTGGTAGGATGGATGATGCGAAGGCATTTTTCCTCCCGTCCCAAAAAAAAAGTGGCCGTATCATGAGGAAAATCATGTTAAGGACAGAGTTTAAAGAGAGAGAGAGTTATGGAAAAGGGAAATCAAGGAAAGGGTGTAACGGATGCACCAGAATGGTCTCGCAAAAATGCGATGCGAATAAGAATGCATGACGTGGTATAACAGTACATGTAAGCGAGAAATAAAGTAATAGTATTCCCCTTTCTCATTAATTAGGAGCGCGACCTGACTTTTCATACAAAATGCGCGACACTTGCCACCGAACTTCAAAATTAACCAGTTTCCAGAATGTATAGCATCCCATTAAAAAAAGATGGTCTTACATTAACCGTTGTTTGACTAAATTACCTTATTTCTTATCATCGTCATAATATGGCGACTCTGCCTGATGCCAATTACAGCTGAAGTTTGACCAATGGTACGCTAAGATCAGGTAATTAAATAAATATATAGGGACATATCACACAAATTGAGCTAGCCCCACAGTAAGTTGTGAACTTGTGTCGTAGGACACTAACTCAACGATACTATATTTTATAATAGATACTTATATAGATAAACATCCTAGACCCAGGTCAATCCGAAAAAGACCCTTTTCCATCTTGACCTGGCCGGTGATCATACCCGGAAACTCTCGTGTCGCAGGCTGGCGTGTTAAGCACTGCGCCACGAGCTCGCCATCGTGAGTCGAGAGAACGCTTGAACTTGTAACATGCACTATAAGAAAAGCGGTGGGCGTGTTTGTTTGTTTGCGCGTAGTTAGACCGCTACCGTCCACTGTTCGTTATATATGAGCGCGTGGGAACACTGATTTCTCCTACTTTTGGTATTAAATGTCTACAAGTTTTTGTTTGTTTTCTTCTATTTGGCCCTCAAACTTCATTCAGAAGCTTTTTTTATCCAGTGTCTAGTTAATTTTCGAGTTATTCTTGTATATCAACGAAATGATGGTATAATTAATTTCGCTGATTCGACGGAGCTCCTGGCGACAATTCCCACGAGTCCACTGGCTTGATCATAAACGACGCAACGAGGCGAGCAAACACCAGCCCACTAAGCAAATCTCTTAACAGCGGCACCATGACACTTTATTTTAGTAATTCCATACATTGTTCATAGAAATGGGCATCTATAACATCAAATTACACTGAATCCACATTAAAACTCCACTAGAAACAAGTTGCAAAACAATCCAAAACAAAAACCGTGCAGTTCGCCGAAATTCCCGCCAAGAACTCCGTCTACAAGGTTGAAGAAAGATTAAAAATATATTTTTATTGTTCAGGCAAAAGGATATACATTAGAATTATTCTTAATTAAATTTCATCAAAATCGGTTATTAGTTTGTTTGAAAAACCGGCTTCAATCAAATTACTGAACAGATTGTGATGAAATATAAATGGGACCAACTTTAAGGCATAGTGTTTCAAACCAAAATAGTCTTTTTTAAAATCGGTTTAATGACGGAGTTATGAGGTAACAAACATTTAAAAAAATACAACCGCATTGATATCCTCTTCCTTTTGTTTTGATGTCGGTAAGAAATAAGTTGAGTATCTACTGAATTTATTACTAATGTCAATAATAATTTTGATAACGACATTATAAGTCTTCAATGGAATTGTTTCCAGCTCTTTATCTGCTACGAGTATTGGGTCTTAACATAAATATCTGCCGTAATGTTGTACGTGCATAACATAAACAGTACTTATCATGTACCTACGTCAGAGCAAGAATAAATTATAATACAATATTTTAAAGAATTTGCAATATGGAACCCTACATGGATACCCTACCCCTCTTCATGATATTAATATATAAATGACATGAATTGGTACATACTTGACATTAAATCAAGTGCGTCCGGTCTTCCGAGCTGCTACTTGCTTTCCCCCATTCATCAGAGTTAGTAATATCCTAATACCTTTCATTCCCTTCCCAAATCCGACAAATTCCTATCCTTCTCAAGCTCCTTCTCAAGCAAAATGCTTGCGATGGGCAGCAGCATCGGAAGCACAAGAAGCCAAAAGAACTGCGCTCGCCAACCCGCGTAGTGAGTATGGCAATATCCTCCCATGGAACAAAGAATCCTTCAGAGAGGCTCTTGTCCAGCAGTGGACTTTTTGTGGCTGTGATGATGATGATGAATTCATACACCGCTAAGCTCTTCTCCGCTCTGCTCCGCGTCAGTGGAGACGCAGTCTGACGCAGACTGTTGGTCCCGGCTATCATCATTGATGTCAGTCGTTAAGCTATGACAGTTGCCTTCAGGCAGCTTGAAAATATCTACGAATGTGACTTTCACACGAAAAGAAAAAAATATAGAAAAGAATTGTTGATATCGTTTTAAAAACAAACTTATCTACTACTTACGTCAATGCAAAGAAAAATATCTCGCTGCACGCCCCTCTCCGGTTTGATCCAGCCTGCAGCCTTATCTGGCTAACGTTATCGTGCTATTAACCTTATTTATAGTTCATTATATCGAGGACAGTAACTACCTAGATACAAATGATAATTAACAGGAAACTATTATTTTAAACAGAATATGAATAGCGATGATGAAGAGGTTGATGGCTCTAGATGGAAGTGTTTAAAACTCTCATATTGCCTGATGGGCCGCGTATACGTGCATGCAAGGCTGAAGGGCCAATCTGAGTATCAATGGCAAAAGCCTTTGGAGAGCAGCAACTCTCATCTTTTGCCTTATGGGCCGAAAGCTACGTTGCCAGAAGGGCCTATCCTGGGTGCAAGTCACCCGGGACCGCCGGGCGGTCACCAGTAATCGAAAGATGGAAGTGTGTGTTAGCATAGCATTATAAGGCAGGGGGGACGCTTTTGGGGGGGGGGGGGTTCTAATCGTTTCTGACTCCAGTGTTGGCCACTCAAACACAAAAAACAATACATCAAAACAATTAGTGACATTGTCAAAGAAGAGTTGAAGCACTGAAGCGCCGATGATTTTTTAACACATATGTTTATAATGTGTATTGAAAAAGAAAATTTTCCATCTTGACCTTACCGGGGATCGAACCGGGGACTTCTGGTGTTTCAGCCTAGCATTATGACCAAAAGACCATAGACGTCGTCACTTGTAAGTCAATTTATTATTCTGAATCAGTTTTCCTCTATTATATAATCTCCAAAATAATGAGACCTCAAACCAAATTAATATTATTTCCTTGTCGCAATAACCACAATATTTCGTTGCCAATATTCTCGTTACTTTGCACAAATAAGGTTAATAATACCTGTTGATATTTTACAGACAGATACAAAGGTTTCTCGTTAATTAATAAAATAATTAATTTACATGTTAATTAAAAATGAAAACAAACAAGCATATACAAAGGCAGGCTTATCGCTAAGCGATTTCTTTTAGTCAACCTTTGGATGCTCAAAAATTAAAGAAATTCAAAGTATAAAATTTGGTTGTCTGTAAAAACAAAGATTCAAGATTCAAAGATTTATTCAGAAAATAGGCCTTTTCAGGCACTTTTTCACGTCAATTCACATTTTAAATAATACTTATTATATTATATTATAATTATTAATTATTGTTTAAAAGCTACAAACTACTAGCGTTTCGGAACCGACCACTGCAGAGAAGAAGACGCCGAAAGAAACTCTTCAACAGTATTGGTCGATTTACTGACGATAATTTTACGTGACAGGGGTGACGGTGAGAGACAGATGCATGATAGATACTTCTTCTGCTGCTGCTGCTTCGGAACGTGACATTTTTCGTGCATGCAGCCAGTTTCATCGATTTATAAGTCGTTATCACGTTAAAAAACTGTTTAAAAACAAGTTTTTATGGTACATCATTTTCGAGTTACTTTCAGCGAGCCCTTTCATTTGATATCCATATTATTGGAGTGCATCAAAAAGAGCTAGTCCGCCATCTTGAGTGATCCACCATGTTGGATTTAGAATGACGCCACACAGACACAGCTAGCCATGCATTGTCATCCAAATTTAACGAGTATACTACATTTCAGCTCAATCAAGATTCCACTCGAACAAACATGGATACATACATTTAAACATTATAATTTAAATAAAAGATTGCAAAAATAGTTAGTGTAGCGAAAAACATAAAAAAGAAACTTATAAAAAAAATAAAATACTTTAACATACAGATAGAATTTACCTACATAGAAACACATTTAAAGATTTGAGATGATAAGTAAGTAAGTCTTTACTTGCTTATCATGTCAGATTCCAGGATTTCAGTATAGTTCAGAGATCTAAAATCACGCGGTTTATTGCAACGTGACTAGTTTTTAGGGTTCCGTTTCCAAAGCGTAAAAGACCGGCCAAGTGCGAGTCGGACTCGCGCTCGAAGATTTCCGTATCGTTATCTATAAAAACGGCAAAATAATCATAACGGTGCGGAACCCTTCGTGCGCAAGTCCGACTAGCACTTTGCCGGTTCATAAACTTCTTCCGTCTGAGCTAATGGGTTTGCGAGCTCCGTGGAGCAGCGGTCAACACGCCAGCCTGCGACACGAGAGTGCCCGGGTTCGATCCCCGGCCAGGTCAAGATGGAAAATGATCTTTTTCAGATTGGCCTGGGTCTTAGATGTGTATCTATATATGTATTTGTTATAAAATATAGTATCGTTGAGTTAGTATCCCATATCACAAGTCTCGAACTTACTTTGGGGTTAGCTCAATCTGTGTGATTTGTCCGTATATATTTATTTGTTTATTCCGAAGTCGTGACGCCTAAAAATGAATCTCACTCTCATATTGTAAGGGATAAAGACGTGATATGTATGGCCCTTATTTAATTAACCAAGATAACTCTTATCACTACACGATAAGGTCCAGTTTCTAGCGATAACGCTCGTTGCACCGGTTGCCATGCGCGATGACTTCACTGGTTTTCTACTGACGTGGTGATAAGAAAAGCTGCTTTGTCATCATCATCGTATCAGCCACAAAAAGTCCCCCACAAATAGGCCTCCCCCAAAAATTTCCAATACGACTGGTTGGAAGCGACCTGCATCCCGCTTCTTCCTGCCATCTTCGTCAGGTCGTGCGACATGGTCTCCTTTCGAGAACCCTTCTGGCCCATCGGCCATAGGTTCTATATGCATTGTAATCAAACCCAACACTGCTTTATGCCAAGTGGCCGTAAGAATTCTTAGCGCTTACCATTGTAAAGCAAACCTGGGCGTGATCCCTACTTGGATGGGTGCCCAAAAGTGGCATAAAAATATTCCGGAAGGCATGTTCAATTGTTGGTCGGAAGTCGGGACCAATAGTTTAACATGGCTTCGGGCTGCCATGCTGTCATCAATGATGGCAATCGTTTTTTTTTTTTACTAAATGTTGGTTTATGCATTTGCATTAGTCGTTATGCTTTTATGCAGCTTGACACCAGTATGAGCCGCTAACACATACGGAAAACAAAACAAACAATCATACCCAAGTTAGGTTGCTATCAAGTACAGGTGAAGACTTCCTAAGGTCAACTTCCTAAAGGTCACGCTCGTTGCATCAGTTGCTATGCGCGATGACGTCGCCTGACGTGGACGTAGCGATTAAAGTCGCCCAAGGTGGGTTGGTACCAAGTACAGGCAAGGAGAAAGGGCTTCTTCTAAACAATTCTTATCACCGGCAGATAAGGTCTATTTTCTAGTGACAAGCTCGTTGCATCAGTCGCTATGCGCGATGACGATGACTGGCGTGGTAACTGAAGTCGCCCAAGATGGGTTAGTATCAAGTACAGGCAAGGACAAGAAGGCTTCTTCAAAACAACCTTTATCACAAGCAGATAAGGTCCACTTTCTAGCAATAACGCTCATTGCATCAGTTGCTATGCATGGTGACATCAATGACTTTCTACTGACGTGGTAATTATAATTTCTCGATCTTCGTAATCATGCCTAAAGTGGGCTTGTATCACGCAGATAACAGACCAATAATAGTTTGCTACCTATTATATAATAATAGGGACATATCACACAAATGGACCTAGCCCCGCAATAAGTTGTGAACTTGTGTCGTAGGATACTAACTCAACGATACTAAATACTAATATTATAAAGCTGAATAGTTTGTATGATTGTTTGTTTAAACGCGCTAATCTCAGGAACTACTGGTTCAAATTGGAAAATTCTTTTTGTGTTGGATAGTCCATTTATTGAAGAGGAAGGCTTTAGGCTATAAAACATTACGCTGCGAAAAGTGTTTTGAAAAATTATTCATCTATACTATTTAATCATAATAACAGAAATTGCCGCAGACGAAGTCGCGGGCAACAGCTGGTAATAGATATAGATACTTATATAGATAAACATCCAAGACCCAGGTCACTCAGAAAAAGATCGTTTTCCATCTTTCTCTGGCTGGGGATGGAACCCTCGTGTCGTAGGCTAGCGTGTTTACCACTGCGCCACGGAGATCGCCAATACATAATAATAAAAATATACTATTATTGATAAAAACAGACCTCGGGACCCGAAGGACTACTAATGTAACCAGGAACACCTTAAAAGAGATAGCCCCACCTTGTGGCGTAGTTTTATTATTCTTTTACGCTGGTTTCCCGTGCCGTGTGGTTTCCGGCAGAGTAGAATAGGACCACTCCTAGTCTTCCCATGGATGTCGTAAGAGGCGACTTAGGAAATGCAAGCTAAACAAAGCTCATAAACATCAATGAGACCTCTCTAACCCGTCTGGCCAGCGAAGAGAGTGTAAGCCAACTCTTTTGGCTGCTCTGGCCAAGTATGGCTCTAGTAGTACAGAGAGGGTCGTGCTCCTGTAGTGGAGACTAAAAAGGACCTGATGATGATGATGAAAAGAAATTCAAATAAACACCAGAAAATACCGTTTATTCAAACAACGTTTATTTCCTTTATATATTTTTTCTGCAAGAGTTTGACTCACCCAAAAACAGTCTTTATTACATTAGCATATGTATGATCAGCATGCTTTGTATAGTCACGTAACGGATTTGAACCGCAGAACGTGCGGTTGGTGGCGTAGTCATTGTTGCTAGGCAGTTGCCGGCTGCTGACGAAATCACCAAGTGTGTGTCATCATAGCATAATACGTAAAACGTCTTTCTTAACGTTTTTTTTAGGTGCATAACCAAATTAACTTAAAATGAGTTCTACTTAGCCGTGTGGTTTCCGGCAGAGTAGAATAGGACCTTTCCTAGTCTTCCCATGGAGGTCGTAAGAGTAACTTGTCAAATAATTTCAATGCAGTTTTCAGCAATAGATAGAAAAATTCAAGAGGAAAGTTTATAATGTTTAATTTATACCCCACTAGCTTTCGCCCGCGGCTCCGCCCACGTCAATGTCGATCCCTCGGGAACAGTACTTTTTCCCGGGATAAAAGATAGCCTATGTCCTTCTCCGTACTCCAGAGAACTTGTATGCAAAATTTCATGATGATCGGTTCAGTAGTTAGGGCGTGACTCACTTTCGCATTTATAATATTAGTAAGGATATTAGTATTTACATTGCCGCGTGCGAAGCCGAGGAGGTTGCTAGTAAAGTCTATCATCTCTTTGCAATAAATTATGCCGACACGTACTACAATGTTGTTGTTTTGGATTGTTTTGCAGATTGCTTCTAGTGGACTTTATAATTTAAAATCGGTGTAATTTGGTATTATAAATGTTTATGAACAATGTGTGGAGTCCACACATTGTCCACACACTGTGGACTAACTAAAGTGTCATGGTGCGGATTTAGAGATTTACATAGCGGGCTGGTGGTCGCTCGCGTTACTGCGTCGTCTATGATCAAACCAGAGGATTCGTGGGAATTGTCGTCAGGAGCTCCGTCGAATCAACGAAATGAATTATACCATAATTTGTTTGATAAAACGTTGAAAAATATGACGGAAAAGGCGTAGAACATCAAATAAGCCAATAATTAAAAAAAAAAACGCGGGACAGCCGATTTTTACGGTATTACAAAACATATGCCTAGGCTGTATGGGCTATGTTTCCTTAGCACGAAAAGACAATTGAATTAAAAAAGAAAATAACGCGGGAATGTACTATTATTTATTTTCGGCGTACTGCAAGCAATGTTGTTGTTTTGGATTGTTTTGCAGATTGCTTCTAGTGGACTTTATAATTTAAAATCGGTGTAATTTGGTATTATAAATGTTTATGAACAATGTGTGGAGTCCACACATTGTCCACACACTGTGGACTAACTAAAGTGTCATGGTGCGGATTTAGAGATTTACATAGCGGGCTGGTGGTCGCTCGCGTTACTGCGTCGTCTATGATCAAACCAGAGGATTCGTGGGAATTGTCGTCAGGAGCTCCGTCGAATCAACGAAATGAATTATACCATAATTTGTTTGATAAAACGTTGAAAAATATGACGGAAAAGGCGTAGAACATCAAATGCCGTAAAACAAATATGAAATTAAAAATGTACATACTATTATCGTTTTTTATATTATACTCATTTATTCCCAGTAGTACGACTTTCATTATTTCCTCGCATTTATTGAGAAAAGCACAATACATGCCTTTGCCGGGAATCGGCTTGCCGGACTCGTATTTATTGCCAAGGCCTCGCTGACGCTCGGCCTTGAAAACTCTACTCGTCCGGCAATCCCTTACTTCCCGGCCTCTGCAGTAATGTACTATTGTCAGTTGTTTCTTTTTCTATATGTAAAAAGGTCTAAAGTTACTTAATTAGATTTCTTTGTTAAATGGTTATAACAATTTCAATTTATGAATCAGACTATTTGTAATCCGATCAGTTATTGCAATATTAAATTATCTTTTGTCTTACAAATAAAATAAAAATAAAATATAATAAATATATACGGACAAATCACACAGATTGAGCTAGCCCCAAAGTAAGTTCAAGACTTGTGTTATGAGATACTCACTCAACGATACTATATTTTATAACAAATATATATATAGATACACATCCAAGACCCAGGCCAATCTGAAAAAGATCATTTTCCATGTTGACCTGGCGGGGATCGAACCCGGTCACTCCGTGTTGCAGGATGGCGTGTTGACCGTATTTTTGTGTGATTTTACCAAAATTTTAATTAAATTATTTTCATATTCATATACTTATATGCGCGATAAGTGCATTCTTTTATAATGTGGTAGCCATTGGCTGTATGACAAGTTACATAGTACAAGTTACATAGATTAATTAAAAAGTTTTGAGCAGCGGCCAGGAATAAATTTTCATACTTACTTTCCTGGCCTAGGCCGGTAAAGTATTGCACTAGCCAAGAATTACAAACGTGGCTTCATTTTACTACAATAATGCCTACATTTCCGAGCATGTTTGACAAAAATAATTATTATTTTAATGAGTGTCACAAGCAACATTCACATAGTGATAATGAGTTTGATACTGCCATCGCAAATTTAAATAGGGACCTGGAAGGTGTTGTAGCATGGTCTGAAAAAAACTGTTTAGTTTTGAATCCTTCAAAAACTAAATACATGGTTCTTGGTTCACAGAAACAAATAGCAAAGGTTATTATGCGGCACCCGAGTATCAAAATCAAGGGAACACACGTTAATCGAGTGGAAGAGGCCAGAAACCTCGGAGTTTTAATGGATGGTAGGCTTCATTTTGAAAATTATGTAACTGAGACAGTGCGTAACTGTTTTTATAGATTAAAAGTACTCTATAGGATTCGAGATTTCATAACCCTTGATCTGCGTATTTCCCTCTGTGATGCTTTAGTATTGTCTAAGCTAAATTACTGTATAACTGTTTACGGTCCTTGTCTCTTAGCAAGGTCACAAAAATTAATTCAGCGAGTGCAGAATGCATGTGCGAGGTACTGCTTTAAAATTCCCCCTCGCACCAGTGTTACTCCTTTCTTATACGCTTCCAACATTTTGAAGATGCGCGATAGACAGAATCTGTACATGGCGATCCTATTGTTTGGTATTATTAGGTCTCGGTGTCCTTTATATCTATTCAACAAATTAAAATGGCGGAATCCGAGAGGATGCGGTGGACTGCGTGTTACTGTCCCTCCACTCATCGTGCCTCGACATAGAACAGCTGCTTTTCGCAGTAGTTTTAAATATAATGCTACCAAAATCTGGAACAATATTCCACCTCCCATTCGTAACCTTAAGTCACTCTTTTCATTTAAACGAGAATATAAAAAATATCTATTTGCCAATGCACTTTTGGTAGCTAACATGTAACATCGGACCCTGTGAGGAAATAAATGAACATACACTTACTATTATTACCCTTAAAATATACTGATAATATACATACATATGAAAAAACCATAATTTAACGAAGTAAACTTGCTTTACTATTTGTGTCTTGAGTTACAATACAATTGCATTTAGTCAACCGACCTATATGTAATAATTATTGATGGTGAGGTAAGATTATCTTAACATTAATGTGAGCGTTTTGTGGGTAACTGAGTTGTATATTTATATAACATTAATAATCAAGTACACCTTCTTCTCTGAAATTCGTGTTGCTTGTCCGGCCTCACTCTTGGTTCTGGCAGAATTATCAGCGTCGCAGCTCGACTAGTTCGTCTGTGACAATATGCTGAGTCAGGACCCTTTCACTGTCGAGCACATAGTGTAGAAATATTCACAGTACAACCACACTGCACGCTACATAGTTACCTCTGTTATATCTAGGAACACTTTCTTATTTCTTTATGTGATTATCTTGCATATATAATTATATAAGTTCCATATAGGTTAACTTCATATTATATCAATGTGAATTGTGTGTTTTCGATGGTGAATAAAGATATTATCTATCTATCTATCATTATACTCGTATGCTTGAATTAAGCAATTAATTAATTCAAATTTAATTATTGATTTGCATTCTTAGAAACATACACTATCAATTACGGCTGACAGAGCTTAAAGCTTGAATTTTAAATCTAAAGAGATATTTATATCTTTCTTAAGTTTTTTATTTTTTTAATTTTGATATCTGGTAATAGTTCCGTAAGGTTTTTTTGCCGTTTTTATAGATAACGGTACGGAATCCTTCGTTCTTATTCTTATAGTGTCGGTGGCTCAAAACATCTTAAAAATATATTAAATTTTGTCCCTCCAGTAGGTTGCCACAGCCACGCCACTCGCTGATGCAGAATTGAGGTCGTACTTTGTGCAGGTAGTGGGGCACAATGGACATGTCAAAAGGTGTGACATGGTCTGATCTCCATGACCACATTCACACTGTACGTTTTCCTGGTCGACATATCCCCATGAATCTTTCGTGAGCGAGTCCGTCTCGCACTTGGCCGGTTTTTTAGTACTCGTCACCTTTATATATTATCATATTATTTTCGTAAACAACTGAAAGTAAAACTAGACACTGTTCCATTATAAGGCTGAATGTATTTATGACATGATAATGCCTCATAAAGCGATGAATGAAAGCTGCACGCACGAAACAGTGTCGCGTTCCATGTGCAAGCGAGAGTGTAGAACAAGCAATAGAGAGGCACAAACGGCCTAAGCGTTCGGCATGTGACTAATCTATCTCTCTTCCACCGTTATCACGTAAAATTATCGATAACCGGCAGACAATTTTTTTTTATTCATCATCATTTCGAGTAGGTGTCACGGTCAATCGACCGTGCACACCCTGGTGTCAGAGTTGTTCGGAACCTCCTCTGGGCCTCTTACGTGGTTCCTTTAACGACTACCAGATGGCAGCCGGGACCACCGGATTAACGTGCCTTCGGAAGCACGGAATCATGTTTATTATCAGACAATCAGGTGATTCAAGCCTGCAATGTCCTAACCAAACTGGAAACAACTAAACAAAGTATGCTTCCGGTGGGAATTGAACCCACGACCCCCGGGTCAACAGGCAAACGCCTTAACCACTGGACCACGGAGGCTGTTATTTATTGTAATTTTTTTTATTGATACATGTTCATAAATAAATTGTTCTTGAGGGTAAGTCATAACGCCAACCGATACCAGAAACAGTAATAATATATATCATCATCATCATCAGGTCTTTTTATAGTCTCCACTACAGGAGCACGACCCTCTCTGTACTATCAGAGCTTATTTGGCCAAACATACAGAGGATTCGGCCTACACTCTCCACGCTGGCCAGACGGGTTGGAGAGGCCATATTTGATGTTTAGCTTGTTTATTCTAAGTCGTATTCTACGGCATCCACGGAAAGACTTGGAGTGGTCCTATTCTACTCAGCCGGAAACCACACGGCATTTATATTGATCAATGTAAGTTTCATTTTTTAATGATGCCAAATTATAAATAATCTTCTGTAAGTATACGCCGTGAGTCAGAGTTCGGACTAAGATTACGATCTAGGTCACACACACACGCTGTGTGTATTGTGTGGAACAATGACTATCCTATTTCTATTGTTAAATCATTTACTTTTCAATCTGTTTATTTTATTAACAGCATATTGTTTGGATACTGTGTTGTTGTAAAAGTATTGTTTTACTAAAGGGGCTTTATGTGGTGATACAGTCACACTTTTGTTCTAGATATTGGATACGTAGATGACTTTATTTGGTGTTTTATTTCGCTGACTAAGTTTAACTTCGTTTACCTATTATTATTTTTATGACATGACATTGACTAGCTCCGTGGCGCAGCGGTCAACACGCCAGCCTGCGACACGGAGTGACTGGGTTCGATTCCCGGTCAGATCAAGATGGAAAATGATCTTTTTCAGATTGGCCTGGGTCTTGGATATGTATCTATATATATATTTGTTATAAAATATAGTATCGTTGAGTAAGTATCCCATAACAAACACAAGTCTCGAACTTACTTTGGGGCTGGCTCAATCTGTGTGATTTGTCCGTATACATTTATGACATACGGCGGCAGATGAGTATAAGGGTCACTTGATGTTAAACGATCACCGCTGCCCATAGACTACTGCAACACCTGGGGTGTGACAAGAGCGTAGTTGGCCTTTTAAGAAAATAGAATCGCTTTTTGAAAGTTCTAATGTTGTATCGATTCGGGAAAATTTTTGATGATTAAAATTTTCACAAATGCACAACGCCGCTAAAGTAGGTTTTACTAAAATATTAAATCGTGTAATTTTTTCCTAGTGAGTACTACACATTACTTCTATCTCAAAACTTGCTGAACCGATTTTGATGAAACTTACACTGTTCTCTATACATTTTTTTATGCAAGTATTGATATGTGCAGATAAAGCCAAATACAAACATACAAATATGCTTAATACTTACAATTATGAAATTTAACAAAAAAAAATACTGAAAAGCTGGTATAAACATACAAAAACCGTGCAAGTCTGACAATATTACAAACATATTGTTTTTCAGGGTTGAATAAATAACCTCTTTTTTAAAGTCAGTTAAAAAGTCTTGTTCTTCTGATTTATGAGTCAAACGCAACCGCATCAATTATAATGAAATGTTTTACAAATTTAATGTCATTTCGCAACAATTTCGCAAGAATCACTTTATATAAATCATACCATGCGTAAGGTTATACTTATGAGTCATAAAAACGTCATTATGGTAAAGTTTGGTGCATACACACACAGTACACACATACAATAGCCAAGTCTAAGTTTAATTAAGTATAATAATTTAATAGCATTACAATGCTCCGTTTAATATTAAAATCGAAAATATGTGATGAAAAGATTGCGCCAAAGGTAGGATTTGAAAGCACATACCTTCGACATCTGGCCTGTTAATGCTCTCAATCACTAAGCTGCCGTCAGCTAAAATGTGTGCGACGTCACGCGACGTGCAATAATATCATATTTGTTTTATTTAATTGACAGCTCCGTGGCGCAGTGGTTAACACGCCAGCCTGCGACACGGAGTACCCGGGTTCGATCCCCGGCCAGGTCAAGATGGAAAATGATCTTTTTCAGATTGGCTTGGGTCTTGGATGTTTATCTATATATGTATTTGTTATAAAATATAGTATCGTTGAGTTAGTATCCCATAACACAAATCTCGAACTTACCTTGGGGCTAGCTCAATCTGTGTGATTTGTCCGTATATATTTATTTATTTATTATTATTTGTGATATGAGAAAGAAGTGGCGTTGGATTGGGCACACGCTGCGCCGCCCAGATGACCATATCCCCGAAGAGCTCTGGACTGGAATCCGCAGGGCAAGCGAAAGCGAGGACGCCCAAAACAAACGTGGCGCCGTACTGTCATAGATGAGACAAAGAAGGTGGGATACACCTGGAGTGAAACTAAGAACGCTGCGTCGGATAGAACCAGATGGCGCCAACTTGTATCTGCCCTTTGCCGGACGGGGGGACATAGGAAGCCAAGAAGAAGAAGATATCAGAAAGAATTTTTGACTTATTGACATCTTTCTTATAAATCAAATGCGAGTCGGACTCGCGCACGAAGTGTTTTAATACCATTATTTTTAATAAGTTTAATATCATATAATAAAATTATTAATAATATTTTTATTATATGACGCAGCTAAAAATGTATGCTTTTCACAATTTTTCTGTGCTATAAGACGTTGCTTCGTACCAAATTTTAAGTTTCTGAGTTCACGGGAAGTACCCTGTAGGTTTTGATTCCCTTGCGACTGTCGAAAATTTGCGGCATAAACGGCTGCATCTATTGATTGCGTTGGCTTAGAAGTTTGATTTTTTCACAGCTTCAAGAGACAGTAGATTTGATTATTTGATATAAATTTTAGCTTGATACCTTCACGCGTTCTTGAGAAAAGGTTCTTGACCGACAGACGGACAACAAAGTGATCTTATAAGGGTTTCGCTTTTTCCTTTTGAGATACGGAACCCTAAAAAGCACTTTATTATATCAGATGTCTATAAATAGCTTGAAATATATATCTTTTCTTAGTAAAATCATTGTTGTACTAGCCGTGTGGTATCCGGCAGAGTAGAATAGGACTACTCCAAGTCTTCCCGTGGATGTCGTAGAAGGCGACTTAGGAAATACAAGCTAAACAAAGCTTATAAACATCTGTGAGACCTCTCCAACCCGTCTGGCCAGCGTGGAGAGTGTAGGTCAAGTCCTCTGTCTGCTCTGGCCAAGTATGGCTGCAGTAGTACAGAGAGGGTCGTGCTCCTGTAGTGGAGACTAAAAAGGACCTGATGATGATGATGATGATAATGTACTAAAAACGGGTCACTCACGTGCTATTTCGTACATAATGTCCGTATGCTTATGCTTAAGTGACCCGTTTTTAGTACACAATGTCTGTATCTCACGTTAGTTTCAATGATATAAAATCATTGTCTTTGTAAGAAACACCTATTATTGGTCTGCGTCACACATCACTCATACGTACAGGTTGATGTAACATCGTACGATATTGTGAGTGCGTGCGCCTTTATCACGTCCGCAAGTTTGGCAAATTGCCGGAAGCTTCCGTCATCGTCATCCATTGGATTGCTATCGTATCAATGATAGGTAATTTAATAAAAAATTCATCATTTTAGCGTTCCTTTTTTCCATAGCAAACATAAAGCGCCAGCAGCGATTACGGCCTCTCATTTTACAGGTTTTTTATGGACTATGTCGCTAACTCCAAGTAAGCTTATACTACTTTGTTTGAGGCCCTTACGTGATAGACAGAGCCTAAAGTCACCGAAAGGCTACGTTTAGCGCGTTGGTGGGCGGAAAGGTGAAAAACGGAATCAAAATAGTGATGGGTGCTAGCCTCAAGCCTATTGACATGATTCTTTAGATTTTTTGTACATTCTTTTACCGGCTTTGACGATCTGCGCAGGAAGAGAAGCAGCTGGCAAATTCTAAGTTTTTGCTTTTCTCCTAAACCAGCATGTATAATATGACTTTCCATCACGACGACACAAAATTTTTGGCTACGTTTAAATGTTTCAATGTAATTGCGTAAGTAAACACAATTCATCAAAGAAAGGCAGAGTAGGAAGGGGGGAGCCTCTTCCCACTCTGCCTTTGATGGAAAATACCCGGAAAATGATATAAACCTGTCCCAACACGTTGCATTTTCATCAGTACAGTCGAAGATAAGACATTCAATACAACTGCATTCAATTTTAAACCTTATTTGTATGTGCTTAAGACTATAATACAACATTGTGGATGACGGAACAAACATGTCAATTCTTGTCCAGTATCATGACGGTTAAAATACCACGTCAGTACCGGATACTGGCAAGATTGCACAAGAAACACGCAATGGATATATTATTGTCCTGCAATAGTTTTTTGAAGTGAATACTTCTTTGGCGGCGTTGTGCACTTTTTGGGATGGGTAAAAAATGTTAAGGCGCTGTATCCCTTAACCGTTTGTAGCGGACATAGCGCGATAAATTATATATTTGTGTCATACCTGTCATCAGTCTCAGTTTACGTGTCTGCCATGTCCGTGTTAATTTTCACTTTTAATATAATAATTCAATAATTCTTTTTAGCACCAATATTGTATTTTTTGTAGGTATCCATTTTTCTCATTTAGGTATACTTTTTATAGATGTATAAAAGTTGGTAGTTGTCGCTGAAAATATCAAGTAATGCGCGAGGAAATTTTTTCTGGATATAGCTTCTTTGCTATTTTATTTTTTTAGGTTTAAATTTCAGAAGAAAAAGACGTTCAGAAGAGGCATATGAAAAGTTGCGATATAGACCAGTCGCGATGGGAAAGTGTTGCGGCTCGAAGAGCAGAGTGGAGAAGTACAGTAAAGCGTAGCGTCGACTTGTTTGAAGACCGAAGGAGGCATGAACTCGACACTAAAAGAGAAACTATTAAGAGCAGACCACCCTCCACTATCACTTATAATAACGTTGGCGGTACCTTGACGTGTCCTCATTGTGCACGTAAATTTACGGCAAAAATAGGATACATAAGCCATATAAGGACGCACGACAGAACATGATTTTTAAGACATTGCCAGTCTTCATACTTCATATTTTTTTCATGCTAGTATTCTATGAAAAATAAGGCTAACTGCGCGACGAAAAATACACGTTTTACGGTATTCTTCTGATGCACAGCGCCTTAAACACACGTCAGGACACATGGCCTGATCAACATTCCAAAATATTTAAAAATGCACGTCTACCCCGTGAAGGCAAAAGACGTGATATATACCTACTGAAACCATATACCGTCGTTTGCAGTCGGGCAAAACGTGCTCCGATCGCATAGCAACGAGGCCGAATCAAAACATCAATTGTCTCGATCGAGTGCAATCACTCAATACCGAGAAATATCAACAAACTCTTATGCGAAACGTGATGGAGGGGTTTTGTCAGTTAGCCGATGAGAAACCAATTCAGTATTACACCTAATCGGTGATGATTTTGAGCAATTTATTAATTTATTTCCATTTGTTAAATTACAATATTTTAGACTATTGTTGTAATGTATACATTGTGGTTAACATCCTAGTTATATTCTTACGTATAGTTTAACAATATAACAATCATCCAATACATCAAAAAAACTAAGAAATTAAGATCAAGTAGTTATCCACAAAGAGTTAATCGTATAACCGCCGTAGTAGTAATAGTTTTACTGTATCACGGTCGGATAGTGATCCTCATTCCTCAATCCTCATTGGCAAACAACTAAGTGATCGAGCAAGCTTATGCTAATAATCTTAAGGTACATTTCCAAACGTGCGCATGCACACAGGTAACTTTGACGGGCAATATAGCCAGCTTATATACAACGTGATTTTGAACCCCCTAGCTTTATTGAAATCTCAGAATCAGAATTCCTAATGAAATATAGAACTGCAAGATAAAAATCTGAAAAAAAAAAATGGGTTTCCCATACGTAGTCGCCGATCAGCTGGACGAATTTCTATGGAAAGCCAATTTTTTTTTTTCGGTTATTACTAATTTTTCTTGGAATTCTGTATTCCATTAGAGATTCTGATTCCAAGGTTTCAATATAGCTAGGGGGTTCAAAATCACGCTATATTTATAGCATGATTTTGAAACTCTGAACTAGGTTTATTAAAATTTTGGAATTAGAATCTATAATAGAATACGGTATTACAAGAAAAAATGTAAAAAATAAAAAATATGCCTCCAATTGAAAGATGCCGATCAGCTGAGCGAATTACTATGGGAAGTCTAATTTGGAATAGTCAATAGTCAAATATTATTTATTATTATTTATCGTAAGATATTTTAAATACCATTTGGTGAACGTTTACTTAAAATACACATTTTTATTAACAACATTATTATTGTTAACGTCAATAACATACTTAGAGCTAAGTTTACGCCGCTTCCAAGGCGGAGTGCAGAAGAAGCGGCAAAAAACTGCACAGCGCATTTTCTCCAAACGACATCAACTTACAATCTACGACTCGACACAAAATCACATTGATGTGTTGTATAGTATAGTTTTATATTTGTATAACGTCTTGAAGACATACCCGTTATAGCTAGATCATTAATAGTATAGGTAACAAGATAACAAAAAAAACAAAGAACATATCACGCAAATTGAGCTAACCCCACAGTAAGTTGTAAACTTGCGTCGTAGGTCATAGGATACTAACTCACCGACACTATATTTAATAATAGATACTCATAAAGATAAACATTCAAGACCCAGGTCAATCTGAAAAATGGGGATCGAACCCGGGCACCATCGTGTCGCAGGCAGGCGTGTTGTGTTGACTGAGCCACGGAGCTCGCCATATCCTACAATAGTTAAAAAACAACATATGACAACTTCTAATACATAGGTACATACTATCTCGTCTACTTCTAAATACTATGTAAAAAAAGCTTGTAAAAAAGTTTTTATTTAATATTATTGTTGCCTTAAATCTCCTCAATAGAATAATAGCCATAATGTTTTTAGGCCAATAACTACAAAAGACATGCTTTTAATTATAACAAAAGGTTTTTTAAATTTAATTAATACCTATTGTGATGGCATTAATTAAAGAGAAATCCCTTTGTTTCGTTATCAACAAAGGCAGCCGGTGTTTTGTGATTCACGCATGATACGAACACACGCATAGCGATGAAAGTGGTAGAATGATTAATAGACTACAACTATAGCAGCATACATACAAGTCATATAATGGTAACAGGAAATTAGTTTTAAGGATGCGTGAAAAATGTGGCCTTATACTTTATTGGCAACTAACATATAACTGGCAAGAGTGAATAGGTATTTCAGTTTGCGTGTACCACCCTAGACCTCATCGTTGCCTTCCATCAAGCAAGATGGAGGTCAAACGAAATCAAATTAATGATAAGAAAAACAACAAGCTCTTTTTGATAAGACGAACATATTCCATATATTCAGGCTCATTTGGAAATATTATATTCGGGCCCAATTGGAAAATTACCAAAGACATTAATTTCTTAGATACATATTAATGAGATAAATTTAAATAACTTAAATTTATTTTGAGCATTTTCATGTTGAAAAAAGAATGGAGGTCTATAGTCGGTTTACGCACGATAATTTACGTGAAAACGGTGCATCACAAGCCGAACGATTAGGCAGAGCGTGCCTTTCTATCACTTGTTTCGCTCTCGCTTGCACATGGAACGTGACCCTTTTTTGTGCGTGCAGCCGGCGTTCATCGATTTATAAGACGTTCTAACGTCAAAAAATCTTAGGACACGGGGGATTTGAGACGAACATACTTAAGTCGTCGAAATGCATCCAGTCTTCTAGAAGAAACGAGCCAATAAAGCAATTGACAAACATATTATTATACATACGTGCGAATCACATCTCTTCATTAAAAAAAATTTGCGCACAAATCCTTATTCTTCCTATCCATACTAATATTATAAATGAGAAAGTAACTTTGTCTGTCTGTGTGTCACATTTTCACGCTTCAACCATTTAACCAGTTTGAATACAATTAGGTATAGAGGTAGTTTGAGGCCCGGGTAAGGATATAGTACCATTCATTCTGGGAAATTCTACTATTCCCGAGGGAACGACGTTGACACGAGCGAAGCTGCGGACGAAAGCTAGTCTATATCTATATATCTATACATATAATAAAACAGTAAAAATATTTTGTCTGTACAATTAGAATTTTTGACTGAAATGGATAGAGGGAAACTTAAAAAGAATAATAAAAAGCAAAAAAAATCTTTTCGAATTTCTTGTCTGTCTGTCTGTATGTATGATCACGATTAACTCCGAAAATACTGAACCGATTTACTTCAAACTTTCACCAATTGCTTTGTTTTAACTCAGCAAAACATTTAAAGATTGTTTCATCAAAATCGAATCATTAAAAAAAAAGTTATCGTCATTTGAATGAACTCAAGGCATGAGTTTGCCTGCAAACATATAGCAAAAATAAAATAAAATAACAAGTGACTTATGAAAATTAAAATCCAAAGACAATTCATCATCAATAAACGACAGCATTATACCTATCCATACTATCCATAGTAATCCATACTAATAAAAAAGGAGAAGCTGACTGACTTACTGACATATCAACGCAGAGCCTAAACTATAAGGGTTAGGAACTTTGAAATTTTGCACAGGGGTTCCTTTTGTAACGTAGGGGAGCACTTAGAAAGGATTTTTGGAAATTCATCTCCTTGAAATTCAGCATGAAGGTTCTTTACTGAAAGGTATGAAACACGAGTAAAATATTTTGCTCAAAAATCATCCCTTAAGGGGGTAAAATAGGGGTGCAAAGTAAGCATGAAACTTTGCCATTTTTGAAGTTAGTCGAATGAAATTCAGCATGAAGGTTCTTTACTGAAAGGCATGAAACATGAGTAAAATATTTTTCTCAAAAATCATCCCTTAAGGGGGAATAACGGGGATGCAAAGTTAGTATGAAACTTTCCGTTTTTTAAGTTATTCAATTGAAATTTAATATATATAACTAATTCAATTAAGGTGTTTCATTTAAAGTCATGAACTAAAATAATATATTCCGGGTAATTCTACTGTTCCTGAGAAATCGACACTTACGCGGGCGGAGCCGCGGGCCAAAGGCAAACCTAACTTATATATAACAACGCACAGCCGAAACTACTGTGCCCAGAAACTTGAAATTTGGCACAGGGATTCTTTTTATGATGTAAATGAGCACTAAGAAAGGAATTTTACAATAACAGTAAGGTAAGTTTGTATGGTCATTTTCTCATTTCTGAACGTTCTGGATTACAAATAAAAAGATGTATGTAGGTAAAACCGACGAAATTTTCGCCTGAAGGGATAAAATAGGGGAGTAAAGTTAGTATGGATTTTTTTTTCATTTCTAGACTTAGAAGTATGAAAATAAGTATATACGTTCTAGATTACAATTAAAAAAGATCTGTGTAGGTGAAATGTATAAAATTCCCCCCTTAAAGGATAAAGGGGAGGGGTGATGGTATGGAAATTTTCTCATTTCTGGACATAGAAGTATAAAAATAAGTATATATGTTTACATTACAATTAAAAAGATCTGTGTTGTTAAAATGGACGAAATTTCCCCTTGAAGGGGTTAAATAGGCGGGGTAAAGTTTGTATGGATTTTTTTATTTACTTAGAAATATGACAATAAGAAGTTCTCCATTACAATAAAAAAATATAAATGTATTAAATTCCCCCTTAATGGGAAAAAGCAGAGGGGGAGGGGTTTGTATGGACTTCTTATAATTTCTACTGTTCCCAAAGGAACGACATTAACGCGGGCGGAGCCGCGGGTAACAGCTAGTAATATTATAATTGCGAAAGTGAGTTTGTTTGTTTGATTGTTATGCTTTCACGCCGTAACTACCGAACCGATCATCATGACATTTTGCACACACGATCTCTGCAGTACGTAGGACATGGGGGCATCCTGGAATAAAGTACTGTTCCCGAGGGATCGACATTGACGCGAGAGGAGTCGTGGGCGTAACATATTATGTAATACTAGCTGTTGCCCGCGGCTCCGCCCGCGTTAATGTCGTTCCCTAGGGAACAATAGAAATGATACAAATTCCATACAAACCCCTGCCCCTTTGCTTTTTCCCCTTAAGGGGGAATTTAATACATTTCACCTGCATAGATCTTTAGCCCTTAAGGAGGGGATTTTGCCCATTTCACCTATATTTACCCACCCACAGATATTTTTTTATTGTAAAGGAGAACTTGTTATTGTCATATTTCTAAGTAAATAAAAAAAATCCATACAAACTTTACCCCACCTATTCTACCCCTTCAAGGGGAAATTTTGACCATTTTAACTACACAGATCTTTTTAATTGTAATGTAAACATATATACTTATTTTTATACTTCTATGTCCAGAAATGAGAAAATTTCCATACAATCCCCCCCCCCCCCCTTTATCCCTTAAGGGGGAAATTTTGTACATTTCATCTACACAGATCTTTTTTAATTGTAACCTAGAACGTATATACTTATTTTCATACCTCTAAGTCTAGAAATGGAAAAATTCCATACAAACTTTACCCCCTATTTACCCCTTCAAGGGAGAATGTTGTCTGGTTCACCTAAACAGATCTTTTTTAATTTTAATTGAGAACTTGCGTACCTACTTTCAAACTTCTAAGTCCAGAAATGAGAAAATTCCATAAAACTTCAACCCCTTTGATTTTCTAAAAATCCTTTGTTAGTGCTCATTTACATCATAAAAAGAATCCCTGTGCCAAATTTCAAGTTTTTGCGCACAGTAGTTTCGGCTGTGCGTTGATATATTAGTCAGGTTTGCCGATTTCTCGCGTAAGTGTCGATTTCTCAGGAATAGTAGAATTACCCGAAATACATTAGTTTATGACTTTTAATGAAACACCTTAATATTGAATTTTAATTGAATAACTTCAAAAACGGAAAGTTTCATACTAACTTTGCATCCCCGTTATATCCTACCCCTTCCCCCCTTAAGGGATGATTTTTGAGAAAAATATTTTACTCGTGTTTCATACCTTTCAGTAAAGAACCTTCATGCTGAATTTCATTCGAATAACTTCAAAAACAACAAAGTTTCATACTAATTTTGCAACCCGTTTTTCCCCCTAAGGAGATGAATTTCCAAAAATCCTTTCTTAGTGTTCCCCTACGTTATAAAAGGAACCCCTGTGCAAATTTCAATTTCCTAACCCTTATAGTTTAGGCCCTGCGTTGATATGTCAGTCAGTCAGTCAGCTTCTCCTTTTTTTTTAGTATGGATTACTATGGATAGTATGGATAGGTATAATGCTGTCGTATAATGATGATGAATTGACTTTGGATTTTAATTTTCTTATGTCACTTATTATTTTATTTTATTTTTGCTATATGTTTGCAGGCAAACTCATGCCTTGAGTTCATTCAAATGACGATAACTTTTTTTTTAATGAACCGATTTTGATGAAACAAACTTTAAATGTTAAACTGAGTTAAAACAAAGCAATTGGTGAAAGTTTGAAGTAAATCGGTTCAGTATTTTCGGAGATAATCGTGATCATACATACAGACAGACAGACAGACAGACAGACAGACAGACAAGAAATTCCAAAAAATTTTTTTTGCTTTCTATTATTCTTTTTAAGTGTCCCTCTATCCATTTCAGTCAAAAATTCGAAATGTACAGACAAAATAATTTTACTGTTTTATTATATGTATAGATAGATAATGTAAGTTGAGACATTAACTCTAAAATATAGCAAACAATCTCCAAGCATTTACAAAACTAGTCAACTCGCAATAACCATTTATATAACGTAATGATAATGATACAGTTGGACGTGACGTAAAATCACATTGCTGTAATGATTTCCTATATCATACGCCTTTCACGAGCTCGTATCTGGAGCTATTATTTTCATATTATGACTAGTAATATTATAGCTTATGTTAGTTGGAAAATTGCAAATATAGCCACCCTCAAAATAGGTAAGAATGGAAAGCAGAGTGGAGGCCTTTGCCCAGCCCAACAGTGAGATTTAATGGGCTAGTAATAATATTTAACGACACATTCGTTGCTTGTCATTCGAACAACCAACATCTAGGTTTCACTGCCTGAAGATGCCTCGTGTAGAGGCGAAACATGTGTCGCGAGCACGACGGCCGATATTGCTGTAGCCTCAACGGATGCAGCAGTATCGAACAGGGTGGTGGTAAGCATGAAGGGACTAACAGTAGTGGGTGGGCGCTGGCCAGCAATAGTTTGCATGAATTAACTGGTGGCGGAAGCACGCAAAGTAAATTGTGTCAAAGTAAATGTAGCTTTGACTTCCGCAAAGTAATACCTGAATATATTAACTAGTAATAATAATAATGCTCTGGGTGAACAGAAAGAAAGATAGATAAACTACTATATCTAGTTTTGATTTCTGAGAAAAACAATAACTAATTCACGTAGGGACCAAGTCTGGATTAAGTTTCTCTCGGCATATTCTTCTCACCAGTGGCCGTTCCGAAATGCTAATAGTATTTCGATTTTGCTTATATTAAACAATCAAGCCCCTACGCAATACTTATAGTTGAAGGTAACCAAACATAGCTAAGAACCACCACAATTAAACTGGCTTTCAAATGAATAAAACCGCAACGAAATTGGTCTATCCATTTGAAAGCTATGCTGCTAGAGACAGACACACACACTCACAAACAGACATCGATGTCAAACGGTGTTGCGTCGGGGGTTAAAACTATAAGACAGAAAAATATGACGTTCAAAAAGAAATACATGTATCCTATGGTCCTGGTTTTTTTTAATGCATATTCAATTTTCTATGTATGTAAGATTAAAAACATCCAAATGTACTAGAACCTACGAATAAGTTACTTATTCGTACACTAGTACCTACTTACTTTTTTCTCCAATGAGAAAAATAATACTTTTTGAATATATATTTCAACTGACTTCAGAATGTTTATCAATTCGATTTTTTTATGGATTGTTACCTCAAAACTCAGTCATTATGAACCGATTTGAAAATATCTTTCTATTTTTAAAATGTATGCTTTCAAGTTCGTCCCATTTAAAATTCATCACAATCGGTTCAGTAGTTTGAAGTCGGTTTTTTTATATGAAAGATTATATTATTACAAAGTTCGTTTATTTTTAAGTTGGTGCTTAGTGTTTGGTCAATAAATCAAAAACAAATGAACATTGTTTTTGAAATCTATTTATATATTCGTGCTTTTATTTATTAACATTCACTTTGTGTTACTGCGGGCAAAAGCCTCCCTTTCCTTTCTCCACTGATAGAGATCAAAGTTAATTAAGCAAAATCGAAAATAAGTTGGAATGATACACTAATGTAAAATAAACTTTTATTCAAACATTAAAGTACAAGGTACTTAACTTAATTATCTACATAGTTGCTTAGCGCAAGTCAACCCGTTTCACAGAGAAAGCCGGGACCTAAAACTAGATTCTAGGGTTCCGTACCTTAACTGGTAAAATAATACTCATACTTTGTGTATATCAACCGTATTAGATCAAAACATTTAAGATATAAAGTTAGATCAAAATATTTTTTGGCAAAAATTACATTTTTGTAACAAGTTTTTACTATAAACGAATCCATACTGTAAAGTGCATGTTAAATTTTAATAAATTTAACATTCATTCAATTATTCAAGTTAGTTAAACTTATTGTTAAAATAACAGAACTGCTGAAATGCTCAGAGCCGCTCAGAGAGCCATGGAGAGAGCAATGTTAAGATTAACATTGCTTGATTGTGTAAGAAATGACATGATTCGAAGGAAGACCATTTCAGGGATGTTGTAGATACTCATCTCAATGGAAATGGGCAGGACACATAGCTAGGATGAACCATGATCGGTGGATCAGAAGAGTTATGGAGTAGCGACCATGGGCGAGGACGCCCAGCTTTCGTCGGGTGGACGACACAGGATGCAGGTACATTTCATCTACACAGATCTTTTTTAATTGTAACCTAGAACGTATATACTTATTTTCATACCTCTAAGTCTAGAAATGGAAAAATTCCATACAAACTTTACCCCCTATTTACCCCTTCAAGGGAGAATGTTGTCTGGTTCACCTAAACAGATCTTTTTTAATTTTAATTGAGAACTTGCGTACCTACTTTCAAACTTCTAAGTCCAGAAATGAGAAAATTCCATAAAACTTCAACCCCTTTGATTTTCTAAAAATCCTTTGTTAGTGCTCATTTACATCATAAAAAGAATCCCTGTGCCAAATTTCAAGTTTTTGCGCACAGTAGTTTCGGCTGTGCGTTGATATATTAGTCAGGTTTGCCGATTTCTCGCGTAAGTGTCGATTTCTCAGGAATAGTAGAATTACCCGAAATACATTAGTTTATGACTTTTAATGAAACACCTTAATATTGAATTTTAATTGAATAACTTCAAAAACGGAAAGTTTCATACTAACTTTGCATCCCCGTTATATCCTACCCCTTCCCCCCTTAAGGGATGATTTTTGAGAAAAATATTTTACTCGTGTTTCATACCTTTCAGTAAAGAACCTTCATGCTGAATTTCATTCGAATAACTTCAAAAACAACAAAGTTTCATACTAATTTTGCAACCCGTTTTTCCCCCTAAGGAGATGAATTTCCAAAAATCCTTTCTTAGTGTTCCCCTACGTTATAAAAGGAACCCCTGTGCAAATTTCAATTTCCTAACCCTTATAGTTTAGGCCCTGCGTTGATATGTCAGTCAGTCAGTCAGCTTCTCCTTTTTTTTTAGTATGGATTACTATGGATAGTATGGATAGGTATAATGCTGTCGTATAATGATGATGAATTGACTTTGGATTTTAATTTTCTTATGTCACTTATTATTTTATTTTATTTTTGCTATATGTTTGCAGGCAAACTCATGCCTTGAGTTCATTCAAATGACGATAACTTTTTTTTTAATGAACCGATTTTGATGAAACAAACTTTAAATGTTAAACTGAGTTAAAACAAAGCAATTGGTGAAAGTTTGAAGTAAATCGGTTCAGTATTTTCGGAGATAATCGTGATCATACATACAGACAGACAGACAGACAGACAGACAGACAGACAGACAGACAAGAAATTCCAAAAAATTTTTTTTGCTTTCTATTATTCTTTTTAAGTGTCCCTCTATCCATTTCAGTCAAAAATTCGAAATGTACAGACAAAATAATTTTACTGTTTTATTATATGTATAGATAGATAATGTAAGTTGAGACATTAACTCTAAAATATAGCAAACAATCTCCAAGCATTTACAAAACTAGTCAACTCGCAATAACCATTTATATAACGTAATGATAATGATACAGTTGGACGTGACGTAAAATCACATTGCTGTAATGATTTCCTATATCATACGCCTTTCACGAGCTCGTATCTGGAGCTATTATTTTCATATTATGACTAGTAATATTATAGCTTATGTTAGTTGGAAAATTGCAAATATAGCCACCCTCAAAATAGGTAAGAATGGAAAGCAGAGTGGAGGCCTTTGCCCAGCCCAACAGTGAGATTTAATGGGCTAGTAATAATATTTAACGACACATTCGTTGCTTGTCATTCGAACAACCAACATCTAGGTTTCACTGCCTGAAGATGCCTCGTGTAGAGGCGAAACATGTGTCGCGAGCACGACGGCCGATATTGCTGTAGCCTCAACGGATGCAGCAGTATCGAACAGGGTGGTGGTAAGCATGAAGGGACTAACAGTAGTGGGTGGGCGCTGGCCAGCAATAGTTTGCATGAATTAACTGGTGGCGGAAGCACGCAAAGTAAATTGTGTCAAAGTAAATGTAGCTTTGACTTCCGCAAAGTAATACCTGAATATATTAACTAGTAATAATAATAATGCTCTGGGTGAACAGAAAGAAAGATAGATAAACTACTATATCTAGTTTTGATTTCTGAGAAAAACAATAACTAATTCACGTAGGGACCAAGTCTGGATTAAGTTTCTCTCGGCATATTCTTCTCACCAGTGGCCGTTCCGAAATGCTAATAGTATTTCGATTTTGCTTATATTAAACAATCAAGCCCCTACGCAATACTTATAGTTGAAGGTAACCAAACATAGCTAAGAACCACCACAATTAAACTGGCTTTCAAATGAATAAAACCGCAACGAAATTGGTCTATCCATTTGAAAGCTATGCTGCTAGAGACAGACACACACACTCACAAACAGACATCGATGTCAAACGGTGTTGCGTCGGGGGTTAAAACTATAAGACAGAAAAATATGACGTTCAAAAAGAAATACATGTATCCTATGGTCCTGGTTTTTTTTAATGCATATTCAATTTTCTATGTATGTAAGATTAAAAACATCCAAATGTACTAGAACCTACGAATAAGTTACTTATTCGTACACTAGTACCTACTTACTTTTTTCTCCAATGAGAAAAATAATACTTTTTGAATATATATTTCAACTGACTTCAGAATGTTTATCAATTCGATTTTTTTATGGATTGTTACCTCAAAACTCAGTCATTATGAACCGATTTGAAAATATCTTTCTATTTTTAAAATGTATGCTTTCAAGTTCGTCCCATTTAAAATTCATCACAATCGGTTCAGTAGTTTGAAGTCGGTTTTTTTATATGAAAGATTATATTATTACAAAGTTCGTTTATTTTTAAGTTGGTGCTTAGTGTTTGGTCAATAAATCAAAAACAAATGAACATTGTTTTTGAAATCTATTTATATATTCGTGCTTTTATTTATTAACATTCACTTTGTGTTACTGCGGGCAAAAGCCTCCCTTTCCTTTCTCCACTGATAGAGATCAAAGTTAATTAAGCAAAATCGAAAATAAGTTGGAATGATACACTAATGTAAAATAAACTTTTATTCAAACATTAAAGTACAAGGTACTTAACTTAATTATCTACATAGTTGCTTAGCGCAAGTCAACCCGTTTCACAGAGAAAGCCGGGACCTAAAACTAGATTCTAGGGTTCCGTACCTTAACTGGTAAAATAATACTCATACTTTGTGTATATCAACCGTATTAGATCAAAACATTTAAGATATAAAGTTAGATCAAAATATTTTTTGGCAAAAATTACATTTTTGTAACAAGTTTTTACTATAAACGAATCCATACTGTAAAGTGCATGTTAAATTTTAATAAATTTAACATTCATTCAATTATTCAAGTTAGTTAAACTTATTGTTAAAATAACAGAACTGCTGAAATGCTCAGAGCCGCTCAGAGAGCCATGGAGAGAGCAATGTTAAGATTAACATTGCTTGATTGTGTAAGAAATGACATGATTCGAAGGAAGACCATTTCAGGGATGTTGTAGATACTCATCTCAATGGAAATGGGCAGGACACATAGCTAGGATGAACCATGATCGGTGGATCAGAAGAGTTATGGAGTAGCGACCATGGGCGAGGACGCCCAGCTTTCGTCGGGTGGACGACACAGGATGCAGGTGGCACGGGAGAGACAATAATGTAAAGATAATATGGAGGAGGCCTACGTCCTGAAAAGGATAACATAAAGGCTGCTATAGATGGATGGATACAGAACAGATACAGATTCACGTCTCTTTCCCCTACAGGGTAGATACAGTCAAGTGTAATTTTTAGCTAGATGCAGAATTGTTACTTCAAAATATATTTTGGCGCAGAACCTTTGGTTTGCGAATCTGACTCGCTTTTGGCTGGTTTTTTGCAATCTAGCGATTACGGGAGCTGGGGCGTTGACCGCTTGTTGCTATGTTGCAGATCTGTCTTGTAATCTCAAATTTTGCTGTTTTTTGTGAAGTTTCGAAAATTTACTAAAATCAAAACAGCGTGAAAATTTACCTCCAAAATTCCCTTGAAGAGGTCAAATAATTTTTCAAGGAAACTCGAAAAAAAAAATAGATTTCCCTACAAGTATTCGGCCGGTCTATCCTGGCAATTGGTATGAATGTGAAAAATAAATTGTTCCCAGCATTGTTCTCATAGAAAAAGTTGTCAAACACATTTTCTTACACCTAACGTTTCGAAATTTTTACAGTTCGCAGGTAGACTAAGTTAACATTTGTCTGAAATGTATATAAATTATGACAAATATCAACTTAGTCTACCTTTTCTTGTAGTGTCTGCGTTTCTCGGACTTAAAGGGTTAATTGATTTATTTAGTGTAACAATTGCGAAAACATTATCCCATAATATTGTTTCGGCCATGTTCCACATAGTGAACCCATTTATGAATGTTCATGCTTAATTTCCTTACAAATGGCTGGATAGTTACCGGAAACATATTAAATTAAGGGAATGAATTACAAACAATTACAAGATACCCTCATTCAAATGGAAGCTCGTAAAGCTTACTTAATGAAGTACACGTGAGCCTGTATCATACGGCCTGCAGAGAAGGGTGGCCTAATGGCAGGAATTTCGGGGAATAGGCGAGATTTTCTGATAAAAGTCATATCATCAAGCAAATTTTTAATGAAGTAGGTACACGAGATCCTCCATCATTATACCTGCTAGGGTAGCCAAACTTTAGAGGTTTCGGGGAAAAGGTCCGAGATTTTCATGTAGGTAAAAGTGACTAATTGAAATGGGTATCTTGCCCATCCTACGGTGCCCAGACCTATCCGGTATAAGGTGACCACCAGAGCTAGTGACCAAGTCAGGGCCTACTAGTACTCAAACTTGGTCACTGATCAAAAAACAATAGCTCAAGTTGCAGGTTTGCCATGTGTCCAAAAGGTCAAAGGAAGGTTTATTCACCACCGTCACCTTCCTACCACCGCATCGCCCGCCACAGGAGTGAAGTTAACCCTCACATCCTTGACACTTGGTTCTCCAAAAATGTCAGTGTCACGTGTTTTTTTTCCGTACAGCAGGATTTTAGAATGAGCGTCCCTAGGTTTTTCTTGGGTGTTATGACTTGGGGACCTTCAAAAGGCGTGCTAACAGGTATCTTAAGAGTCGGCAACGCATCAGCAGCTCCTCTGGTGTTGCAGATGTCCATGGGCGGTGACCACTTTCCATCAGATGGCTCGTTTGCCGTCAAATATACATAAAAAACTAGGAACGTAGTAAGAAGGAACATACAAATCATAAATAGGATATCTTTTAACTTAGATGCATTTAACAAACTTGGTTAAGTTTAACATAAATGTTAATTTTTAACTATTAAAGTTTCTAGATATCTCACTGAAACGATAAATGTATTACTCATCCGCTTTGAAAATGGTTTAGGTAAGTACCAAGTTATAAGTCACACGTTGCCTTGCAATCGTACGATTATTTCATGATAACAACAACAACGAAATTTAAACTCTATTTAGTGCGGCATAAGGTTTAAAATTAACATAAGATAAAGTAACGGATTTGAACCGACGATAGTCCGACCTACTGAGTCATGCTGTTGCCAGGCGGTACTGACTGACGAAATGATATTATTAAAATAGCGCTTTTTGTTGCAAAATCAGTGAATCTAAATTTATGGACGTATAAAATTTATAGTTTCGCGACTATAAAAAGTAATTTTGTTGTGTAAAAGTAAAAATATTTCGCAGGTGCTAGTTTTGATGAAATATTCATAAGTTTAAGAGCATACTTACCATTAGCCGTGTGGTATCCGGCAGAGTAGAATAGGACCACTCCAAGTCTTCCCGTGGATGTTGTAGAAGGCGACTTAGGAAATACAAGCTAAACAAAGCTTATAAACATCTAAGAGACCTCTCCAACCCGTCTGGCCAGCGTGGAGAGTGTAGGCCAAGTCCTCTGGCTGCTCTGGCCAAGTATGGCCCTAGTAGTACAGAGAGGGTCGTGCTCCTGTAGTGGAGACTAAAAAGGACCTGATGATGATGATGATATTTACCATAAAAAATTTTATTTTTATTATTTGACACATTATTATTCTTTCTTATGCAGATGATATGGGTATATAAAGTGTGCTCCGTGGCGCAGTGGTTAACACGCCAGCCTGTGACACGAGCCGGCCCGGGTTCGATCCTCGGTCAGGTCAAGATGAAAAATGATCTTTTTCAGATTGGCCTGAATCTTATATGTTTATCTATATCTGTATTTGTTATAAAATATAGTATCGTTGAGTTAGTATCCCATAACACAAGTCTCGAACTTACTTTGGTGCTAACTCAATCTGTGTGATTTGTCCGTATATATTTATCCTTTACTATAATCCTTACTAATCCTTACTAATATTATAAATGCCTTACTAATTATATAAACAAACAAACAAATAAACAAACTCATTGTTTATTTGTTTGTTTGTTTGTTACGCTTTCACGTCGTAACTACTAAACCGATCATCATGAAATTTTGCATACAAGTTCATTGGAGTACGAAGAAGGACATAGACACCTTTTATCCCGTAAAAAAGTACTATTCCCGAGCAATCGACATTGACGCGGGTGGAGCCGCGGGCGAAAGCTAGTAATATTATAAATGCCAAAGTGAGTTTGTTTGTTGAACCAATCATCATGAGATTTTGCATAGAAGTTCTCTGGAGTACGGAGAAGGACATAGGCTACCTTTTATCCCGGGAAAAAGTACTATTCCCGAGGGATCGAAATTAACGCGGGCGGAGCCGTGGGCGAAAGCTAGTAATATTATAAATGCCAAAGTGAGTTTGTTTGTTGAACCAATCATCATGAAATTTTGCATACAAGTTCTTGGAGTACGGAGAAGGACATAGGCTACCTTTTATCCCGGGAAAAAGTACTATTCCCGAGGGATCGATATTGACGTGGACGGAGCCGCGGGCGAAAGCTAGTTTATTTATATATGAGGTAATTTTAGATTATCAAGCAAAGTATATTTCTGTGATGTAGTGAAAGGTGTTGTACCTAGGTTTTATTAGATGCTATCACATCTTTTTCACTTGTGGGGTAGTCAGAGCCCAAATCTATAAGACCTCATGCAAGTTTAGCATGTTGATGGGCGTGTAGATGGAAAAAGAATCAAAACAGTAAGGAGTTCCTAGCCGCAACGTCTATTTTACATGATTTCTCAGATCTTCTCCAATTTCCAGGAGAAGCAGCTGGTACATTCCATATTTTTTTAAAATTTTCTTTCAGACTAGTAGGAAAGGCATTAGAGTCATGGAACTAAATATACTCTTTCTTAATATTTATGTATGCGTGTTAGGACGCATTTTTTAAAATTTGTAATGTCAGTTTACAGCTACAACATAAAATATTAGAACAGTTCAGCACATGAAATAAGTATAGTGTTGGGATAGAACTTGTCTCGCAAAACCCGGAACGTGTGGAGTCCCCGACAATAAACCTTGTCAGTAGCGCCACCTGGTGCCGGGGGAGTCGTAAATTCCGGAATCATTTGTGTGATTGCGAAGGTTCGGGCAGAATTGCCTCCGTTGCAGACGAGCTGATATGCTTAGTAAGATTTATAGTGAATGAATGAATGAATGAATATTCTTTATTGCACCAACACTTAAAAGTAAACAAAATAGGATAATATCTGTTTATGGAAGGTACAAAGGCGGGCTTATCGCATAACGCAATCTCTTCCAGCCAACCTTTGGGTAGAAGATACTGTAAACATAGGCATGGTAGGCGCAGATTTCATAAAAGTGCTGCATGTTTAGTAGGTATAGATGTTACTTCCTAGTTTCCACTATCACACTGTCCTGGTACCTTACTGGATTCACCTTCATGCATTCTGTTAGGCTCTGTGATATAGGAAGCAGTTAAGATTTACGTTTCGCTAGCAGAAGCAGAATTTAGGCGACATAATAAATGAATAGACATTGGAGAAATACATGCATCAGTTAAAATTACAATACTCCAAATAGTCCCGCTTAGGTGAGTCAAGATGAATTAAGGGAATGTCTTAGATATAGAGATATGTAGAAAGAATAAAAGAAGACCTACAAAGAAATTTGATGCTTTAGATGTGATTTGAAGAGTTGGTCAGGTTCAGCCTCGTTGCACATGCCGTGGCCACATCAGATTTCGGACGTTCTTACCAAAGGGCAAGTTAGGAGTATCCAAAACCGAAGCGCGAGAGGTTTATAAAGATCGTAGCAACTGGAGGTCCCTAGTCTCTGCTTACCGCATGGGAAAGAGGCGTAATAATATGTATTTATGTCTTAGATACCCTGTTACGGACCTGTCCTGGTATTTAGAATCCTGAAAAGAATAGAAGACGATATTAGCAAGTAATGAAAGATAGATGCCAAAGATAACCGGGGATTTACAAGAGAGGACAAGAACAAGAATGAGGAGTGGCTAACTAATGACGATGAAATGATTTGCGACTTTTCATTGCATAGATTGTATTTCTTGAATGTAAAAAAGTTTATGTATAACTGATGTCACAAAAGCTCGTCTGCCTAGCCGCTTTATTCACTGCTATCTCGGTACTAAAGTACCGATGAACTGCATCGGCACTTGAGTACGATGAAATTCATATTAGGTATGTTTGCATTACAATCTGTCGACAATGTCTGCGACAATCGCACGTCTGTTTTGCCGCCCTATCCATTGCTCTCTCATCAAGGCACTCGAGTATGATGCAATACTGCACACGCGGCATTATAGCGGAATTCCGAGCTTCACGGCTGGAATTCCGGTAGCAGCCCCTACGACTTTAGCGATAGTAAAGCTCATCTCTCATACCGGTTGTTAATTTACTTTCAACATAGCCTTTAAGCTGTTTGGTATCCGGCAGAGTAGAATAGTAGGAGTGGTCCACTCCAAGTCTTCCTGTGGATGTCGTAGAAGGCGACTTAGGAAATATAAGCTAAACAAAGCTTATAAACATCTGTGAGACCTCTCCAACCCGTCTGGCCAGCGTGGAGAGTGTAGACCAAGTCTTCTGGCTGCTCTGGCTAAGTATGGCTCTAGTAGTACAGAGAGGGTCGTGCTCCTGTAGTGGAGACTAAAAAAGACCTGATAATGATGATTATCAGGTCTTTTTTTATTCCGTTAACTACTTTTGCTATGGGAACAACACTAGGAACTCGAAAAAACATCTCGTCAAACTGATTAGCCCATTGGTCAATTAGTACGTGAATGACAAAAATAATGAGATACGCAAAATTTATACAAACACACTATTACGTCTTTTTATATTTTGATTGTCGATGTCAGTGATTTGCTATCCAAAATAGGTAGATAGTAAACAGTTTGCCGCCAAGAAAGTGATTTCTTCTTTGTACACACCCTGTGTTTTTGCGTCTGTTTTTCTAAATGTTCAAGGCAAGATATCTCGAAAACTAGCGCGTCGACTTTTTTAATCTTTTCTAAACATTCTTCTAGATTAAGGGTGCCTCTGGTCTTAAAATATTTGCGCTTAATTTAAGTGGACCTTATAACCAGATGAAAACATTATTAATATGACTTTAAGTGGTTGGTCCCGACTTTCTACTTCCAAGTATCAGAATTATAGCATCTTTTTTTAAAGTAAATACATATACATACGGACAAATCACACAGATTGAGCTAGCCCCAAAGTAAGTTCGAGACTTGTGTTTTGGGATACTAACTCAACGATACTATATTTTATAACAAATACATATATAGATAAACATCCAAGACCCAGGCCAATCTGAAAAAGATAATTTTTTTCATCTTTACTTGACCGGGGATCGAACCCGGGGTCCTCGTGTCTCAGGCTGGCGTGTTAACCACTGCGCCACAGAGCTCGCCGGATCTGACATAGTTAACCAACTGCCATCTTCAACAATGACCGGACCAACTGCTAAAGACTCCGATGCACGGAGGAGCTCGAGATATTTCATGCTACGTGTGAGGTGACCACACGTAGCATAAAATATCTCGTTTCATCCCAATTGGGACCACGCCAGGTGTTCCTTAACAAGCGTGAACGCTTACAATTCTTACACCCACTGGATTATCAAGTTCCTCAGACTAATAATTGATAACCCAATTAACTCGCACCTAACATTGGGTGGTCTTACTCTTATCAGATGATTTTGAAAGCGTTGACCCTTTGTCCTCTTATCACCACCTATTTACTTAGTTTACTTAACTGATAACACGTTCACGGACGATCAGGCTGGAGTCTGATTGTTGACAAAGCTAATCTTATTTGTTTTTATCGTTATAGTTTAAACCAGACGTACATAGTATATATAAATACTTAGATAAGTATGTCTAAGTATATATATACTTAGATATATCTTAGTCTGATTGACTACAACATGGGGTTTTTTAAAAAGGGCCTGAAAAGATTTCTTCAGGGTCAGCAATGCGCGAGTGGCACCCCTGGTGTTGCCGGCGTCCATTGGCTACGGTAACCGCTTTCCATCAGGTGGGCCGTATGCCTGTTTGCCTACTAAGTCCTAAATAAAAAAAGAAAAAAAACTCTTTATATTTATTATACTACTTCTATTTATGTGGTCTACTGCCTTAAGCTGCCGTTAACTAAATAAATTTTGATCGTTCTGGACCCTTGAAGGGGTGATTCAGCCTATCGATATTAACAACTTTTCGTATGGGACCAATGCTGGGAACTCAAAACAAAATGGGCAGTTCCATACAAAAAATTTCGGTCAATTTGTATGGGTACGTCAATAAAATTTTTGAGTTCCCAGCATTGGTCCTATAGGAAAAGTTGTTAATATCATCTGGCTGAATCATTCCTTTAAGGTTAAAATCGAAAATATGTGATGAAAAAATTTCGCTATCATTCCTATATGGGTCCAGAACGATCAAATTTCACCGTGTATACAACGTGATTATGAACCTCCCAGCTTTATTGAAATCTCAGAATCAGAATCCCTAATGAAATATAGAACTGCAAGAAAAAAAGCTGAAATTCGAAAAAAAAAATTAGGGTTTCCCATACAAAGTCGCCGATCAGCTGGACGAATTTCTCATCATCATCATCTCAGCCGCAAGAAGTCCACTGCTGGACATAGGCCTCCCCCAAGGATTTCCAATATGACCGGTTGGAAGCGGCCTGCATCCAGCGTCTTCCTGCGACCTTGGTTAGGTCGTCCGACCACCTTGTCGGTGGGTGTCCAACGCTGCGCTTGCCGGTACGTGGTCGCCATTCGAGCACCTTTCTGCCCCATCGGCCATCGGTTCTTCGAGCTATGTGCCCCGCCCACTGCCACTTCAAAGAGCTAATCCGCTGAGCTATGTCGGTGACCTTTGTTCTTCTACGGATCTCTTCGTTTCTGATTCGATCTCGCAGAGAAACACCGAGCATAGCCCTCTCCATAGCTCTTTGAGCGACCTTGAGCTTTCTTATGAGGCCCATAGTAAACGACCACGTTTCGGACCCGTAAGTCATCACTGGCAACACACATTGGTCGAATACTTTCGACTTGAGGCACTGAGGTATTTTGGACGAGAAGACACTTCGGAGCTTCCCGAACGCTGCCCAGCCGAGTCGGATTCGTCGAAAGACCTCATCCTTGAAGCTGGAACTTCCAACCTGGATCAATTGACCCAGATAGATATATTGGTCAACAGCTTCAAGTATGGAGCTCCCAACAAGCACTGGAGAAGGCGCAACATGGACATTCGACATTATTTTCGTCTTGTCCATGTTCATTTTAAGGCCCACTTGTTGGGAAACTTCATTGAGGTCATTTAGCATGGCACTCAGATCCTCCAGCGACTCCGCCATTATAACAATATCATCGGCAAATCGAAGGTGAGTGATATACTCGCCGTTAATATTAATGCCAAGTCCTTTCCATTCCAGCAGCTTGAAGGCATCCTCCAGAGCAGCGGTGAACAGTTTTGGAGATATCACATCTCCCTGTCTCACACCTCTCTGTAGTCGGATAGCCCTCGTACTCTGCTCCTGTACTCGGACTGACATTGTGGCGCTGCTGTATAAGCACTTCAACACTTCGATATACCGATGATCGATGCGGCATCGCTGGAGAGATCGAAGTACGGCCCATGTTTCGATCGAATCAAAGGCCTTCTCATAGTCCACAAACGCTAAGCATAGTGGCCGGTTATACTCTCTGGTCTTCTGTATAACCTGCCGCAGCGTGTGGATGTGGTATATGGTACTATAGCCTTTTCGGAAACCGGCTTGTTCGGGAGGCTGGAAGGCATCGAGCCTGTTCGTGAGACGATTCGTGATTACTCTCGAAAACAGCTTATAGACGTGGCTCAGGAGCGTGATGGGTCTATAGTTCTTCAGTAGGGTATTGTCGCCCTTCTTGACGAATTTCTATGGGAAGTCTATTTTTTTTTCGGTTTTTACCTTTTTTCATGCAATTCTGTATTCCATTAGGGATTCTGATTCCCGGATTTCAATATAGCTAGGAGGTTCAAAATCACGCTGTATAGGGATGGGGACATTGCACATAGATTGAGCTAGCCCTACAGTAAGGTGATGGAGAATTTCGGCGTCGAGATTGAATTGTGCGGTAGCTCAGATGGCAGAGCATATGTCGTATATAGACCTAGGTCGCCGGTTCAAGTTCCGCCCGCATGAGATTTTTTCACCATATTTTATTTCTTAATTTATTAAGAGTATATTAAAATAGCATTGTGAATGCAAAATAAAACACATAAAAAAAAGTTACAAATGGAAACTTAAGTGGTGTTACTTATTTCAGTAGAAATTTCTTCCAGCAGACCTGCGAGGATAAAGGGAAAAAGAGAGGGATCTGGCGTGCTATTTTGACAGTATTCAAGCGGTAATATGGTTTGGCAAAGTTTCAACGGCTGCCCACCTGCCTGACGCCAACCCTCCTTTGATAGCTTTAAAACTGCAGTCAAATACCTTTGAAAAAGAATTTCAAGTATTTGCCTCTGCCGGGAATAGTACCCAGTGCCCCGAAAGCCGACATAACAACGTACGAAGTGATAGTTTATTTGAACCTAATGTATCGTAGAATATGAACTTTACCAAAATCAAGTGGGCTAGTTATTTAAATCGAACAGGAAAGCGGCAAGCCACGAATTTTATCAAAACGTGCACAAGAAATGTCTCCAGTCACGAGGTTGTTATCAGCCATTAAATTCAAGTACCTGATGACTCATACATGCATTTCATGACTTTGTATGTATAACGAATCGTGACGTTGCGTCATAACTGAAACAGTAAAACAAATAAATACAAGAATGTTTTGTTGATTACTCGTTTGTTCACTAGAATGTGAATTATGAATGAATGAATGAATGAATAAAATTATGAGTAAAAATAGATTCAGATTCAGATTCAAATGTTTTTACTTTTCTTCCAACTACGCTGCAATTCTATCATAACTGCACTACATATCCAGCACAAAGCGGAACTTTACTACTTTAAAGCAGAAAAAATGTATGGAAACCCTTTACAGCACTGTTTAATTTTATAAATCTCGTGACCATAGGTGTCACATGTCACAAAAAAGGTTGGCCAACCTGACGGCCGTATGGAGTTATACAGTGAGCGTGTAATTAACTTGTTGTGGTTTATATATAGAACTTGAGTGTGTATATTTTCCTACTTCTTATTTTTGTGTATTGCTTGGTAAAAAAATACGGGCCTTAGAGAAAAAAAAATCACTAATTATAATCTCTCTTCAGTTTTATTTTTCACTCTGTCTACACTTTTCTTGTAGTAGTTGAAAGAAAAGCAGATTATGCACCTAACATTAAGAAATTTATATTGCACTCGTGCTTTTTAGAGCCCTCGCTTTCTGCTCGATGCAACGATCAACTATTGTCACTTGATTGAAGGTCAATGGTGACATCCCACACTGCTAGTCCGGCAGTTATAGGTGTGACATCGGGTACTCGTAATTTCTTTCATTCATGTTAAGTGAGTAGTATCCCAATAAGTTAATTCCCTTCCCAAATCCTTTTCCTATCCTCCTCAGCTTCAAAATGCGTCCGATGGTCAGCAGCTTAGGAAGCACAAGGAGCCAAAGGAACTGCGCTCGCCAACCCGTTTGCCAAGCGTAGAGGGGATGGTAATGGTAATACCCCCACATGGAACGAAGAATCCTCGGGAGAGTCCCCACACCCCCTCCTCAGCCCTTAAAGTGTGATGTAACTTATGAATGGACTTATCTTGTCCTGAACGTCATTCAGTTAGTTTTGAATAACATATAACGACGCTATACGAGAAGAGTAAAACGTTACATTTCCTGCGTAGATTGGTGAGGTTATAAAGCATAACAATCTCATACAAAACATAACAATTCATAGATTTGTCCAAACATCCTTGATTTCCATGTCTGAGAGAAAAGAAAAACCCGGCAAAGTGCGAGTCGGCCTCGCGCAAGAAGGGTTCCGTACCATTATCTATAAAAACAGCAAAAAAAAAAAAGAAAGTCACGTTTGTTGTTTGACTAGCTCCGTGGCGCAGCGGTCAACACGCCAGCCTGCGACATGGAGTGACCGGGTTCGATCCCCGGCAAGGTCAAGATGGAAAATAATCTTTTTCAGATTGTCCTGGGTCTTGGATGTGTATCTATATATGTATTTGTTATAAAATATATTATCGTTGAGTTAGTATCCCATAACACAAGTCTCGAACTTACTTTGGGGCTAGCTCAATCTGTGTGATTTTTCCGTATATATTTATTAAAAAAAAAAGTTGTATGGGAACACCCTTAAATAATTATTTTATTTTGTTTTTAAGTATTTTTTGATACAGCGGCAATAGAAATTCATTATCTGTGAAATTTTTTGACAGTCTAAAATCACGGTTCATGAGTCCAGCTTGGTGACAGACAAATAAACAGACAGAAAGACAGACGGGCAACGGAGCTATATTAATAGGTTCTCGTTTTTACCCTTTGGGTACGGGACCCTAAAAACGTAAAATTTATTAACTACATCACTTCCCGCGAAGATCATTAAAGCATGTCGAAGGAATTGGCAATATCTGAGGGATCCTATCCATATGCCATTACTATTTTTAGGGTTTCGTACCCAAAAGGGGTACGACTTTATTACTAAATCTCCGATACCCGTCCGTTTAGCTGTCAATAGGCTAGATAGCCTATTGACAGCTAAACGGACGGGTATCGGGTATTACATAGATATGTAAGTACTGGAAATTTGTTACACAATGTAGGTAGTATTGCTATAACAATAACACAATGTAGGTAGTATTGCTATAACAATAATACTAAAAACAAATAAAAGAACATAATATGAAGTGTGTGTCCCCGTGCCATACCAGAAAAGATTTCTTTCCGCGTTTTTTCTCGATTCTGTCAAAGTTCCTGCTTAGTTGCTGAGATATTAAACCACAGATAATTATGAAGAATTAGTGTTCGTGGGCTAAATCTTACTAATCGTGTTATTAAGTGATGCGGCTAGCAATCCATCACTATTTTGATTCCGTTTTTCGCCTAAAGCCCACCAACATGCTAAACGCGGATTTTAGGTCTTAAACTCCTGGACTCTGTTTACCCCGCAAGGCATAAGGACGTGATTAGAAGGTCTAGGTACCTTCTAATCACGTCCTACGTGCACTGACCGTTATGAGTTACGACACAGAGATTTTCAACTTATCAGCAGTTAATTACAACGCATAAACACCGTTATCATCGTACGATATTGTTTGTCTGATAACCGCATAGATACTGCAGGCCGGGATGGCGATTACTTGACCTGATTAGTACAGACTCCAGATATGAAATTATGTTTTGTCTAGAAGACTGCTGCCTCCGTCCAGTGATTAAGGCATTTGCTTGTAGACCCGGGGGTCGTGGGATTCCCACGAGAAGCATACTTTGTTTAGTTGCTTCCAGTTTGGTTAGGACATTGCAGGCATGAATCATCTGATTGTCTGATAATAAAGATGATTCTGTACTTAGGCACGTTAAGCCGTTGTTCCAGGCTGACATCTGATAGTCGTTAAAAGGAACCACGTAAGAGGCCGAGAGGCGGTTCCGAAGAACCCTAACACCAGGGTGTACATGGTGATTGACCGTGTCACCTACACGAAATGTCGCGCCGCGAACGAAAAACGTTGCTACTGCGCAAGCCATTAGGCTGCGCAGAACCATTAGGCGATTAGGAAAAAAGATGAAGTCTTAATATTTTCATATTTAAAATTTTATAAAAATATTATGAAATGGGCGACCTCCGAAATGTAAATATAAGTATTTTTATATGAGAAAAAATTATTGTTTTAGACATAAAAATTACAAAGTTTTCGAAGAAAAATATTTTTAGATATCATAACACATTATATCATTTTTAAATTTCATAGTACCTATCTGTTTCAAATTCCAACTAGGGGCGGTCTTGTTCAAGGATCAATCAACCTAAATTATACAAATACTTTTGATGTATTTAATTAATTCAGCGCATACAACGAGTGGTTTGAAAACTTTTTGATTACAATATTTGACACTGTAACTACAAATTGTCCTGAATGATTTAGCTTCGTAAACAAAGGTACAATAGAAAATAAAATAAGATCGTTTATTATTCAGCCAGCCTTGAACCACAACATGAGTTCTTGTAATTACATTGTAATTGCTGTGTTGAATTACATCATTTATATCTATTTTATATTACCTTTTGAGCAGCTGAAGGAATAGAATGCTCTGCCGAAGTGCACTTTACTATTTAAACATTAAGGATCAAATTAAAGTATAAAAAAAAATTGGTTGGTAAAGTCGGTTTACGGTCGATAATTTTACGTCATAACGGTGGAAGAGAGATAGATGCGTCACAAGCCAAACGGTTAGGCCGATCGTGCCTCTCCCTCGCTTGCACACGGAACATGACACTTTATCGTTCGTGCAACCGGTTTCATCGGTTTATAAGACGTTACAAAGTCAAAAATTTAATTAGGAAAAAGTTTAAGGCGTTTTAGATTTATTTGGCATCGTAAAATTTATCTGAAAGAAAGCCATTAAACTTTTGCATGTCTTTTACGAGCGAGAATATTCTATTACAGAAATAAATTCAAAATCGATAAAACTGCTCGTAAAATTAAAAATTTCCATCATAGCAAAGTGCCCAACAAATCATTACAAAAACCGAATACCCGCTGTTAACCTAAAAAATAATTACACAAAAACTCACAATAGTTAAACCCCTAAAACGAAGTATCAAAACTGTCCGTTGGGATTTCCTCAGGTATAATTCTGGACGCACCCTGGTTCTTTCACCCCTCACCTATCCCCCTCTATCTTAGATAAAATAATGTATATCTATCCTGCTCTGGCCACCGCTGACTTTGGTCACGTAGCCACCAGATCTTGGCAACCTAGGCAGTGATTTACCTAGATATTTTTCCTTGTATTATTTTAGTAACTTTCTTGCGTATTGATATTATTATCTTGATTCTCGGTAATACACTTGGATAAGCTGGTACCATAGGCTATATAATATACTTACCTATGTTATTGCACACACATCATTATGTAAAAACTGTCAATACCAACTTAAGATTTTCGTAGATATTCCTATTTGAGGAATACTGTAAAGAAGTCACGGTCATGGTCATTCAGCCGTGTGGTTTCCGGCAGAGTAGAACAAGACCACTCCAAGTCTTCCCGTGGATGTCGTAAGAGGACTTAGGAAATACAAGCTAAACAAAGCTTATAAACATCTGTGAGACCTCTCCGACCCGTCTGGCCAGCGTGGAGAGTGTAGGCCAAGTCCTCTGGCCTTATAAAAAGGCATGGGTTAGCTCTCAGCACCTTTTCCTGATTTCTGATTTCCATGTTAAAGTCTATCATTTTTATGAATATGACCTTTGGTCTTGCGACCTTCGCCTCTGTCTATATTAGTTACATTTTAATAATCGTAAGATATTTTGAATATCATTTGGTGAACTTTTACTTTCATAACACATTGTTATTTTTATAACATTATTATTATTACCTGTAAATATAAACAAAACCGGCTAATTTTTGATTCCCTTGCGAATGTCGAAATAACCAGCTGTATCTTTTGATTGCGTTGGCTTAGAAATTCCATTATTTCACAGTTTCAAGGAAAAGTAGACCTGAGTATTTGATATGAATTTCAGCTTGATACCTCTACGCGTTCCTGAGGAAAAGTATCTTGACAGACAGACAAAGGGACAACCAAGTGATCCGTTTTTTTCCTTTTGAGGTACGGAACCCTAAAAAAAAACAAAAAAAAAAGGACAATGACGCATCATTTATAAAAAAAAACTAATTATTTTAAAGACAACGAAAATGATTTGGATATTAAAGTTTCATTTATCTATACACCTTTCATGCCTACATACTATATCTTTACTTATAATATATGTATTATGTTCTCCTAAATAATCTAACAACAGCAAAAGTTTTCTTCTTCACAATAGTTGCCCAAAACCCAGTCAAAGCTTAAAAAGCAATTAATTTAGACAATGGCTATTAAACCGGCAATTTCGTGATTTGACCTTAATTATTTGCCGTCTGTTATGACTTATGAGATTACTCAATACTGCAGTTTATTCTGGCCATTCATCATCGCATTCACCTATTTTGATGTACAAGGTCTTTGTATCAAAGTTATATTTTATAAATCTCTGCAATGACAGGAATTTTTGTAAAGAATCTAAATCTAAAGGCAGCAGTCAAAAACACAAAAGTGTTTTTGACTGCTGCCTTTAGATTTAGATTGATATTTGCAGTCAATAGTGTTGTGTGTGAATTTAGACCGGTAATAAAGTTCTGACTGTAACATATGTATATAACTCAAAGATGACTGACTGACTGATATAGTGATCTATCAACGCACAGCCCAAACCACTGGACGGATCGGGCTGAAATTTGGCATCCGCTAAGAAAGGATTTTGATCAATTCTACCCCCAAGGGGATAAATAGGGGATGAAAGTTTGTATGAAACTTCTAGGCCGGGGATCGAACCCGGGCACTGTCATGTCGCAGGATGGCGTGTTACACGGAGCCAGCCACTCCTTTTTCAGCAGTCGTATAAAAATAACAAACAAATGGAAGATTATAGAATCCACTTTATTACGAAGATATAAAGTAATCATTTACATCGAACCATGAATAAACCAGTCCAGTTTGTGCAATCTTATTAATCTGTTGTGTTGAATTATTAATTCGACTGCAATTGGGTCAGAATATGACCTTTTCGACAATAATTCATAACAGTGACTACAAACTCGAAGCTTCGAGACGTTTTTTAGATGGTTCCACTCACGTATATTACAATAACCCAAACAAACTGACACTTGTCGGCATTTCTGACTAAAAATATATGAATGATAGCGTTTGTCAAGTTATCTTTAATCTTCTAGACGATTTAAAAATACTGATATCTTTATACACTATGCATTTGTGCAGCTTAAAGTAAAACTGACTATGTTGGTTAGAATAATTGAGTACCTTCTTATACTATTTAATTTTTTTATCTGGGAACGCCGACCAGTTTAGGCTTCTCAGTACACTATCTTTGGGCGAGAAAGGAACGTTTGGCAAACCCATATAATATCAAAAGATATAAAAAACTGGTCCGCGTTTCCAACCAAAATTTTTCAGTTTGTTTTAGACGTTATACAATATTACGTTTAAGTTTTGAATATTGTAACCTAACCTAATAAATACGTAGGACAATATAAACAATGTTAGCTTAAATTATAATGTCTATGGTATAAGCATAATCTGCTTATTGGATTATTTTACGAGTATAATTTTGTTACAACAATATTTTTTATTTTTGAAATTAACCAAACAACAATGTCTTAAATAAAAAGATAGACCTTTTTAATTAAATTATTACAATTGAAAAAGTGTTACACACAAAATTACTTATACTTAGAAAAAAATAAATTTTTCATTACGTTATAAATTCGTCATCACAGCGCGTCAAGAGTCAAGTGGGGAATACCAGGGTTTTTAACACACTGCTCGCTTGCAGACATTTAATAAATCGCTAAGAATATAACAAGCAATGTATTAAAGACACATGATATCAATAACAAATAAAAATCTAACAGAGGTGCAAGAGCCCATCTTATTGGGACACCAAATTGGGACGCCACTAAAGGCAGATATACAGTGTGATAATTTAACCTCGACATTTCCTCAAAGGGGTGACTTAGCCTGTCAATATGAACAATATTTCTATGGGATCAAACTAAAAAAATTCGTCATTTTCATACAAAAGTGTTCAACCCGTTTCTTCTTCTTTGGGAATGTCGAAAAATTTTGGATTCCTCAGCATTTGTCACATAGGGAAATAGGGACATTTACACGCTGTTTAGTGGGTACCTTCCTTGGTGTTTGGTAACATACCCCACCAATGAGAGGGCTCTAACACTTAAAATTCAACTTTGAAATTCAAAATTGAAAAATAATTCCAGTAACATCTAGTTAAAGATTTAATCCGTCTCCAAAGCAGCAGTGGTGATTAATTTAATAATTTGTGGCTGCAGAGCCATAGCCTTCTTCAGAGGCAGTACCCTGAGCAAAGAAGAGATATATTGGCCAAAATCGTCAAAGTAATCTTTGTTTAATAACAGGGGATCGATACAGTCTTCTTCCCGCGGTCGCTTGTTGAGAGGCTCCAATGGTTCCACCATAATGTCGCTGGTGGGAATGGCGGATAGATCTTCCTCACTGTACATCTCTTCGATAGGTTTAGGATCTCCGATAACGTACCATTCTTCACACTCGGTAGTTACCGGTGCTGGATTTACCTGAAAGAAATGTTTTCTTTAATCCTTTAAATTGTCAAGGGATTAGAATTTGAATCTGGCGGTGATGGCCAAGTGGTCTAACACAAACTCTTAATCATTTCTTCAAGGCTTCCTCTATTTGACTCAATCTCAGTTATTTCAAACGGTATTCTTGGTAGTAAAAATGCCCCTCGACTCCCTCGAGGTGAAGAAATAACTGTCAATTATCAACTTGATGAGTTTGGGTAGAGGTTATGATAAGCAACTAAGAATCAAAGTGTAAGTGTTGAAATTTACTGCGTGTAAGTGTTGAAATTTACTGCGTGTAAAAGTGTTGAAATTTACTGCGGCTCTTCGGAATTTGAAGGCCAATCTGACTCACATACATTATTCAAAACCACCTACTGCTCTCTGTTAAAGAAAATACCATGAGGACATTGTTACATTAGCTAACATTACGTATTTGTGAACGTCTTCCAGAAGGAACACTAAGCCATTGGTCACAGCTGCTATCTTGACTTGATGCGTCGGATGGTTGAAAAATCTGACGCGTCACAAACACAAATTTAAAGTAGGCGACGTCCTCCATGGAGCAGTAGTTAACTCACCAACAGGCTACATAAGGGGTACAAGATTTTATTTCTGGCGCAGATAAATACTTTTTCATTGTTTACACAAGTATTTGTTTATGGTTTTAAATCTTCCCAAGGAGCGCTGGCATCATGCAGACAGCCAGCCGGAAAAACTTTCGCCAAATCATAATAAAGCATGAATGCTGTTTTTGGATGCAAACTGGAAAAACGTTCAGATAATGATGATGACATACTAAAAGGGTATATGGTGACTAAACTATACTATCCAGAGATAAAAATGAAGATCCTTGAAACTGATACTGAAATGATATAACTTGATTTATGGCTGTTTAAGTTCAAGCAACCGTGACGCCATAACTTACTTTTATGTGCAAACCCTAGCTGCAAAATACTACAGCTGAGGATGCAATCGGTCACACAATCAGATAAGAGACAGAAAGAGATAGGGACAGAAAGGAGAAAAGAGCTATAATTAATCTATAACTAATCTATATTAGTAATGATTCTTACCAAAACCACTGGAATATTGTTATTTATTACGCTTACATTACTGTCAACATTATTGTTTATATTACTGTCAACATTGTTGTTAACATAATTGGTAACATTATTGTCAACGTAATTGGTAACATTATTGTCAACGTAATTGGTAACATTATTTTCAACATAATTGTTAACATTATTGTCAACGTAATTGTTAACATTAGTGTCAACGTAATTGTTAACATTATTTTCAACGTAATTGTTTACGTCGCTGTTTACGTCACTGTTTACACTATTATTATAATGCACGTTATTATTCACGTGATTGCATACATTATTGTTTGAAACACTCTCGTCTAACTGTTCGTTAATTTTCTGTTCTATCGCGTCGTCAAACCTCGGTGACTTCAGATAGCTTCTCAGGAAACTGTCCATCAAATTGAACCAAACAAGTCTAGACCTATGTTCTCCTCCCAATTCGATACTTGCTGCCATCTTCTTTAACTCCTGACAATATGAGTTTCTCAAATTCCTGATCTTTATCATTACATGTCTAGCTTCGAAATCTGGTAAGTTTATGGTATCAGCTATTTTCTGGGTGGCTATAGACCGGGCTGTTTTGTTCGTGTAGAATTCTGAGTCAGTCTTCCATAGACATTCTTCTTTGGCGTATAAAGATATGAACTCCAGGGTTTTGTCTTCGGACATTCTGAGAATGTTGGCACATCGTTTGTCAACCATTATGTCCATACACACAATTACCTAATCAAGGTTACTGATATCCCTTTTTCAGTGGTGGAGTTCTGGCGACAAATATAATTTAGCTATGAAGAATACTGGTTCACGTCTTTATCTGTTGGATGTGACAGTCTTCTTTCTTAGCGTCGTTTTGTCTTTGCTATATTAAAAACCTAATTTATTATTAGTAAATATATTGATGATAGCCGCGTAACGTCATGCATGGCACATAATCTTACACATAAAAGAACCGACTTCAATCAAAATACTGAACCGATTGTGATAAAATTTTAATGGGAGCAATTTGAAAACCAACTAAGGGTATGTCAAACAAAAAAAAAAAGATATTTGAAATCGATTCATAAAGTACTATATATCTTTAATATAGCCGAGTGACGTCATGACACAAAATACAAAGAGATACAGCGCTCCAGCAACACTCACATAGAAGATATTTTGTTCGCATCCTTATTCCCTAACTCCATTCCTATCCCGCATACTCCTTGTGACGACCTTGAAACGATTGCCACCCCTCCTCCCCTCGTCATTACGGGAGGAAGGGGGTTGGAAATTGCGAACTTGCGTTGCGTATTGCGCAGAAGACGCAACAGATCACGGCCATGGTTTGTCCGAAAGACCATATACATGGAGTTCTTTCAAAAGTGCGTGATAGATAACTTCAGTATAGGCAACGAGCGAGTGGCACTCCTAGTCTTGCGGTCTAGAAGCTACGGTAACCGCTTCCCATCAGGTGGGCCGTATACCTGTTTGCTTAGATAACTGCATAAAAAACTAGCTTTCGCCTGCGGCTCTGCCCGCGTCAATGTTGATCCTTCCGGAAAAGTACTTTTTCCCGGTATAAAATGTACCCTGTGTGCTTTGGCATCCAAAATATCGTGATGATCGTTTCAATAGTAAAGGCGTGAAAGCGTAACAACTAAACAAACTCAAAACGATCACAGAATGTCGCAGAAAATACGCTGTCGCTCAGCGTAACTACGATATGCGTGAAATATGACAATTAAAAAGTGTTCAGAAAATCCATAATAGTCACAAGGTTTTATTTTTGACTAGCTTTCGCCCTCGGCTCCGCCCGCGTCAAAGTCGATCCCTCGGGAATAGTACATTTTCCCGGGATAAGCCTATGTCCTTCTTCGTACTCCAGAGAACTTCCTGATGATCGGTTTAGTAGTTACGGCGTGAAAGCGTAAGAAACAAACAAATTCACTTTCGAATTTATAAGAGTGTAGGCCAAATCCATTGTTTGCTCTGGCCACGTATGGTATATCCGGTAGTACAGAGAGGGTCATGCTCCTGCAGTGGCGTAAAAAGACCTGAAGATGTTGATGATGATGATGATTTATAATATTATAAGGATAAGTATTTTTACTTAAGACATGACCAATGTCTTTTGGAGCTACGCGCTATCTGTACTATAGTTTGTACTAATCATTAACCATCATCATCATATCAGCTCTTCTTACTCACACTGCTGAGCATAGGCCTCGCTTTGCTTACGCCACTGTTCAATGATTACTGGGATTAATTGGTGCCAGCTGTTTCATTAACGGTTCAAATTAGTACTGAGAGACCGAAGGGCTTTCGGGGTAAAACGCGATACGCAATGGAGCTTCGTGTCTGTAGCTTTGTAATTTGAACGATCGATAGCGCAGCGCGTGGTGCAGTCTCAACGTCTCTCAGCCTTAAAACGCGGTCTACACTGGAGTGTGTATCTGTACTTTTGTAATTTGTGACACGGTCGATACCGGAAAGCGTGGAACAAGCGGTTGCACTTATGAGGCGCGGAAGATGCGCGAACGAACTTTTAGGGTTAAACTGCAGTATATAGCGTTGTTTAGTATCTAAAACTAGGCTATTTGAGACACGGTTTGGTACCGGAGCGCGTGGAACAACCGTGTTCCCGGCTGGCGTGGCCACGCCTCACTGAAGAGCGGGGGTGCGCGGGGGTTGCGCGGCGGGGGTACGGCGCAGCAAACGTGCGTCGTGCAACAAAGCGTGGGCCGGTCGGCGCCGCTCCTCAGATTTACCGACTGCAGTGAAGGGCGAGGTTATGGTTGTAGGCTAACAGGGTGTTTGTGTAAAGATGTACACTAATAGTATTTTTACTTAGATCAGTCTTAGTCATTTAGTTGTGAGTGCTATGTTTCCTGATAATGGATACAGGAGTTGTATTATGTGTTTTTTTTTTTTTTTTATAAATTTATATATAGACGGACAAATCACACAGATTGAGCTAGCCCCAAAGTAAGTTCGAGACTTGTGTTATGGGATACTAACTCAACGATACTATATTTTATAACAAATACATATATAGATACACATCCAAGACCCAGGCCAATCTGAAAAAGATCATTTTCCATCTTGACCTGGCTGGGGATCGAACCCGGTCACTCCGTGTCGCAGGCTGGCGTGTTGACCGCTGCGCCACGGAGCTAGTCGTCGTATGTGTAGGTTGTAAAAGTATGTTTTGCTTTATTGTATTAAGAAACATATCCTATCTCATCCCTTAAGTAGATACTCAGTACGACAATATGAATAACTTTTCCTATAAGACCAATGCTAAGCTCAGAACTAAAAAAAACTACTTACATATGCAAAAGTGTTCAGGCGGCCGGGACATTGTATGGAAAAGTAATTATTTTTTTAAACAGCTTTGATCCCATCTCAGGATCCCATATGATAAGTCATACTGACAGACTGTGTCGGTCTGTCTTTAGGGCTCCTTATGACTGAATAAATAACAAGGTAGTAGGTAGTAACAGCTACGAGTAAGTATATCGCAGACTTGTTGCTCGTTCCCGAGCAGTCATAAAATCAATACGCGAGCCGAACGCTGCTAGGCTAATTGAAAAGCTGATATTACTGTTTGTGAAGGTCCTTACATTCTGGTCTAGGATGTACGAAGAAACAGGCCAAGTGCGAGTTGGACTCGCAGAAGGGTTCCGTACCGTTATCTACGAGTATAAAACGGCAAATAAATCCATGTTTGTTCTATGGGAGCCCACCTTTAATATTAATTTTATTTTTATTTAATTATTTCTTTTCAAAGTGAATCTTAATATATATAAATCTCGTGTCACAATGTTTGTCCTCAATGGACTCCTAAACCACTTAACCGATTGTAATAAAATTCGCACACCATGTGCAGTTCGATCCAACTTGAGAGATAGGATAGTTTTTAACTTATGGCGAAACGAAGTCCGCCGGGGCAGCTAGTACCTATATAATTATTAAATATTCTGTAAATATTTCAAGCGTCTACCTGTTGCCGCTATTAGGTTTATGCAAGTATTGTATTGAGCAAAAACAATGAATATTTATTCTATTTTTTAGTATTTGTTGTTAAAGCGGTGACAGAAAACATACTATCACGGTTCATGAGATACAGCTTGGTGACAGACGGACAGACAGACAGACAGACATACAGACAGGCAGACAGCGGAGCGGTATTAATATGGTCCCGTTTTTACCCTTTGGATACGGAACCATAAAAACATAGAATATATACTACTAGCTGCTACTCTTCCCGCGCAGACCGTAGAAGCCGGCTTAGGGAACGGGCGAAAATTAAAGGAATTATGTGACAATGTGGCTAAACTAACCCATCACTATGTTGATTCCCTGGCCCTGTCTACCCCGAAAGGGGTAAAGACGTGATCATATGTTTGTATGTAGGTAATGGTCCTTTACACTAGGCCCATAGCCGAGCTAAGCCATTATATGGTTTGTGTAAATGCCAGGCCAGTAAACTAAAAATAGGATTCACTGGCTTTTGGATTGTCTTTTATTACCACTGGCTCAATTGCCGAGATGTCAAAGGTGGATCCCGCAAATCTACTACATGCGCTGCTTTGAGAGGATCATCAATCAGAAATCGTGGGAAGTTCAACGTTGCGCCCTGGGAACGCATTTCAGTTACATTTTCTACCACTGAGTCGGGAAATAAATACCTATTTCATGGTGGATGGATTACTTCACTAAGGGGCCTGAAGTATGTGCCGTAGCTAACCAAGATGCTGCGTCGGTAGCCCCTAAATTGGTTGATGAAGTGATTATTTTGATTGACCGATTTGGTGTGCCATTGGAAATCTACTATGATCAAGAAAGGTATCACAGATATTTCAAGAATTTTTTAAGATTTTAAACATAACTTGAAGACCCTCCTTGACAAGCTCCAAAACCGCAGACAAATACCCGTATATATGCATATGCATATCTGCATTGGTAATCGAACTTGGGGCCTCTCGTATAAGAGATTAGCGAGTAAACTACTAAGCCACGGAGGACGTCAAGCCAAAGGCATCAATGAAGGATATAACTTTCACTATGGCTCTTAACTACTCTAAAACCGCTTGTCATAAAATTAGCAAGAAACCCCGCGTAGTAACGAGATGCAAGCGAAACCCAGTAATAAAATATACAAAACTACAAATTATCGCGAGAACAGATGTATAACTTGAACAAACTCCATCTGGCTGAGCGAAATGCACGAAGAAGGCAATGCTTCGAAGCCAGGAGTAAAATTTCTAGCTCTTTCTTCTAAACTTCACAACGTCTTCGGCATCCAGGTTTGTCAACATTATGAAAGGTTTTTTTAGATGTCTTATAAATCGATGAACGCCTGCTGCACGCATGAATAAGTGTCACGTTCCGTGTGCAATCGAGACCGTGGAATCACGATCGGCCTAAGCGTTCGGCATGTGACGCATCTATCTCTTTTTCACCGTTATCGTCCATAAACCGATTTTACAGACCGCCAATTTTATTTTTACTTGACTACGTAGCTGTGAGCTTTTGCTACTTCACCGGGCGTTTGACGCGATGGCAGAGTGCCCTTAATGTGTAAGGCAACATGGGCCCCTAGGAGGGATGGACCTCGGCTTTGGGCGTAAACCTGTGTGCTTAAAGGCTTGAAGACTTGGATCTATTATTAAATTGATGGCCTAACTGTGATTATTTTCGAGATATTTCGGTAATATTGTAGCTGCAATTCCAATTCAGTTCTGTGCTGTCTTTATTTTAGCATAAACTTCATTAGGAGTGCAGCTAATGCTGGCATTGCATCAGACAAGGTGGCGTGATGTGACGTCACTGATAAATACAACAATTACACACAAAAGCATGCTTTATTACTTGCGAGTTAGGCATATAATTGCTAAGCAGATAGTGAACATTATTGGAAAAACGGTCTTATGACTATGTCGTCCGTGAAACTGCATATAACTGCATTGTTGAAAAGTAAACTTAATTTTCAAGTTGTTGAGGTTGTTTTAAGTTTGTTTAGAGGTGGTACAAAGAGGTGCCATGAAGTCTGCGCGGTGCGGCAGTAAAGCGAGAATGTTCTGAGGTAAATAATGATAAGATATACATAGATATATGAATGATAAGAATTGTCATATGGAGACACGTGAGGGCTTTGTGGCGATTTGGACTTTGATTGGAAATATATCCGTGTGGAAAACCTTTGAATCTCGATCGATTTTTTTATCGAATCTTTTGCCAAATAGATGCCCAAAACTGTAATAAGTTATTTGAATAATTAACTACCTAATAAATAATTCTTTCCACGTATTGTATACTTTCAAAATTCATTAATTTTGAAAGTAAACAATACGTTGTTACAGAAATGTAAGAAACTAGCTTTTGCCCACGGCTCCGCCTGCGTTGATGTAGATGCCTCGAGAACGGGTTTTTTTTCTGGGATGAAAGGCAACTGTTCTTCCCCGGGCCTCAAACTGTACATACATACATAGTATCAGGTCTTTTTCCCTTGCGAGGTAGACAGAGCCTAGGTCTATAAGACCCGAAGGCCACGTTTAGCATGTTGGTGGGCATTAGGTAAAAAACGGAATCAAAATAGTGAATGAATGAATGAAGTTTATTCAGAAAATAGGCCTTTGCAGGCATTTAAAATTGTTATTTACTAAGAAATATTTATTTATTTATATATTCATTAATAATGATAGATGTAAGGTGAAAATAAATAAATAATTTCAAAACCTACAGACTACTTATTAGCGTTTCGGCACCGACCGCTGCAGAGAAGAAAACGCCGAAAGAACTTCTTTTCAACAGTACCTATTGGTCGCCTACTCGCCTGAAGGGCTACGTATGATTATATTAATTCATCTTTCCTTTCTTTATCTTTTTCTGTTTTTGTGTCATACAATGTTAATATACATAATTTGATTATTTTTGAACATGTTATCCGACCAGTCCCCCTCATGTCACTATGATATCTACAAAAGTGCTAAAAATTTATAAAATCTCTGTTGCTTGATAGTAAAAAGACATACAGTCTACAGCTTAAACAATATATTATAACTTTAGATATTTTATTGTAGTTAATGTCGGTTAACATCGTGTGAAGGCTAACGTTAATATCTGGTTACAGACACACAGACGACCCGGTACACCACAACTAGGTCTCTCTAGAGATGTAGTACACTTACAATAGGTTGTGATGTCGATATCGAAAATACTTGTACCGAAAAACCGTCGATATATAAACATCTACTTTTACTTAAAGCGACATATAACAGTTTAAAAAATGTTGATTGAAGCATTGTAAAAAAATTTTTTACCAAAAATGGTTATTACAATTAGTAAGAATTACCGTCCTAAATCTGTTGACTCATATTTTGCTCACTAGCACTAAAAGCTAGTAAACTAGCACCTAACAAATGTAAACGTAATGCTCAATGATCTCAAAAGTCATAGGCTACAGGCCGTTAAAAAACATCTTATAAGAGAGGTGAATAAGAAGTCGCATAAAGAAAAAAAATTGCTACAAAAGGAATTACTTAGATGAGTGAATGTAGTAGTTCCATTTCGTCGACAAATATTTTAGTGAAGGAAAAAAATGATAAGTCTATAAGTGTACCAACGGATTATTTTAGTGCATAAAATGGAGAAAATAATGAGAAACATCTTCACGCCAAAAAAATGAAAATAGTTATAGGTTGCTAGCTGCTTTGCCTACTAATGACATGATAGCTCATCTCTTCGGTCGGCTTTTACGGTCTGCGCGGGAAGAGAACCAGTTACATGTGATATACTTTTCTTCCAGATTAGTATAAACCAAATGAACGCAGAGACAGATAATACAATTTTTGATGTAATAATGAAAAAGTGTCACGTTCCGTATACAAGCAAGAGCGCGGAACAATCCACATGCACAGGCACGATCAGCCTAAGCGTTCGGCTTGTGACGCATCTATCTCTCTTACACCGTTATCACATAATGTGTCTGTCAACAGATTTTACAGACAACTAATTTGTTTGACTCAAAATATCGGTGATATACTCTGCTTATAAGAATATCGATAAACGTATCGGTATTTTTCTAAGCAGAGTTACGTCCCTAGTGCAAACCTTGAATTAAACCTAGAAAATGACTAGACTCCGCGTCGTGTCACTTTGAGACGTGACATAAAGATACATTAAAATGAGTCATATTTTTGTGACATTCATAACATTATTATTGCTATGTTTAGTAGTTGTTTATTATTAATAATCATGATGATGATGATGATGATGTTGTATATTTTAACCAACTTCAGAAACAGGAGGTTGTCAATTTCACCCGTATGTGTGTAATATTATTGTCAGAATTGCACGGTTTTTAGGGTTCCGTAGAAAACTAACCCTTATAGTTTTGGCAATCGCCATGTCTGTCCGTCTGCTTGTCCGTTTGTGGTTTTACTCTGAAACTATATGTAAGTAGTAGAAAGCTGTAATTAAGTATACGTACCGATAGTATATTATATCATTATGCCGCAAAAGTTGTTAAATAAAAACATGTAAAAAAAATTTTTTTTTTCGTTGCTTCATACATGTATGAGTAATTTTTAGAGTTCCGTACCTAAAAAGGACAAAACGGAACCCTTATAGAATCACTTTGTTGTCCGTCTGTATGTCTATCAAGATCCTTTTTCTCAGTAACGCGTGGAGGTTTCAAGATAAAATTCATATCAGATACTCAGTACTACGCACTTGGCCGGTTTTTAGGGTTCCGTACCTCAAAAGGAAACAACGAAACCCTTACAGGATCACTTGGTTGTCTGACTGTATGTTTGTCTTTCAAGCCTTTTTCTCAGGAACGCGTGAAGAGGTATCAAGCTGAAATTCATATCAACACTCAGGTCTACTGTCCCTTAGAGCTGTGAAAAAATCAAACTTCTAAGCTAACGCAATTAAAAGATACAGCTGGATAAGCCGCAAATTTTCGAGATTTTTTCGATTCACAAGGGAATCAAAACCTACAGGGTACTTCCCGTGAACTCAAAATCTTGAAATTTTGTATATCTTATAGGCTTATAGCACAGATAAAGGATTTTTTTTGTAACAAAAATATATTTAATAATTTTAAACTTACTATTTATACTAATATTATAAAGGGACTCAGGAACTACTGGTTCAAATTGGAAAATTCTTTTTATGTTGGATAGTTCATTTATTGAGGAAGGCTTTAGGCTATAAAACATCACACTGCGACCAATAGGAGCGAAGCGTCAATAAAAATGTTTTGAAAACGGGGAAAAAATATTCATCTATAAGTACTAATTAATCATAATAATAGAAATTGCCGCGGACGAAGTCGCGGGCAACAGCTAGTAGATAATATGGCGATACATGATACTTACCTACCATAATTTGTCATATTTGTACCTCAGAAGTCTGAGATTTGTATTGTATGAAGCACATAAATATTTCTGATTACAATCAGAATGACACAAGGTCCAATTCAATATTACTCGCATATTAAATCATCCCGCACGTGTGCTATCTTCCGGCTGATAATATCCGACGAAAGGTTACCGATAAAATATCAGATAAAAGGTGAAAGGCTGCCGAAGCGCGTGGCGGCGTTGCAGTCCTTCGGAGAAATGATTAGTAATGAATAATATCTAATTAGTAACATGCCCTAGGTTTGTAAGCGTGCTCTCTTATGTATAAACTGCTTATCATTTTATACGATGTGTATTACTATATCTTGTCTAATATTATAATAAATAAATATTCAGTGACAAATCACACAAATTGAGTTAGACCCACACTAAGTTGTTAACTTGTGTCGAGGGATAATAAGTCAACGATACTATATTTTATAACACATACATATATAGGGAGGGACACATCCAAGACCCAGGCCAATCTGTAAAATATCATTTTCATCATGACCTGACCGGGTGACCAGCCAGCCTATTTGCTAACTTAGTGTACAACGTTTTGATAGTCATTTCAAAGTAGGTAAATTACGTCTTATATTATCTTAAATAAAAATAATCAATCATAGGAAACCCGTTATGTATTTTGAAGTGACTATCAAAACGTTGGTCACTGAGTTAGCAAATAGGCCGGCAGGAATTGAACCCGTGACTCTACGATTTAAAGGCACTTGCGGTACTGAGTCACAGAGATAAAGAGTATAATAAAGAGGAAAGAATGAGGATGAAGTCACAAGATATTATAGATAGTGTCGAAGTATACTGTCTGCTGATATAAATTACATGATATTTACTTGCGTCATTGCATAACAAAATAATAATAGTCATGCTAGCCATCCTATAAATTACATCAACTTTATGTTTTAATAATAAACAACTTACAAGGCCAAGGAAAACGAAACTAACATGCTCAGTAAAAGACCAGTCATTAAATAAAATGGCCAAAAGTGAGTTCTTACAACCTTACAATATTTAGTCTTGTAGTGCCCGTTATATTCGCATAAGACCTTTTCTATGCGACCTGATCGTAAGGTCAAACTCTGTGTTGCATGGATACTATTTTTCTTAATTATCTGTGGTGTAACATCAACCCTTTGACAGCATCGAGAACGAACGTAATTTGTTTTTATTATTTGTTGTTATAGCGGCAAAATATATTAACACTAGCTTTTGCTCACAGCTCCGCTCGCGTGAAAGTCGATCCCTCGAAAACAGTGCTTTTTCTGGGATGAAAGGGTCTATGTCCTTCCCCAGGCTTCTAACTACCACCATACCAAACTTCATTTCAGTCGGCGGTTGAAGCATGAAGAGGTAATAGACAGTCATACAGAGCTACTACAGAAAGTATGAATAAGACTACTTATTGAGAAACATAAATGGCAGTGTTTGCATTTTTAAATCAAGTCTCGATTTAGGTCAATTCGATTCGAACCCCTCGGTCACAGGTGGTCTCCCTGACCACCGTTTCGTCCCCGGAATTAAAATTAAAATATAAATCACTCAAAAATCACCACTGAATACCCCCAAGGCCATTGTTCTGGCTAAATTAAAGGGTTGTAGCAACGCTCCCCACGGCCTTCGCTATAAATTAAACTTGACTAGTAATTAAATAAAACAAAGCAGTTTTAAAAGTTTTATTAGGAAGTAGGGCAGACCTTGCAAGGGTTGTCGAGTTACTTGAAAAATATTATTAATAACCAAGACTATTGGGTTTTGGGAAACAAATAAAATCGCTTCAATGCTTGTCTGAGAGAAGAAAAAACAATCCGGCCATGTGCGAGTCGGACTCGCGCACTAAAGGTTCCGTATCAATAGTACGTTTAAAATTATTAAAAATATTTTTATTATGTATATGATGTAACTAAAAATTTATAATTTTCGCAACTTTTCCTTTAACTGTGCAACGTCTTAATTGTTTCATACCAAATTAAAAGATTCTGAGTTCACGGGAAGTACCCTGTAGGTTTTGATTTCCTTGCGAATGTCGAAAATTTGCGGCATAAACGGCTATATCTTTTGATTGCGTTGGCTTAGAAGTTTGATTTTTTCGCAGCTCCAAGGGACAGTAGACGAAAATGATTAAGATCATCTTCTGATAAAGTTACAAAATAAATATTACAAACCTATTAGAATAAATGTTCGAGATGTTAATCAACAACGCGACAGAATCAACCCAGTTGCTTCTAAGAATAGCTTTTATTCACCCAAATTGTAATGGTCTTGATGATGATGGTACTCATTAATTATAATTCACAAATCTGATAAAAACAATGTATTTCACTAAACTCATCCATGTTTATCATGTTCTTATTTCTTATCTTTCCATGCTGCTCTGCGAGAAAAGAAAAAACGTAGAATGTGCCAGTTGCTACTCTTCCCGCGCAGATCGTAAAAGCTGATACAGGGATTGGGCTAAAATCTGCGAAATCATGTCATTTGGCGAAGCGGCTAGCAACCCATCACTATTTGATTCCGTTTTCCATCTACACGCCCTCCAACATGTTAAATGTGACCATAAGGTCTTATAGACCTAGGTTTTGTCTACCCCGCAAGTGATACTATGTATTATTTCTTGTGTTTCAGGCAACCCTGATCAATCACGCTACGCAGTCACGCGAGGTGCCTACGTGTCGGAAAACATGCTGGCAGAACTTGTATTAGCTGTAATAAAAAGACACCAATATGGATTACAGCTTTCGCCTGCGGCTCCGCCCGCGTCAATGTCGATCCCTCGGGAATAGTACTTTTCCCGGGATAAAAGGTAGCCTATGTACTTCTCCGCACTCCAGAAAACTTGTATGCAAAATTTAATGATGATCGGTTCAGTAGTTACGGCGTGAAAGCGTAACAAACAAACTCACTTTCACATTTATAATATTAGTAAGAAAGTAAGGATAAGGATAATCCATACAAACTCACACTTATTGGTGTCTTTTAGAAGAGTATTTTTGTTTAGAACACTGTTGTTTATCCCTCATAAAACACGTGCGTGGTGATCCGGTACTTTAAGAGGAGTGCGTGGGGATACGGATCCTACACGTAGAGGCCCTTTTGAGAGTTTTGAAACAATATAGTTATTGTTGTTTATCGTCTTGCAAGTGGCCGACACTGGTGTCAGATTTTCCAAGCTGTCTAAAGGCATCTGACATAGCTTAACGATTGCCATCAATAATGACAGTCGGGACCAACAGCTTAACGTGTCTTTCGAAGCACGGATGAGCTCAAGATATTTTTATGCCACTTGCGGTCACAAGTCCAAGTAGAGACCGCACTCGGAGTTGCTTAACAAGCGTAAGCGGTAATAATGCTCACGACCACTAGGCTCTCGGGCTCCATAATGTGGTTCATCTGTCGAGTTATGGCTCCCAAGTTCCATCAATCAGATTGAGCCCTTGAGCAGATCTCGTCAAGAAAGAGAACTATTGGCAATTGGGACAGGAATACAGGGCTATGAATGATGTTTTGGTGGACTTGAAATGGCATATTTGCCATGATCAGATACCTGCCGTAATCACTATACAGATCAAATCAGCAGCTGGTGACTCGCCACTCACTAAATAGGCCCCTCAAATAGACACCACGGTTAGAGAAAGAAGGGCAACATTAGTGTGTGGCTCCTGGTGCAGAGAGGTGGTTTGCAGGACGCGAAATCATGATAATTAAGTCAGACGCCCCCGGCGCTATGATATATTACACTTCTATCTACCCTTCAAGTATATAACTCTTGCAACTCCACTCTGGCCGGCTGGTGAAGATAAGCCAGAGTAAGGAAATAGGAATCCTGATACCTTATTGGTGTCCACTTTAGGGCAAGGAAGGTTAAAGGCAAGCAACAGGGGCCTCTCCTGGGAACACTCAGGTCCGTGGGGTCGCTACTCCCCAAAATCTCGGTGGTAGTCTGCGGGGCGTGAAATCATAATGATCCAGTCAAACGTCCCCTGCGTTATGATATATGACACTTATACCCTTCGAACATATAGCTCTTTCACTCTGGTCGGCCGATGAAGATAAGCCAGAGTTAGGGTACTGTTACCTCATTGGTGTCCACTTTAACCTTGGGCAGGGAAGGTCTGAGGCGAAAAACAGGGGCCTTGCCTGGGAACACTCAGGTCTGTAGGGTCGCTTAGCCCCAAAGTAAGTTCGAGACTTGTGTCATGGGAAGTATCCCATTATGGAGTTAGTAAACTCAACGATACTATATTTTATAACAAATACATATATAGATCCAAGACCCAGACCAATCTGAAACAGATCATTTTCCATCTTGACCTGGCCGGGGATTGAACCCGGGAATTGAATACTCTCGTGTCACAGGCTGGCGTGTTGACCGCTGCGCCACGGAGTGGAGGTAGACAGAACCTAGGTCTATAAGACCTGAAGACCACGTTTAGCATGTTGGTGGGCATTAGGTGGAGAACGGAATCAAAATAGTGATGGGTTGTTAGCCGTATCGCCTATTAACATGATTCCTCAGATTTTACCCATTCTCTCGATCGGCTTTTACGATCTGCGCGGGAAGGGAAGCAGCTAGGACATTCTACGTTTTTTCTTTTCTCCCAGACCAGCATGGATTTTTTTAATTATTTCTTTACTTGAAGGACATAACTTTGAAGGGCCAACACATGTTCTTATTTCCAGGAGACTCAATAATAGCGTTTTTATTTGTATCAACCCATCAGGGTAATAAATATAAATAAATATAAATATATACGGACAAATCACACAGATTGAGCTAGCCCCAAAGTAAGTTCGAGACTTGTGTTATGGGATACTAACTCAACGATACTATATTTTATAACAAATACATATATAGATACTGTCGAAGCCGCCGTGTTATAGCCTCGACGCAGGTGAGGATGCCGGAGGAGTTAATTCAAACTAGTTTTTGTATAAAATAATACTTATTTAACCGCCCCTTTTGCGGCATCAAAAGAAAGTTGCTTACAGATCACAGTACAGGTTATTTTACAGATACAATTTAAAGGACGCGTGGCGCGCGAGTGTTTTCGAATGTATACGTCTTTGCGCCAGCGCTGACTTGGGTGGAAGAGAGCGTTGCGAGCCGCGGCCGCGTCGATGTAGCTGCCCGCGCGTCCCGCAGTGCCCCCCCCGCTGGGTTCCCCGCTTGGGAAAGGCTCCCTAAAATATGGGAAGCCGTGACATCCTCGGCCCCGTTGCAAGCTGTAGCTTACAACATTGAAGTAGGTAGCAGACACATTCTTGATACAGCCCTCCTCACGACTCCTTGCCTTGTATGGACGTCGGCCACACGATTGACGCCGTCAGGCCCCGGGTAGAACTGCTGTATCCTCCCGAGCCGCCATTGCATGGGCGGCAGCTGGTCGTCCTTCAGCACTACGATGTCACCGATGCGTAGACACCCTTGCTGCGTGCGCCACTTCGTTCGCTGCTGTAACTCGGCGACGAACTCGCGACTCCAGCGGGCCCAGAATTGCTGCCGAAGTTTCTCCACCAACTCAAATCTGCTGGGTCTCAATGCCATTATTGGTAGGGACGGGACCGCAGTTAGAGGTCTCCCTATAAGGAAGTGCCCAGGAGTTAATGGTAAAGGATCGTTGGGATCGGATGATAGAGGCGTGAGAGGGCGAGAGTTCAGTATAGCCTCAATTTGTACAAATACTGTCGTTAGTTCCTCAAAAGTTAGGCTAGCACTACCTACTATTCGTTTCATATGATATTTAGCGGATTTAATGCCGGCTTCAAAAATTCCCCCAAAATTTGGCGAATACGCAGGGCTAAATGAGAATTTAATACCATCGTTAGTACCGAAATCCGTCAACGACTGCTTGCTGGACCGCACAACTCTACACAACTCATTGTTTGCTCCCTTAAAATTAGTGCCATTATCGCAAAAGATCTTAGCTGGCTTGCCGCGCCGTGAAACAAATCTACGCAGGCATTGAAGGAACGCTTGTGTACTGAGCTCGCTGACCACCTCCAAATGAACCGCCTTTGTCGTGAGACACACAAATAAACATAAATAACATTTGGACGTAGTGCTACCTCTGCCCTTACGACTAGAAATCTTAAAAGGTCCCCCATAGTCAGTTCCGACATAATAAAAAGGAAACGTCGGTACATTTCTCTCAGGAGGTAGGTTACCCATAATAGGCTGAACATTTTTACCTCTAAAACGAGTGCATATGACACAGTGTCTTGTTACTTTACGAGCTAAATTTCTTCCTAGTATAGGCCAGAATTTTTCTCGAATAGATGCTAGAAGCAGTTGTGGACCTGCATGAAACAAACGATGATGCTCATATGACATGATTAATTTACAAAAATAATGTTTGGAATCTAAAATCATTGGATGCTTCTTGTCATATGCGTAATCCGAATTGCTAATACGACCTCCTACTCTTAATAAACCCTTGTCGTCAAGAAATGGATTAAGAGATAATAATTTAGATGCCCTTGGTAAGTTCCTTTTATTTGAAATTAAAACTATGTCTCTTTGAAATGACTCAGCTTGACTATACTTAACTAATAGATGTAATGAATTATTTATCTCGTCAGGGCCAAGGGGACCAGTACTTTTAGTGCTAGTAGGTTTGCAATTATTTAAAAAACGTAAGACATATGCATATACTCTTAGTAATTTCAAGTAATTAGAATAGTTATCAAATTTAATAAGTTTAGAATCTTTATCAATTAATAAATTACACGTTAATGTGTTTTCCTTATTTTTAAGTTCAGGCAATTCGTGTAGTGAGACAGATGGACATTTACTCTGAGGCCAATTGCACTGTTCCTCACTCAGAAAGGAGGGACCCTGCCACCAAAGGGAAGAAGACCTTAGTTGACTGGGTTCAACGCCTCGAGATGCTAAGTCAGCTGGGTTCTGATCTGTAGGTATGTGACGAAATATAAAATCATTTGTAAGTTCATTTATCTCATTTACACGGTTGCATACAAACATTTTTAAATCCCTAGGGGGTGTCTTAACCCATGCTAGTGCAATGGTGGAATCAGACCACATAATTTTCTCAGTAATATTAGAATATGACTGAATTGACTGCAATACCTTATTACATAAACGCGCTCCCAGTAACATCGCTGACAACTCTAACCTAGGAATAGTCAGCTGTTTCATGGGTGCTACACGTGCTCTCGCAGTTAATAGCCGTACAGTGAACTCTTGGTTGTTGTCCCGAGACCTCAAATAGACACACGCTGCGAAGGCATGCTGGCTTGCATCAACAAAACAATGCAACTGGATGTCATGTGGGGTGTCACATAAAACCCTTCTAGGTATATTGATGGCAAATAGAACTGGAAGATTGTTTATAAAACTGTTCCATCGTTTTGCAATGTTATCGGGAACTGGAGTATCCCAGTCTAGTTTAGACGCCCATAGTTCCTTTAATATAATTTTAGGCACAATTATACAGGCACATAAAATTCCCAGTGGGTCAAATATCTTACAGGTCATTGAAATAATAGTGCGTTTAGTGACCTTTGAAGGTGGATCTATATCAGTATGAAAATTTAATGTATCGGATGCTGGAGACCAATTTAGTCCTAAAACACTAGAATCTTTGTTTAACTCCAGTACAGTTAACGATTCACTGTCATTTATTAAATTAGGTACATTTGAGCGTAATTTTCTTAAGGGTAAACAAGCAGAATTTAATGTTGATACTATGCCCTCATAAATTCGTTTTAAATCATTAATATCATGGGCTCCTGTACTAAGATCATCGATATAGAAATCGTTTTTAAGAATATTAGAAATATCTTTATCAGGGCACTCCTGAGATAATTGTAAAAGACACCTAGTACTCAAAAATGGAGCTGATGCTGTGCCGTAAGTGACAGTGTTCAATTGTAATACTTGAATAGGTTGATCCTCATTATCTCTCCATAATATAAGCTGCCAATGACGCTGCGACTCGTCGATTTCAATCTGCCTGTACATTTTTTCTATATCAGCAGTCAGCACATATTTATAATTACGAAATCTCAACAGTATAGAAATTAAATCGCTTTGCACTACTGGACCTATTAATTGAATATCATTTAGGGATTTATTAGAGGATGACTTTGCTGACCCGTCAAATACGATTCTAAGGCGAGTTGTTTCACTTTTTAATTTTAGAACAGCATGATGCGGCAAGTAATAGCCAAAGTGTGGCTTATCTACTTTCGTTAAGTGTCCTAGGTCCGCATATTCCTTCAAAAATAAACTATATTGAGCCTTTAAATCAGGTTGACGATGAAATCTTTTTTCTAAATTAATGAGACGTTTTTTGGCCAAATAATAAGAGTCGCCTAATGCACTCTCAGGCGATTCCTTGAATGGTATCATAACCGAAAACCTACCATTAGGAAGCCGCTTGGTATTCTCTTTGAAATGAATTTCACATTGTTTCTCCTCTTGGGAGAGAGACTTGACCTTAGGCAGTTCGTCAATCTGCCAGAAACGCTCTAAAGAGTCTTTAATTTCTTTCGAAAAATTACAAAATAATTGGGGCACTGTACACGATGTCCTAGCTGTGGGACCTGCCACCAACCATCCTAGTTTTGAATCTAATAATACAGTTGCATTATTATCTAGTTTAATTTGTTTGGACCCTACAATGTCCCAGTAAATATCAGACCCGAGTAACATGTCTACCTTAGAGGGCTTAAAAAAGGTGGGGTCAGCAAGTTGAATATTTTTAGGTATATGAAGTTCATTAATATTGACCTCCAAATTGGGTAAAAATCCAGTTATACATGGGACAAATAAAAACGTTACATTAGTGTTAAATGAATTCACACGAGATTTAATTAAAAGATTGCGTGTCCCTGATATGGGACATAATGAATTGTTTATGCCCGCAATACTAATGTTAGCATCATTACTAGTTAGGCCCATTCGTTTTCTTAAATCCTCCGATAAAAATGATGATTGACTACCTGTATCTAATAAAGCCCTTACAGTATAAATTTTGTAATTATATTCAATGTTGACGAGGGCGGTGCATAGCAAAACTTGATTTACTTGGTTACTCGGTGGTGACAAAACAGAAAGAGATACAGGAACTGGATCAACTGATGGCTCTGTAGCAGTTGACACCTGTGTCTTATGCAACAATGAGTTATGTCTCCTTTTACATATGCGACATGAACCTTTAGCATGACATTTAGCAGTAATGTGGCCACCACGCAAGCAATTCTTACAAAGTTTTAGCCTAATAATTTCAGATATCCTATTATCAACCGTCATACCCTTCAACTTCTCACAATCATAAATGCGGTGTACTTGACTACAACAGGGACATTCATTACCACTAGGTTTGTTATCAGAGGATATAAAGAATGATTTAGTATTTTTAGATTGATTAAAATTAGATTTTTCGCCAAAACGATTAATATAAGACGTTTCCAAAATATCAGCTCGGCACCGTAAAAATGAATAGAAATTATCTAAAGTAGGTAACTCTGAGAGTGTACTTTTATGTTCCTCCCACTTACTAGCAGTTGTGGTGTCTAATCTAGCAGAAACTATGTATATTATCAGTGTGTCCCACTTATCAGTCGGTTGACCGAGCGTGTTCAGCGCTCTCAGATGTTTAGAAACGTGATCTATTACAAACTTTAGCGCTTTATATGACTCCCTGGGAGAGCTTTCTATGGTGAGCAAGGCTCTTAGATGATTATTAATTAAAATGTTATTATTATTGAAACGCTGACACAGTAACTCCCAGGCAGCCTCATAATTTTTACTCGTAAATTCGATAGACTTTAAAATTGTAGAAGCGCTGCCTTCTAATGCCGAGCGCAGATAATGGAACTTATTAATTAGTGGAATATTTTGATTATTGTGTATCATAGATTCGAAACTATCTTTAAATTCCAACCATGTCAGATAGTTGCCATCAAACGTGGGCAGTTTAATAATAGGTAATTTAATAGAATTTGAATGACTGCAATGACTGACTGACTGGTTGTCTATGTCAGTCACTGGTTCGGGAACCGATTTGCTATTTGTGTCTAGGATCGTTTGACCCTTTGCGAGCAATGATAAAATCCGAGATTCTATTGCATCTCTTTCTTCAATTTCTCCGTCTATGTCAGATGACAACTCATCAATTTCATTTTGAATTACTTCAAACTCAGAACTTAAACGTTGAATAGTATCGAGCTTTAATTCAAGTTCCTTTTGAACTGTGAGTGAAATTCCAGAGTCTTTAATAGTATTCAAATATTGCTCATATTTGGTCAAACGACCCTTTAGTACACCCCGCTTCCTAATCAATATGGTATCCCTTTTGATTGCGGAGGTATCTCCAGTTTCCATGCTTAATGGCATATTGTATCAATAAACTCGACTAGTACGTATATAAAAACTCGATCAACACTAATTGAAAATGGAGTAAAAAAAAAACAATGAATTGTGCAGAAATCGAACCCAATCCAGTCAACAGCCGGTGCCAGGAATCTCGGTAGACACGATGCGCCGTGATGCACTGCACTGCACCGCTGTGCCGTCAGCGTCACCACGGAGAACAGACAGGAAATCAGCCGACGCCTTTGATCTAGGCTCTTCGCTTCACGTCTTCCTTGCGTGAAGAGCTGAAATAGTCGGCATATGTCTTTCAAGCTAGGTGCAACATGCGTGTGTATTTTTTTTTTTGAAACGTAGATAGGTATGAGATTCCCAATTCGTATTCACCAAGGCAGGTAGGACAGGTATGTAAGTAAGTACCAAGCGTGACACGGGCGTGGCTCGACCACGTTTGCAAAAACAAAATGGCTACCGCGTGCACACGAAAAAATGAAAAGCTTGCTGTATGCTGTAGGTACAAACCTGCGTGCTGTTGGATTAGTGTGAAATAGTGCAATTGCAATGAATTATGCACCCAAAAGCAGCTATAGGTACATAGACACATATAACTCGTAAATAACACGCAGCGTTGTTGTAGGTACTGTATTTAGAAACCAATAATAATAGGCATTGCTAGACCCAAAACTAGAAAAAACACGTTAAATGAGCTATATGCTCTTGCAATAGATACCTTTGATAGTAGTTAGTTATGCTCGATTCCACTAATAAGTACCTAGGTAATCCTGCACCATGTACATACATGGGTACACGCATGTAGGTTGCGAAAAAGCTGAACCTATGCAAAGTAGGCACCTAAATATAGGTATTAATACGCTGGCACAAAGAGAGGCACACTGAACTCGGGGAATAAAATAGGTAGGTAGAAAGGAATGGGCACTTCACTTAACTTAGGTTAGGCCTCCAGATGAAATGCTGCAGGTCCCGTCGTGAAAGCTCCTTTCTCCCGTTGTAGATAGTCCGCTGCGAGTCGTAGCCTCAGCATACGCGCCTTCCTCTTGTATCCGTTTATGTCCTTTTACGGTCGCCAATATGTCGAAGCCGCCGTGTTATAGCCTCGACGCAGATGAGGATGCCGGAGGAGTTAATTCAAACTAGTTTTTGTATAAAATAATACTTATTTAACCGCCCCTTTTGCGGCATCAAAAGAAAGTTGCTTACAGATCACAGTACAGGTTATTTTACAGATACAATTTAAAGGACGCGTGGCGCGCGAGTGTTTTCGAATGTATACGTCTTTGCGCCAGCGCTGACTTGGGTGGAAGAGAGCGTTGCGAGCCGCGGCCGCGTCGATGTAGCTGCCCGCGCGTCCCGCAGTGCCCCCCCCGCTGGGTTCCCCGCTTGGGAAAGGCTCCCTAAAATATGGGAAGCCGTGACAGATACACATCCAAGACCCAGGCCAATCTGAAAAAGATCATTTTCCATCTTGACCTGGCCGGGGATCGAACCCGGTCACTCCGTGTCGCAGGCAGGCGTGTTGACCGCTGCGCCACGGAGCTAGTCGGTAATAAAAACACAATCATGCTGCGCAGTCACGCGACGTGCCTACGTGCCGGGTAAAATGCTCTGAGTGAGTCTCAGAACTTGTATTTAACAGCTATTTTTAAAACAACAACAGCTATTAAAACTATTTTCACTCAGTATACTAGTTCATGTTTGTTGACGGAATTGTAGACTCAATTGTTGAAGTGAAAACTTCTTTAGCGGCGTTGTGCACTTATCGGGATGGGTAAAAAATATTAAACTCACGTCAGGACCCGTGACCTGATCGAATATCGTAAGACGGACACGTGATCTATAAAGTCCACTAGAAGCAATTTGCAAAACAATCCCAAACAAGAACCGTGCAGTCCGCCGAAATTACCGCTAAGAACCCAATCTGACAACAATAATAAAAAAAAAAAAAACATGTTTCAGGGCGGCAAACGAGCAAGCGGGTCACCTGATGGTAAATGATCACCGCTGCCCATAAACAACTGCAACACCGTGGTGTGACAGGACAGGTGCGTTGTCGGCCTTTCAAGGAGTTTGGGGAAGGAAATGGGCATATACCCACGCAGTTTGCTCGCTCTTCGTGTGTGTAAGCAGCAAACATTGGTGACAGAGTATTCAAGCTGGCATAACGCATATGAAAAAGCGACCCCCATCTTATCTTGACATCCGGGTCTAAAGGCTTAACGTGCCTTCCAAAGCACAGAAAAAATGACGAGAAGCTCAAGAAATGTATGTACCACTTGTGGTCACCCATCCAAGGGACTACGCCCGTAGTTGCTTTACATGCGTAAGCTCTATTAATTCGCTTCGCTAGCCAACTGGGCCATGGAGCTCTTAAACCGAGGAATATTTCGAAGGATAACCTGAATCTTGTGTACGCGTTGGGAAACTGTGCCGTGAATAATTTATTCCAATAAGTTATATGTAAAAAAAAAAACAAACATTTATGTATAGGTACATCACTTCATGTTTCGAGTTGGTTTCAGTGAGCCCTTTAATTTGATATCCATATTGTCGAAGTGCATAAAAAATGGCTAGTCCGCCATCTTGGGTATTCTGCCATGTCAGATTTAGAATGACGTCACATAGCTTACCATGCATTGTCATCCAAACCAAACAAGTATACAAAATTTCAGCTCAATCCAGTGGTTAAGGCGTTTGCATGTAGACCCGGGGGTCGTGGATTCGATTCCCAAGAGAAGCATCCTTTGTTCACTTGAGTCTAGTTTGGTTTGGACATTATAGGATTGAATTACCAGATTGTCTGATAATAAAGATGATTCCGTGCTTTGGAGAGCACGTTTAGTCGTTGGGCCCGGCTGCCATCTGGTAGTTAAAAGGAACCATGTCAGAGGCCGAGAGGCAGTTCCGAAGAACTCTGACACCAGGGTGTGCATGATTGATTGACCGTGTCACCTACACCAAATGAATGAATGGATGAATGAAGCTCAATCGGTGAAAAATATCTGTTACAAAATGGAGTTGCAGGATTCCACCCAAACATAGTTACATACATACATTACGAGTAAAATAAAAATTTGTAAAGAATAAAGAAGGATCAGAAAATCCACCGCAATGACTTGGTAATTCCAGCCGTTCCGACCATGCGCGTTCAACCGTCAACCGCATCGCGTGAGAAGCCGCCTGAACTTTCGGCATTTTAAATAATTTATTTGACCCGGCAAATTGTAGTCGAGTTAAAGATACCAACTCGGAAGTCGTTTATTTCGCTCAATTTTTAAACAACGAACAAAGTTCGGACAATGATGAAATGAGAAAACTTCCGCGTCCTTGTCGCTGGCCGAACAGAAAACAAAGAAATAACTTGGGAATTTACTGCTTTATGGCTCACTACCTTACCTCCGTGGCTCCGCTCGCGTTAGTCTTTCCCTAGGGAACAGTAGTTTTTTCTGGGATGAAAGGTAGCCTATGTCTTTCTCTGTACCCCAGAGAACTTGTATGCAAAATTTTATGATTATCGTTTGAGTAGTTACGACGTAAAAGCGTAACAGACAAATAAAGTCATTTTCGCATTTATAATATTACCTGCTTTCGCCCGCGGCTCCGCCCGCGTCAATGTCGATCCCTCAGGAATAGTACTTTTTCCCGGCATTAAAGGTAGCCTATGTCCTTCGCCGTACTCCAGAGAACTTGTATGCAAAATTTAATGATGATCGGTTCAGTAGTTACGGCGTGAAAGCGTAACAAACAAACAAACAAACAAACAAACTAATTCACTTTCGCATTTATAATATGAGTAAGGATAAAAAATAAGGAAAGACTAGCTTCCTCCGTGGCTCCGCTCCATTTACTGTCGATTATTTTAAGTGTGAAATAAAGAGTGTATTAAAAAAAAAAAAAAACAGCTGGAAGTCCATCTTGGTTCCGGTTATGTCTATGGTGACGTACATCATGTTCTAAAAAAATAACAGTGCCGCTTTGGGTGTGCCAAGAGAAGTAAAAACTTGAACATACTACAGGTACTTAACAGAGGTGTCGGTTACGCCAACGGTAGCAGTATCGTGAGTTCAATGTTTCTTTCGCATCTCAAAAAAAAGCCCAATCCGCCTAATGAAGTTTTCACTTAAAGAACCACTACTTACAATATAAGTCATCCTCAACTGCCTATCCGGTGGTTGTAAGTATGGCATCCGGTATGCGCGGCCGGCCACCCGAGCTGCTACTTGCTTTTCCCCCATTCATCTGAGTGACAGCCTCCGTGGTCCAGTGGTTAAGGCGTTTGCCTGTTGACCCGGGGGTCGTGGGTTCGATTCCCACCTGAAGCATACTTTGTTCAGTTGTTTCCAGTTTGGTTAGGACATTGCAGGCTTGAATCACCTGATTGTCTGATAATAAAGATGATTCCGTGTTTCGGAAGGCACGTTAAGCCGGTCGTCCCGGCTGCCATCCGGTAGTCGTTAAAGAAACCACATCAGAGGCCGAGAGGCGGTTCCGAAGAACTCTAACACTAGGGTGTGCATGGTCGATTGACTGTGACACCTACTCGGAATAATGATGATTCGAGTGAGTAGTATCCCAAAACCCAACCTATAATTTCCGTCCCAAATCCAACAAATTCCTATCCTGCTCCAGCTTCAAAATGCTTGCAATGGGCAGCAGCGTCGTAGGCACAAGAAGCCAAAGAAATTGCGCTCGCCAACCCGCTTGCCAAGCGTGGTGAGCATGGCAGGCAAGTTCCTCCAATGGAACGAAGAAGTCTTGGGAGCGGACCTTGACCAGCAGTGTACTTTCTGTGGTTGTAATAATGACGATGATGATGATATACAATAAATTCAAATATCTAGACGTGTTTACATGAAAATTCAATAATTTTCCGGAACTCGAGACAAACATCACGCTTGAAAACATTGATAACTTTACATCCTACTGATAAACAATTTAAATCCATAAGGTCAAACATTTATTATCAATTTGAATCTTAACAATAACAAGATAAGAATAAAAATTGTTTGTTGTTTCAGTATCGACATAGACTTACGTAAGATCTAAATATAGACACGGCGACGGCGAGTCTAGTAGCGACGGTTTGTATGGAATTGTATGGCATTGAACTGTTGTTGTCAACTGGATTTGTATTGCCAAATTAAAAAGTCTAACCTGACCTTAAGATGAGCTTATAGGAGAGTACCAGGCGGGAATTTCGGCCTGCTGCACGGTTTTTGATTTTGCAAATTGCTTTTAGTAGACTTTATAATGTGAAATCTATGTAATTTGATGTTATAAATGCCCATTTTATGAACAATGTGTAGAAAAACTAAAATAAACTGTCACTTATTAAAATCGAAAATATGTGATGAAAAAATTTTGCTACAGGTAGGATATAAATTTTTTCATCACATATTTTCGATTTTAATATTAAACCGAGCATTGTAATGCTATTAATATAATTAATTAAACTGTCACTGTCCGGCTGTAGTGAGATTTACATAATATACACTTTTTCGTTATTTATTTTTTATATTATTTATATATTATAATATGTATGTATCATATCGTATTTATTTGTAGGTATGTATGAATTATTATTTTAATTGCTGCGCCGCCTAGATTTACAATTTCACATCTGTTTCTACCCAAAGGTTGGCTGGAAAAGATTGACAAGCAATAGTCCGCCTTTGTATCGTATTTTTTTAAAAGATAATTGTTATTTCTCTCCTTTTTAAATTATGGTGCAATAAAGAGTATTATTATTACTTGAATAGTGATAGACGACTGCCTCCGTGGTCCAGTGGTCAAGGCGTTTGCCTGTAGACCCGGGGGTCGTGGGTTCGATTCCCACAGGAAGCATACTTTGTTTAGTTATTTCCAGTTTGGTTAGGACATTGCAGGCTTGAATCACCTGATTGTCTGAAAATAAAGATGATTATGTGCTTCGAAAGGCACGTTAAGCCGTTGGTCCCGGCTGCCATCTGGTAGTCGTTAAAGGAACCACGTCAGAGGCCGAGAGGCGGTTCCGAAGAACTCTGACACCAGGGTGTGCATAGCCGATTGACCGTGACATCTACTCGAAATGATGATGACTTGAAATAGTTGTCCACTTTGCTGCATCGTCTAAGATCAAACCAGTGGATTCGTGGAAACTGTCGCCAGAGGCTTAGTCAATGAGATGAATTACACCATAATTTCGTTGATAAACAAGAATAACTCGCCAACCGGTGAAATAATGTATCCAGGATCGTTAAACAATTGAAAAAGCCCCTTCGTATTTTCTGTTGAACTTATATTGTGTTACTTTTAGGTTCATCTACGCTAGTTTGAGAGAAATATATATTTCATGCCAGTTATCTTGAGTCGTAACTCTATGTTAATAAAGTCGACTTTGGGAATGAAAATAGAGTAGTTTGTTTTTGTTGTTTTCATAGTGATGTTTTCAAGTGTGCGTTGATATTTTGGCATGCTCTGCAGCCTAAACGATTCCAAGAATTTTGATTGACGTTCGTGAAATGTTGTAAGACAAATGAGAGCGGCAAAAAATTGTTTAATATCTTTAGGGTCAAAAAATGTTTCGAAATTTTATTAGAATCTTGTGGTCTCCTACTGTTCCGAGATATAAACATACGGCATATAACTATAAAATGTCATAAAACTCGTCTTAGGTGTAGGAATAACATAGGCCTTAACTTTTTTATTCCATGGTTGGTCTTAGAAAAAAGAGAAAACGTAGAATGTACCCGCTGCTTCTGTTTCCGCGCAGATCGTAAAATCCGATCGAGAGAATGGGTGAAAAACTGACGAATTATGTTAGTAGACGACGCGAATCCTCAGTATTTTGATTCAGTTCTCCCCTAGGCTCACTACCATGCTAACTAACGCAGGCTAAGCGAGGCTTTTATATCTAAAAGATCTGAGCTCTACCTACCCAGCCAAGGAAAACGTAATAGTATGTACATATGTATATGTGTATATATAATTTTTCTCTACTTTGTCCGGATTTTCATGTCTTAATTGATTTTACCCGTGTCTCCACTCGCGTTAAGGTAGGTAGATTTGCTAACGATATTTTTAGAAAAAAACAGAACCCCTGTAGGATCACTTTGTTGTCCGTCTGTCTGTCTGTTTGTATTTTTTTTACTAATTATGAAGTACGCATTTGTCTGTCCGTCAAGACCCTTTTTCTCAGAAACGCGGGGAGGTATCAGCTGAAATTTAAATCAAATACTTAGGTCTACTGTCCTTTAGAGCTGAGAAAAAGTCAAACTTCTAAGCCAACTTAATCAAAAGATACAGCCGTTCATGCAAACTTTCGACAATCGCAAGGGAATCAAAACCTACAACACATTACTTAAACATATTAAATTAACTTTTGAAAACTTTCTTGACTGAATGAGTAGAAATATGTAATTAATTAGTAATAAAACTGAAATTGTATTAACTATTTTAGTTGTATAGAATTGTGTGTGAAAAAATGTATAGAATTGTATTGTGACTAAACATTCCTACGCCTACTAGGCTGAATATGCTGCGTCTCATATTTATTGTAACACCATTGTATCACCATATTCTAAGGAATAAATGAATCTATCTATCTATCTTTAATAATTTTAAACTTATTGTAGATAACTCTTCGTGCGCAAGTCCGACTCGCACTTGGCCGGTTTTATTTTATATGTCGTTAATTATTTTCGTTTTTCTAAACTTACATGCATAATTTTATGGTGATTGGTTCAGAAGTTTAAGCGTAAAAGTGTAACGAAGAAACAAATGTTGACAGTTTCTTAAAAAGTAACTACGTTTAAAATATCCTTGTAAGTGAATACGAATAATTGTATTTTTCTAGAATATTCTGAACTCGAGAAGCCGCCATCTTGGTACACAGATAGACGGACAATTAGTCCGTATAAGGTAAGACGGGTTCGAATCGGTTGTTTTTGCTTGGCTGTTGTTTAATAGACTATAATATACTCGTACATTGTTTTTTTATCCTGCTTGCAGGGGAGTTTCAAGTCCCGCGATATGGATACGGGACTACAATTATAAGAATTGCCGTGGTGGCCATGGTTGCCGTGTGGTATCCGGCAGAGTAGAATAGGACCACTCCAAGACTTCAAGTGGATGTCGTAGAAGGCGACTTAGGAAATACAAGCTAAACAAAGCTTATACACATCTCTGAGGCCTCTCCAACCCGTCTGGCCAGCTTAGAGAGTGTAGGCCAAGTCCTCTGACTGCTCTGGCCATGTATGGCCCTAGTAGTACAAAGTGGGTCATGTCATGCTCCTGCATTGGAGAATAAAAAGACCTGCTGATGATGATGTAATTGTATATGAATTATAACCGTTTGTAAAAAAATTGTAAACAACTTACTAAGCAAGAAGTAATATCTAAAATCAATTATAACAAACACCAACAATACATGATATTAAAACAAAGATTTATCAAGTAATAACCAAGTCGTAACTCGGCTCTACAGCCGCTGTGGGTGTAAACTCAATTAAATGTGCCATGTAAGGTATGTTTAATTAATAACAAAATGCAATAATGCTCCTTATATTGGCACACGTGACAAATATAGGACGAAGCTAGAAATAATGACACATTGACATCCCATTTTTAAACCTAACCAGAAAACAAAACAGCAAAATAGTGAATAATTTTGATTGCAATAAGTCATGGATTTATTTTATTTATTTATTACACTTTATTGCACATTCGTACAGTAAGTATGTTACAAAAAATATAAAGAAGAAAATGTACAAAAGGCGGCCTTGTTCTACAAGGAAAATCCACAACATCTCTATGATATACCCAATTATTTGTTATTTGAAATGCAATGCAATTAATTACATGATTTGTCAAAAATTAAATGATAGCGATATGACTTCAGTGAGAAAGTGTTTCTTTGTTTGTTAAGTTTTCAAGGCGTAACTACTTAACCAATCATAATGCAATTTTGCATTTTCGTTGTCTAGGATACATAGAAGGCGGATCTTTGTTCACAAAAGCGGAGCCATGGGCGAAAATGTACTTAACATATAAATAAATATATCGGGACATATCATACAAATTGAGCTAGCCCCACAATAAGTTGTGAACTTGTGTCGTTGGATACTAACTCAACGATACTATATTTTATAAAAGATACTTTTATAGATTATCATCCAAGAGACCCAGGTCAATCTGAAAAAGATCGTTTTTCATCTCGACCTGACCGTGGATCGAACCCGGTTACCCGCGTGTCACAGGCTAGCGTGTTAACCACTGCGCCACGAAACTCGCCATAAAACCTTTTAATTTAAAGGTTTTTATTCTAATGTATTAGAAATCCTTGGGGGAAGCCTATGTCCAGCTGTGGACTTCTTGCCGCTGTTATGATGATGATGATTCTAATGACCTAGTTGTCCTACTATATAGCTAGACTATACATATAATTATGTTTAGTTGTCTGTCTGACGCAATGTCTCTGACTTATGAGCGAGCTGTTATCTGTGCACCCGACCTCTTTGTCGCGTTTTCGAAAATGATGAAACATTGCCCAGTGTTTACTTTCTCAGCTCCGTGTGTGGTTTAATGGATGATCCAGACAATGGGCTACTTACCTGGTCAAAAAAAAGTCAAAAGTCATAAATTTTTATTCTAAATTGGTTACATATGAGTATATCTCTTTTTGAACGTCATTTTTTTATTTCTTTTATATTTTTTCATATATCCAAAATCGAAATACTGCGAGCGTTTCGGAACGACAACTGGTGACAAGAATACGCCGAAAGAAACTCAATCTAGACTCAATCCTGGAGTAAAATATAACATTAAAATTAATCCCATTAAAAGTGTAGCAAACTATGACGCAACACGGAATATTAAATAGAATAGAATAGCTTTATTTACGAATATGGTTAGGTATAAAGGGATATATCTCGATCATATTATTAGTTTATCAACAAAAGAAATAAAAAGTACCCAATATTTCTTATTAATTACCTGACGGTATTATAATATTTTTTTAGGAGACTAGATAATGCATGTGGCATAAAAATCTCGGACTTCTCCGTGCTTCGGAAGGCACGTTAAGCTGTTGGTCCCAGCTGTCATCATTGATGGTAATCGTTATGCTATGTTAGATGCCTATAGGCAGCTTGATAAATCTGATACCATTGTTGGCTATTCACACACACGACACGAAACAAACAACAAACTAGTTTTATAATCTACACTGGATAAGTAAACGAATTTCAACAAACGGTGGGGGGGGGGGGGGGGGGGGGAGGGCGATTCTTCGCCAGTCCATCAAGCTTTTAATACGTCTTTTATTTTCATGGAATTCGGTGCACTTACTGCGAAGTTTTTATTTCTTAATATAGGTACTGGCTGATGCAATCTGTGCCCTTGACCTTCTTGATGTTTTCCAAAATGATGAAATATTGAAGATACTTTCATCAATGTATATATAAATAGATCATTCTGTTTTTTTTTTCTTAAGAATATACGACTCATTAAAGATAATCAATATAATGTAATTTGTGCCTACCCTGAAGCCTACACCATTGTACCACTTATACTCCCTGTCTGGTGTTGCTCCCCCAAGTGTAAGACGTAGTGTTGCCTGTGCCGTGGAAAAGTACAGGCAGGCGCGGGACCTCAGACATTCGCTTTACGGTCATAATCCACCACCATCACGACTGAAGAGCCGTAACAGCTTCCTCAGGCAATCTGAAATTGTACCCAAAGAAGCTCCTAAGGCCAGATTAAAGCAGTGGGAAAGCCTGTACCCACAATCACCATCCTCCTCACCGCTAGCCGAAAAACTTCCACCGGGTAGCAATCTTCCCTGGGCAGTGTGGAGGTCGTTGAACCGCCTCCGGGCTGGTGTAGGGAATTGCCGAGAAAACCGGGTTAGGTGGGGTTTTTCGGGCAATAGCACATGCGATTGCGGCAATGTTCAGTCAATGAGCCACCTTTTGACGTGCCCTAAATGCACACAAAAGGATCTAGAGGAGGCAAACGACAGGGCAGTGGCCGTGGCCACATACTGGGCAAAATTGTTGTAATTATAAAGACATTACGACTCGAAAAGAAGAAGAAGAATTTGTGCCTGTAAGGAAAATTCATACTTACCTTAGTTTTTCTGTTAAATACATATTTATTTTAAAAAGTCAATGATCTTTCATCATTTGTAAAATGTTAAAATAAAATTGGACACATGTATCTCTTTTTAACGTCATATTTATATTTCTTATATTTTTTTAATATATGCAAAATCGAAATACTACTAGCGTTTTGGTACGACCACTGGTGTGAAGAATACCTCGAAAGAAACTCGATCCAGACTTGGTCCCTATGTGCCTGAAGCATTTTTTTTTTCAAACCCACAATGGATGGCCGAAACAGTTTACGTCAAATAAAAAAATTCCATCGCATATAACTAGATTGTAAAATTGTTATTTCCATTATATAAACAAAACAGATCAATTACGAAAGCTATAACAAAGTAAAAACAACCATTAAAACTAACTGGCATTCATTCAAAACATGTTTTTCGTTCAACAAATAATTGCTTTACATATTATGCCTATAGTGCTAATTCAACTGCCAAAAAACCACGCAGAAAGGAGGTTCTTTCATAAATTATGATTCGTGATCTAACGAATCGCATGGCAACGAGAGCGTGCGCCAACGAACAAAAGAAACAAGTAGTTTGTGACGTCAAATGGCGTGATCGCATTGGTGGGAGTGAACCCACCACTGCAAAACTACTCGCCAACCATTACTTACTTCACTTAGAAACAACTAACAATCTTCTAATGAAACCAGCAATCGTTAACGTATTAGATAAGGCGTCATTAGATGCAACTGTTGCTAATGGGGACGTAACAGATAGAACTGTAGTTAACAAGTCTTTAAGAACCATTGCTTATTGTTTTAAAGAGTTATAAATCGGTCAGGATGATGAGTGGTAATGTATAGAGGACCGGTTTGGCCGTCGTGTTGCAAGTTATTGGTAAATGAGTGAAGAATCGTGCGTTTACTCACGTACTCGAGTTCTGGATAGTGTTGTGCAAATTCTAGTCTAAGAGACATAATTTTATGACCTGATGCCGACTCAAAATTTTACGTCTAACAAATTTCTCTCTTTTTACAAGCTTTTATTATTTATGTAACTATGTATGTCAAAACTTGTATCTGAAAATAAAAGTGATCCCGTCTTATTATAAAACGCTGACTAACTTTAGTACCAGGTTTTTATCACTATTCGACCAATGAAAGTAGACACTTATCACTTTGACGTTTGGTTTGGTATTATTGTCAATTAGTTTTGGATGAATAATGGTTTAAACCAGGTACTAAAGTTAGGCCTCGTTTTATAATAAGACTCATCCAGTCTTATTATAAACGAGGACTAAAGTTAGTGCGTGGTTTAAACCATAATCCGACCAAATTAAGTTATCACTTTTCACTTTGCAATTTTGTCAACTGTCAGTGTCACTTTGTTTTAGGCGGCCAATGGTTTAAACCCAGTACTAACTTTAGTCCTCGCTTTATAATAAGACTGATTATGTTTTAGTGTATTAACTTAACGTGGTTACAACACTAGTTCTAGATTGATCGCAGAGGAACATTTTAAAGAAAATGCAATGCTCCATTGCCCTCGCGTGCGTGTATGTTTTATTGTGTTTGTATTTTTTATTGACGGCGGAAGACTGTGAGAACGGTATTCGTTTGGTATGACTATAATGAAAATAAACTAGGTATTACTACGAACGTACTAGTACTTATTCTGTTAGTTAAAACTTATTCCACAGCCAGCTCTCATGACATTCTGTGCTATAATCAGAGGAATCCACACAGACTAGTCATTGATAATGTCCCAAAGTCCCAAAAATGTGGAAACAGTCCCCATAATATGTGTGTGCGAATTTATAACCGGTTACCCAATGACATGAAATAATTTAATGAATATATATTTAAAAAACAGTTAAAGGCTTGGTTGATGGAAAGGTCTTATTATGACCTAAAAGAGATTTTTTGACAATTGTTATCTTTTTTATTTTTTGATAATTATAATAAATTCTATGTATTTTTTTTCTGTTTTTGCATGCCATTTAATATGGCTAAACATTTGTTCTTGTATACTGCATTTAACACCTCAAAGTACCATGTTTTATGTGAATAAATAAAATATATGAATATAGCTATAAAATCATTAGTCATTAATGTACTAATGTAACCCAAGCGTACAAACAGGATTATTTAAATAAGCCTCATAGCGCTGTATCTATGGAACTGTATTTGGCAGACTCAGTATTTTTCGTGGTAAGAAAAAAAAATTTAACTAAATGGAACAAAACAAGAAACTTGTGTTTTGGTTTATTTCTCGATTCTGTCAAACTCTGATAAAACAACAGATGTTAAGCAAAATAGTGTCCATTCAAAAAAGAGTTTGGTTAAAGAGAATTAAGTTAACCTTACAAGAGAGGTCGCCTGAAAGAGGTTTCATGCGTACTTATACATTACAGTTGGTTATACGGAAACCTTAGAGTGTGCGACTCGCACTTGGCCGATTTTATAGATACAAGTTTTTATTGTGAGCCAATTAGTACTGTAACATTTATGCGCTGTGAAGTAGTTGCCGTTTGTTGGCCGCAATGTTGGCCACTGCCACAAAATAAAACAAACAATCACTGGGCCAGAAGTGATTATGTTGTATCGTCTATATCTGCTCCTCCTCCGTGGTCCAGTAGTTAAAACGTTTACCTGTAGACCCGGGGGTCGTGGGTACGATTACCACGGGAAGCATACTTTGTTTAGTTATGGAAAAAACTGGTTTGGTTTGGTTAGAACATTGCAGGCTTGAATCACCTGATTTTCTGATAATAAAGTCTATTAGTCCAGAAATGAGAAATTTCCATACTAAAATTACCCCCATTTTTACCCCTTTATTTTCTTACTTCTAACTCTGGAAATGAGAAAATTCCATATTATCTTATTCGAATTAAAAATTTTGTCGAATCAGTTTTGGAAAATTTTCAAAATAGTGGTATTTTCACAAAGCACTGAAGCGCCAGCACCAATTATCTAGTGGCCCTAAGCATACGGTGCTTAGGGCCACTAGATAATTAGATGGAAGCGTAGAAATTACCAGTACATCAATCACAAATGATTTTATTTATTGCCAAACAAATCAACCTTAATGGAATTATAATATAACAACTATTTTAGTAGGTATAGATAAGCTCTTTATTTGGAGTTATCTTCCAAAATTAATGGGTTTTCATCAACGGCCGTAATCAACACCTCATACGGGCCTGGACCATACTTCTTCATCTCCTGTTCAAATAGTATATTATTAATAGCCTGTTTGATCATACACTGCGTTCTTTCGTCGTGTTTTCTTAAAGAATCAGCGATGTATTCACCAAAACTGTCACACTCATCTTTCTTTTTCACGAAATCTGAACGTTTAATCAATTTTAGTGTTTCTAGAATTTTGCTGTCAAGCCTGCTACTAGAACTTTCTCGAACAATTTTCCTTCTAACAGGTCTAGTGAGTCTAGGTTTGTGTACAGGATGTTTGTATTTAGGAGGACTTTTCACATATGATTCAGCAGCCGGTTCTTGTTTGATGTAGATTAGTTCTTGTTCTTCTTCGACATCGTTGTCTTCTTCATCTTCGTCATCTCGTGGAAGTGTAGTATCATTGTCGTTGTCAGATTGCTCAGATTCTTCTATTTCATCCTTTTTTGCGCGTTTCGGTGTCTGTGAAAGAAGGAAAAGTATTTTTAAAAAATGACAGGATAAAAGGTTTTAAATACTAGAGTGAGAGTGTTACGCTATTACGACTTTATAACTCAACCGATCATAATTATAAGAGAATATCTGTCATGCACGAGATAAGTTTTGCTCCGAAAGGGAACACGAATATGGCGAGCGAAGCTGTTAGTTTTATTTATGGCATAAACTTCTGGACTACCTATAACTTATTTATTTGGTAACGTCCTAGCGAACTTCGTCTCGCTATTATTCTTTTGTCGTAAACATTTTTGTTATATAGTTATCTGCTATTCGAGATGATAACAAAAAAAATAACGGGTTGCACTCCGGGAGTGCTGGCAGAAGTGAAAACTCCGCGCGGTAGAAAGACAGGGGGATATTACTCCTCTCCTACGCCGTGCCGTCGGTCTCAGGTCACGTGTCCGTCTTACGAATTTTTGATCAGGTCACGTGTCCTGCAAAACGCCACTAAAGAAGGTTTCATTAAAAAAAAATAACTAGGTCTTAATTTATAAGTTATATATAACTGTTGGAACAAACCCGATTTTGCTTTATGTATTACGAAGATATAATGTACCAATACACCAAACCTGGCCTTTAGGGCTTATGGCCTTAAAGAGTCTAAGGCCATAAGACCAAAAGGCCAGACCCAAAGTCGACTGCTAGGGATAGAAACGTGATAAGCACACATGTAGTTTTACACTATATCTAAATTTATTATACACATCTAATAAGGTAGGTTACCCAAATAAAGAGGCAGAAACCTACGCACAATGCTTTTTGTTCGTAGATTTTTGTACACAAAGATGTCGTAAACACAAAGTGTGCTTCGTCAAATTTGCGTAAAGATTTCCTCAAGCCAAAATAGGATTAATTGACGATTAGATTATGTTGTTTTAATTTATCACATAACAATATATTAATAACACAAAATATACACACGAACAGAATTGTAACTTATGCACTTGTGTTGGCTTCTACTGGTTTTAGTGTAAAACTGAGCCGCCACCAATTGTTGTACACAATAATTTAAATTCAACATTTTTAATTGTAAGGGTTCCGTCCTTAAAGGGTAAAAATGAGACCGATCTGTCAGCCCGTCTGTCAGCAAGCTGTATCTCATGAATCGTGATAGTTAAACAGTTAAAATTATAACTAATGATGTATTTCTGTTGCCGCTATAAGAACAAATGCTAAAAAATAGTACAAAATAAATATTTATGGGGGCTCCCATACAACAAACGTGATTTTTTTTTTTGCTTGTTTTTGCTCGATATCATCATCATTTCGAGTAGGTGTCACGGTCAATCGACCATGCACACCCTGGTGTCAGAGTTCTTCGGAACCGCCTCTCGGCCTCTGACGTGGTTCCTTTAACGACTACCAGATGGCAGCCGGGACCACCGGCTTAACGTGCCTTCCGAAGCACGATATTGATAACGGCAACAGGTAGACGCTTAAATATTCACAGAATATTCCGTTATACATTTACTTTAAAAATAAATAATTGAATATATATGAGTATATACGAATTAAGTGACAATTCACAGACCTGACACCGTTTTTTCCTTTTGAGGTATGGAACGGAAAATCTCCATGCTGTCCCGACCCCGATAAAGTGGAATGAGGAGAGGAATAAAACGAATGCAGATATCAACAACTAGCCCAGTTTGCCAAGACAACTGGTGTTGGCAAGCTGGGTTTGTTGTTGATATCTTAATTAGAAGGTAGAAACAAAACGCTCAACGCTCATGCACTGTTAGGCTTCGTCAAGATAGGAATACGGTCGGATCTATCGACTCTTTATTGTAATGAAGGTAGGTATCAATGACAAGGCCAGCTTATCAATACCGGTTGGTGGCGGAAACAAAATACTCGTTCTGATTATTAAGGTACCTACTGGACTATTGTTTGGCTGGTTCGAGTCATGAACTACTTTATATTATATTATTTAATAAGGCAATTTATATTTTTAGTTAGGCTGTTACGAAAAGATGAATTTAATTTATTTACATCTATACTAATTTTTTGTTGTAAAGTTTGTTTGTTTGTTTGAACGCGCTAATCTCAGGAACTACTGGTTTAAATTGGAAAATTCTTTTTATGTTGGATAGTCCATTTATTGAGGTAGGCTTTAGCATATAAAACATCACGCTGCGACTAATAGAAGCGAAGCATCAATAAAAAATGTTTTGGAAACGGGGTAAAATTATTCGTCTATTGTATAATCATAATAACAGAAATTGCCGCAGACGAAGTCGCGGGCAACAGCTAGTATTATTATATAAAAAATAATCCCGTTGGTCCCTTCGTCACGGCATCATGTGTGAAAGGCTGGACCGATTTGGCTAATTCTTTTTTTGTTGTGTTTGTTTTTCTCAGGAGAAGGTTGATGAATGCCGGCTGCACGCACGAAAAAGTGTCACGTTCCGTGTGCAAGCAAAAGCGCGGAACGATAGAGAGGCACGATCGGCCTAAGCGTCCGGTTTGTGTCGCATCTATCTCTCTTCGACCGTTATCACGTAAAAATATCGTCCGTAAACCAACTTTACAGATAACCAATTTTTCTAAATAAAGTACCTATATCTTATGTTTCTCACTGATTTCAAATATTCTTACCATTACATTTTTTGGTATACTAGCTGTTGCCCGCGACTTCGTCCGCGGTAATTTCTGTTATTATGAATTATTAGTTTAGATGAATATTTTTCCCCCGAATTCAAAAGATTTTTTATTGATGCTTCGCTCCTATTGGTCGCAGCGTAATGTTTTATATCCTAAAGCCTTCCTCAATAAATAGACTATCCAACACAATAAGAATTTTCCAATTTGAACCAGTAGTTCCTGAGATTAGCGCGTTCAAACAAACAAACAAACAAACTCTTCAGCTTTATAATATTAGTATAGATTTTGTGATAAACGTTACTAATGATGTTATATAAACACAATATTTTATAAAAATCGTCTTTTCGTAACACCCTAATATGAATTTGAAATTTGCCTAGTAGTTTTTGAGTTTATTAAATATGTACAAACAATCATACACACACAAGTTTTCCCACTATATAAGTAACTAGCTTTCGCCCGCGGCTCCGCCCGCGTCAATGTCGATCCCTCGGGAATAGTATGTCCTATGTCCTTCTCCGTACTCCAGAGAACTTGTATGCAAAATTTCATGATGATCGGTTCAGTAGTTACGGCGTGAAAGCGTAACAAACAAACAAATAAACTCACTTTCGCATTTATAATATTAGTAAGGATATTTGTCTTGATTAGTCTAGATTTACTTTTAATTATCTTTTCTATCATATATCTATAAGTATTGTAAATAATATAAAGCATACCGTAGTCTCACTAAGGTTGTTAGGTATATGCCTCGGCAGGTAACTGAGATGATCGTACAGGAACCACGTCGAGCGAGCGCCACACCGGACTTTCACCTTTTCCCTTCTCAAAGACGCGAGAATAGAGTTCATTTTCCTCCGCAAATCCGCTATATCGCATTCGAACATGGCCGCTAGATCACACCACGCTTCGTATTTCGCTGTTTGTACTCTGTAAGAATCGTGCGAAGTGTCCCATAGCTCGCGTTTCTTTTTATATTCTTCTACCAAACGTACAACAGTATCTTGCGTCCAGCCGAGACCTATTTCGACCATTTTGTCGATATTATATTTTATTGGAACACGCGACGAATTCGTTCGTCGTACGTGCTCGCGGGTTCGCCGCTCGCGGGAACTGGGAGGGCTGGCGGTCGGGGCCGTTCGGCCGCATTCGGGTGCGTTCGCTCGGCTGCGTTCGCTGATTGTCAACATGAAACCTAGATATCTACCGATAGCAAAGAATATATACACCGATAGTGCATTACGAAGATAATATTACCTATTAGACTATTATACCTAGTAGGAATTTGTTCAACAATATTCTTTTACATCTAACAGCAAGTTACAGAGATAAGAATACTTTTATTTCAAGGACATGCATCTGGCATACATGGAAATACGAATAAAATCATAGTTACTGCGTCGTTTCCAAGTTTTGCAGTCGTTTGCCCTCCAGACATCAGCCATGCTTGGGCAAGTTTATTTTAATCACGAGACTATAGCAACTTTAATACTTTTATCTATATACCTACTGAGTTTTAGTAAATTCTGTCTTTTTCTTCGTGTCAGTGTGGCCATCGCTGCTATTTGCTTTTCCCCGATTGATCCGAAGCAGTATCCCTAAATCATTCCCTTCTCAAATCCAACTAATTAAAATTCCTATCCTTCCCTGGCCTAAAAATGCTTGTGACGGGCAGCAGCGTCCGAAGCACAAGAAGCCAAAGAAACTGTGCTCGCCAACCCGCCTGTCAAGCGTGGTGGGCGATATTCTTCTATGGAACGTAGTACGTGTATCTTCGGAAGAGGCCTAATTTCTCTCTTCTCTGGACAAAGGTCCAGCTATGGACTTCTTACGGCTGCAATGAAGAATGTAGATCAATGCCTGCTATCCAAATAATAGTACTTAGTAATTTTTACCCGACTGACTTGACCAGAAGGAGGGTAATGTTTTTCGCGCGTAATTATGTTTGTTCCATTGTCGTCTCCTGTAGCCTCAACGGCTTGACCGATTTAAATGTGTGAGATATCATTAGATTCGTATTCTTCCCCAGAGTGTTAGAGGCTATGTGACGTTTGCAAAAAAAGTATATGGCGGACGTAAACTATCAAAAAGGAACTCGGGTTCTTTATTTATTGAAATAATCCACTTGTTACCCCAGTGTAAATAGTAACAAATAGAAAACATTATTTAAATTCTACTACAAACTGAGAGGAGAACGATTTTGAATTTCAATTATTAGTTCTAAAACCTCTAAGCCAGTAACGATAAATTTGTTTACGTAACATACATTTAAACTAAGAGCAAGTTTATACCAAACAAACAACTATGTATTTATTAGTATACTGTTTAGTTCAGTAGGTAAGTGACCAAACCGGTATATAGGTCAGTTATAACAACGTTATCCATTAGTAAATAATAATTAATAGGTCCAGTTAATAACTGGTTTACGTTAATTTATTTACCTGCTTCGTTTGAGATGGCGGTTTGTATTTGCAAATTAAAGTCCTAATATATATTTTTTATTGCAAAGGACAGGTTTTGAAGTGAAAACTTCTTAAGCGGCGTTGTGCAGTTTTTGCGATGGGTAGAAAATGTTAAACTCGCGTCAGGACACATGACCTGATCGAAAATTCGTAAGACGGGCACGTGACCAGATATCACAGGCTGCTGTATGTAATAATGTTCGTTTTTTTTTTGATAATCTGGGAAAGGGTGTAATCTATGGAAATTGTTCTTGTCTAGCTCCGTGGCGCAGTGGTCAACACGCCTGCCTGCGACACGGAGTGACCGGGTTCGATCCCCGGCCAGGTCAAGATGGAAAATGATCTTTTTCAGATTGGCCTGGGTCTTGGATGTGTATCTATATATGTATTTGTTATAAAATATAGTATCGTTGAGTTAGTATCCCATAACACAAGTCTCGAACTTACTTTGGGACTGGCTCAATCTGTGTGATTTGTTCGTATATATTTATATTTATTTATTTATTTATTTATTATTATATATATAGATAGACAGACAGCGTACATTATTGTAATTACTATTATTTCTAATATATTATGTTTCTTGCAAATAGTGTTTCAGTATTGTTTAGATTGGCTTGACACTAAAACTTTATCAATAATATACTTTGTATAATAACTTCTTTTAACAAGTTTTTATTTAACTTGCGATGCATTGTGGGTATTACATACCCAGAATGCATCGCATATATTGCTTATAATGCATATATTGTATGTAACTTGGTTCTTTGGGTCAAATCTTACAACTCAATTAACCTATTCAGTTCAAATTTTGAGTACTCAAGTAAGTCGAACGACAATGCAATATTATGGTACCATAGACGTGATCTGATGATGAAGTCGGAAGGTGGCCATGGCCATAGGCACTTTTAAGCTCAATAAGATAAACCATCCTACGGTGCGAATCGCTCATAATAAAAGCTTGTCACAAAAATTGCAATTTATGAAATAAGTCGTTTCACTATCAACACATGTTTTTAGGGTTCCCTAGACCACAAGGAACCTTTATAGTTTCGTCATGTCTTTCCGTTCCTCCGTCTGTCTATCTGTCCGGGCTTGTACTCCGCCGCTACTTTACCAATTGTCACGAAAATTGGTGGAAAGATAGATATTAAAGTTCCAAAAGTTAGACTTTTTAAATTATGAAAAAATGTTTTTTTTTTTAGTCCCCTTTTTTCCCATACAACGAAAAGTGAATTTAAAAAAATTAATTGGTCTATCCCCAGCGTGTGGGGTATCGTTGAAAAGGTCTTTTAAAATGCAACAAAAACTGCTTTGAAACTATGTAGATCAAACACCCTTGAGATGTAAAAAAATACAAAGTTAAAATTTGAGGTGTCCCCCCACCGTAACTTTTGAAATATTACTAAAATAATTCTGAAAAAATATATATCTCAAAGTATGTACTTTCAATTAAAACTATAGGGGTCTCGGTATCATAGATAGTTATTTTTATACAACACGACCAACTTATATAGTTACAGTCGGCTGAACGAAATATATGGAATCAACCGCAATATGAAATTTGTAATACAACAGTCGACCAATTTTTTTCTACAGTATTTCATTAGCTATTTTCATAAAAATTTGTAAGCCGTGTAAGAGACTGACTTTCCCAATCTTTATCTTAAACAATTTCAAGTTGCGAACAAAAAATCATTGTTGCCTATAAATATTTGACCAACCCTCTAAGACCCACCATTTTGTTTACAGCTTCTTGTATTTCGAGATCTTTTACATCTGGTCTTTGCGTGAGGGCGTGTTTTTCTTTGACCAATTTTTCTTGACCTCTAACATTTTCTTATAGGCTTAAAATTACGGTTGAAAATTTGATTTTTCGTGGGTGAAGGGTTCTGGCTGTCAGGTATTCAATGGAGGACCTCTCAATGAGAGGGTGGGCCTCACCCTCGCAAAGCTGAGGGTAGGTCGTTGGGATTAAATTAATGAAATTCTATTTCGACGAAGTCTTCGTTTATTTTATGTTTATGGCCTAACTTTTTTTAATTTAGATCGACAATACTCTGTTTTTTAAAGTAGGTCTATTTAAAAGACTAAGCAATTTATTTAAAATTATGAGATATTAAGTTTTTGAAATTTAATTTTAGTTGCAGTAAGATTTGTGCGAATTTCTTTTTACTTTTTATGTAGGTTTGAAGATATAGGGTAAGATTCAAAGATGTTTGGAGTATAATTTCAAGTACAAATTTTGTTTTCTTAGGTCATCATAATCAATCATCATCAATGCTAATAATAAATTTGTAAGGCTTGGTTATGTTTTCAGAGATATCGTGTTTATAAGCTCAATACATGATACTGAAACTAAAAATTTTTTTCTGTATGTATAACTCTTAAACGAATTAACTAAATTTTATGAAAGTTGGTAGATAAATATTTAGACGTACTCAGGATAGGCTACTTAATTTTTTTCTCCAGTTTATAAAAACGTACCTATTTTTGGTTTAGAAATCGTAATGTACGCGAAAGGAGCTGCGGGTACAGCTAGTATGTAATATGTTCTAGGTTTAACATTATTTGTATAAACATTTTCTCTATAGATTATGCTTAATAAAATTCTCCTGACTCTCTCGCTGATTTGATTATTTTTGTTACGTCTTATGCCTATTTAGAATGTTAACTTTGAAAGTTAATTATTTTGTAAAATAAACAATCTGATAGCAAGAAGTTTCTCATGAATCTATCTGAGGCTCTTAATTAAATAACTAGATGTAGAAAGTTGTTTTATTTTATTCTGCATCTAATCTCATTCATGGCAGATCGTAAAAGCCGATCGAGGGATGGGCGAAAATCTGAAGAATCATATTAGTAGGCGATGCGGCTATCATTGTTTTGGTTCCTTTTCCCAACTATACGCCGACCAACATGCTAAACGTGTCTTTTATGTCTTTTAGACCTGGGCTCTGTCCACTCCGCAAGGGAAAAAGACGTGATAGTATGTATGTAAGAAAATATTTCGGAAATTTGAAACCCTAAAAGGGAAATTCATTTTAACTCGCAATAGTCCTGCCTAGAGCTTGATAAATCTTGTCGGCAAGCAAATCCATCACATGCCATGAATTATTAATTTCTAATTTACAATGCAAGGAAAATCGATAGCACGTTTTGCTGATAAGTACCTACGTTGGTAGAAGTTTGATTTATTGGTGTATTAGCAGATTTTGAAGTGTTTTTAATGACGGATAAAGTTAACATATAAATGTCATGACTACAAATGCAAAATGCTACTTTGTAAAGTATCAATGATTTATCAAGCTAGGACTACTGCGAGTTAAAATTAATTTCCCTCTCTATTTCCCCTTTTAGGGTTTCATATTTTCGAAATCCTTTCTTACATACATACATTTTGACTAGCTCCGTGGCGCAGCGGTCAAGACGCCTGCCTGCGACACGGAGTGACCGGGTTCGATCCCCGGCCAGGTCAAGATGGAAAATGATCTTTTTCAGATTGGCCTGGGTCTTGGATGTGTATCTATATAATTATGTATTTGTTATAAAATATAGTATCGTTGAGTTAGTATCCCATAACACAAGTCTCGAACTTACTTTGGGGCTAGCTCAATCTGTGTGATTTGTCCGTATATATTTATTTATTATACATACATATATACTATCACGTCTTTTTCCCTTGTGGCGTGGATAGAGCCTAGGTCTAAAAGACAAAAAAGACACTCTTAGCATGTTGGTGGGCGTATAGGTGGGAGAAGGAACCAAAATAATGATGGGCTCCTAGCCGCAACGCCTACAAACATGATTCTTCAGATTTTTAAATTCTACTAACTCTAGAATGGGATTCTGAGGGTCTTAAAATCAACGGTGTTTATCTATCATACCTACGTTTTGCGACAATCTCATATTGCTTGCCGAGACGCCGGAGAATCTTCAAGAAATGCTGCATCAACTCCGTGATGAATCTCTCAAGGTGAGTCTTAGGATGAACATGTCCAAGACTAAAGTTATGGCGGGCATCTCTAGGGTTTTGAACATGAACATAACCATTTTTGGCGAGCAACTGGAGATGATTGACAAATATACTTATCTTGGACATTGTTTATCCTTTGACAAAGATCATGGAACCAAAGAGATTGATAGTTCAATACAGTTGGGCTTGGTGGCAAGTGCAGCGTCGAACATCCACCAACCAGATGGTCGGATGACCTGACTAAGGTCGCAGGAAGACGCTGGATGCAGGCCGCTTCCAACCGGTCGTATTGGAAATCAGCCGCAAGAAGTCTACTGCTGGACATAGCCAGCACTGGACTTCTTGCGGCTGATATGATGATGATCATGATGGTGGTGGCATTTGGTAAGCTGATGAACGTTTATGAAAATAGAAAAATGACACAATGTCTAAAAACACGCCTCTTCAACCAGTGTGTCCTGCCTACAATAACTTATGGTGCCGAGACATGGACTCTTACGAAAGGAGCCATGTACAAGATTGCGGCATCGCAGAGAGCCATGGAGCGAGCCATGCTTGGCATCAAATTGCAAGACCGAGTTCGCAACTCTAAATACCGACGCCGAACGAAAGTTCACGATGTGCTCTGTGGGGTTGGAACTCTTAAATGGAACTGGGCATGGGCAGGACACCTGGAGCAACGATGGTAGGTGGAGTAAGGCTGTCACTGAGTGCTATGCTAGAAATGGGAAATGTAGTATTGGGCGGCTGTATAAATTTAAAAAGTATTATTTAAAATGTGAATTGACGTGAAAAAGTGCCTGAAAAGGCCTATTTCTGAATAAATCTTTGACTTTTAAACATCTAGATAAATATGACATGTGTTTGCCACTTAAACACACTCAAAATAAAGAAAACTTTTTGCATTTATAAATCTTCTAAAGTTTGATTGTAAATCTATGTAATTCTAACCAGAATTGCCTGAAATATGACCCATCCTTAATCCAGATCTATTTTAATTTCAGCAACACGTAATATGGTGAACCCAGAAACATAAAATAAAAGCCTACGGGGAAGTATGATTAAAGTGAACAGTGTATCAAATTAGTTGTACCTCATAACAGTACGGGAGCAATATCATTGCATTATCTTGTGTAGTATATGTAAAGGTTAAGACAAATACAGAGAACTTATTGTACCCGGTGTTACAAAACTACGAAATAATATTTAGCCCATGATAATAAACAACTATTTCCAGGGAACACAGATCGAAAGACAAAAATAAAGTTTGGACCTTCCATAGAAAGTCGAACAACTGATTGCTTAATTTTGTATCTGAGATCGAAGTTTCCTTTTAATTTTTCGAAGTTTCTCCCATGGGGAAAGTTATATAATATTATGGACTGATCATGCCCTTTAAATATTATTTCGTAGTTTTGTAACACCCGGTATATCAGCTGTCCCGGCGAACCTCGATTCTTTTTTTTTTGTTTTCATCGTAATTATTTCTAATATTTTAATAGTTATTCTACTATTCGGGTTGTTAACAAAACAAAAAAATTTAAAGATTATAAAAATCGGTTCACCTTTTTTAAAGTTACATATAAGCATTCCAACAAACTTGAATGTTTTATCAAGATTAAGTATGTTTATAAGTGCGCCATTTGTATTTGATTTGTGAGTGGCCAACACTGACGTCCAATTTTTCAAGCTGCTTAAAAGGAATCTTCTGCTCTTGTCGATCATGTCCTTATTTCTGTGGGTCGTGACCACCAAATTAGCTTTACTATGTAATAGGGTGTGGTGTTACTCACGTCCGCAGGTACGAGTACCTTCTACTACCCTTTATGTGCCCGGGTGGTGCTAATCGAGTAACAACGCTGTGTATCAGGTGGCGGCAAATAACCTGATCCACTAAAATCGGTTGCAAAATCGTCAACCTACAGATAATTAAGAAAAATAGTGTCAGCAAGAAAGAGTTTGGTTACCTCATAAGAGAGACCGCATGGAAGAGGTTTCTTGCGTCCTACACCTGAGTCTACTTTCAAAGTAGCGTTTGTCGTTAAATTTTGTAGAGAAAATCACAATTCTTAGTATGTGCGACTCGCACTTGGCCGATTTTATTTTGATTGGAACAACAAAAAAACATATTTAACTGTAACCTGTACTCATGCTTTTTGTGAATGTGTTCCATGTCCATATTTTTTAGGGTTCCGCACCCAAAGGGTAAAAACCCTATTAATTTCGCTCCGCTGTCTGTCTGTCTGTCAGTTCGTCGGTCACCAGGCTGTATCTCATGAACCGTGAAAGTTAGTTAGTTGAAATTTTTACAGATGATGTATTTCTACAGCCGCTATAACAATAAATACAAAAAAATAGAATAAAATAAATATTTAAAGGCGCTCCCATACAACAAACGTGATTTTTTTTGCTTGTTTTTGCTCGATATTGATAACGGCAACAGGTAGACGCTTGAAATATTCACAGTATATTTAGTTAAATATTCACTTTAAAAATAAATAATTAAATTAAAATAAAACAAATATATAAGGGGGGCTCATATACAACAGACTTGATTTTTTTGCCGTTTTTATACATAACGGTACGGAACCCTGCGTGCGCGAGTCCGACTCGCACTTGGCCGTTTTTTTTATTTTATTTTTTGTGACTTGCTATTATAATAATGTGTATTATCGTATAGTTTTGATTCCCTTGCAAGTTTGAAATTTTTTTGAAAATATACGACATATCGTTTGATACATGATTTCAAGTTTCTGCTGCCCTTACATTTTCTTTATATACACCATTTATCTTTTTAGTGTAAAGATAATATGCTGCGAAGCATCCAAATATTCCCCTTCGATAATTTCTCAAAGACCACAATTGCAACCATAATTTGCCTAGCATTAATAGGAGTTCTTTTCAAAGTAAAATTTATCGGCAATAAACTTTTATTTGTCATTAGGCTTTACGAAAGAACGGACAAAGCATCTGAACGCCGCATATACTACGCGCTCCCTTATTATACAGGGTGGGTCGTAAAACGGGTCCCACCTATTTTGCACTCGTAAAAATGTCTCGTAAATTTGACGTCACAAATGCTTCTCTTTGTTGTTGGGAGTCGACGTTAGGGTTGCCAGTATCGAAAATAATACAGGATTTTCGAATTGGTCACAATAATAAAGTTTATTTGTTAATGTTTAATTTTGTATTGTAATGCAGACAAAAGTAATATATATATTTTTTATAATACATAATAAAATCGGACTACTCCTAACTAATATTATAAATGAGAAAGTGAGTTTGTTTGTTTGTTTATTTGTTTGTTTGTTACGCTTTCATGTTGTAACTACTGAACCCATCATCATGAAATTTTGCATACACGTTATCTGGGGAACGGAGGACATAGGGTACATTTTATCCCGGAAAAAAGTTCCCGAGTTCACATTGACGCGGGCGAAGCCGTGGGCAAAAGCTAGTGCATAATAAAATTGTAAAAACATAGTAAAGAAATAAAATTAAAATAAAACTACTAATAACTGGTGCTGATTATATTCGAAAACCTTTCCTTTCCTTTGGAATTTGTGATCCAAGTGTCTTTCTACCACGAAACTTAGACTTATTTTTTTTTTTTTTTTTTTTTTTTTTACTAAATATTGAATTAGGCATTTGTCTCCCATCTCACCTGATGGTAAGTGACGATGAAGACGAGGATGTTACATGCCTATCCAAGAGATACCCATTTATTCTACTTTTGAATGTCCCGGGACTGTACTTGTTGTTTTATCTAATCGTGTAAATAAAGTAGGTTTGATGGCCGCAGGCTCTGTCTACTACTGCGTGATTAATATGTAACATGAAGGAAATCAGTGTATACGAGGTTACCACTGATGCTAGACCTAGCTGCCTAAGCTCATCTAACATCGGGCAATTGCTGGGAAAAATGCTCGCCTTCACAAGCACTTCTTACCCATTCTGAATAAACATACTGAGTCCTAGTTACAGAGAATGAGTCCGGAAAATTCGTAAAGGGTGACAACCTTAGCCAAGTCCTCCCCTCTCCGTCCCCCAGCAATCCTGCCGGAATAATCTCGCACGATAAGTTGCTGCCGATATGTCGACTTCCACACTTGATGGTTGATGCTAGGGATGGGAAAATATCGACACAATATAGCAATACGTACTCAATAATGTAATATACAGCATAAAACTATTTACATACAAAATACAATGTATATTTTGTTTTTAAAATTTTTCCAGCCGTAACTAACTAATGAGAATTGGACTTCAAATAAAATATTCAACTAAAATTTGCCTCTAAATACAATTAAAAAAAAAAAACAACAATTCATTGTAATATAATTGCCCATTCCTAAATATACTGGCGGTTTCCTTAATAATATACATCTTTCTCTTTCGAACAAAGCAGCGTTGAATATTACGAATCTAATTGTACATTGCATTTAATTATTTGTCAGTTCAAGTAGTTAAGTTGTATTACTCGTTATTACTATACAAAACGTTTCACAATAAACCTCATCAAAATAATTAAACAGAAATAATTTATATCGGATACCACGAGATAGCAATTAAAATTGACATAAATCAGAATGATATATCGACACAATTATCTATCTGGAGTTAGCGTTTTTGTTAATCTTGGTTACATCAGATACATTATGCTCTATCAAAAGTATAATCAAGTTTAATATGAATATGTATAAGTATGGACGCCGGAGGCAAATATACTTTTAGGATTCCGTACACAAAGATTTGCCATTGCAACTCTGTGACTAAAATTCAATTTTCCGTTTATTATTGGACTAATAAGCAGTTGCATATTAAAAAATAAAATTTCATAAATTTGTAAAAAAGCGTTGCTGCCAAATATTAACAAAAAAAAAATAGGTACTTAACTAAAAAAATTTTTTTCCTTAAATTGAGACCCTTATAGACCAAATTCGACTGGTTCTTGGCTGTTTTATTAGAACCGAACGTGATAAGTAGCTACGAAAAATATTATTTTAACAGAAGTGGTGTATTGTTGAATTACGGGTCAAACCAGTTTTAGTTGAAATAAAAAGTATCTTGGAGGTTAACTGGCGAGGAACTTGGAACAAACCTGTGAATAGTTAAAAGTTAAGAAGTGCTGACACTTAACATTATTTTTTTTTCGTAACAATAACTGTAAAATTTGATTGTCTGTAAAGTCGGTTTACGAACGATAATTTTACGTGATAAGGGTGGAAAAGAGATAGATGCGTCATACTCACAAGCCGCACGCTTCTGATAGATGCGTCACAAGCCCATCGCTTAGGCCGATCTTGTCTCTTTATCGCTATTGCCGCGCTGTCGCACGCGAAACGTGACGACGCGTCAAAATAAAAAAATAACAATTAATAACACAAAAATTATAAAACAAAAACCTATCAGTTGTTTAATATATTTGCACTTGGTCACACAGGACACATGGGTCTTGAAAAAGGTTTATAATTATTAAATAACGGGTATAATATTCATGTCTAAAGTAGTAGTTTATTTGTTTTTCGTATGTGGAAACAAAACTATTAATATATTTTTAAATCTACCTCATCAAGTCATCTGACAAGGGAATAGAAATCCGTTTGTGTTTTAAAATCTGCATATTCAAAATAATCCGGATATTTAGGATGTTTTTGAAATCGTGTGAGGTTATTTTTACACGTTAAAAAACTAAAATAAATTATTTTTATTATTCAACAATTATACTAACCTCCTTATGATTTTAAAGGTCTTACATAAAAGGGACGAGGACTTTGGCCCCGAATCTAATCAAATTTGCCTTCGCAATGAAAATACAAGCTGTGCACGATGCAAGTATATATAGTACCAAAAGCCCATTAAATAATGTGTAGTTATCCGGGTTTTCAGATTTCCAACTATCCGGCTTGTTTTCCCAACATCCGACATAGCTTAAATATGTGCAGCCTGTTGCTGGCAACAAAGAATTCTTTTCTATTAAAAACTTAAGTTCAAAAACAAGTCAAAAAGTTTTCTCTGTCATGTCAGCACAAATATGATCCAGTTGTATTTCGGTTCCTAAGCTAGCAAAATCTCTTGTGTACCATCCAAATATAATGTCGCGTGTTTTACAATAAAATACCATAATCTAAGCAATCCAAGTCGGTTGATATACAACCAACTACATAAACAATCCACGTACACAACCATCTCATAGTGCCAGCCCCTGCTGGCTAAAGTTTTGCAAGGCATGTTTACCCGTCTACAAACGGCTCAACGTGCCTTTCAAAACTTTGACAAAGCTATTGAATATTATTTTTTATTTAAACTTGGTCTTAAGTAAGACACGTCAGATATCGATAAAATCATCAGTTTTGTCCCATCACTATCCAGAACTACGTATTTGGCATAATCTTTCTTTCCCCCGCCATATTGTTTTTAAGTTATGACAGCTTTGGACAATGGCGGAATCCCGCCAAGATATGGTTCTGCTTAGCCAACTTACTGCAAATACGTGGGGGAAGCCAGCAAGCATTGTAAGGGGCACAATCATATAAATGAAAAACTGTTATTGACTACTGTAGGTTTCGTCTTTGGAAGTGATTTTCGTAATGGTACAAAGTTATATTTGAGGGGTTATAAGACAGTCTAGGAAATCTAAACATTTCTCTCACAAAAAAACAACGGGTTGCATTCCGGGAGTGCCGGCAGAAGTGAAAACTCCGCACGGTAGAAAGAGAGGGAGATATTACTTCCTCTGCTACGCCTCGCCGGCGGTCTCAGGTCACGTGTCCTGACTCGAGTTTAACATTTATTACCCGTCCCAAAAATTGCACAACGCCGCTAAAGAAGTTTTCACTTCAAAAAACGAGTTATTATGTAGTGTGTTGTTGTTCTAGATTCTAAAACTGAAAATTTTGAATCCTAGATATAATTTAGTCTTCAAATATAATTTACGCTCTAACACCCTGTAGCTAAACGAGGAAATGCTGAAAATAGCAGCGTAAAATTAAATATTTTAGCCTAAAAACGAAAACTGTAAAAATCTAGCTTATTTCTTGTTCGATTTTTTTCCGCAAAAAAGGTTCCGCGTGTTTCGCCATTCACCGTACCAAATTATTTAAAACGCAACTCTGACCGTAGATAAAAAATCCTTTTAAAGTTTCAACTACTCAAAATTCAATGTCAAAATTAAAAGTAAACTGAACTATATGATTAATTAATTCTTGTTTTAATATGTATAAGGTATCAATTGTTTCCATTTGACCATGAAAAAAATAACAAGCTCATTTTCTAGTTATCATTTTAATTTATCATTTGGCAAGAAACATATACAATATATATATAAAATCTGGGGCGTTAGGGGTACAAGAACACAAAATAATTATTTTTTTATGATATAGGACTGCAAACAAGTAAGCGAGTCACCTGATGGTAAGCGATCAGCACTGCCCATGGACATCTGCAACACCAGGGTGTAACAGTGTAGTGGAGTGTAGCCGCCTTTCTAGGAGTTGGGGGAAGGACATGGGGGAAGAAATGGGGCTAAAGATGAACCTCCGGCGTTGAGTGAGAACTCATCCAGCGAAGCATAGAAGCGGTAAAGCTTCTATTCAAACGTCGATTTTCTGTGAGAGTGTGCTACTAGCAAAAATTACTTTCGCCGGTAGCGTGGCTTTACTCTACCACATCTAAATGTCTTGTTTGAATTAAAACACGATTTACTCAATACAAATCCCAGGTAAATAAAAATTGTGTGTACCTACCTACGTATTAACATTTTTTTATTAATGTTCTATCAATACAGTAACCAATTTCTGGTAAAGTTCAAACTGAGTATTCAATTCCTACGAAGTACAATTCGAGTCCTTATATAATACTAGCTTTTGCACGCGGTTCCACTCGCATCAATGTCGATCCCTCGGTAACAGTACTTTTTCCCGGGATAAAATGTAGGTACCCTATGTCCTTCTCCGTACCCCAGATAACGTGTATGCAAAATTTCATGGTGATCGGTTCAGTAGTTACAACGTGAAAGCGTAACAAACAAACAAACTCACTTTCGCATTTATAATATTAGTAAGGATTAGGATTGTGCTCTTACCCATGAGACCAAAATACGATTGATTTATTGCAATAAATATCAAATTAGCTATGATAAATCATTAAGTCACATTGTACATAAATAATTGTAAAGAGTAACATGTATTAAGCTTTATTGACCAAGCGAACGCGAAGCACGAGCGAAGCATCTCCGTTTTAGCCCGGGCGATTGTAAGTCCCGGCCGCGGGCCCTAATGAAAAAAAAATGTCCCGTTTTCCAATTATTTTCCTCTAAAAGTCCCATTTTTTGACTGATTCTCATGAAATTTTGTTCGACGGTTCATTAATTATATGGAATATTTTTTTCAATTCAGTTTTTTTTTAAAGTGACCGTATTGGCACGAAAGACCTATGTGCGCCATTGCGTCTTTGGAGCTGCTTAGAATTATTGTGAGTTCGCTGTCTACTCTCGGAGCCACCAGTTATTTATCATTACAGACAATTTTCTAACAATAAAGCCTCAATTCTACACATCAAAATTACGTGTTTTCTAAAACAAATCGCGAACCATAGAGATAATAACAGCACAAAAAACAGAAGAACACAAACAAGCGTGCATAAAGACTGATTGCTTGATTTACATCGAAAATTGCATGGCAGATGGAAAAACTGTGCACTCCACAATAGCTGAATTATACATAGACGTATTAGAGTCATAGATGAACACCGCTTTTGTGTTTATAACAAAGGGTGGATGAAGTTGATTCAATGAGATTTCAAGCATTTTTGATGTGGAGACGACGTGGAATATTATTGTTATATTTTTTGTTATTCTAGTCCCCTTTTTAGAAACAAGCCGTAGTAACCGAGTGACACCCGTGCTAAATAGTAACTGACGTTTGATAACACTAATAATGATTTATCATTATTTGTATGGAGCCCCCTTTATAATTTACTTATTATTATTTGTTGTAAAACGGCATTGTGCAAAGGAATATTACCGCTTTTTACACGTTCTGTAAAAAAATCAAGTCTACCTAACGGTTCAAAAGATATATTCTTATGTCTGACGGACAGCGATAGCTTCACATAATTATTGCTATATCATTAAATTTTTGACATTAAAATCATTAGAACCTTCCTAGCCAGAAACAAGCAAGAGCGGTTTTAGTCTCACTTGTTCACCAAAAACAGTTTTAAAAATACATTACTTTCTGACAATGTTACAGACTTGTATAATTTGGAGTAAAAATAATTTATCACAATGTTGGTATGAAGTGGGCAGTGGGCGTCAAATTTATGCTAAATCATTTTGTAGCATAACATTACATCCTGTCTTAGGTACCAGAGACAATGAAACAGGTGAATTAAGTACATTTAGATCAGGCCTTGAATAAAAATTGATCTCGTTGTGCAAAATAGACATATTGCATAAAAAAAATGTGTTGCTATGAAATAACCTTCCAAAAATAAACACATAAGTGAAAAAAAAAATATTACTAAACAAAGAACTTTTTTATAATTTGTGAACCGACGGCCGATGGGGCAGAAAGGTTCTTGAATGGCAACCACGTACCGGCAAGCGCAGCGTTGGACATCCACTGACCAGGTGGTCGGACGACCTAAGATCGCAGGAAGACGCTGGATGCAGGCCGCTTCCAACCGGTCATATTGGAAATCCTTGATGGAGGTCTGAGATGATGATGATGATCATAATTCATGACGTCACGGGCAAGCATTTTGTTCAAGTGGCTTGAACACTATGTTTGGTAGCTAATAACATATTTAGTGAACTAGATTCTTAATGAAAGTTGCTTTAAATTTAGTAGATTATCTTATATTAAATTGTATTTTAGGATTTTCATACTTTAAAAAGTATCCTGAATATTATTTTTAGATACATAACAGTAACATTTTAAACATACATACATAGTATTATGTCTTTTTCATTTGCGGGGTAGACAGAATCCAGGTCTATAAGACCTTCTAGCCACTAGCATATTAAAGGGCGTATAGTTGGAAAACCAAATCAAAATAATGATGAGTTGCTAGCCGCATCGCCTATTGAGATGGTTTCTCAGATTTTAGTCCATTCCCTCGATCGTTTTTTACGATCTGCGCAGGAGGAGAAGCATTTGAAACATGTTTTGTATAATCTCAACATCCATCATTTCAATACTGTATCATAAATGATCACGTTGCTGTTAGTCTATAGCATAATACTCTATGCCAACCCACCTCACTCTGCGTAGCAACAAGCAGTACTGTAATTGTGGCCCGGTAGACTGTATGTCGGTCCGTCACGCTCCACCTCCGAAACGATTGTATTTTGCATGCCGTTGCTTACTTTGTTTGATGGCACTGTATTTTTATACTAAATATACATTTATAGCTCTGAAATTTTATTTCGAAGTCAGCGAACTGTCAGAATCGGATTGACTGTGGTATTTTCCAAAAAGCAAAAGCATGTTTTGCTGTTGTCGAGTACCTTCATTAATTTTATTTCTTACAGTAAATAAATAAATATATAGGGACAAATCACACAAATTAAGCTAGCCCCACAGTAAGTTGTTAACTTGTGTCGTAGGATACTAACTGAACGATACTATATTTTATAATAGACTAGCTTTTGCCCGCGGCTTCGCCCGCGTCAATGTCGATTCCTCGGGAATAGTTATTTTTCCCGTGATAAAAGGTAGCTTATGTCCTTCTCCGTACTCCAGAGAACTTGTGTGCAAAATTTAATGATGATCAGTTCAGTAGTTACGGCGTGAAAGCGTAACAAAGAAACAAACAAACAAATAAATAATCACACTTACTTTCGCAATTATAATCATAACTAGCTTTCGCCCGCGTCAATGTCGATCCCTTGGGAAATGTACTTTTTCCCGGGATAAAAGGTAGCCTATGTCCTTCTCCGTACTCCAGAGTAGTAGTATGCAAAATTTCATGAAGATCGGTTCAGTAGTTACGGCGTGAAAGCGTAACAAACAAACAAACAAATAAACAAACTCACTTTCGCATTTATAATATTAGTAAGGAAGTAAGAATAAGGATAGTAACGATACATATATAGATTCAAGCGCAAGAAACGCAGACACAATAGATTTTCTATTGTTATGCGTCCTCATAGGTGACTAGCTCCGTGATTGACTAGCTCCGTGGCGCAGCGGTCAACACGCCAGCCTGCGACACGGAGTGACCGGGTTCGATCCCCGGCCAGGTCAAGATGGAAAATGATCTTTTTCAGATTGGCCTGGGTCTTGGATGTGAATCTATATATGTATTTGTTATAAAATATAGTATCGTTGAGTTAGTATCCCATAACACAAGTCTCGAACTTACTTTGGGGCTAGCTCAATCTGTGTGATTTGTCCGTATATATTTATATTTATTTATTTTTATTTTTATAGGACCGCTTGGTGGTTGAGAGGTCAACGATACTATATTTTACAGTAGATCCTTATATAGATAAGCATCCAAGACCTGGGGTCTGTCTGAAAAAGATCGCTTTCCATCATGACCGGTTCGATCACAGGTCAGGTGATCGAACCCGGGAACCCTTGTGTCGCAGACTACCATGTAACGACAAAGAGTAATGTAAGTTAAATATATTGTCAAGATTAAAATGAGAAAGATATTAAATATGTTAAAACAGTTATTTAGTATTAGACTAGGATAGATAGGATTATATTATAATTATGTTAAACTTATTTTATTTCAAACACAATGTATATTGTTATTGAATAAATGAACTATGAACCGTTTTAACCACTGCACATTGGATAGTAGGAAACCACAATTTCAGAAAACAAAAATGTTTTAATTTGGATCTCCGGTTATAAGGTAATTATTGAAAGCAAAGGAGTTCAGTTGAACTGGGCTGTTTTTTTGACGGTCTTTGAGAAATACTTTTTGATTTTGCAAAATAAAAATATAAAGATTTAACTGCAAAAAAACCGGCCAAGTGCGAGTCGGACTCGCGCACGAAGGGTTCCGTACCGTTATCTATAAAAACGGTAAAAAAAATCATGTCTGTTGTAAAGAAGCCCTCTTTAATTTTTTTTTAATTTAATTTCTCACATTTAAAGTAAATTTATAACTAAATATTCTGTGAATATTTCAAGCGTCTACCTATTGCCGTTATCAATATAGAGCATAAACAAGCAAAAAAATCACGTTTGTTGTATGGGAGCCCCCTTAAATATTTATTTTATTCTATTTTTTAGTATTTATTGTTATAGCAGCAACAGCAATACATCATCTGTGAAAATTTCAATTATCTAACTAGCACGGTTTATGAGATACAGCCTGGTGACAGACGGACAGTAGAGCGATATAATTTTTACCCTTTGGGTATGGAACCCTAAAAACCACGTTTCTTGTATGCACCCGGGTGATAAAACTTATTCCATACAATATCTCTCTTGTGAGGTTAATCAAACTCTTTCTTGCACGAACAGTATTAATTATCAGTTTTAATAAGTATTAATTATCAGTATTAATAATAGTCTATAATTACCTTCATTTTCAGGTTTCATTAATAGATTATCAGTATCTTTGACAGAACCGAGAATAACACGCCATAAAAACAACTTTTTTGTATGGGACTTTTTTTTGTCCTTTTTTTTATTATTTTCTACAAATTTTCTGTAAATTTCAAGTGTCTACCTATTACGGTATGTGTACTGAAGGCTTAGGAATAAGTTGCTATTAGCTCTTTTTGTGTATAGAACCCCAGGCATAAAAATTTCGTTAAAAAATATAATTTTATGATGTGCACTAGGGATCTCTAAGCCCTTGTATACCAGACAGGCAGGCGCGCATCCTATTAGCTAAGTCTAGATCTAGTCACAAGGCTTCCTTGTTATGTCTCATAGTGCATGTGCAGCGCATAGTAATTAGATATGAAGCTACTTATACGTATTGGAACATGGAATTATATATTATACATTTAAACGAGCAATTCTTGAAATATATAAATATATTTCTATGATCTCGGAAACGGCTCTAACGATTTCGCTGTTTTTCGAATTTGGTATATGGGAGTTTTCGGGGGTAAACAATCGATCTAGTTTCTAGTCTATTATGTTTTGGGAAAACGCGTATTTTCGATTTTTCGTGCGTTTTCTTTCCACGCAGGCAAAATATTTGTTGTATGGGAGTACCCTTAAATATTTATGTTATTGTAATTATTTTTGTATTTGTTGTTATAGCGACACCAGAAATACATAGTCTATGAAAATTTCAACTGTCTCATTATCACGGTTCATGAGATACTGCCTGGTAACAGACGGACAGACAGACATACGGACAGCGGAGCCATATTAATAGGGTCCCGTTTTTACCCTTTAAGTACTGAGCCTTTTAAGTGTAGTTAATGTTTGAGATAACAATATAATATATTTCTCATGACTAGCTCCGTGGCGCAGCGGTCAACACGCCTGCCTGCGACACGGAGTGACCGGGTTCGATCCCCGGCCAGGTCAAGATGGAAAATGATCTTTTTCAGATTGGCCTGGGTCTTGGATGTGTTTATATATATATATTTGTTATAAAATATAGTATCGTTGAGTTAGTATCTCATAACACAAGTCTTGAACTTACTTTGGGGCTAGCTCAATCTGTGTGATTTGTCCGTATATATTTATTTATATTTATATATATATTCTCATAAATATAGATTATCACCTAAACACCACCATATTACAATAAATAGTTATAATAACCGAGCGAAGCTGGCGGGCAAAAAGTCGTTCGTATTTTCTGCTGTCCGGGTGTTATTTCCTACAGTTCGCATTTTTCAACCAATTCTCATGAAATTTTCTTCCATGCTACTCTGGAAATAAAAAAAAAAAACATAAAATGTACCATCTCTTCCCGTGGGCGTGCAGACTATCGCTTCATTCTTGTAATTTTAGTTGCATTTTGATTAAGATTTTTCGTTGTATCTGCAATCTTATGTCTTGGAACTCGATTTGGCTAATTCTATTTATGTCGTGTTTTTGTTTCTTAGGAAAAGGTTCTCATGAAAGAAAATATTATAAAAGCTGCGCGGACAATTAAAAAAATTAAGAAATCTTAAAGGTATTATTAATTAAAAACGAAGTTTGCCGGGACTAGTCGTTTATAAAAGTTTTCAAGCTGATAATAATTCCAAAGGCATGCCGCAGGCATAAAACTGTGCAGACGAAACGCACAATTAAAGTATTAATAAAATATTGCAACGTTCATAAATCCCGATAATAACCCACAAAGTTTATCTTATCTCATCTCATCTCTTATAATGGCTATAGCTCCATTTCTAGCAAATAAACAGTATAATTATTGGAACACAGAGTAACAAGTAAACCAGAGGCACAAACAAAGATACACGACACACAACTTCTCTTTATCAATCTTTAAGAGAGAGCTCTTCAGCATTAAATCTACCTTTTATATTAGTAACATTTTTGTATATGTGAATAATAAAGCGTAGATAAACACACAAATTCGGCCAAGTGCGAGTTGGACTAACGCATCGGACTTGCTGTACCTCCTTATCTTTTTCTCATTTTCTTTTTGTTTTCTGTCACCCAATGGTAGCCTGTAAGAGATTGCTTCGGCGATAAGGCCGCCAATTGTACATAAATCTTTTTGCTTACTTTTTATATATTTGTATTTATTTCTTGGTGCAATAAAGTGTTTTTACTTACTTACTTTACTTATCCTTATCCTTACTAATATTATAAATGCGAAAATGAGTTTGTTTGTTTGTTAAGCTTTCACGCCGTAAATAAATTAACCGGTCATCATGAAATTTTGCATACAAGTTCTCTGGAGTACGGAGAAGGACATAGGCTACCTTTTATCCCGAGTAAAAGAACTATTTCTGAGGGATCGACATTGACGCGGACGGAGCAGCGGGCGAAAGCTAGTTATCTATAAAAACGGCAAACAAAATATGTCTGATGTATGGGATACCTACAAATAGTTAAGATTTATCATACTCTAACCCTGTAGAATTTAGGCTCTATTGTGTAATCTACTCTGTGACTCTGTGTGTTCATAATTCCATCAAAGTAATCGACGTTGCCGCGTTCTCGGAAGGCCTGTGGAAAATTATAGTATTGTGTACTTACATACCGTTTTATATTATTACATCATTAGTAAGAAAAAATATTTGTTTGTTTGTTTATTTTTCATAAGTTTATTTCAGTAAAGTTGATATTTTTGGAAAATGCTAAACTGGCTTTTCATTTTCAGCCTGAAACCTATACGAATAAACACACTACGGGTTCCGTGCCACCATACAATAATCATCAGGTCTTTTTAGTCTCCACTGCAGAAGCATGACCCTCTCTGTACTACCGGAGCCATACTTCGCCGGAGCAGACAGAGGATTTGGCCTACACTCTCCTCGCTGGCCAGACGGGTTGGAGAGGTATCAGTGATGTTTATGAATTTTTTTAGCTTGTATTTCCTAAATCGTCTCTTACGAGCTCCATGGGAAGACTTGGAGTGGTCCTATTCTACTCTGCCGGAAACCACAGGCATACAATAATAAGAACGCTTAAAACCTCTTCTAAGCGACCTCTCTTATTAGAACTATCAAACTTTTTTGAGCACAAACTATTCTTCATAACTATTTGTAGTTCAGTATTAGTATAAAAAATAAATTAGTAAGCAGCAAATTTGAATAGATAGATTGCTATTTTTTTATAACTTCACAGACTATATATAATTATGTTAGTACTTTTATTTCATATCAATTTTCTTTAATTTTGCACTTAATCGTACCAGCCACACTTTACTCTCTGATTGGTCTTATGGTTGACTGGTAGAGAATGCCTAATGGCATTAAATCCGACTTTTTATCTTAAAATGTACAGTAAAGCTTAAATAAATAAACTTTGACAGAAAAAACACGTTTCTTATAATGGGACCCCTTTTATTAGGTACTAATTTTATTTGGTCTTTATAAGCAGCAATAAATATATACATTCTATGAAAATTCCAAATGTCTATCAATTAAAATTTAGAATATATATTCCAAAAATAATCATGTAAGTATATACAATAAAAATTGTAATCATTAATTGAAATGAAAAAAAAAAGAGAAATGAAAAATAGTCATACTAAAATAAAAAGCCCTTCAGGCGAGTAGTCGACCAATACTGTTAAAAAGAGTTTTTTGGCGTTTCTTCTGCAGTAGTCGTAGTATGCACATTAATTAATAATATAAATAATACTAAATTAGAGCCTTTTAAATGTAATTTGACGTAGATAATAAATGTTTAGATTTTTTTATTTGTTTCGATTTGATTTTGGTTTAAAACACAGCCCTGTAACCGACAATCGGCTGGACGGACATCGAAGATTTAATATTAGTGTTCCGTTTCACTCTTTGGGTACGGAACCCCAGAAGAAGTCACGCTTAATATTTAGTTGTCTGTACAGACAAAGCCGTGTCGTGAACTAGTGCATCAAGATACTCGTGATCGCGTCACGAGTCATTACTCTGAGATGCGGCGATTTCCCGCACTTCAAACGCGCCGCCTTACTGACGGTATCATAGCTCGGTAGTCAACTACCATTGCTACCTACTGTACTGTACTAACTACCGCTTCTGACTACCTATTGCCTTGATTGTAATTATCGTTATAGACTAGCATTTGTCCGCAGCTTCGCACACGTATTGAAGTGATTTGTTTACAGCAATTTTGAAAAACGTAAGACATTAGTTACCTGATTGTCTGATAATAAAGATGATTCCGTGCTTCGGAAGACACGTTAAGCCGTTGATCCCGGCTGCCATCTAGTAGTCGTTAAAGGAACGTCGGAGGCCGAGAGGCGGTTCCGAAAAACTCTGCACCAGGGTGTGCATGGTCGATTGACCGTGTCACCTACACGAAATGATGATGATGGTGAATTAATATTATTAATGGTTACCTAATTATCGGAATTTTTGGCAAGTCTCATAATTAACTGTTACTCTTTACAAGCTTTTGGTTTCATCTGTCCCGATGTTTGTCTGTAATCCAATCTTGCGAGTTAAATTTGATCCAGTTCCCGGTTACCGATTGAATAAAAATTTTGCATGTTTATGTGATTCGGATGCCAATACAATATTATGGAATCGTTGCGCTGGTCTGATGATGTAGTCGGAAGGTGGCCATAGGAACTCCTAAACTAAACAAGGTACACCAATCGTGTTTGGGCTCATTTGATTTATCTTGGATTCGTTTATAATAAAAGCTTGTAACAAAAATGTAATTTTTACAAAACAAAACTTGTTACTATAAGTTTTAATTTGGCTAGCTCCGTGGCGAAGCGGTCAACACGCCAGCCTGCGACATGAGAGTGCCCGGGTTCGATCCCCGGCCAGGTCAAGACGGGTAATGATCTTTTTCAGATTGGCCAGGGTCTTGGATTTTGGATTGGATTGGATTGAAGTGTATTTGTTGTAAAATATAGTATCGTTGAGTTAGTTAGTATCCCATAACACAAGTCTCGAACTTACTTCGGGGCTAGCTCAATCTGTGTGATTTCTTCGTATATATTTATTTATTTAAACTGTCTAGTGAATACTTTAGTATTGTTTTTGTTGTTGTATTGTGAATACTTTCAATCAGGTTTGTGAATTTAAAAATATAGAACGTATAAGCTGCTCCTCTTCCTGCGCAAATTGTAAATTCTGATCTAGAAAATGGGTACAAATCTAAAGATTCATGTCAATAGGCATTCATTTGGGTACGGAATCCTAAAAATTATGGCATCCAATTAGTAGATTAGGATATAAGGCTTCCCGATAAATGTGCAATTGCGCTTCTGCCGGCTTAGAACACCAGACCTTTTAATCAGCTTAATATCTGCACTCGTAATCATTTTATTGGATTCCTTAATACTTTGACGTCTCTCTAACTTATCCGAATTGTGGCTCAGTGGTATCGCAGGTGCCTTTGAATCGGTCCCGGGTTCCCGGGTTCGATCCTCGGCCAGGTAACGATAGAAAATGATATATTTTCAGATGGGATGGGTCTTAGATGATCTATATAAGGTCACAACTTATAATGGTTTGCTCGATCTGTGTGATATGTCCCCATATATAATTATTTATTAATCTTTTATAGAGTAGATTATTCCATTTTGCGTTATATTCCCGGTGTCAAAAGTATAACTCTAAAATAAAATAAAAATATTGATTGTCTGTAAAGTCGGTTCACGGACGATAACAGTAAAGATAACGTGAAAGAGATAGATGCGTCACAAGCCGAATGCTTAGGCCAATCGTGCCTCTCTATCGCTTGTTCCGCGTTCTCGCTTGCACATGGGACGTGACACTTTTTCGTGCGCGCAGCCCGTGCTCATCGATTTGTAAGTCGTTATCACGTGAAAAAAAATCCTCCACTCTACTATAGGGTCGAGTACAGCATCAGACGCACGCAGCGTGGTGTATAATTACGGCAATCAACGCAGCCATCATTTCTCCACGATTTCCACGAATGAAGAGATTTACATGTGTTTATTGTGCATAAAATGGCGCAGGTACTTGGCAGTTAGCTCCGTTGTTCGGGGGCTCATTAGACATGCTTTCTATGTTACCAGCAGGTTTGTCTGCATTGAAACATTATGGAAAATGTGTACGAATATGTTCGTCTTACGTATTATATAAGAATTACGTAATTTCAATATGTAATTTTGGTAAAAACATTGTTCGCATGTATCGTTCGCATGTATCAAGAGTCATCACAAACCGACTCGCAAGAAGACTCGACGAGTTTCAGCCACCGGAACAGGCCGGGTTTCGAAGAGGATATAGCACCATAGACCACATACACACAGTGCGGCAGATTATACAGAAGACCGAAGAGTATAATCAGCCCCTGTGCTTAGCGTTTGTGGACTATGAGAAGGCCTTTGACTCTATCGAGACCTGGGCGATTCTGGAGTCTTTGCAGCGATGCCAAGTCGACTGGCGATACATCCAAGTGCTGAGATGTCTATACGACCCCGCCACAATGACCGTCCAGGTCCAGAACCACCAGACTGGACTTATTCCTCTAAGACGTGGAGTGAGACAAGGGGACGTTATTTCCCCTAAATTGTTCTCGAATGCTCTGGAGGATATGTTCAAGACACTGGACTGGAGAGGTCGTGGTATTAACATCAACGGCGAACACATCTCACACTTGAGATTTGCGGATGACATCGTCATTGTTGCGGAAACGCTGCAAGACCTGCAACAGATGCTGACCAGTCTAGGTGATTCCTCTCAACGCATCGGTTTACGGATGAACTTGGACAAGACCAAAGTTATGTTCAACGAGCTGGTCGCTCCCGAACCGATTGCTGTTAATGGATTGCATCTCGAAATTGTTAAGGAGTATGTTTACCTTGGGCAAACAATACAATTGGGTAAGAACAATTTCGAGAGGGAAGCCAATAGGAGAATACAGCTGGGATGGGCAGCATTTGGTAAACTTCGTCGGGTCTTTTCGTCGCCCATACCCCAAAGTCTGAAGACTAAAGTCTTCAATCAATGCGTCCTGCCTGTTATGACGTACGGATCCGAGACGTGGACACTCACGGTGCGACTAGTCCACAAATTCAAAGTCGCTCAGCGAGCTATGGAGCGGGCTATGCTCGGAGTATCTCTGAAGGATCGAATCAGAAATGAAGTGATCCGGCAGAGAACCAAAGTTACCGACATAGCCCAGAGAATTAGTAAGCTGAAGTGGCAATGGGCTGGTCATATATGCCGCAGAACCGATGACCGCTGGGGAAAACGAGTACTTGAGTGGAGACCGCGTCTTGGCAAACGTAGTGTAGGACGCCCGTGGGCTAGATGGAGCGACGATATACGGAAGGTTGCTGGCAGTGATTGGAAAAGAAAAGCTCAAGACCGAGCTCAGTGGCGTGCCATGGGAGAGACCTATGTCCAGCAGTGGACTAGTATAGGTTGATGATGATGATGATGATGCATGTATCGTTATTATAATGAACTGTATATGGAAAAAAAAGCAATTGACATTTTTGCAGTATACAAAACCAATACTTTTAAAAATCAAATTCAACATTTCCTCCACTGATCATTCATATATATTTTCTTTAATTTCATTTACTTATTACAATAGTTTTATTTAATATAAGAACTGTATGGCAAAATTATAACTTCATTTTATGCTGTGGCTACTTTGCTGCTTGTCTCTGCTAGTGTGTGGAACTATGTTTTCATATGCATGTCATGTTGTGTGTACGCGTTTTAGGGTATAAATTAGGGTATAAGGCGCAGAGCTTATGTATATTACCTTAATTGTGATTTTTTGTTGATTGTAACCTGGTATGTATTCCTAAATATATAAATAAATATAAATAACTTTTAGTTTTCTTAATAAATGGAAGATATACATCGTGTCACAGAATGGAGGTAACAATACTTAAACGTGATCGGCCGATGATATTGAACAACTTACTTCAGCGGACCAACCAGTTTCTCATGTGGTGAGGTTCAGAGTATGGTCCATCTTACTGACCGCTGTCCCGTTTTATCTATAAAGGGTGGTGTCGTTAGATACATGAAGCTGATGAGGAGTTTGTCAAGTGTATCGACCATTCGACTTGTAATTTTCCTTCCATCGAAATTAAACCATTCGCATATAATAATAATATGTGGACCAACTAGTTAATACGAAAAAACCCTTTCCATAAAAAATCGATCAGCTGATTGCTCATTTTGTCGGAGGTGGATTTTTTTGTATTTGTTGGTTGGTCCCCTGCGGAAAGTTGTTTATTATCATGAGATGATCACCCCTTAAGTATCATGGTAAGTATAAATACCCCTATTTTCTTACACGTTGTAGAATAATAAAGGATAACCTAACAAAATGCCCTCTTATTACTTTATCATCCGTTTGCCTCTTATTCAGAACATTTGTAACATACCCATCATCTCAGTTGCAAAAAGTCTAGTGCTTGACATAGGCCTTCCCAAGAACTTTTCAGGAGTTTTGCTATACTAACCATGCTTGAGAGATAGGTTGATAAGTGCATTTATTCGTATTATCTCGGTTTTGACTTTGCTACCCATCGAAGCCGTTTTTTACCCGGGGGAAGGGAGGGGTTTATTGGACTGGGGGGACGGGGTAAGGGAATGCTACTTCTTCTTCTTATCGTGTCGACTCGGGCGAATTAAATTTGTGTTGACCAAAACTCTGCCACTGAGACAGCGTTATCAGTGGCATTGTATAGGTCCTCGCGTGTGCAGGTCGTAGGACACGCAGGGCAAGACAACAGGTGTGTCATGGTCTGAGGAGTAACACCACATGGACAGGAAATATCAGAGCTGTAACCCCACCTATTCATGTTCTCCTTGCTTCGGCTGACTTGAGTCCGGAGTCTGTTTAAGGACTAATAAAATAAGGGCTAATGTTTAATGCTACTTGCTCGGACGTATTTGGGATAGTTACTTAGCAGGTCGGGAGGCCGGGAGCGTATGTCCGATGCCATTCTGCACAAACGGACAGGAAATCGTGGATGACACACCTGACTCCTTTGGTATGTACCTACATGGGTAATATTACAAAATTATTGTATTACAAATAATTGTACAGTAGTATAAAACCCATATCGGTATACCTACTTATTAATCAAACATAAAATAACTAGGACTTTAGAGGCATAAAAACGTATAATATTATAATAATTTATATACAACTAGCTGACCCGGCAGACTTCGTACTGCCAAATATAGACTGTCAAAATGATTTGTAATGTGTCATTTTTTTGTTAGAAAACGTTTGTATGGGAAAAAGAAAAGGGCTGTTTTTAGGGTTTCTCCGGCAAGTATTCAAATTTTTCTCGCCGTAAAAACCATCTTTGAACTTCAACGAACATTTAAAAAAAAAGAATTGGCCAAATTGGTCCAGGCGTTGTTGAGTTATGCGCTTACCAACACATTTTGCGATTCATTTTTATATTATAGATAATTTTTCATACTTTTTTATTTTCATGATGAAAATGTTACAATTATATAAAAAATCGTTTGTCCAAAGTGTATAAAGCTGAAATTTGGAAGATAGGTCCTAAATTATAAGATAAGACCTATATTCTGAATTTCAGCTTTGTAGACATAATGCTAATTTTACATAACAACGCTATCCTTGTTATGAAAAATTAGCACCTACACAGAAAACCAAAATCCGAAAAATATATGTATATTTTCTCTAAAAACACATGTTTTGTGCAAAAATACTTCCCAAATGAGAAAAACACGAGCGTAGCGAACAATCCTGACTAGCAACAAACTATGAACTCGCAAAAATAGCAAAAAGTATTTTCGTACAGTTAGAATGGATCGCTACACCGTTGTTGTGTTGATCGACCTTGATTTTCAATGTGGAGTTAAACAGGCAGGTTTAAAATAATGTATTCAATTCATATACAGCGTGATCTTGTACCTATGAACTATATTAAAATCAGAATCCATAATTGAATACAGAATTGTAAGAAAAAAGTAAAAACGAAAAATGAGTGCATTTTTGTATGGGAGGTTCAATTTTATTTTTCGTTTTCTACCTCTTTTTCTTACAATCTATACTAATATTATAAAGCTAAAGAGTTTGTTTGTTTGAACGCGCTAATCTCAGAAACTACTTGTTAAAATTGGAAAATTCTTTTAGTGTTGGATAGTCCATTTATTGAGGAAGGTTTTAGGCTATAAAACATCACTCTGCGACCAATAGGAGCGAAGCATCAATAAAAAATGTTTTGAAATCGGGGAAAAAATATTCATCTATACTAATTAATCATAATAACAGAAATTGCCGCGGACGAAGTCGCGGGCAATAGCTAGTTCTGTTAATAAATCTGTAAAAAATAGTGGTAATTCTGTTATACATTTAGGGATTATAGTTCCAGGATTTTGATATAATTCATAGATACAAAATCACGCTGTATCTACAGAAAATGGCTATGTAAGTATTGGATACATTTACAGTTGTAGTAGAAACCTACAAAGCGCGTCTTTATTTCTTCTTCCAATTTCTCGTATTTAAAAAGTATCTAGAAGATACTTAATAAAAAAAAAACCGGCCAAGTGCGAGTCGGACTCGCGCACGAAGGGTTCCGTACCATTCTTACTAATATTATAAATGCGAAAGTGAGTTTGTTTGTTTGTTTGTTACGCTTTCACGCCGTAACTACTGAACCGATCATCATGAAATTTTGCATACAAGTTCTCTGGAGTACGGAGAAGGACATAGGCTACCTTATTAAGGGAAAAGTACTATTCCCGAGGGATCGACATTGACGCGGGCGGAGCCGCGGGCGAAAGCTAGTTATATATAAAAACGGCAAAAAAATCACGTTTGTTGTATGGGAGCTCTCTTAAATATTTATTCTATTTTTTAGTATAATTTGTTATTATAGTGGCAACAGAAATACATCATCTGTGAAAATTTTAACTGTCTAAATATAATAAAAACTATCACGGTTCATGAGATACAGCCTGATGACAGATGGACAGATGGATAGACAGACAGACAGACAGACGGACAGCGGAGCGATATTAATAGGGTCTCGTTTCTAAGTATTGGGTATGGAACCATATAAGGAACGAAAGGAGTGGAGCGATCGCTGGCATGCATTCCTCGAAAGTCTATAAAAGGAAATATTTTTTAACAAAGTATTCTACAGGGCGTTTATGTCAGTAAGGTCTAGTTATAACTGAAGTTTCATTTAGTTCTACCGAGCTCCTTCTTCGATTTCTCTGACCTGTGATGAAGAAAAACAAAAGTTTCGAGGTACATTTGGCAGCCTTGGAGAACAATGCGCGATGAGTCAGGGGGCAGAGGGCACCATTTGCATTTGTAAATGAAGTTCAGCGCCGCGATGTACCAGGGTGACAAAAACAATATAGATAGGTACCCGAGCACGTACTCGAGTATGCATAATTACAACACTAAGACTTTTTGTCATCTTCCACGATAGGTAGAGAGCAAAAACGAGTAGGCGACCAACTGTGGAAAAGAGTTTCTTTTGGCGTTTCTTCTTTGCAGTGGTCGGTTCCAGACGCTATTATTATATAGCTTTTGCACATTAATTAATAATATAACATAACTAAATTAGATCTTTTAGAATGTAAAATGTGTATCTTGCCCATCCTAACTTACGGTGCTCAAACATGGTCGCTCACTAATGCTCAAATGTCCAAATTGAAGGTCTGTCAAAGAGCTATGGAGCGTAGCATCTTAGGTATCAAGCGAATTGATCACGTGAGAAACACCACCCTGCGCTCCATCACAAAAAATTCGGATGTTGGAAAGAAGGCAGCCAAACTAAAGTGGGATTGGGCGGGTCACATCTGTCGAATGCATCCTGAAAAATGGGCTTACATCACCACCCAATGGACACCAGGTGGGCGTAGAAGACGAGGAAGACCGAGGAAGAGATGGATAGATGACATTGACAAGTTTGAGAAGGATTGGAAGAGTTTATCGAGGAAAAGGAATTTGTGGAAACGACGAGGGGAGGCCTTTGCCCAGCAGTGGGACACAAACGGCTAAAGAAAAAAAAAAAGAATATAAATGCTAAAGGGCAAAGCTTAAATTTGGTAATTGTGTTAATACTCATTTAAGACAAAAATATTTTGTTTTCTATCTTTAGTTACGCTTTCTTACATCATTTGTTTCTTTAGCACACTTTTCTGAAAACCAACGAAAACTGGGAATTGATGAAAAGGAGGAGGTTTTATATATATTTGAATGATTGTTACCTCTCTTAACTCTGTCATTTATGAACAGATTTAATTTTTTTTTAAAGCTTATTTCCATATGGTCTCATTTAAAATTTATCACAATCGGTTCAGTACTATAATTGAAGTCGGTTTTCTTATATGAAAGATTATTTTTATGAATTATGTCTATACTTACCAAAAAAAACCTTGTAACTTGAATTAATTAACATGAACTATATTTTTAGCTGGCATTTATACGTTATCTCAAAGTTGAAAACTCGCTTAAATTGTTGAAAACCAGCGAAACCATTCTAATTAAGAAAGTTGCAGTAAATTGGTAAGGGTAACAAACACTGCCGGAAAAATAAAAAAAAATCTTGGAAAGTTGAAAAAAAAAACTTCAAAATTTTAAAAGTCGTAAAGAAAGTTGTTTTAAAGAGATAAGCTTAAAGAATAATAAACTTTTGATTGTGTTTTATCCGGTGGTTTTATCAAACAACACAGTTGATAGATTGACTGATTAATTACGAGATAAATCTCACGGATTAATTTATTATTAATTATTTTATAATCGATTTCATACTCGTCTCTAGATGTGAGATAATGGGTATGTGATAAAATCGTGAAGTTGTTATTGTTGATTACACTTCCGGCACTAGCTTTGAAGAGATTCGATCATTTTCAAATTATCCATATGGTTTTTGGTTGAAATAGCCTTTCTCTTTATTTTTGAAAAGCTTATATAAAATATCTATAATATATTCTTCTGACAAATTCTAGATCTTCATATATATATTTATCTGGCAAAATCTAGAGTAAAGTCCTTTTTTTGGTATTCCTGACAATACGTGCCATCACGAGCTAGCTGTGGTTTCCAGTAGAGTAGAATAGGACCACTCCTAGTCTTCCCATGGAGGTCGTAAGAGGACTTAGGAAATACAAGCTAAACAAAGCTCATAAACATCAATGAGACCTCTCCAACCCATCTGGCCAGCGAGGAGAGTGTAGGCCAAATTCTCTGTCTGCTCTGGCTAAGTATGGCTCCGGTAGTACAGAGAGGGTCATTCTCCTGCAGTGGAGACTAGAAAGACCTGATGATGATGATGATGACGAGCACTAATAAGTATAAGCAAACAAGTCAACTTAAATGAGACACTGTCTAAAATGAAATACAATTGTTTAAAAGATCAATTAAAATTAAGCTGGCACTACGCTGGCCCATAAGCTAGGAAAATGCTTTAGAAGTAAAATAAAAAAAAACCGGTCAGGTTTGAGTCGGACTCGCGCACTGAGGGTTAAAGGGATGTTAATAATAATATGTTATTAATAAGGATAGGAGTGAATGCATATATATTAGTTAGGTCCTGGGTTCGATCTTCAGTCAAGTAAAGATGGAAAACGATCTTTTTCAGATTGACCTGGGTCTTGGATGTTTATGAGTGTATCTAATATAAAAATATAGTATCATTGAGTTAGTGTGCCACGACACAAGTTTACAACTTTTAGTTCGTATCGTTTCAATCTGTGTGATTTGTCTCTTTATTTATATTAAAAATAAAAAACAACGGATTGCGTTCCGAGAGTGCCGGCAGAAGTAAAAACTCGCCTTTGCGATGGTCTCATCACATGTCCGTCTTATGAATTTTCGATCAGGTGACAGGAACATGACCTAACTCGCATCAGGACGAGTTTAACATTTTTTACCCATTCCAAAAAGTTCACAATGCCGTTTAAGATGTTTTTCCTAAAAAAAAAAGTTAAGGACAAGTATCGGGATATATACATTTCGCCCCACTCTGAACGTACACGGAATTTTGAAGGCGACGACGTGAAACGCATTCTGTGAGAATGCAGCGGCGGATGCATGTCGGTCTGTTTGGTAAACACCGCCGAAACCAACAACAAATAAATAGCGGAAACCGGCCACATGCGCCGTTTTAGCCGGCTAAATGAAGATGCCCAGGCTGACGGGAGATTGTTTGACTTTGACAGGTAAGTATAAACTGTCTATTTTTGAGGAAATTTGAATTTTAAATTGATGATTCATTTTATCCTGACAGCCTCCATAGCACAGTGGTAAATATCGGCCTGCGACTTGAGCACCGGGTTCGATTCCCGGCGCATTTAATTTTTACTTCATTTTTAGTATTTCGTACCCAAAAGTAACCCATTAATATGGCCCCGCTGTCCGTCTGTCACCAGGCTGTATCTCATGAATCGTAATAGTTAGACAGTTGAAATCATGTCGCTATAACAACAAATACTAAAAAGAATACAATAAATATTTAAGGGGTCTCCCATACGACAATCGTGATTTTTTATCTCTTTTGCTCAATAAATAGACTCTGACTGTATGAAGTTAGTGTCACGCCTGTGTAAGCTTTTTGTACCGAACAACTATTTGCGCAGTCGGCGACATAAGTTGCTTGTGGTTCCCAATGCACGAACCGAATCTCACAAACAGTCGCTTCTTTTGCGCGGCCTGGCAGAGCTCAACGCGTTCCTGGCATCAGAGCGTGGCTGTAAATGTGATTTGTTTGCTGATAGGTTTGCGCGATTGAAGAATGAATATCTGTGGTTTTGTGAAGAGAAAGGATGAATTTGTTGTCTATATTTTAAGTTGTGTAGCGCGTTAGTGTAAACTGTAATGTTGTACAACTAAAATTTAAATAAATAAATAAATATTGATAACGGCAACAGGTAGAAGCTGGAAATATTCAATATTAAGTTGTTATTCACTTTAGAAATAAATAATGGAATTAAAATAAAACGAATTTTCAACGGACTTCCATATAACAAACACGATTTTTTTCAGCCTTTTTAGGTAATGGTACGGAACGAGCGAGTCCACTCGCACTTGGTAGATTTTTTTATTATACCCTATTTCACACGGCCATTTGAACTTACAAAGACGTTTCTTTAGCATAATTGTTCAAAGTTAATTTAGGCAGCTGCGTGGGACTGTTGCTAACCGGCTGTATAAACCTTCCGAGATACACCTTCCGTTTGACCTTCTTGGTAATGACTGATAACTGACATACATGTGCAACTACCTTTTCATTTGGAGTCTTTCCACTCGAGATGAGAGATCATTTGATAATGTTTTCGCGATTGCTACACATTTAAATTAAACCACTTAATACGGTTTGAAGAAGATGGGAGAGACCTTTGCCCAGCAGTGGGACAATATAGGTTAATTAAAAAAACGGTTTTATTGCGTTTATTATTACTACATATACATTATTTTTACGCTTCGTAAACTTTGCAGTTTTCATGGTCACAGGTAGGAGGTCTAACCGTATTAAGTGATTTAATTTAAAAGATTTTTTGATAGTTGAAACATTTGAAACCTTTTCTTCTTTATCATGAATGATAATGACCAAAGGTAGAAATCAGAATTTTCAGCTACCCTAAAAGTCTTTATCTTACTAATCCTTATCCTTACTTATATTATAAATGCGAAAGTGAGGTAGTGAGTGAGTAGAGTAGTGTGTAGTAAGTGTTCACGCCGTAATTACTCCCGAACTGATAATTATGACATTTTTCATACAAGTTATCTGGAGTATGGAGAAGGACAAAGGCTACCTTTCATCCCGGAAAAAAGTACTGTTTTCGAGAAAACGAGGTTGATGCGAGCGAAGCTGCGACCGAAAGCTAGTAGCCATATAATTATGTATGCCGAATTCCTTAAGACATAACAGATTGCTATTATAACCCATTTCTTATTTCTGATTGTGTAAGTTTTTATAATATTCATCGTATTACATTAAATAGACAAAATTAAGCGTACTCAACATCTTATTTTCAATAAACATAAATCAAATAAACAAGTTAATTTTCTTTTCAAATTTTCTACCAACTGTAGAAAATTTTCATTAATTATAAATGAAATGCATCTTTTCAAGCATTGGATCGTATGATTGAAGTAAACATACCCTGGATTTGTACTGTAGTGGGCGGTATCTCAAGAGAACCGAACGAAATAATTTAAAAGGTTCTCCAACATAAAGACTAAAGGTCGAAAAGAATGTATTCAGTAGATGAAATTGAACTTTTTTCCCAGGGGTTGTAAAGCAACCGACTGAGGTATGTACATTAATATATAGATGTAATTTGTAAGCCTTGAAAGTTTTTATTTGTTTTTGTTTTGTTACGAAAAAATGGAGAAGCGCAATAGTCCACTGGTGTCTTGATTATCACGAAACTGAAACGTAAACAAATTATTACATCAGAACCAGGTGTTTCCATCACACTGTTTTGGTGCATTGACCCACCAAACACATCAAGGCAGTAGTTATCACATAATTAATGGTGTGGTGTTTATTGTCTAAGGCAAACAGCGCCAGATGATGCAAGATAAGGGAAGTTTGAGTGAGTTATGGAGAGATCTACGAAATTTTACCAGTTTCATTACACGCCTGTCTAAAAAAAGAAGTGTATTATTTTTATTAGATTTATTTGTATTTGTGTTTAAATGAAATCACATAATACAATTTTATTGCGCTTATTACATAACTGGCTTTGCCTGCGGCTCCGCCCGCGTTAGTGTCGATCTCTCGGGAACAGTAGAATTTACTGGAATGAAACGTAGCATATGCCCTTTCCTCGGCCTCGAAGTACCTCCATATCAAATTTCATCCAAATTGGTCTAATGGTTGAAGCGTGAAAAGAAGACTGTTGTGTGGAGTTACTTTCGCATTTATAATATTAGTATGGATATGAAAAGTATAGATAGGATGGATAGTATGGATAAAATGTATAGTACGAATAGTATCAAGTCATAGTATGACATTGAAATGTGAGCTTTGCATAGTGATATTTAAAGTAGATTTTTCATCATTAAATTGAAAGAAGCGTACGACGCGTGGCCCACTCGTTGCTCTCCAAAAAAGTTAAAAAATTCACTCATACTGAGAGTTAAGTTGGAGTGTAGTGGGCGTTGAGTTGGTGTAATGTGCGAAGACCTTTACTGTGTGTGTGCTAATGCAACACACACTTGACCAAGTGTTTTATTAATCCAACTAATGGGAGTGTAATCGTCTAATAGGTATAAGCGTTTTCAGAATATAGTCGCAATTATTTTCCGCTTATTGTTTTTCCTTACAGTTGTTTATGGCGTTTTGTTTGTGAAGTCACCGGGTAAACGTTACTTTCGGAAATGATGAAATACAGTAAGGAAAAGTCTGACGCAATCCTCCAGTCACCGGGCCATGAGGAATATTTGGAAACCAAATAAATGTTATAGGGATATTCATCATTCACATGGTGTCAGTTCTTCAAGAACCGCCTCTCGGCAACTGACGTGGTTCCTTTAACGGCTACCGGGAGGCAGTCGAGACCAACGGCCTTCCGAAGCACAAAATCATCTTTATTATCAGACAATCAGGTGATTCAAGCCTGCAATGTCCTAACCAAACTGGAAACAACTAAACAAAGTATGTTTCCCGTGGGAATCGAACCCACAACCCCCGAGTCTACAGGAAAACGCCTTGAACGCTGGCCCACGGACGCAGGAATATTAATATGTTTGTATTTTAAATTGTGAGTTGTCATCGCTTGGAGAAAATGCGCTGTGCAGTTTGTTACCGCTTGTCTGTATCTATTAATCCGACTCGCGCTTGGCCAGTTTATTTTTAAAGTGGAAACTTCTATAGCGCCGTTGTATACTTTTTGGGATGGGTAAAAAATGTTAAACTCGCGTCAGAACACTTGATCTGATCGAAAATTCGTAAGAGAGGAAAAGTAATATCCCGTTTTCTTTCTACCGCGCGGAGTTTTCATTTCTGCTGGCACTCTGAGTGCAACACTTTTTTTTTATTTTAATGAAAATGTGTCGTCTTTACAAACCTCATTTATAATTATAATAAGGATTTATGACAATCCAAAGCAGTTCAGGAAAATGAAACGATTACACATAGGTACATGGATGGAAACATACCGCAATCTAACAAAGGAAGCAAAAACTGTACTACGTAATTACTTCGACGGAACATCAAAGAATCCATTCATTAAAGTTTCCACAGTGCTGTTGAACGCAGGATAACGTGAAAGAATTCGCTTGAAATGTTACTCATACAACATACAGACAGGCTCCTGATGCAATAGTTTGACTTGGCCGATCAGTGGGTTAGCCGATGACTTACTGGCTCAACTATGGGTCATTATACAAAATACCTTTAAATACTCGTATATAGTTTCATCATCATCATCATCATCAGGTCCTTTTTAGTCTCCACTACAGGAGCACGACCCTCTCTGTACTACTAGGGCCATACTTGGCCAAAGCAGCCAGAGGACTTGGCCTACACTCTCCACGCTGGCCAGACAGGTTGGAGAGGTCTCTTAGATGTTTATAAGCTTTGTTTAGCTTGTATTTCCTAAGTCGCCTTCTACGACATCCACGGGAAGACTTGGAGTGGTCCTATTCTACTCTGCCGGATACCACACGGCTATAGTATGTAGTACGTATATAATAGTTTGTATAGTTACAAAGGATACTTCGGCGATTTTCACGAATCATCATCCCAGCTGTAAGACGGGCTGTAAGCTGTAAGATTGGTATATAACGGTCTCTCCCAATTCTTCGTTCCACGAGAGGACAATGGCATACACACCATGCTTGGCAGGCGGGTTGGCGAGCGTTTATCCTGTGCTTCCGCCGACGCTGCTGCCCATCGGAAATATCTGGAAGGCGCGTTAAGCCATTGGTCCCGGCTACCATCTGGTAGTCGTTTAAGGAATCACGTCAGAGGCCGAGAGGCGGTTCCGAAGAACTCTAACACCAGGGTGTGCATGTTTGATTGACCTTGGCACCTACACAAAATGATGATGATGATCGGAAGTATTTGTAAGCTGGGGAAAGATAGGATTTTTTTGGACTTGGGAATGGAATGTCTCACCCGGTGTTTCTCTGCGAGACCGAATCAGAAATGAGATCCGTAGAAGAACGAAAGTTACCGACATAGCTCAGCGGATTAGCTCTTTGAAGTGGCAGTGGGCGGGGCACATAGCGCGTAGAACTGATGGCCGATGGGGCAAAAAGGTTCTCGAATGGCGACCACGAACCGGCAAGCGAAGCGTCGGACACCCACCTACCAGGTGGTCGGACGACCTGACCAAGGTCGCAAGGAAACGCTGGATGCAGGCCGCTTCCAACCGGTAATTATGGAAATCATTGGGGGAGGCCTATGTCCAGCAGTTGACTTCTTGCGGCTGATATGATGATGATGATGAATGGAATGATGGTATTAAGATACTAGCTGATGCCCGCGACTTCGTCAGCGGCAATTTCTGTTATTATGATTAATTAGTATAGATAGCTGTTGCCCGCGGCTCCGCCCGCGTTAGTGTCGATCCCTCAGGAACAGTAGAATTTCCCGGAATCAAACATACCCTATGTCCTTCCCCGGGCCTCACACCTCCATATCAAATTTCACCCAAATCAGTTCAATGGTTGAAGCGTAAAAAAACGACGTTCGCATTTTAATATTAGTATTAGTATGGAAGTATGGATATTATTTATACTTCTAAGTCCGGAAATGAGAATATTTCCATAAAAACTTTACCCTCCCATTTTACCCCTTTAGGAGTGAATTTTTTCCATTTCACCCACATATATCTTTAATTGTAATCGAGAACTTACATACCTATTTATTTTCATACTTCATAGTCCAGAAATGAGAAAATTTCCAATTTCCAAACAAACTGTAATTGTCCTTGTATTTAAATTTTCTTATGTCACTTATTATTTAATCACTTACTATTTAAGTGCTATACACGGTGAATTTTTTATCGTTTTGGACCCTTAAAGGGGTGACTCAGGTCATCAATATGAACAACTTTTTCTATGGGACCAATGTTGGGAACTCAAAAAAAATTCGTCATTTCCATACAAAAGAGTCCCGCCGCCCGGCCAGTGTGTATGGGAGGGAATGTCGAATTTGTTTTTGAGTTCCCAGCATTGTTCCCATCGGAAAAGTTGTTCATTTTGATGGTCTGAGTCACCCCTTTAAGGGTCCAAAACGATAAAAAATTCACCGTGTATATTTGCAGGCAAACTAATGCCTTGAGTTCATTCAAATGACGATAACTTTTTTTTTAATGAACCGATTTTGATGAAACAAACGTTAGATGTTTTGCTGAGTTAAAACAAAGCAATTGGTGAAAGTTTGAAGTAAATCGGTTCAGTATTTTCGGAGATAATCGTGATCATACATACAGACAGACAGACAGACAGACAGACAGACAGACAGATAAAAAATTCGAAAAAAATTTTTTTGCTTCCTATTATTCTTTTTAAGTGTCCCTCTATCCATTTCAGTCAAAAATTCTAAATGTACAGACAAAATATTTTTACTGTTTTATTATATGTATAGATATACACTCGGATGAATAATAAAATTGGCTTTTTTAATAGATAGAGTGATTCAAGAGGAAGGCTTATATGTAAAATTTATCGCACCGGTGCGAAGCCGGGCAGGTCGCTAGTAAGATATCCCTGAATTTATAACAAGTTTTTTTAAGAAGCTATAGCCCATAAGCGCATTAATCAACAAAGCTGCTTAATAAAATTTTCATATCGTGTTTATAAGCGAGATGTGAGACGTCACTGTTGTCAGGTCTTTTCAAAGGACTACTCTCTATTAGGTGAACTCAAAAAAAAAATTGACATTCTCACACAAATTGCCCGGGCAGTTTTATTCTAGTATCAGTATCACACAAAACAGATAACAACTATTCGATAGGTTGAAGATAGCCGTGTGGTATCCGGCAGAGTAGAAAAGGACCACTCCAAGTCTTCCCGTGGATGTCGTAGAAGGCGACTTAGGAAATACAAGCTAAACAAAGCTTATACACATCTAAGACACCTCTCCAACCCGTCTGGCCAGCGTGGAGAGTGTAGGCCAAGTCCTGTGGCTGCTCTGGCCAAGTATGGCCCTAATAGTACAGAGAGGGTCGTGCTCCTGTAGTGGAGACTAAAAAGGACCTGATGATGATGATGATAGGTTGAACACTTTTTGATGTTGCAGTTGTCCATGGACATCGGGGATAACTTACCATTAGGGACCCGCTTGCTCGTTTGCTGTTCTTTATCATAAAAAATATTGGTAAGTCGGTTTACGGACGATAATTTTACGTGATGACGGTGGAAGAGAGATAGATGCGTCACATCACATGCCGAGCCGAACGCTTAGACCGATCATGCCTCTCTCGCTTGCTCACGGAACGTGACATTTTTCGTGCGTGCAGCCGACATCTAAATTTTATAATCGGTTCACAAATGACGGAGTTATGCTGTAACAAACATTAGAAAAATAAATACAATCGAATTGATAACCTCCTCCTTTTTAGAAGTCGGTTAAAAACAGGAATGGCGGCACACCATTATTAATATACGTAAATCAATGTAAGACCTTTATAAAGGTGCTGCACTCAGCATTTCATCATACAATTACATAATGGATCCGAAGATGTTATTTCCAGCCAGTGTTTCAGACCAAGGCCTTCCATATCTGAGCCGACGCGACGCGTTGCATCAGCGGTGCCAGCCCGTCTGCCCTGGTGCATACAATGTGTGCGTTATTGTATGTACTCAGCTATATGAACGTCTAGAAGAACGCATTCTATCTTCGTTTGGCCTTCAATTAAAATCTCTTTATTAATATATCTCGTACTATTTTCTTGAAAGTAGGTGGATTGATAAATTGAATTTTATTTTTATATCAATTACAACCCCTTCAAAAAAAAAACCGGACAACTGCGAGTCGGACTAGCGCACGAAGGGTTCCGTAGCATTATCTTTTATAATAAATTCAAAATTATTAAAAATATTTTTATTTTCTGATATAACTAAAACTTTATGTTTTTCGCAATTTTTCCTTTATTTGTACTATAAAACGTTGCTTTGTACCAAATTTCAGGATTCTGAGTGCAAGGGGGTACTTCCCCTTGTAGGTTTTGATTCTCTTACAAATTATCTTATGAATTTTCGATAAAGATACAGCTATCTTTAGCGAAGAGACCGTCAGCGCGGCGTAGGAGAGGAAGTATAATCCCACTCTCTTTCTACCACGCTGAGTTTTCACTTCTACTGGCACTCCCGGAGGCCAATCCGTTTTTTTTAATAGATAGAGTGATTTAAGAGGAACTTATAATACACATAAATAAAATCGTGAGCATAACTCAAATTGGGTATTTCTTTAGTATCGTTTCTAATATCTGAGTATCAATTTATAGCCATAAATAGGCTAGTTTCCTAAAAAAATATAATTAATCTGTCAGTTAGATATTCAAAAAATATTGGACACGTATTTTTTCTTTTGTCGATTAAACAAAAAATGATAAAGATATAGCCCTATGAAGTTCCGTGTGACGTCATAGTTTGCTACAATTTTTAGCAAACTTTGACGTCACGAGCCCTCACTCCTGAACTTTGACGCGCTTTATCTTAATTATTTATTGTTTATTTGACAAAAGAAAAAATACGTGTCCAATATTTTTTGATGATCTAACTGACGGACTAATTGTTATGTTATTATTACGACCCAGGAAACTAGCCTATTGCAGGACTTACAAGGATCAATATTTAGCTACTGAATTGGTTACGCAAACACCACGCATTCAGGGCGTGAGCAAGCATGAGGCAAGGCGTGATTACGATAGGTATATCTACGCAGATTACGCGATTACCTAATTTAAGCTATCTTGCATATTATGACAATATGTTCCCGTCTGCGTGATAGATGATATGTTCGGGCACGCGTATATCACGAAAGCTTATATACCTATACCTAGGCTAAATAATGCGCTCAGCAGGCCTACTCGCAAACGCCCGGTGACGTAGCGAAAGCTCACTTGGAGCTAGCTACATAGCCCTTCCAAAAAAAACACTACGGCGGGCGTACAACGTTCTAATAGGCACTTCTACCTACATGCATTACAGATTGTATATTTTAAATTAAAACCGGCCAAGTGCCAGTTGGACTCGCGCATCAAGGGCTCCGTACCATTATCTATAATAAGTTTAAAATTATTAAAATTATTTCTATAAGGTATATGATGTAACAAAAAATGTATGCTTTTTACAATGTTGTTTTGATTAAATGTGTTATTAGACTTCGTGTCAAATTTCAAGATTCCGAGTTCACGTGAACCCTGTAGGTTTTTATTCCTTGTGAATGTTTTGTCACATAATATACCTAATAGAAATAATTTTAAAGTTATTAAAGACTAGCTGTTGCCCGCGGCTCCGCCCGCGTTAGTGTCGATATCTCGGTCCTTCCCCTGGCCTCGAACTACTTCCATACCATCATTTTTAAGTGTCCCTCTATCCATTTCAGTCAAAAATTCTTAATGTACAGCCAAATATTTTTACTGTTTTATTATATGTATAGATATAGATAACGGTACAGAACCCTTCTTGCGCGAGTCGGACTGCAAAACTATGGGATGAATAAGGAATAAAAAATTGAGATGAGTGAAAATTTTTAAACACGTGTGATGAATACAGAATAACTCCCCTTCATGCACGAGTCCGACACGCACTTAGCCAGATTTATTTTATAATACGCAAGTCCAGAAACATGTGACTAAGAAACTCATCGCACCAGAAGTTAAAGTGTAATTATCTCTGTGATAAGTGAGACTTGTGCCCAGACAAGTCGGAACCCCGGGTCCGAACTAACCTATCTTATCAGTGGTCAGTGAGTAGTGTAAACGCGCGGCTCGTGTCTGTTATCAACGCTTATCTTTAGAAAGGTTGGTTCGCATTAAGAGCCCGCCATATGCCAGGCGGCGTGGCGATACAAACGCGGATGGTCTAAACGCGTTAGCTACTTTGGATATTTTCGTTTTTTAGGAATATTCAAGGGTTATTCGAAAAAGAAAAACATATGATGGCTGCCTTATCTGTAATGCAATAATAATCAAAAGTTTCAAGGTTAATTTTAATGTATTTGGTGAATAATGCCTATACCGAGTAAATTAGACGTGATTTGGAGGCAACTTTGCAATTTTTTTCTATCGAGAAAATTTAACGCAGTCGTGTTTTTGAGTCATATAGTTACCAGAGTTAGTCCTGAACTTAAAGCATTTTTATTTCAACTTGAGTATTTAATAATTATTGATATAACAGTCAATCATGCAAAGCAGTGTGAGGTATTACGGGCCCTTAAGACCTCGGAGAAGGAAAAAAAAGTGGCCAAGTGCGAGTCGCACTCACCAATGTAGGGTTCTGTAGCTGCAAGCATAGATTTCTCATAGTTTTATATATTTTAATATCATTTATTAAACTAAAATTCGGTATCCACTCAACATACCGATTATATACCTAACCAAAATACCACTATAATTTTTCGGCCGCTATAAATATTTTGTTTTTCGTATTTTTTTTAAGAGTATGATAAATATGTTACCACTTTTAACCAATCATTATCAATGTGATAAAAGAACACTATAAACAATATTTTTAGCACAACCACTCCATGGTAGTGAACAGTTCACTTTGGAAGTGTATATCTTTCAAACGTCTGATTTTGAGAAAAATGGTTTTACGAAACTTAATGTCATTTTAAGGACCTATCAGGCACCCAGCACGTAAAGGTTTGTTTTTTTTTTATTTCAATTCCATTATGGGACCCCCTTAGTCTTCTTTAGTATTCACTGAATATTTAGTTATATATTCACTTTAAAAATAAATATATAAATAAAAATAACCCATACAACACACATGATTTTTTTGCCGTTTTTATAGATAACGGCACGACTCGCACTTGGCCGGTTTTTTGAAACGATAACGTCTTATTAATAGATGAACGCTGGCTGCAAGTATGAAAAAGTGTCACGTTCACAAATAAACTAAGTAGGAAAATAGTAATATGGATTACCAAAAAACAGAATTTTATATCCTCTGTCGATCAATTATATAATAAACTTCGGATATTGTAGCTTTATGTTTTGCATGGCAAGGGCTATATAATTTTATCTCCTAGATAATATTTTTTTAAATCTAAAGACATTTACCAGGCATTATTGGCGCTTAGGCATGACTAGCACCCTGGGCGCGGTCCCCACTGCGATGGGTGAACACAATTGAAATTTTAAATAATCTCTCGTGTCTCGAAAGGCATGTTAAGCCATTGGACCGGGTTGTCATCATTGATAGCAGTCGTTAAGCTATGTCAGATGCCTTAAGGCAGTTTGAAAATCTGACAGCAGTGTTGGCAACTTACACACACTGTGCAAGTTTGGGCTGTATATTGGCAGTGGACTGTGGGGTTTGCTTGCTTGCAGGGCTGGTAAATAAACACCCGTAGCACTTTAACACTTTTATTTGTAGTTATCACAACTAAACACCGTACATAGAATAATTCGGAGACAAGAACGATATATTTGGCCGGAAGATGGCTGATAACTAGAAATTAGGCAAGAGTTGCCAGTGTACAAGAATATACGCCCACAGACAACAAATATTTATTATGTACATGTTGGAATTACCAACACCTACGAAAAATAACAAACCACAGCATAATTTACCAAACAGTTATATAGTCAAAACCGCAATCTACGGCACGATAGTACTGGCGCCAACATTTTATCGTAAACCGTAATAAATTAACATTAATATTCAAACCAGTTAATAGCATACGTTTTCTAAATGCGATTGGCGCCGTCAAGAAACCCATTTTCAAAACAGGTTAACTGCTTTAACCGGTGTTTATTTTCTTAATAAATTAAGAAATAATATCAAAATAGCATTGTGAATGCAAAATAAAACATTTATTTAAAAATATAATAATACAGTTTTTATTTGTTTGTTTGCGGTCCCCGGGTTCCAACTTTAAAACTGGGGATGCAACCAAAAACTTATGATGATCTTACGGTGATCTTTTTTTTTGCTTTTTTGGATATAGATGGGCCGTCACCTAAATCCAGAAATGCAATAGTAATTATCAATCGTTAATCACAACTTTTTATTCAAATTAGAATACATGTAGGTATTGTTTTTTTATTATCACATGTTTTTTTGTTGTTTATTTCTTATTTTACGTTTGGAAAATCAAAAAACTACTAGCATAGTTTTATTATCTTAATATATATAAATCTCGTGTCACAATGTTTGTCCTCAATGGACTCCTAAACCACTTAACTGATTATAATAAAATTCGCACACCATGTGCAGTTCGATCCAACTTGAGAGATAGGATAGTTTTTAACTTATGGCGAAACGAAGTTCGCCGGGGCAGCTAGTATAATATACTTTACCACCGCTGGAAGGAATACATATAAATTAGCAACTCGGAACTCCTGGGTTGCGAAGCATCTTAGAGGAGGATATAACCAGAAACAGGCTTTGATGATAGACACATCAACAGTTTTCGCAGACCGGCGACATAACGCTATTTTCTGATGTATAAAATAAATAAAATAAAATTCTTTTATTTCAGACCAAATTTTGTCCATCCTTGTTAGTAACAGATAATCTTACACTATGTTAGTAGGAACCTATACTAAAATGCTGGTTGACGTAGTGTTTTATAAAGCGACTGTCCAGCCTGTCTGCTATCATGCTTAGGATACTGTTGGTGCTGCCGCGCAGTCTGGGGTCGCTATTGGGGACTATAATTATATCGGTGAACATGAATATCTAATTTCTTACATCCGGTTAGGAAGCGTATGAAGTTATGGAAGTTTGAAAAGTTCAAAATTTATAAAAAAAACCTTTGTTACAAATTCTTTACTATTGGTAAATAATTTTGGTGACACACAACATCCGCACATGCATGAGGCTAGACGAGAAGGTCGAGGAAGTAGAAGAAGAAATGAGTAGGTCACGATGGGACATAGTGCGGCTGTCTGAAGTCCGAAAAGAGGAAGAGGGAGAGGGCACGACCGATGGCCGATGGGGCAGGATGGCTCTGGAATATCGACCACGTACCGAGGACAACGTCGGGCACCCAACGACCAGCCGGCCTATACGTTTTGATAGTCACTTCAAATTACATTGCGGCTTTCGTTTGATTGTCAATTTTTATTAAAGATATATAAAACGTAATGTATTTTAAAATGACAATCAAAACGTTGTACACTGAGTTAGCAAATAGGCCGGCTGATGGTCCGACGACCTGAGTAATATCACAGGAAGACGCTGGATGCAAACCGCTTCCAACCGGTCGTTTTTTTTTACTATATGTGGGATAAGGCATTTGTCTCCCATCTCACCTGATGGTAAGTAAAATAAGTATTGGAAGTCCTTGGGGGAAGCATTAATTGCGGCTGATATGATAATGATATAAAACTGAAAACCACGACAAAGTCGCGGCTCATTTAATACATACTACTGGCGCCATCAACCATTTTCAAAATAATCACGAAACCACAACATCTTGACAAAACTGGTTCGTGATAATTTATTTTCGTATTACAAGCGTCGCTGGGCGTGTTATCAAACCGGTTTGGACCAGTTTGCTGACAATCTCTGCAAATATAGCACATGTATGTTTTATCATATGAGTTCACGTTTTTTTTTTTTTTTTATGTATATCCGACGGCAAACGAGCAGACGAGCCACCCGATGGAAAGTGGTCACCGTCGCCCATGGACATCTGCAACACCAGAGGGGCTGCTGATGCGTTGCCGACTCTTAAGATACCTGTAAACACGCCTTTTGAAGGACCTCAAGTCATAGCACACAGGGAAAACCTCGGGAGGGAGTCCATTCCACAATCTTGCTGTACGAGGAAAAAAACCACGTGACGCTCTGACATTTTTGGAGACCCAAGTGTCAAGGATGTGGGGATGGACTTTACTCCTGTGGCGAGCGGTGCGGTGGTAGAAAGGTGACGGTGGCACCAATTCAAAAAGTTCTTCAGAACACTCCCCATAGTATAGACGGTAAAATACACACAGAGAGCCAACGTCTCTCCGTAGACCGAGGGTGTCTAAATCGTCTGTGAGTGTGGGATCGTCGATAATACGAATTGCCCGGCGTTGGATGGACGTGATCGCGCTTGGCACGGATCGATTGCAAATCATCATCATCATCAGGTCTTTGTAGTCTCTACTGCAGGAGCATGACCCTGTCTGTACTACCGGAGCCATACTTGGCCAGAGCAGACCGAGGATATAATTAAAAAAAGAATAAAATAATGAATAAAACTTGTCATGAAACTTTTTTGAAGTGTAAACTTTCGTAATGGGTAAAATATTTTAATCTCCCGTCGAGACACGTGGCCTGATCGCGGCGTAGGAGAGGAAGTAATATCCCTCTCTATTCCTACCACGCGGAGTTTTCATTTCTGCACGGCACTCCCGGAGAGCAACCCGCCAAAGGTCTCTCTCATCTCTCTCCACTTGTCCCTGTCGGTTGTTAACCTCGACCGGTCTTCTTAAACGGTCTAATTAAACAGTGATTGAAGCCTACAATGTCCTAACCAAACTGAAAACAAGTAAACAAAGTATGCTTCCCGTGAGAATCAAACCCCGGGTCTACAGGCAAACGCCGTAACCACTGGGCTACAAAGGCAGTTAGACTTACGGAGATGCTTTGCTCAAACTATGGCATTTCCAACATTTGCCCTTCGTCACACTTCTACACGGTGCAGAAATAAAACCTCCGCGTGGTAGGAATAGAGAGGGATATTACTTGTAATATCCCACTCTATTCCTACCACGCGGAGTTTTCATTTCTGCCGGCACTACCGGAGTGCAACCCGTTGCTTTTTTTTAACCTTTGATGTCCTACTGCTGGGCAAAGGTCTCTCTCATCTTTCTCCACTTGTCCCTGTCGGTTGTTAACCTCGACCGGTCTTCTTAAACGGTCTAATTAAACAGTGATTGAAGCCTACAATGTCCTAACCTGTGGTCGTCTGTGTATGTATTTTACTTTTTTTTTTGTTATACTTTTGTTGTTTGTTTGTTTGTTATGCACAAAGTCTCTTCCTAACTTAGGGAGGTGTGGAACGGTCCGTGATGCCACAGAAGGTGACGGCTGAAAATCAGTGTTGTACTAGGTCATGCATATGCCTAGTACAGCGTAACACTGAGCCGTCACCTTTTGTAATACTGATGGCACCGCCTTATAATTATGTTTTTGTCTTATACTGTCCTTTTTTGTTTGTGTTGTGTGTGCCATTGTGTGTTGCAATAAATATTTTTCATTTCATTTCATTTCATAACCAAACTGAAAACAACTAAACAAAGTATGCTTCCCGTGGAAAACGAACCCACGACTACCGGGTCTACAGGCAAACGCCTTAACGACTGGGCTACAAAGGCAGTTAGACTTACGGAGATGCTTTGCTCAAACTATGGCATTTCCAACATTTGCCCTTCGTCACACTTCTACACGGCCATTGCCTCAAAGACGGCGGACAATAGAAACGAAAGTAAGCAATGGACGGACAATGTGTTGCCCAATACTGCTGTGAGAATAGTACGCGAGGTCACAGACCTTTAGGTTTTTGCAATATTGACTTTGTATGATAAATTGCGAATAAGGCCAATAGTGAACCTGCACAGACTTTTTGACTAAATAAAGCTGGGTCCAGACATGTTGGTTATGTCCGGGCCGTACCTCCAATGCGTGTTAGGATCGCGATCCAAAAACTCTGGATGCATACCTAATAAAATAGCCAGTATCTTCGTATCGTAAATCACCACGTATTCATTTATGTTCGAAGTATCATCCGGCTATATCGACTTTGAACAGAACGATAAAACCCTACAAAAAAACAGCGTGCCTGTACCTATCCGTGTCGAGACGCCGTACCACCGTACCGTACTGGACATGCGTCGTCCAAACTAGCGTTCTTGGATCGCGACGGCGATACGAGTTGGAGGTACGGTACGGACAATAGAACATGTCTGGACCCAGCTTTATAAATCGATGAACGCCGGCTGCACGCACGAAAAAGTGTCTCATTCTGTGTGCAAGCGAGAGCCCGGAAGAGGCCGCCAGAGGCCTAAGCGTTCGGCTTGTGATGCATCTATCTCTCTTCTACCGTAATCACTTAAAATTATTGCCCATAACCCGAGTTTACAGACAACAATTTTTTTGTTGTGTTATTGAAAGATCTCTCAAACATAGGGCATAGGTATCAGTGAAAAAACCGGCCAAGTGCGAGTCGGACAGGCGCACAAAGGGTTCTGTACATTATATAAATTATGTTTGAAATTATTAAAATATTTTTATTTATAAGACGTTGCTTTGTACCAAATTTCAAGATAGATCAGAATAGATAACTCATCCGACGGCACGCCGGATGAGTTATCTATTCCTATAGAATTATATACTACCTATCTACATAGCGCGAAGAACTGATGGCCGATGGGGCAGAAGGGTTCCCGAATGGCGACCACGTACCGGCAAGCGCAGCGTCGGACATCCACTGACCAGATGGTCGGATGACCTGACTAAGGTAGCAGGAAGACGCTGGATGCAGGCCGCTTCCAACCGGTCGTATTGGAAATCCTTGGGGGAGGCCTATGTCCAGCAGTGGACTTCTTGCGGCTGATATGATGATGATGATGATGATGATAGAATTATATTATCTATCTTATTAGAAAAGCTGCCTCAAATGCCTTTACTAGAATTAGTCGTGTATGTAATCTACACAGGGCGTACAGGCCGCAGAGAAATTTGACCCCCTCTTAGGAGTGACTCTATACTGAGAAGGGTCAGAATTCTCTGCAGCCATCTGTACTCATTGAACCAATTCGCATGCTCTCACCCCCGTAATCACTCCCATCGAATGCCGTAAACATGTTTACTTCACGACAATTTATTCATTACTTTCGCTATCTGCCCGATAAGCAGCTCCCTAAATATGTATGGATCTCTGACGACACTACCCGATCTGACAAGATTTCAGTATTCATAGGTATGAATAACATGAGTGAATAAAGAAATAATGTCTATTTATGACGTCACAAGGAGAAAATATAAGTATATGTTAGACTAGCGGTTGCCCGTGACGTCTATGATGATTAATTATTTTTTTATTAGTATAGATGAATAATTTTCACCATTTTTCAAAACAGTTTTCATTGATACTTCGCTCCTATTGGTCGCAGCGTGATGTTTTATAGCCTAAAGACTTTTCAATAAACGGAGTATCCAACACAAAAAGAATTTTCTAATTTAAACCAGTAGTTCCTGAGATTAGTGCGTTCAAACAAACAAACTCTTCAGCTTCATAATATTACTAGATGTTGCCCGCGACTTCGTCCGCGGCAATTTCTGTTATTAGTTTTTTCATTAGTAGACATTAATGATTTTTCCCCGTTTTCAAAACATTTTTTATTGATGCTTCGTTCCTATTGGTCGCAGCGTGATGTTTTATATCCTAAAGCCTTTCTCAATAAATGGACTATCCGACACAAAAATAGTTTTCCAATTTGAATCAGTAGTTCCTGAGATTAGCGCGTTCAAACAAACAAACTATTCAACTTTATAATATTCATCATCATCATCATCAGGTTTTTATAGTCTCCACTACAGGAGCACGACCCTCTCTGCACTACTAGAGCCATAATTGGCCAGAACAGCCAGAGGACTTGGCCTACATTCTCCACGCTGGCCAAACGGGTTGGAGAGATCTCAGAGATGTTTATAAGCTTTGTTTAGCTTGTATTTCCTATAACATTAGTATAGATTTTTAAATCCGTCTCTCACGTCTTTGATTTCTTTGGATTAGGGATTCTTAGATGCCTATAACCACACAATAAACGTCATGTTACTAGTTTCTGTAAATTGCAGCAACGGTACCACCTTTAAACCTTACACAGGTACAAGACTTACTTAGACAACTGTTGCACCTAACCTCCAAACACTTGCGGCCTTGCATTCTATTACATAAAACAAGTCACGTTACTCAACCTCTACAAGAAAAAGCACACAGTGTCACTGTTTAGCAGACAATAGCTCCGGAACATGACTTTGCACTACGATGCGGTCCATTTAACATAACATTGCCCAGCAGTGGGATGTGGGATACGTCCTGCAAGGCAGTAAATGGTGCATCTTCAGGCCACGAAATATGTAATTTTTATCTTAGAGAGACCTACTTGCAACATGTTTATATTAACTAATGGTCACCTAGTGGTCGAAACTCGACCATAATTAATTTAAATTATAAGTTGTGTGTCAAATACATGGTAGTGTGTGTAATGTCCTTCAATATCCCCCTCCCTGTTCTACCCCCAATATCCTCCCCCAACTCCTTGAAAGATTCTGTCTGCAACACTCCTGACACCCCTAGTGTTGCAGTTTTCGACAGGCAGCGTTAATCGCTTACCATCAGGTGACTTGCGTTCTCGTCTGCCGTCCTATAACAATACAAAAAGTTTTTTTATTTGATCTAATGTTTTTTTATGCATAATTGAAAAACATATATTAGGTCGATTGACCGTGTCACCTACACGAAATGATGATGATAATGACCAATATTTACAAAGATGGATCTACTGACGAGGCTAAATAATCTTCTCTTTGAGAAATATGGCTTCAGTAGCGTACCTAGGGGAAGGGGTGGCCGTCTGCTGTTAAGGAGCTACCCTTGGATAGCTCCAAAACTACAGAAAAATACCTGTGCAGATTTCGCTTCGATTGTAAACACGTATACGGTTTTACATGCGCCACGGAGGCAGCCATCATCATAATTTCAGACGAAAGTAAAGACCTCTCACAAGGATTTTTCATTCTATGGGAGGATACTGCTACGCTCACCCCATTTGGCAGGCGGGTTGGCGAGCACAGTTTCTTAAGCTTCTTGTGCTTCCGACGCTGCTGCTCATCGGAAGCAATTTTAAGCTGAGGAAGGATAGAAGTTTTTTCGATCTGGGAAGGGAATGAAGGTATTGGGATATCAATCAGATAAATGGAAAAAAGCGCGTACCCGATGCCATACCATACGTCCAACCAAGATCCATGGTCAAGCAGTTGAGGATGACAACGGAGGCAGTAAATACATTAAATTATTGAAGTTAATAGATTGTGTAGCGACCATAAGAACACCAAAAACTCTACAAAGCGTAACACAAGATTTCACTCGCCTGTTTCGTGGCCCCATGCGGTATTAGTGTTGCAGCCATTAGAAAAACGTTACGTGTGATATTTAACATGAGCCGACATTACTTGTCGATTTTTCTAGATTATTTAAGAGTAAGCTATTTGTATCTAAGTGAAAACTTCTTTAGATTCGTTGGGCGTTTTTGAGATGGAAAAACGATTGAACTCCCGATACTGTTATTGTTACCATAACCTACACCTTTAGGCACGGTGGGCATTTATTGAGACGGGAAGAAATCATTGGACTCACTTCACCGATACTTATCTAAATATATATAACTCAAAGGTGACTGAGTGACATAGTGATCTATCAACGTACAGCCCAAACAAATGGACTGATCGGGCTGAAATTTGGTATGCATGTAGATGTTGTGACGTAGGCATCCGCTAAAAAAGTATTTTGACCAATTCTACCCCCAAGGAGATAAAGTAGGGGATGAAAGTTTCTATTATACTTTGTCAATTTTAAACCGATCGGGCTGAGACTTTGCATGCATAAAGCTCCTATGACGTCTATACTTCTTAACGCGAGCGAAGCCGCGAGCAAAAGCTAGTATATATATATAAGTCCCCAAAGTTTATGTTTTCTAATGCCTTCGCAATAGTTATACGATTAACATATTTAAATTAAAAATAATAATAAACTGTAATAAACGCGATAAGACTGATAAAAGATTAAATTGAAAAATGTTTGTACTTTATTGAATGGAATCATTACAAACTAACTATAGGTTTCTGTTAGATTACAAATGACAAACCTGCTAACATATAAAAAGAAAAACAAGAACATTTTGGCGCTTGATAAATGTGTTTTGTAAGTAAATTTTACAGTACTTTGTTTGAATTTTCTCGCTTTATTTAAGAAAAGTAATAGAACTTCTAACTTTGTCGATTTGTATAGACAAGCCTTGACTCAAGTGATTTGGTGCCTCGGTCTCACTTTCGTCCATCTCTCCTCTTTACTGGCCGTGGTAGTAATGTAATAAATAAAGGCAAATTTATTCAGCTACTAACCAAGCAATGTAAATAGCTGTTATTTATCTTTCGCATTAACACTATTGCATTATTTACTTTCCTCATATAGCTTGACCTTAACCGGTAGTTGCTAGGCGTTAGTCTAGACTTCCTAGCTCGCAGGAAGTGACTAAGGTTATTTTATAACTGTTCCTATTGGGTATATTAACTTTTATTGCTGGCTTTGGAAGCTTCTAGAATCGATATATTTTTAGAACTATTTTTAGAAGCTGGTATGGAAAGATGGGAGGATATTGCCATACTCATCACGCTTGGCAGGAGGGTTGGCGAGCGCAGTTTCTTTGACCTCTTGTGCTTACGATGCTGCTGCCTATTGCAAGCATTTTGAAGCTGGGGAAGGATAGGATTTTTTTGGATTTGGGAAGGGTTGATAGGTGTTGGGATACTACTCACTCGGGTGAATGGGGGGAAAGCAAGTGGCAGCTCGGGACGACGTGGCGCCGTACCCGATGCGATACCTGCAACCACCGGATAGGCAGTTAAGCATAACACCCCTGAACTTATAAGGTCTTATAAGGTTAAAATATTTTAAGGGCAGAATCTCATAGTTCTAAGAAATGCTTAAGTAGCAAACAAAAAAAATATACCTATTTTTTAATTTTTTTATCTTTAAAATCTATATATCAACCGTTTTGATTGTCGACGTCAGTGACAGTATCCATAGTAGATAATAGTAAGAAGTTGTTGGCAAAAAATTTAATTGACTTATATATGTACTGTATGGCGGATTAAGAAAAAAATTAAACCTCATTTGGACATATTGCGCCCTTGACAGTGGCAGTGCATTGCTCTTCCTGGCATCATACACATTACATCTGCAATTTGATATCATTTGGGCTATTTGTGTTGCTGTCCAAATGTGAGCAGGCGCGATGTACCGTGACCAAAACCGTGACGGTGGGTAGGTTTCATGACATTGAAGCCAAATCATTGATGTAAATCAAATAACGACTTGTCACCTATTCAGATTATATTGGGCTAGTTTGCAGCACGTCTTTTAACAAGCTTTTATTTAACTTGCAATCATCATAATAACCATATCAGCCACAAGAAGTACACGTCTGGACATTGGCCTCCCCCAAGGAAAGAAATCTGGAATAAACGGCCTGCATCCAGCGTTTTCCTGCGACCTTGCAACGTTTGTATATACGAGTAATAATATTTGTTTGTGTGGAATCTTGCAATTCCATTTTAAAGCAGATATCTCACTCCTCCTCCATTTTAGAGCAAACGAAAAACCGGCCAAGTGCGAGTCAGACTCGCACACAAAGAGTTTCGTATCGTTATCTATAAAAACAGCAAAAAAACATGTCTGTTGTATGAGTAATTTCATAAAAAGTAAAATTAATGTCAAAGAGTCCCTTTAACATTAATTTTATTTTTATTGAATTATTTATTTTTAAAGTGAATATATAACTAAATATTCTGTAAATATTTCAAGCATCTAACCGTTGCCGTTATCAATATCGAGCAAAAACAAGCAAAAACATCACGTGTGTTGTATGGGAGCCCCCTTAAATATTTATTTTATTATATTCTTTAGTATTTGTTGTTATAGCGGCAACAGAACTACATCATCTGTGAAAATTTCAACTGTCTAACTATAACTAGGTATATGTCTACTATAAGGTGTGGAATGAACTACCTGCGTCTATATTCCCCGACAAGTACAGTCCCGGGACATTCAAAAGTAGAATAAATGGGTATCTCTTGGATAGGCATGTAACATCCTCGTCTTCATCGTCACTAACTATGAGGTGAGATGGGAGACAAATGCCTAATCCAACATTTAGTAAAAAAAATAATAATAAGTTAATAACGGTATGAGGTATGAGATACAGCCTGGTGACAGAGGGACAGACAGACGGACAGCGGCGCGATATTAATAGGGTCCCGTTTTTACCCTTTGGGTACGGAACCCTAAAAACAACGGGGTGCACTCTGGGATTGCCGGCGAGAGGGGGATATTACCTACTCTCTTACGCCGCGCCGGCGGTCTCAGGTCACGTGTCCGTCTTATGAATTTTCGATCAGTCCAAGTGTCCTGACGCGAGTTTAACATTTTTTACTCCTCCGAAAAAGTGCACAACGCCGCTGAAGAAGTTTTCACTTCAAAAACTCACGTTTGTTGTATGGGAGCCCCTTTAAATATTTATTTGAAATGTGTACATCATCTGTTAAAATTTCAACTGTCTAACTATTACGGTTCATGAGATACAACCTGGTGACAGACCGACAGACCGACGGACATCGGACCCATATTAATAAGGTTCCGTTTTTACTCTTTGGGTACGGAACCATAAAAGGTGACTTAGTTAGCCTATTGTATTGACATGATTCTCCAATCGTACAGCTATTCTTTCGACCAAGAAACTAATTGTTAGGTTACGATATCAAACTTATTATCAAGACTGAACTACAAAAGCTTGAGGTGCTTCAAGTTTCCAACAAAAGCTCGAACTATCAATTATACCATCTTACCCGTCATATATTGTGATACGTCCCACATAACCCGGACATTAATAACCGACCGAATTACAATATCATAAAAGAACTGGCTGTTTCAAATGTTTCACCAACAATTTAAAAAGGAAGCTTAAACTTGACCTCTATAATGTACTTTACCGCTCACGTAACAAAGTTTAAAATTGCTTACATTTAAGGAAAGTTTAAGAGTTTCCAAAATACAGAGGAAAATAACGTTTATTCATATTGCTTTAGAGTTGAAAATGGGTTGTTATGGAAGTTAATGAGAGTTAAAAGAGATTTTGGTAAGTAGTAATTTGTTTTGACTGTCCGTCGATAATCTGACGGCTTTGGAACAATGGGGAGATGGAAAGGGCTTCTTTTGTTCGACGTTTAGACAAAGACGAGAAAATATGGACAGCTTAGGCTTAGATCAAATTGGGCGAGTGCCTGGATGCTTTGGGATACAGGTCACAGGCCAATCAGTGGATAAGAAGGGCTTGTTTTCTTTGTCATCTAGACAAAGATAAATATGGTCAGGTATGCATGGTTCAGATTGAGCAAGTACCTTTACTTCAGTTGTTAAAGGTTGTATTGATATTATAAATGTTTAAGTTCTAGTTTAAAAAATATGTTATTTGATTTAAGACTAACTTCACAGATAATCTAAAGTATGTGTCTGTCACTAAGTGTTCGTACCACCAATCCTAATTAACGACATATTTGACTGAATTTTATTATATATATATATATATATATATATATATATATATATATATATATATATATATATATATATAAGCCTTCATTATGGACCCGACTTCAGTTCTCGTATATTGCCTTCTTCTTCCACTTTTGTGTGTCCATTTGCCAGTTGGCAGAGGCTCCTCCAATCTTCTCCATTCTGGCCTTTCTATAGCCAATCTACCCCATGTTGTTCCCGCTACTTGTCTAATGTCGTCATCCCACCTTCTTTGTGGTCTACCTCTCCTTCGTTTTCCATCCCTTGGGTACCATTGTGTGATTGTTTTATTCCATTTATCCTTCCCTCTGATCATCATGCTAACGCACCTACGATTCGCTAATGATATCGTATTATTAGCAAAAACACCAGATGACCTAAGCAAGATGATAAATGATCTAGCATCAGAAAGTGCAAAGGCCGGATTGAAGTTAAACCCAGAGAAAACAAAAATCATGACCAATGGCAACAAAGATCCTGTAGAAGTACAACAGACTCAAATCTCAAATCGCCTATGTAGATGAATTTTATTATATGCTGTACCATTTTTTTTTTTGGCATCTAAAAATTTATCGTCTGTAAAGTTGTTTTACGGACTATAATTTTACGTGATAACGGTTAAAGAAAGATAGATGCGTCACAAACAAAATGCTCAGGCCGATTGTGTCTCCATCGCTTGTTCCGCGTTCTCGCTTGCACACGCAACGTAACACTTTTTCGTGCGTGCAGCCGGCGTTCATCGATTTATAAGACGTTATCACGTCAAAACATGTTTCATGTATAGCCCCCTGTTTTTTTAATCTTTGATTTTTTATTTTATTATGTTTAAATGTTATTTTAGCAAATTGTTTTTAGTTAAATATTTCATCTCAGGCGGATTTTTAGGAAGATTTTCATATAAGATCTAATAAAATGGTAGAACCTTAGTAGGTAGTAGGTAGTAGGTAGGTAGTATTTAAGATCAAAACACTTTCCGTACTAGCTCGACCAATGTAAAGCTAGTCATAATATAATAGACGGATTAAATTTCTTCAATATGGATTCAAGTGGACATCAAGTATATTGTATCGTAATGTACTTAGCATTATCATAATTTTATCACATGTGAAGCATCGCTTACTAGTACATACATAAATATTATCGCTTTCTTTGTCCCTTTCTGTCTTTATCCCTTACAAGGTAGACAGAACCTACAACCATAAAGTCAAAGTCAAAGATGTTTATTCAAAATTGAATACATGTATCTCTTTTTGAACGTCGTATATTTTTTTTTTTTTTATTATCATCATAAGACCGAACGGCCACGTTTAGCGTGTTGGTAGGCGGAAAGGTGGACCATGGAATCTTCATGATGGGTTGATAGTCACATACTTATGTACGGTCAATTAAAATTAAACGCAAATATTTTAAAGGCTGGCTCCCATAAGCTGGAAAAGTTTGCTTTAGAAGCAAAATAATGCAAAGTCGACACGCTAGTTTCCGAGGTACCTGAACATTTAAAAATATCGAAGAAAAAATCACCCTGTGTACAAAAAGACACTTTCTTGGCGTGCAACTTTTTTATCTACTATGGATCAATCAAAACAGCTGATTTACCGATTCTAATAAAAAGAATAATTATTTTGTATGAAAACATTAAAAAAAAAAAATAGCGTGTCGATTTCTTAAAATTTGCTACTAAAGCATTTTTTCGACCTACGAGACCCAGCCCTTAAAATTAAATGGACCTTATATATATATGATTTTAGTATTTTAGTTTAATATTTTTAACAAAACAGCTGTTTCCATGTGGAAACCGGATGGCCGTCGAAAACGTGGCAGACCTAGAAGGAGATGGCGCGATGACTTAGATGCTTATATAAGTGGCTGGCAAGTTATTGCCCGCGATAGGGATGACTGGAAACAAAAAGGGGAGGCCTTTGCCCAGCAGTAAGACACTGAAATAGGCTTTAAAAAAAAAAGTTTAATATTTAATTTAAGACGAGCTCCGGAGTTCCCGGGTTCGATCCCCGGTCCAGTCATGATAGAAAATGATCTAATTCAAATTGGAATTATTCGCAAATTTTATAATATTATCAGTATGGCAACCTTTGTCTAAAACAAAAGAACAATCGGTACCCCATACCTACAGGGAATTAGCTTTATAAATAAGTAGTAAGGTTGTTGTAGGCTCGCAAAGTTGACAGAACAGCGCAATCACAAAGTTTCTATGCCGTACTAAATCAGTGGAAGCATTCTGATGACATGAGTGAGGATACGTGTAGAGTTTCACTCATTAGGGTCACATTCGTATATCCTTAGTAATATTATAAACGCGAAAGTTTGTGAGTGTGTATAGATATATGGATGTTGGGCCAAAACGGCTATACGGATTTTGAAGAAATTGAAATTGCACTAGACTACTTTTTATGCGGATAAAAGTACTGTTCCCGCGGGATCCACATGAACGTGAGCGGAGCCGCTGGCGACAGCTAATTATTCATAATACTCCCATGAAACGTCTTTAATTCATATCACGTTTTGTGTACTTAACTCGGTCTCTAGCCACTTTAACGTCGTATTTACAATAATCATGTATTTCTAATTGTACAGCATATAGATTTAATTATTATTTTTCAGCTGAGATCAATACGATATATGAATGAAACGAAACGAAATACTACACACTCAAAAGAATATAGTAAAACCTGCTAAAACTAGGGCTTCCGTACAATATTTGACAAAAACCGCACGTCTTGTATGTGGACTCTGATTTAAAGGTACCTTACCTTATAGATACATCAGAGTCCACATACAATAGTGAAACCTCTTCGACGTGACCTCTCTTGTGAGGGTAACCAAACTCTTTCTTGCATAGACACTATTTTTCATAATTATCCGTGGTTTGACGTTTTAGTAATAAACTATTCTGTCAAAATTTGTCAGAATCTAGAAATAATACCAAGGAAACATGATTCACTTAAAGTACCCTCTTTAGTGTTTAATTTTATTTTGTTTTTATCATTTGCTGCGGCAAAAGATTTGTATAAATATTTTGTGAAAAATCAATTCTCTACCTAATACAGTTCCATAAATGCAGCTCTTTGACGGATGGACGGACATCGGAGGCTTACTAATTAGGGATCCGTTTTTACTCTTTGGCAACAAAAATGAGAAAAATAGTTAAATATACCTGGCAAAGAAAAGTAAGAACTACTTTCAGTGACGTTTTGTCTGCGATCCCTCTCGCTTGGTGGCTCTATCTACTCTATTTATATCTTAACTCAATAAAAAATATAACAGAATAAGACTGTGGTATGTGCACTTGCGTGGTTTGCACCAATAATAATGCTTTTGACTTAACTGAAACGTTGCTCTGTTCAGTATCTAAGCTCATTCTCCTGGTTTAGTATCCGCCCAACGATTCTCCATAATTTAGGCGTCGAACAAAGCGCGGAAGGGCGCCCGCCGTATTCCTTTGTCCCAACTTGGTCCAAACTGCTCAGCCTATATTCTTTGATTTTTATGACCAACGCCCAACTACTTTTCATTGTGTGTGGGGTGTGGTGTAAGTGTAGACAATACTCATCAAGATAAAAGGGTTAATTAAAAAGAGAAGAACCTCTAAAGAACAGTGGTAGTTATTTTTCTTGTGTAAGTGTTGGTACATTTTTCAAGATGCCTTTGCTGTGCAAAGTATGGAAGGACGCGAGATATTTTATGCAAATTGTGTTAAAAGAACAATTAAGTGCCTGAATAGTTGGCTTAAATACGGGCGTTCAAAAGATCATCAAAATTTCGAGTAGGTGACACGGTCAAGCGACCATGCACACCCTGGTGTCAGAGTTCTTCGGAACCCCCTCTCGGCCTTTCACGTAGTTCCTTGCTTTAAGATGACTACAATATGTACCAATTTGTTTGAAACAAAATCACGTGCCAATTATTAAGCATCACACCGAAGAAAGTCCATACAAAACATATCATAACATATTTGAATATGTTGAAAAATTGGTGTTTACATTTTATAAATTTAAAAGGAGAGAAAATATTTTTTCTAAATTATTTTTCAAAACATACCTTCCTCCTGTTACTTGTAAGGCAAACGTCTTCGATTGGCCGTGTTTAAGTAGAGTATTTTAGTTCTGAAATCCGTCTATTGCACATGGCCCTTTATTTGTTTACTTTTGTATGCATTTTTTACAAAAATCGCGTTCTCTTGTGACTTATAAGGAAGACGTCTTCGATTGGCCGTGTTTAAGTTCGGTATTTTATTACTGAAGTCCCTCTATTGTGCGTGGTCCATTATTACGACTAGGGTGCACACACTGCGCTATTAGGGGGACATCTAATCAGATGGTAAGAGTTAAATGGAGCGGGACATTTGAAACTTTAGATGCTTGATAGTTTGGATTAATTATTCGGTATTAGGTATAATTATGTAAATTATTCCTTTTGTACTGGTCTGGAATTATCTTAAGACAAAAATGTGTTTGCTACCTACTTTGTTGTAAAATATGTAATATTCTTTCATTTATTGTTAACTCGTTGACCTGGCAAACATTTTACCTCCTCTTTTTGGGTAGTCGGGTAAATAGTACCCCATATCCAGGGTGTCAGCTACCTCCATACCAAATTTCATCAAATCTATCCAACCGTTTTTAATTATTGAATTATAAATGGTGCAACAAACCCGACTATGTTTTATTTATGTAAATAACTGAAATGACTTTAGTATACAAAATAATAAATCAATCTATATAGATTGATTTATTCTTTTCAGTATTCCAATTCCCATGTGCTCAAAATTTCGGACAGTATTTCTCAAAAATGGAAATTTGGAAATTTGCCCAAAACTGTATTTGATATAGCTAAACGACATAATGTAGAGATTGTAGAACTGCTTAATTAAGGCCATATCTGAATTTACAGAGATCCAGTGTTGCCATGTGAAATAAATTACGTATTTGAAGAAAACCGGAGTTATTATTTAAAACTTATTATGTCAAGCCCAACACAGCCCTTCAAATTATTATAATAGCTATTATATAATTAAATATTTACTTGCTACAAAACTATAAATTAATTAAATCTAAAATAAAAACCTACCTATAAATATAACCTATCTATAAATAAAAACCTACCTATAAATAAAACATGTCACGCAGGTCATTGCCCTGCGGTAATATGCCCAAAAGACTGGCAGCATTGCCACGTTGAACGGCAATGCTGCCAGTCTTTTTCGAGGTCAAGGTGTCGAATGACCAGCCTTCTGGTCATTCGACAACTGGATCAGCCTTTTGAGCACGTATAGACACTATATAGAGTAAGTATAGACACTTGGTCCGTGTGGTCCATCAGACCCCTCGGACCAAGTGTCTATATATAAGTGACCCCAAATGGCTCAAAAATATATGAGATACTCAGCGGTAGCTGCGGCCATGCCAGCCTTGCAACTTGTGCCAGGTAGATGGGAATGCGCGAGAGTGTCGACACATTTTGCATCCCACACCAGCGGCCTTCCCAATCTCCAAGGCACCAGTGTCATACCAGTTTTTATTTTAATTGTCATAGCTAGTTCTATTTTATAATAAAGATTTATGCTATTATATTCCTAGCATTGGACCTGGACAAATTATTTTTTTTTTAAGAGATATATACACGACTTTTCCGCCGGTTTGGTACATACATTCCTGAAATGTAACAAAAGGCAGACAGTAAAAGCCAAAACAGCTTAATCATTTCGTGAAACTTTTATTTTAGTAACTTTTTGTTGTGGGAGCATAAAAATACAAAGTTGCAAGATTACTCCAAAAATAAAGGCAATGTTGAAATTGCAAAAAGAAATTCTTTTCGTTCGTTTGTTCGCGTCGTCCACACAAACCTTATTTTTAGCGCTGTTAACAGTGTTTGCGCTTTCTGCCCAAATTATGATTGCCATAACAGGGTCAGTGCCCTCGTATTTTGTTCGGAGATTCACTCATACCTACAGTTATTTCAGATTCATTATTTCTTTTTGGCCTGAATTCATAATGTTATTTTTATAAGTATCTCAAAAAATTTTATTGAATGAATAGTCTTTATTTGGCATTGTAGGGTATATTACAGAAAATGGTCTACAAATAATATTTTTTTTATTTTAGCATACAAATAAATAGGTTACAATTTTGAATAAGTTTTTTTTTATTTTATTTCTGTTTTTATTTTAAATTTTACACGTAGATATAAATAACATTTTCTTCTATGATATTTTTCAACTATTCCAGCTACAGTACAATTCTTCCCAGTCGGTCCCAAGCCGCAACTAAAAGTCATTTCATACTATCAAACTTATGGAACTATCCTGTAAAACCCCGAAATCATGGCCCCACACCCTCGTATGACACCACGCCATAGACTCACAACCACAAACTCCACCATACTATCAAAACTTACCCCATTTGCATGGTACCTCAAATTGGATGGGGGTGAAATATAAATGACTTTGAAGCAAAGTTCTTCAAATGCATTCTCAGTGTGAATTAGGGTCTTACATCTTTTGCCCGCGATTTCATCCGCGGATGTTACAGCCGATATACCTAAGGTCGTCAATTTTAATCAAAATTCGTATAATTACTATATTCGTATAAAATACTTTTGCAAAGGTGTTTAATAAATACCTAAGTATATGGGGAATTCATACAGATTGAATAAACCCCTAAGTTCGCGACTTGTGCTCCGTGGCGCAATGGTTAACCTGCCTGCGACACGAGGGTGCCCAGGTTTGATCCCGGTCAGGTCATGATGGAAAACGATCTTTTTCAGATTGATCTGGGTCTTGAATGTTTGTCTATATAAGTATCTATTATAAAATATAGTATCGTTGAGTTAGTATCCTACGACAGAAGTTCACAACTTACTGTGGGGCTAGCTCAATTTTTGTGATATGTCCCTATATATTTATTATTTTATTATGGGACACTAACTCAACGATACTTCCAACTTAAAAACTATTATGTATATTGATCAATGCGCCTAAATAAATTTCACTTCAAAAAGATTTAGCTACTTCAATATCAATTTTCTCCCATTCCGCTATACAAAAATGTTTAAAAATACGAAACTACACTGGCCCCAGCTTTTTATGGTCGAATCACCTGAATTTATGAACGATAAATTGCGGCTGGCCACGAGATAAGCCTTTATATCTTTTGTCCTTTTTGTCCTCGGGAAGAGACAAAATTATTAGGCCGGCCTTTAGGCCCGGTGATATTTTTAGCTTCGGTTACGGAAATAATGACTGTTATTTATTAGGGATTTACTTATAACTGATTGGACAGAGAGTGTGTACACTTTCGTAGTATTTGTTAAAATATCGTTTAACTTATCATCATTTCGAGTAGGTGTCACGGTCAATCGGCCATGCACACTCTGGTGTCAGAGTTCTTCGGGACCGCCTCCCGGTCTCTGACTTTTACGGTTTAATAGATACCTGTGACAGACGGACGGTCATCGGAAGCTCAGTAATGGGGATCCCTTTTGCACCCTTAGGGTACGGACCCCTAAAAATTGCGATCAATCAAGAGCGTGGAAAATTTGGCTATCGAATGACTAGTCGTGATTATTTGACTTAATATGACATTTATGTAACTTTTGTTTATCTAATGATATGTTTGATAAAGATAAGGATGTAGGTTACCGATACCAGGGATTATAGATAAACATATGACTGAACTTTATCTTGAGGCAAAACTAGTCAGTAATAATATCTGGATTTTCAAGCCTAATGGAGAGAGCCAGGTATCAGTAATGCAGGCAGCATTGCAACAATTGGAAACAATGGGAAAATATGTAACAGAAGTTTCACCCTTTTACCGTTGGAATACCAAAGAGTCGAACTGAACGCTTTGACAGTTCATTTTTGGTTCGAGTTCGAGCTAAGGTATGGAATGAACTGCCTGCTTCCTATATTCCCAGACAAGTACAGTCCCGGGACATTCAAAAGTAGAATAAATGGGTATCTCTTGGATAGGTCTTCATCGTCACTTACCATCAGGTGAATTATTAGGGTTCCGTACCCAAAGGATGCTAAAAGGCACCATTACTAAGCTTCCGATGTCCTCCGTCTGTCACAGGTATCTATTGAATCGTAATAGATAGAGATTTGTAATTTTCCCTTAATGTGTATGTCTATTACTACTATTACATCATCATCATTACAGCCACAAAAAGTCCACTGCTGTACATGGGCTTCTCTCAAGGATTTTTCGTTTCATGGCAGGATATTGCCATACTCACCGCGCTTGGTTGGTAGATTGGCAAAAGCGGTTTCTTTGACTTCTTGTGCTTCCGATGCTGCTGCCCATCGCAAGCATTTTGAAGCTGGTGAAGGATAGGAATTTGTTGGATTTGGGAAGGGAATGAAGGTATTCAGATACTACTCACTCAGATGAATGGGGGAAAAGCAAGTAGCAGCTCGAGAGGCCGCTATTACAGTAAATAATAAAAACAAAATAAAATTTATAGTTCAAGGGGAATCCCATACAAGTAATTTGCCCATTAGGCGTTTTTTCTCCATTCTGTCAAAGTTGCTGCATATTTATTATTGAGATAAATAAAACACAGATATGATCAGTTTTACTATTAGAGTTTCATTGATATAGCCTTATATATATGTTACTGGCTGTTGATTCTGTTAATTTCTGTTATTATGATTAATTAGCATAAATGAATAATTTTTCCCCGTTTTCAAATATTTTTTTATTGATGCTTCGCTCCTATTGGTCGCAGCGTGATATTTTGTAGCCTAAAGCCTTCCTCAATAAATGGACTATCCAACACAAAGAATTTTCTAATTTGAACCAGTAGTTCCTGAGATTAGCGCGTTCAAACAAACAAACTCTTCTGGTTTATAATATTAGTATAGATAAATGTACGGACGGGCGGACGGACATCAAAAGATTAGTAATAAAGTTCCATTGGCACCCCTTTGGGTACGGAACCTAAAAAGGTTATGTATATAAACGGGACTTAACACGAACCTTTTTATTATTTGTTTCCGTTGACGTTTCAATGGAGTTACATCCATCGTGGTCGCAACGAGACAGTCTCGTTGCGACCACGATGGATGTAACTCCATTGAAACGTCAACGGAAACAAATAATAAAAAGGTTCGTGTTAAGTCCCGTTTATATACATAATTATGTGTTTAAAGCGCGAAAGTTTAAAAAACAATACTAAAAAGGTTTATTTATTTCGAGTGACGAACAAAATAAGCTAGGTAAAAGACGAGCAATTCAATAGTAGTGAGTTAAAGTAAATGACGTTACTTAAATTTTACACACATCAACCCATTCTAGTTGAAATTGAAATAGACAATTAGAAGACCCTCTTTTAAAACAATTACGTCCAAATGGTCACAACTCGGGCAGCGGGCCCGAAAGGATATATTAGGTGGGACAAAGGACATTAGTATGGGACGAATGGGGACTGGAGTCCAGGAGGAGAGTGTATGTAGAGCAAAAGCTATATCATCATCATCATCATCTCAGCTCGTCTTCTACCCACTGCTAAGCGCGGACCTCTCTTTGCTTCCGATATTCGTCTCGGCCCTGTGCTGATCTCATCCAGGAACGACCCGCAATTTTGACTATATCGTCAACCCATCTCATCGAAAGACGTCCAATGCTTTTTTCCGACAGTCATGAACCTTAAACAGAACTGGGCAAGACGCAGTAATAAGTAACATAGCGACAATTATCTAAAAGTGACGATTTTAGACAGTGTGTCAAAAAATATTATTTAGGTGGTTGTATAAGGTGTTTGGGTAGTACACCTATGTTCTCTACAAATAAGTAGCAATTTGCCATAATTATATGTGGCCTTAAAAGATCTGACAGAGACATAGGATTTGAACATGGGGCAAATAGTACCACTCAGCAGGAAGTCATTAGTGAAATGTGGATTAGGGTAGTAATGAGAGATACAATTATCGTATGTGAAGCGAACAGTTATGTTGAAACTAACATGAGATACTGACATTATGTACTAAAAACGGGTCAGTCACGTGCTATTTCGTCGGGATTACCGACTACGGTTTCGGATTCGTCGGGAGCCCATTTTCAAGGCGAGTGCGAGACGCGCGGCGGACGATTAGCTCTTTCCACAAGCGCACGTACCGTCACAAGGAAGAAACGCGTCTCGCACACGCCTATAAAATGTGCTCCTGACGCGTCCGAAACTATAGTGGCAATCTCGACGAAATTGCACGTGAGTGGCCCGTTTTTAGTACATAACGAACAGTTATGGTCAGCACTGGATGCAAGATCAGTTAAACTACGAATCGAAAAGGATAAATGGATCAAAATGATTAATTGGCGATGTATAAATACGTCATACGAATATTATAGAAGCTAGGAAATCAGTACAACTGCTAAGTGCCTTAGTGTATTATCAGGAAAAAAGAGAATGTTTTGACTTCTGAAAATGTCATTATCGAAGATTTTATGGCTATTATACAAGTTTTAGTGTGCGTTTTAATAATTGTCCTCAGTGACATTTTGTCAACAACAAAGCCGTTTCGAGAATGACAGCGGATATTGCAAAGTAAGTATTTTTTTAAGGCGCGGTTGGATGTATTTTGAAAGCGGTTGGTTCCGCTCATGTAAATGCCGATCACTCGGGTACAGTACTAATCATATCCCAACCATTCCGTTTGCAATATTTCATAAAGATCAATTCAGTTGGTAAAGTGCTAATGCATAACAAATAAACAATCCCACTTTCGCATTTATGATATTAGTATAATTCAATTTTAACAAGATTGTATAAAGCTGACACTCTGTGCAATCGCTACTCTGTGACGATATAGTAACCGGAGGGTAGCAGACATTAAACTATTTCGTTGTGTTCCGTTGTGAAGGTTTAGTTCTGAATCAGATAGAGGTTGTTGGAATTAGTTCGCGATTCAAGTGTGCGGAAGTAAATTCATGAATACATTTTGGAAACATATGTGCCGTGTGGCAATGTGTTATAGGAGTATAAGTGTATACAATTTATGGGTTTAATAGTTAGATTATATAGCCCTTGTGGTGCAGTGGTTAACAAGATACATCGCTTACCAATGAGCTCAAGGTTTAATTCTCAGCGCAGGAAAACCTTTTTATAGGTTTGCGGATCCGGAGTTACCCATAACAATAACAATTGGCGTAATGCAGACAGCTAGATGTAAAAACTTTGCCAAATCATACTACAACATGAATAGTTTATACCTTGTTACTAACCTGCTGTTGTTGCTGCTGGTGGAGCTACAAAAACTAAATTTCTAGAGGTGGAAAGGGGCCAGAGATACTTGTTAAAAATAATGTTCTTCAAAAAGCTAAGATATCCTACTAAGGAACTTTATGAACTCTGTAAACTTCTTTCAGTTAGGAAATTATTCATTTTGTCAGCAGCCTTGAGATTACACAAAACAATACCCTACAACCCCAAACAACAAACTGCTAGGAGGAGGCCCAAGGTCGCTTCTATTCATCAAAGCAATACAGAGTTTGCTAAAAGACAATACTATATAATATCGGCATATATATATAATAATTTAAATGAACAACTAGATATTCATAAACTCAGAAAATATAAATGTAAGACCTTAATAACTGAATGGCTGTTACCTTTAGACTATGATGAGACAGAAAAACTCATTATTAACCAAAATAAAGTGACCTAATATATAAGATAATATACTCAATGGAGGCCACAAATAACTAACGACAGTTCATAATTTTATGTGTAGTCTGTTTGTGGTCTCTGATCCCAAGATTCTATCGTAGGGTTGAGAACTACATAACCTATTTCTTATTTATTATAATTTCTCACTTACCACCAGGAATGAGTAATGATTACCACACACACACACAATACATAAATCCTCACAAACACACTCTCTCACACTCACATGCACACCCTCACACACACGCACACACACACACGTACACACCCACTCACGCATCTACACATCTTCACTTATCACACAACACAACATACACTCATGTCAATAGAAATAAGAATATATTTAAAGTTATAAAATATATTTGTAATCTAGGCCTATGTTAATACTAAGTGTTTGGAAGAGCGGGTCCCCCTGCCACAGGCTTTTTCAAAGCTTACTAGGTGGGTCCCAGAAATTTGTATTGTAAAACTACTGGCTTGAAATAAAGATTTTTTTTTTTTTTTTTTTTTTTTTTTTTGCTGTCATTATAGCGGACCCTGGGCTCTGACGTACGGCTGACGATAGCAAGGGAACAGGCTTGAATGATAAGGATTACAGGTTGTCGTACAAGGAGCTATGGACAAACGCACTAAGATAACATGCAAAAAAGCGGCAGCAGTATATTGGCCATATAATATCTTAATAATATTATAATTCCTAAAAATAGTTTAGATATACCACCATGCACCATGCTGTCTAATTTAGACTCGATAGCTAAGCAAGCAACTGACACAGAAAAAAAAGGACATTTAAGAAACATATTGCAATTTATTATTTTTTAAACTTTCGCGCTATAAACATATGATGTCGAAATTCGACCATAATTTTAAAAAATGTTAGCTTTCTGCACTCTTTCTCTATGTAAACTGTAAGTGTGCGAAATTTTATTACTTCTCCATCATCGCAATTTTCGTAAAAGGGACACAAAAATTTTGCGTCACATATTAATAACCTACTTGTTTCCGTTGACATTTCAATGGAGTTAAAACCATCGCGGACGCAACGAGATTAAAAAATCTAATAGAAAAAAGAACTAGAAAAAGGTTCATGCTGAGTCCCATTATACTTTATTTTAGCAAAATAAGAAATGGTACCAACATTGAAAAACAAGTGATTTAAAATAAACTGCAGGGATCCAGAGAGTCGCATAGTTTTTGCTTATCTTGAATTTAGAAAACAGCTGTTATCCTGCCATATTTTTTGCGCACAAAAACAAACATTGTGTAAGGGCCAAGTTGGCAGGGCGGCTAAGTGGCGTGGCGACAGACCGACGCCAGCGATAAATATTATACATTGTCTTAGAAAACTCAGAAAAATACGTAAGAACGCCTTAGTAAAGGTTTTAGATGATTCTGTGCTTCATAAGGCACGTTAAGCCATTGGTCCTGGCTGCCATCTGGTATTCGTTAAAGGAACCAGGTCAGAGGAATGGTGTGAATGGTCAATTGACCGTGGCACCTACACGAAATGATGATGATGAGTAAAGGTTTTAGTAAGAGTCGAGCTAAACACTTTGACAGTTCCTTTTTGGTTCGAGTAGCTAAGGTATGGAATGAACTACCTGTCTATATTCCCAGACAAGAAGCTTCTCGGTCCGGGACATTCAACAGTTGAATAAATGGGTATCTCTTGGATAGACATCTAACATCCTCGTCTTCATCGTCACTTACCAGCAGGTGAGGTGGGAGACAAATGCCTACTTCAATACTTAGTAAAAAGAATTTGTAAGTACCTAGTTGTATAATTTATTTAAGTTACGCCCAAACACTCAAAAGCGACTTGACTAAAATCGTTCTTAAATCTTGTTCTATCACAATCCAGACAATTACTAATATAAGGACTTAGACAGCACAAGTATGTACCCAAAGGTTGGCTGGAAGAAATCGCTTTTGTGATAAGTCCGCCTTTGTACTAACTAAACTGTTATATATAAAAAAAAAAATATTTTGTTCTAAATCCAGTTGGTGCAATAAAGAATTTTTATTATTATTATGTAGTTAAGATTATTTTGAGTGATCAGGGTTATGTAAAAGTAAAAGTTCTATTTACATAAGCGGGTGCTGCGCGAGCGAAAAACGTTGCGACTGCGCAAGCCATTAGGCTGCGCAAAACCATTAGGCGATTATGTAAAAAGATGAAAAGTCTTAATATTTCCATATTTATACTTTTATAAAAAAAAAACTAAGAACGGGGACGACCTCCGAGACGTAATTATTGTCAAGTGAGAATTATGTTTTAGACATAAAATATACAAACTTTTCAAAGAAAAATATTTTTTGATATTATCCTAACTAGAACTATAAAAGCGAAAGAGAGTTTGTTTGTTTGTTACGCTTTTACGTTGTAACTACAGAACCGATCATCATGAAATTTTGCATACATGTTATCTGGTGTACGGAGAAGGACATAGGGCACATTTTATCCCGGGAAAAAGAACTGTTCCCGAGGGATCGACACTGACGTGGGCGGAGCTAGTAACATATGTATATCAAAAAATAATACTATATTAAATAGAAGTCAGTTTTATTAGCACCTATATAATATTATAGGTAACCCATAAATGATTGGGTTCTAATTAACGTAGCGTCATTGCTATGCAAACTATAGCTGAGTGTGTGTGTAAGTAATGGTAGTGTTCAAACACGACTTCTGCCGTACCCCTCTGAATCATAAGTAATATTGTTCTTGCTTATTACTTAGCTAGGGATGGACAACAAAGCAATTTAATCGACATCGATAAAATCTTTGCAACTTCTCTATTTTTCGCCACCGACGCAAAGAGAGGGATGGTATAAAATTTACCGGTTTCTCAGCAGCTTTTATTTTAACTTTCCCTTGTATCTACATACACTTCTATCATCATCAGGTCTTTTTAGTCTCCACTGCAGGAGCATGACTCTCTCTGTACTACCAGAGGCATACTTGGCCAGAGCAGACAGAGGATTTGGCCTCCTCGCTGGCCAGAACACTTCCATACTTATATTATAAAGAGGAAAAATTTCATTGTTTGTTTGCATTGAATGTAAAATTCTTTCACCAGTAGAATCCTACACGTGCGAAGCCAGGGCGGCCGGCTAGTATTAAAGTTTTGAATTAATGAACAATTTATTTTACACCATAACTACTTATACAATTAACAAAATATAAATTGATCTATGTACAATGGGCGGTCTTATTGCTAAGAGCAATGTCTACCAGACAACTGATAGATGGAGAGTACTAAAAAACGTTAACGGAATGGGGTGTACATTTCAACTAATAATAAAAGAAAAAATATATAATTTATACATAATATAATACTCAAATAAATAAATATTTGAGATTATTTTTTATCGCTATAATTTATGTCTTTAATGTCAATTTACCTTGTTAAAAGGTTAATAGATCTTATAATTCGGAAAACTTCACTACAGTCAGGCAGCTGATTTGCGAATACGTCGATACATTTTGGTCTCTACCGAGCTTAGCAACAAAGACAAAGCACCAGCCCTAGCGAAAACTACTCCTCATCCTCATTACTTAGAGCACATTAGTAGATCGGGGATGTCACTCCGCAATCAGCTTACAGATTCGAATTTCAAATCCCTGGGGACGAGCGTCTTCGTGGAATTCCGCCATCTTGCTCTTTATGTAAATTTGTTGACGGAGTTTTAAGTGCTGCTTATTAATTAAACAATTGGGGCTATTTTGAATAACTTTAAGTTATTTCTAGTGGAATAATGGTTTATTGTTGTTTTCGGGGTCTTTGTATTGTTTCCAAAAAGATGATTGTATTTCTGTTTAACCAAATTATAAATTAAATACAAATTGTATTAAATATGGATATAAATAGTATCACGTCTTTTTCCCTCGCCGGGTAGACAGAGCCTAGGTCTATAAGACTCGAAGGCCTCGTTTAGCATGTTGGGCATTATGTGAAAAACGGAATCAAAATAGTGATGTGTTGCTAGCCGAATCGCCTATTAACATGATTCCACGGAATTCTGCCCGTTCTCTCGTTCAGCTTTTACGATCTGCACGGTAAGAGAAGTAGCTGGTATATTCTACGTTTTTTCTTTTCTCCCAGGTCAGCATGGAGGATTATATTTTCTAACCAAACCAAATCTTAACGGTATTGTAGTTTTCAGTACTTTCAGTATACGTTAGTAAGCACGGAAACATTATTACATCGTCATACTTAACAGGTGGTATTCGGCAGAGTAGAATAGGACCACTCCAAGTCTTCCCGTGGATGTCGTAGAAGGCGACTTAGGAAATACAAGCTAAACAAAGCTTATAAACATCTGAGAGACCTCTCCAACCCGTCTGGCCAGCGTGGAGAGTGTAGGCCAAGTCCTCTGGCTGCTCTGGCCAAGTATGGCTCTAGTAGTACAGAGAGGGTCGTGCTCCTGTAGTGGAGATTAAAAAAGGTGAGACCTGATGATGATGATGACTTAACAGGTAGACAGAGAAAACAGTAGATTGCAACACCAAAGAGAATGTGACTTAGTTGCAGTTTGCCTATTTATTTATTTATTTATTTTCATATCATCATGTCACCTTACAGACTAGCCAATACATAACATGAGACATCTAAGACTAATTACCTTCGCTATTGTTACACAGATATGTCAATACTGTTATATCAAATTCCGCCAGTGTACACTGAAATAGATCAATATCTCGGGACAATTTATTCATTATTTTTATAGCCCGCGTCATTGGTGCATATTCTAATAATCGTGTTCTGGCCGTGGGGACCCTGAACACTCTCGCTCGTGTTTCTTGTCGCAGTCTTTGGTTGGGCACTTCTAAACTCAGTGCTTCCAATATGGCCGCGTTAGTCAGCTTTCCTCGAAATACACTGAAGACGTACCTTACCAACGCCATATTTCGACGCACCTCCAACCTGTCATACTACATTTAATAATCTACTGATAGCTACGATGTCATGTTCAGCGGTCAGGGGTGTCATGTTCGACTGTCTGTCCGGTGATTGCATGTATAGCATCGGGTACACGCGCCCGGGCTGCTACGTGCTTTTCCTCCACTCATCCGGGTGAATAGTATCCCAATACCTTCATTCCCTTCCCAATTCCAATAAATTTCTATCCATCCCCAGCTTAAAAATGCTTCCGATGGGCAGCAGTGCCGGAAGCACGAGAAGCCAAAGAAACTGCCGTACCTGCCAAGCGTGGTGAGTACTTTATTGGAAAGGCTTTTGTCCAGCAGTGGACTTCTAACGGCTGTAATGATGATGGTGATGAGCTACGATGTAAACAAAATTATATTTCCCAGACAAATGTAAAATAATTTTTCGGGCAATATAAAAATATATTCGTAAACAAAATATGGTTGAAAAGGACACTGGCCATCAATTATGCCGGGAAATCCTGGATACTTGCAGGCTACAGGTTTGAGATTTAGCGCGCAGCTGACCCGGGAGGTCGCCGGGCGCGTCCGTTACTGTCCCCGAAATACATAAACAAGGGGAATGCAGGTGAAATACGGCGGGAAGCGAAGGAAACAGAGGAAATATAAACTTGCCAAGTGTGTGTCGCATTTATACATACTAATTATTAATCACAGCTCTGTTGCACAAATCAACGTATGATTACTCGTGAGCTATTTTGATAATAACAACGATTGTTGTTAAAATATGTATTTTCATCATATTTATTTACCTCACTCGCTTTGCTCGCTTAATGCTTAAAACAGCTCCTATTATTATGATCAACTACACGCACTAGAATTTTAATGAACTATAACTATAGCTTTTTAATTTTTATCACAATATGGTTGGTCTTTGCTGACACGAACATCATTTTTTTGTACTTTGGAACTACTAGAGTCTCCTTTGTCAGAAGTACGAGTAGAAGGATTTACCACTCCCTTCCAATTCATGTACTCCCTTCAAATATATATTACCCATGTCTGACAAAAATAAATGAATAATGAATCATTAGTTTCTTGGAGGCTTCAAGAGCTAGAGCCATCTTTCGTTTTCGATTTGCTTCACCCGAAAATCTGAACACTGATGGTATTTTTACTATGGTTATGGGTTAGAGATACCCATAACCACACCTTGACTCTTGATAGGATCACTGTCAGAATGCGAATTTTTATCGGAGTTGCTGTCAGTAACAGATATTTCTATTTTGACTTCAGCTTCTTTGGTTGGTTGTTCATTATTTGGATGGGAAGTACCTTCCAGACTGTTACTTACTGTTTAAATTTTGTACTGGTTTAAGAAGTTTGACTATATTTTTTTTAAGTAAATCATCTCTGCCATCTTCATCTCTTCATGACAGCTCCGTGGCGCAGTGGTTAACACGCAAGCCTGCGACACGAGGGTGCCCGGGTTCGATCCCCGGTCAGGTCAAGATGGAAAATGATCTTTTTCAAATTCGCCTGGGTTTGGATGTTTATCTATATATGTAATTGTTATAAAATATAGTATCGTTGAGTTAGTATCCCATAACACAAGTCTCGAGCTTACTTTGGGGCTAGCTCAATCTGTGTGATTTGTCCGTATACATTTATTTATTATTTATTTATCTGCCGATTGCTTTCAACCATGAACGGCGCCTGAAAGAGAATAAAATATTTTAAAACAAACTTATCTATAATATTAAAGGGATATGGACGGACAGTAGGAATATTAAATAGATTGGAGGAATGATCTCATGAACATCAACTGGCTTTCAATATATAAAAGTATATAAATATACAAAAGTGTACAAAATTATCATGCTCGAAATCGACTCAATATGTAGCATACAAGAATCAAATAGAGAAAAAGAAGATACCTTTAAATTACAACCAACGATTTCACTCACGTATCTTTTCCCTGAGATTTAGAATTTACCTACAACTTGGAAATCGATTCATTTAACTTGCCAAATCAACAATAACATGCCTTTACTAGGCATACATGTGAGTCGCAATTTTCAGAAGCAGATGATGACGGAGTAGAATCAGCCACAACATTTTCGGAAGCGTTTAGCCCTCTAATCAACGCATTTCGCACGAGCGCTTAGCGCGGAGAAGCGGGCCGCCGGCGCGGGTGGCAAACCTCAGTGTTCGAGAAACTTCCGTGTCTTGAAGTCCTTAACCCTCGCCCTTAAGATAATAAGGCTATCTGAATTGGCTGAATTTGTTGGCAATACCGACTAGAAACTATTTCACTCACGTATTGAAAGTGAAATAGTTTTTCGTAATAGCAATTATTTATCGTGTTACTTTTAATAATATTGAAATATACCTCGGTCCAATGCCGTAAAAGATGAGTGTCTCGGGACATTGACTTAGTTAGCTGAACATTAGTGGATTCGAACGGGAAACACATAATTTTTATTTAATAGTCTTTTTTCGAACAAAACGATTATCATACTATTATTGCAGGCTTATTTTTCAATACAATAGCTGTACAAATTCCTCAACACAAATATCTCGTAACGTTCAGTAGAACAAATCGATTTTCTCTGCTATTGCGTACAAATTCCGGACAGTGCGCGACAGTGGCGCCTCTATGACCAAGTTAGTCCGCATTTGTACATCGTATGAATGATCATATATACATAAGTACGTATCACATCGTTAACCCTTATGGGGTAGACAGAGCCTAGGACAATGGGCGAAAAGATAGAAATCGGATTAAAAATAGTAATGGGTTGCTAACCGCATCGCCTCTTGACATTCCCATCGACTGGCTTTTACGCGAGTCTACGCTACGCGGGATGAGATGCAGCTGGTACATTCTACGCTTTTTGGTTCTCTCAGACCAGCATGTTAGATTATTCATTATTTATGTATACCGATTTGTATTTTACATTTTGTGACACATGTCATGTAGTGGTATGGACTGTAAAAGGATGATAATTTTCATTCTCAAAAAAATTCTAACGTACTTAGCGTGTCCGCCGCCTTGTAAGCAGTAAAAAGGCATTTCTAGCTAGGTTTGTTTATCATTATTATGAAAAGTTTATTCGTAGTTACAGGGTGTAACAAAATGACAAAAAAATGCATATAAGGGCTCAGTTTGGATATTAAACAACTTCCCCAGGCGACATTCATCAAAAGCGAAAAACAAAATTCGACCTCCCATAGATAATTTTCAATCAGCTGATAAAGTTGGTATTGGTACAGAAAGTTTTTTTTTAAATTCAAAATAAGTCCCTATAGCTATTTTTATTCCCAACTACTGGGAGAAACCCGTTCTGATTTCCATCTAGTTCTATCCAATGTTCAGTCTTGTCATCCCTCATTAATAAATAAATAAATATAAATATATACGGACAAATCACACAGATTGAGCTAGCCCCAAAGTAAGTTCGAGACTTGTGTTATGGGATACTAACTCAACGATACTATATTTTATAACAAATACATATATAGATAAACATCCAAGACCCAGGCCAATCTGAAAAAGATCATTTTCCATCTTGACCTGGCCGGGGATCGAACCCGGTCACTCCGTGTCGCAGGCTGGCGTCATTGAAAGCAAACCACTCAATTCTCAATCTCGTTTATTGTAAAAATAATAAATAGTTCCAATATCCTTTTCCGCCACTAGCATTGTCTATTTGCGCAGGGTTAAAAAAAATATCAAACCACATTAATTATCGATTAATGTGGTTTGATATTTTTTTTTAAGTAAGTCTACTGAAAAGGCTAAAACTAATATATAATTTAAGTGGAAACTGCGACGGCTGCCGGCCAGCGATTGCTCATAAAACTTAACGTCCATCGTCGAGCTACCGGTTTTGTTGTTTGGATACGATTCGACATAAACTGATTGATATCCTACAGCGGGCCAAGGCTGAAATTTTATGGCAAGTAAACGGAGATAAAATCTGGTTAGTCAGGGGTGTCATCCTAAACTGCCTGTCCGGTGGATGCAGGTATGGCATCGCGTATTTGCGCCTGCCCTCCCGAGCTGCTACTCGCTTTTTCCCCATTCATGTGAGTGAGTATCCGAAAACCTTATTTCCCAGATCCAACAAATTACTCCGTAGCGCAGTGGTTAATACGCCAGCCTGTGATACGAGGGTGCCCGGGTTCGATCCCCGGTCATGTCATGATGGAAAACGATATTTAAAAGATTGACCTGGGTCTTGGATATTATATATTAGGATAGGATAGTATATATTATAAAAAATATAGTATCGTTGAGTTAGTATCCTACGACACAAGTTCAATTCAACCTCGTCACCTTCTTAATTTAATGAGAGTATATCAAAATAGCATTGTGAATGTAAAATAAAACACTTTAAAAATATTAAGACGAAGAAGTTTGTGACGGCAACTTGGGTTGGTGCCCTAACCTTCCAACTATAAAACTTAACGTCAAGCTACCGTATCGTTTGACGGATTGGTCGTAAACTGATTGATATCCAGCTTCGGGCCAAGGCTAATGGCTACTAAAATACGATAAGATTTTGTTCCACAAGGGATTTTGGCATACTATTATCATGGTATATTTACAGTTGGTGTTGCAAGCGTCCATAGGCTACGGTAACCGCTGTCCTTCAGGTTGGTCGTATACCTGTTTGCCTCATGTACTTTTTCATTCATCATCATTACAGCCGTAAGAAGTCTTCTGCTAGATAAAGACCAATCCCAAGGATTCTTCGTTCTAGTGGACAATATTGCGATATTCGCCACGCTTGGCTGGTGAGTTGGCGAGCGCAGTTTCTTTGGCTTCTAGAGCTTTCGACGCTGCTGTCCATCGGAAGTATTTTTATAATGGGAAAGGATAACAAATTGTTGCATCTGGAAAGACATGAAGGTATTGGGATACTACTCACTTGGGCATTGGGCAAATACAAGTAGGAGCTTTGTAGGTCTGTTACTCGTACCCGATGCTATACCTACAACCATAGCACTGGCAATTTAGTCACCCTGACCTTATTGACTATGTACCTATTGTATATAAGTAATATCTATGTTTCGGCTAGATCGTGGAATGAATCATTTTATGATAATATATGTATTTGACCGTTGTACAGGACGGCTTTCGTGGTTAACACGTCAGATTGCGACCGGGTTCGATTTCCGGATGCGCGGGTAAAAACTAGTATATTAATTTTATTTTTATTTTCTCTCTGAACCTCCTCAAGGAGGATTGACCTCAGACAACCGCCGTTAAAACTTTAACCAAAAGAATGATCTGGACTTGTTTTATAAAGAGGTAAGATTTGTATGTATGATTGCGTGTTCGTTTGTAATGGATAAATTAAAAAACTACTGCACTGATCAATAGAAAGCTACGTTCTCAGCGAGTAACACAGACATTTTATTTTCAAATGTGGGATTTTTAGTTTCTTTTTTTCAATAATCTAACTGATTGACGTATTTTAATATTAGTGGCCAGTCCCGGCTTCGCACGGGTAGAATATAATAGCATAATGTTTATTGCAACACATTGACACACAACCCTTATAATTTCACCGTCTGTCCGCCCGTCTGTCCGTCCGCGGTTTTACTCACAGACTTTATTTAAGTATATATTTATATTTCATCATCATCAGGTCTTTTTACACTCCACTACAGGAGCACGACCCTCTCTGTACTATCAGAGCATACGAGTATTTGGCCAGAATAGACAGAGGATTTGGCCTACACTCTCCACGCTGGCCAGACGGGTAGGAGAGGTCATATTTGATGCTTGGTTATTCTAAGTCGCCTTCTACGACATCCATGGAAAGACTTGAAGTGGTCCTATTCTACTCTGCCGGAAACCGCGTGGCATTTATATTTAGACATAGGTATTAATTCTATATCCTGTGTTCATTAGGGATAATGTAGGATCCTAATGGTGAATGGTGTTTCGAAGCCTATTCAATGCAAATAAACAAACAAGCGAACAATTAAATCATTCCTATTTATAATCATCATAATCATTTCGAGTAGGTGTCATCGTCAATCGACCATGCCTGGTGTCAGAGTTCTTCGGAACCGCCTCTCGGCCTCTGACGTGGTTCCTTTAACGACTACCAGATCAATCACGGCAGCCGGGACCAACGGCTTAACGTGCCTTCCGAAGCACGGAATCATCTTTATTATCAGACAATAATAAATAATAAATGTATACGGACAAATCACACAGATTGAGCTAGCCCCAAAGTAAGTTCAAGACTTGTGTTATGGGATACTAACTCAACGATACTATATTTTATAACAAATACATATATAGATAAACATCCAAGACCCAGGCCAATCTGAAAAAGATTGCTGCGCCACGGAGCTAGTCAGGTGATTCAAGCCTTCAATGTCCTAACAAAACTGGAAACAACTAAACAAAGTATGCTTCTGGTGGGAATCGAACCCACGACCTCCGGGTCAACAGGCAAACGCCTTAACCTATTGGTTACCACCAGTACCCTGCGGTCCAGTGACCACGGAGGCTGTTATTTATAGGCCAAGAAGACTAGCATATTGCGTCATAACAACAGAGGTAATACACACTTGTTTGTGTATTCCTCGCGTGTTGGAGCCCCCAGTTGCATGTGAGTACTTACTGTACTGCAGTTGACGTGGAGTGCTCTCGCGCAGTATGAGCACATTGTATTGGTAAAACAATGAACTGCAGGCCAGGGCTGGCAACGGTGACGAACAAGATTAGAGCGTTAGAAGATGCAATGACTTTTTGGACAAAAACCTGCTATCTTAGTTGACTCAACTTTTCCTTCTCACAAACCCATCGGAGAATACCTCAAGTTGACAGATAGTAGTTACTTGAGTAATTTCCTTGCCTTTTTTCACTATAACATATATCTATTTTTATGTCCATGAGGTAGAGTCCAGTTGAGGAAGCTTTAAGGAAACGATTTATCGGGGTCTTGTTGCTTTCTAATCTTGTTTGTTGCTTGTTGTGTTACCAGCTAACGCTCTCTCTCTCTCTCTCATATATCAGATATATATTTTTTCTTTATTGCCAAAATTAATCTAGTTTTCTTTACTTTAACAGATTTAAAATAAGAACTAGGGTATATATATTTCACTATGTGTACTTTTTATGTAGGTATGTTCAGCGATTTCTCAATCTATTGAATATTTTGTACCTGTTTGTAACTCATTTATGTATATAAACGGGACTGTAAAAGGCTTTTAATTATTGGTTCAAACAAGAAGTTCAAGTCAACGGAAACAAATTATAAAAAGGTTCGTGCTAAGTCCCGTTTATAATTTATAGACAGCTCAGTGGCGTAATGGTTAACATGCCAGCCTGCGACACGGAGTGCCCGGGTTCGATCCCCGGCCAGGTCAAGATGGAGATTGATCTTTTTCAGATTGGCCTGGGTCTTGGATGTTTATCTATATATGTATTTGTTATAAAATATAGTATCGTTGAGTTAGTATCCCATAACACAAGTCTCGAACTTACCTTGGGGCTAGCTCAATCTGTGTAATTTGTCCGTATATATATTTATTTAATTATGTGTGTAAAGCGCGAAAGTTAAAAAAATAACATTGCAAACTCTTTGTAACTGTATTCCAGACTAACAGCTTATTTAAAACATTGCGAAATTGTTCTGGTTGAAAAGGACTATAATTGTAATTGGATTTTGTGTACACCAACGTACGTGAATTAAGACCATCCAGAAATAACTCCAGAAAACACCTCAGAAGTCGTTGACCAAAGATTTTTACGTAAATCCAGATAAGTACAAGTCTATAATGAAATAGTAAATTGTCCCCCATTAGGTCTATAGATACAATTACTGTCATCGGCAAGTAGTATAGTAATCAGAGAGGAGACAGCCCTGTTAGGGAGTTTTTAATCACTCTCAGACCGACATCTCTGCCCCCGCGAGGCGACGAGGTTTGTTCCACCATGCGCTGTTTCATTATTCTTCCTCTGAGCGTATTCGTAGGGAGAAAACGGTGATTGGCAGAAACCGTTCCAGGTCAGGTCGTCACGGGACAAGTTCTGTAAGTGATATTAAACCGATCGGCATTAATAATTATTATTCTTGTTATTACTGTTTTCATTCTAGGGTTAATTAAATCTCAATGTTAGTGTATGTTAATGTAACTAGTTATATTTTATTCTTCATATAAAGATGTCCACACGTCACACACTCACATTAGGGGCCAGCAGAATATCAGCGCTGCAGCGTCTTGCGCTGCAGCATTATGACGAGGACTCAAATGTTTGGTACCTTCGCTCGGCAAAGGACTGATCAAGTGCGCGCAAGGGATAGCGCTTGGCGGTTTAGCCCGTGAATGATGAGATTGGAGATAGTCTCGAGTCGCTCAAATAAAAAAACGTAAGCGCCAAATTCGTTATTTCTATTTTATATAAAATCAGACCGGTTAATTGTATTTTCATATTTACATTTTGATGAATTACTAATAACCTATCTTTTAGTCTAAAAATTATTATTTCATTCGTCGCATTTGAGCTACAATAACAAAAACTCTGCGAACGAAGACCATTTTTCAAAAAATATTTCTATTGAGAAAATTTTATCAAAACGTGTTTTCATCTTCAATTTTTGGAGATGAAATAGTCAAAAATCATATTACTTAGATTTGAATCTCCTAATTTAAGTATTTTGCGAGATAAATAAGGTTCAGAACGACCTTATTTACAGTGGTATCGCCTTATGCTGAGCTGGTCCTTTTTGGTAAATACTGCGACACGTAATATGTAATCTTTTCACAAAATGTTTTTTAAATTATGATTAAGTATATTGTTTTGCATGTGTATTGTTATTCTGTTCTCGTTTTAATCCTGTGATGTGCCTATATGTTATTTTACAATAAAGCTATTCTATCCTATTCCCGGCTGCATCGTCAGCTGTAGTTCAACGGGGCCCGGGGTCCGTCTTCGTGGAATGTATATATGCTATTACACACTATCAACGGTAAATGAAATTACGTTTAGGTTTATCTTTGCCTTTGTGAGACGACGAAGTTTGTTCTCTCATACGCTTACTTTCTTAGTTTTACTCACAAAATATTTACTTGATGAACTAGTGTACACTAATATTATAAAGAGGAGAGATTTGATCGTTTGTTTATTTGAATTGAATAGGGTCTGAAACTGACCGATTTGAATTTTTTTTTTTCACATTATATTTTAGGCTATAGACTAAATACACTTGCGAAGCAGGGACCGGCCGCTAGTCAATAATATTAGAATTCCTGTATTGATCCTTATTCCGATATCTATAAAAATATTACGTGTAATATTTAACTCTATGAACCTATGAAAAAGTTAAGGTAAATTCAACATGTAAAGCAATACCGGGCGCGATCCTCACTGGGATAGGTGGCCATTGGGCATTAAAATCTCAGGCTCCTCCGTGCTTCAGAAGGCACGTTAGACCATTGGCTGCCAAATAATTACTTTCACATGAATTTTCCCGTCAGGCTTATTTTTCATGCTTACAACATATACGATAGTTCACAATCCATAATAGACGACGTATCTCGCGATGCATTTCTTTGTATCTATGAAACAATTTACGTGGTATTCTTTAATAGCTTAAAGTAGCCTAAAGTCATCTGAAGTAGGTTTCACGTGCCTTTAGGCTGCTTGTAGAATCTGACACTTGTGTCAGCCACTTACACACATATTACCAAAACAACTTGAAAGTCATAATATGTCAACTTTTTTAGAGAATGCCCTAAGACACTTGATTCCTTCAAGTCGCCAAAATAAAGCGTATAAATTATAATAAACGCGCATAGAGTATTTATGGTCCATTTAAATTAGGCGCATTATATTTAAAGAACTGGCTCAGATGTGTCAAAGAAATGCTGTAGTAGCAAATTTTTTGAAATTAAGACCCTAATACTTGTTTGACCTAATACTTGTTTGGCCAGGGGTGTCATATTTAATTGCCAGTCCGGTAATTAGACGTATGGCATCGGGTACGCGCGCCCGGCCTCCCCGAGCTGCTACTTTCTTATCCCCAATCCTTCCGAGCAAGTAGCATCCCAAATACCTATTCCCGTTCCCTCAGCCTAATAAATTCCTTCCTTTCCCAAGCTTAAAGTGGTTTCGACGGGCAGCAGCACCGGAACCCATTAAGCCGAATAAACTGCGCTCACCAACCCGTTTGTCAAGCGTGGTGAGTATGGCAAAAACCCCCCATGGTTATTGAAAATATACCAAGGCCCCCAGTCCCCGGCGGCCCCGCTATTCCTGACTCCGGTAGCGGTCACGGTAACGGCGGGGCAGGGGGTGCGAAGAATCTCCAGAAGAGATCCGGCTACCACCCCCAACAGAGACTGGCCCTGGTAACACACAACATTCGCACAGTGAGGCTAGACGAGAAGGTCGAGGAAGTGGAAGAGGAGATGAGTAGGTTACGATGGGACATAGTGGGTCTGTCTGAAGTCCGAAGAGAGGGAGAGGGCACGACAACCCTGAAGTCTGGTAACCTACTCTATCACCGGGAGGGTGACTTTAAGAAGTCACAGCATGGTGTCGGGTTTCTCGTCCACAAGTCCCTCATCAACAACGTTGTAACCATCGAAAGTGTTTCCAGCAGGGTAATATACCTGATACTCAGAGTATCTAAAAAATACTTGTTGAAGGTAGTACAGGTATATATGCCGACCGGGAAACACTCAGATGAAGAGGTGGAAGTGGTGTATGAGGACATTAGTAGGGCCATACACGCTTCCGAAACCTATTTTACGATTGTTATGGGGGACTGAAGTCCCCCATAACAAACGCAATACTCGGCAAGCGGAGCGATGGAGAGTCCAGAGTAGGACAATTTGGATATGGAGAATGGAATGACAGGGGCCATAGGCTGGCTGATTTTCTGGAAGAAGACGGACTCTATGCGATGAACTCCTTCTTCCAGAAGCCGCCTCATAGAAAATGGACGTGGATGGGCCCCAGCAGAAGAGACCAACCCCCTGTCAAAAATGAGATAGACTTCATCTTGTCGACGAGGAGAGAGATATTCAACGATGTCTCTGTGATCAATAGGCAGTGTGGCGTGGACAAAAGCCGAGGTGCTGGGAGAGATCGAGAGGTTTTATGGGCAGCTTTATACTTCAATAGCCAAACCCATTGTCAGCTTGGCCAAAGATCCGAGAGCCAAGCTAACCCGACACTATACCGAAGACATCCCGGACATCAGCCTGTACGAGATTAGGATTGCCCTCAAACAGCTTAAGAACAACAAGGCACCGGGCGAGGACGGAATTACAGCAGAGCTTCTGAAAGCGGGCGGAACGCCGGTACTGAAAGTCCTTCAGAGGCTCTTTAATTCCGTTCTGTTCGAGGGCATTACGCCGGAGGCGTGGAACAGGGGTGTGGTGGTTTTGTTCTTCAAAAAGGGTGACAATACTCAACTGAAGAACTATAGACCCATCACGCTCCTGAGCCACGTCTATAAGCTGTTTTCGAGGGTAATCACGAATCGTCTTACGAACAGGCTTGATGCTTTCCAGCCTCCCGAACAAGCCGGTTTCCGAAAAGGCTACAGTACCATAGACCACATCCATACGCTGCGGCAGGTTATACAGAAGACCAGAGAGTATAACCGGCCACTATGCTTAGCGTTTGTGGACTATGAGAAAGCCTTTGATTCGGTCGAAACATGGGCCGTGCTTCAGTCCCTCCAGCGATGCCGCATCGACCATCGGTATATCGAAGTGTTGAAGTGCTTATACAGCAACGCCACCATGTCAGTCCGAGTACAGGAGCAGAGCACGAAGGCTATACCATTGCAGCGAGGTGTGAGACAGGGAGACGTCATATCTCCGAAACTGTTCACCGCTGCTCTGGAGGATGCCTTCAAGCTTCTGGAATGGGAAGGACTTGGCATCAACATCAATGGCGAGTATATCACTCACCTTCGATTTGCCGATGACATCGTTGTTATGGCGGAGACGCTGGAGGACTTAAGTACCATGCTCAATGACCTCAATGGAGTTTCCCAACAAGTGGGCCTTAAAATGAACATGGACAAGACAAAAATAATGTCGAATGTCCATGTCGTGCCTGCACCGGTATCTGTTGGGAGCTCCATCCTTGAAGCTGTGGACCAATATGTCTACTTGGGTCAGTTGATCCAGGTTGGAAGTTCCAGCTTTGAGGACGAGGTCTTTCGACGAATCCGACTCGGCTGGGCAGCGTTCGGGAAGCTCCGCAGTGTCTTCTCGTCCAAAATACCTCAGTGCCTCAAGACAAAAGTCTATAATCAATGTGTGTTACCAGTGATGACTTACGGGTCCGAGACGTGGTCCCTTACTATGGGCCTCATAAGAAAGCTCAAGGTCGCTCAAAGAGCTATGGAGAGGGCTATGCTCGGTGTTACTCTGCGAGATCGAATCAGAAACGAGGAGATTCGTAAGAGAACGAAGGTCACCGACATAGCTCAGCGGATTAGCTCTTTGAAGTGGCAGTGGGCGGGGCACATAGCGCGTAGAACCGATGGCCGATGGGGCAGAAGGGTTCTAGAATGGCGACCACGTACCGGCAAGCGCAGCGTCGGACATCCACCGACCAGATGGTCGGACGACCTGACTAAGGTAGCAGGAAGACGCTGGATGCAGGCCGCTTCCAACCGGTCGTATTGGAAATCCTTGGGGGAGGCCTATGTCCAGCAGTGGACTTCTTGTGGCTGATATGATGATGATGACTTGTTTGAGTTTCTTCAAATATTTTTTTTTATGAAAATCGATAAATCAGCCATTATCATTGAAATAAGTACATAACCAAAGTAGGTTAAAATAAAAGTTGTACGTAAAAAAAGAGTTTTTCTGTGCTCAGGATGCGTCTATTTTTCTAAATGTTGAAGTAAGTTAAAATATCTCTATAGTTGTGCGTGTCGATTTTTGAAGTGAAAACTTCTTTAGTGGCGTTGTGCACTCTTTGGGATGAGTAAAAATACTAACCTCGCGTCAGGACACGTGACCTGATCAAAAATTTGTCAGGCGGACGCGTGACCTGAGACCGCCGCGAGTCTTCATGGCGAGTCTTCACCACTGCCGCCACTCCCGGAGCTCAACCCGTTGTTTCTTTAAATTTTGCTTCTGAAGCATTTTTCTATCTTACCTATAACCAGCCCTTAGAACATTAGCGTTTAATTTGAAATGACTTATATATAAATTTATTATAATTAACATTGCCCAGTGCGGAATGACCCGACATGCTAACAAGAGAATACATTGACTTTGTCTGACATTAGTGAGTCCACATGCTCGCGTGAGTTCGTCTGGCTGTCTGTCCGTTTGCCCGGGGCTACGAGAAGTCAAAGGTGTTGTATTGGATTGATTGCATATACTTGTTAATTCAAATTGCATTGAAAACAGAAAAGGAGAGAATTATATGATAATACGGCATTTTATTTATTTACTGTTTCTATTTTTGGAAAAGTTAGGGAAATCAAGGCTTTTTCAAATGTAAAAAAAAAATGTATATATAGCATATTATAATGATATTCGGATAAGTGTAAGAATTCTAACGATACTTCAGACGTCTCCAAATCTGTTAAGGCATTGAGAAGTTATGGTGGAATAAAGAATCTCACATACACACTTACGTACATACATCAACTCTTTATACAAATGTCTGGTATGTATTATAAGAAATTCTTTAGAATATAACAATACTAGCAGTCGCCTGCTACTCCGCTCACGTTCGTGTCAATCCCGCGGGAACAGTATTTTTTCCAGGATGAAAGGTAGTCTATGTGTTAATCCAGGTAATCTGTGTGCAAAATTTCATCAAATTCCATTCAGCCGTTTAATCGTGACTGAGAAACAAACATCCATACATCCGTATATACTCACAAACTTTCGCATTTATGCTATTTGTAAGGATATAAGGATGTTTGATATTTAAAGATTGTTAAATATTAAAAGTCTGCATGTCAATAACACTGACCTGTAGCAGACAGATCACCAATACCACTTTGTCTGAACAGCTCTGCTTAGTGACCAGCGCAAGTTAATGTCAGTGAGGGCAACCTCAGGTCTCAGGTCACGTGTCCGTCTTATGAATGTCCTGCCTGATGCGAGTTTATCATTTTTTATCCATTTCAAAAAGTGCACGACGCAGCAAGAGATTATCACGTCAAAAAAGCACTTGATAACCCACAAACTTTTTGACATTATAAAGGTTACATTGACATAATTATTCTCTCGGCGCAAACGCCCCGCTGAGAAAAACAATGGACGTCACTACGTCATTTATTTCGATTTTTATAGGCACGATGTAAGAATTTTGATCGGCAACTATGTTAAATATTGCTTCAATGGAAATGGCTTCTTATTAAATGTTACTATAAATTTTAAAGGTTGCCAAACTTTGCATATCAATATCAAACATAAAGTGCCCATGCTTACCTTGAAATTTTATAAAAACGGGCACTTACCCCATGCTTAAAATGCTAGAATACAGATTCAATTAGGCCGCCATAAAAAGACACTTAAAAAGCCGCTAATACTTGGTAAAAAATATTGATATGTTGACACAGAAAATCACTGTTTACTTGAATAACCGCGTCATCATCATCAGTATCATCATTTCAGCGGTAAGAAGACCAGTGCTGGACAAAGGCCTCTTCCATGTATTCTTCGTTCCATGGAGGATATTGCCACACTCACCACGCTTGGCAGGCAAGTTAGCGAGCGCAGTTTCTTTGACTTCTTGTGTTTTCGAAGTTGCTGTCCATCTACTACCGGAGCCACTACTTGGTCAGAGCAGACAGATTTGGCCTATACTCTCCTCGCTGGCCAGACGGGTTGGAGAGGTCTAATTGATGTTTATGAGCTTTGTTTAGTTTGTATTTCCTAAGTCGCCTCTTACGATCTCCATGAGAAGACTAGGTTTGGTCCTAATCTACTCTGCCGGAAACCACACGGCTAATGCGTAGGTATGCTTTTAACAAATCCACAATATGTCATCAGAAAAAAAGAAAATGATTGAACTTTTCTGTCTGGCTACCTGACAACATCACGTCACGATATTCAAACGTGTCCCCAAACATTCATGATGGCTCTCGGAATCGATTCATTTCACCAGATAATGCCAAGCCCGGCCGATCGCCCCGACTCCCTCATGCATGACAGCATGCGCGGGCCATACAATAGGTCAGCGTGTATTATTACCGAAATTACTATTGCCACAGAGGAGGATACGAGTGAATGCAGAAACTAAGGTCTATTGTTTTCTACCAAAATTTATTTTAATAAAAGAATAATAAGTTAAGAGTAAAAACTTTTTTTAAACAAACTTTTATGTATATTCAGCGACAGAGATACCTTGCCAGGCCCTGTATCTATATCTTTAATTTTCTTTTAAACTATAAAAAATATAAACGTGAAAATTTATATTAAGATAGGCTTCATTAAAATCTTTGTGTATATATTTTTTTATGTTATTATTATTTATATTATAGAGAAAATTCAAGATATAGATACAGGGTCTGGCAAGATATTTCTGTCGCTGACTGTACATCGCTTTGTTCTGAGTTATTTTTTAGCGAGCCTTTTAATTTGATATCCATAATGTCGAAGTGCATAAAAAATTGCTAGTCCGCCATCTAGCGTGTTCCGCCATGTTGGATAACCATGCATTGTCATCCAAATTAAACGAGTATACAAAATTGAAATTTTCACAGATGATGTATTTCTGTTGCCGCTATAACAAAAAAATCTAATAAATAGAATAAAATAAATATTTAAGGGGGCTCCCATACAACAAACGTGATGTTTTTGCTTGTTTTTGCTCGTTATTGATAACTGCAACAAGTAAACACTTGAAATATTCACAGAATATTTAGTTATATATTCAATTTAAAAACAAATAACTAAATAAAAATAAAATTAATATTGAAGGGGGATTCCCATACAAAAGACATATTTTTTTGCCGTTTTCATAGATAACGGTACGGAACCCTTCGTGCGCGAGTCCGAGTCGCACTTGGCCGGATTTTTTGTTGTTATTTCGATGTATTTGATGTTATTACAGAAATCCTAGCCTTATTTTATGTTATATTCAGACGGATCATAATTTATAACTTAAAGCTTAGTATCTGTAGAAAGTTTCGCCTCACCTTTGTATTCTGAGGCCTGAGCTATCGTCACAAAGAAGCGCACGCCAAGGCCGAAGCGGAACGCACTCGCACCGCATAGCAACAGGCCCGAACACCCTACTTTGTACACAATCCTTCTACTATCGACTTTTTACCTACACAAATTAGTTTCCACCTTATTCACTACGAAATAGAGGTAAAACTGCAATGAGTGGTTTTCAGTAGTGCTGCCTTATTTTGTTTTCTGTTGTATCACTAAAGATAGAAGGTTGAAATTGGAATGGTCGAGTTTGAATGCATCTATTTCAATGTCAAACGGTATTCTATCGCTTATTCCAAATTCAACCCTATAAATTTAGAACTTCGGTTGAAATTAGCTTGGTCTAATTTTCAAGTGCATCACACCCACATACAGGTTGCGTGAAGACCTCGAGCGGTAGGGGCACGAAAAAAGTGATTTATATTTGTTTTTGCACCGACTTGACAAAAAATGGGTTAAGTGTTTAGACGTGTCTCGGGAAACACGTGTATTTCGAGATGGCCGTGGTTTTTGTCTTCCTTTGATCAGCTGGGGACTGGTGTAAAAATAGATATTTAAAAGTCAAGTTAAAGTCATTTTATGCAATGACTCAACTTTGCACAGACGTGTTTTTTGGTTTTTGTTTTTACAATGTAGGTACCTACTGAACTGCATACAACATTTTATTTCTTGTGAATATATAAGTAAATATTCTGTGATTATTTCTAGCGTCTATCTGTTGCCGTTGTCAATATCGAGCAAAAACAAGCAAAAAATCACGCTTACTGTATGGGGGACCTTAAATATTTATTTTATATTATTTTTTGTTATAGCGGCAACTGAAATAGATCATCGGTGAAAATTTCAACTGTCTAACCATCACGGTTCAAGAGATACAACCTGGGACAGGCGGACATACAGACGGACAGCGGAGCTATATTAATAGTCCCGTTTTTACCCTTTGGTTACGGAACCCTAAAAAGTGATGGGTTGCCACATCGCACAAGAATTTATTAACGATCTGTACCGGTAGATATGCAGCTAATAGGTACATTCTACGTACATTCTTTTATTTCTAACAAAAATACTAAAAAAAAATTTCCCTCGTAATAATTATACATATGTAGGTACCTACATCTATTTTTTTTATGCATATGTCTAGAAACCGATCCTTTTACCATAAAATTATTACATAAATAAAGTTTCGTAAATATGGATGGAGATACTATTTTTGTAGCTAGACAAACACATAACAAGTTGTTTTGGTTATTTCGACTTGCCAGATACGTTATCAGAGCGATAAGAATCGTCTAAGTAATCTAAGTCAAAAGTAAACTCCGATTACGGTGTTGTTGTTATGACTGTTGTAGTTTCAACACTTTTTATTACCTAATAACTTTGTTAATCTTTGTATTAATAAAAAATGATTGTCTATAAAGACGGTTTAAACGTGATAACGGTGGGAGAGAGATAGATGCCTCACAAGCCGAACGCTTAGGCCGATCGTGCCTCTCTGTCGTTCGTTTCGCGTTTTCGCACGTGGAACGTGACACATCTTCGTGCGTGCTGCGGCGTTCATTTATTTATAAGACGTTATCACGTTAAAACAGAAAAGAAAATATTTCTATTACGGTAACTTATTATATGTGTCTAATTTAACATATTACCGCGACATGACATAACATTATTTGTAGTTATAAATTATTAGAGTAATTAGGTTAGGCTCTCTCTTTTTACTTTTTTACGCTTGTAAAAGAACAATAAACGTACATACGGTGTGTTCAATGGAGTTTCTCTGACTCTACGACGTTCCTAGAAGTTACTACGATCCCTCAAGATCCCATCAAGATATTCACATCATCATCATCATCAGGTCCTTCTTAGTCTCCACTGCAGGAGCATGACCCTCTCTGTACTACTAGTGCCATACTTGGCCAGAGCAGACAGAGGACTTAGCCTACACTCTCCACGTTGGCCAGAGGGGTTGGAGAGGTCTTACAGATGTTTATAAGCTTTGTTTAGCTTGTATTTCCTAAGTCGCCTTCTACAACATCCACGGGAAGACTTGGAGTGGTCCTATTCTACTCTGCCGGATACCACACGGCTAAAGATATTAACATTGTATTTCTGTTTAATTAACACTGATCTCCTTCTTCTTGTTTTAATGTAACACTGATCTCTTCTTCTTGTCGTGTCGTTGGCTAAAAACTATATTTTTTAGCCAACGACACGACTTTCTAGTAGGTTGCTACTTCTGTACCACTTTCGGAAGCCTTGAAAAGGTCAGTTTTTGTGCAGCTAGTGGGGCATGAAGGGCGCGAGAGGAGAAGTCTTATCAGTCAAGGTCTGATCTTGACTGACACTGCTTCCTCCCGGTCGATGTAACACCAGCGTGCTAAATTATGCAAAGCAAGGTTTATTAGGGGTCTAGGTATACAATTTGATATCTCTTTCTAGTAGTTTTTTGTTTGAAAAAATGTGGTAATATTATTTTTACCCCGATAGCCCAGTGATCGTGAGTACTATTAGCACTTACGCATGTCAAGCAACTCTGGGTGTAGCCTTGGATGAACTATCCATGACCTATGTGAATTTTGTTCACATTTTTATCCATAGTGCTTGGACATTTTTGAAGTGAAAACTTCTCTAGCGGCGTTGTGCAGTTTTTGACCTGATCGAAAATTTGTAAGACAGACACGTGACCTAATCGAAAATTGGTAAGACGGACATGTGACCTGAGACCGCCGCAAAGGCGTGTTTTCACTTCTGCCGGTACTCCCGAAGTGCAACCCGACAGTTTTTAGACAGAATATATTAATCCCATGCATGAATCCTGAAAAAACTACGCTCCCCTTTTCCGATCTAAATTGAACTTGCCCAGTAATTTCTGTGAATTTGTACAATACAGAGCTATAATTTGATCCCACTTGAGAAATCGTGACGCCGATAAAATTAGCGCAATTTCCAACTAAATCAGCGGCAAACACCTACTTCATTACTTAATGCCGACTCCTTTGAGCATTACAAGAAATTTGCGTCGACATTTCTTCCTTCTAACCCTTTGAATACGTCGCCCAAACGATTTTACACTTTATTACGTGTGCATAGAGTTGATAAGGGATAGTATAAGACGGTCGTTGAAGTGAGGTGAAGCGCAAATTGCCAGGAAGGTGGTCTTTCGGAAAATCAAAGGAGCAGGACGAGTGGAGCCGCGGGCATGCCTTGTCTTGTACAGTGAGGAAAGACTAATTTGTAAGTCCTGAAAATGAGTGGTATATATTTCTGCAAGTTTTGGATCAAACGCAAAAATATTTATGAAAAAGTATTGTGAAGTTTATTGATTTTTAAAACAGCATGATGCTTTGAGACCCGCTGAATGAAAGCTTGGGATGATATCAACTATCTAACGAAATCTTTTTTTCAGAAATAAAGACTTTCAAATCAAAAAGACTTTAGAAGTAACTTAATAACATCGATATACCTATAAGTACTAACGTACGTTAGTACTTCTATTTATCGTGATAAAAGTACTAACGTACGTAAGTTTAGTATGCTTACTAAGTTTATTTTTCATTTTGTGAAAGTTTTGCTTGCTAACAAATAAGTTTTGTTTAAGTCGTAAAGCTATGTCAGAGTCAGATGCCTCAAAGAAACTTAAAACCCCAAACAAAATCAAGAAAAATACATATTAAATAAAAGCACGTACAAATACAAAAATATATCTTCGTAACAAATATAGATCAACACCATCTTTGCCCTTTAATGATAACTACCAACACTTCTAGATTATATTACAAATTAGCCAGTACACTATTGATGCAAATTAAGAAATGGTATGCTTTTTATGTTATTTATTTTATATACTCAGAAAAAAATTGACATCAATATATATAATATCCAGAAAATGGTACTACTTATTCATAAAGAAGTTTCTTCCAGTAACACTAGTACTAAGTTCTTAACTCAAGGTAAGATAATATAACTAGATAGTTCAAGTTAACTTTGTTAAACATGACCAAGCTTTGTGTGTGTTGCAGCTAATAATAGCCAGGATCATCTGTTTGCCTGTGACTGTAAACATAAAACAGCTGTTTGTAGCTCCGACGACTCTGCTATTTTGAGCCATCTTGGGAGACGAACCTTGTACAGGTAACGATACAAATATTTACAATATTTTTTTTTATTTCAAGTCGTACGTATATTTGCGACGTTATAAAAATGTAATAATTTTATTTCTATCATTTCATTTATTTATTTCATTTATTTATTAATATCATCATATTACATTTACAGTTTTGACACCAATACATAATATGATTTTTGTTCATAAGTAATAGTGGCAGGAACCTCCTTTTAGACTTTTATACAGGTTGAAATTTTGATCGTTTTGGACCCTTAAAGGGGTGACTCAGACCATCAATATGAACAACTTTTTCTATGGGACCAATGCTGGGAACTCAAAAAAAATCGTCAGAGTCCCGCCGCCCGGCCAGTTTGTAAGGGAATGTCGAATTTTTCTTTGAATTCTCAGCTTTGTTCCCATACGAAAAGTTGTTCATTTTGGTGGTCTGAGTCCTTTAAGGGTCCAAAACGATAAAAATTCCACCATGTTTAGTCTATGTTAGGAGACTCCGCTCTTTCTATGTACGCTAAACTTAAGTATACATAATTAACATAACTTATAAAATCTTAATGTAAGCATGCTGATCTGGGAGAAAAGAAAAAACGTAGAATGTGCCAGCTGCTTCTCTTCCCGCGCAGATCGTAAAAGTCGATCGAGGGATTGGGCTAAAATCTGCGGAATCATGTCAATAGGCGATGCGGCTAGCAACCCATCACTATTTGATTCCGTTTTCATCTACACCCCCTCCAATATGCTAAATGTGGCCATAAGGTGTTATAGACCGAGGCTCTGTCTACCCCGCAAGGGAAAAAGACGTGATACTATGTATGTATGTATGTATTAATGTAAGTATATACTGTGCTAGGTAGATAATTGTGTATTTATTAAAATATCAGTAAATAAACAAAAATATATTGATAACAAAAAGGTGATATATATAATAAAGATAATAATAGAACGTGCGCATCCACGCGAGTGAAAGGGTAGTATAAATACGAGTATATAGGGACATATCACACAAATTGAGCTAGCACAGTAAGTTGCTTGTGTCGTAGGATACTAACTCAACGATAGGTACTATATTTTGTAATTGATACTTAGATAAACATCCAAAGCCTAGGTCAATCTGAAAAAGATTCATCATGACCTGACTGGGTCAAACTCGGGAACAATCGTGTAGCAGGCTGGCATGTTAACTACTGCCCACGGAGCTCGCCGAAAATGTAATGAAGCATCTATGCCGTTATAAAACAAATATAATAATAGTCAGGCAGGACTATTTGTTTGTTTGTCGCCACCATAGATTTAAAAAAAAAATTGCGTCTCTGTCACCATAGATTAAAAAAAATATCGCGTTGTTTTGTCACTATAAACATAAAACAGCTGTGAGTAGCCGACAACTTATTATTAGCCTTCTTGGGAGATGAACCTTGGGCAGGTAACTATAATAATAATAATAATAAAACCATTTATTTCAGATAATTACATCCATATTATGTTACTATACGAAGACTCAAAATATCAGTATGGTGGGTACACCAAAATGTATTATTTCGTGATGTGATGCATTCACGCTGCAATTATTCTAATCTATACAATAAATAGTGTTGTAACTAATGTTGTATATACTTATAACATAGTCGGGCTAGTTACAACACTTAAAACTTAAGAACGACTATACATATTTGGATGAAATTTGGTATACAGGTAGCGAAGACCCTGGATATAGGATACTGTTTTCCCGACTGGCCAAAAAAGATGCGTTACGAAGTTCGCCGAGTCAGGTAGTTACTAATATAATAAATTCGAAAGTGAGTCTATTTCTTGTTACACATTCAGACCAATTTTACAGAAATCATGTACTTTTAGAAAAAAAAATATTCTGTTTTAGTAGACTTGGTGTCACAACAATGATTGTTTACGTCGTGACATCAATATTTTACTTACAAAAAAATGTTAGTGACGCTTCCGAAAACTGCTTAAGAAGCGGCAAAAAATTGCATGCAGTGCAGTTTGTTGCCGCTTACTCTGCATTTTCTCCAAGCGTCATCAACTCACATTTTAGTCAAACTTAAGCCTTAGGTTTAAGCTGGCTTCAAATTCTGTCCACGCCATGACGGACAAAGACGTAATTTGCATACAAGATGAACCCCTAACCATGATCTTTTTGGGACCCACGATGCCGTCATTCCCGTCCATGCTTACATCACCCATCCACAAAATAAACGAACAAAGGACGGCCATGGTACATTTCTATCAGCTGAGAGTGAACGAGACAGACTATTTACATCTCTTTCTACCTCGAAAAGGGGATAAATATGACGTAATCGCTCCCTTGCATACAAATGCAATTTTCGGTGCATCTTATTTGTATGGCGATAGGGATGTGATTTGAATGTACTGGAAATGATAGGTGATGAAAGCTGAGGGTGGATTGTTAGTCCAAGGGCTGGACGGATTATTTTGTTCATTTGTGTTATTTGGGCAAATATTCATTTGAACCAAAACCTTAAGTCTGTGTACGACTTACGCTCTACCAACTGAGCCACCGCCTAATTCAACCTCATCACCTTCTTAATTTAATAAGAATATATTAAAATAGCATTGTGAAAGCAAAATAAAACACAAAAATATATAGTATTTTAGTTTATATAGACAAGTGAATTGGGTTTACTAGCAAAGCGGTTAAGAATCAAAACTATGATCACATAAATCAATAGTAAATTTTAATATTAAATTTTAATGTTTACTGGTCGTAAACTAAAATAAGAAAAATTTGAGAGAAACTTGTACTATTATTTTTTTATAAAACCTCAAGAGAAATTAAATATCGAGAACTAATTAAACAAAGTCTGAAATCAGAAATAAATTAAAGTTTATTTTTATTATCTTTCAATAAACAAAGTTATTTGACACGATGTGTATCTACACTAAGTTTAATAACAGTCAACACATCAAAGATTTTCGACGCAGAACTTGCGGTAGCTCAATTGGCAGAGCATAGGTCGTACATACACCTAAGGTCGTCGGTTCAAACCACGCCGCGTGGATTTTTTTTATCATATTTTGTTTCTTAGTTTAATAAGAGGAAGGATTTCATTGTTTGTTTGCATTGAATAGGCTCCGAAACTATTGGACCGAACATAAAAAATATCATTAGAATCCTACATTATGCCGGATGAACATAGGCTATAGAATTAAATACCTACATAATTATTATCTACCCGTGCGAAGCCGGGGCCGGCCGCTAGTACAGACAAATAACAGGTTACGAGTTATAGCGGAAGATATTACAAATCGTATGAACGGCCAATTGTCTAAAAATGAATAATAAAATATCTATGAATATAAATAACTTATTACTAATTATATTAGGTAGCGTAATATTTTTGCCATTGAAAACTTTATGGAGTATAAATGGTCAAATTTCGCAAATGCGGAATAACAATGTGTTATAATGTATTTTAAACAGCGCAGTTTGAAGTTATTTTGGCCCTGAGTATGTTACATTTACATACAACTTCATTCATATTTAAATATTTATATCATACATTTGTGAGTGATTTACACAAATAACTATTAGGTACACTACGAGTCCCAAAATTGTGTCAGTTAATGAAAGCGGCTCATCGTACGTAAAATTTTTAATACGCTATAGTGGTATGTAGTTTAAGTATGTATGTATGTATGTGTTCCTTTTTTTGTTTAAATAAAGGGACTTAAAGGGCAATAAACAAGTAACATATTCTGTATTTTTATTAAATATTTTATGAATTTATACGATCCATCATAGATGTCGTAAGAGGCAATAGCTAAACAAGCTCATAAACATCTATGAGACCTCTCCAACCCGTCTGGCCAGCGAGGAGAGTGTAGGCCAAATCCTCTGTCTGCTCTGGCCAATTTTGGCTCCGGTAGTACAGAGAGGGTCATGCTCCTGATGATTTAACTTATAAATAAATAAATAAAATAAAATAAAGATCGTTTATTTTCAGACTATTGAAATCTGAAATTTAGTATCTGTCTTGTTAATTGACATTCACTTGAGAATGTTTGAAATAATACGACATTTTTGAAACCTGTCCCTTTGACAAACTCACACAGGTACGTAACCCTTTATGGGATAGATCAGTAGATTTATTTGACTGGATGCAAGCGTGGGTAGGTACATACCATAAACTTTTATGAGCCGGTCTTGGAGCTATCTCCGCTTTTTATTTTTTAACTTATGACCACACGTTGAGGAGGCTATAGAAAGATAACACACGCTTCCATTAAGAAAGACAATTACTTTAGACGGAAAGGTAAAATATGGTAATGTTATGTAGAACGCAGTACGTTTTACTTTTGTTTAGATGTGGAATTACTGCAGGAATTAAAATAATATTTTCTACTTCAATCAATACTAATAATAAATCTGTAAGGGTTGGTTTAGTAAGCTACATGCATTGTTTTCAGAGATATCCTCTTTATAAGCTCTATACATGATACTGAAACTAAATTGTCAATTTTTATATTTTTCTTCTGTGTGTATTTCATTTAGTACTAACCTTAGACGTAAGCCAATTGTTACTAACACTATGGAAAAATGTCTGAAAATAAAGATTTATTATTATTATTATATATGGCTCGTCTGCTCGTTTAACGTTAATTATACATAAAAGATTTTTTTATTCAAAATAGGATACATGTATCTCTTTTAAAAAAAACCTCATCATATCAGCCGCAAGAAGTCCACTGCTGGGCGCAGGCGAAGCGTTCTGCTTCCAGTGTTACCTGCGAGCCTCTCCTTGGAGTTCAATCAAAAAGCGTCATATCTACCGTCTCCATAGTTTACACCTCATGGCTGTTTGATACTTTATTTCGGGGAGAAGTCGCGTGGGTATGGCTGTTAATTAGGCCTCGTCTCCGCGACAATTTAGTGATATGGCTCTAAGGCTGAGGGACGAGACAAATTTATTGGTGTTATGTGTTAAAGCACTTGAAGGTGATATTTTTTGTTTGAATACATTAACTCTGAGGAGTATTTCATAGTTATACTTAGTCAGCGAGCCCTTTAATTTGATATCCATATTGTCGGAGTGCATCAAAAACAGCTAGTCTGACATCTTGGGTGTTCCGCCTTGTTGGATTTAGAATGACGTCACACTATCAGATATCCATGCATTGTCATCGAAACTTAACGAGTATATATAATTTCAGATCAATCGGTGAAAGATATCTGCTTCAAAATTGAGTTGCAAGATTCCACCCGAACAAACATAGTTACATACATACAGAGCAAGTTAAATAAAAGCTTGTAAAAAATTGCTTGACATGAAATTAGTGCGATATATTCTATTCCTTTCAAAGTCGTCAAATAATTGCGTGACTATGTCACAAACATCCAAACATAAAAACATTAATAAAAAACCGGCCAAGTGCGAGTTGGAGTCGAGAGTAATTATAAAGAGAGCCACAATCTATAAATACGGCAAAAATATCATGCCTATTGTACGGGAGCCCGCCTTAAGGGCCCGTACTACCTCACACTGCTTTGCATGATTGACTGTTATATCAATAATAATTAAATACTCAAGTTGAAATAAAAATGCAGCAAAGTTCAGGACTAACTCTGGTAACTATATGACTCAAAAACACGATTGCGTTAAATTTTCTCGATAGAAAAAAATTGCAAAGTTGCCTCCAAATCACGTCTAATTTCCTCGGTATATAGCATTATTCAACAAATACATTAAAATTAACCTTGAAACTTTTGATTATTACTGCATTACAGATAAGGCAGCCATCATATGTTTTTCTTTTTCGAATAACCCTTGAATATTCCTAAAAAACGAAAATATCCAAAGTAGCCAACGCGTTTAGACCATCCGCGTTTGTATCGCCACGCCGCGTGGCATATGGCGGGCTCTTAAATATTAAAATGATTTTAATTTAATCATTTATTTTTAAAGTGTTTAACAGAATATCCTGTGAATATTTCAAGCGTGCCTGTTGCCGTTATCAATATAGAGCAAAAACTTATAATAACCAGTTTTATTATGGCATGAGTAATTTCAACTTGAATACCCTGCCTTGGATCTTATGGCTGTGGCTCTGTCTACCCTGTAAAGGATAAATACGTGATAATAGCAATAAACTAAATAAGTTTTCATATAAAAATAAATACAAAATGGCTATATTTGATCATCTGGCTTTTATGATGTCATGCATAAAATCTATTAGGATTTATAAAAACACAAACATCGCTATGTTTTATATCTCATTAGACCAACACAAAACCCATTCAATACACATCAAATGTAGTATCTATTGAACACACGACCGGTTCCAAAGCCGCTCATCGACTACGCCTCCGGGCCTAAGGGAGCTTCGGGGTACAGACAGCAAAACAATTTTGTAACCAGGGCCACGGCCTATACATACCTATTGTTTTGGTAACATACTCATAAAAACTTTTCACTATAACACTCAATCAATCATTCAAATATCTTTTATTCATTAAAAGATATGTACTTTAACGTTAACATTTATTTTACAACAAAATATTGTTGACATTAATTTACTTAAAGCTAAGTTTAGAGCCGCATCCAAAGCGGAGTGCAGACACAAACAGTCACAAAAAGTCGGGATAGTTACACTCCTCACGAACTCAAGAACGGCTGAACCGATTTTTATAAACTTTAATTTGTTGGTTTTGTTATCAACCCGATTAGCACAATAACCATAAAAATATATGAAATATTTAAGATAAAAAATTATAATAGCAAAATGAAGTTCGCCGGGACAGCTTATTATTATTTTTAATATATTTAAACCTAGCATAGTTACTGAACTATTTTGTTGACGGTACCTACTACCTGTCTTCCCGGACAGGTCCGTTTTTATATCATATTCTTTTATAATAGATTTATTGATAATCCGGAATCAGGTTTCGGTAGGTGGGCGGAACGAAAAGGTTTTTATATAATATCAGATTGCTTGGAAAATATGATTAGATTGTATTGAAATGATATTTTTAAAGAAATGTGATCGATTATTACCTACTGTACTGTGTCGGACATCCACCGACCAGATGGTCGGATGACCTGACTAAGGTCGCAGGAAGACGCTGGATGCAGGCCGCTTCCAACCGGTCGTATTGGAAATCCTTGGAGGAGGCCTATGTCCAGCAGTAGACTTCTTGCAGCTGATATAATGATGATTACCTACAGTGAATTGTACTGTTGGCAAACGTAGTTATAAATATTATATAGAAATGGTTAAAAAACGCAAATAAGATTAACACAAGGAAATAATGGGTTTGACATTTACCATGTTTAAGGGTTTTAATATGAAAAATAAAACGAAAACAACTTCACTTCACTAGCATTAACCAAATTGATTGGCGGATAAGCTGACAATTTTTTGTATTATTTAAAAGGTCAAAAAGTGCCCTTGCCCTTCAATAAGTTCTAGTTATGTTTTCTGAACTTTAATAACCGTGAACTCTATTAAGATTAACCTAGTATGTTTTTCCTATATATGTATTTATCATAAAAAGCATCGTTAAGTTAGTATACCCCACGACATAAGTTCACAACCTACAGTGAGGCTAGCTCAGTCTGTTTGATTTGTTCCTTTATTGACCGAGCGAGCGAAGCTAGCGAAGCGTCTCAGTTTCGACTGGCCGAAAATTCTTTTGTCCGTCTGTCTGTCTGTCTGCCTGTTCTAGCCTACAGGTCGCATTTCTCAACCTCAATGAAATTTTGTGAGCAGATTCGGTAATTATAGAGATTTTTTTGTCGAGCCAGTTTTTGAATTTTTTAGAAATGGCGGAGATATGGGGGTCATAACACAGCTATTTGAAAAATAATTCAAAAATATCATTAGACTTTTTTGTTATTCTTATTAAGACGCAACTTTTTTGTCTGAACAACTTTTTTATACGATAAACTTGAACGTGTTTATAGTCAGCAATTTGCCCAAAAGTCGTCTGAAATCGATTTTCTGTACATATTTTTGTATGAGTGCATTCAGTATGATGTCGTAAATACAAATCTATGGTATTACAAGTATGAAAATGGTGTATAGTAACTGTGACGTCGGCAATACAGAGAAAAAATGTTTTATATATAAACATACCACGTGCGGTATCAAATAAAAGAGTTTTATAAGTAGATTACACAGAAGTAAACTTCACTCCCATAATTCTCAAACCCACAGACTATATTTAGTACAAAATAGATATATTTTAGAGCACTGGAGGGCAAATTTGGATGTTGGTTGTAAGGGTTCGCGAGGTCTACCGTTCTCACAGAACCACTAGTATTTATATTGTAATGAGTTTCGAATAATTAAGCATCTTTACTTGCTCAATTATACTCGTAGTTTGTTTGTGAGGGTCAAATCTCGAAACATAATTTTGAAGCACTTAACCTTAACATTCAAAATTATATTGCAAGATTTGATCCTTAACTCACAGAAAATCGACGTTTGAGTGGAAGCTTTACCGCTTCTATGCTTCGCTCGGTGAGTGACAGGAGCGTTGGCGCAGGACAGCCTGGTGTCGCAGTTGTCCATGGGCAGCGTTGATCACCATCACGTGATTCGCTTGCCGTCCTATTTTATAAAAAAAGCAATCGAGTTGAAATTTTGTGTACTTATGTATGACGGATGACAAAGCAATATTATGGTACCATAGAACTGGCCTAATGATAGAGTCAGAAGGTGGCCATAGGCACTTCTAAATTAAGAAAGATATACCAATCGTGTTAAGTACGAATCGCACTTCATAATAGCTTGTCAAAAAAACAAAACAACGGGTTGCACTCCGGGAGTACAGGCAGAAGTGAAAACTCCGCGCGGTAGAAATAGGTCACTTTCACGTGTCCGTCTTACGAATTTTCGATCAGGTTACGTGTCCTGATGCGAGTTTAAAATTGTTTTACCCATCCCATAAAATGCAAAACGACGCAAAAAAAATTTTTTACTTCAAAAATTAAATCATTAAAAAAACTTACATACCTTGTAATTTTTGTTCGCGTTAGGTTAAACTCATTCCCTTTTCTCATTTTTAACCCCTCTCAGAATTTAATAAGCGGTTATGAAGTTAAGGAATGTTAACCTTTTTTTTCAAACAAGTGAGGTTATAAATACGAAAGTAAGTTTGACGATTATCATAAAATTACATGAAGGGCTCAGGGCTCAGTGGGCGTGGCGCTTATTAGCGCTAAGGCGTGTTAAGCAACCTTAAAGTGGCAAGCACTGGAATAAGTGGAAACCACAAGTCGCACAAAATAATCCCAAGCTCCTTCTTGTTCCGAAGGCGCGTTAGTGTCAGCTGTCTTTACACACCCAAACCAAGCACCATGAAAAGTATAGAAATATCAAAAGAAGTTTTCAATTCAATAAGTAAAATTTTTCTTGCAACACAATTTGATTAACCAGCAATTTGATTCCCTCAGCAACATTTTACCTTCATGTCACCGTCTACGCGCAAAAACGCTAAAAAGTTACTGTACATAAACTTTACAGCTAAACATACAACAGACCGATTTCGCTCGATTTTTGTCGTCGCGATTTCGCCAGTACCTACTTCATGACGACTTAAAATAACTTTTTATATCTCGCTGGAGGATACCTCGTTTAAAGCCTTACGTGATATTGCATGTCTTAACCGGCTCAGTAAAAGAGGTTTTCATTGTGTCATCTCAGAATAAATTTTTATGCGTCGCTAGGGTTCGTCTTCAATTTAAACGGAGGCTTTGTTTTGATGTGTTACGTGATATCGAAGTAAATTTAACCAGCTTTGTAAAAAGCGGGAGCAATTTTACTTGCTGCAATAAGTTTGTTTATGAAAATTCGTATCTAAACATTTAAAAAAATACAGCCATGTGCGAGTCGGATTGTTCCATGAAGGGTTCCGTAGCAGCAAGTAACATAATATAAACGTTCTCTTGTTATATTTGAGATAATTGAATGAAAGGTAAATTGCGGTTTAAGATTTATGACGTATAATAAAAAAAAAAAAAATTACTAGATCTCGTTCAAATTTTTGAAGGAAGTTTGCATGGTAATGTAATTCATATATTGTTTTGGTTTTATAATTCTCATATTTTAAAAGTTACAAGGGAGGGACAAACATTTTACCACTTTGGAAGTGTCTCTCGCGCAAACTAATAAACTTAACTAATATTTTTTTTTTCTAAACTGAATAGTTTAGAAAAAAAATTTATTAGAAACTTAAATATATTTTTTTAAGACCTATCCACTAATCTTATTCATGTGGAGTATCTATTCTATATACTCTACATGAATGAGATTAATGAAAAAAAATTGAGTTTCAGTTCTAAGTATGGGGAATCCCCAAAATTTATGGGTTTTATTCTATTTTTGTGTGAATATCTTAATGCGGTTCACAGACTACATCTATTTAAGAAGTTTAACAGTATACTTTTAATAGTTTCGGAAAAAGTAGGCCGTGATATACGGACGGACAGACAGACATGACAAATCCATAAGGGTTCCGCCATTTGGCTACGGATCCCTAAAAATACAACAGAATTGATAACCTTCTCCTTTTTTAAAGTAGGTTAAAAATAAAATAAAAAATCCCACAAGTCACGGAGTGTCCACAAGTGGTACGGAACCTTTGGCGTACTATTCTGATTCGCACTTGACCGATTTGGTTTAATTCACTTTCGTTATTTACTTTAACATTATTCAATTACATTCTTTTTGAGATGTTCCCGAGAGAAAACGGGCCAATTTAGTAAGTACCCTTTAGAAATTGTTTTAAAATGGTCCTCCACTGCCCTCCGCGGTCGAGGGCAGAGGTTCCGAGAGCCCTCCACGGCTTTAGAGGAAGTGCCGAGGTTGGAAATATTTGTGTGCATATTTTTATACACTTAAAATTGCCTGACAATATTGGCGGCTCATCTTAGCGGAAAATTTATTATTATACCGGGTGTTACAAAACTGCGAAATAATATTGAAGGGGCATGCATGATCAGTCCATGATATGAAACAACTTTTCCCATGGGACGAAATTCGAAACATGAAAAGAAAAATTCGACCTTCGATACAAAATAAGAAATCAGATGATCGACTTTCAATGGAAGGTCAAAGCTTTTATATCTTTCGATGTGTGTTCCCTGGGGATAGTTGTTAAATATCATGGACTGATCATGCCCATTAAATTATATTTCGTAGTTTTGTAACACCCGGTATACTCTTATTAAATTAAGAAATAAAATATGGTGAAATAATATCAAGCGGGAGGGAGAAAAAAAAACTTTTTACCATATTTTATTTCTTAATTTAATAAGAGTATATCAAAATAGCGTTGTGAATCTAAAATATAAATACTTAAAAATGATTATTATATATTTTTATTATTATTATTAACGAGCTCTTTGGTCTAGTGGTCATCATTCCAGGCCATCTCGGGTTCGATCCCCGGTTAAGTCAAGATGGAAAATGATCTTTTCAAATTGGCCTGGGCCTACCAAATCTAAAAACAAGGAGTTCCAAGGTAGCTTACACATCGATAGGCTAAATAGTCAAAATATAATTGTATTAAGATGTAAATTGCAATCATTAAACATGTCATTACTGCAAGCTACATTGCAAGTCATTATTTAGATATTCATTTATGGAACAGTACACTATAACTGACAAAAATATAAGAGTACTCCAAACTTATTCCTATCTTTATAAATATTTAATTGTAATTTGTTTCCATAACTTATTATACATCAAACTTACCATCACATTATACATATAAGTTAGAACATAGTTTTAATTAAAGGGAGATGAATTTTATCTGAACGAGGTCGACTTTCTTCTGGTTTCATATGTAAATGTACGCTTTATACTAAGAAAAGTAGTTCAGTGTTGGGACCAGTGTCACTGATTCATATTGTGGGAAACTAAGAAAATAAAATGTATTACAGAACAAATATTACATAGGAAATAACTCATCTAAGAAACTTGCAAATCGGTTCTATCATTAATCCTTACAATAAAATGATAGCACGGAACAGCTGATTGTATTCCAAGGTTCCAGTGTACCTTAATCTTTCAGATAACTAAATACTTTTACCCCTTAACACCAGGGTTGGTACCTTCGTTTGCTAAGAGACTCTTTACGTGTCTCAACATGGATAAAAAACGCACCTATTGTTGTCAGGAATAACGAATTAGCGACATTGCCTACACTATAACATATGGAATAAATAAAAAAAGTGTTTTACAAAAATAAAATGTTTGTGACAAGCTTTTTTTATAAACGAGTCTACACTGTAAAGTGTTTTTTAAGACAAATCAAATGAGCCCCAACATGATTGTCGCACCTTAGAGTTCCTATGGGCCCCAGCTTCCGACTTAATCACCAGACCAGCGCAAAGATTCCATAATATTGTACTGTCATCCGATTTACACATGCATGCAAATTTTCAGCCCAATCGGTAACCGGGAAATAGATGAAATTTAACTTGCAAGATTTTATATATTAAACATCGGGACAGGTGAAACTAAGAAGCTTGTAAAGTGTGTCGTGTGACACTAACTTAACGGTACTATATTTTATAATATACCTATAATATGTATAAAAGTAAATATCCTAGCTAGACCCAGGCCAGTCTGAAAGAATCATTTTCCATCATTACCTGGCCGGGAATCAAACCCGGGAACCTGCGATTCAATGGCGCTTGTACCACTGAGCCACCGTCATAACACTAGTAAATAATTCACTAGTGTTCACGATTCCTCACGAAGTTTTAAGTTAGCATTTTAGGACAAATTGACTATTGAAGCGGTGGAACTTTCTCGGAGCCGTCGGGCGTCTCCGCCGGTACTCGGCTCCGCTCGGCACAGCTGATGGCGCTGTTGCTATGTGCACTTTCTGCGGAGTGAAGCGGACAGAAATCGTTACGATGCACTTTGAAAAATTATCGCAATTTGCGGTAATATTTGACGTAGATCGAGTGTTGTAATGAAATTTGATAGTAAACAATGTTGTTTACGGATTTTATTTTTTTGTAATTTTTTGTTTGTGAACTTAAATATTTTACAACTTATTCTCTGCAGGTTGATAATACACGTTGGTAAAAATCAACGAACAAAAAATGATTGCAAAGTTTCTCGAAATATTGGGTCTATAGAGATTTCTCGAACAAAGAACTGCATTCAACCGTTGTAAACGTCCGGAAAACTCGCAAGCAAACGCCCTCTAACCAAGCCTACGTGACCAAGCCATCGATGTTCCACGCACACAGCCAAACTCAACTACATAATAACGATCGCATACACTCACACTCGCGCACGCGCGGTTAACTCAACCCGACATCGAGAAAAGTCGTAACCGCCATCGACCTTCACAAAGAAAACTTCACATCCGTCGCTCTTCTGTCTTGGCAATAAAGTTGAAATTAAAAAATTGTTGTTGAAGCCGGTTGTAGCATTTCAAATTTGGAACAGGTAACAGCCCCGTTGCGCTAGAGAGTGCATTTATGGCGTCGTTCGCGAGTTGCCAACCTTTTTGCGTGTTTTTTTTTATGAGAAAATAACTGTTGCCTGTTGACTCTAATATGAGGGTTCTAATTGACGATACATAGTAATTAGAACGAATGGCTTGTCTAGTTGGATATATGAGTGCAATACGGGGCACGTTTAATATGCGGAGAGTACATACAAAAGTAGTTTTAATTTAACTTTTAATGATCGAGTGTTGAAAAAAGAAATTAATCTTGACAACTAAGTAAGTAAGCGTTGTCGCTTGCACACGGAACGTGACTTTTTCGTGCGTGTAGCCAGCATTCATCGATTTTTAAGACGTAATCACGTCGATATGTAAGTAAACGTCATGTTTCAGTGCTGCCATCTGGTGGTTACTATTTTAGAAAAGCTGTAATTGATTAGGACTAATACCTGCAAATCATTAGCAGTCATTGCCAATTTATATTTTAATTACCTACTTAAGTAAGTAAAAGTTTGTTTTCTTTTTAATTTATAAAATATACATTTATAAAATGCACAAAGTTAAGGAAAATATGCAGCTTATAAAAATAGTAAAAACAAATTAATTAACACAGATTTAACTTAATTAATTATTCTGGACAAACTTTTCTTTGACGTCATTATTTTTGCCAACAAAGTTATTATCCTCACAAGATGCATATCGAAATGATTGGACACCCATTATAGATTTAAAAAAAAATGGCGTCACACATCCATCAATGACGATAATATTGATATCCATGAATAAGCTCGAAATAATTGGAGTTTGAATTCACCTTTGAAGTCTGTCCTATCCTAACAACAGAGCTTAGTTAGCTACATTAAACATTTCCCTTCTAGTCCAAGCTCCTTTGACCCCAAATAATAAATCCCTATCTGAACACTACTGAACAGGGGTGGCCAAATAAAACAAAGGTGAAAGTACCGACACGAGCGCCCTACAAAAGGTTCGTGAGCCCTGTCCGAGCACAGGCGCTTAGTAACAGAGCTCTACATCACAATTCAACGAAAATCAACTTTACGATCTAAGTTTTAAAGTTGAAACTAGTTTGTATCGGAGGTTGTTATTGATCGACGCTCCCCGCGAAAAAGTTTCATACTTATCGAAATAAGCGATACACGTAGTATTTTATTAATTGGCTTAAACGCGGTTTATTGAAATTGAAATTCTATGCCCTAAGTCGTAAAGTTTGTTTTGGGTTTGCGGTGTATATTTTTTCAGCTGTTGCGTTGAAATTATTATATTGCTGAATTAAACTGCGGTGATAGATTTTTATGTATTTATTGATTCGTTATTGTAATTACATTGGTACTTAGATAAGTTGTTTATGCTGTGCTGGTAGATAAAGCAGTGTAATCATATAAATAAACTTAGAGTACGGATCGCTGTCGCTCGTAACTGCCTCTGTGACGTTTGCCTGTAGACCCGGGGGTCGGTAGGTTCGATTCCCACGGGGAACATACTTTGTTAAGTTGTTTCCAGTTTGGTTAGGACATTGCAGACTTGACTCACCGAATTGTCTGATAATAAAGATGATTCCGTGCTTCGGAAGGCACGTTAAGCCGGTGGTCCCGGCTGCCATCTGCCGTTCATTAAAGGAACCACCTCATAGGCCGACAGGCGGTTCCGAAGAACTCTGACACCAGGGTGTGCATGGTCGATTGACCGTGACACCTACTCAAAATGATGATGAGTATATGGATAGTATGGATTACGCTTTTGTAGCTTACGTACGCCTGACTAATGTCAGGTGAAAATCAGTCTTATGGCTTTGTATTTAAGTTGCCATGTCTTTTTTTCTTTGTGCAAGCCTACGTTACTACTGATGGTAATTGTCACCACCTATGTCGGTAACTGAAGTTAAGTTACTAGTTTGACTCTTGAACCAACTATGTATTTTCATAAAATATGCGAACTTTTATTCAACAAAGTACTAAAAACTAAAACTATAAACTAAAACTTAGTTTAAAAATAAAATGAATTTACAAAACACATCAAATTAAATAAAATTTAGATGCCAAATCGCTGCGGTCAGCTGGCAGGGTGCCCAAAAGGCTGGCGGCATGTCATATAGGTATAAGTACCTAGTTCACGAAGATTTTTGTAATTCATTTTTATTCGTAATTTTCACCTACGCAAAAATAAAATTGAGACATAATATCTTTTCTAAAGTTCTCAAAAGAAAATGAATGTTCATTAATTAAAGCCCTAAATCTTAAAGCTTACATTACTTCTAGGGAAATGAAATGAGTTCAAGGGGGCTATTTTTAACAACCGACTTGCTTGGGCGAGTCGTCCGTTTAATAAGAAGTAGTATTTATCAAGTTATACAAAAATTTAATCTTGTAACCAGGCAGACCGATTTTGATAAAACATATCTGAGAACCATCGTTAGAAAACCTTTCTCTCACCAACCGGTATGCCAAGTCTGGTGAGTATGGTAATATCCTTCCATGCAACGAAGAATCCTTGAGGGAGGCCTTTGTCCAGCAGTGGACTCATTATGTATTGCATGATAATAATAAAGAAGTTGACAAATCTGCCACACACATACTCCTCATTGCAATTAAAGAACAAAGAATATTTGAAAATAGACTTAAAAGCACTCGTAATCAAACCGGTTAAAAAGGGCACTCCAGGAGTGAATTTGCCAAATGCGTCTAGTAAGTCACCCGTTCAAAAAATAGCACCCCAAAGCTTTTCACGATAATGACTCGGGAATTTTGAGAAGTCCTGTCGTAGTCCATTTCGTGAGTTACGGAGTTATTTCGGCCTGAATTAGGTTCTAGGACTCCAGACTCCAGGATAACTTAGATAATTATACTTACTAATTATAAATGAGAAAGTTTCTATGTATGGATATATAAATGTTTCTTACTCAATCGGCTGAACCGATTTTGACGAAATTTTGCACAGAGATAGGTTATTACCTGGATTAATTAGGCTACCTTTCATCCTCGAAAAAAAGGAGTGCTCCCGCGGGATCGACATTAACGTTAGCGGAGCCGCGGGCGACAGCTAGTATATGATATCATCATCATCATTTCGTGTAGGTGACACGGTCAATCGACCATGCACACCCTGGTGTCAGAGTTCTTCGGAACCGCCTCTCGGCCTCTGACATGGTTACTTTACCAGATGACAGCCAGGACCAACGGCTTAACATGCCTTCCGGAATCATCTTTATTATCCGACATTCAGGAGATTCAAGCCTGCAATGTCCTAAACAAACTGGAAGAAACTAAACAAAGTATGCTTCCAGAGGGAATCGAACCCACGATCAGCCTAACCACTGGACCACGGAGGGATAGCCGTGGCTTCTTTGGTGACACGATAATAAATAGCAAGTCATCATTAAAGGCATAATAAGTCCACTGCTGGACAAAAGCCGTGTGGTATCGGGCAGAGTAGAATAGGACCACTCCAAGTCTTCCCGTGGATGTCGTAGAAGGCGACTTAGGAAATACAAGCTAAACAAAGCTTATAAACATCTGTGAGACCTCTCCAACCCGTCTGGCCAGCGTGGAGAGTGTAGGCCAAGTCCTCTGACTGCTCTGGCCAAGTATGGCTCTAGTAGTACAGAGAGGGTCGTGCTCCTGTAGTGGAGATTAAAAAAGACCTGATGATTATGATGCACAAAAGCCTCTTCCGAGGGTTTTTCGTTGTAGGAGGATATTGCCATACTCACCACGCTTGGCAGGTGGGATGACAACGCAGTTTCTTTGGCTTTTCCTTCCAACGCTGCTACCCATCGGAAGCATTTTTAAGCTGGGAAGGATAGGAATTTGTAGGATTCGGGAAAGGAATGAAGGGTTTGGGATATTACTTACTCGGATGGATGAGGGAAAAACAAGCAGCGGCTTGGGATGCCAGGCGTACCCGATGCCATACCTGCGACCACCGGCCAAGCAATTAAGGTGACGCCCCTGACCATGTGTGCCTATGAATGTCATTGTCTCTGTCGTCTAAGCGTGTGTCAGCTAACCTAACCTATACAACCTCACATGAAACCCGGGGTCCGTGGGCCAGGGTTCGACCCGGGGGCCCGGGTCGAACCCTGGCCCACGGACCCGGATAGACTGTTTCATCATCATCATCAGGTCCTTTTTAGTCTCCACTACAGGAGCACGACCCTCTCTGTACTACTAGGGCCATACTTATAGATAGGCTGTTTAATAAACCTAAATTCACGAGAACGAAGTCGCGGGAAGCAGCTACCACAGCATACAATAGTATGCTGTAGTAGCTGCTTCCCGCATCTGCATCATAATACATTAAAATCTAAATTCGTTCACAAATAAATCATTGATATTATTTTATACTGGTCGTGGGTCAGGGTTCGATTCCCGGCAATGAATATTATCGCCCTGATTGATAGCAGCGTTATCGCTCGTTGGCAACAGCTGCGGGCTTTAAGCTCAAAGGGTTGGGGTGGCTTTTGAGCTTTGCTTTTTAACGTTTAAAGTTATAGATTGATAAATAAATTGAGGTGATTTGGCAACACATTTTGTTTGAAGAATGGTGTTTTTAAAAAAATTAAATATAATATTTCATTAAAAAACGGGCCAAGTGCGAGTCGAAATCGCACACGAAGAGTTCCGTACCATTATCTATAGATTCAAGATTCAAAGATTTATTCAGAAAATAGGCCTTTTCAGGCACTTTTTCACGTCAATTCACATTTTAAATAATACTCATTATATTATATTCAAATTATTAATTATTGTTTAAAAGCTACAAACTACTAGCGTTTCGGAACCGACCACTGCAGAGAAGAAGGCGCCGAAAGAAAAGTAACTCTTCAACAGTATTGGTCGCCTACTTGCCTGAAGGGCTTTGTATGATATTTAATATTTTTCTTTTCTTTTTTGTTTATTTTCCGATGTCATGTTATATACAATTTTAATTTACATATTTTTGTGGAACACGTTATGTTAGCGATCGATCGAATATAAAATATTATATTCGATCGATCGCTAATCGCTATGAAAATTAGCGCACTACTCTGGTCATTCATTGCGAGCCATCGTTCCTTACCTTTGCCTATGTAACTGTAATAACTACGGCAATCCTCAATTTTTCCTGATAACCTCCTTTTTTCAGGTATCTTAAGAGTCGGCAACGCATCAGCACCTCCTCTGGTGTTTCAGATGTCCATGGGCGACGGTGACCACTTTCCATCAGGTAGCTCGTCTGCTCGTTTGCCGTCAAATATACATTAAAAAAATCTAGTTACATACAGCTTTAACGTGAAGTATCATTATCATCTTCACCGCTAATTACCATCGGTCTACCTGGGCGAGTTGTAGCAGCCATTAGGGCGATAACAGGCGAGCCCTTGCCCGTAAGTTATCGGAGTTGGAAACTCATTGTTGCTGAATCTATTACGGCCCAAATGAGGTATTTGTTATTGTTTTGTCGGAAAAAGGAAATCAGTTTATTTATTAATTTTATTTTGTTATTGTAGCGGTAATATATATAGAAGTTTTCACTTTAAAACTAGTTGACAGAAGTTAAAATTTATATAATAAAATTTATAGTAAAAACCCAGATCCCAAGGAGCAAAGGATAGGTACGCTATAAAACCATAGACTATTTGATACTTAGGTTTATTGTGGCTTACCACTGTAGGCTGGTTACAAGTATCGCAGTATTGCAGGATTTTTTGTTTTTTTTTAAATGACTATGTAGCTAGCTCCAAGTGAGCTTTCCTCATCCTCATTTTTTACCTTTTTTTCTTACAATTCTGTATTCCATTAGGGATTCTGATTCCCAGATTTAAATATAGCTAGGGGGTTCAAAATCACGTTGTATTGCCTGATAGGCCGCGTATACGTGCATGCAAGCCTGAAGGGCCAATCTGAAAATCAATGGCAAAAGCCTTTGGAGAGTAGCAACTCTCATCTTTTAGTATCGCAGTAGGGAGACCAAAATTCCTAGGCAAACGTACCTAAAGAAATCTCAATATCGCGTTCTAAAGTACTCCTAACGCCATCTATTAACAAATAGTATATTGTGACGCAAGGGGCTAAAATAATACTTTTTAGTGAGGACATTGTCTTGGATCCAGAGTAGAAAGAAACGGGATTTTAAAGTAGACTCTTGAGTGGAGCGAGGGAATCAAAGCATGTTGGCCGAAGTACATATAAGGTTAGTTCCGAGAAGACACATTCAGATTTTCATCTCCCTCTATAAGAAAAACAAAAACGAAATTCTAGAACTAAGTTACCTTACTTACTACTTACCTTACCGTTACTAATATTTAAGTATTTTAATATGAAAAAGATAGGAATACTTAAATACCTAATGTGCATTAATTGGTAAAAGAAACAAAATTATTATAGTTTAGTATATAATGTCATTATAATTATCCTATGTGTATGTCATATGTATCTATAAACATAGCGCGATTTAATTTGTATCAATTTATAACATTTTGTAGGTTTTTGAAATTGAAATGTTTAAAATACGAATATGAAATATTATATTTTTTTAACAAAAAAACAGCGCGCAAATATTAAATTACTACCAGCCTTAAATTTTTCTTTCTAATAAATGTAACCGGCCAGTGAAACTGTTTAAATTTTAGATTCGACCGTTTTGGTTATGGATATTTTCGGAACAATATTTGTGTTCACAATTCAAAATCTTTTTACTCCCTTGGAAATAACAATGTATTTTAGACCCTGTTTCCAGGCAACCGTTCTTTATTTTGCACCATAACCACAGAACTGTGAATATGAAGAACCAAAAGAACAAGGTATAATTCCGCGCTGGATATTGAACACAGAGCTCTTCGCGTTACTGGCTGGCGTGTTAATCACAACGCCATTGAGGTTGTTTCAACTGTCTTTTTATTGACCTAAACAGCCGTAGCCGTGGGCGATAGCTAGTGAGGCATGAACCGAGTTCAAGCCTAACTGTTAAACCGCCTTGAAATAACGGAAACTGTAAACCGAACTTGGAAGTCGTTAAACTTTGTCTGTTTGTTGGTGCGCACGCCGAGACCGTTTGGGAGATAGTTCTGTGAGCTGATAGTTGATAGGTTTCGGAGAAATCCTTTACAGAGTTCACTTTATGGCCATGAAGCTATTTTCGAATTAACTTGTGTGGTACCTATTTAGCCCTAATTTCACGTCTTCGTCTATTCGGTTGCGAGACGATGGTTCCATGGTGAAAACAAAAATGTGAATGATGTTGGTCTTGTCATACGTGTTTTTTTTATTATATTGGCCTTAACAAGACTCAAGATAAACAACTTTTATTCATAGAAACTAAAAAAGTTTATAATTTTATGGTGTCAATTGTTTTTTATATGTTGCTTATGGTTTGTGTAATAGGGATACACAACCCTTCAATATAAATAAAAATATTATTATAAGGTTTCTAGCTGACCAGGCAAACGTTGCTTATCCATATAAATTAAAAAAAAAATGGTGTGGACCACCCTTTTAATAACTGAGCGGTATGAAAAATAGTTTACGTCCTATTCTCAGACCTATTGAATAAACACACAAAATTTAGTAAGAATCAGTCAAGCCGTTTCGAAAGAGTTTTGTTAGAAACACTGTGACACGAGAATTTTATTTAGAATTTTACTTGTATCCACGCTACGAGAAAAACGGTTTCTAAAATTTGGGAAATATTGTGCCCCCGGTTCTTAACATATTAAAAAAATTATTTCAATGGTAAGTATATGTTTTCAAACAAATATGAATAGTGACATTTCAAATTGATTTATCTGCCAAGATAATAAATTGTTAACACCAACTTCGGAGAATTGGCGCGTATTATTTACACAGTAATTAGAATGTTTTGACTAACTACCTGTCAGACGACAAAAGACAAGCTTAATTGTCTGACTACCAACAGCTGAGGGTGACACAGCCAACTAAAGTTGTAAGGACGAAGTTCGACAAAGCCAAAGTTGCACTACTATTGTTAGTGTAGGGGTTTAAGTATAGTTGACAATCGCCTACAATGGAGAACTTGCTTCAAGAGTAAGCGTCTAGCTAAAAAAGACACTTTCAAATTGATATCGATCAATTCAGTTTGGGAAAAAATGGTTGTAAAAGTCAGTTTCAAAAGTATGAAGATATTCAAGATAATAAGGCCTATGTCCAGCAGTGGACTTCTTGTGGCTGTGAGATTATGATAATGATTCACGATAAATTTATTTAAGTATCTTGAATAAATAAATATAGGGCCATATCACACAAATTGAGCTAGCCCAGCACAGTAAGTTGTGAACTTGTTTCGTAGGATACTAACTCAACGATACTATATAATAGATACTAATATAAATAAATATCCAAGACCGAGGTCAATCTGAAAAAGATCCTGAAAGTTCCGTTTTTTGCCATTTGGCTACGAAACCCTAATACGTCAATATTCTCAATATAACTGGGTGCACTCGTCGCGTTTCACTCGCTCGTAGAGGTAACGCCTAAATGCTTCGACTCTTCCATGCTGGTCTGAGAGAGAAGAAAAAACGTACAATGGGCCAGCTGCTTCTTTTCTCGCGCAGACCATAAAAGCCGGTCAAGGGAATGAGTGAAAATCTAAAGAATCATGACAATAGGCGATGCGGCTAACAACCTATCACTATTTTGATTCCGTTTTCCACCTTTAGGCCCACCAACACGCAAAACGTGGCCTTTTGGTCTCATGACCCTAGCCTCTGTCTACCCCGTAAGGGATAAAGACGTGATTATATGTATGTTTCAAAATATGCAAGAATATCAGACAAAAATAACAATAGAAAAATTTGAGCTAGAACGCGAGTGACAGATGTTAGGTACAGATCCAGACTACTAAAATGGAAATGGGCAGGACACATATACAGAATGAAAAACTCAAGACTGATTAAAAAGATGACAAAATGGTTGCCAAGGAACAACAAAAGAAGCAGAGGAGGGCCAAAAACTAGATGGCGCGATATTTTTAGGAATAAAGCAGGACAGGACTGGGTGCATAAGACCAGACAATGAACACGTTGGAAACCTTTGGGAGAGGCCTACCCCAAAGAGGCGACTACTACCTACGGAAATTTCATCATCATCATCATCATCAACCTATACTAGTCCACTGCTGGACATAGGTCTCTCCCATGGCACGCCACTGAGCTCGGTCTTGAGCTTTTCTTTTCCAATCACTGCCAGCAACCTTCCGTATATCGTCGCTCCATCTAGCCCACGGGCGTCCTACACTACGTTTGCCAAGACGCGATCTCCACTCAAGTACTCGTTTTCCCCAGCGGTCATCGGTTCTGCGGCATATATGACCAGCCCATTGCCACTTCAGCTTACTAATTCTCTGGGCTATGTCGGTAACTTTAGTTCTCTGCCGGATCACTTCATTTCTGATTCGATCCTTCAGAGATACTCCGAGCATAGCCCGCTCCATAGCTCGCTGAGCGACTTTGAATTTGTGGACTAGTCGCACCGTGAGTGTCCACGTCTCGGAACCGTACGTCATAACAGGCAGGACGCATTGATTGAAGACTTTAGTCTTCAGACTTTGGGGTATGGGCGACGAAAAGACCCGACGAAGTTTACCAAATGCTTCCCATCCCACCTGTATTCTCCTATTGGCTTCCCTCTCGAAATTGTTCTTACCCAATTGTATTGTTTGCCCAAGGTAAACATACTCCTTACACTCCTTACAATTTCGAGATGCAATCCATTAACAGCAATCGGTTCGGGAGCGACCAGCTCGTTGAACATAACTTTGGTCTTGTCCAAGTTCATCCGTAAACCGATGCGTTGAGAGGAATCAGCTAGACTGGTCAGCATCTGTTGCAGGTCTTGCAGCGTTTCCGCAACAATGACGATGTCATCCGCAAATCTCAAGTGTGAGATGTGTTCGCCGTTGATGTTAATACCACGACCTCTCCAGTCCAGTGTCTTGAACATATCCTCCAGAGCATTCGAGAACAATTTAGGGGAAATAACGTCCCCTTGTCTCACTCCACGTCTTAGAGGAATAAGTCCAGTCTGCTGGTTCTGGACCTGTACGGTCATTGTGGCGGTGTCGTATAGACATCTCAGCACTTGGATGTATCGCCAGTCGACTTGGCATCGCTGCAAAGACTCCAGAATCGCCCAGGTCTCGATAGAGTCAAAGGCCTTCTCATAGTCCACAAACGCTAAGCACAGGGGCTGATTATACTCTTCGGTCTTCTGTATAATCTGCCGCACTGTGTGTATGTGGTCTATGGTGCTATATCCTCTTCGAAACCCGGCCTGTTCCGGTGGCTGAAACTCGTCGAGTCTTCTTGCGAGTCGGTTTGTGATGACTCTTGAAAACAACTTATATACGTGGCTCAAAAGCGAGATGGGGCGATAGTTTTTCAGCAAGGTTTTGTCACCTTTTTTGAAAAACAACACCACCACGCCCTTGCTCCACACGCCTTTGGAGTTCTCCCTGAGAAAAGAGCAGACTTCTTTCCTACGGAATTTCCTACGGAAATTTAATCTATACAAATTAAATCTAAAAATGTATATAAAATGGAATATTAATTATAATAATAGAACTTATCGACATCCTAAATGACATCTTAGTTGACCGAGCGAGCGAAGCGTCTCAGTTTCGACTGGCCGAAATTTTTTTTGTCCGTCTGTCTTTCTGTCTGTTCTCGCCTACAGGTCGCATTTCTCGATTCGATTTTCTGTATATTTTTTGTATTAGTGCATTCAGTATGTTGACGTAAATACAAATCTATGGTATGACAAGGTATGAAAATGGTGCGTAGTAGCTGTGACGTCGTAACTGAAGGAAATCATCCTTTAGTCAATTAGCATAGCAGTAGCAGATATATTTTAGAGCACTGGAGGGCAAATGTGGATGTTGGTTGTAAGGGCTCGCGAGGTCTACTGTTCTCAAAGAACCACTAGTTATAGTAATTATAACAGTACTTATTATAAAATGACAATTAAATAAATGATTTAAACTAAACTACTATTATTGACATGTATATTTATGAATCGGACCTACGGATCACTAATGTTTTTATTGATTGTATTTTTTATGTGAAAGAGTAGTAGAATAAATAACTATTTTATTTTATTTTTTTAATAGATGAGTGCAAGTTCTTCATTCAAATATATATACAATTTAAATTAAAAATAACTAAATAAATGCTACAACTAAAAATAAATAAAAATTAATATATATTTACAAATAAAATAGTGCGGGTAGATCGTTGCCTCGCGGTAGCGTATTTTATTTATTTATTTATAATGTATTTTATACCAGTACGTTATACTTACCTGTGATTGAAATCAATAATACTTCAGCAAAAGCATGGAAGTTTACTGATCAAAATAGTTACAACTACAAAAATACAATGCCAATTGTGAAGCCGTCTCCGGTTCCAAATGACTAGCAAAAATGGCAAATTATAGTACGGTTTGCTATTGGCAGCTCAGTGACTGATGATGTGTGTTTGTTTGTGTTCGTACACCTTGCGAAGGTGCGATGTTTTTTTGAAAACCGTTGCCCGCAGCTTTGCCCGTCGCATTTAAATTATAAAGGCCCGTATAATTTTTAAATGTCTTTTAGACTGGTGCTTTTTAGTTGTTAATTATAATTTTCATGTTTTTATTACATTCAGTTGCTATATCTTTACTTATTTCTATTAATAAAGTAATATTTGACTATAATACTAATAATCTATAAGTATAGGTATTTTATATTAACATAATTATATTATTTGTTCAGTTTTATTTTCACGATCGTCATAACACCTAATTATTATACAATACCTAAATTATAGTTTTAGTATTGGAATTAAATTCATAAAATGGGTATCTCTTGGATAGACATGTAACATCGTCTTCATCGTCACTTACCATCAAGTGAGATGGGAGACAAATGCCTAATCCAATACTTAGTACAAAAAAAAAATCTAAGATGGAAAATTATCTTTTTCAGATTGATCTGGGGTTTGGATATTTATTTATATATCTTTAAATATATAAGCGAAAATCGAGATGATATAGGAACCATAATTTATTTTAGTAGTGAGTAGAAAATAATAGTGATTTATTTGATTTTGAAAGTTACATCTATATAGGAGTGAAATAGGGGCTGAAAGTTTGTATGAATCTTCATAATTTTTTAATTATATAAAGACATTTTTGAATCAGTGGCAAGTAAAAAATAATAATCCATTAATCGGATAGATAACGTTTAAAAAAAACATATTTTTGTGTAGTCTACGCGGGCGAAGATCGTGTTTCATACCTTTCAGTAAAGAACCTTCATGCTGAATTTCATTCGAATAACTTCAAAAACAGCAACCCGTTTATCCCCCTAAGGAGATGAATTTCCAAAAATCCTTTCTTAATGCTCCCCTATGAATATGTATATGTACTAGCTGTTGCTAGTACATATACATATTATATTTATTATAAAATATAGTATCGACACAAGTTCACAACTTACTGTGGGGCTAGCTCAATCTGTGTGATTTGTTTCTATATGTATGTATACTTATAATGATGAAATTCGTTACTACCAACTCTCAGTTTCTAATTCACATCTATTGTTAAATACAAAGCATACTGCCACACAAAATCTTAAAACCATTTAACATTTATAAAGTCATCATTCCAAATAAATAATCTTTTCTCAGCCGTGAAAGAGAAATGGACGTATACAAATGTTTATAACACGAGAATTGCTTGATTAATAGTGTTTGTGACATTTCCCAAAACACAATGCATGGGCGAATGGTAATAATACACCCCCTTGTAGCAGAAAGCGTGCGACAGACCGGCGTAGTTATAACAGTGTGTCACTGCGAAAATAATTACCAGTGTCGAACGATATTGTAAGTTGATGTTAGGGCAAAATAGATAGAGTCGTACTTAAGCCATTTATTCAAATAATTACGAAATATAGAGTGACATGGGCTATGATATGCGTTAGAACATAGAACATTAAGAGAACTGACATACTGTGACCCCATATGAAAAAGTCTGATGAGTTATAGAAGAAATAGGCTGTTTACAAAATCTTATATGCTTGCTAGCTACAAACTCACCTTCTATCAATTTTTTGCCACCTTCTTAAGATAAAACTGGTAGACAATGCTTAGCATTAAGCGCATCTATACATATAATAAAACAGTAAAAATAATTTGTCTGTACATTAAGAATTTTTGACTGAAATGGATAGAGGGACACTTAAAAAGAATAATAGAAAGCAAAAAAATATTTTTAAATTTCTTGTCTGTCTGTCTGTCTGTCTGTCTGTCTGTCTGTCTGTCTGTATGTATGATCACGATTATCTCCGAAAATACTTAACCGATTTACTCCAAACTTTCACCAATTGCTTTGTTTTAACTCAGCAAAACATCTAAAGTTTGTTTCATCAAAATCGGTTCATTAAAAAAAAAGTTATCGTCATTTGAATGAACTCAAGGCATTAGTTTGCCTGCAAATATACACGGTGAATTTTTTATCGTTTTGGACCCTTAAAGGGGTGACTCAGACTATCAAAATGAATACCTTTTCCTATGGGAACAATGCTGGGAACTCAAAAAAAAATTCGACATTCCCATACAAACTGGCCGGGCGGCGGGACTCTTTTTTATGGAAATGACGAATTTTTTTTGAGTTCCCAGCATTGGTCCCATAGAAAAAGTTGTTCGTATTGATGACCTTAGTCACCCCTTTAAGGGTCCAAACTGTTCCTGAGGGATGGACGCTAACGGCGGCGGCGTAGCCGCGGGCAAACGGCAAACCAACCGAAACTGCTGCGCCTAGAAACTTGAAATTTGGTACAGGAGTTCTTTTAATGATGTGAGTGAGCGCTAAGAAAGGATATTAAGAAATTAACTTCTAAAGGGGTAAAATTTATATGGAATTTTCTCATTTCTGGACTTAGAAGTATGAAAGCAGGTATATAAGTTCTCGATTAAAATTAAAAAAGATGTGTGTAGGTAGATGAAATTTGCAAAATTCATCAGGTGGGTGGTATAAACTTTGTATGGAAATTTTCTCATTTTTGGACTTAGACGTATGAAAAAAAGTATATAAGTTCTAGGTTACAATTAAAAATATCTGTGTAGGTAAAATGGACGATATTTTCCCCTGAAGGGGTAAAATAGCGGGGTAAAGATTGTATAGGAATTTACTTATTTCTAGACTTAGAAGTATGAAAATAGGTAAATAAATTCACGAGTACAATTCAAAAAGATCTGTGTAGGTCAACTGGAAAAAAATCCCCAGAAGGGAGTTTGTTTGGAAATTTTCTCATTTCTGGACTATGAAGTATGAAAATAAATAGGTATGTAAGTTCTCGATTACAATTAAATAACATATATGTGGGTGAAATGGACAAAATTCACTCCTAAAGGGGTAAAATGGGAGGGTAAAGGTTTTATGGAAATTTTCTCATTTCTGGACTTAGAAGTATAAATAATATCCATACTTCCATACTAATACTAATATTATAAATGCGAAAGTAACTCTGTCTGTCGTTTTTTTACGCTTCAACCATTGAACTGAATTGGATGAAATTTGGTATGGAGGTGTGAGGCCTGAGGAAGGACATAGGGTATGTTTGATTCCGGGAAATTCTACTGTTCCCGAGGGATCGACACTAACGCGGGCGGAGCCGCGGGCAACAGCTAGTAAATAAATAAAACAACCACACAAATGCGAGTCGGACTGGCGCTCGAAGGATTCTGTATATTATATACTAGCTTTCGCCCGCGGCTCCGCCCGCGTCAGTGTCGAGCCCTCGGGAATAGTACTTTTACCCGGGATAAAGGTAGCCTATGTCCTTCTTCGCACTCCACAAAACTTGTATGCAAAATTTCATGATGATCGGTTCAAACAACGGTTCGGTTGTAACAAACAAACAAACAAACTCACTTTCGCAATTATAATATTAGTAAGGATAATAAGTTTGAAATTATAAAAAATCATCATCCTCCTTACCTTATCCCATTATCTGGGGTCGGCGCAGTATGTCTTTTCCTTCCACAACTCCCTGTTTCCCGTCATGCCTATATCCACTCCCACCGCCCTCATATCCTGCCTTACGCATTCCATCCATTCCTTTTTTGGTCTTCCCCTTCCCCGGTATCCACTAACCTCCATGTCTAGCGCTTTTCTTATAATATGATTACCTTCTCGCCTCATTACATGACCATACCAACCTAATCTACCACTCCTTAATTTTTCGTTTACCGGCGCTACTTTCAAACTTCCTCTTACATAAACATTTCTGATCCTATCCATCCGCGTCACTCCGCACATCCACCTCAGCATTCTCATTTCGGTAGAATGAAGTCTATTTTCATCCTGCACCTTTGTAGCCCAGCATTCTGAGCCGTACATCATCACTGGTCTAATTACAGCTCTATATATTTTGCCCTTAAGTTTCAACGGCATTTTCGGGTCACACGTAGTGCCGGTAATTTCTCTCCATTTCTGCCATCCCGAGTTGATTCGGCGCTTTACCTCTCTGTCTACGTTTCCGTCGTTCTGGAGTAACGAACCCAAATACTTAAATTCAGAGCAAGCTGGTATTGTGATATTATCGATGGTTAGGCTCACTTCCCTAGAGGCTCCACCGAAATCGCAGAACAGATACTCTGTTTTTGTTCTACTAATTTTCAAGCCTACTGTTTCTAGGGCGTGTTGCCACATAACCAACTTGCTCTGTAACATCGCACCATCCTCATCTACCAGTACGATGTCGTCTGCAAACAGCATGCACCAGGGTACCTCTCCCTGTAGGGTCGATGTCAGAGCATCCATGACTAGCAGGAAGAGGTAAGGACTTAACGCCGATCCCTGGTGCAGACCAACTGTGACACCAAATCCTTCCGTTACTCCAGCGACAGACTTTACCACAGTGACAGGATTTCTGTACATGGCACGAATCAACTCTATATATTTTACCGGTACCCCTTTTCTTGTCATTGCCCACCATAAGACTTCACGTGGTACCCTGTCATAAGCCTTCTCAAGATCCACAAACGCCATATGCAAGTTCTTGTGTGCTCTCCTGTATTTTTCGACTAATTGCCGCAAAGTAAATATGGCGTCTGTTGTGCCTCTCCCAGGCATGAAACCAAACTGGTTTTTAGATACTTCAGTCTCATACCTTAATCGCTTTTCTAAGATTTTCTCCCATACCTTCATTGTGTGTGACATCAGCTTTATTCCCCGGTATCCATTGCAATCCTGGACGTCACCTTTTCCTTTAAAAATAGGTATCAAGAAACTGCTACTCCATTCGTCAGGTACTTCACAATCATACAATAGTTTATTGAAAAATAAAGCTAACCATTTATAACCGTCTTCACCTAATATTTTCCATACTTCTACCGGAATATTGTCAGGTCCTACAGATTTACCTTTCTTCATATTTTTTACTGCAATTCTAACCTCATCTATGTCTATTTCATGGATTAACCCCACGTTCTCCTTTGTTACATCCAAAACCCTGCTCCAGTCATTTTCTTCATTTAAAAGCTTTTCGAAGTACTCTTTCCATCTATTCTTAATGTCCCCATCTTTAGTTAATATTTTTCCTGCCTGATCTTTTATACATTTAACATGCGTTAGGTCTTTACTTTTTCTCTCTCTCGTTTTAACCATCCGGTACAATAACTTCTGTTCTTTAGGGTTATCTAACTCCCGGTAGAGTTTGTCCTGGTATTCCGCTTTTGCAATTGCAACCGATTTTTGAGCTTTCTTCTTCGCTTTCTTATAGAGTTCTCTTTTAATTTGTTCTACCTGACTCCCCTTGCTGTTTTGCCAAACTTTAAATGCATCTTTTTTCCTTTGCAATGCAAGCTTCACATCATTCGTCCACCACCACGTCTCTTTTCCCACTTTACTCTTCTTTCCTTTTGTTTCTCCTAAAATATCTTTGGCACTATCTCTGATGGTGTTTGCCATCTCTTTCCAACATTCAGTCACAGTCATATCTGAAATTCTGTCATCAATCTCAATCATTTTGTCCACTACTCTATCTCTAAACTGTTTTTCAATTTCTTTATTTTCCAGCATCCACCATTTCAGTTTTGCTACTGGTTTTATTTGACTTTTGATATCTTTGTACTTTAACTTTAATTCTATCACTAGGATTCTATGTTGCGTAACTACTGCTTCTCCAGGTATTACTTTACAATCTTTGATTTGGTTCAGTCTAGTTCTATTTGTAAGGAAAAAATCAATTTGTGTTGAATTACGTCCGCTTTTATAAGTAATTAAATGTTCTTTTGCTTTTTGAAAGAAAGTGTTCACTAATGCTAAATCAAAAGCACTTGCAGCGTCGAGAAGATTTTCTCCTTCCTCGTTTCGCTGTCCAAAACCGTAACCTCCATGTACTCTTTCATAATCTTCATTCGTTTCTCCAACATGAGCGTTAAAATCTCCTCCGATATACAAATATTCGTCTACAGGTATCCCCATTATTATTTTATCTAAATCTATCCAAAACTGATCTTTTAATGTTTTGTCACACCCTTGTTGAGGAGCATACGCACTTACTATATTTAATGTGATTTTTTCTAAGACTATCTTCATTGTTATTAATCTATCGTTCACTCTTTTGACTTCTGTAACGCTATCTTTTAAATCTTTATCTACCACAATACCTACGCCATTTCTTTTTCCATCTTGCCCGCAATAATAAAATTTATATCCCTCACCGATTTCTCTCGTTTTTGAGCCTTTCCATTTTGTTTCCTGTAAGCATGCTATATTTATTCTTCTTCTACTAAGTAAGTCTGCTATTTCTGCTCCTTTCCCCGTCATACTCCCTACATTTAGGGTTCCCAACCTCATTTTCTTCTCCAGGACTTGCTTCTTACGTCGCGCCCATCCGGACTGACGCGACAACCCTGATCCATTTCTCACAGCCGCCGGGTGCTGCAACTGCGCGTCGCCTCTGGGGAACGCCCTAGTCCTAGCGCTCTGAACATTATCCATACTTTAGACATACTATATTGATTTAGCATGATTTTTTACAACCGGCCGCCAACCAGACGTTAACCCTCCTCGGGAATCAAATGTTTATTATATAGAAAGAAGGAGATATAGGAAAAAGGTATAGTATATATAGAATATAAATAAATATAGATGGGAAATGTGGGGTTTGTGGAATGGGATAAAGGTAGGGAAAAAGGGACAAAGGTATTTGGGATACTGCTTACTCGGATGAATTAGGGATGAGTAAGCAGCAGCTCGGGGAGCCGGGCGCGCGTACCCGTAGCCATTACCTGCAACCACCGGACAGGAAGTTGAGAATGGCACCCCCTGGCGTTTTTTTTTGATATTAATTTCAGCTTGATACCTCTACCCGTTCCTGAGAAAAAGCATCTTTACAGACAGATTTCAATTTGTTTTAAATATGTGAAAGCGTAGCCCTTCAAGGCACGTAGGGACCAATACTGGACTGAGTTTCTTTCGGCATATTCTTCTCAGCAGTGGCGTTCAGAAACGCTAGTAGCTCATCGATTTTGCAAATTTTAAAAATAAAATTATGACGTTCAAAAGTAAATAAATATATACGGACAAATCACACAGATTGAGCTAGCCCCAAAGTAAGTTCGAGACTTGTGTTATGAGATACTAGCTCAACGATGGGGTACGGAACCTTAAAAATCGCGAAATAAAGAACAGAACCAACAAGAAAAAGAGTCAAAAATTTAATTCTCTATTCCAACTTTATTTGCTTTTGCTGGCGGGTCCGTCTGCGATAAGAAGCATACGTATGTAAATATGTCTATGCCGAAATTTATCCAAATATGTTGAAGCGTTTTTGCTGTATTAAGTTACAAACATATAAGTTTTGTGTGAAATATTCATGTCATTAACTGGATTTTTCAAGAAGTAAGAATTGTTTTTAGGTATATGTTAATTTATTGGTGGGGCAATGATTAGCACACTATTCTAAGGATATACCTATTCAACCCGTAAGAGGTACAAACATGATACATCTTACTGATAATTTATTCTCCCTACCAATTTAGAAGTAATTCTGTCTATAATGTACCAAAAGATATTACTCGCCCACTGATCTACGAGATGTTTAAATATGCGCAGCCTATTCCAGAATAGACAGACGCAACGATATCCATACATATACATACATCCGCACCCTCTGCAATTAATTCTACGCCCTGCATCCCCAACAGCTGATTCTAACAATCTATTTCAGTAAGGGCACCCTTGAAAACCATTCCCATTTGAAATTTTACTCTATCCCCTTAAAATTAAGGTGGATTTTAAGTTGAGGAAGTTTAAAGCAATCAGCTGTTTAAGGTGCAAATGAATTTGGACTTTAGCTAATTAAAAATAAAGTGAAGTTTTAAATGAAGATGGGAACTCAGTCAGCTGTTGAAGTAATGTGCCTGTTATTTTTGAGAATTCACGGACAGAATGTATATTTATGAGGATTAAAGAAAGGTGCGTCGTAATTTTTAGGATTGCTCGTAAAAAATGTAATTTTAAGCTTATATGGTTTTGTTAAATTTAGTGTGGCGACTTGGCGAGCTGTTGTTAACTTTGGAAAAAAAATAAGCGTCGGTAATTATACACTTATAAACTCACAAAACGTGACGTTACGAAAATATACCTTTTTGTATTCAGTTTTTACCCGACTGACCCACCCAGAAGGAGGGTAATGGTTTTGTATGTATTAGGTCGCGTATGTATGTATTAGGCTATGTGACGTCATTAAAATATTAATATGGCGAACGTAAACTGGCAAAAACTTGCAAAGAGTTGTTACTTCCTGTATTGCTTGACCAATTTTGAAGAATGAGGCCTCATTAGATTTGTATTGTTTCCAAGAGTCTTATGAGCAATGTGACTTCAGCTGGAGGGAATTTTACGGACATAAATGCAACAATTTGTAAAAAGCAAATTGATACAATATAGACAAAATAGGTGGCGGATGGTCAGCCGGTTTTTTATATTTTTAAATTAAATAACTTGTTGATACTATGGTTGTAGCGAGAGTGCAAATATAACCTAAATATTATATTTCTATTCAAAAAGTTAAGTGGCATTGGTAAGAGCTATTGAAATTCTGAGCCGGATTTTATCCGTACTGTACGTGATTCACAGATAATCATTATCATCTACACAACAGGGTACATATCCCACTGCTGGGTATAGGCCTCTCTCAATGCACGCCTTCTACCTCGGTCTAGTGCCTTACGAATTCAGTTACGCTTCGCGGATACTGGATTTTATAAAACACCAGCCAATGTCAGCTGAAAAAATAACACCATGACATATGTTCGCTTTTGGTTTTTGGTAACCGCTTTATAAAAAAAAAGTACCTTTAGAAAAAATTGTTTTGTAAAATACTTATATCACTGACTGTACCAAACGTTAATAACATTTAAAATTCCATACAAAAAATAATGGGACGAGTTACAGAATGAAAATATTGTAAATTTTGATTTCCTGCAATTCGACCCAATTGGGCCGCAGGCATATGGGACGAGTTGTGGAATTACTCGAATTTATCCCAGGTGATTTTATGGAGTATATTAGATCATCAATGACTCTCGAACCCTAAACATTGCAATCCCAAAACAACAACACCCACGACTCTAGAAAAAAAAACAAAACTTTACGTTTCGCAAATTCTTTTTGAATACTATAGAGGATTTAAACTCAACATTAATTGGTCCTAGCTAAGTACTGAGTAGATGCATCATCGACGTATGACTCGTGATCTGAATTTTTCTAGTTCTGATAATAGTAAAAAGTTTCGTCTTTTTTTGACTATTTCTCAAGGATTCTTCCTTGCTTCCGAGCTTTAATGTCTTTTTGAAATACTCTATGCATTTGTCAAATTTATCCTTCCCTTCGCACATATATCAGTAGCTAAATATCTCCCAGATACCTGGCTGCTAATAGTCCGTGGTCCCCCAGGATTTGAACGTTGCCCACAGATGTTGGCGTCTAAAACCGTTGCCCCCCGCCGCGCCGCCATCTTGGATCAGCTGTTCGGGACGACGTCACTGATGCGTAGTTAAAGGACTTTTACTAATTGCTATGAATTTGTGATAATTATAAAGTAGTTCAAGTTGAAAGTAAATGTTACAAAATTTTGTAAGTTTTGAATTAATTAATCCAGGTTATACTTGAAAAGAACTGATCGATTTTTGATGTAATAAATGTAGATATTTGCTATTGTGAATATGTGCATTCTATTTATATCAAACTAGCTGTTGCCCGCGACTTCGTCCGCGGCAATTTCTGTTATTATGATTAATTAGTATAGATGAATATTATTTCCCCGTTTTCAAAACATTTTTTATTGATGCTTCGCTCCTATTGGTCGCAGCGTGATGTTTTATAGCCTAAAGCCTTCCTCAATAAATGGACTTTCCAACACAAAAATAATTTTCCAATTTGAACCAGTAGTTCCTGAGATTAGCGCGTTCAAACAAACAAACAAACACTTCAGCTTTATAATATAAGTATAGATAATTGGTAATAACTCATGTTAAGATTCAGATTCTTGATTAGAAAAACTAAGAGAAATAAAGATACCAGCAATAATATTGAAAATACAATTTTTTTTTATTAGGTAGTTTATATTTGAATTACTTTTCTTCTAATAATGGAAGATGTATATCGTTCTATAGTTTTGTACAATGTTTAAAATTGCATTATTATTTATTTCTTTTTTATCAATATCTTGAAGGCATTAAATTGTAATTGTTAGTTTATTACAACTATTGGGTGAAACTGCAATAACCCGGGAATCAAGGCCGCGCGTCTGAAAGGCTACTCTTAAGAGCGACATGACGCCCTAAATGGTCGACACTCCTGGTGCATATATATGTATATCATTAACATACATCCTATATTATGTTTTTACTTTTTCAGGTGTAGACAAAAGCTCTATACATAGCATAGCTTTGTTCCAACAAAAAACATACCTTTACTGTTATCATTGTCTCCCCGGGAGGCACCTGGTATCGCCAGCAATTTACTCTGTGACGAACTCCATGTTTCAGCTGACGGCTTCGCAGAACGCACTCGAAGGAAAATACTTCCTCTCTACCCACAAACTTATTTATACACCCTACAAAATAACCAGTCGCTCTTAAGTTAAGGGCAGATGGGTGAAAGTTGCGAAAAAACGAGTTTGGAATTGACGAATAGAAACTAGGATCCTTGTCGGCAATCTTATGGTTGATGTGACTTTATCGTTATAATAGAGATTGTGTGCGACAAGGACAGCGGTATACGTGCAAGAGAGACAGAACACTTGATGAAATTCATGAAGTTGCCAGGAATATTTTCATGTTGCAATTTAGTAACGCGAGTGGAGCGAATTCGGTAATATCGAGGGCGATGGGTTCGATTCCCGTTGATTGATGGGTCTAAATCGAGTTCTTTATTGGATGAACTTGATGCATTAGGTTTCTTTGGAGGTCGGGAAGTAGCTACGAAATTAGGGTTTTAAAATACTTGATGGTACAGAAACGGTCGAGCTGTCACTGGAAATGGCAATAGCCCATTGGTTCTGACATTTCAGTGTCGATAGCGACCATCTGTTGAAAGCAGTATAGAAAACTTTATTCGATTTGTGATATTGAGTATTTTATATTGATGTTATAAAATTATATCGTGAAAGATCCTACTTTTGAGTATTTATCAATTAATTAATCAGCCTTAGTGCACACTGCAGACTTTTTATCAGCCGATAGCTTAGTCGAGTCTTTAATCCGTATGAACATGTTAGAAAATGCGCTCATTATATCTGTCATCACCATGTTGTGTAAGTGACACGGTCTATCTAAGTTGCACACCCCGGTTTCAGGGTTCTTCGGAACCCCCTCTCAGCCTCTGACGTGGTTTCTTTAACGACTACCAGATGGCAGCTGGGACCAACGGCTTGACGTGCCTTCCGAAGCACAGAATCATCTTTATTATCAGACAATCTGGTGATTCAAGCCTGCAATGTCCTAACCAAATTGGAAGCAACGCAACAAAGTATGCTTCCCGTGGGAATAGAACCCACGACCGCCGGGTCTACAGGCACAGGCCCTAACCACCAGACCTTAGTTACATCTTAATACTGATTGAGAACCAGACTACACTATCGGCCGATAGAAGGGTGCAGTGTGCGGTGACTCTTAAATATGTATTATCCATACCAATTATTAAACCGAAAATCGAACCTAGGCTTTACGAATGGCAGTAAGCTGCCTACTGATTATGCTATGGAGCAGATACGTAATCGGTCAAAACTATGTTTCATATTCAATGTCGGTCAAACCATAGTTGTTACTATACTGACAATATATTTTATGGGCTAAACAATTTAATATCGGTTGTAATTGCCTTGATACATATACGTTCCAAAAAATACTTAATGGATTTGAAACAGGTTTTATTGTTGTAATCTGCGTATTCCTTTTTACTTCTTTATTACCTTTAAAAATGTCATCCTTATCCTTATCCTTACTAATATTATAAATGCGAAAGTGAGTTTGTTTGTTTGTTTGTTACGCTTTCACGCCGTACCTACTGAACCGATTATCATGAAATTTTGCATACAAGTTCTCTGGAGTACGGAGAAGGACATAGGCTTTTATCGCGGGAAAAAGTACTGTTCCCGAGGGATCGACATTGACGCGGGCGGAGCCGCGGGCGAAAGCTACTAGGATATAAACTGTTTATTTGCTTTGTATTAAACAAAACCACCGCATATATATGTTCAGATCAAGAATCATGATGATGAAATTGAACTATAAAATCAAAATCCACGCTGCGAAGTCGTGGGCAACACCTAGTTTTATTTATTAAGATTATTATTAAAGCGAGCGAAGTGGTTAACACGCCTGCCTGGGACACGAAGATGCCCAGGTTCAATCCCCGGTCAGTTCAAGATAGAAAATGATCTTTTTTAGATTGGCCTTTCTTGGATGTTTATCTATATAATATATTTGTTATAAAATTTAGTATCCTTGAGCTAGCATCCCATAACACAAGTTTCGAACTTACTTTGGAGCTAGCTCAATCTGTGTGATTTGTCCGTATAAATTTATTTTTTAAGATTGTTAGTATGTATTTAAATCCTGATTTATTGAGTATGTATGTTAATATAAAACACTAATTGTTAATCAGTAATTATCTTTATTTGCTTATACACGGTAAAATACAGTCGTGTGTTAATAAGGTCAATAATTTAAAATATATGAGTATCACATGTTCACCTTTGCGGCATGCCAAATTACTTTGTATTTATTTTTTCGTCCTTATATAGGTTTCCAAAATATTACTTACCATCAGGTGAGATGGGAGACAAATGCCTACTGCCTGTTAAAAAAATATATTACATGAAATCCTGCAGTGAGTGCTTTGTAGTCACTACTGACTGCTCAAAAGTAATTTAGAAAGAATAAGGCAGCATAATTGCAGTATCAAACCAATCCTAAGTTTGGAGTGGTTGGGAGAGCTCGCGGGGTAATTACTCGCGGCCTTATTTTGTTTTATAGCTACTAAAACTAGCCGACGTCACACCGTAATCTTCATGACTTACAACATTATTCTACAGTGTAATCAAAAATATTGGATACTATTCTTTTTCTTTTCTGAGTAAATCAAAAACCGCCTAAGTGCGAGTCGGATTCGCGCACGAAGGATTCCGTACCGTTATCTATAAAATGGCAAAATAAACAAGTATGTTGTATGGGAGGCCCCCCTTTAATATAGATTTTATTTATTTTATTGAGATATTAAAGATAAAAATAAAAATATTAAATATCATACAAAGCCCTTCAGGCAAGTAGGCGACCAATACTGTTGAAAAGAGTTTCTTTCGGCGTCTTCTTCTCTGCAGTGGTCGGTTCCGAAACGCTAGTAGTTTGTAGCTTTTGAACAATCCTTACTTATATTATAGATGCGAAAGTGAGTTTGTTTGTTTATTTGTTTGTTTGTTTGTTACGCTTTCACGCCGTAACTACTGAACCGATCATCATGAAATTTTGCATACAAGTCCTCTGGAGTACGGAGAAGGACAAAGGCTACCTTTTATCCCGGGAAAAAGTACTATTTCCGAGGGATCGACATTAATGCGGGCGGAGCCGCGGGCGAAAGCTAGTAATTAATAATTTGAATATAATATAATACTTATTATTTAAAATGTGAATTGACGTGAAAAAGTGCCTGAAAAGGCCTATTTTCTGAATAAATCTTTGAAACTTTTAATCTTTATTTTTATTTATTTTTAAAGTGAACGTTTAGTTAAATATTCTGTGAATATCTCAAGCGTCTACCGGTTCCTGTTATCAATATCGAGAAACAAACAAGCAAAAAAAGTCATATTAGTTGTATAAGAGCCCCCTTAAATATTTATTTTATTCTATTTTTTTGTATTTGTTGTCATAGCGGCAATAGAAATACATCATCTGTAAAATTTTCAACTAACTATCATGGTTCCTGAGACACACAGACAGACAGACAGACAGCGGAGCGATATTAATAGGGTCCCGTTTTTACCCTTTGGGTACGGAACCCTAAAAACTAATAAAGATATAGCCCGTTGAAATTTGGTTTGACGTACAGTTTTCTACACATTTTGGCAAACTGTGACGTCACGGAATCATGAATTTTGACGCGCTTTATCTTTATAATTTATTGTATAATTGACAAAAAAATAACATGTGACCAAAATTTTTGACGTGGTCACGTCTTATAAATCGATGAACGCCAGCGGCACGCACAAAAAAGTGTCACGTTCCGCGTGCAAGCGAGAGCGCGGAACAAGTGATAGAGAGAAGAGAGCGTTTGGCTTGTGACGCATCTATCTCTCTACTGTGTGTAAAATTATCGTCCGTAAACCGACTTTAAAGACAACCAATTTTCTCGTTTATTTAGCAATCTGTGTGAGTGTCTGCTTATTTTACGAGTGGGCCCGGCTGGGCTCGAACCCGCCGGTGGATCCGTTTTATGACCGCTCTCTTGACCGCTCTGTTCCAAATCGCCGGATTTAGGGCCAAGTAATTGGTCGCTTACTTGGAAACAAAACACTGATTCTACACGCACAGGGTATTAGTTCTTGGCCATATGTCCACGATAAATTTTATTTAAATTAAAACACTTAATACCTTTTATCGGGTTTATACATTATTTTCTTTCATGCTAGTCTGGGAGATCAAAAAAAAATTATAATGTGCTAGCTGCTTCTCTCCCCGTGCAGACCGTAGAAGCCGGTCAAGGGAATGTGCGAAAATCTAAAGAATCATGACAATAGGCGATTTGAGGCGATGCGGCCAGCAACCCATCACTATTGTGATTCCGTTTTCCCTGCCTTAGGCTATGTCTACCCAGTAAGGGAAAAAGACGTGATAATATGTATGTATGTATGTATTTCTTTATATTAATTTTACACCTAGCGTTACCATATTAAGTGTGTAACAATCGCGAAACCATACGAAAATATTATGAGAATTCTTATATTAAGCAGTTATATGAACTCATAGTCCTCCACAAAACGACGGCGTATAAATCTTGAAAAACTTGGGACCCGCCTTTAGTTTAAATAATATTTTGTGTTTATTATTTGTTATAGCGACAAAATATTTACACGTTTTGTGAAAATTTGAAGTCTCTACCTATACTGCACTGTAACAGACAGACAGATGGACATAGAATGCTAAAAAATAGTCCCGTTATTACCTTTTAGATACAAAACTCTAAAAAGCCGGCCAAGTGCGAGTTGGACTCGCGCACGAACAGCGGAGCGCGTCGGGCAGCGGAGCGATATTAAACAGGGTCCCGTTTTAACCCTTTGGGTACGGAACTCTAAAACTGACTATTCCAAGCATTTCTAATATCCTTTCAAACAATGGGTTACTGGAGAAAATCTCTTTAAGGGATAAGTCCACCGTTGTACAAAGCTTTATTTTTCACTAGCTGTTTTCCCGCGACTTCGTCCGCGTAAAACATAGACTATGTTCAGCGTAGATAGTGTACCTTCCCAACTGTGAAAGATTCTTTCAAATCCGTCTAGTAGTTTCGGAGCCTATTCGCGTCAAACAAACAAACAAATCTTTCCTCTTTATAATAGGAGTATAGAGTATAGATTATAACATCTTTATTTTAGTGTTACGTTTTTGTACAACAAAGAAAAAACAACAACAACAACTTATGTTTTTGATTTAGACAAATTCTATAGCACCTAAAACTTGCGAAAAACAATAAGTATTGGGTAACAAATTGTCCAATAAGCAACAATATCCTTTTGTGTGAAAAAAATACTACACATTCATTAAACACATTTGAAATTCAAATCCAGCGAAGCGAAAGCCCAATTGTACTTAATTCCACACCCAGAGGCAGCACAATACGACTCCACTATAAATATGCGTATACGACAATTATAAGTACCTCGACCCATCTGACCACCTCTCCCCATAGTGACAATAGACCACAACACAATAGCTTAAAACTATGCCTTTTTTTAAGGTAGCAAGACCTATGTAATTTTTGAATTCTAACAGTTTCACTTCGGTCTACACATTAAGTTCAACGTTTCGACTTTATCAACATTGAAATAGGGCTCTTGTTAAATTCGTTGTGATTTGTGATGTGAATGCGAATGTACTCAACCCTTCCACCCCTGCACAATGGGTTGCATACAGATTTAATTGTGAGTAAAAATATTTTTATGGAGTTTTGGGTGTGGTGTAAAATATAAGCTGAACAGAGTAGAATGATCAACAAAAAATGCGTCAGTAATGGCAACCAAAAAGGACCAGTTCTTCTGGCATATAACACACGTACTAATTAAGAAAATGTTTTAAGAGTATGTACTTCAACTATATATTTCAGTAGATGCATAGTTCCATACAAAATCGAGCAAAATGTTATCCCCGCGTCATCATCATCATGTCAGCCGCAAGAAGTCCACTGCTGCACATAGGCCTCCCCCAAGGATTTCCAATGTGACCGGTTGGAAGCGGCTGTATCCAGCGTCAATCTTGGTCAGGTCGTCCAACCACCTGGTCGGTGGATGTCCAACGCTACGCTTGCCGGTACGTGGTCACCATTCGACAACTTTCCTGCCCCATCGGCCATCGGTTCTACGCGCTATGTGCCCCGCCCACTGCCACTTCAAAGAGTTAATCCGCTGAGCTATATCCCCGCGTCAACAAGTACTTAAATATGTAGATGTATATCACGTCAAGTATTTCGAAAAATGTCCTTACATTTTAATCGACGATAATTTAATCGAAGAGTATGTACATAATTATTTGTTGTGTGTTGATTTGTTATGAATATACATTATCGAGTAGTATATGCCATGTTTTGTTTTGTTGTTCATATCTGCAAGTGGCCAACACACGTGTCAGACTTTTTAAGCTGCCTAAAGGCATCAGACATAGCTTAACGACTGCCATCAATGGTGACAGCCGGGGCCAATGGCGTGACGTGTCTTCCAAAACACGGAGAGCTCGATATATTTTTTTTGCCACTTGCTGTCACCCATCCAAATGGGAACCGCGCCTGGGGTTGCTTAACATGCGAAAGCGCTAATAATGCTGACTTCACAAGGTGACAGGTAAAAGTAAAAATTATTCAACAATTAATTGCTACTAGATTATGCGAAGTGCCATCATGTACATATTTTATAAAAAATCTTTTTTAAAGTGGATAAAATTTTATAAGAAACTCTTTTCGTTTATAAGACCCTTCTAAAGATTTAATAAAATATAGCGAAAGTTCTGCAACGTAAATCACGTTTATCTCTCCAACTTTGCATCTTGCACCGCCGGTAACCCTAAAGTGACAGGGTATGCAAAAATCTGAATTTATAATACAAGGGTCATAACCACCCCTATACTTGATGGAACTAAAATTTGAGAGCGCCCGTATCAGTGCGTACGTAAGATGAAGGGTTGAATATTTTTTATTAAGATTTTACCATTTATATTTTACATATAGGCAAGGCAAATGCACCTAGCCTATACAGCTGAATGAATGCTTATGAATTTTCAGACTTTCGACAGACTAAAAAACAAAGAAAATCACAGTTAATTATGAACCATAGTGTAGATACTATATGGTTTAACAAAGTTTAAAAAAGTTAATTAACTTAACAAAGAGTTAAGTTAATTAACATCACAAGAGAGGTCGCGTTGATTGTGTGTCAACGCATAATTGTGTGTTGTCAAATCACTCACACACACACGTGCGTGTGATTTTCATCTTTTATATCTTTTTCCCTGTGTTCATGAGTACTTGTATAAATCAGGGTACCCATACAAGAAACGTGGTTGTTGACAGAACTAAGGATTCCGTACCACTACCACCGTACAATAATCAACATGTGTGTCTGTTAATCCGAATCGCACTTGGCCAGATTATCTTTTTGCTATTTCTCGATTCTGTGAACTTTGCTACTCATTTATTACTGAGAATCAAACCACAGATAATTAAGAAAAATTGTGTCCATGCAAGAAAGAGTTTGGTTAACCTCACAAGAGAGGTCACATTATAAACGGATTAAAATGTCCAGTCTTAATGTCGGACTCGGGCTCCAAAGCAGCTAAGGATGCGACCTGGAATACTCTCAGATGAGAGAGAGAGGCAAGAACAACCACATCTATTTCTCTTCAGTTGAGCTCTCAGGTCATAAAACTAGTATTTACACCATGAAATTCTGTCACCTTTATAGTTCGCGTTACGTGCTGACAATGGCGTAATTTTGGACTTTATTGACTGCTTGCAACGCGCCGCGTCATCGCCCAAGGGATTAACTATGTTACATTCCCCATTTTCTTAGAGTACTACACTTCGCTCTGATATTTAAGAGCAAGGCAAAGTTGTCGTTATTGTGTGGAAAGAAACACACACAATCGTCGCTGCTTCCCGACTCGAACAATTTTGGGATTTTCAAGGCAAGGGTGAATAGACAATGTTTGAGTTTGTGTGTACCACCCTAGTCCTCTCGTTACTTCCCATCAGGCAAGATAAAAGTTAAACGCACTCAAATTCTTCTTAAAAAACCCAACCACTCCATACTTTCCTGTCAAAAGTGACAGGAGAGTATGGAGTGAGAAATAAATGTATAAGTGTGAAATAAAGAAGACAATAATGGTAAACCACCATTATTGTCTTCTTTATTTCACACACTAATGAACAATCAAATAGTGTGCAGGCAAATAGTGTGTCTAACGATATTTTCCTTTACCGGAATCAGGTGTCGTCATCATCATCACCACCATCATCTTTTTAGTTTCCACTGCAGGAGCATGACTATTTAGTCGTGGTAGAGCCACGCTACCGGCAAAATGAATTGTAAGCATGACTGGGCCATCTCGTCCGGGGAAGTACCACACTCTCACAGACAATCGACGTCTGAGTAGAAGATTTACCGCTTCTATGCTTCGTTCAGTGAGAGAAAGAGCCGGAGGCCCATCCTTCCCCGTCCCCTCCCTATTTCCTTCCCGCAACTCCTTAAAAGGCCGACAACGCACCTGTCACTGTGTTGCAGTTGTCCATGGTCAGCGGTGGTCACTTACCATCAGGTGACCCGCTTGCTCGTTTGCCGTCCTATAACATAAAAAAGACCCTTTCTGTATGTTTGGATCAGGTAGGTATGTTTGATTAAAATGACCAATTGAGTCAGATTGGTCTAGGGTTAGGCGGGGTTTGAACCCAGGACCTTTCGTTTATATATATCATGCTTTTAGGCCAAAAGAATGCGACTTTGTAACCTTTATAACTTTAACAAATTTTCAAAATAAACTACATCTAATATATAAAATTCTCGTGTCACAGTTTTCGTTGCCATACTCCTCCGAAACGGCTTGACCGATTTTGATGAAATTTTTTGTGCTTATCCGGTATCTATGAGAATCGGCCAACATCTAATTATTTATATGGCGGGTCAGCTAGTCAAAATATAAAAGCGTGTTCACCGCGTTTAATTGTTAAATTATTTACTGTATTTATTGAAATAAAGCTTAACTTAAACACAAATATTAGATGTTACAATTTTAAGCCTCAGCATCCCGTGAAACTTGTTTTTTTCAGAATCAAAATACCACATAAAGCGTAGAACTCTGCCGTAATTACAGGAACACAGAAATTTAATTTATCTTTACGGTTTGATCATTTAATAACAAACCGTAGCTGCCCCACTTCTTGTACTGTGGAGGACCTGGTTGAAGCAAATTATTTAACCGTGGATATGCCAAAATTCTGGTTAAGACTGATGTAACAAATAGCCATTTCAACTCGAGAAGCAGAATTATTTATTATCGCTTCACACTGTATACTTAAGCCTTTGTTTAATGGTCAAACAGCTCATTAAAATTCACTGTCAATTGAAAAATTAAACGAAAAACCTAAACAAAGCTCAACAAATCACCGGCACCGGTAAAATTGAGTCGTTTGCGTTTAAACCTCGCGTTACTGTCCATTAAATAACGATGGAAATGGCAGAATTAACTATATGTATGTGTGTTATGAAGACATCCAAATACGTATGAGCTCTATAAATAATCTTTCATATAAATAAAAAAACCGACTTCAATCCAACTAGTGAATTGAAGTCACGGACTAGATCCGTGGCGCAGCGGTCAACACGCCTGCCTGCGACACGGAGTGACCGGGTTCGATTCCCGGCCAGGTCAAGATGGAAAATGATCTTTTTCAGATTGGCTTGGGTCTTGGATGTGTATCTATATGTGTATTTGTTATAAAATATAGTATCGTTGAGTTAGTATCCCTTAACACAAGTCTCGAACTTACTTTGGGGCTAGCTCAATCTGTGTGATTTGTCCGTATATATTTATATTTATTTAGTGAATGGATTGTGATGAAATTTCAATGTGGCCAACGTGGAAGCATACACTTTCAAATAAAAAGAATTTTCAAATTAAAGAATATAAAAAGAAAAAACACCTTAGGACTAAGGTTACATTATTCAACATTAAAAAATACAAGCCAATTGATAACCTTCTTCTTTTTTTTTGAAGTCGGTTAATAATATAGGAACAAAGTACACAGTTTGTGCTAGCCACACAGTAATTCGTGAATTTGTGTTGCAGGATACTAACTCAAGGAAACTATATTTTTAACTTTCAATAAAAAAAATACACAGTCCTATCCATAACCATGGATCTATCCACAACATGTTTTGTCAAAGCTACAACGGTTCATCAGCAACAAGCTTCGTCAAAACTTACAAAAAATATTAGCAACATGCTTCGTCAATATTTTAACTGACTTCAAAAGAAGGAGGAGGTTATCAATTCGGTTTTATATTTTTTAGGGTTCCGTACCCAAAGGGTAAAAACGGGACCCTATTAATTTCGCTCCGCTGTCTGTCTGTCTGTCTGTCTGTCTGTCTGTCTGTCTGTCTGTCCGTCTGTCATCAGGCTGTATCTCATGAACCGTGATAGTTAGACAGTTGAAATTTTTACAGTAATGATGTATTTCTGTTGCCGCTATAACAACAAATACTAAAAAATAGAATTAAATAAATTTTATGCTCGATAATGATAACGGCAACAGGTAGACCCTTGAGATATTCACAAAATATTTAGTTATATACTCACTTTAAAATTAAATAATGAAATAAAAATTAAATTAATATTAAAGGGGGGCTCCCATACAACAGACATGATGCCTTGCGCACTTGGCCGGATTTTTTTATTTGTTTGTTACCGCAAAACTCTGTCATTTAAGGTTTATCATTTATATGTCATTTAACGTTATTACGCCAAAAAATAACAAAAGTGATGGAGCGGGCACGAAATGGGCCACTAGGTTTGTAAGTTTACCTTACAAGGCGTCCTTGGCGGAACCTGTCCTATTATTTTTTTGCGAGCGAGTATGTAAATAGCGTTCGGACGGCTTGTTGCCGGGTTAAGATCGCTGTTAAATTGTTAATTTTGTTTTATTACTGTTTTAATTATGTTTATGGTATAAATGTGGCTATAAATACATTGTTAACATTTTGCTGTAAATATCACGCACTCTACAATTTGTTGAAATAAGCTTAATATTTTTGCTCTCAAGCGTTCGTCTCTATGTTTTTCTATATTTAATATATTTTCATGCATACATATTATCACGTCTTTATCTCTTACGGGGTAGACAGAGCGGGTCATAAGACCAAAACAAACGAAGTAAACGAAATCAAAATAGTGATGGGTTGCTAGCCGCATCGGCTTTATAATGATGATTTAGATTTTCGCCCATTCCCTTGATGGGCTTCTACGGTCTACGCGGGAAAAGAAGTAGCTGGCTCATTCAACGTTTTTTCTTTTCTCCTAGACCAGCATGGAAGAATTGATGGAACCTGCCGGTTACATGGGCCGTGTGGTACCCGACAGAGTAGAATAGGACCACTCCAAGTCTTCCCGTGGATGTCGTAGAAGGCGACTTAGGAAATACAAGCTAACCAAAGCTTATAAACATCTGTGAGACCTCTTCAACCCGTCTGGCCAGCGTGGAGAGTGTAGGCCAAGTCCTCTGACTGCTCTGGCCAAGTATGGCTCTAGTAGTACAGAGAGGGTCGTGCTCCTGTAGTGGAGACTAAAAATACTTGATATAGATTACCCAGATGAATGGGGGAAAAGCAAGTACCAGCTCGGGAGGCCGGGCGCGCGTAGCCTATGCCATTCCTGCAACAACCGGACAAGAAGCTGAGGATGGTTTTTTATTTAATTGACTTTGTAGCTTTTGCTACTTCACCGGGCGTTTGAGGCAAGGGCAGAGTGCCCTCAGCTTTTATAAATAACATCACCAAAGGGCCTTAGGAGGGATGGACCTCGGCTTTGAGCGTTGCCTGTGCGGCTTTGAGAGACAGCAAAATCTCATATTGCCTGATGGGCCGCGTATACGTGCCATGAAGGGCCAATCTGAGAATCAATGGGAAAAGCCTTTGGAGAGCAGCAACTCTCATCTTTTGCCTCATGGGTCGAAAGCTACGTTGCCAGAAGGGCCTATCCTGGGTGCAAGGCACCCGGGACTGCGCCAGGCGGTCACCAGTAATCGGAGCTAATCCTACTCTACGCACTATATTCCGGTGGCGAGTGCGACGGGGTCGGATGGTTGGATTCCTCTGGCTATTCGGAGCCGAAGAGGAGTCGGAATGGGTTGAGGATGAAATCCCTGACTGTCGCTTAAATACACACAAATAATTAGATTTAACATCACCAAGAACCAGAAACGAGATCGAGATAACAAAAAACGTAGGTTATATATCTCTGTCCTGCACCAACGCTTAAGTGTGACAGAGATAGCACATCACGTGTTGTGGACATAAAAAATGGCTGCCGTGTTACACGTTCACGATGTTTTTGTAAGGACCGATTTAAATTTTGTAGACGGACCACGATAACATGATCTTATCCCTACTGTGACGGCTAATATAGGGTAATGTGTTTAGCCACAAAATTAGTACTGAGCTTAGATTCATTTTATTTGTTTGCCCGACAATTGATGCGTAATGACAATTGATGAATAATGGCGCAGCGGTCAACACGCCAGCCTGCGACACGGAGTGACCGGGTTCGATCCCCGGCCAGGTCAAGATGAAAAATGATCTTTTTCATAGTATCGTTGAGTTAGCATCCCATAACACAAGTCTCGAACTTACTTTGGGGCTAGCTCAATCTATGTGATTTGTCCGTATATATTTATATTTATTTATTTAATGAATATGGACGATAACAATGAAAAAGAGAAATCTCTTAGTCTATCAGTAGATACTAAAAAAAAAACAACGGCTTGCACTCCGGGAGTACCGGCAGAAATTACAACTTGAACATTAACGTTGTGCATTTTTGAATATTTTGGAATACACGTGTCCGTCTTACGAATTTTCGATCAGGTCACGTGTCCTGACGCGAGTTTAAAATTTTTTAACCATCCCAAAAAGTGCACAACGCCGATAAAGAACTTTTCACTTCAAAAATGTTTTGCTTTGTCCGAATTCAAAATCGGTTGTCTGTGAAGTTGGTTTACGGGCGATAATTTTACGTGATAACGGTGGAAGATTGATAGATGCCTTAAGCCGAGCTTTTAGGCCGATCGTGCCTCTCTATCGCTTGTACCGCGCTCTCGCTTGCATATGGAACGTGACATTTTTCGTGCATGCAGTTGGTGTTCATCGATTTATGTTATCACGTCAAAATCAAATCAAAGTTTGTTCAGAAAGTAGGCATTACATTTTCACATTTTTCTAACGGTCATAATAAAATAATCATCATTCATATTTCAAGCTATTCGTTTATAGTTTAATTGATTTAGTTAGAACGTACTCGTAAAAGCGTAACCAACAAACTAATTGACCAAGCGAGAGGTAAGCGTCTCCGTTTCTGCTGGGCAAAAAATATTTTGTTTACCTCTAAGACTATTGTATACAAAATAATTTTTGCAGACTTCGATCAAATATAATGGTCAAATCAAAGATACCCCAGTCTCATACAAAATGAAGCCTAACATACATTATAAACAAAAACAAAAATGGTACACACTAAAAGTATAACAGTCCATCTTTATTTTTTACTTTTCACGCGTAATTTTTGCATCTTTTCAATGACCTTCGACATCGCGAGACGTGTGAGTGCTAGCGCGGTTTTTTGAAACTGTGGAAAAAACAGCTCCGAAACTCGATTAGTGCGCTGTTTTGCCGGTGTCACTTTTCGGACGCGAATTGTGTATGTACCATTATATTTGATCGAAGCTAGCAGTGTATGTTGCCCTGTTGTCTGGCTGTCTGGCTGTTCTCCTGAACAGGTTGCATTTCTCAACCAATTTTCGTGAAATTTTGTGAGCAGATTCGACCTTTACATATAATTTTTTTGCATACATATTCAGTTTGTCTTAAATTGTGAAAATAGCGGATTAGCTGTGATCGCGGGGTCTGCAGATCACAGAGTCACTAGTATACACAAGTGGATTATTTAAAAAAATACAAACCCGACTGCCTTTTCGACAGTTTATGTTCGCCATATACATTTTTTGCTAACGTCACATAGCCTATGATACTCCAGGTAAGAATACGAATCTAATGATACCTCGCACTTCAAAATCGGTAAAGCCGTTTAGGCTACAGGAGACGACAATGGAACATATATACTTATTTATATACATAGATACGCGCAAAAAACATTACCCTCCTTCTGGGTAGGTCGGTCGGGTAAAAACTCACTTTCACTATTATTATATAAGTTAGGACAACCATGCAAAAAGGGCCACAAAATAAATAATTGAACCGACATGCCCACAAGGGACAGTTTATCTTTATGTTGAAATGGTTTAACCTTCTAATTTTTTGTTCGACCAAACCCATATTTTATTAAAGGCCTCTTGTATTACAAATAGAAAAAATGTTGACCATGTGATTTTGTTTTTCTAAAGAAAGATGATGGTTCATCATGTTATGTTATATTACTGAATACGAATAAAACCAGCCAAGAGCAAGGCGCTTACTCTAAGGGCTCCATACAATACCTATCTAGCAGCATTTTGCGCTGCAGGATTATGCTGAGCTGTTCCCTTTTGGTAAATACTGCGACGCGCAAATCTATTTGAAAAAGTTAACTTTAAAATTTATTATTATTATTACATTGTTTTCCATGCTTGCTGGTTCATGCTGGTCTGGAAGAAAATAAAACACGTAGAATGTGCGAGCTGCTTTTCTTCGATCGCAGACCGTAGAAGCCGGTCAAGGGAATGGGCGAAAATCTAAAGAATCATGACAGTAGGCGATGTGGCTAGCAACCCATCACTATTTTGATTCCGTTTACCACCTTTACGCCCAACAGCACGCTTAACGTGGCGTGTCGGTCTTATGACTTTAGACTCAGTCTACCCCGTAAGCAGTGACGTGCACAGACATTTGTCATAGGGTAGACATAATTATAAAATTTACTTACAAACATACCACCTATATACCTTACCTCACTATACGGCTAGTTATCTACAACTCGTTTAATATTATGATAGTCTTTCTATCTTCGACCGCAAAAGTATTCAAAACAAGCGAAAGATAAGAGATATGATTACAACCTGCGAGCCACGTACCACGTATCATACAGTTTAAGATTAAACTTTAGAATAACTAACCATAACTAACCGGTTACTTGATTTGTTCAAAAGCAAGCAAGTTCACAAAACACTTTATATTTCGGTTTCGGCATGTAAACACTAAGCGACACAACTTGCACATGAAAATATTTTTGTCACAAATGAAATTTAACTGATAAAGCAATTAATTTTAAAATAAAACTTTCCTCTTGGATTGTTTGTAAACACGCAAATCAATAACATTGACATAAGTATGATTAATATCTATAGTGACATTGACAAGTGACGATGACATTTACATCGCGCGCGGCAGCCAATAGAAACCTCGGAGACAGTGTCTTCAATTCACACACACAGCGCAAATTTGATTTGCATGTGTGAGTCGATGAAAGATGTTTACTTGTACTACTACAAAAGCGATTTCCTATAGGTGTATAATAATTTTCTATGTGTGCGTGAAAAGTCAGACCTTTGAAATTTTGTCTTACGCAGCTTACGCGTATAGATACTGCTTAGCGTGGGCACGCCCGGGCCGCGGCCGCAGCGCCGTACTTGAACAAAATCGACTATAAAGTATTTGCTAGCAGAATTTTGCAGGCGCACCTAATATAATTATTTTTTTGTAAGAAAAATAAATTGTATTTATTTAGCGACTGCAGGGTAGACAGTGTCTAACAGTCTATATGGACTGCACGTCACTGCCCGTAAGGGATAGAAGATCGAATAATATGTATGTATGTATTGGTTTGCATGTATTGTAGGTACTTGTTTCCAATACTATAATGCGTCAATGGTATTTTCCAATAAAGCTACTCTATTCTACATACGGGCAGGCAACGCACAGCGTTTTCACATACAGGCAAGCGCAGCGTCGGACACCCACCGACCAGGTGGTCGGATGACCTGACTAAGGTCGCAGGAAGACGCTGGATGCAGCCCGCTTCCAACCGGTCGTATTGGAAATCCTTGGGGTAGGTCTATGTCCAGCAGTGGACTTCTTGCGGCTGATATGATGATTATAATGATTCTACATATACCACGCTTTTTGTATGTGGATACGGTGTATATGATTTCTTTCTAGCATGGACACTATTTTTTTTTAAATCTGTGATTTGATGTCTTAGTAATATTATAGCATCAGTAGCACCTTTGACAGAATTAAAACATAACACTCAAAAAAGAAAAAGGTTTTTTGGTCCTTTGGTTTTGTGTATTTTTGTTCACAGTTTTTATAACGCCAGAAGATATACCGAATACCTAAGTACACATTTTGTGAAAATTTCAATTCCTTGTCTCTACCGATTCAGTAGATACAGCCCTGTGACAGACGGATAGATGGACGGACGCTATAATAATAAAAACAATAAGAAAAATAAGCAATCTATGAAATTTTGTAAGAATTTTTAGGCCTTTACTAGTAAAAATGTTTATAAGTGTAATAAAAAGAAGTTAATTTATTCTAAATAACTACTCACCAGCGTTCATGGTTAACAGCGTGTGAAATTAGAATCCTTGAAAAAAACCGACCAAGAGCGAGTAGGAATCACAATTAAAGGGTTCCGTACCACCATTTAACTACAAAAACGCTCAGAAATCCACGTTCTTGTATGACCCATTCCTTTTTAATTTTGTTTTAATTTCATTCTTTTTTGTCATCAGTGGCAATGCATATACACTATTCTGTGAACATTTTAAGTATCTATTCATAATGGTTCAAATGATTCAACATTGTGACATATGGACGGACGGACAGACAAGCGGGTAGCGGATGCTTAGTAAAAAGGTGCCGCTTACCTTTTGGGTACGGAACCCTAAAAACATATTCAACTAAGAATTATTAACTTAGTAGGTGCAATTAATGTGAGGCATTAGTTTTACGAGTGTTTGCTGATAGACTCGTTATCGTAAGGTACGAGTAAGGACATCGTTTTGTGATTTTACGGACGGTTAACACTAGGACAGGTTTGGTTATGTTGACTTAGCTCTATGTGTTGATTTCTCAACGTATTTATTTTCGTCTCATGATTGTGTTAAATAAAGAAAAACAGCAATCAACTGATTAAAAGCTTTACATCACCTTTACACAATTTAATCATTATATGCTCGGTATAGGAATAAAATTAAAATATGCGATCATTATGTTATAATTCAACATAAATCATTTTTGTGAGAAGATTTTATTAAGAGCGATGCATACTGCAAAGTGCTTGCTCATCATCGTCATTTCGAGTAGGTGTCGGCCAATCGACCACGCACACCCTGGTGTCAGTGTTCTTCCGAACCACTTCTCGGCCTCTGACGTGGTTCCTTTTACGACTACCAGATGGCAGCCGGGATCACCGGCTTAACGTGCCTTCCGAAGCACAGAATCATCTTTATTATCAGAGAATCAGGTGATTCACGCCTGCAATGTCCTAACCAAACTGTCAACAACTAAACAAAGTATGCTTCCGGTGGGAATCGAACCCACGACCCCGGGTCAACAGGCAAACGCTTTAACCACTGGACCACGGTTGTTTAGATTAATAATCAATAAATCGCTAAAGCTGCGTCATCATCATCGTTGCAGCCTTAAGAAGTCCAGTGCTGGACCTCTGTCTTTTTAACCCTTTGCCTCTTCCATGGATTCTTCGTTCCATCAGAGGATATTGCCATACTCACCACGCTTGACAGGCGGGTTGGCGAGCGCAGATTCTTTGGCTTCTTGTGCTTCTAACACTGCTGCCCTTTGGAAGTATTTTCAAGCCAGGAAAGAATAGGATTTTTTTTGGATCTGGAAGGAGAATTGAGATAAAAGGATACTAATAGTAGTATCCTTTTATCTCAATTCTCTTCTTTATTCTGCTGCTTCTTTATTCGAGTTCCCGCTAGTAATAGTACTAGGGGGAACTCGAATAAAGCAGCAACCACCGGACAAGCAGTTGAGGATGTCACCCGTGACCGTGTAGCATGAGGTGTATTAAATGACATTTAGTAGGACTTATATCTAGGACGTATGGCTCTAGTAGTACCGAGAGGGTCATGCTCCTGCAGTGGAGACTAAGAAGGACCTGATGATGATGATATCTAGAAAACCGAGATTTAGACGGTGAAAACTTATTGAAGTGAAAACTTCTTTTGCGGCGTTGCGCACTTTTTGCGATGGGTAAAAATGTTAAAATCGCGTCAGGACACGTGATCTGATCGAAAATTCATAAGATGGACACGTGACCTGAGACCGCCAGCGCGGCGTAGGAGAGAAGATATATCTCCCAATCTTACTACGGCGCGGAGTTTTCACTTCTGCCGGCACTCCAGGAGTGCAACACGTTGTTTTTTTTTTCAGATATGAGACCCCGCTATGTGAATTCTTTGCTGCCAAAACCCCTATAAACTAGATCTATCGAAATTGTTTAAACCATTCCTTAGTATATTTTTTTATATATTAACACGTATACAAGAATAATTTTAGATATTTTTAAGCCACTTGCGGTCACCCATCCTAGTGGGGACCGCGCCCGGAGTTGCTTAACATACGTAAGCGCTAATAATGATCAGACCCACTGGACCACCGGACAAAAGGTATGTAACTAAGTTTGTTTTAGGTTCGTAAAACCTGATTTGTGAGTAACAAGAGTAAAGTTAAAGGGAACTTTACGACCGGCCAGGTGGCCCAAGTTACGAGCTAACTTAATTTAGTGGGTATTCTGAGTTGTTCAGTAGCTTTGATTTCCATTTCTGGCTTGTAGACAGTTTTATCATACAAAAACAAATAAAAAAATTTAAGCAACCCCGAACACAAAAAAAAAAACAACAGGTTAGTTACCACTTCAAAAAAACCCTACGAACTGAATTGCTATCAATAATAATTATGACTAAGAAAACTATCGATTGAATTACTATTAAAACAAAAAAGAAATAAGTTCAAGTATTCGATGGTTAAAGTTATTCAATCAGTATTCAAGTTGAATTCCCTAATCTTAATATTACGAGTATAAACGCGTCTTCGTTACTAATATTATAAATGCAAAAGTGAGTTTGTTGTACCTATGTTTGTTTGTTGCGCTTTCACACTTTTAGAACCGAAGATCATAAAATTTTGCACACACGATACCTGGAGTACGGAGAAGGTCATATCCCGGACAACGTACTGTTCCCTAGGGATAGACATTGACGCGGGCGGAGCCGCGGGCGACAGCTAGTAATATTATAAATGCGAAATTTTGTATGGATCAATGGATGTTTGTTACTTTTTCACGCCAAAACGGCTGAATAGATTCTGACGAAATTTCGCACACAGATAGGTTATTACCTAAATTGACACACAGATTACCTTTTATCCTGGAAAGAGTACAGTTCCTACGGGATCGACATTTTCTTTGCGAAGCCGCGAACGACAGCTAATAAAGTTATTCATATGTATTAAAAATACACTCTGACGGTTGGCGTCGCCTATTGGAAAGTTGGGACTGGTTTCTGTAATACTATAATAACTGTCTGTCTGTCTGTGCGGCAGAAAGGCGCCAACGAAATAACGCTGTTGTATGTCATGAACTCGTAATAGATCATTATTCATATGCAGACACGAATTAACTAATCTTCGAATACGTAATACGTACTTGTACCAGAATATAATTCTTTGAACATTTAAATTTCATATTTTCTATTTAATCCTATATTATTTATTCCTTCTCACCTCAGAGGATCAGTCACGAGACTAGGGTCTGCTGCCGAAGGCGCTGAGGTCGCCAAACGGCACAGATTTGCAACCTTAGCTGAGAATTGTACATACATACACACATACATATATTAATTGTGCCGTTTGGCTGGACCTTAGGTCCTAGTTTATAGTTTAGTTGATAGTTTAATACATTTAATCATAGGTACTATTGTTCACGTCTTCGTCTCTTTCAGGGTGATCAGAGCCTTGGACTACAAAGCCCAAGGTTGTTGATGAGAAGCGGGATAAAAAGAGTAATAGTTTGGTTTATAGTCATATAACCTATTGATAATGATATGGTTCCTCAGATTTAACTCATTCCCTCGATCGGCTTTTAGGATCTATGTGGGAAAAGAAGTTTTACATACATACGTTTTCAATTATAAGATTAATTAAATTCAAGTAGTTATGAATAAATGTGTACACTCTATATTTTTTGACGTTATAACGTCTTACATATCGATGAACACCGGCTGCACGCACTAAAAAGTGTCACGTTCCGTGTGAAAGTGAGAGCGCGTAGCAAGAGAGACATGGTTAGCCTAAGCGTTCGTCTAGTAACGCGTCTATCCCTCTTCTACCGCTATGACATAAAGGTATTGTCCGTAAACGAACTTCACAGACAACTAATTTTTTTTGTACATAGCTATACTTGAATAGACTATTCCCTTTGACGCGTTGATTAACAGGCTCTTTCGATCAACACGAGCGCACATAAAAGGGAGGCAAAGCCGTTTGTCCCTGAAATCCATAGCCCTGACATATCCCACTTCAAAACGAATCCCGCGAAATTGCAGGAGCTTCTGAGTCGGCAAAACCACCTTAACTTTACCCCCCAGCCCTCCCTTCTCTTTGGGGATTCGAAGCAGATTCCCTCAACCTCTTTATTTAAGAAGGGTCTTTGTGTTTGGTCGTAGTTATGTTAAAAAATAAAGGGACGCCATAGAAGGGTAACTCGGAATATCGGTTATCGTAGGCGCTGTATGCTTGGAAATAAATAAAAAATTAAAAAAGTTTATTGAACTACAATTGGTAGGTTGGGTAATTCTCAAGTTGTCGGGTTTTGCAGTAAAACTGGAACGATATTTGGTAGGTTAAAATTGACAATTTGGGTACGTACACCCCAAAATCCAGTGAACAAATGTTTAATTAACATATTTTGGTCATTTTGCCGTTGGTCCCGGCTGCCAGCTGGTAGTCGTTAAAGGAACTACGTCAGAGACCGAGAGGCGGTTCCGAAGAACTATGACCAGGGTGTGCATGGTCGATTGACCGTGACACCTACTCGAAATGAAATTAAATGAACATATTTTCCCGTAAATATTACGTAACGTTAGGACTTTCTGAAAGGATTCCTGCATTCTCCAGTCAACCTCCGAATCTTAGTAGAGAAAAACATGCAAACATTCACCTACATTTTAGATGGACAGGAACTGGAAAGGTTTCGTCAACAACGGGGCATCAGGCCGGCTGGTTGGCAATCTTCTGTCTTAAATAGCCAGGTGGTCCTTTTAATGCATCCACTGGTACCACACAATCACACATCCGCGATGAAGATTAAGGGTTATTTTGGCCAGTTAAGTCCTTAGAAAGTAGAATAAATGGGTATCTCTTGGATAGGCGTGTAACATCATCATCTTCATCATCACTTACCATCAGGTGAGATGGGAGACAAATGCCTAATCCAACATTTAGTAAAAAAAAAATTGTCTTAGCGCACGCGCGGTGTTTTTTACGCGTCACACGCCATTTTTTCGTAGTATGGGTGACCAATCGCACAGCGCCATGTAACGAAAAAGAAAGAAAGTATGAGGAAACGGATGCAAAAGTTGATAGGTAATTTGATTTGAAGTTAATGCTTACACAATATGGAATAGAGTTCTCAAAATACCTTATTTCCTAAAAGAAGAAGGACGGTCCGAATTTAGGTATAATCGTCATCCCATCTCGCTTGCTCTTGTAATAAACCCGAGAGTATATCCATCACCAAGATCGCGCGGCTACGCGGCGTTACAGTGTTCAAAATATGTAAGAGTCAATTTTGGCCATTTTTTTCGGAGTGCAGTGTCAGGCACATAGGGAGCAAGTCTGGATTGAGTTTCTTCTCACCCGTGGTCGTTCTGAAACGCTAGTAGTATTTCGATTTTGCATAAATTAATATAAATATATACGGACAAATCACACAGATTGAGCTAGCCCCAAAGTAGGTTCGAGACTTGTGTTATGGGATACTAACTCAACGATACAATATTTTGTAACAAATACATATATAGATACACATCCAAGACCCAGGCCAATCTGAAAAAGATCATTTTCCATCTTGACCTGGCCGGGGATCGAACCCGGTCACTCCGTGTGTTGACCGCTGAGCCACGGAGTCATAAAAAAGTTAGTCAAATTAAACAAAATATAAAAAATACAAATGACGTTCAAAAAGAGATACATGTATCCAATTTGGAATAAAAATCTTTGACTCTGGCAATACGTCGCGATAAGTGTCGGATCTGTAGTCCTTTTTAATCAGCGGTAGTATGATTGATATGCGACTCGATGCGGCAGAACAGCTGTAAGACTGCTATCAGCCAGTAATTTGAAGCTCAGCTGAAGCCACATCCGTCATTGTCTCTGTGACAGCTAAAGGATTGGCGGATGAAGTAATAATTTAATTTTATAGTGCTGGTTATTGAAATACGTTTATTGTAAGGTCTTGTATATTTTTGCAGAAGATATTAATGTTTTTAGAGTCAAAGTCGATTGTGGGACCAGGCTTTTAAAATTGCAATCGTATGTATGTAATTATATAATGATGCCATAATATAGGGGTGTCATCCGCAACTGCTTAGTAGGTCAAGAGTGTCAACCCTCACCATTCCTCCATCGGACTACGAGGCGCAGACAAATTTCACCCTTTTATCGTTGGAATACCAAAGAGTCGAACTAAACGCTTTGAAAGTTCCTTTTTGGTTCGAGTAGCTAAGGTGTGGAATGAACTGCCTGCGTCTATATTCCCAAACAAGTACAGTCCCGGGACATTCAAAAGTAGAATAAATGGGTATCTCTTGGATAGGCATGTAACATCCTCGTCTTCATCGTCACTTACCATCAGGTGAGATGGGAGACAAATGCCTACTTCAATATTTTGTAAAAAAAAAATAATAATCCTGGACTGTTTGACCGGTTGTTGCAGATATGGCAGTGGGTGCGCGGATAGAAAAATGTTTTTTATTCTATATCGACTAGGTACGTTAAATAAAAGGGTTTGACATTGTAATAATACATATTATAGTTATATTCATTCGTTATTATATAATTTTGACATGACATTGACATGTAATTGAATTAAAAAGGAATATTTTTTTATAATGATATCAACAATATTTGTATGCTGGAAATAGTTAAATGCACTTACGGCTAAATTAAATTGTACTAACACATTAATAAATGAACTAAAAATCTCCGACTTGTATATTCTCACAACATAAAGCTGGTCTTTATCCACAAGCACCGCAGCTTTCAAGCTCGCATCCTCACATATTTGAGTCCTCACTACGTGTCTCATGAAAGCCCATCTCGCCGCCATTGGAAACTTCCCCCATCCATCACGGCTGAAAGAAATGGACTTGAGGGCCACCGGCCAAAATTATTTTCCTTTCATAGCAGCCATTATGCTTCAGTCATTCAAATATTTACTCCAATCCTCGCTTTTCACGAAATAAATTGAGCAAACATACTGCTTTTTTGAGGAATCTTCTTCGGTTTGATAAGTCAGTAAATTATTGAAAAATGCTGCGTTTATATTGATTGGTAAATTAAAAGCAGTGAGGAAAGCGTTGACGCTTATATCTTTGAAATTATCTGTTGCCCGCGACTTCGTTCGCGGCAATTTCTGTTAAGTTTTTTCTAAGCACCTATAGATGAACAATTTTTTCCCGTTTTCAAAACATTTTTTATTGATGCTTCGCTCCTATTGGTCGCAGCGTGATGTTTTATATCCTAAAGCCTTCCTCAATAATAAATAGACTAACCAACGCAAAAAGAATTTTCCAATTTGAAAAGTAATTCCTAAGATTAGCGCGTTCAAACAAACAAACAAACTCTTCGGCTTTATAATATTAGTATACATATGTAAAAGAAGGTAATGTTTTCAATCTAAAAACACGTTATTTGTAAAGGCTCCTCTCCGCCCATATTTATTTAATAAAAATAATAGTTTTTGTTTTTATACATCGTGATTTAAACCTCCTAGCTATATTGAAATCTGGGAATCAGAATCCTTAATGGAATACAGAATTGCAAGAAAAAAAGGTAAAGACCGAAAAAAAATTTTGGCCTTCCTTGGAATCCATTCTTTCGTTTTCGTCCAGCAGTGGACTTCTTGCGGCTGATATGATGATGATTGAAATTCGTCCAGCTGAACGGCGACTTTGTATGGGAATCCCTATTTTGTTTTTCTTGCAATTGTATATTTCTTTAGGGATTATGATTCTGAGATTCCAATATAGCTAGGATGTTCAAAATCAAGTTGTATAGATTATCAATTGTTAAATATTCTCTCACTCATCATCCCACTTTATGTGGAGTCGGGACAGGATGTAGGCAAGTCTTTTACACTTTTCTTGCTGTGAAAAGTTTTGGCTTATTTTTACGATTGGCAGCTTGTCTAACGTCAACCCTCCTTGGGAATGCTTTCGTTACACGGGATGTATGTGCTTGTCCTTGTCTTGTTGCCTCGTTTAGTCGCCTTTTACGATATCCATAGGACAGTAAGAGTGGTCCTGTATTCTAGGCCGGAAAACACATGACATTTTGATATACATCGTCATCATCATCATCAGGTTTTTATAGTCTCAACTACAGGAGCACGACCCAGTATGTTGTTTCAACTTTCTTCCAATTACGGTTCAAAAGATACACATGTGACAAACGGATGGATAGCGGAGGTAAAAGAGTACGGAACTCTAAAAATTACTCATTTCTATACTAAAATGAGTTAGTTTTTCTTCATACTATTAGGGTTCGTACAAATTTGAAATCATAACATTTTGAGATTCCTTACGTATGGATTTCAAAAGGATTTTTTGTACGAAGTGCGATATCTATAGCTATTTTTAATTTTTGATTAGGTCGTCGTTGCCTTATTTCAACACAAGTACATCTATTACCCTTATCACTCCCAACACAAGCACCAAAACAAACCCTACGAGCAAGTAAATAAAACCGAAAATAGTCTGTATTCTATTTGTAGAGAACCAGTTACATGCACTTTTCACCGGTTCACATACAAATGTGTATAATTTGATTATGTTAATAATATATTTGCATAGGAATGTGTGAAGAGTGTATTATTAGACAGGCGCCAGTTGAAACAGCCGAAACTGAGTGTATCGTTAAGTCGTTATAGATTCGAGATAGTTTAATTAATAGGTTTGAGAGTTCGTAGTTTAGACAAGACAGAGGAAATTTTCGGAGACATGTGGAACAGGTTGTCTCCAATATCTTCGATTTCGATATCTTTATGCAGATTGATGTCATTAAATAATTCAAAATTTTCCGTCTTACAATAATCTATATAAATATACAAATTTCTAAGCCTACGAAATCAAAAGCTACAGCTGTTTATTCCGCATGTTTTCGACAATCGCAAAGGAATCAAAACCTACAGGGTACTTCCCTTGAACTCTGAATCCTGAAATTTGGTACGACGCAACGTCCTATATCAGAGAAGAAGAAAAAAATTGCGAAAAGCATACATTTTTAGGTACATCAATTAATAAAAATATTTTTTAATAAAATTTAAACTAAATTTAAACTTATTAAAGAAAATGGTACGAAACCCTTCGTGTGCGAGTACGACTCGCACTTGGCCAGTTTTTTTTATAAAGATTAGTTATTATAGAGGCAATAGTTATACATATTCTGTGAAACTTTCAAGTTCCTTCCAATTACGGTTCAATAGATACAGCCAATCTGACAGACATAATTTTAGGAAAAATTACATTTTTGTGACAAGCTTTTATTATAAACTAATCCACACTGTAAAGTGCTTTCCAAGACTAAAATAAGCCCAAACACGATTGGTGTATCTTGTTTAGTTTAAGAGTTCCTATGGACACCTTCCGACTCGACTGTCCGAATATTATATTGTTACCCATTTACACATGCATCAAACTTTCAGCTCAATTCATTACAGCAGACTAACATCGGGGCAGATGAAATTAAATAAAAGCTTGTAAAATGATTCCCTATTTTCCTTGGTCACAGCATTACGTGTGAACGGCTCGATTACGGTAATTCTTTTTTATCGGGGTGTTGATAATGGAACAACCTCCGGAACAACCAATGGAACAACTGAACAACCTCCGTAGTCCAGTGGTTAAGGCGCTTGCCTGTTGACCCGGGGGTCGTGGGTTCGATTCCCACCGGAAGCATACTTTGTTTAGTTGTTTCCAGTTTGGTAAGGACATTGCAGGCTTGAAGCACCTGATTATCTGATAATAAAGATGATTCCGTGCTTCGGAAGACACGTTAAGCCGGTGGTCCCGGCTGCCATCTGGTAGTCGTTAAATGAACCACGTCAGAGGCCGAGAGGCGGTTCCAAAGAACTCTGACTCCAGGGTGTACATGGTCGATTGACCGTGACACCTACTCTAAATGATCGTGTTTGTTTCTGACGTGACAACGTTTTGCACCTACTTGCGCGAGTCGTCACATATTTTACCCACGTATGTAAATGATTAGAACGTAGCCCTTTTTGGTCTTTCGATCCTTAAAAAGGCAGTGGAGCAAATCACAAGGAATTTTTGGTCAAACACGCATCAAGATGTCACGCGTCGTCACGCATATAAGGGGTTTGTCGGGGAGGGTGCGCAGCTGCCGTGATTCCTCACAAATTGCTCGCTAGTCGCTGCATCCTGTAGCAGGCCATTTTAGTCTATAATCAATGTGTGTTACCAGTAATGACTTACGGGTCCGAGACGTGGCCCCTTACTATGGGCCTCATAAGAAAGCTCAAGGTCGCTCAAAGAGCTATGGAGAGAGCTATGCTCGGTGTTTCTCTGCGAGATCGAATCAGAAATAACGAGATCCGTAGAAGAACATAGGTCGCCGACATAGCTCAGTGGATTAGCTCTTTGAAGTGGCAGTTGGCGGGGCACATAGCGCGCAGAACCGATGGTCGATGGGGCAGAAAGGTTCTCGAATGGCGACCACGTACCGGCAAGCGCAGCGTCGGACGACACCCACCGACCAGATGGTCGGACGACCTGACGAAGGTCGCAGGAAGACGCTGGATGCAGGCCGCTTCCAACAGGTCGCATTGGAAATCCTTGGGGGAGGCCTATGTCCAGCAGTGGACTTCTTGTAGCTGATATGATGATATGATGACTCAGAATTGTATAAAGGTGATTCGAAAACCTTACATTTTTCAAATCGAACCAGTAGTTCGGAGCCGATTCAATGCATACAAACGAACGAGTAATCAAATCTTATATCTTTCTATTATATAAATGTTAAAGTGTCGTGTATATTTCGTATTTATTATTCGTCGTAGTCAAAACCACGACATGGCAATAACGAAATCTTTTCAGTTGATATTTCATCCAGCACTCTGCAAGCTTCCGCTAATGGAACACATCACGATGAAAGAGGCTAGTTGCATGTTCAAGTGTGTACTACATATATATAATGTACTCTGTGTACTACAACTTTTGTTAGGTTGGTCTCAACTGACATCAACAATCATAAGTACCTACGAACAAAATTATGGAGGAATAAAATATTCATCAAATAATCTTGTTACTAGTACATACGTATATGTATTTCACCTTCACCTATCATTCAACATTGAGAAATTTGATTTCTTGTGGAGTTTTTTCATAATTTTCAATTCAAATCAGTGAATATATGAATTCCTGATTTGTCAATCTATAGTTATGACTATAACTAATGCGGTATTGTTCCACTGGCCGTGAAGAATGCCTTTACGCGCCGATTAACTAAGTCGCAAATCGTCCAGTGGGTGCAAATGGTACAAAATGGAAAAATATAACAGGCATATTACCAAAAATAGGATTGCTCAAATGCGCTGAACTAGTACTCCGAATTTCTACAGTTCAAGAAATTTTACTATTTGTGAAATCAATACACATAGAAAAAATTGGACTTCATACTACTATTGGAGTTGAAGAGCTGGATAGCCCAGGGGCTGTATGCATTATAAGCACTTACGCATGTTGAACAAGCTACGACGTTATTACTAATTGGATTGATGATTTCACATGGATTTATCGACACTGTATCCTTAGATATTCGAAATGGCAGATATGTTTTTAATATTCAGCAGAATCTTTTTAAATAGAGGTATAAATCCAGTTTTTTGGACAAAATTACAGATTCTAGTGAAGCATATTCAAAAGCCCATTATATGGATGGAAAATGTTCTGCTCATTTTTAATTTGAAACAAAAAAAATATCTGAATAATTTAAGTACGACTTTGACAAACTGCGACAAGACGATCTGCGATTCGGCCAATGTGCGTCCCAGCCGGAGAAATGTAAACAAGTCGACATTTCTAATGATATCAGAGATGACCTTCGATTACGTTTGTTTTTCGCTCGTGATCGAGGACTTGTTTTTGCATAATTATCAGCAGATAGCCGCGCAGTCATAACTTATGATATGACCGTCATGACTGTAATCAAGTTTAGATAAAACCTAACCTAACACAATCAATATTATACCTTATGATGAGGTGTTTTTAAATGCAATCTAGATATTATTGTACGAAAGAAATTAAACTATAACATATTACTTGCCCATTTCTTAAACTTAAAACTTTACTTTCTCTATCATTTATTATATTTCTACTAAATGCCATCAAATTAAACAGCTGAATTTAAGGCACCTTAAACTCACAGCCTCGTAGTTAAGTTTAATAAAACAATGATTTGAGTAAAAAAATAACGGGTTGCACTCCGGGAGTACCGGCAGAAGTGAAAACTCCGCGCGGTAGAAAGAGAGGGGGATATTACGTCCTCTCCTACGCCGCGCTGGCGGCCTCAGGTCACGTGTCGATCTTACGAAATTTTGATCAGGTCACGTGTCCTGACGTGAGTTTAACATTTTTTATCCATCCCAAAAAGTGCACAACGTCGGTAAAGAAGTTTTCATTCAAAGAGACTGAACTTTTAATAAATAATATAAATAGTTATACATAGGGCGCACTGTAAGTTTCCGGAACTGGCCACTTACATAAACAATATTTAAAAATTTATTGCAACATTTGTAAATAGAACTCTTTGGCTGTAGAATGCAGTTTGTTTCATTTGACTGTCTTTTGTTTTTACCTTGTGGCAACATTTAAAAAATTGTGTGTCTGCATCAACATGGATTTAACTCGGGAAAATTTTCGTAGTATGATTTTCTACGATTTTAAGTGTAATTTGACAGCTCAACAGAGCATCGCTCGGCTTGAAACAGCTTTTGGCGATGAAGCACCATGCAAGACAACTGTTTATAGCTGGTTTGCAGAATTCAAGCGTGGTCGTATCAATCTCAGTGACGAATCTCGCGATGGTCGGCCGTCCACCGCTGTGACCAACAAAAACATCGATGCTGTGCGCCGTATGATTGAAACAGACAGGCATGTGACCTACCATGAAATTCGCGCATCCTTAGAAATAGGCATGAGTCAAATACAATTAATCCTACACAAACATTTGGGTGTGAGAAAGCTGTGCTCGCGGTGGATCCCACACAACTTGACCGAGGCTCAAAAAACGGACCGCGTCACTTGGTGCAGTGCCATACTTACCAGATTCAACGAAGGTGCGTCAAATTTGGTGTGGGACATAGTAACAGGTGACGAAACATGGATTTATTGCTACGATCCCAAAACAAAGCAGCAATCGAGCGTATGGGTCTTTCAAGATGAGCCGAAACCAACCAAAGTGGCGCGCGTGAAAAGTGCATCTAAGCGGATGATTGCTTCTTTTTTTAATAAAACTGGACACGTGGCTACTGTTGCTTTAGAGAATTGTCGTACAGTGAATAGTGACTGGTACACGACCATTTGTTTGCCGGAAGTTATTGACGAACTCCGTAAAAATAACCGCAAACGCCTTATCATCCTGCACCACGACAATGCTAGTTCTCACACGGCCAGACAGACAAACGACTTTTTGAAGGCGAAAAATGTAGAACTCATGAGTCATCCTGCATAGAGTCCCGACCTGGCACCTTGTGACATTTTTCTGTTCCCAAAAATTAAGAACCAATTACGCGGTCAACGATTTTCATCACCAGAAGAGGCTGTCGAGGAGTATGAAAAACACGTTTCAGAGGTCACTACAGAGGAGTGGCACAAAAGTTTTCAAAACTGGTTTCATCGAATGAAAAAGTGCATAGACGCCAAGGGAGATTATTTTGAAAAACAATAAATTAATTTTGTACCTTTAATAGTATTTTTTCATATTCATTCCGGAAACTTATAGTGCGCCCCATAAATATATACGGACAAATCACACAGATTCAGCTAGCCCCAAAGTAAGTTTGAGACTTGTGTTATGGGATACTAACTCAACGATGCTATATTTTATAACAAATACATATATAGATAAACATCCAAGACCCAGGCCAATCTGAAAAAGATCATTTTCCATATTGACCTGGCCGGGGATCGAACCCGGTCACTCCGTGTCGCAGGCTGGCGTGTTGACCGCTGCGCCACGGAGCTAGTCAACTTTAGGATCTAAACACTTGGATTGAGGTGTTTTCCACCGGAAATATCGGTATGGGAACAAAGAAATAAAGCAGGCTAAGTGTCAGAGGATTCACACACTTTTAGGGTTCTACTGCACAATATTTAACTTCTTCTTCTTCTCGACTCAAAATGCCTATTCTTTACACTAGTTTTGACCAGAATTTGGCCACATCCACGGTACGATCATTCGCCTCAACCAAATCCTCCACAGTGCAAGAAGTGGGGCAGCTAAGGCAATCCATACAAAAACGCGACGTTTCTTGTTTGGGGATTCCCTTCCATGCGACCTTTAAAGAGGTCATTTAAACTCTTTCACAGACACTTCTGTTCATTTCGTAATAAATTAGAGGCACGGTTTCTTAAGGAACTTACGATTTGGTTTTCAATTTTATTTTGTTTTATTATTTGTTTTTAAAGCAGCAATAGATACACATTAGATGAACTTTACACCACCATTATGGTTCAAAAGATATAGCCATGAAACGAACGGACAGATAATAGGGTCCCGTTGGCACCGATGACGTAAAAAGGAAGACTTACTCTCAGCAGTGGGCTAATGAGGATTGAGAATGATCATTCATTCATTTCGAATAGATGACACGGTCAATCGACCATGCACACCCTGGTGTCAGAGTTCTTCGTAACCGCCTCTCGGCCTCTGACGTGGTTCTTTTAACGACTACCAACGTGCCTTCCGAAGCACGGATCATCTTTATTATCAGACAATCAGGTGATTCAAGCCTGCAATGTCCTGACCAAACTGGAAACAACTAAACAAAGTATAAGGGAATCGAACCACGACTCCCTAACCACTGGACAACGGAGGTAGTTATGATGATGATGAAGCGGAAACATAGGACTTTTCATAATAAGTGATCGACTAATTCCTGTTTCCATCTTACATCCCACTGTTTCGCTAAACATGATGAGACTGTGTTTCGTGACTCTGTCTACCTCGTTAAGTAGGGCGGGGGTTAAATCTGTTTACCTGCCGGTCCTCACGTAGATACTGCCGTTAACATCCTCGCCGTGCGTACGTGACCGCTCGCGTGAGATAACAGCTGATATCCACACAACTGGGTTACTGAACGTTTAAATAAACAGAATAGTTAGACATGAGGAAAACAAAATATAAATAAAACTGGCCAAGTGCGAGTCGCACTCACTTAGGGTTCCGTGAATAATTTTAAAACGTTATCCTTCATATAAAAAATCGACTTTAATCAAAGTACTGAACTGATGTTGATAAATTTAAATAAGACAAATTTGAAACCAGAAGTACCCTATCAAACAAAATAATATTTTTTTTTTTTTTTTTTAGAAACACGCTTTTTGTAATTGGACTTTGATATAGGTATAATAATTATCTTTTGAGAACTTTATTTATTAAAGTTTATCTTAATAAACTCTCTGTGGCTTGAATTCTCTGTAATAACTTTAACAGAATCGAGAAAAAACGCCTAAGTAAAAAAAACACGTTGCTTGTATAGGAACCCTTTAAATTTTAAAATTAATTTTTATTATTTGTCGCGGCAATAGATATACACATTGTGTAAAAAATTCAAGTCTTTACCTATTACGGCTAAATATATAATGCCTATGACAGATGGACGGACATCGCAGGCTTATAATCAAAGTTTCCTTAGGTACCTTTGGGTACGGAACCCTAAATAAATGATTATTTTAACGTTTAAATATTAAATTTTTTAGTAAGAAGGCAACGAAAATGATGAAAAGAAAACGCCCATTCTCTTCATCGTCTTTTACTGCGGAATAGCAGAATAGAAACCCCTATTTTTATCTTACTATATAAAAAATAATAAAAATAAAAAATAAAAATAAAAAAGCCTTATATTTCTTACAAAAAATACAAAAATGAACTTATTACTAATTTTATAAACTAAGTATTAGGTATTTCAAGTTTTACTTATTTGTTATTTATAGATGTAATAAATAAACTATTTATGTAAGAACCCCTCGTTCTCGAAGGTGAAGGCCTCCTCTAGAGATTTCCAAGTGTCCCTGTTCTTCGCTGTCTCCATCCACTGTTTGCCAGCCGCTTGTATAAGGTAGTCAGTCCACCGGGCAGCTGGTCTACCTCTCTTTCTGGTGCCTGATGGACCCTTCCAGGATGTTATCCTGGTGGTCCATCTGTTATCTGTATATCTGGCTAAATGTCCAGCCCAACGCCATTTTAGCCTTTTGCAATGAATTAGAGCATCCTTGACTTTTGTCTTCTTTCGAATTATACTATGGGGTATTTTTTGAATTCTTTTGATTTTTAACACACTCCTTTCCATTCCTCTTTGACACGTTCTGATTTTTGCTTTCGCTTGATGTGTGAACTTCCAAGTTTGGCTAGCATAGGTTAATGATGGCAGTATGCAGGTATCCATAATTTTTTGCTTAATTTTGATCGGCATGTCACTTTTCATAATTTCTTTTAAGCTCCAAAATTTTTTCCAAGCTTTCGAAACTCTTCTTTCTATTTCTTGTTCATTTCTTTGCTTCTCAAACGATAAAAGTTTGTCCAAATATATGTAGGTGTCGACGTACTCCAGCGGTTCATTGTTTAAGTATATAGGGGACTTCAAATCGTTTGTCATAATATTGGTTTTACTGCGGTTAATTTCCAGTCCTACCTTCTGACTTGCGTCGTGGAGATCATTTAACATCGACTGCAGCTCCAATTTACTCTCGGATAGCAACACAATGTCGTCGGCAAATCTCAAATGACTTATGTATTTATTGTTTATATTTAGACCGACCCTTTCCCATTGTAGTTGTCCAATAACTCGTTGTAGTACTGCTATAAATATAGTTGGAGAGATGGGATCGCCCTGTCTTACTCCTCTTCTTATGGGAATTGAAGGTCCAGGCGTCTCCAGTCTAATTCTACTGCTACAGTTTTCATATATATATATTGTATTATTTTCAAATATCCTGTTTCAATATTTTGCGATTCTAGAGACTCCCATATTGACTGATGATCCAAAGTATCAAAAGCTTTTCTATAATCGATAAATCCGATGTAGAGCGGCCTTTGAAACTCTTGATATTTGTCTATTATCATTTCAATTGAGTGGATATGATCCACAGTAGAGAACCCTCTTCTAAATCCTGCCTGCTCTACGGGCTGTTGGCTTTCTATAGTGCCTCTAATTCTCTTTTCTAGAATTGATGAGAATAATTTGTATATTGAAGATAGTAGGCTTATTGGTCGGTAATTGTTTATATCATTAGGGTCTCCTTTTTTATACAATAAAATGATGTCCGACTCAGTCCATTGTTTTGGTGTAGTTGCCGTTTTCAGCACGAGGTTAAAGAGCTGTGTTAGAGGGCTCACTAGATAGGGAGCTCCTAGTTTCAAAGCTTCGTTGCATATTTTATCCGGTCCTGGGCTTTTTTCAGATTTCAATCCAGTTATTCCCTTCAATACTTCAGCCTCCTCTATATCTACAATATCGGACGATGTTTCTTTTGATAGAGTTGAAGCTGAAGCTGGCTCTCCACTGTATTCACACTTATACAGGGTTTCATAAAATTTTGTTGCAGCTTGAAGTATTTCATTTCTATTATATGTAGTTTTATTTGAAGCTTTAAGTCCGTCTATCCAGGTTTTATGCTGTCTTAGTTCTTTATTGGCTCTCTTTAAACTTCCAAATTGTAGTAAATGTTTTTCGATGGTCTTCTTACGATGGATATTATAGTCATGCCGGATGTATTTACTTATAAGTTTGTAGAGAGCTTTAAGCTCATTTTTCATACTTCTAGTTCTTGGTTATGTTTTTCGAAGAATTTGTCGTCTTGACATTAATTTTTTTGTTCTGTCTGATAAAACAGAAGGCATATTTTTGTGTTTTGACGAGTTATGTGCCGTCTTGAGAGCATTTTCTATTGCAATAACGATTTTATCGTGAAGTTTTTGGACTGTGTGACTTTGTTGCCAAGTAAAACGGTTTTCTAAATTTTTGTGAACTGATTCTATGTATATTTTTACTTCTGCTTCGTTTTTTAAGGTACTCTTTGTGTTCCCGTAAGATTTTCTATTCTTTTTCAAATGTTGTAGTTTAAAATTCGCTCTTACTAGTCTATGGTCACTGGGATATTGTACGTTGATCACTTCCATGTTTTGAGCATTTTTTTGGAGATTTGTTAGTATGCAGTCCACTTAATTTTTTACCTTGCCATCTGGTGATTTCCAGGTCCATCTTCTATTGCTTTTCTTTTTAAAAAATGTGTTTAGAATTGAAAGCTTGTTTTCGCTTGCAAATTGTATAAGCCTACTGCCTCTTTTGTTCCTGCGTCCATAACCATGACTTTTCATTATCATATTTTCTTCTTGCTTTGGTTGGCCAATTTTGGCGTTGAAGTCGCCCATGACTATTATATTTTTTCTAGACATTTTTAATGCATTATTTACAGTGGTATAAAACAATTCAATATCTTCATCGCTTGCTGTTGATGTTGGAGCGTAACATTGTATTAAAGTTATTAAAGTGTTATCGATATTTAGCTCGAGTAGAGCTACTCGTTCTGATAATCCTTTAAAAGATATAATGTTCTTCTTATGGCGCTTATTCACAATAAATCCTACTCCGTATAATCCCGCTGTTTGTCCCATATAATACAGTATGAAGTTTGCATGTTCTTCTATACAGTTACCAAGTCGTCTAGTTTCAGCTAAGCCTATGACGTCGTATTTGATATTTTTCAGGGATTCCATTAGTTCCAAAAGGCGTGAGTAAGATGATAGTGTTTTAAACGTTATATGTTGCCAAATACAGATGCTTTTCTTCGAAATAGCTACCTGTATTTATGCTCTCTAGAGGGTTTTGGTCTACATCTACCACGGGTACCGGCCGTGTTTGGAGAGGTGGAGAGAGAGGGGTATAGTTTAGTTTTTTGGAGTTTCTTTATAATCTTCACTTGTGGAGGCTTTAGACCCGAGAGTCAGCTGCGAAGGACGTAAGAAGCTCGCTATATTTTGCGGTTTATTTCTCTTGGGTACTTGCTTCGTCTGTTCTACATTGTATGAAAGTTTTTCGTTACTTTTGTCTTCGGGGGATTCCGATAGAAATCTTTTACTAGACGTGGTTTCTCTGGGTATATCGTTTTGGTGATCTTTATTTGACGGTTGATTGTTATTTATAGCTGGAGGAGAATCCAATCGGATATTTCCGGGTAAATCGTCTTGTTGTTCTTTAAATTTTATCTTAACTATTTTATCATAGCGGAGCATAACCTTTTCTCCTGATGAACGTTTTCTTTGGAGCTCCACCTGGAGCTCTTTGCGTTTTTGTAAAACAGCTGGTGAATAATCTTCTTTTATATAAATGCCAGTATTTTCTAAAGGTTTTTTTTTTTTTTAAATTTGTAGTTTTCTACTTAATGTTGTAGTTGTGACAACGACGGGTCTTATTTTATCTCTTTTATTCCCTAGCCTGATCGCTGCTTCAATTTCCCATTTTGGGCAAACTATATTCATTTTCTTGTTTATGATATCTAGAATACAGCTAAGTAAATTTTCGTAATGTTTTTCTGATTCTGAAACACCGAAGAAAACTATATTTTTCCTTCTCATTTGCTCATATTTTTTCTTCTAGTTGTTTTGTATTGGTCTCAATACAGTCAAATTTTTCGTTGATATTTTTATTTATCGCCTCCTTAATATTCTCCTCCATATCTTTCATATCTTGCTTCTGCTGTGCTATATCTTTTTGGATATTGTGAAGAGCTTTCAAAAACCAACAAACAAACAAATAAACAAACAAACAAACAAACAAACTCACTTTCGCATTTATAATCTTACTATACTAATACTAATATTATAAATGCGAAAGTGAGTTTGTTTGTTTATTTGTTTGTTTATTTGTTTGTTTGTTTGTTTGTTTGTTTACGCTTTCACGCCGTAACTACTGAACCGATCATCATGAAATTTTGCATACAAGTTCTCTGGAGTGCGGAGAAGGCTACCTATTATCCCGGGAAAAAGTACTGTTCCCGAGGGATCGACATTGACGCGGGCGGAGACGAGGGCGAAAGCTAGTTAGCTTATAATATGACCCAAAAAACTAAAGTAAATAATTGGTGTTCCAGAAATATCTCAAAGGCTTTCAGGCCAACGAGTCTTCATTACGTTTGCCCTAATTCCCTTTGACAATATCACTTACGAGAAAATTGCTTGCGCACAGTTTGTTTTCATGACTTTCTTACGGTACGTAATTTACTTTGCCATTTTTATAATGGAATGAGGATCGGAGTTAGGTAGTCAATATATGTGACGTTCCAGTAAAGGTACCTTTAGGACGCTGGCACTTACTACATTGTGTTTATTTTAGCTAAATAAAATTGTATGAATAGTTTTTAAGTGATTGATCCTTACTTATCATTACTTTCCCGCTGTCTGTCCGTCCCTATGTATGCTAAGATTTTTGAAACTACGCAACGGATTTTGATGCCGTTTTTTTTAAATAGATAGAGTGACTCATGAGGAAGGTTTATATGTACATTGCACCCGTGCAAAGCCGGGGTCCGGGTCACTAGTAATATTATAAATGCGAAAGTGAGTTTGTATGTTACGCTTTCACGCCGTAACTACTGAACCGATCGAACCGAAATTTTGCAAGTTTTCTGTAGTACGAAGGACATAGGCTACCTTTTATCCCGGGAAAAAGTACTATTCCCGAGGAATCGACATTGACGCGGGTGGAGCCGCGGGCGAAAAGCTTGTATAAAATAAAATAATAGTTTTCCCATTTTTAACCGACTTAAAAAAAGGCGGAGGTTATCAATTCGGTCCAACTCTGAACCTGGACCACCGGCTGACGGGATCATCTTTATTATCAGACAATCAGGTGATTCAAGCCTGCAATGTCCTAACCAAACTGGAAACAACAAACAAAGTATGCTTCCCGTAGGAATCGAACCCACGATCCCCGGGTCTACAGGCAAACGCCCTAACCGCTGGACCACGGAGGCAGTTAACCAGCATTAAAAACAGCAGAATCCTCATGTTCCCATACAAAATTCTGAATAGAACAAACTACGCCTAATTATACCTATTTTTTTCGGATAATTACACGGAGGAAGCTCGAAAATAAACTTTTATGTTTTCAAAGCTTTTTTCCCTTTTATATTATAATAAAAGCTTTTAATAGCATTGCTTTGATGTCGATGAATGTTTTAATGACCGTCTTTTTTATATTCATTAGGTATAATTCGTTAACTTTTTTATCAAGGAAGTATGTAAATCTTTAGTCGGTAATTAGAGATCTTTTTTATTAAACTTATTAATATTTTTAACGTTAATAAAAAACGGGTTGCACTCCGGGAATGCCGGCAGAAGTGAAATCGCCGCGCGGTAGAAAGAGAGGGGGATATTACTTTCTCTCCTTCGCCGCACCAGTAAAATAAATGATAGAGTCATAGGTAATAAGTAAGAAGTTATCTCAGATGTAATAAATTAGAAGTTATTACAGATGTAATAAGTAAGAAGTTATTACAGATGTAATAAGTAAGAAGTTAATATAGATGTAATAAGTAAGCAGTTATCACAGATGTAATGAGTCATATGTAATCACAGATATAAAAGTCTCTTCTTCATGTATTTTAGTCGGTATCATCGACAAGTTTTTGCTCATACAGAAGGCGATCTTCAGGGTAAAGAAGGTCGTCATGGTGAGTGATCAAAGCTTGGCTGGGCCGTTCTGTATAGGCAACAAACAGCAAACTTGACGGCAATACCGACTTAAAAATACGTGAATGAAACTGTTACTTTTACATTTAATTTTTTTTTTTCATTTTATAAGGCGGCAAACGAGCAAGCGAATCACCTGATGGTAAGCGATCAACGCTGCCCATGGACAACTGCAACACCATGTGACAGGAATATTGCCGGCCTTTCAAGGAGTTGGGGGAGGACATTTGGAGTAGGGAAAAATTGGGGAAGGGGGAGAAGGATGGGCCTCCGGCTCTCTCGCTCACCGAACGAAGCATAGAAGCGATAAAGCTTCTACTCAAACGTCGATTTTCTGTGAGAGTGTGGTACTTCCCCGGATGAAACGGCCCATGCATGCTACTATCAAAAATGAATTCTGCCGGTAGCGTGGCTCTACCACAACAATCAATGTCATCATCATCATCATCAGGTCTTTTTAGTCTCCACTGCAGGAGCATGACCCCTTTCTGTACTACCGGAGCCATACTTGGCCAGAGCAGACAGAGGATTTGGCCTACACTCTCCTCGCTGGCCAGACGGGTTGGAGAGGTCTCATTGATGTTTATGAGCTTTGTTTAGCTTGTATTTAAATATGTCATCTTGCGTAAATCTTAACAATATAGTCTCTTCTTCCATAGACAGGAATAGTTACCTGCAAGAACCATTAAAATTATATCATCTGTTTACCCTTGCTAATCTATTTGTCTAGACGTCAAACTGTCACCAACAAACAACATTTTAATCCCACTGATAACACTGATAAAAGTTATCAGGCGATATCAGAAGATATTACGTAAAGCGCGCCTCGGTTACTGACCGCATGAGTTGCACTAGCAATCGCAGGCGGCTGTGCGTGTGGTTTTGTGTCTTAACTCATCAATCGTGAGAAACGCAGGGTTCCCTATCTATAAGCATAAAAATTTAAGCCATAATGTAACATGGCATACTGTTTTTTGGCATTATGATTTTTAAGCATAACGTTCTTACTCATATCAGCATACGCATAACTACTTTAAGCGTAACTAAGCATAATCATATTTAGGCATAACTTTACTAAAGCATAATTGTATTTAAACATAAAAAACAACCTAACCTAACCTAACCTACTTTTCGGGAAGCGATTTCTAACCTATTCTGACGTATTTTATAAATATTATACTAAATATTAAAATCACTATTAGTCTCATAGTTATTATGTTTATGGAGATTATGCGAATCATCATTATGCCAAAACAAATGAGCCTAAATGATGACTATGCCAAATTACACGTATGCCAAAAAACAATTATGCGCAAGAACTGAGGTTGTCTGTAAAGTCGGTTTACGAGCGATAATAAGAGAAGAGAAATAGATGCGTCACAAACCAAACGCTTTTGCCGATCATGCCTCTCTATCACTTGTTACGCCCACTCGCTTAAATACGAAACGTGATACTTTTTCGTGCATGCAGCCGGCGTTCATCGACTTATAAGACGTTATCGCGTCAAAAACAGCAGCACTCCGGGAGTGCCGATAGAAGTGAAAACTTGTAAATTCGGGATACCACGTGATTTTGAACCTCTGAGCTATATTAGAAAAAAGTAAAAATCTAAATAAATGACCTCCCACAAAAAGTCGCCGATCAGCTGGGTGAAATTCTATGTGAAGTCATTTTTTTTCTGTTTTTAGGGTTCCATACCCACAGAGTAAAAACGGGTCCAATTCCAAGTCTAAAAGTTCAATGTAAAAAGATAACATGACAGCCACACAGAGTTACTTTTGCATTAGTGTGGAAGTATGGATTATTACACCTAACGTTTCGAAAACTTTATAGTTTTTTCTGTTTATAGGTAAACTAATTTGATATTTGTATATTATGTTATAAGAACTATGCTAAACAGTTTTGTATAACTTATTAGACAAATGTCAACTTGGTCTACCTGAACATGAAAGTTTTATGAAGCGTAAGGTGTAATATTGATGTAATAAACGCGACAAAACCGTATTTAGTGTTTTTAAACTTTTAAAAAATGTGGGATAATTGCCATATGTAGCTTAATAAATATAGTACGAAAAAAAGGTCTTATTACCCTACTTTCGTATGAAAGGGATAGTTGCCCTGGTGGACGCGTCGACTAACCCCTCCCTCCCGCGCTGCGATGGAATTCAGTATTTGAAATCGGTGGACACGAGAGGCCGCGTCGTTTGCGCCGTAAAGTAACTCAAATAAAATTATCGTAACTATTTAATAAAAAAAATCAAATAAAACTATTATTTTACGTTGTTCCGCTTGGTAAGTAAAGATGTTTTTTTTATGGAATTAGCTTTTGCCCGCGGCTTCGCTCGCGTTAAGAAGTATAGCTTTCATACAAACTTTCATCCCCTATTTTTCCCCTTTGGGGTAGAATTGATCAAAATTCTTAGCGGATGCCTACTTTATAACATCTACCTGCATGCCAAATTTCAGCCCGATCCGTCCAGTGCTTTGGGCTGTGCGTTGATAGATCACTATGTCAGTCAGTCACCTTTGAGTTATATATATTTAGGTTATTCTTCATACGTGCTTACTTTTCAATTGCGTCTTTTTAATTGATTGTATAGTAGGAAGCAATTAAATAACGTTTACCAATTGGGGTACAGTCAAATATCTTAATCCAAATTCTTTTTAACACAACTGGATAACTAGGATCATTTTTAATTAGTTCGGCGGATAGGTAACTGCATATTTTTTGTAGCTATAGGGAATATACATACCTACTGTATACGAAAACCTTATGATTGGTTAATTGCTTGATTTATTAAGTTTAGTTAATTAAAGTGATATATAATTGTACCCTAGGCTAAGCAAATTGAGTAAATAAACGATTGATTGATTGATTGAGGATCAAAAAATTCGTTGCGCTACCGTATTCACGTACAACTCACGGCCGTGTCCATGACACAGACATACTCCATTTTCTGTTTTATTGCTGCTCTATAGTTCTCCTTTATAAAAGGATAGATGCCGCGGATTAATATTTTTTAATATTCATTTACTTTAATAAATGTTTGGATGAAATTACTGCAATTGTAAGTTCATTAATAGGTAGTGTTAAAAGGTATAAACCGATTCTATATCAAAATGTTTGTATATCGTCACTACATAGTATAAAGCAGTCGCTTCCCGCTGTTTGTCTGTCTCTGTGTATGCTTAGATCTTTTAAACTACGCAACGGCTTTTGATGCAGTTTTTTTTTATAGATAGAGTGATTCAAGTGGAAGTTTTATATGTATAGTTTACTGCCCTATATTAGTATCTATATTGCACACGTGAGAAGCCGGGGTGGGTCGCTAGTTGTTAATAAAATGTATAAAGTAACATTGCTATTTCGTTGTGTACTCATATGTTTTTTTGTTTCTCAATTATGTTAATTAGTTATATTATAGAAAAAAATGCCACGCAAATACAAAAGAAAAGAAGGAGCTCTCCCCCATGGGGAATGGAGCCAAGAAGCACTGGTAGAAGCTATGAAGGCCATGGATGAAGGCAAACTCAGCATAAACGGAATAGCTCGGCGGTATGGAATACCGGCTCGTACATTACAAAGACGTTACAAGAACAAAAATACCCTTAAAATAACAGCAGGTAAAATTTAATCATATAAATTAATTAGAAACACTAATTTGTATAATCTTTCATATAAAGAAACCGACTTCAATCAAACTTAACTGAACCGATTGTGATGAGATTTCAATGGGACCAATTTAAAATAATAGCCTTTTGAATAAAAATAATTATTATTGAAATCGGTTAATAAATAATAACAGTTTACCGTACAAAACCAGCTACTGATCGCATAATATCTACATATATCTCACGTTAGTTTTAATAAAAAAAAGTAATTTGTATTCCTATTGAAATTCTACGCACAGAATAATTAAGTCTAAATACAAAATTGTATGATTATTAATCTGAAATGTCTATTAGTGGTTTACTTAAGTAATGAACACTTTATGACTTTCGTGTTCGTAATAAATATACGTACTTTTATCACGAATACGGGAGGTATTGTTCAATACAAAAAGTTCATGAATCCCTGTTTCATTAGGAAAGCATCCTGCCCTCGACTTTGATAATGAAAATCGTCTAGCGGCCGAAATACAAAAGCTTGAAAATGAAGGTTTTACACCAACAAGAGACTTAATAAGAAGAATAGCTTTTGAGTTTGCCGAGAACCTCGGTTTGAATGTACCATTTAATAAGGAGACTCGCATGGCGGGAGTGTGCTGGTTGACGTCGTTCCTAGAGCGGCATCCAGAATTAAAGGTTCACAAACTCTCTTCTCATCCCTCAATGCAAGGTCAGTTCATTACTCAACATCTACTTTTTATTTATTTAGGGAGATTTAGAGCAACTGCCTATATAATATGGTCATATTGATTGCTCATTACCTGCTTTTGATAAGGGGAACATCGTGATGTCATCAGGTGAACGTGATTGAACTAATTTAGATGCCTAAATGTAGTTTCAAATAGTCTCAGAGTAGTTTAAGATAAGTACGCGATATGAATGGGCAACTATCCTTAACTTTTGATAAATGTCACTATTGTCCTGTTATTATAAAATGCATTTATCGTTCTCTTTAAGAATAATACTGTGTAATTTTATGTTTGCAAAATATTATTGGTAAAATTATAGTGTAACTAGAGAACTTGTATGTAAAATTTCATGATGATTGGTTCAGTACTTTCGGCGTGAAAGCGTAACAAACTCACTTACGCATTTATAATATTAAGTATGGATAGGGATTTACGGAGCAATGACAGTGTTTTTTTTTTCTACTTATACAATAGCTTCTATATCCTAGTAAATCATATTGTCGTCTACCATTTAAATAACATATTTTTTTCAGAAACTGAGAAGAAAAGAAAAGTGGAAGTTGCTAGCAATGTTGTGAGACGCGCTGAAAGTTTGAAAAATCTACCCAGTCAAAATGAAGAATTAGTAACGGAACATTCGCATTATTCTGATAATGATCCCCTTATTGTAAAGGTTGAACGATTTGACGACGAGTCTAACGATGCATCAATAGACGATCCTAAAGAGAAACTTCATTATCTAGATAAGGAAAATCAAGCCCTAGTAGAAATTTCAGGAAGTTCTTGGAACCAAGATGTTGTCAAACAGAATGAATCTTTAAAAGATGAAAGTAGAAGTGAAATAGTAGATGTCAAATGTGATGGAGTGGATCTGCTATTTCTAGGATATGCCGCGGCTGTGAAGAAACTTTCTCGGAGAAAACAAATTGTTGTGAAACAAGAGATTTTGAGGATTATTGCCGAAGCAGAACTTAGTGATTTGGAATGAATGCAGACTGTGAACGTATAATATCTGTTGAAGATTTGAGTGATATTAAATTAAATGTTTCAGGTTTATTACATTTATTTTGTTTTATTCAAATACGTAATCTAATCACCTAAAATAAATAAAATCAATAACGATGAATATTGGTAACGATGAATATAGGGCCGTACTTCGATCTCTCCAGCGATGCCGCATCGATCATCGGTATATCGAAGTGTTGAAGTGCTTATACAGCAACGCCACAATGTCAGTCCGAGTACAGGAGCAGAGTACGAGGGCTATCCGACTACAGAGAGGTGTAAGACAGGGAGATGTGATATCTCCAAAACTGTTCACCGCTGCTCTGGAGGATGCCTTCAAGCTGCTGGAATGGAAAGGACTTGGCATTAATATTAACGGCGAGTATATCACTCACCTTCGATTTGCCGATGACATTGTTATAATGGCGGAGTCGCTGTAGGATCTGAGTGCCATGCTCAATGACCTCAATGAAGATTCCCAACAAGTGGGCCTTAAAATGAACATGGACAAGACGAAAATAATGTCGAATGTCCATGTTGCGCCTTCTCCAGTGCTTGTTGGGAGCTCCATACTTGAAGCTGTTGACCAATATATCTATCTGGGTCAATTGATCCAGGTTGGAAGTTCCAGCTTCAAGGATGAGGTCTTTCGACGAATCCGACTCGGCTGGGCAGCTTTCGGGAAGCTCCGAAGTGTCTTCTCATCCAAAATACCTCAGTGCCTCAAGTCGAAAGTATTCGACCAATGTGTGTTGCCAGTGATGACTTACGGGTCCGAAACGTGGTCGTTTACTATGGGCCTCATAAGAAAGCTCAAGGTCGCTCAAAGAGCTATGGAGAGGGCTATGCTCGGTGTTTCTCTGCGAGATCGAATCAGAAACGAGGAGATCCGTAGAAGAACAAAGGTCACCGACATAGCTCAGCGGATTAGCTCTTTGAAGTGGCAGTGGGCGGGGCACATAGCTCGAAGAATCGATGGCCGATGAAGCAGAAAGGTGCTCGAATGGCGACCACGTACCGGCAAGCGCAGCGTTGGACACCCACCGACAAGGTGGTCGGACGACCTAACCAAGGTCGCAGGAAGACGCTGGATGCAGGCCGCGTCCAACCGGTCATATTGGAAATCCTTGGGGGAGGCCTATGTCCAGCAGTGGACTTCTTGCGGCTGAGATGATGATGATGATGAATATTGGTGTAAAAATCAACATTATCGTGTTACACAAGAGACTAATGAAGATATTAGATTAATTTAAATTAAAGTCATCGGCAAAAATAATTAGGTTTTAACTATTTTTCCTTGGTTTCCTATGCATTGGTTTTAGTGTCATCTATTTTAACTTAGCTTGTAGGTGCATCAACAAGATAAAGTTACAAAACTAAAACCCGACAACTATATTTTCGGGCATATTTTAAATTTTCAAAGGAGAACGGGTTAATATTTTATGTAAAAATAGGTAATACATTTTTTTGTAATCTACATTGAAAGGTTTTTAGTTTTGGGTATTTGATACCAGACACAAAATACTTCAACATTTATTTTTTAGTTTCGCAACTTTTATTACTGAGAGTGTCACTTTTTAAAAATACAAAATACTTCTATTCGGACAGCTCACACAGATTAAGTTAGCCCCAAAGTAAGTTCGAGACGTGTTATGGAATACTAACTCAACGATACTATATTTAAATTTAATATGTAGATAAACATCCAACACCCAGGCCAGTCTGAAAAAGATCATTTACTATCTTGACCTGACCGGGAATCGAACCCGGGCACCCTCGTGTCGCAAGCTGGTGTGTTAACCACCGCACCACGGAGCTCGCCAAAAGTAAGTTCGAGACTTGTGTTATGGGATACTAATTCAGCGATAGTAGCAGTAAACTCTTTATTCCGGCCTTATCGCTTCTGCAAACTCTTCCAGGCAACCAAAATGAGCAGGAGATATTTAAACAGAAAATAGGTTAGGTGCAAAAAATAAGACAGTGACATGTAAATTATTAATACACGATGCGATGATCTATACTCCGCATTGATACGAAATACAGAAACTGTACATTCTACGTATTATGAAATCATACGTAGGTAACGCAACACGTTTGTTTATAGAAATGTATTTTGAGAACAGGATGCAACTGCACCGATGCGATCTTTACGGCCCGGATTTATGTGGATTTACTGCACTGGGAGAAACTAATGCATTGCAGCATAAACAAATGTAATAGCCAGGCCCGTGATAATCTTAACGGGCACCCGGATGCAAAAATCTGGAATGGAAACGAAAGGGCCCGTAGCACACCCCAAACATCAACGGAGCCCTTACCGCTACCTTACCCTAGTAAATAAGAGGGAAGGGGTAGTTAGTCCGTCGCAAGTCGCAGCTTTATAGAAATTCGTAGCTGAGTTCAAGCCTACCTTAATTTTTCGACTGCTATGTCATTATTTATTAGAATATTTGGATGAGATAAAGGAAAAGGCTGGAGTTGTGTCATATGGAGAGGTGAAGAGAATTGCTGAGAACCGAGAGACATGGAGAGTACTCCACCGACAAGAACACAGTTCTTAAATTATAGATAGATATGTCACTATGGCCGAAACCGCTTATCTAAATAAATAAATATATATAAACTAGCTTTTGCTCGCGGCTCCGCCCACTTTAGTGTCGATCCCTAAGAAAAAATAGGACTTCCCGGAATGAAAGGTACCTCATCTCCTTCCCCGAGCCTCAAACCACTTCCATTCTAAATTTCATCCAAATTGGTTCAATTGATGAAACTTGAAAAGAAATCAGAGTTACTTTCGCATTTATAATATTAGTATGGTAGTATATATGCATAACATTAGTATATGTATAAACTAGCTGACCCGGCAAACGTTGTATTGCCATATAACTTAAAAAAAAGGAGTGGACCACCATTATCACTGAGGGGCATGAAAAACAGTTCACGTCCTATTCGCAGACCTACTGAATATACACAATCCAGCCGTTTTGGAGGAGTTTTGTTACAAACTTTGTGACACGCGAATTTTATATATTAAAGTTACAGGGTGATTATGAACTGGCCCATACTCCCCCCTCCCCCATCCCCCAACTCCTTGAAAAGCCTGCGACATTCCTGTCACACCCTGGTGTGGCAGTTGTCCATGGGCAGCGTTGATCGCTTACCATCAAATTTACTCATTTGCCGTCCTATAACATAAAAAATTTATCGAAATTAAAATATTGCCGTAGAATTCATAATCATCCTTTATACCTATCGTGACAAATTACACAGATTGACCTAGCACCATATAGGTTACCATGAATGGGCGAGCTGAAAAACTACACACTTTTTGTTTCTATACAATGCAAGAAGAAAGGTGGGCCAAGGTAGCCACCATGTGGAAACCGGATGGCCGCCGAAAACGAGGCAGACCTAGAAGGAGATGGCGCGATGACTTGGATGCTTATATAAGTGGCTGGCAAATTATTGCCCGCGATAGGGATGACTGGAAACAAAAAGGGGAGGCCTTTGCCCAGCAGTAAGACACTGAAATAGGCTATTAAAAAAAAAACAAGTTTTAGTTTCCGGGATTTCTTCACATACATATAACATATACAGGGGTACTACGTATACACTGCATATACTCCACATTACTTAGAGGGGTGACTCAACCCGCCGAAATGAAGAACTTCTCACATTCATACCTGTCCTAATGCTGAGAACTCGATTTGATTATTATGATATTATATGATTAAGGCGCTGTATCCCTTAACCGTTTGTAGCGGACATCGCGCAATATTTTATATATTTGTGTCATACGTGTCGTCAGTCTCGGTTCAAATCCGTGTCTGCATTTTCGTGTTAATTTTCAATTTTAATTATTCAATAATTATAACCAAATATTGTATTTTTTGTAGGTATCCTGCTCATTTAGTTATACTTTTTATAGACGTATAAAAGTTGGTAGTTGTCGCTGAAAATATCAAGTAATTCGCGACGAAAATTTTTCTGGATATAGCTTTTTTGATATTTTATTTAGTTAGGTTTTAAATATTTTTTTGAACATATTTTGATGTAACCATTTATTTTGATCTTTGAACTGTATTTCAAATTTTTTTTTATGCTAGTATTCTTTGAAAAATAAGGGTAACTGCGCGACGGAAAAATACACGTTTTACGGTATTCTTCTGATGCACAGCGCCTTAAGATCGCCGGAACGGCTAACACTTTAGTATGAAAAGTGTTAGCCTTTCCGGCGATTGGTATGAAAGTATCAATCTTTTTGTCGAGTAAATTTACTCCCAGGATTTTATGCAGCTAGGCCTTCGACCAATTAATCTAACGTTACGTAACCGCTTCAAGGTGACTGATTATAATGCAATCGGCTGCAGTCCTGCAGTGATTACATCTGATATGGCGTATGGTTTGTTACGTAACTTCGTAACAGTAAACAGGGCTATAAAAATATTAGAGAACTATGACTTGTCATTCATGTAAGTATTTCTTATAATGAATGTCAAGGTGAGGCGAATAGGTAAAGAAATTCCAAATTCGAATTGCATCAACCCATTTTTAAACTCGAAATTCAAACTCGAACGTTTATTCGATAGATTTTAAAAAATGGCTTCTCCTTTATTCAGATAAATTTGCTTTACAGACTGTCTAAAGAGCTGCGGTGGACTGTTAATGGAATCCATATTGGTCTACCCTCGTTCCCCGTCTTTTATTGCACAAGTATTTACACACAACAGACGGTATCCGTTCTAAATCAATAAATCAATAATAATCACTTAACACATTATATCTGAACTTGACCCTGAGCTGTAATAACTACTGACCTTGACTCAGGCGAATCGACTCATTTCTACTTTGCATAAAGAACTTAATGTTGCGATGAATCATGGCTTACGCAACAGGACGGTTAGATAATATATAAGTGGGTGATTAATGATTATATATTTAAAACTTTGTGTGCGTGGCTGGACTATTGAATACATACATACTATCACGTCCTTTTCTCTTGCGGGGTAGACAGAGCCCAGCCGGCCTATTTGCTAACTCAGTATACAACATTTCTATAATCACTTCAAAATACATTGCAGCTTTCGTATGATTGACTATTTTTATTTAGGATATATAAAAGTAATGTATTTTGATATGACTATCAAAACGTACACTGAGTTAGCAAATAGGCCGGCAAATCTTTAATCCCTTAAAGCCACTTTTAGTATTAGATGGAAAACATAATCAAAATAGTGACTATTGAATTAAAAAATAGTAAAGAAAGAAAGAAGAAAGAAAGAAAGAAAGAAAAAATGTTTATTTGATATATCACAAACAGAACAATAACAATAATTATTTCTAGTTGTATAAACCGGACATATTTGTGTTTATATCAAAAAGGCCTCCTCTCAGCATAAAGTTGTGGTGAACACCACAACGCTGGTCTTCCGAGGACACCATTACAAAATTAAAACAAGAACTAAAATTTGATGAACACACACACATTACAACAATAATCTAGGGTGGCGCTACACTATATAAATACCTTATCTCACATGCACATATATATATTAACAATTTAACGTGTAGGGAAGGAAGTTAAAAAGTTACGCTACACTTTTACGACTTTTGAGCACTCAAAATGTATTCCTTAAATTTGATTTTAAAAGTTTTAATAGTTATAGAGTTTCTAATAGGTGGTGGAATATTATTCCAACAACTTGTCGCAGTGTATCTGAAACTGCCTCGAATTGCAGCAGTTTTATGCTTAGGGATGATTAAGCGGTCAGGTTCTCTAGCTCTATGGGTGAATTTTAATTTGTCATACAAATATGATGGACTTTTGGTTTTAACAATACCAAAGATTAATGATGCCATGTGAAGAGTGCGTCTAGATTCCATGTTAGGAAGATTATTTTGGTTCAAATAGGGTGTAATATGAGCTCTTCGGGGAATTGGAAAACAATAACGAGCGCAAGAATTTTGCAACCGCTGAGTAAGCTTTTTTGTACGAGCCAGCAAACACTTTCCAGTAAACACTTTCCAGCATTTAACTCAGGTGTTTGTACTATTAAATTTATGGTACATGCCACCTCTATATCATCATCATCGTTTCAGTCGTAAAAATACTACTGCTGGATGTAGGCCTCTTTCAAAGATTCTTCGTTCCATGGCAGGATATTACCATACTCACCACGCTTGGCAGGAAGATTGGTGAGCGCAGTTTCTTTGGCTTCCTATGCTTTTGACGCTGCTGCACATCAGAAGCAGTTTAAAGCTGGTTAAGGATAGGATTTGTTGAATTTGGTAAGGGAATGAAGGTATTTAAATACTACTCATTTGGATGAATAAAGAAAAACCAAGTAACAGCTCGGGGCGAAGCCAGGCGTCCGTACCTGATGCGACGTGCAACCACCGGCTATGCAGTTAAGGATGACACCTATGACCTTTTCCTCTATATGCAGCTTGAAAAATATGACAACAGGTATTTGATAGTACGAAAAAAGCTTTTTTTTCGGAGGTAGGAGTTAAAAAGTACACAGTAAGCTCCTTCTTATAATATTTAATAAAATCATTATTAAACACTTACGTTATATCCACTTACTATTAAAAGTTGGCATTCATCATTATACTCAGCACTAAATTAATGTCTTAAGTGCCAATAAACACTCCTAGTGTCCTGCCTGCCACATAACCTCACTTTCATTGGAGCACATTACACTAATATCTGACAATGGCGAGTCTTGATGAGGTCCTCCAAGCGCAGCATTCCATGCAGGAGATGTTTGTCCGAAAGATAGCAGAATTTGAGGCTCAGATGAAAGCTTCGGACACTGCTAATACTACATCCACTGATAGCAGCAGCTCTTCATCGAAAAAACTAGCTGATGAATTTGCTAGTTTCGAAAAGGATGTCCAGGATATGATGAATATTCTTTACAAGCTCATCATCTCGCTTGTGTCTGCAGTGGATTCCATTGAGACGCGTAATAGAAGAAAATATTTATTGTTCTCCGGGGTGCCTGAAGCATTATCCAGTGACTTGACCAATTTTGTCGCACAGCTCATTAAGGACAGGCTAGACATTCCGGATTTGGTACAGAGTGACCTTTGTACCTGTCATCGAATAGGCAAAGTGGTGAAAGGCAAGTCTCGGCCAGTCCTGGTTCGCTTCTCAAATTTGTCAGTAAAGACTAATATCTGGCGTAAGAAGACCCTGTTCAAGGGAACCCCATACAGTGTCTCTGAGTTTCTGACACGCCAGAAGCAAGTAGTTTTCGTCAAGGCAAGAAAGCGTTTCGGCATGAGGCGTTGCTGGACATCCAATGGAACTGTCATTGTGAAAATGTGTGACGGCAAGTTACGGCAACTGTTCTCCGAAGCAGACCTTGCCAACATAGCCAGTGGTGAGGATGAGCAGACGGCGGCACCAAGTGCGCCAAATGCAGCCCCTTCTGCTGAGCTGCATCAACAACCGAAACCGAAGAGGATGGCCAGAACAAAAAAATGACGACCTTTTGCTTGTTTTGACTTCATATGTTTTGATAGGTATTTGTATCGCTTACGTAATTACGTAACTCACTATACATAAAGGTATATTTATCGTATTTCTTTTTGATAATTTGTTTTCGTGTAGTTGTTAAAATTTAATAATTGTTAATCGTAGCTATCAATGTGACAGTGACACTTATTCCGTTTTTTTTTTGTTTAGTTGTTTTGGTTAGCTTCTAGGCATTTTGCCAATTGGTTTTGTTATATGTTAAAATCATTTAAACATTACTGTACTGTGACATTCTCTTTCGGCAACTGGCAGGACAAAACAATCTTGATATTTAGATTAGTATTTTTTTTATTGTTTGTTTTATAAATTATATTTATTTATATATCTATAAATTGTATTTTATCGTATTATGTCTTCTGATGAATATTTTCTGTCTGCTCTTTATGTTAGTAGTGTTTCCTCATCTAGTAGCAATGACTCCTTTTATGAACCCGAGACTCTGCACACCCAGCTTATTGATGCATTGGATAACAATGCTCATGCTTTCAACGTCTGTCACATTAATGCTCAAAGTGTACCCGCTCATTACACTGATTTTCTTGACACTTTCTCTCACTCTGTCTTCCACGCAATTCTTGTTTCTGAAACTTGGATTCCTCCTTCTTTTTCCTCTACATCGGTAGCCTTATCGGATTTTGTCTTAATTAGAAATGATCGTATGGGTATGCGAGGCGGTGGTGTTGCCATTTATTTGCGTAGTCATATTCCTTATAAAGTTTTAGCAACATCTCCTGCTCCATACTCAGGTGGTGCAGAGTACTTATTTATTGAGATTTCTGTCAGTGGTGTAAAGGCGCTTCTTGGAGTAGTATATTCTTCACCTTCAGTTAATTACTTCACTCAAATTGAGTCTGTTTTTGATTCTTTATGTTCGGATTATGCACATCACATAGTTATGGGGGATTTTAACACTGATCAATTGGGTCAGTCCTCGCGGGTTTTAGTACGTTCCTCAAAGCTTGCCCATATTCTTGATTCAGTAAACCTTTTTATCTTGCCACTTAAAGCTACTCATCTAAATTCTAATACCGAGGACACCTGTCTTGACCTTATTTTAACCTCGTCTCAGGATAATGTGATTAAGTTTGGACAACTACCGGCTCCTGCTTTTTCTAGACATGACCTTTTATATTTTCAATACAAGCTTAAACCTCCGAAACCTGAACCTGCTGTTATTTGGTTGCGTAATTTTGCTCGCATTGATATAAATGACCTCAAACAGGATGCTGATAGGGTTGATTTCTCAGATGTGTATAATGCATCAACTGTTGACGAGAAAGTCAATAAATTTAATACTGCTGTTTTAAAGCTGTATGATGCTCATGCACCCTTGCATGCGGTGAAAGTCAAGCGACCGCCAGCGCCCTGGATAACGAGAGGCGTTAAGATGGCTATGATACGTCGGGCTCGCGCGTTTCGCGCCTATAAACGGAAAAGGACGGATGATCTTTGGTGTGCTTATAAAAAGGCTAGGAACCGTTGCAATACGATGGTAAGGACAGCCAAGCGCAGTTATTTTGATTCCCAACTAACTGATTCTTCTTCGGCTGACATATGGAAGTTCCTTCGCTCTCTTAATTTTGGTAAAACCGTCAGTAATTCTCATAATTCTTCCCAATTTTCCCTTAACGATTTTAATAATCATTTCTCTTCCTCCACTTTACTTGATGCCTCTGTCAAGACGCATACAATTTCTAGGATATCTTCCATGCCAAATCTGTTAATTGATTATTTCTCCTTTTCTCCTGTTACTGAAAGATTTAATTAAAAGAAAACTATTCTTTTAATTAAATCTAAAGCTCTGGGGTGTGATAATGTGAGTAGGCAAATGATAATTAATTTCTCACTGTCGTCGAGGAAATTTCCTTCTCTTTGGGGGAAGGCTTTTGTCCTTCCCTTGCCAAAAATATCAAATCCCCAGACTTTGACTAACTTTCGTCCTATTTCTATACTTCCTTTTCTTTCAAAAATTTTAGAAGCTGTTGTGCATAAACAAATCTCATCTTTCATATATAATAATAATTTACTCACACCTCTTCAGTCTGGTTTTCGTCCTGGACACAGTACTACTACTGCCCTTCTCAGTGTTACCGAAGACATACGCTTGGGCATGGAGAATCAAATGGTCACCATATTAGTTCTCATTGATTTTTCTAATGCTTTCAACATGGTAGACCATGATATTCTCCTTGCCATCCTTAACCATCTAAAGTTTTCTTCCACAGTGTTGGAATGGTTTTCTTCTTATCTCCATGGTCGACAACAAGTGGTTCGGATGGACTGTGAATTGTCACAATGGAATGAGCTAATTTCTGGTGTTCCTTAAGGTGGGATTCTATCCCCCTTGTTGTTTTCATTGTTCATCAATCTCCTTTCATTATCAATTGGCTGTTCTTACCATTTCTATGCGGATGACCTTCAAATGTATGTCCAAACTAGAGTAGTGAATATCGCAAATGCAGTTGCCCAACTTAATAAGACTTTAATGGAACTCTATTCTTGGACGCAGGATTTCGGAATTCTAGTTAATAGTTCGAAATGTCAAGCTATGATTATTGGTAGTACCGTACAGTTGGGTAAAGTTGACTTAAATCCGATTCCTTCGGTCATGTTTAATGGAGACGTTATACCTTATTCACATCAGGTAAAAAATCTGGGTATTTTCATAGACGAGTCTCTTTCTTGGAGAACTCAAATTGCTGAATTAAGTCGGGCTGTCACTTACTCCTTGCAATACTTAAACCGGTTTAGAAATTTTCTTCCGATTAAATGAAATGAAATGAAATAGAATTTTATTCAAATTTGGATATCATGTATCTCTTTCTGAACGTCATATTATTATTTTTAATATTTGCAAAAACAAAGATCACTTTAGTTCAAACATTAACCTTCCCCATTATTGACTATGCTGATGTGTGTTATCCAGAGCTAAATGAAGAGCTTCTTAATAAACTCGACCGTCTTCTTAATAATTGTATTCGCTTCATTTTCTGCCTGCGTAAATATGATCACGTTTCTCAATTTCGATCTCAATTGTCCTGGCTCCCTATTCGTTTACGCAGACAGCAGAGACTCCTTTGCTCCCTATTCTCTATACTTAAAAATCCTCTTTCTCCCGGTTACTTGAAATGTAAGTTTCAGTATCTCGCGGATTCTCACGATCGTCAACTTCGCTCCAGCAATTCTCTTCAGCTCTTCACTCCTTTGTTTTATTCTGGTTTCATGTCAAATTCTTTTACCTTACAAGCTAATTGACTCTGGAACGCCTTACCCGAAGACATTCGACATATCTCAAACAGATTCCTTTTTAAGAAAAAGTTGCACACTTTTCTCTCTGATGTTGAGTTAGCAGATTAATAATTCATCCTTTCCTTCTAATTTGTGTATGTATATGTTAGTATATATTTATTATACTTATATGTATTAATATTTATGAAATATTTATATGTAAACTGTTTATGTATATATGATTTCCATCCTTACTAAATTTGTACTTTATTATATCTTTTTTTTTTTTTATCACACTTTACCTACTTTTTTATCTGTTTTTCTTCTCAAGGTTGACTGGGAGAGAATGCTTTTAGCATTAAGTCCACCTACTGTAGCTCCATAGGCTCAAAAAGTTTTTTTTAAATAAAATAAAAAAAAAGAAGATCCTTTTCATAATTTTGACATCATCATCAAGTCTTTTGAGTCTCCTCTGCAGGAGCATGACCCTCTCTGTACTACCGGAGCCATACTTGGCCAGAGCAGACAGAGAATTGGGCCTACACTCTCCTCGCTGGCCAGACGGGCTGGAGAGGTCTCATTCATGTTTATGAGCTTTGTTTAGCTTGTATTTCCTATAACGCTACATGTATATCATTGAAACTAACGTGAGATACAAACATTATGTACTAAAAACTCGCCTTGAAAATGGGCTCCTGACGAGTCCGAAACTATAGTCGGCAATCCCGACGAAATAGCACGTGAGTGACCCGTTTTTAGTACAAAACGCTACATGTATTTGTACCTAAATCATAATCGCAAAATAGTAGAAAATGTAAACAAAAGCCGCTGACACGTGTCTGTGCGAGAAATGCGATTCGATACCGCAACCAAGGTCACGACGACGTACCAAGGTCGAGTTCAACAGAGTTATAAAAAGTTAAGGACGAATATTTATTGAATAATCGCAAATTTTAGTCGCATGTGAATCAACACGGTTGTCACGCGTGTATGCGCGGGAGAAAAGCGATGCGATACCGCGGCCATGGTCACGCGCGAAGGTCAAGTTCAACAGCTATGAAAAGTTATTAAATGCGAAGTAAATTCAAGGGCAAAAGAAAAATACAGTTTTTTTATTGCTCATTGTATTTGTTCTAAACAATGCAAATCAAGATCAAGCTCGACCTCAAATGGTAATAAAAATTTCATAATACTGCTATCAATTGATCGTTTTAGAAATATGTACATAGGTAAAATTTTCACATCTGCCTCTTATGGGCAAGGAAGATGGTATTACAGGGTTGCAGGACTCAAACGTCACGTCAAAGCAAGCAGTGTGTGGCCTTTCAAGAGAACACAATATCACATAGAGCCTTGCAACAAAATTGTGTGTTCTCTTGAAAGGCCGGCAACGCTCTTATCACACCCTGCCCTGAGTGTTGCAAGGTCCATGGGCAGTGGTGATCGCTTACTATCAGGTGACCCGCTTGCTCGTTTGCCGTCCTACTTGTCTCATAAAAATATACATATGTTACTTATGGGGCGACTGGGTTGCTATCCCAAGCTGATTGGCAAACTCAATGTTCACTGGTTTATGCTGCTCCCAAACCGAATCTATCTTAGACACATCTGGAAAATGCAGATACAATTGTAGACCGAAGGAAATACAAACTAATATTTTATTCGTAAACCTTGACGCATAGTAACTGATAGCTGAAAACATAGGTATAAAGTTTACACCCTTTTATTTTACTAATAATTTATTATAATACTATAGCTTCGAATAAATTTGCACATAAAAAAAAACATTTAATTTTGATTTAATTTAATTTAATTTATAATTTGATTTTGTTTTAATTTAACTTTAATTTAATTTGATTTTATTTTGTAATGTGATTTTTAAACACTATTATAATTATTTAACAATGTATGAAATACCTAAGTTTTAATTAACACAAGCCCTAATTTTAACTTTATTAATTTGCACCTAGCCGTGTGGGATCCGGCAGAGTAGAATAGGACCACTCCAAGTCTTCCCGTGGATGTCGTAGAAGGGGACTTAGGAAATACAAGCTAAACAAAGCTTATAAACATCTAAGAGACCTCTCCAACCAGTCTGGCCAGCGTGGAGAGTGTAGGCCAAGTCCTCTGGCTGCTCTGGCCAAGTATGGCCCTAGCAGTACAGAGAGGGTCGTGCTCCTGTAGTGGAGACTAAAAAGGACCTGATGATGAATGATGATGATGAATTTGTACCTGCGTTTACTCAGTTCAGGCTGAAACTGAAAACCAGTGTGCCGTCTTTATGGCCAAGCACGCTGAGTTTTAGCCCTTTTTGCCCTACTGCAGCACATACATTTAGTTATTTTTATGTAATGTGTAGTAATATAAGTATCTTTTGTTGTGTGTGATGCAGTTTTTGTAAAATAAACGTTATCTATCTATCTATGTTGTTGAGTTCACCTACCTATATAGTCGTTGGCCGAGTACAGCTCGCGTGTTGGAAGTAATCTAGCTAGATTACCTCGTTACACTGATGTTAATGGCTCTAGATTAACTCTGTAATCCTTCCTCCGAGATTTTGAGGTTACCTAGGTACGTTCGTTGTGATTTCCATCTTGTTCATTCTCAAATGAAGGTCTCTACGTCCGTAAGAATGAATCGTTCCCCACAAAAATTGAAAAGGACACTACTTGCTTGGACAAAAATAATTAATTATTTTCGTATCTTATTCTTTTTGATAATAATCACGTTATTTTGATATTACTGAAATCAGGTCCGCCAAGTGTTTTTGAGTTTTTTATTATTATTAGAGTACATGGATGTATGTTAGTTTAAAAACTCAAGTCTGTTGTATGGGACATTCCTTTAATATTAATATTAATTTTATTTTTATTTACTCTTAAAGTGAATATGATAACTAAATATTCTGCGAATATTTCAAGCGTCTATCTATTGCCGATATCAATATCGAGCAAAAACAAGCAAAAATATCACGTTTGTTGTATGGAATCCGCTTAAATATTTATTTTATTTTATTTTTTTGAATGTGTTGTTATAGCGGCAATAGAAATACATAATCTGTGAAAATTTTAACTGTCTAACTATCAGAGTTCATGAGATACAGCCTGGTGACAGACGGATGGACAGACAGACAGACAGATAGACGGACAGCGGAGCAATATTAATAGGGTCCCGTTTTTACCCTTTGGGTACGGAACCCTAAAAACGATATTTTACAGAGTGGCCTGGGTCTTTGATGTTTATCTATGTATGTATTATAAAATATATCATAGTCGAGTTAGTATCACACGACACAAGCTCACAACTCCCTGTGAGGCTAGCTCAATCTATGTAACTTATCCCTATATTTTTATGTCTAAAAAACTTTTTAACAAAGCCGGTTGTGATTGTATTTGTTGTAAAAACCTTATTTTTGTCGCGCCTTAAGAGCCCGCCATATGCCAGGCGGCGTGGCGATACAAACTCGGATGGTCTAAACGCGTTGGCTACTTTGGATATTTTCGTTTTTTAGGAATATTCAAGGGTTATTCGAAAAAGAAAAACATATGATGGCTGCCTTATCTGTAATGCAATAATAATCAAAAGTTTCAAGGTTAATTTTAATGTATTTGGTGAATAATGCTATATACCGAGTAAATTAGACGTGATTTGGAGGCAACTTTGCAATTTTTTTCTATCGAGAAAATTTAACGCATTCGTGTTTTGGAGTCATATAGTTACCAGAGTTATTCCTGAACTTTGCTGCATTTTTATTTTAACTTGAGTATTTAATTATTATTGATATAACAGTCAATCATGCAAAGCAGTCTGAGGTAGTACGGGCCTTTAAGCGTCTTTAGCCCTTAAATTGTAGCCAAATCCATCGAGTACTGAGTGCCCTCTTTCGATGCCAGCCTGTATAACCGCATTGCGTATAGAGCAAAATTCCTAAGGTTACATAAATAGGAGAATGTTGATAAGTATATGTAATTTAGGAATAGCAAATAAAATAAACAAGTTATTTGCTCATGAATAAGGTTGAAATAATAAAATACGATTAAACTACTTATTCAGCTACATTTATATAGCATGTAAAATTAACATTGTGATACCTATATTATAGTATATTTAAAATTAGACTTGATAAATTAAATTAGTTATTACCGTTTTTACATATTATACTTAAATAATTTAAAATATATAATACATATTTATCAATATTCATTTAAACATTCAAATTTATTACGTAAATAGCAGTACAATGTTTATATATGACATAGTAACAACTGGCGTCGCCGGGTCTGAAACGTTCGCGTCGCTCCGTGAGTCAGCCAAGGCTGTAATGTGAGACCTAGGTCACCTAGAGATATACATACATATGTAATAGGTATACAATGCAGTTCACGTCTGCATAGTGTTGGAGCTGTGTAGACAATAAATGTGTTAGTTATACAGTATGCAGGTAAACATGGAAGGGGAAAATAACAATGACATTGACTTCTTTTAGTCATAGAATTGCTTGAAAAATATCACATGTTCTAAATGTATGTCGATAAATATAATAGAACCCTAATTTACGCCGGCAGAGTAGAATAGGAGCATTCCAAGTCTTCCCGTCGATGTCGTAGACGGCGACTTAGGAAATACAAGCTAAACAAAGCTTATAAACATCTATGAGACCTCTCCAACCCGTCTGGCCAACGTGGAGAGTGTAGGCCAAGTCCTCTGACTGCTCTGGCCAGGCCAAGGCTCTATTAGTACAGAGAGGGTCGTGCTCCTGTAGTGGAGACTAAAAAGACCTGATGATGAACCCTAATTTAATATATTTAAATAAATTCAAAATTAATATATATATATATATATATATATATATCCTAATCCTAAATAATATTATAAATGCGAAAGTGAGTTTGTTTGTTTGTTTGTTTGTTTGTTTGTTACGCTTTCACGCCGTAACTACTGAACCGATCATCATGAAATTTTGTATACAAGTTCTCTGGAGTGTGGAGAAGGATATAGGCTACCTTTTATCCCGGGAAAAACAACTGTTCCCGAGGGATCGACATTGACGCGGGCGCAGCCGCGGGCGAAAGCTAGTTAATTAATATATTTTTTAACCTAATATGTACGTAACGTACTACATATATGTTTACAATGATGTTATTAAATTATTTCCTTATTTGCAACCTGACCCAGAAATTCACACTTTTTATTTTGTGGTTTCAAAAAGCCACACTTTGCTGTATCGGTATGTAAATATATGTACATATGTTATGTATAAAATACCTTGTTACAAGCATGTCGATGATAGTGACAATGGTGACTAGTTATTAATTTTTATGCTTTTATTTTTGAAGTGAAAACTTATTCAGTGGCGTTGTGTACTTTTTGGGATGGGTAAAAGATGTTAAACTCGTGTTAGGTCACGTGACCTGATCGAAAATTCGTAAGACGGACACGTGACCTGAGACAGCCGGTGCGACGTAGAAGAGGAAGTAATTCTTCCTATCATACTACGGCTGCCTGCTTCTGCTGTAACGTTAATGTTTAAGTTTTCACTTCTGCCTGTATTATTTTATCTTCTCTGTTGTATTTTTTTTTTTCATTAAAAATCTTTTAAAATTTATGAAAGATTTGTAACGATTCCTGGTCTGACTGCATATTTTTTATAAATTAAAATAATGATTTGTATTAAAATTATACCAAACAATCTTCACGTATTCAGACTCCAAACTTTTATAAACTGCTAGCTTTTTCTGAAGTTCTAAGATAAAAACAACACACACTTATATCTTTACTCTTTGTAATATTAGTCGTTACTATAGGTATACGCACAAAAAACTGCTATTTAAGCCTCTAATTTTTTTACTAATATTAGTTTCGATATGATGTCATTCGTCAGTACTACCTGGCCTTCTGCGTAACAAAGTGGAGGGAATTAAATCTCGGTTATCATTACATATAACGACCGGTTGTTAGTTGTTACTAACTCGGCCCGAGTTACGAACGATTAGTTTTTAATGTGCTAGCAATCAGGGCTTATTTATTTTACTTCTTCTAAAGTAATTATATATCATTATTCAACATCTTTAAGTTTTTACGTTATTCTCAGGTTAATATTGAAAGACTTTCTTAATCTGGCTGAGAAAAAAGAAACCATCAACCACTTTATGTTAAAGATTTAACACTACATAAATACATTATAATCATGTCTCTGTCTTTCGGGGTAAATAAAGCCTAAGATCAAGACCCAAAGGCCTCATTTAGCAGGATAGTAGGCGTATAGGTGTAAATAAGAATAAAAATATTGATCGGTTGTTAGCCACATCGCCTATGAACATGATTGCTTAAATGTTCACCCATTAACTTTTACTTTGGTCTGAAAAACAAGCAGTAGATATTTTATGCGTTTTTTTTTTCTTTTCTTAAAGTTCAAAGTATTTGTTTGCATAATTATAAATACATGATAAGTTGAAAATATTAGTTATTTTACCCAGTACATTTTACCTTCACAAGGTATGCAAATATATATAACACTAGGTTCCGCCCGCGGCTCCGCTCGCGTCAATGTCGATCCCTCGGGAACAGTAATGTAACATTAAAATGTACCCTATGTCCTTATCCGTACTCCCTGTAACGTGTATGCAAATATTTAATGATGATCGGTTTAGTAGTTACAACGTGAAAGCGTAACAAACAAACAAACTCACTTTCGCATTTATAATATTAGTTAGGATTATATTAAAAAATTTAAGACAATATTAAAATTGTAAATACAGTTGATTAGATAATAGACACAATAAAAAATATTATCAAAAAATGAATATAAATTTGTGTATAAAAAAAATTCGAAAAAAAGTCGCCCAGACTATCCTGAAAGATTTTATTTAACTCCACTCCAAAGATGTGATGAAACACTTTTTGTTTATTTGCGAAAGGTTTCATGTAGACAGGCAGCAAATGATACATTTTTTTTTCTAACCTATATTGTCTTATTTATAAATGGTCATATAAGATATAACATTCTAGATGCTATTTTCTTGAAATTATTAAAAATTAAAGACTTATTTTTTTTATTATGTTGGTTGTTTTCCATCCTACTCTTGAAAACATATACAGAGCCGTTATGCAATAATTATAGTTCTTCCAATTCAAAAGGTTTTATCCTTATTAATATTATAAATGCGAAAGTGAGTTTGTTTGTTTTTTACGCTTTCAAGCCGTAACTACTGAACGGATCACCATGAAATTTAGCATACAAGTTCTCTGGAGTACGGAGAAGGACATAGGCTAACTTTTATCCCGGGAAAAAGTACTATTCCCGAGGGATCGACATTGACGCGGGCGGAGCCGCGGGCGAAAGCTAGTTGTTAATACCTATCATCATCAGGTCTTTTTAGTCTCCACTATAGGAGCACGACCCTCTCTGTACTACTAGAGCCATACTTGGCTAGAGCAGACAGAGGATTTGGCCTACACTCTCCATGCTGGCCAGACGGGTTGGAGAGGTCTCATAGATGTTTGTTTAGCTTGTATTCCCTAAGTCGCCTCTTACGACATCCATGGGAAGATACCTATAATACGGGTTTATTATACGAAATACAAATAATATCAGCTACAAGCCACCATATTTTAACCTCATCTACGTGGTCTTCTTCAGAGCGGATGTAATACGAGACGCTCGCACGAAGTCGTCCCGATCCACCAGTCAAAACTAATTGACTTTTAGCTGACTTTATACATAACTAACCCGTATTACATAAACCATTATGCCCCCTATTGGAATTTTCAAAAGACAATGATTTTCTTTGTTTCATATTTTCACAATATCTACCTATACATTTACTAAAATGAAGTGACACTTTTAATTTTTCTACAACTTCATCCATGTAATTTATAGCTATTATATATTAAATAATATGTGCTTTTCTGTTAAAGCTCGAAACATCATAAGATTTAATTTAAAATAGTTTTTGCGTGAAGGAGTAACAAACATCTTTGTTCTCTCACAAACTTTTTTAAACGCAAATAGTTACATTATATTATAGTAAGATAGTATAAGAAAAATACTATGCCACGCTTTGTAAGAACTTGAAATTGGAAACAAGTAAGTAGGTGCAAAGTTTTTTCGTCTACTAGATCTCGATTCATTATCCAAAACCGATTGTTAATTACAGAGGCTGTTAAAAGCCACTCAGCTACCACGCAATTAAGGATGCGCCCAAAAATCGACGAAGCGACGAAAAAAACAGAGATTTCATAATCGGACCGGCTCAAACCGGTTCGGGCCGGTAATTAATATTTATCGTTTAGCATTCGCTGCGGTGCTACAGGAGATCGGAGGAGGCATGACATGGAGTCCAAGTAGAGAAAGCTTATCATTGTTAATACACAAGACGTGTAAGTAGGTACATATGTTACGATTATTTACATGATAGTGCAATAAAGACTTAAACCTGTTACTGTTCATGCAAATCAGTGTTGCCCCCTACTTAGTCTAGGCCAGCCTTAAAAACTTTACAAAATCATATTTCAGTCATGACTAGTACAAACCTTTTTGTCTATTAGATGATCTTTTCGATGCATCACAGCTGATATTGCAATTGGGAGCACTATCAGATGAGGAAAATTATATGAATGTACTACCAAAGAAATCAGTTCTAATATTTATTTTATTATTCAACGAACTGTGAAAAAGCATATTACAAAACACGAATATACGAGACTTAATCTCTACTGTAACCGTGTAGCTGAGCTTCCCACGTGTAAGACTTGTTTACTGTTTCATCTATCTGGTTGCGTACTGTATGCTCTTAAGACTTACCTCTTTTTATTTCATCAAGCAAATACTAATCATAATACCCAGGAGTTAAGATTTAAGATCGATTGTTACGGATGGGAGTATACGCTATTCTGTAAAAATGTTAAGGTATATTTGCCCGAGGCACACCAATGTATCTGAGTAGTTATATTTTATTGCTCTCAGTATGTTTGCTCGTCTGTGATGCGTTATGGGCGCTAAACAGCCTCTGTGCATTTCAAATGTCGTTATTACACTGTTTACAATATTCCACAAATATTTGCCCCTATAGCGTTTGCTTTAGAGCTCAAAATTGTACGGCATGCGGATGTGTGTTTACTTGGTCGTAATTTGACTAAACTTCTAAATTTCGGTGCCGGTCATGATTTGAATACGTTAACATTGGTATAACATACTAATCTACATCATGATACCTAAATATTAGTATTTCCCAGTTAAATAATCGTTCCAACTCGTATTTGTCTTTGTTGATGGTCATACATAAGATGAAATCCATAAATAATAGGGTTATGCCTTGATTTTTGATAGCAAGTTTATCTCAGCTCTTGTCAATCGCAGTCTTGTTGTTATTATGTCATCTTCTTCATCATCATCACAAAAAGTCCTATCTCAAGAATTCTTCCTGCCATAGAAGGATAGGTGCCATACTAACCACGCTTGGAAGTCAGGTTGAGCAGGTCGTGCGAGCGCAGTTTCATTGGCTTCTTGTGCTTCCGATGCTTCTGCCCGTAGCAAGCATTTTGAAGATGGGGAAGGATATGAATTTGCGATTGCAGAAAACTATGGATTCATTTCTGGGTCTAGGAGTACGCTTCTATAATAAAATTCCTGCAGAAATATTAGGTCTTCCTATACTTAAGTTTAAAGCGACTGTAAAATACCAATTAGTAAAAAAGGCATATTATTGCATTGCTGATTATGTAATTGATAAAAATGCTTGGCAATTAATATAAATTTATTTGATGATATAATACATGTAAACAATGTAATCGGAGCCCTTCAGGCACGTAGGGACCAAGTCTGGATTGAGTTTCTTTCGGCGTATTCTTCTCACCAGTGGTCGTTGCGAAACGCTAGTAGTATTTCGATTTTGCATAAATGAAACAAATATAACAAATACAAATATGACGTTCAAAAAGAAATATATGAATCCAATTTTGAATAAAAATCTTTGACTTTTGACTTTTGACTTTTGAAGTCTCGAACTTACTTTGGGGCTAGCTCAATCTGTGTGATTTGTCCGTATATATTTATTTATTTATTATTTATATTTATACTCACCACGCTTGGCAGTCGGGTTGAGCAGGTTGGGCGAGCGCAGTTTCATTGGCTTCTTGTGCTTCCGATATCCGTGCCCATAGCAAGTATTTTGAAGCTGAGGACGGATATGAATTTGTTGGATTAGGGAAGGTAGGTAATGAAAGGAATTGGGATACTACTCACTCGGATAAATGGTGAAAAAGCAAGTAGCAGTTCGGGAGGCCGGGCGTGCGTACCTGATGTCATACCAGTGTAAGCTTCATTCATGGTGCATGTCGTGTTCACATCAAGAAGACCTGTCACTTTCATATGTTTTATATTGTGCTGTTTTGTTACTGTATGTTATTGTGTCATGTCAGTTTTGTGAACCAAATAAAAAAAAAAAAAAAAATACCTGCAACCATCGGACAGGTAGTTGAGGATGACACCCTTTACCATCATGTTATTATGTAGTTTATTATTTTTCCAACAAACTGTTATAACCCGTTAAATATTTCTATGTCCCCGTTAAATGCAATTTTTTTTATTAATATGTTTAAGTAGCTTGAAATTTATTTATTTTTAAAATGACAGTAATTAAAACTAATTATTTACAAAATAAACATGAAGTGAGAAAAAAAAAAGTAGCACTAGAAAGAAATTTCTTCAAGATCTTGCCCGTGTGGCATGGTGGCAAGAACGCTGGCTGCATTCCCCCGTTGGATAGCTATGCTTAAGTAGCTGCATTTCGAGATGCGGTCTAACAGATGTACCAATTTATTATTTTGTTATATTTCGCATAAGTTATAAACTTAAATTTCATTTTAATGTCCGAAACAGAAAATATATTTCATTCGCTCAATTTACTTGTACCACTTCGAAATTTTATTTATACATTCCAAACTCATGTTAATGATCTTTTAAGCCCGTTGTTTTATTTACAGATTGTTCCAAAATAGAGGGTTATTTTGGGACGTTTCCGTCGCCATTTAAAACGGGTTGTTCAAGATATTGCAAGTTAAACAACTCAATAGTAGCTTTCTCGAGAAGACTTCATTCTCAGAAATAATTAGAGCCAGCTAGTAGTAGAAAAACTCCGATGACGGCTAGATACCTGAGTTGTTTAAAATTAAAACTTTAAATTATCTTCTAGGCTTTTGTGTAATAAAATATCTATCTATTTATTCCTGCACGGAAATGTTATTGACCAAGGTAATATTAGTTAGAGGTACCAGAGAGACGTCTGGTAATTGTGGCGATCCGACATATATATTATATTATAATTATATAATTCTGCTTTATGCAATTTTTTCTTTATCTGTGGTATAAGTCGTTGTTTCGTACCAAATTTCAAGATTCTGAGTTCACGAGAAGTACCCTGCAGGTTTTAATTCCCGTGCGAATGTCGAAAATTTGCGGCATAAACGGCTGTATCTTTTGATTGCGTTTGTTTAGAAGTTTGAATTTTTCACAGCTCTAATGGACAGTAGAATATTGAGTATTTAATATGAATTTCAGCTTGATACCTTCACGCGTTCCTGAGAAAAAGGGTCTTGACAGACAGACAGACAGACAACAAAGTGATTCTTTAAGGGTTTCGTTTTCCTTTTGAGGTACGGAACCCTAAAAATAGCTTACGAAACTTTGTCAGTTATAAAAATATAACCTGTCCCGAAAGTCCCGTTTATCCCTTTTCATTCCTGTCCATTCCAACCACCCTTTTATATATATATTCTTATTATATTACCTCACAAATTTATTACGAAGGCAAATAAGAAAGGCTCATTTCACCACTAACGTGTGCAGTAGTCATATTCCCGCAGAACGCTTGTATCCCTACGTCTGTGTACTCAACACACCAATTACTTTACAGACCCTTTTGTGATGTTTGCTCTCATCCTGGCCCGAATTTTATTCCTGATCGATAAAAGTTTGAACAGATTTGGTGCATTTTATACATTCTAATATGGGACGTGTTGAAAGTCTAATAATTTAGTATATGTTTTAAGGGCCAAGTTGATAACAAGCCTTTTTGACTAGCTCCGTGGCGCAGCGGTCACCACGCCAGCCTGCGACACGGAGTGACCGGGTTCGATCCCCGGCCAGGTCAAGATGGAAAATGATCTTTTTCAGATTGGTCTGGGTCTTGGATGTGTATCTATATATGTATTTGTTATAAAATATAGTATCGTTGAGTTAGTATCCCATAACACAAGTCTCGAACTTACTTTGGGGCTAGTTCAATCTGTGTGATTCGTCCGTATATATTTATATTTAAGCCTAGTGATAATTGCTTTCATAAAGATTAGACAGAAAGCAAAGAAGAACTCTCTGTTTTATCTTTATTAGCGGCAAATTAAAAAAAAAAGCATTTTTATAAAGAACACGTTAAAATATTTCCTTTTTAAACCAAGATTTTGTGACTGAGTTATTATATACACGAGCTAATTCCCATCTCCAAATTTAACTTCATTAAAACGGGTCGCGTTGCTATTTAATATTTTCGGGGCAATATTTTGTGGACCCAGTCGTAAACAACAAGCTGACAGTCCCCTTTATGAGCATAGGATGGAGAGGTCTAATTGTTGGGTTCCGCCGTCAAATCAAATGAAGACACTGCTAGTTAGCTGGTGCCTGTGACTTTGGCTAGTTAAATTGATTATCGTATGTTTTTACCATTCGTTTTTGAAGCGTAAACTTCTTTAGCGGCGTTGTGCACTTTTTGGCATCGGTAAAAAATGTTAAACTCGCGTCAGGACATGTGACCTGATCGAAAATTCGTAAGATGGATACGTGCTCTGAGACCGCGAGTTTTCACTTCTGCCGGCGCGGCGCTCCCGGACTGCATCACGTCGTTTTTAGATTTCCGTACCCAAAGGGTAAAAACGGAACCCTATTAATATTAAAAGGGTTCCGTTTTTACGCTTTGGGTATATATATCCCTCCGCTACCCGTCTGTCTGTCAGTCCGTCCGTCTGTCACCAGGCTGTATCTCATAAACCGCGATAGTTAAACAGTTGAAATTTTCACAAGTGATCTATTTCTGTTGCCGCTGTAACACAACAAATGTGATTTTTTGGCTCGTTTCTGCTTGATATTGATAACGGCAACAGGTAGACGCTTAAAATATTCACAGAATATTTAGTTATCCTCCAACATGCTAAATATGGCCATAAGGTCTTATAGACCTAGGCTCTGTCTAACCCGCAAGGGACAAAGACGTGATACTGTGTATGTATGTATGTATATTTAGTTATATATTCTCTTTAAAAATAAATAATATTTGAATACATAAAATTAATATTTAAGAGGGTTTCCATACAACAGACATGTTTTTTTTGCTTTTTTTTTAGATAATCGTACGAAACCCTTCGTTCAACTCGCACTTAGCCTTTAATGGAAATACTTTTTTGGACAAATCACACAGATTGAGCTAACTTCAAAGTAAGTTCTTGACTTATGTTACTAGCTCAACTATACTAGTAGTCCACCCCGGCTTTGCTCGGGTAAATTTAGTGACATAATATTTTTTTTTCATCGAAGTTTCCATACGGATCCCTAACTTTTTTAAAAAAATATTCTATAGCCTATCTTCATCAGGGATAATTTAGGAGTCTAATGATGAAATAATTATTCAAATCGCTCCAGTACTTTCGGAGCCTATTCAATTCAAACAAACAGACAATCAAATGTCTTATCTTTATAATATCAGTGTAGATATATGTATAGATTAACATTCACTAGTACTGATAAGTAGTCTTCCGTATTTACAATAATATGCATGTATAATTTAATCTATGATTTAAACTTCACATTCGTTAAGATCCTTATTGACACATCATCATCAGGTCTTATTTAGTCTCCACCACAGGAGTACAACCCTCTCTGTACTACTACAAGAAATACAAGCTAAACAAAGCTTATAATTATTGACAGACCTCTCCAACCCGTCTGGCCAGCGTGGAGAGTGACTGTGTAGGCCAAGTCCTCTGACTGCTCTGGCCATGTATGGATTTTACTTATTTGCTTAATATCCTCATGTATGGATTTTACTTACTAACTTAATATCCGAAGTGAGTCTTTCGAACGCTGGCGCTCTAAATCTTATGCTAGCTAACATACAGCTTATGCAGGTCCGCCATCATTACGTCGGCCCAGGTATGCTCTCTTTACCCCCCAATCCTCCTACATTCTTTCGACGTGGCTGAGGCAGCGAAAACGGTCGCCCATAAAGTTAGGCTCTATGGAATGAATATGGATTTTACACAAATTTACTGAAAAGGAGGTTCTCAATTAGTAAGAATATTTTATTATTACCCGGCTGCCTCCGTGGTCAGTAGTTATGGCGTTTGCCTGTAGATCCGTGGGTCGTGGGTTCCCACGGGAAATATACATTGTTTCCAGTTTCTTTAGGACATTACAGGCTTGAATCACCTGATTGTCATAAAATGGAATCCAATGTACTTATTACATGTATGTATTCTTGCTTGTGAGTGTACGTTCGCATTAGCGGTAAATTTTCATTAATAACTATGTTGTTGAATTCATCAAAACACGTCGTAACTTCACTCATTTACAACAGGATATGGCCGAAATTACATACAAGCACACAACAGTAAAAACTGGCCATCGCCGAAGGAAATGTTCAATCATTACGTCATCCGGAGAAAAACATTCACGTACAGTCACGTGCATTGTACACATTCCATTTTCGACCTCATCGCATTGGCTTAAGAACTGATGGGTATACATATTTTTGCTCGCGACTGTACCTAACTTTTTTCATTGGCGAAAATATCGGCAGTCCAATAACAACCTTAAATAAATTATAATAAAGTAGAAATTTAAATGGTTTGGTATTGAAAAGTAAGCTATCTGATAGATAATAATACTCAAGTAGGCACGGAGCCCATGACATAAGGCTGCAAAAAATGCTAGGCGAGTTTTTAGTTAAAAAAAAGCATAGCAACCGTGTTTTTGCGATAGTTGCCAAGTGGGCTGACGGCGATGGTCACGGTGAGTATCAAGTAGGGTCATGAAGAGAATGAAGCGCTGGGAATAATGTGCACTTGGGCTGATTGGGATATTGACCAAATGGGAGGCATGTGGCGAGTGGCGAAGTGCGTACTTCTATAATCGATATTCGTCACGAAGATCGAGATCTGTGGTGTGCTTTTGCAAGCAAATTCGTAGCAATATTGTTTTATACTAAATGTATGTATTTACGCAGGCAATGTTGTGAGAAGAAAAATGTAGATAGATAATTTGGCCATACGAGTACCTTATATCCAACTTTGCGAAGTACCCAACCATAGAAGTGTTTACGGAGTGCGGGATGCAAGCCAAACAAACAACATTATCGCGGGCTGTTTGTGTTGCGAACTCGGTCTGTTTGGGCGAATCTCCGGAATTGCGATAATGGCTCCGATTCCGCCCCGGGCGGAAATTAATTTATTATTGTTACTAATAAACTTCGTAGGTTTTCGTCAACATTAATACATTTCTGTTATGTAAGTTCTCATCAGCTTAAAATTGTTTTAAATACTATTTAAAACAATTTTAACAGCTTTATTATAAAACCTATACTAACTAAACTAAACTAAAAAAAAAAAAAAAAAAAAAAAAAAACAGAACTTAATAAATATGATCAACGTAAATAGATACAAAGATGTTAACCGTGGATTGGATTCCGTCTCAATTGCTGATGCGAGGATTTGCGATATAGAACAGGTAAAGAACATTATACAGAACGAAAAAGGTTATACATCACCATTGAAGGTTATATCTCAAAACCTCCGAAGTATCAATAAAAACATCGAGAGCTTTAAGACTCTTCTGCTGCGATCCGCAATAATTTGGGACATAATAGTACTCACCGAATGTTGGCTACCTATAAATACTTCCATCCCGGAACTAGAAGGATACTGCCATATAAATACTAAGGAAAACCCTACCCAAAACGAAGGGGTAGTCGTTTATTACAACAAAAATACTAATATAACTTATGAAGAACCGCTAATTAGCGGTGCCAATTGCTTAGTCTTAAAAATAAATTCCGACACTTGTATAATATCAATCTATAGATCCCCTAGTGAGAGAGACAAGACTAACTTTATTGATTCCCTAAATGACCTGCTAACTACATACAAAACTTTTAAAAACATTGTGCTGTGCGGAGACATTAATATTGACATTTTACCTGATACTAGAGATGAGAAGTTCTCTCACGAATATCTAAATATGCTGGCATCGCAGGGGTTACTACCGGGTCATACCTTTGTAACTAGAACCAAATCATTAACCTGTCCAGACCATATTATGTTGAAAACAAAGGCTGAAGCCGCTGTTTTCGTCATGGAGTCATCCATTACTGATCACGAGTGCGTTGCCTTAGCCCTTAATCTAAACCTTCAGCTCCCATCTTACCCAAACATACATTCAGGCATTAATTACAAAACCCTTGATAAATCCATGGAGAGCATGAATTTACAAGAAATACTGGATTGTAACGATGCAAATAGGGCTGCCGATATGCTTACCAAGCGACTCTTTGATGCGATTCAATCCAATACGGTCACCAAAATAACTCCTAAGCGTAATACAATCAGGAAACCATGGATTACGAATGGACTGTTGAAATGCATGAGGAACAGGGATAATTTATATAAAAAAACAAAAAAAGACCCCGAAAATCCAATGCACCAGATAATCTATAAAAGGTACAGAAATTATTGCAACACCATTCTAAAAAAGGCCAAAACCCACTACGAGAAAGAGGAATTATTAAAAGCAAAAAATGACACACGAAAACTCTGGAATACTGTCAAAGATATCACAGGAAGGAAAGTCTTAGCTGACCCTTCCAAAAACCTACTACAATCAACAAAAACCCCAAAAACCACTCTAAACGAAATTAACGAGTACTTTGCGGAAATCGGGAAAAAAATTGCCGAAAATACCACTAGCTTTATCTCTCCATCTGAAGCCGCTATCAAGGAACATTTTCCCTCCCCCAGCAATTCTTTCACGCTACTGCCGACATACGAAACGGAAATCACTCAACTTATGTTTTCCTTGCGTGATAACTGTGCGGTGGGATTAGACCAGATTTCGGCGAAATTCCTTAAAAGATACGCGGGCTTAATCATTGGACCTGTCACTCACATATGCAACCTAGCATTATCTACCGGAGTCTTTCCTCAAGCTTTCAAAACTGGACTCATAAAACCGATCCATAAAGGTGGGATGCAAGAGGACATAAATAATTATAGGCCCATATCAATTCTATCAGCACTGTCGAAGATTCTGGAAAAATTGATAAATAAGCGGCTCATCAACTACTTAGAAACCAACAAACTTCTATCCCCCAATCAATATGGGTTCCGGGCCAATTTATCTACAAATGATGCAGTCCATGAGCTTACGAATCTCATTGTCGATAGTCTCGACAGTAAAAACAAGTGTTTGACGGCTTTTCTAGATATCACTAAGGCATTTGACACCGTTTCCATTCCCCGCTTAATCTCCAAACTGGAGACACTGGGTATTAGGGGGCCGCCGCTGCTCTTATTTGAAGACTACTTAAGAGACCGCACGCAAATCGTCAAGATAGGTGGTCTATACAGCGACAAGATGTCCGCCACCTATGGAATACCGCAGGGAAGTAGCCTCTCTCCTACACTCTTTCTAATATATATTAATGACCTTTGCAACCTTAAGATGTCCGGTGGTCGGATACTCACTTTCGCTGACGATACAGCCCTTTTCTTTAAAGGCTCCACCTGGACAGAAGTTTTCAAAAGAGCCCAGTTAGGCTTTGATAAAGTTTCCTCATGGCTTCGCATAAACATACTCAGCCTAAATACCTCTAAAACCAAAATTATCCCTTTTGCCTTTAGGGCAGATCTCCTTCCGGACCCTACCTTCAAGGTTCTTACACACACAAGTGCTTGTCTACACGATAACCAGAAAACCTGTGTTTGTCCACAAATCGAGCGATCGGATAAAATAAAGTACCTGGGTATAATACTCGACCAGCATTTAAGCTTCCGTCCTCATATAGATATGCTAGTACCTAGACTAAGAAAACTTATTTATATATTTAGAATTTTAAGGAAAGTAGCTGACCGCAAAGTCATTAAAATGGTTTATCAAGCGCTCTGTAAACCTTTATTAGAATATGGCATTATTATCTGGGGAGGTGCGGCCAAAAGTCACTTGTTGGAGACAGAAAAAGCCCAAAGGGCAATCCTGAAGGTGGCTTTCGGTTTTTCTCGTAGGCATCCGACAGTGGAACTGTACAAAGAATGGGACATTTTAACGGTGAGACAATCATTTTTGCTGCAGACTATTTTAAAACAGCACGCCCTCACGCCATATGATCCTAATAAAAATGTAGGCAAACGAAGAAAGGGCACTATCTGTCACGTGAAAGCGTTTCGCTGCCAGTCCACCAACAATTTCTTTTGCTTTCGGGGACCCCATCTCTACAACAAGCTAAATACCAAGCTTTCCTTTTACCCTTTAAATAATCTTAAGTGTAAAGAGACAGTCATAAATTATCTTAAACGCCTTAACTATGACGAAACCGAGGATTTGCTTACGATCCCTAAATAAAGCCAATACCGGGGATTTATCTCAAGGTTATAAAATAAAAAAAAAAAATAAAAACCTGCACCCTTCCTCTTAACCCACTCTCACGATTTCTATAAAAGGAAAGAGAGTTGTCCTTTTAAGTGGCACGCCTTGTATATTTAATGTTACGTATCGAGTAAGATAACAATAGTATTAAGAATAGTCTAAGTCTTTTGTTTCAATCCCCCATTGTACAGGGAACGTGAGCAATGGTGACCAGTAAAACCAGGCTTTTACAAGCCTAATACTGGCACCAGGCTCTATCAATGTTTACAATAGTACTATGTTAAAGACACCTATTCACTAGTTTTAATTGTAAACCATTTTCTTATTATTGTAAACATTATTATGAGCGAAATAAACTTTATTATTATTATTATTATTATTATCGCACTTCCGGAGATTCGCCCAAACAGACCAAGTTCGCAACACAAACAGCCCGCGATAATGTTGTTTGTTTGGCTTGCATCCCGCACTCCGTAAACACTTCTATGGTTGCGTACGCAAAGTTGGATGTAAGGTACTCGTATGGCCAAATTATCTATCTACAGCTTTCCTCTCACAACATTGCCTGCGTAAATACATACATATACAGGGGCATTGTCAGCTTATAATATTGAACATAATAGTGCCGTGTGGTTTCCGGCAGAGTAGAATAGAATCACTCCTAGTCTTTCCATGGAGATCGTAAGAGGCGACTTAGGAAATACAAGCTAAAAGCTAAACGAAGCGCTTCGTCAAAGCTCATAAACATCAATGAGACCTCTTCAACCCGTCTGGCCAGCGAGGAGAGTGTAGGCCAAATCTTCTGCCTGCTCTGGCCAAGTATGGCTTCGGTAATACAGAAAGGGTCATGCTTCTGCAGTGGAGACTAAAAAGACCTGATGATGATGAATATTGAACAACTGTCCCCAGGGGACCTACATCGAAATAGATACCCACTAGCCATTGCCCGCCGCTCCGCCCGTGTTTATGTCGATTCCTCGGGAACAATAGAATTTCCCGGAATTTAAGGTACCGTATGTCCTTCCTCGGCCCTTAAACTACCTCCATACCAAATTTCATCCAAATTGGTTTAATGGTTCAAGCCTCCAACCAACAAAGAAGTATTTTTTGTTGGTCTGAGATTCAAGCGTAAAAAGGTGACATTGCGTTTCGGTTTGACACGGTGAATTTATGTAGATATAATATCTACGCTATTACTTTAGGTAGATAGATAATAAATTTATTTTGTTCAACTGTCACACACATTATACAGAAATAAGTAGAAACAATATGATCACTAACTTATACTAACTAAGAAAAAAGGAAAACATTTTTATGCGCACTGTTTTTGAGCAAAGCATGTTAATTCTTAATGTTAACTGGAGTTAGCACGAACCTTTATTTATTACTGCTTACTTTTTTATGGAGTTTCATCATTGTGGTCGCAACAAATCGTCCTGTTATTAATATTGATTATGTATTTAAATTTAGGTATAAAATAAAAAACACATCAAAACATGTTGTTTTCAAGGAGTTTAATTTTTTTTCGTAATCGGTTCGCTAACTGTTCCAAAAGCCGAAAATAATAGAACATTTTATTATGTTTGAGCGTGTTAGAGGCGGATCAAAAAAGGAAAACAATAGTCACGTGTTGCGAGACACGAGTTGGTTAGGGCGACCGCACGCCCGACCACAGCGAAGCAACAGAAAATTGATGTGCGATAGCTACTGACATGATATTTTAGCTAAATTATCGTTAAGTACAAAAAATCTTTTCGCCATTATCTTTGTGGTAGTAATAATAAATAAATATATAGGCACAACGAACACAGATTGATAGAATAAAAATAAACATCCAAGACCAATCTGAAAAAGATCGTTTTCTATCTTGATCTAAGCGGGGTTCGAACCCGAGACTGTTCTTCTATTAACTTGGTCACGAAATTACTTAATATCTCTGTCAGTCCATTCGTTTCCTCTATTTAACATGTTTAAAATGTTGCTATGTTTAGGCCTTAACAGTCTTCTCTACCTTTATATTATTCTAACATGTAAAACCACACTGCTTCGTAAAAGTGTATTTGGTATAGCCCCTGCTATTTATAATAATTTGCCTAAATGTTTACAATTGACATCAGATATAAATAGTTTTAAAAAGAGCCTCCATGATTTGTTAGCACAAAAATGTTATTATAAATTGGCCGACTTCCTTAAGGATAAATTAATATGAATATTTATGGTCAGATTTTGTTGTGTTTCTAATTAGATTGAAATATAACTGTGAATTTTAATAATTGTTACTAACATTACTAACAAAAAACTTGTACGCTTATGGGCAGGAAACAGAGTTCCATTTATTTACTATATATCTTATTTAAACCTTTTTTTACAAATAAATAATTTGATTGATTGATTGATTGATTTATATATTTTTTCGATTGTATATGTCTTGCTATATTTTTTATGGGTTTAAAGAATTTATTTCTTAAAATAATGTTGTATTATACGGATTTTAGGGTTAACGCCTTTGTCCCTCAAATCAGCACATCAAAATGAACAACTTGTCCAATGCTCAAAGCTTTTAATCTATAATGAAAATGTCTTTGTATGTCTTTGTTGTGTTAAGTGATTTTCCAGCGGTTGATTTCTAAATGAGATTATTCTGTATTCTAGAATCCTGAATGACTGATCGGCTGAACAACTTTGTATGCGAAGAAGAATTACTTTTCAAGTTTTCACTATGCATCCCATAGGAAAGCTTTCTATCAAGGGAATAAAAAAGTAATTAAAATTGTCTTAATCGCCACAACAAGGATATTTGATTTACGCTCGTTATTCGGTCAAATATAAGGCCATAAGGCTCTGTCTACCCCGCAAGGGAAAAAGACGTAATCATCATCATCAGGTCTTTTTAGTCTTTACTGCAAGAGCATGACCCTCTCTGTACTACCGGAGCCATACTTGGCCAGAGCAGACAGAGTTAAAAGACGTGATATTATGTATGTATTCGGCCAGCCTAATAATTAAAATTCGCATAAGCGCGCACCTATTAAGACGCTTAGCGACAACATCCAGTCTCCTTGAACTCCCCGGAATCACAATTAGCTACTGTTTACTAACGAACCAGTACCTACTGCTGTTTTTGTACTCACGGAACGTGGAGCGCATGTTAGAAAAAGTTAAAAGGAGAGATTTTGACAATATTTTCCTTTTGTTTACGATAAAAAATAGAGTTAGTACATTCATCATCATCATCATATCAGCCGCAAGAAGTCCACTGCTGGACATAGGCCTCCCCCAAGGATTTCCAATACGACCGGTTGGAAGCGGCCTGCATCCAGCGTCTTCCTGCGACCTTAGTCAGGTCGTCCGACCATCTGGTCGGTGGGTGTCCGACGCTGCGCTTGCCGGTACGTGGTCGCCATTCGAGAACCTTTCTGCCCCATCGGCCATCGGTTCTGCGCGCTATGTGCCCCGCCCACTGCCACTTCAAAGAGCTAATCCGCTGAGCTATGTCGGTGACCTTTGTTCTTCTACGGATCTCGTCATTTCTGATTCGATCTCGCAGAGAAACACCGAGCATAGCCCTCTCCATAGCTCTTTGAGCGACCTTGAGCTTTCTTATGAGGCCCATAGTAAGGGACCACGTTTCGGACCCGTAAGTCATCACTGGTAACACACATTGATTATAGACTTTCGTCTTTAGGCACTGAGGTATTTTTGACGAGAAGACATGGCGGAGCTTCCCGAACGCTGCCCAACCGAGTCGGATTCGTCGAAACACCTCATCCTCGAAGCTGGAACTGCCAACCTGGATCAATTGACCCAAGTAGACATATTGGTCCACAGCTTCAAGGACGGAGTTCCCAACAAATACCGGTGAAGGCACAACATGGACATTCGACATTATTTTCGTCTTGTCCATGTTCATTGTAAGGCCCACCTGTTGGGAAACTCCATTAAGGTCATTGAGCATGGTACTTAAGTCCTCCAGCGACTCCGCCATAACGACGATGTCATCAGCAAATCGAAGGTGAGTGATATACTCGCCGTTGATGTTGATGCCAAGTCCTTCCCATTCCAGGAGCTTGAAGGCATCCTCCAGAGCAGCCGTGAACAGTTTCGGAGATATCACGTCTCCCTGTCTCACGCCTCTCTGTAATGGTATAGCCTTCGTGCTCTGCTCCTGTACTCGAACTGACATGGTGGCGTTTCTGTATAAGCACTTCAACACTTCGATATACCGATGGTCGATGCGGCATCGCTGGAGGGACTGAAGTACGGCCCATGTTTCGACCGAATCAAAGGCTTTCTCATAGTCCACAAACGCTAAGCATAATGGCCGGTTATACTCTTTAGTCTTCTGTATAACCTGCCGCAGCGTATGGATGTGGTCTATGGTACTGTAACCTTTTCGGAAACCGGCTTGTTCGGGAGGCTGGAAGGCATCAAGCCTGTTCATGATACGATTCGTGATCACCCTCGAAAACAGCTTATAGACGTGGCTCAGGAGCGTGATGGGTCTGTAATTCTTCAGTAGAGTATTATCACCCTTTTTGAAGAACAAAACCACCACACCCCTGTTCCACGCCTCTGGCGTAACGCCCTCGAGCAAAACGGAATTAAAGAGCTTCTGAAGGACTTTCAGTACCGGCGTTCCGCCCGCTTTCAGAAGCTCTGCTGTGATTCCGTCTTCGCCCGGCGCCTTGTTGTTTTTAAGCTGTTTGAGGGCAATCCTAATCTCGTACAGGCTGATGTCCGGGATATCTTCGGTATAGTGTCGGGTTAACTTGGCTCTGGGATCTCTGGTTGAGCCGACAATGGGTTTGGCTACTGAGGTGTAAAGCCGTCCATAAAACCTCTCAATCTCCCCCAGCACCTCGGCCCTTGTCGACGCCACGCTGCCGTCCTCCATTTTCAGCTTTGTCAGTCGACTCTGCCCAATAGACTCCACTCTTGCGAACACTTTGGAGCCTTTGTTTTGCTCTATCGTCTCCTTAATACACTCGGTATTATAGGAGCGAATGTCGTGCCGCAAGGACTTTTGGATTTGTCTATTGAGCTGCCGATGCACGTTCGCGTCATCGGAGGTCTGCAGTGGCGTGGATCGTCGCGTAGCCATTAAGTTCAGGGTCTGGGGTGAGATCTTTTGAGGCTTGTGTTTGGGGCGGGACCTAAAGAACTTCGATCCCACCTCCTGGACAGTCTTTACAAACCCATTATTTAACTCGTCCACTGAAACGCAATCCTTCAGGCAATCGAAGCGATTTGAGAGTTCCAGTTGGAAACTGTCGACATTTTGGATATGGGTCGTTGATGGTCGAAGCGTAGACTTCATCAAGCGAGTCCTCTCTCGTCTGAGATTGATATTCACGATGCCTCGCACGATTCGGTGATCACTACCGATCTTAATCCTATTGATCACAGAGACATCGTTGAATATCTCTCTCCTCGTCGACATGATGAAGTCTATCTCATTTTTGACAGCGGGTTGGTCCTTTCTGCTGGGACCCATCCAGGTCCATTTTCTATTAGGTGGCTTCTTGAAGAAAGAGTTCATCGCAAAGAGTCCCTCTTCCTCCAGAAAATCAGCCAACCTATGACCCCTGTCGTTCCGTTCCCCATATCCAAACTGTCCGACTCTGGACTCTCCATCGCGTCGCTTGCCCAGTATTGCGTTAAAGTCCCCCATAACAATCGTTAGTACATTGTTTGATTTAAATTTATGACTGAAATTTCGAACTTTGTACCATGATGTAATAGAAAAACATAATATCACAGTTTTATTTCTTACAGGGTACACAGAGCCTAACTACGTGCTAGCTTCAAGGTGGTGGAGCTTTAGAGGCCCCGCGAAGGCGGCTTGGTCATTCCTCCTGCCGTCCGCACTGAATAAGCGAAAATGCCCCAACGCCGAGAGCCCTGAGACTGCTCAGTGACATGCTCGTCAATAACAGTGACAATAAATAAATAAATATATACGGACAAATCACACTCAAAGTAAGTTCGAGACTTGTATTATAAGATACTAACTCAACGATACTATATATTATAACAAATACATATATAGATAAACATCCAAGACCCAGGCCAATCTGAAAAAGATCATTTTCCATCTTGACCTGACCGGGGATCGAACCCAGGGGCCTCGTGTCGCAGGCTGGCGTGTTAACCACTGCGCCACGGAGCTCGCCAATGATATATAAAATACACAAATTACTCGTTTAATGTGTTTCTAAACAAGACAGTTGATTATTTAAATTCTATTTATTGTATTACTTGACATTGCTTTACTTGTTGACATAAAATAGCTAACATAGGTATAGTTATATTTTTGACATTTAATTAAATATGTAATTTTTGTTTTTATAATATTACCTTTCTGCTTTGTAATAATTCTATATAACTTACATTATGACTGACTAACATGCGGATGATTTGACGTAAATATGTGATTTTTATAATAATAATAAACAATAATAAACTAAGGGGCCACGTTTAGCGAGTTAGTATGCGAGAAATATTCACTAATCTAAAATACATATAATATATGTATTTATATAATAATTTTAGTATAGGTAAGAATATATGTATTTTATAAGGTACGCGAATCGCAATTGATTGAGATTTAAGCCCAAATATAAGGAGAAGCGAATTTTTTTCCAAAAATAATATTTTTGTACAACATAATATAAATATGCGAACAAAGTTACATTAAGGCCAACGTATATGTGCAAGTTTTTGATGAGTTCATATTTATTATTAGGGAATTTGGATTCCACTACACACTCGAAAGGGCAGCATGACAACGTTAACAGTAAGAGTCACTCCAGATGCCTGCTGGCAGCTCTAAAAATCAGGCATAGGTCCGATAAGACAGCATCATCATTTCGTGTAGGATTCGTGTTGGTCTATCGACCATGCACACCCTGGTGTCAGAGTTCTTCGGAATCGCCTCTCATCCTCTGATGTGGTTCCTTTAACGACTACCCAGATGGCAGCCGGGACCAACGGCTTAACATGCCTTCCGAAGCACGGAATCATCTTTATTATCAGACAATCGGTGATTCAAGCCTGCAATGTCCTAACCAAACTGGAAGCAGCTAAACAAAGTATGCTTCCCGTGGGAATCGCACCCACGACCTCCGGGTCTACAGGCAAACGTCTTAACCACTGGACCACGGAGAGAGTCTAGGTCCGATAAGTAAGGTAGTCAGAGGTGTCAACTACTTGGCCGATGGCTGCACGTATGGCTTGCGGCACCTGAAATGATAAAGTAAGGTAGGTAGAAAAAAATCTTGTTTTTAAACCAAAACTTAAAACTCGAATGGGGAACACATAGCTGACCAAGTTAAAAATATATTGGTCGAATTGTGTTCATGAACTGATAGTAAGTACTAGCATTAGTTTAGTCCAGCATGGTAACAAGATGCTATCGCTTATAACAATGGCAGTCAATTCGCAGAGGAATTACAAAAGTATGGATTGCAGAGGTAAGGAGATATACTAGTGTACAAAGTGAAAAGTTACATAAAGAAACTAACGTAATATAAATACATTATATATTGAAAACGGGTCAATCACGTGTTCGAAAACGAATCTGAAACTATAGTCGGCAATCCCGACGTAGTAGCACATATCTATATAAATAAATAGTCACTTACAGTCCAACCAAAAGACTGCGGCAATAATAACTCAATAAGATAAGACTGATTTTGGAATGGGTGATTGTTCGTAAATATATGTTTTTTTATGAAACCCCGTAAAATAGGTTATCTTGTGACATCCCCCTTTCAAAACTACCCATGATGGGTTAAGTCTATCATATGATGCATACATCATTATAAGTACGTACGTACATGTCACCACGTTGGACTGTAGAAAACAACCAACCAAAATTCTGAAGGCCCAGAATGAAATACGTTGCTAAGATTAAATGGGGTTTGTCTATTGCAGCCATCCTTATTCTTATCAAGTGAATTAATGCCAATACTCGTCTCAGAGTTTTCGAGCTACTCAAAGTCATCTGACGTATCTCAATAACTCAATCCTAACAATTTGGTACATAATATCACTACCATTTTGACTCCGAACGGCGAACTGAAAAGAAAAGTGAGCACAATCAATCGCACCGATCTCACCGTTACTTCGATGGTGACCCAGTAGTCGTAAGCTTTATAAGCGCTAACGTATGTAAAGCAATTACGGCTACCGTCCCCACTACGATGGGTGAACACAATGACTTTAAGCAGTTTGAAATATCCGACATCAGTGTTGTCCAGTGACACACACGAAAAAAACAAGTCATATCTCCTCGATTCCTACACCTTTGATCTAAGATGAAACCTTCAAGCAAAGTCACGGCGCGCGCATTGTCCTCACTATCTCCATCTGCGATGCGGCGATACCACACGTCGCCATTGTACTATTATCATTTAAATGAACTACACATTGGCCACAAATACTTCTTGTTTTTATGTACACGTGTCTCGGCTGTATAATTTTGGCTATGTCAGAATTTACATAATGTTTCGTTATGTTACGAGTACTTCAATGTTTGTTGAGAGATATTTTAAGGTTGAAATAATTTTGGTCGAGTGCTCGTACTAGGTAGGCAATTAAGATAAAGGAGGAGATGAAACTAAATTCGTAGAGTCGGCAACGCATCAGCACCTCCTCTCCTGTTGCAGATGTCCATGAGCGACGGTGACCACTTTCACTCAGGTGGCTCGTCTGCTCGTTTTCAAAATTCCATCTCGGTAAGTAGTGAAAATAACGCGGTGTAAGTGGTTCTGTGAGCTGTAGACCTCACGAGACTTATTAGTATCACAGCGAACACACAATGGTTTTCAAGTGCCATATACCCCAATGGGCGGTTTGGTACTTCGCGCCAATTACTCCATTTCGAAAAACTGAATCGACATAAATATTCTTTGTGATCATTGAACCGTCTCACAAAATTTTATGATGTTCGGTTGAAAATTGTCGAGGTTACAATGAAGACGCTTCGCTCGTGCTTCGCGCACGCTCGGTTATTAAAATAAAGAAGTCCTTTTAAAATTTTATCTTGTTATAAATCAAACTTCAATAATATAGTCGAATCTGCAAGACTAAGTAATTAATCATCTGATAGATCTTCTTATTGCATTCTACGAAAAGAAAGAGAGTTAGTCCTCTTTGTACAGTCAGCCACCAAGATACCTGATCCCACCCTCTGCCTATATCTTGAATTAGTATTAACAGGAAAATGTAGATTCAGAAAGTCTTAATTAAAATCTTTCTGAATAAAGATTTAATTTTAATATTATTTTTAGTTTAGGAGAAAATTCATGATATAGCTAGATGACGAGGTCAGGTATCTCGTTGGCTGACTGTACTACCATTTGTTCTATTAGTAAAACACCTTAAAGACGACCTTAAAGATGATGTAGACATCGATAGAGAGCGCAGAGCCCTCTCAGCGAGAGGTAATATGCTTACACGCAGATTTTCCAGATGTACTGAGAAAGTCAAACTGACACTATTTAAAGCTTACTGTCAGACTTTCTACACTGGAAATCTGTGGGTTACATACACCAAAAGACCGCTGGACGTTCTGCGTGTTCAGTACAACAACGTTTTCAGAATGCTGTTGGGGCTGCCTCGCTTCTGTAGTGCATCAGGGATGTTTGCGCACTACCACACTGATGGCTTCCATGCGATAATTCGCAAACAAACCGCATCCCCGATCAACAAAGTGAGGGGTAGTCGCAACATCATTCTGAAAACAGTGGCCGAAAATTGGACCTCTCCATTATAGAAGTGCTTGATAAGTAGAGTAATTTAGTAAAAAAAAAAACAAACAAGACTCAATATGAAACGTACTTCAAAAATCTTATGAGCAAGCTATGCCCAGAACTCCTTCCACGTTTATCGCAAGGAGACTTGAACGGTACTTTGCTCAAACCTTTTATCAGATAATCTTCTTGGGGTTGTCCAAAACCGTCCAGCCGTTTTTGTGTGATTCAGTGCCCCGTTTATGTTTAACTAGCTTTCACCCGCGGCTCCGCCCGCGTCAATGTCGATTCCTCGGGAACAGTACCTATCCCAGGGATAAAACGTACACATATGTCCTTCTCCGTAACCCAGAACGGGTATGCAAAATTTCATCACGATCGATTCAGTAGATAGGGCGTGAAGGCGTAACAAACAAACAAACTCATTTTCGCAGTTAGCATTACGATAGGATTAAATGTTCGAAGAGGGAACGAGAAAAAAAACCCTTATTTTCGTAATTATTGTGTAACTAGCTTTCGCCCGCGACTCCGCCCGCGACAATGTCGATCCCTCGGGAATAGTACTTTTTCCCGGGATAAAAGGTAGCCTATGTCCTTCTCCGTGCTCCAAAGAACTTGTATGCAAAATTTCATGATGATTGGTTCAGTAGTAACGGCGTGAAAGTGTAACAAACAAACAAACAAATAAACAAACAAACAAACTCACTTTCGCATTTATAATATTAGTAAGGATAAGGATGGAATCTCTTATGACAAAGTTTTCATTGTATCTTATATCTTTAATAGCATCTCGAGTGTTCAAAAACCCTTATAATCTAATATTAGATTGGTCGTCAATTACGATATTGGGACAAATACGACATATACATTTATATTTGTAGAAAAAGTATTACATATTGACAGAGACAAGGGCCCTTGTGACAAATAAGCCAAAAATTCCTCCACATTTCTGACATCAAACTAGTGTATCACCTCTTATGGATTCCCGCATGTGTCGCGGATCCACTCCGGCCCTCGGGCCCTCAGGCCCTCCGCCTCGCCGAGGGCCCTCCACTCGAGAGCTTTTTGTGTCGGAACTGCACTTTTAAGTCATGGACCAAATGCGGATCACTATTTTTAGAAATCGCAAGTATTACCCTCGACGTAGGAAATGTCAACAGGGATTACTGTAGGCGGGCGAGCGAAATAATGTAGTGGGATGAAAGCTCTTGAACTGAAAAGCTTTTTAGTTAATTAGCTTTTTAGTAATACTTTAATTATTTATTTTAGGAGTTCTTTGCCCAAGTGATGCAACACAAAGAAAAAACACAAAATTTTATTTCAACGAAATAAAATTAATTATTGATTTAATAACAAACGATTTCACTCACGTAATAGTCGGTATCGCCGACAAGTTTCAGCTAATTCAAATGGCCATCTTCAGGGCGAGTGTGAAGGAAGTCACGACACGGCAGTCCCTCGAACACTCAATAATAATAATCATCATAATCATATCAGCCTCAAGAAGTCCACTGCTTTACACAGGCCACCCCCAAGGATTTCCAATACGACCGGTTGGAAGCGGCCATCCAGCGTCTTCCTGCGACCTTAGTCAGGTTGTCCGACCACCTGTTCGGTGGGTGTCCAACGCTGCGCTTGCCAGTATGAGGTCAGCACGTCCAAAATTAATAATAAAAGCGGGAATTCCATACAAGTAAATGTTTTTTGGTGTTATTTTTCATTCTGTAAAAGTTCCTAGTCATTCATTTATTACTGAGACGTCAAACCAGATAATTAAGATAAATAATGTCCAAGAAAGACTTTGGATAACCTCACAAAAGAGATTGCATGGAAGAGGTTTCATGCTCCTTATACATCAGAGTCTACAAACAAGTAGCTTGGCTTTTGATTTGATTTATTGAGGAACAACAAACAGTTACAAAATACATCATTACAAAAAGAAACTAAATTTAAACAGTTTATACAATTTTGCAACCAATCACGTTATTCTCAGATTGCTTATATACTTATTATTTAAAAGGTGCTAAAAGAGAGTAAATAATAAATAATCCTAACATAACAATAAATAAGAAAACTAATAGATAATAAGAATGCGGGTCTTGCACAGAGAGTATTTGGTGTAGTAGACTTTTGTATCTATGCATGGAACACGCAAACATATCAATATATTCTAACAACTTATTATGCTTTTATAGTAAATATTGCACGGGACCCTTACTGAGTGCGACTCGCACTTGGCCGGTTTTATTTTATACTTATACGAGCATATGGAACACCATGGTAAGTGGCATCGTCACCCATTGACTGCAACATCAGAGTTTTAACAGTCAAAAAGTGTGCTCTGCGTCCCTATAAAACAGAAAATTATGTCTTTTGAAGAAACCCAGGTCATAGCTTCGGGAACAACAGTTAAATGAACACATGGGAGGATAGCTATATATAGATAGAGAAGCGTCTTAAAAATTTGATTAGATTCATGAATAAAAATTAAATTAGATTTTTATGATTCCGTATCCAAAGGGTAAAAACGAGGCAAAGTCCTGTTACAGGCTGATGAATGGACATCTGAGGCTTAGTAATAGCGTCCAGTTTTACCCATTCTTATTTTTAAGTATTAGGTTTAGGTTATCTAGGATTCATTACACTAGGGGTAAAACCCATACCTATGTAGGTATGGGACAATTTCAGGACTTAAAATGATTGTTTATTATTATTTCCTTTATTTTATATATATGGTTCCAATTTCACGCATCACGTAACGCACCTATTTCTAGTAACCGGATGTGTAAACGATGTACGAAGTGTACAATTTAATATTTTGATCAGCTTTGCCGCCGTCATGATTTCCGTCCAGTTCTGTTCATAGCTCATTACTCGTTAGTTTTTGATTCGTTAGACAGATGATGGGTTCCATAGATTAATACAAATCGTAGAGCCGTCACAAAACAAAAATGGCTAAAAGGGACGGATGCTTCACTTCTTTTTTTTTTGGTGGTTTTGCGGATTTCAATGCAAATCAGGTCGACTATATATATGAGCAATAAGTAGATTAAGCTTGTTAGCTTTAAGCTGAAGTTCAATTTGTGAGTTCTTATTTTTATCGTGTGTAATAGTGACTATTAGTGTCAGATATGTTAATTTGCTTGCCCTTATAATTTCCCAATGAGGGTTGATGTTAGGAAGGCGGCTAGTCGTATAAATAAAATAATGTAAATAAAATAAAATAAAGCCGAAACTTTTTACAGCATGGTAAGTATAAAAGACTTACATGATATCTCGACCACACAGTAAGCGAAATGAGGAGTGAAAGAAGAAGATACTGTACCCACATAAAATATTTAAAAAAAAAATATTAAAAAAAATTAATTATAGACCAGGTTGTACCGTCTATGTTCAGCAGTGGACTTCTTGTTGCTGATATAATAATCATGATTTCTTTATTATTTAATAAGACCTTTATTCCTTACACAGTACAAGATAGGCCGTGTCTATTCCATCCTAACTCTACGATGGATCTAAATCATTTCAATTTCCTCGCTTCATTACTCTCGCAGCAAACAATGGCCGTAATGACATCCAAAAAGCCGCCTCAATTAAAGGCACTGTCAGTTACGATGAGCGATAGACGTCACCCGGCCTTGGGTCAAGATCACCAGGTTGTTGCTCTATGCTGTTGCTCTATGTCATTGATTGTCAAAGTGTGGGCGATAGGATGCTTGAAAATATCTGAAAGAGGGCGCAAGTCCGCAGATAAAAAAATTGCGCAATATAAAGTCAAAATGGTTCGTTTACCTCATTTGTACTGTGACACTCAAAATATTAATAATATTTTATCTATACTAATATTATAAAGCTGAAGAGTTTGTTTGTTTGTTTGTTTGTTTGAACGCGCTAGTCTTAGGAACTACTGGTTTAAATTGGAAAATTATTTTTGTGTTGGTTAGTCCATTTATTGAGGAAGGCTTTAGGCTATAAAACATTACGCTACGACCAATAGGAGCGAAGCATCAATGATTCATCTATACTAAGAAAAAAACCTAATAACAGAAATTGCCGCGGACGAAGTCGCGGGCAACAGCTAGTTTATTATAAAGATGAAGAGTTTGTTTGTTTGTTTGAACGCGCTGATCTCAGAAACGACTACTTCAAATTGGAAAATTCTTTTTGTGTTGGATAGTTCATTTATTGAGGAAGGCTTAAGGCTATAAAACATTACGCTGCGACCAATACGAGCGAAGCATCATTAAATAATGTTTTGAAAACGGGGGAAAATTATTCATCATAATAATAAAAGAAATTGCCGCAGACGCGATGTATACCTATAAAATGCTTTTTAAATTGAATCTCATAATACAGTTGTATCAATCTCAGAATATTATTTTTACATTTCACGTTCCGGAAACTTTACAGATTTCATGTTCGCAGGTGAACTAAAGTTTTCGAAGGACATTAGGTGTAAAAAAAATGTAATAAACGCAAAAAAACCGTAAAGTGCTTAATTTTAATGTGTACCAATCATTTATAAAATGCCTATATTTATATCTTCTCTTCGGTTTAGATCAAGGGAAAGGAGAGTGTAAAGATTTTTAAATGAGGTATTTCAACTAGAAGGCGAGTTCAAAAAATCTTTTGGAGCCACTGCTCTTTATGTCAAACAACCAGATAAGCTTGGTCTTCCTCCTCTCCCGATGCTCTTTGAATTACGGCAGATGATGAAGGATTATAATCGTTTTCAGGGGTCTTCTGAAATTGGCCAGGTTAGTAAATGATTCGGGCCAATCAGCAATTCTGTGAAGTCATTACCACAGGGCTACCACTTGGCCAAATTTAAAATATCACTCGTCCAAGGCCAATTTTAACTGAGGAACTTTGCAACTGCCTTTTTAATCTTATTTCGTTTTTGCAATAGTTTCTTGAAAAATATGGAACCATTAAAAGACCCGTATTGAACTCTGGCGTAACCAGCACTGAGGTAAGTTGATACCTATATAGTCTGGCTAATGGAGCCTTATCCAACCGGCGGAAGTGCAGTATCAATGTGGTCACGACGAGCACACCATGTTGCACCTCCTTTCGTACCCTTTGTGCCCAACCAGCTTCACCAAGAATGATCTTTACTCTGCATCCGAGAGTGGTGTCAGAGTTGTTACATACTGGAGATACTACATTGTATCCTTGAGCCATCGACACTAAAAGAAAAAGATCTTATTTTGTGATGATTGCAAACTCCTGCCATCTGGTAGTCATTCTGAATTTCAGACTTGAAACCTTACATAAGGATATAATTGATCAGCGAGCACTTAGTGAATAATCCACAAAAGTGTAAGTTTTCGTAAAAAGAAACAAATGTCACTCCCACCTAAATAGTCTTCGATTCTATATGTAGCGTAGACGACTGACATTACCCACGTTCCGGTTGGCGCAGCATCGAACAACCAGATGGGGCGGTCGGAAGACCAAACCAAGTTTGCAGGAAGATGCTTGATGAACGCTTCCCAACAATCGTAATCGAAATCTTGAGGGAAACTTAGGGCCAGAAATAAATTTCGCAGCTAAGATAACGATAATGACGAATTATGACAATAGATTCAACGCTGGATTGAGTGCGTCAAACAGGATATGAATAGGAAGGGCGTTACAGAAGACTTGACAGGCGACAGAGCAAAATGGAAGAAATTGACGTGCTGTGCCGACCCCACGTAATAGTGTGTGAAGGATAAAGAGGAAGAAGAAGAAGAAGATTAAAATGCTCATACAGAGATTTCAGTATGAATAAATTATCTAGACCATTTAGAGCAGACCAGGTAAATACAATACAAATTTAAACCATGCAATCTGCCAACCCTACGGTCTGCATGGTTGGCTGGTCACGGATTGCATCCTGGGAAATTTCCACCAACTCGCCGCTTGGCAACACATATGATGTTCTAATGCCGTAATGGCATAATGGCTCTATTTTTCTCGTCAAGTGATGCTTATTCATCTGTGAATTCATATTTAAGTAAGTTACAACTGATGTCTGATGTATTTAAATTTATAGAAGTAATTCAAAAGTAAAATATGACATGAGGATGACCTCAGAAGAGATGGATGAATTGTGTCAAGGAGAGTCTTAACCCGATAATAGTGACCAAGGGGATGATAAGAAAAAAGTAGGAAGAATAAAATGCCTTACAAAAGATGTTTTACAAAAAAATTTGGCGGCAGCAGACAGAAATCTGAGACAGTTTATAGGCTCATAAACATCAATAAGACCTCTCCAACCCGTCTGTCCAGCAAGGAGAGTGTAGGCTTAATGCTCTGTCTGCTCTGGCTAAGTATAGCTCCGGTAGTACAGAGAGGATCATGCTCCTGCAGTGGAGACTAAAAAGACCTAATGATGATGATGATGATAGGCCTAGAAACTATCTCTAATTATATACTCATATATAGCTAAACTTACATATCCTAACAGCGATGCGTGATTAGTCACTAGGGAGCGAACGCTATTATAGTAAATAGCTGCAATCATTACTTGATATGTCTGATGGAAATGTATTATAGAAGTAATGATTACCTTAATGATAAACATATCTAACTTGAGCCTGGCGCAGTATACTCATAATGCATGTATTTCAAGTATCGTACATAAATAAACTGTACTGTAAGTACGCCATTTATGAAACCTACGTGGTCCAGTGGTTAAGGCGTTTGCATGTAGACCCCGGGGTCGTGGGTTCGATTTCCACGGGAAGCATACTTTGCATAGTTGTTTCCAGTTTGGTTAGGACATTGCAGGCTTGAATCACCTAATTGTCTGATAATAAAGATGATTCCGTGCTTCGGAAGACACGTTAAGCCGTTGGTCCCGGCTGCCATCTGGTAGTCGTTAAAGGAACGACAGAAGTTCCTTTAACAACTACCACGGTTCCGAAGAACTCTGACTGGTGTCAGAGTTTTTCGGAACCGCCTCTCGGTCTCTGAGGTATGCATGGTCGATTGACCGTGACACCTATATTAAATGATGATGATAAGTTATTATTTCAAGTAATCAAAAAATACATCGTTTTTTCTTGATCCGCTCTTTCATACTGTCAATTATTGCCCATTTATTCATTACATACAATTTGATATTCTTTGTTATTAGGGCCCTTGACAACAACTACCCGATTCTTTACTTTATTTCCATGGCTATAGAGCACAGATTCAGGTTGCCAGATTGACCAATTTATTACGTGGGTCTGTTGTAAGAATGACGTAATTGCGGTAATTGGATTAGATGTGTGGCCTTGACCGAAGTAACTGTAAGTCTTCAAACCATTCTGTAATAATAACTGTAGAACTAGGAAGTTTAATTAGCTATTTGTATATTAAAAGTAGCTACTTTTATTGACCGAGCGAGCGAAGCGAGCGCAGCGTCTCAGTTTCCACTGGCCCAAAATTCTTTTGTCCGTCTGTCTGTCTGTCTGTCTGTCTGTTCTCGCCTACAGGTCGCATTTCTCAACCGATTCTCATGAAATTTTGTGAGCAGGTTCGGTAATTATATAGATTTTTTTTGTCCTGCCAGTTTTTCGAAATTTAAAAAAATGGCGGATATATGGGGGTCCGAAACTTAAAAAAGCTCATAACACAGCTATTTGGAAAAAAAAATCAAAAATGTCATTAGACTTTTTTGTTATTCTCATTAACACTAGAACGGGCGCGTGGGCTACAGTGGTAGCCCAGGGTGTAATATTGTTGTCTCTTTCACTTATGCGTCAAGCCACTGTGCTGCGACCGCGTGTATTCCTCGACTATGAACCCCCGCGTCCCTCAGTAGCGTGTTGGCAGCAGTTGACAACGGACGTTTGAGAAAAACGGTTTCAAAGTTGCTGGGCTACACCTGTACCCCGCGCGACCATTCAAGATAAGATTTTTTTTCATCAAAAAATTAAATAGTGCATTTATTTCTATTTAAAGATTAATATTATGGTCTTTAATTAGTAAATATAATTAGTTTTTGTTATTTTTCACTTCGTGTAAACAAATTTAAGCAATTTTATTAATATTTGTAGGTTAAATCATGGCGGCAAACGCATCACAGGAACAAATTCAACGTTGGTTGCAGGAAGATGAAGAAATCGATGACAATTTAACTGAAAGTGAGGATGCAGAGGTACAAAGCTGTAACTACTTAGTCGACGATCCATCACACAACTCGGAGAGTGAACAAGAGGCAGATGATAGTGATGATTTGCCTCTATCTCTTTTGGCAAGTTACACGTCTCGTAATGGTACTAAATGGAGCAAGAATTCACCGCCTACTTCCAGAACCCGCTCACATAACATTCTTTCTCGACCACCTGGGCCAATCGGTAAAGCCAAAGATGCTAAATCGGCTCTTGAGACTTTTGATCTTTTCTTTGACTCAGAAATTTTGGATGTGATTGTCAAGTCAACTAACATTTATATTGATAGCATAAAAAGCAGATATCAGAGAGAACGAGACGCGACTTATATAGATATAATAGAGATAAGAGCACTAATAGGCATATTACTGATGATTGGTACTTGTCATTCTGGTCGTAGAAATATTCAAGCTATTTGGGATAACTCAAAAGGTACTGGCATAGAAATGGCTTACAGTACTATGTCAGAAAAAAGATTTCGCCTTCTATTGCGTGCATTACGATTTGATGGTATACGAGATAGACCAGATCGCGTGGTTGTTGATCGACTGGCCCCAATAAGGCAGATCGCAACTATTATGGAACAGAACTGTAAAAAATATTACACACCTAGCGACTGTCTCACCATTGATGAACAACTGGTAGCTTTCAAAGGACGGTGCGGCTTCGTTATGTACATGCCTAACAAGCCAGCTAAATTTGGTATAAAAATAATAATGGTTGTAGACGTCAAATACCCTTATGTCTATAATTTTGAAATTTATACTGGGTTGCAACCAGAAGGCCCTTACAGACAATCAAATAAAGTTCCTGATATAATTCATCGAGTTCTTAGTCCACTCTACGGCTTAGGATGTAATGTAACGATGGATAATTGGTTCACCAGTGTGCCGGTATGCAAGGAACTCTTGGCTAAGAAGATAACAACCGTCGGAACATTAAAAAAAAATAAACCTGATATACCGGAGTGTTTCAAAATTGCAGAAGACAGAGAAATATGCAACTCTCGATTTGGTTTCCAATCTGACTGCACACTGGTGAGCTACGTGTCAAAAAAAAATAAGGTGGTTGTATTACTTTCAACCCTCCACAATGATGATAAAATAGATCTAGATAGTGGCGACGCCAAAAAACCAGAAATAATTACGTTTTACAATCGCACTAAATGTGGGGTAGATATTTTTGACAAAATGTGCAGACAGTACAATGTGACACGCACAACACGTCGATGGCCCGTTCCACTGTTTTAAAATTTTGTTAATATGTGTGGTATCAACGGCCTGGTAATATACAAAATGAACAACCTTGGCAAAAAAGTCATACGAAGCGAATACTTACAAGAAGTTGCATTTGAGCTTGCAAGGCCTTGTATTGAACGACGCTTAGCTCAAACCAATTTACCCAAAACCATAAAGTTGAAAGGAAGGTTACTGCTTGGACTGACAGAAGACACATTTTCTAATATGCCTATGCCTATTAGAACTGGTGTAAGTCGTTGTTATTTTTGTGCTAGAGCTCGAGACCGAAGCACACGCAAACGATGCAGGAAATGTGCAAAAGCAATTTGTACCGACCATCAGTTGCTTCTATGTCCTGAATGTTTTGAGGAAAACTGATGTTAAAGCTTTTATTTTGTTATTTCGTCAGTAAAAATTAAGTTCAGAACAAAAATGTTAAAGTTCCTAAAGATTTACCTACTTTTAGACTGATTGATCTGAGACTGTGTTAATTAAGTTGATTTTTCATAAGATTTTTATTTTAGTTACAATCTCTAGTACAAATGAAAAAACCTGTTTGTTTCTATTATTTTTTCAAAAATAAAGGTCTATTTTGAAAATATATTTAGTGATTTAAGGAGTGATAATTAGCGCGCCTACTCTAGTGTTAAGACGCAACTTTTTTGTCTGAACAACTTTTTTATACGATAAACTTGAACGTGTTTATAGTCGGCAATTTGCCCAAAAGTTGTCTGAAATCGATTTTCTGTATATTTATGAAAGAAGTTGAAGTACGTGAAGTGGGAGAGGGAGTGAAATTGAACAACTTTCCCTAAGGAACGAAAATCAAAATATGAAAAATATTTTTTGGCTTAAAGCATGATACTGCGTATTACTTTTATAATTGAAAACTTAGAATCCTGAAATAAAAATTTAAAATAAATAAAAAAGGTTCACATGCTATCCTGTGACTTGAACCCGGGCCTTATAGATGCTGGCCACACTTCTTAACATAAAGTTCGCATGTTTGTCTGCCATAATAGTTGAAAATAAGCGTCCTATTAAAATTTTGACCAATTGGTAACATAACAAATATGAAACCGGGTACTTAAACTTTGCCTCCCATTCACCCATGCCAAGTTCGCTATTCCGATATTTCCGATCTTGAAGAGGATCACTCCAACTTAGTTAATGTGTACAAAAGCATACTAAACATGGTGCTCAAGGGCCGTGTTTCCATACAAGAGTAGTCCCGTGATTCCTCGCCGGATAGTACCAATACAGTAATGATTTTTTACTAAAAAAATCCGTATGTAATTTTTTTTTCATAATTTAATTATTTAAAGAAATATGAACATTCAAAAACATGAAAAATTGGTACGAATTTCCGTTGTGTTCAAACATCAAGAAAACAAATTTGGGCAATTATATAAGAAAAAGAAACGCAGAAACACAGCCATAGCTAATGTAAAAAGAAATTAAATCGGTTAAGTTTTGGAGAAGAAATCAGAGGACTACGAAGCGTTAATTTTGTGTACTTTTTATAGGTATTTTCCGGCCGAGCTGCAGTTATCTCTATCGCACTCTGCGGGGTTTGTTTGGGCACGCGGCGCGACAGCAATAGATATTATAAATATATATTTTTCAATTCTCTCGAGCTTAGTGTTTCCTCTTAAAAAAAGGGTCTGGTCGGGTCTTCTGCTAAGGTGAATGTAGGTTTAAATATCCGTTTCTTCTGGTACCTAATTAAGAGCAGCGGAGATTGAGAAATGGTTACTGAAGGAAATCATCCTTTAGTCAATTAGCATATCAGTAACAGATATATTTTAGAGCACTGAAGGGCAAATGTGGATGTTGGTTGTAAGAGCTCGCGAGGTCTACTGTTCTCGCAGAACCACTAGTATAATACATCATCATCATCAAGTCTTTTTAGTCTCCACAGCATGAGCATGATCCTCTCTGTACTAGAGTCATACTTGGCCAGAGCAGCCAGAGGACTTGGCCTTCACTCTCCACGCTGGCCAGACGGGTTGGAGAGGTCTCACAGATGTTTATAAGTTTTGTTTAGCTTATCTTTCCTAATTCGTCTTCTACGACATCCACGGGTAGACTTGTTCGAGTATCACTCATGAAATAGCTTGTACAGTACATACAAGTACATAGTCCATAGTGCAGTAGTCAACTCGAACTAGAAATATGCCAAAGACAATTAACCAACAAAACCTTTGTTAATCTTTGTTAAGTGAATTTAATTATTTCTCTTTCTTCAAGCCATCGACATTAAATGCTCACAAACTCTAGAGTTATTATAGACAGTTATTTAATTTTACGAAGATAAAAAATATACAAGTGCGGGTCAGCCTCGCGTACGAAGACTTCCAAACCATCCTTACTAATATTATAAATGCGAAAGTGAGTTTGTTTGTTTGTTTGTTTGTTACGCTTTCACGCCGTAACTACTGAACCGATCATCATGAAATTTTGCGAACAAGTTCTCTGGAGTGCAGAGAAGGACATAGGCTACCTTTTATCCCGGAAAAAAGTACTATTCCCGAGGGATCGACATGAACGCGGGCGGAGCCGCGGGCGAAAGCTAGTTATCTATAATAACGGCAAAAAACAACGGGTTGCACTTCGGGAGTGCCGGCATTATTCTGTGGTGCCGGGAGAAGTGAAAACTGTGCGCCGTAGAAAGAGAAGGGGTTATTATTTCCTCTTCTACGCCGTGCCGGCGGTCTCAAGACGCGTGTCCGTCTTACGAATTTTCAATCAGGTCACGTATCCTGACGCGAGTTTATAATATTTTACCCATCCCAAACAATGTACAACGCCGCTAAACAAGTTTTCACTTAAAAAATCATGTCTGTTGTATTCCCATACAGCCCCTCTTGAATACTAATTTTATTTTGATTTAATTATTTATTTGTGAATATCATGACTCAATATTTTGTGAATATTTCAAGCGTCTACCTGTTGGCATTATCAATATCGAGCAAAAAGGAGCAAACACAAAGGTATATTCACCCTTCTTCTTCAGTCGGGTAATTGACACCTTTCATTAGAGTTTTTGCCACCAGCCTCATTTGTAACAAGACTGAATCTGCTAAAAGTGCAGTCGAATCGTTAGTTTAATTGGCGTGCTCATTGTATTGACACGGGTCGACGCCCGCTAGAGACGCTGCGAACTCATGTTGCCATGCCAACTAGGAAAAAAAAACAGCATGAGGCTTAGATAAAAGATTTGAAATGAAATAAAATATTTTTTCTTGATTTAAATTTAGATATTATGTATCTCTTTTTGAACGTCATATTATTATTTTTAATATTTGCTCATATATTTATTCATATGCTATTTGTCGAGTAGGTATATAGCGTGTAAATGTACCCCCGACGTTCCCTTAAAGGGGTAACTTAGACCAATTATATGAACAATTTTTCCCATAGGATCAATGCTGGGTACACAAAAACATTCGGCATTTCGACGCATGGCGCAGCGGTCAACACGCCTGCCTGAGACACGGAGTGACCGGGTTCGATCCCCGGCCAGGTCAAGATGGAAAATGATCTTTTTCAGATTGGCCTGGGTCTTGGATGTTTATCTATATATGTATTTGTTATAAAATATAGTATCGTTGAGTTAGTATCCCATAACACAAGTCTCGAACTTACTTTGGGGCTAGCTCAATCTGTGTGATTTGTCCGTATATATTTATTTATTTATTTCCATACAAAAGAGTTCTGCCGCCCGGCCAGTTTGTATGGGAATATCGATTTTTATTTTTGAGGTTAGGTGGGTAAGTACTTTATATTGCTAGATGTTGTCATTTCACTAAGGGCAACAAAGATTGATTTGATAGAGATATTAAAAAGAAAGTACCTACATAATACATATTTATTACCAAAACACCCTCCCTTTTCATGTAGCCAGAGCTCACATCCAAGACCCAAAGACCACGTACATGAGCGTTTGTGAGCGTTTAAATGCAAACCATTGATATCAGATTATTACCATCTGTGGTTGAAACGGAATCAAAATAGTAATAGGTTGCTAGCCGCATCGCTTTTTGACATGATTCTTTGATTTCAGCAGACAGCTCCGTGACGCAGTGGTTGACACGCCAGCCTGTGACACGGAGTGCCCGGGTTCGATCCCCGGCCAGGTCAAGATGGAAAATGATCTTTTTCAGATTGGTCTGGGTCTTCGATATTTATTTATATATGTATTTGTTATAAAATATAGTATCGTTGAGTTAGTATCCCATAACACAAGTCTCGAACTTACTTGGGGCTAGCTCAATCTGTGTGATTTGTCCGTATATATTTATTTTTTATTTTATTTTTTATCTCACCAATTGCCTCGGTCGGCTTGTCTAGTCCACGTAGGAAGAGAAGCAAGCTACGTTTTTTCTTGTCTTCCAGACCAGCACGGAAGAGAAAAGACGATAATTTTCCACCGCAAGGAAAACTGCCGGCGAAAGCTAGTAAGTTTAATAAATCAGCTAGATTACTGATGATGTGAATTAAAATGAGTTTGTAGTGTCGGAACCACATGTAGCCGACACATGTTCGCACACGTGTTCCTTATAAGCCGCCGGTGCCTCAGAACTTTATCGTCAGGGTATCAGATTATATGGTGGCATTATAATAACTCTAATGGGAGGCGAAATGTCTTTTTTCTTTATTATTTTTTTTATCTATAAACGGGGGAGTTGACGACTACTGCTTGTTTTCATCCATTAAATCGCTTAATTTTGTCATGCAACAGCAAATTGTTTATTTTTGTTACTTTTTTGTTATAGCGGAAATAGATATACATATTCTGTGTACCTATTACGGTTCAGTAGACGTAGCCCTGTGATAGACGGACAAACGGACGTCGGAGGCTTGCTAATAATGTCCCGTTTACCCTTGGGTTTTGAACCAAAACAGGAAACAAATCCACGATAAGGTAAGGAGTGAATACAATATGGAAGGATAATATAGGAAGGATACAAGAATCCAAGAATCCATTTAATAAATAAATAAATAATAAATATATACGGACAAATCACACAGATTGAGCTAGCCCCAAAGTAAGTTCGAGACTTGTGTTATGGGATACTAACTCAACGATACTCTATTTTATAACAAATACATATATAGATAGATACACATCCAAGACCCAGGCCAATTTGAAAAAGATCATTTTCCATCTTGACCTGGCCGGGGATCGAACCTGGGCACTCTCGTGTCGCAGGCTGGCGTGTTGACCGCTGCGCCACGGAGCTAGCCAAAATGAAAGGAAGTTAAAAAGATGATAGTCGAATACCCCTTAACCGTAAGAGTTGGACCGATGAATAAGGCTTTGTCCTGCAGTAGAACATCGTGTCTCTTTTCACCTTTCGACCTCTCAACTGGAAAGTTAATGGATTAACCCTCCCAAATGATGAAGCAGCTCCAGCGCGGCATAGAAAAGTATTTATAGCCGGTCGGCTTATCACAGCCCGATCTTTGGCTCGATCGTGTTCGTGTGCTCTCTTATCAAGATTAATTCAGTACCTCGCCACAAAATAAGGAAAATACAGGAAAACCATTAAAGATATTGCCCTATATATATATAAATGATAAGCAAATACCATATGAGGACACAGCAAAATACCTAGGTATGACACTTGACGCGAAGCTCCGCTGGAAAGCCCACGTCAAAAAGAAGAGACAGGAGTTGGAAATAAGATTCCAAAAAATGTACTGGCTACTAGGAAGACACTCTACCTTATCAGTACATAACAAATTACTTTTATATAAACAAGTCCTTATGCCAGTGTGGACTTATGGCATACAGCTGTGGGGCTGTACCAAACAGAGCAATATAGACATTATTCAGCGATTCCAAAACAAAGTGCTGAGGGCTATTGTAAATGCGCCCTGGTACGTAAGAAACGACAACCTGCATCGGGACCTTAATATACAGTTCGTTGATAAAATAATCAAAAAATACGCTGAAGCACATGAGCATAGATTGCTTCATCATGTGAACGTTGAGGCGATCCAGCTCCTCGACAACACGGACATAGTGCGAAGACTTAAAAGAACTAAACCATTTGAATTAGTGTAGTGATAAGTAATAACAAAGTAGTGCAGTGTAAGTGCGAATAAAGACACATGAACAAAGTGCCTTCCCCTTAATAGAGACAGTAAGAAAAGTGCCGATGGACACATTCTTATTCTATACTTTATAAACTAGGTCAATGTAAAATTACTCATTAGCCAACGTTTAGGCTAGATTGTAATAATATTCGCGTATTTAAATACAAATACCGGAGAAAAAAAAAAAAAAATAATAATTGGGCTTTAAAACTAGCTGTGCCAGCGGCTCCGCCCACGTTAATGTCGATCCTTGGGGAACAGAAGAATTTCCCGGAATGAAAGGTAACCTATGTCCTTCTCCGGGCCTCAAACTACCTCCGTACCAAATTTAATCCAAATCGGTTTAATGATTGAAGCGTGAAAAGACAACAGACAAATAGAGTTACTTTCGCATTTATAATATTAGTATGGATAGTATGGATAACGAAAAATTTGGACGTCCTCTCTAAGGTTGCAACTCTCAAATGGAACTGGGTAAAACACTTGGCTAGAAGGAACGATGGTAGGTGAAGTAAAACTGTCACAGAGTGGTATCGCAGCTACATCCGGTACATACGACATAAGGCAAGTTATGGATACCAAAAACTTGATAGGTAGAATGACTATTTATTACACAACACTAGTCATTGTCTTCCAATCTTCCATGCTAGTTTGGGAGAAAAGAAAAAACATAGAATATATCAGCTGCTTCTCTTCCCGCGCAGACTGTGAAAGTCGGCCGATTTGTCTTGTAAAGCACTTTACATTGTGGATTCGATTATAATAAAAGCTTGTCACAAAAAAGTAATTATTGCAAAAATAAACCTTTTTTAACTTACACGTATTCAAGAATAGCAATAATGTTACAAGGTTTATGAAGACAAAAGCATTAAATATGATTGATCCTTACAACATCAGCGCAAACTAGTGAACTGAAAAACGGACCTCATTGAAGAAAACTGAAATGGTGTGTCGATTCCGCACTTTTGTTGCTTTGTGTCCAAGCCCCGCCATGATGTCATCACGCAGTAAAAAGTAGACAGTGAATTGTTATTTTTGAGCAACTCTCCTACATAATGATATGTTTGCTCGGACGAGTGCTTGCTTTGTACAAAATATCAGTGGATATTTTCAATAGGTATTTTTTTATATGTTACTTGCTTGAGTTTTATACTGATTCATTGTTTATTTACTACTCTTAAGTTTTCTAGTGCTGCCAAATCTAATTTTCCAGGCATACGTAATGTCAGTCAGTAACAACTGCTTAACGTACCTTTCTTAAGTACAGAGGAGGTCGAAAAATGTTTGTGGTGCTTGTGGTCACCCACCCAAAAATTGGTTGTCTGTACAGTATAAATAAATAAATATATATGGACAAATCACACTGATTGAGCTAGCCCCGAAGGAAGTTCGAGATTTGTATTATGGGATACTAATTAAACGATACTATATTTTATAACAAATAATTATATTGATAATCATCTAAGATCCAGGCCAATCTGAGAAAGATCATTTTCCATCTTGACCTGACCGGGGATCGAACCCAGGCACTCTCGTGTCGCAGCCTGGCGTGATATTCAGTGCGCCACGGAGCTTGCCTTAAGTCGGTTTATGGACCATAAGTTTACGTGATAAAAGTGGAAGAGAGATAGATGCGTGATAGATGATAATGATGATAATAATAACAATAACTGAACTATACATTTTTTCGTATATACAGCCAGTGTTCATCGATTTATAGTCGTGGTAGAGCCATGCTACCGGCAAAATGAATTGCTGGTATCATGAATGGGCCGGCTCGTCCGGGAAAGTACCAAACTCTCACAGAAAATCGTCGTCTGAGTAGAATCTTTACCGCTTCTATGCTTCGGTCGGTGAGTGAGAGAGCCGGAGGCCAATCCTTCTCCCTCCCCATTTCCTTCCCCCAACTTCTTGAAAGGCCGACAACGCACCTACCACACCCTGGTGTTGCAGTTGTCCATAGACGGCGGTGGTCACTTACCATCAGGTGACCCGCTTGCTCGTTTGCCGTACTATAACATAAAAAAAAAAGATTTATAAGACATAATCACGTCAAAAATGAGAATTTTTCAAAAATTTAGTTTAATACAAGAAAAAATATACTTATTATGAGCGTTCGTCGGTACAGTAAGTTAAATTAGCCCAAACACGATGGCTTTATCTTTCTTTATTTTGAATTGTCATCCGACTTATATAAGTACACTAAATTTCATCTCAATTCGTTGAAGACCAACTCGGGCTTCAAAATGTAGTTGCAAAATTTTACTATCATAGACTAACAAACAAACTAAGTGGGCAAGTTAATGCAAAGCTCTTATTAAATTAATAAATAAAATATGGTGAAAATATTTCAAGCGGGTGGGATTTGAACCTGCGACCTTATGTCGTAAGTCATACATAGACTTATGGTCGCAGGTTCAATTCACGCCCGCTTAAAATTTTTCACCAATATTAATTTCTTAATTTAGTAAAACTACCTATATCAAAATAGCATTGTGAATGCAAAATATACTAAACATTTATAAATAAAAGCTGGTAAAAATAAATACTATAAGAAAGTTACTGATCAAGTACTTAACATTCAAATACCATGGTATTTTCGGATTGATAGAGTGCTACTTAGTTACTTATATTGAGGTTTCTTGTTCTTTCTTACAATACTTACTATCCTGGCTCGAGGCCCAAAGTGAGTCTTGACCTCCAGCACAAAAGAACGCCAGCGCTCTCGGTCCTGTGCTAGCTCTCGCTATTTGTCGCAAAATTGCTGCGCACGCAGGTCATCACTACTTCACTTTCTTACGATACAATACAAAATATCTTTTATTGCGCTATAGTAACATAAACACACAAATAACACAATTGACATGACACAAAGGTGGACTTATGGATAAGCAATCTCTACCAGCCATCCTTTTACCAACCTTTCTTAGATATCGTGACTTGCTTACTTTGATGTAGTAAATAAAACAAACTAAGTTAGGTGTTTCCATAGCACAACGAAAAAATAAAGTAGCACCCAATTTTCTCTGAATTTTGTATGATGTTTCAAAGCTCTATTCTATCTGTAATATGTAAAGATGTATTAAAAGCTTCTCTCAAAATAAAAGCACTGCCTTCGGTTTCAACTTTAATATCTTTAAAAACATCTCTCGGAGGCTGCGTGGAGAGGAAGCCGACCCGTTGGGAGACTGTTGTTGTTCTCATATCCCGTTTTGGAGTATCAATGTTTGTGAAGACTGGCTCTGACAGCTGTCATGAGCGAGACAGCCCTATCCGCGATACACTTGCAAAAGAGAGATAGATATGCTTCATTAGATTTTTATTTAAAATATCTTAAGTTAATCGCGTCATTTTCAAATTTTGAACTTAATATACATGCGGATAAGGTTTCGTTTGGAGTGTCTTTTTAATGAAATATAGGGTTGTTCAATATTATTGTATAATGTTGTATCGAGAACTCGTAGAACCGGTCGTGTTGGAGGCTTGCCTCCAGTTTCCAGGGTCATCAACTACGTGCTTTTTATCTAAATTTTTTTTCGCGTATGCCTATATCAAAGAACTTCCTTGATGATATCGATTTAACAGATTTGCATTATTTAGGTACTCTAGGTTTTTAGTAGCTTTAAAGTTAAAGTATGGGGAGGTTTTTGTAGCGAAACATATAATTTTGTAATCTGTTGTAAAAAATGTTAGTTATTTTTTGCTATAAAACCCATAGCTCTTCATTCTTATCCTTGGTGTATGCGAATCATCCTTTTTTTCATGCCAGATTTATAGAAAAACAAACATTTTGAAGAAAAATTGTAGCCTGAACTTATCAAGAACACGATAGACTACTCTTTGTTCCAATAATAAGAAAACAAAACATCTTAATCCTGATTTTCCGGGTACATTGGTCAGGCAGGACCCGTAATTATTGTCATAGCCCATGTACTATACCATTAGCTTTACAACGCAATAACCCATTTATGTAGTTTTTCATGTGGATACCAATAGACCTGCACCTAATGGGAACTGCTCGTAAGTAAACATGCTTATGGTTCTGGCCTGGTTAGTGCCCCACTAACAAAATATAGCAAACCTCTCTCAAGGACTTGATATGTTGGACCTGTGTGTCGATGCAAGCCTCAAATCGCCTCAAGCCTCGAAATGTCGAGTGAAAATTCGTAAAAAAAAAAGTTCTCAATTCTCTCGGTTGTAATTTTTAATGTTTGTTCATAAATAACCGCTTTTATTTTATGTTTAGTTTTATTTAAAAGAGTAGGCTTATTAATGGCCCTATTTTAAATACATCAAGATTAGTAAAATACTTGACTGAAATTTGTTTTTTTATTCGATAATTGTTATTGAAAAGATCGTATGAGTGGCAACCCTACTGGCCTCGGCTACCGGCTTACGCTTTTCTTACCGTCGTGTTACACGTATTGAATATGTATTCGAAGACGCGTCTGTGTGCGTGTTTGTCGGATGACTTGACGTGACTTTTGTGCAACTCATTCGGTCTTATTTGCTTTTTTACCTATGATTTTTTTTTTCATTTACAGATTCAGAAATATAGTGAGACCTAGAGGAAGTTTGCGCTGTTATTTAGAAATAAATTTTATACTAAGACTACATTGTCAGCTCCGTGGCGCAGTGGTTAACACGCCAGCCTGCGACACGGAGTGCCCGGGTTCGATCCCCGGCCAGGTCTAGATGGAAAATTACCTTTTTCAGATTGGCCTGGGTCTTGGATGTTTATCTATATAATGTATTTGTTATGAAATATAGTATCGTTGAGTTAGTATCCCATAACACAAGTCTCGAACTTACCTTGGGGCTGGCTCAATCTGTGTGATTTGTACGTATATTTTTATTTATTTATTTATTTTATTTTATTTTATTTTGGCACAAACAGTCATATTATAGAATAATTACATAAAAATAGTAATTATATTTATATTTATTTATTGTGTAGTCACAATAACTATTGGTTAAACCTAGGTGCTGTTTGGTGCAACGTATACGACTATCACATCAGCCTTCTGATCTCGTACGAGTTGTACGAGGGAAGGATAGGAATATGTTGGATTCTATTTAATTCAATTACTTTGTTCATAACAATAAAACATTTTATTCGAATTTTCCACACAAATACATATCTAAATCTTAAACACACAATTCAATTAATTTTATCTAAATCTTAAAAATATTGGGAAAGAAATGAAGGTATTGGGATACTTCTCACTCAGATGAATCGAAGCAGCTCGGGGGTCTGGGCGGGCGCACCCGATGCCATCCTGCAACAACCGGAGAGGCAGTTGAGGATGTCACCCTGACGGAAGTTTTTATGAAAATGGCATTTTTTTAATTTCAAGTTAAAGTTGTTAATTTGACAGGCTGAGCCCTTCAAAGAATGACAGTTTTTAATGTACTCGTTTTATGTCACACATAGTACTCGTGTTAATTTTTTATTGATTTCAATAAGTAACTTAATGGAACTACTCATTAGCGTAAATAACACTTTCCCGAGTTAAAGAGTTACGTAGTCACAGACGATTGAAATTGCGTTGTTTATTTGTGTTGGTTTGGCCGGTTTCGGCCATTAAACGTGATATATGCTGATTGATCAGGAGAGACAAGATACACGAACAATATGCCAAGTTGTACTTACCCGACTGTATAAAAAGAATGTTACTTGTTTTTCGAGTGTACCCTAATATTATTAATGCGGAGGTGGGTTTGTTTGTTCGTTTGTTATACTTTCAAGCTTTTACTAATGAGCCGATCATCATGAAATTTTGCGAACACATAACGATCGATACTGATAGTCTATAACCAAAAATTGTTTGGGAAAGTCCATTTAATGGAAAGTATGAAATTAAAATTTTAGCAATTTTTATTTCCTTTCCATTCCCTATTTTTCATTTCTTTTTTGAGAATTGACCATCTAGATATAGATATATCGGACTTATGACTTTTGTACGATTATCCACAATTCAAGCGCTATTTTGAGTTCGTTGTGATATGACTCGCTAGTACATCTCCGATTTAGAAAACGTGATACAAGAAAAATAAATAATGTTAAAAGCAATAAATGTGTCGAAATTTGAATACAAAGTATTCATTTTCATTTTTGCGAAGTCTACATCTCACAGAACCACTAGTTGAGGAAGAGACAGCGTAGTAATAAGCAAATCATCGCGTAAAAATAAAAAGGCTGTTTCCGTCCGACCCTGCGGGCGGTGTGGCTGGTCCGACCAGTTTCAGACCACTTTTTGTAAACACGACCACTTGTTGAATACTGGCTCTGACTGAACGCCCATAGTCTTCCTTGAGAATTAAAGATTAACTATCTTCTATCTGTGACTTAATGCGCGTGAGTTCCTCAGTAACTTTGCATAAAAAAAAACAGCGGGTTGCACGCCGAGAGTACCGGCAAAGTGAAGACTCGTCTTTGCGGCGGTCTCAGGTAACGTCCGTCTTACGAATTTTCGATCAGGTCACGTGTCCTGACGCGAGTTTAACATTTTTTACCCATCTCAAAAAGTGCACAACGCCGCTATATAAGTTTTCACTTTAATGAAAGTTGAGTAATTTTAGTCAGGACATGATGAAGCAAGAGCGCTATATAATTACTGCACTTCTCTACCTTATCTCTTTGATGCAAATATCACCAAATCTGTTAATCGATTGATTAGTGATTGAATACAAATATCCTAACAGGAAAAACTATTTTGTACCAAATCAAGTACAGGACTAAAGAGTACCTTAATACTTACAGGCTTGCCTCATTTCTTAGGGAAAAGGCTTGAACTTAAGATTTTACTTATGATCAGCTGACAAGCTCTAAATTTTATTATTAGTTTACTGTTACATGCTTTAGGTTAGACACCAGTGTCACTTCATTTATTTATTTATTATACACAACACCTCAAAATAGATTACAATCTTGAGTACAACAGGAAATATTTCAATACATAGCGCTGATCTAAATTGCAATCCTATGCCTAAAAAGATTAAATATAATAAAAGTCTAAGAATTAAAGGAATTTTGCTAGAGATTTTGATAGAAACAAAATATACTTAAAATAAAAATTAAAGTAATGCAATTAACACACACGAAAAATCTGCTCTCAAATTAACGAAACATAGCGCATTCTTTACAAATATGCTTGGATTATTTATGATCGATACATAATAACGTGGTGGTATCATCTTTGACGTATTTTTTTTGCTTAGTGCGGTCATCTATCCGAGTAGGGGAGTAGGATAGTCTGTTTGATTGACTGGAAATCCAGGTATTCGTCAACGGAAGTGCTCCATTATTTTGCCTGCTATTAATCCATTTTCTTATCTCTTACTGGACCACTCACAAGCCCAACAAATAGGCTTCTGAATATAAGAGAAAAGGAGTAACGAGGTTTCACAGCCCACTGCCCAACGAAGGGCCCGTTTCTACAGCCCACTGACCAGCGGGGCACACACTACATATTTACAAATACGAAACCCCGCAAAAGTGAATAAAGTTAATTGTGAGTTGACAGTTCTGGGACCAAAAACAGCAATCTAGTTTGTTGCCGCTTATTTTGCATTAGTGATGATTCAGCCCGTTGATATAAACAACTTTTTCTATGGGTCCAATGCTGGGAACTCAAAAAATTTTTGACGTTCCCAGCATTGGTCCCATAGGAAAAGTTGTTCATATCGATGAGCAGAATCACCCCTTTAAGGGTTCAGAACGATCAAAATTTCATCGTGTATAATACTAGCAGCTGCCCGCGGCTCCGCACGCATTAATGTCGATTATTTTTCCGGGATGAGAGTTGAGAGGTCGTCTGTGTTAATATAGGTTATAGACATTCTGTGCGAAAACTTTCATCAAAATCCGTTCAACCTTTTTGGCGTGATTAAATAACAAACATGTAAACATACAAACTTTCGCATTTAAAATTTTAGTAGGAAAGATACCAAACTCGACTTAAGAGCGTGTCTCTTCTGTAGATAATTGTTTTATGTGCGTAGGGACGAGACCTTCTGCAGAGGACGATAGTGCCGGCAATTTACTGTTGCGCCCCAGTTGCTCCAGAGTCGCCCAGCGTGAACGAGACAGTGAATTCTATTGAAAAGGGGATTAATTCGATTCATTGTTGACCAACAATGCATAAATTCATTTCACGGACATTGTTTCCTTACAAGCTTCTATCATCATTTCGTGTAGGTGACACGGTCAATCAAACATGCACACCCTAGTGTCAGGGTTCTTCACAACCGCCTCTCGGCCTTTGACGTGGTTCCTTTAACGACTACCGCATGGCAGCCAGGCTTAACATGCCTTCCGAAGCACGGAATCATCTTTATTATCTGACAATCAGGTGATTCAAGCCTACAATGTCCTAACCAAACTGGAAACAACTAAACAAAGTATGACACAAGCTTCTATGAAAAGAATAAACAACTTGATTTCACAAGATGTTGCTATCGTGTTTGAATTTGAAGAAACTTGTTTACTTTCCTAATAATATATTATTATCTATACTAATATTATAAAGCTGAAGAGTTTGTTTGTTTGAACGCGCTAATCTCAGGAACTACTAGTTCAAATTGGAAAATTATTTTTGTGTTGAAAGGCTATAAAACATCACGCTGTGACCAATAGGAGCGAAGCATCAATGAAAAATGTTTTGAAAACGGGGAAAATTATCATCTATACTAAAAAAATAACAGAAAGCCGCGGGCGAAGTCGTGGACAACAGCTAGTGACATTATAAATATTAAAAATATATCTACCTAAAGAGGAACACCTCGAAAAACATAATCTTATTTTAGGCTCTATTTAAATATAGCCATAAATTATTATGTTTTTATGTGACTGGGAAAATATACTTGCCTAATACATGTTTTGTTTGACAAGTATTGTATGTTAATGTTAGCTGTAAGCTGTAATATGAAACGTAAGATATAAATTTCGCGTCACTAACCACATCAAACGATACAAACTGCGATCAATCTTCATAAGCGACGCACAGACAAACAGACAGTTATAATGTCGCGGAAATCCGCCGCTCTATTAGCGTAAACTCTCAGTTTAATTTACGACCACACTAACTATAGAAAGTATAGAGAGCAAGCCCCGAGTCCGTGTCTTAAGACCATTATGCGTTTATCAATATGTCTGTTGTTTTAAAACAAGTAGGTATTCATTTATAATCCCAAGGATTTTTTGGTAATGATCCCAATACCAACCAAAGTGGGAACATTGCCAAGTTTCGGTCACGATTCACCAAAGCGGGAACTCATTTATATGTGTAAGTACCTGGGCGACCGAGCTTCGCTTTTTGTTGTAATATGGTGGTTTTTAGGTAATAATCTATATTTATGAGAAATATATATTGTTATCTCAAACATTAACTATATTTTTTTAAAGTCGTCTAAAAATAATAAAAATTAAATGAAAAATATATCAACTTAAACATATTTAAAAAAAAGTAAGTCACCAGGCGGGATTCAGATCCGTAAAACTAATTTCTTGCCGTCCGCGTCTTCACCCGCTGGACCAGACGGGCAGTAGCCGGCAGAACAAAATTAGCTACCATATTCTCCGTGGAAAGAAAAACGCATGAAAACTCGAAAACACGCGTTTACCCAAACATAAGACTAATCTAGATCGATTGTTTACCCCCGAAAACCACCATATACAAAATGTCTTCGACATAGTTAGAGCCGTGAAAACACTCGTATCTATGAATAATAGTGTATCTATTTCCGTAACCTGTCATGCATTACTGATCAATCTTCTATCTAGTGTGTTAGATACCACAACTTCTTTATTTCTGAATCTTTTTTGTTTTGTATCAGAAGTCGGCGCCGGAAATCGAACCCGCTCCATTACCCGCCGCTACCGAGTCGTTATGGGTGGTGACTGGCACACTATTCCGAATAGATTCGAAAGTTGGTGTGTTTTTGAGAGACGAAGATCTCTTATTGAGAGTAACATTTTCGGTAAACTGCTTTCCGTCAAATTTAGCTGAGTTTTATTTTTGACTCCGTCTACATTCATCTCTCAGCATTTTCAGATTTTATGTAATGTTAGTATGTTAGTCTACCTGTACCTATTAAATGTTTCTAGACAGAAAGTCTTAATGCGGTTCTCAAAATACATCTACTTACCAAGTTTCAACAGCAGTTCTTATAGTTTCGGAAAAAAGTGGCTGTGACATACGGATGAATAGACAGACATGACGAATAATATAAATAAGGGTCCGTTTTTGCCATGTGGCTACGGAACCCTAAAAACCGGCCAAGTGCGAGTCGGACTCGCGCACGAAGGGTTCTGTACCGTTATCTATGAAAACGGCAAAAAAATCATGCCTGTTGTATGGGAGCCCCCCTTTAATATTTATTTTATTTTTATTTAATTATTTATTTAAGTGAATATATAACTTAATATTCTGTGAAAATTTAAGCGCCTATCTATTGCCGTTATTAATATCGAGCAAAAACAAGCATAAAAATCACGTTTGTTTTATGGGAGCCCCCTTAAATATTTATTTTATTCTATTTTGTAGTATTCATTATTAATGCGGCAACAGAAATATATCATCTGTGAAAATTTCAACCGTCTAACTATCACGGTTCATGAGATACAGCCTGGTGACAGACGGACAGACAGACAGACAGCGGAACGATATTAATAGGGTCCCGTTTTTACCCTTTGGGTACGGAACCCTAAAAATTAGTAAATGTATGAGAACTTTATTAATATAGCTATGAAAAATAAGATATTGCTATATGGAGATTAAAAATTTATTTAATAGTAAAAGTTGTTCTTACTGGTGAGTTGAACTTTGACACCTTTACAGGAGACACGATACGTATGACTATACCGGTTGTAAGCGTGTTTGATGGTCCATAAAATTCCATAATTGCTGAAGGTATATTATTTGACGAACCATGCACAAAACACTCCTCTATTGTTTGCATTATTTTATCCCAAACTACACATTATACTATTTTCTCACAAAACTATTGTTTGCTTCATAATAAACTTAATCCACAATCGACAATAATCACCCTTTGTTCATGTTATTATAGAAAACTAGACAAAAGCGGATCAAACCAGATCTCGACGTCATTGGAGATCTCCCGCGGGACCTGTATCTTCTATCCCCCTCGTACACGCCGCGTGAAAACGGGAAGGAAGACCGGTTGCACCGGCTTGTCCCGTTGGCTGAATAGAAAACGTAAATCTATGAGCTAGGAGCCAGCCTGGCCAGTTCTCGTATAAACGAATGGTTAAACTTGTCCCATACTATGTTGCTTATAGAGTCGCTTCTTTCTCTCTTAATTATAGGCTAGCTGGTTAGTCAATTTACTTAAATACTTGATCTAAATAACTTTTCCTAAGGAACTTCCAGAAAACCTCATATCAAAATATCAAATAGAAATTAAATGCAGCTTGTGTGATTTTAGTATCTGGAGGAGTTTAGTGTATGGAGCTGGAGGGTATTTTCATCATCATCATCATATCAGGCGCAAAAAGTCCACTGCTGGACATAGATTCAAAGATTTATTCAGAAAATAGGCCCTTTTCAGGCATTTTTTCACATCAATTCACATTTTAAATAATACATACATTATATTCAAATTATTAATTATTGTTCAAAAGCTACAAACTACAAGCGTTTCGGAACCTACCACTGCAGAAGAAGACGCCGAAAGAAACTCTTTTGCCTTTACTTACCTGAAGGGCTTTGTATGATATTTTATATTTTTATCTTTTCTTTTTTTTCTGATGTCATGTTATATACAATTTCAATTTACATATTTTTGTGGAACACTTTACATAGGCCTCCCCCAAGGATTTCCAATACGACCGGTTGGAAGCGCCCTGCATCCAGCGTCTCCCTGCGACCTTAGTCCGGTCATCCGACCATCTGGTCGGTGGATGTCCGACGCTGCGCTTGCCGGTACGTGGTCGCCATTCGAGAACCCTTCTGCCCCATCGGCCATCGGTTCTGCGCGCTATGTGCCCCGCCTACAGTCACTTCAAAGAGCTAATCCTCTGAGCTAAGTCGGTGACCTTTGTTCTTCTACGGATCTCCTCGTTTCGGATTCGATCTCGCAGAAAAACACTGAGCATAGCCCTCTCCAGGAAGGTATGTTACAAGCTTTTATTAAGTTTCACTTGTCTGTAATCAAATCATACGAGTTAAATTTGATCCACTTCCCGGTTAACGCTTGAGCTGAAATTGTGCATGTGTAAATCGGATGATACAATTTTATAGAATTGTTGCGTTAGTCTGATGATGGACTTGGAAGGTGGCCACAGGAACTCTTAAACTAAACAGGGTACACTAATCGTGTTTAGTCTCATTTGATTTGTTTTGGAAAGCTCTTTACAGTGTAGATTCGTTTTTAATAAAAGCTTGTCACAAAAATGTTTTTTTTTGCATAAATACTTATTTGTTATATTTAGTATTTCTTGTCAATATACCTAATTATGAGTTGTAATATGATTTGGCAAAGCTTTTATAGTAAGCCGCATGACTTTAATCTTTCTTCAGACCACTAGACCCTTATTTTTTACATATTCGTAAACGCAATATCAAAATGCTTTGGGCAATAAAGTTGACACAGTTATAAATAACGCACAGCCTGTAGGCGATAAATAAAAAGGATTTATATGTACCCTATCAAAAACTTAAAGACAGTTTACGACACAATGTCGCAAACAAGCCCAAAAATTAAATCGGCATGATAATTCCCCCATAAAACCTTTATTTACGGTTGTAATTTATAGAGCTGTATGGCGGCATACATACATACATGTTGATAAAGCGTGCAATAATCGTATGTCATGGCGGCCGGCGATAACCGTAAACAAGATGGCGTCTCCCGCTCTTTGCTATATTTATTTTGGGAAGAAATTGACAATATTCTTGGGTATAATAATGGGACTTTATATTAAAGTCATTTTTAGGGTTTCGTACCCAAAGGGTAAAAAACGGGACCCTATTAATATGGCTCCGCTGTCCGTATGTCACCAGTTTCTTTCTCGTGAACCGTGATAGCTAGAGAGTTGACATTATCACAGAGTTGACATTTCTATTACCGCTATATCAACAAATACTAAAACACGGAATAAAATAAATATTGAAGGGGGTTCCCATACAACAAACGTGATTTTTTTTGCTCGTTTTTGTCGATATTGATAACGGCAACAGGTAGACGCTTTAAATATTTACACAATATTTAGTTATATATCCACTTTAGAAATAAATAATTCAATTAAAATAAAACAAATATTTAAGGGGGCTCCCATATCACAGACATGACTTTTTGGCCGTTTTTAGGGTTCCGTAGTCCACAAGGAACCCTTATAGTTTCGTCATGACCGTCCGTCCGTCCGTCCGTCTGTCTGTCCGTCCGGGCTCGTATTTCGCCGCTACTGCACTGCTTTCGCCTGTCCCGATGTTTGACTGTTATCAAATCTTGCGAGTTAAATTTGATCCACTGCCCAGTTACCGATTGAGCTGAAGTTTTGCATACTCGTACATGTGTAAAACAGATGACAATATATGTCTAGCTCCGTGGCGCAGCGGTCAACACGCCAGCCTGCGACACGAGAGTGCCCGGGTTCGATCCCCGGCCAGGTCAAGATGGAAAATGATTTTTTTCAGATTGGCCTGGGTCTTGGATGTGTATCTATAAATGTATTTGTCATAAATTATAGTATCGTTGAGTTAGTATCCCATAACACAAGTCTCGAACTTACTTTAGGGCTAGCTCAATCTGTGTGATTTGTCCGTATATATTTATTATTTATTTATTAATATAATATTATGGAATATATTAAAGAATCGTTGCGCTGGTCTGACGATAGAGTCGGAAGGTGGCCATAGGAACTCTTAAACTAAACAAGGCACACCAATTGTGTTTGTTTGTTTGTGTCTTTTGGGACTAACATAATACTTTTGCTTCGGTCAACATACTCTGAATCCCTCGCTTGACTAGTCTACTTTAGATTCTAGACTCCTTTGTTCCATTCTGTATTCAACCTAAGGCCCTCACCAAAAAGTACTATAATACCCCCTTGTATCTCTACTATTTTCATGACGAAATAAAATAAGAATTTGAAGAAGGAGTTTCAAATCCAATATGTCGAAACCAGCCATCTATTGCGGCAGCAGCCAGCCCTTTCACAGTCGCCACGCCCGCCCTTGCCTCGATTCATCACTTCTAATGATTTATAAAAATGGGCTCTTACTGCTCAGTATTTTTTATTGTTAGGGTTCTGTGATCATAACGACAGAAACTAAATCAGAACTTGTATCCATTCAAGGAAATTAATATTTATCTGGGAGCATTTTTTTTATGAATATTCAGGTTTTCACAAGTATTTAAGTTTTAAAATCCATGAAAACTATACACCATGTAGATAAGAATAATCTTATAAATAAGAACCCGACTATTTGTCACCAAACTTCTGAAGAAATATATCTGAAATTAAAATAAGAATAATTCTAATGTAAACCGTTCCAATAAAACAAAATGTGAAAATATGACGTTCAGAAAGAGATACATGAGATCCAAATTTGAATAAAATTCTATTTCATTTCATTTCTCTCGGCCTCTGACGTGGTTCCTTTAACGACTACCAGATGGCAGCCGGGACCACCGGCTTAACGTGCCTTCCGAAGCACGGAATCATCTTTATTATCAGACAATCAGGTGATTCAAGCCTGCAATGTCCTAACCAAACTGGAAACAACTAAACAAAGTATGCTTCCGGTGGGAATCGAACCCACGACCCCCTGGTCAACAGGCAAACGCCTTAACCACTGGACCACGGAGGCTGTTTTGCTTAATGTTAGTGAATCAACGTTATAGGTATCGTTTGTAATTTAGAATTTTAGAGCCAAATGGCAAAAACGGGATACCTATTTCTAAGTTTCACCATATCCGTCGGTTTATTATACATAAGAGCACAAAAATATTACATTTACATAAATATTTTAGGACTTCTATTAATGAACCCTTTTAATTTAAACCGACTCGCTCTTGACGGTTTTTTATGGCCGGGGATTAAACGGTGGTGGGCGGAATAGATAGAATTCGTTACGCTTTGATTTATACGCGCCTAATTTTATTGTTATAGTAATTATTTATTTATAGCCATTATCTAATTTATAGAGCGAAGCCTAATTTAGTGAACAGTTAATATGATATTCTCCAAGATTCTGATGTGTATTCTTCAATGCACCTATGCTTTGTTGATGATATGCAGTTGATGTGAGTTTTGTAATATGCAATAATTTACATACCTTTTGGATTGTTGTGGAGATTAATTCCGAACTTTTATCTGTAGTTTCAGGAATATCATAACGAAGAATAAAATTTTCAACAAATGTCTCTACAGCTTCCTTATATTTTTTGCTTATTTGTATATTTATTCTACGTATATCTTTGCTCTATTTCTTTTACGTATTTTTTAAATAAATAAATAATATTATTTTTTTTTTTTATTTTGGCAACAACGAGGCCCATTTGTGAGTAACAATTTATCTTAAAAACTACGTTAGTAACATTTCTTTAAGAATTAATAATTGAGTTGGCCAGAGGTGACCGTCAGCTATCTACCCCATTTTGTTAATTCACACAGTAATATCCGAATATATACTCGAAGATAACGATTTCTTTTTTTTCTCTTGGTATAAACTTTACATCATAGAGAGACCATGTCCCTGGGCACGGAATTCACGGAATACCGCCATCTAGATGGATTGATGCGATCACCCATCAAACAGTTACCCCGCCTATTTGCAATGATACAGTAAGAGATCCTAACCTACAGTTTGGTAGTAATCTCACGTATTCATAAAATTACAATCTTCACAATTTTACGGTGACCATTTGACGTGTTATGTCATACTTGACCGCTCATCGTCTTAAAAAGTTACATCACTTGCCTTACAAATTATTAGTACTCAAGTCGACACAATGCCTGGTAGCTCGGCTCGTCAGAACACAGTAGAAATAATTACAGATACTAAGTTATAAATAAATTATATTATGTCCTGAAAATGTATCACAGCTTACTAACACTTACAGAAAATATCACGCAATAAATAAATAAAATATAAAATAAATATATACGGACAAATCACACAGATTCAGCTAGCCCCAAAGTAAGTTCGAGACTTGTGTTATGGGATACTAACTCAACGATACTATATTTTATAACAAATACATATATAGATACACATCCAAGACCCAGGCCAATCTGAAAAAGATCATTTTCCATCTTGACCTGGCATTTTCCATCGAACCCGGTCACTCCGTGTCGCAGGCTGGCGTGTTGACCGCTGCGCCACGGAGCTAGCAATGCTTGACTTTGCAGCAGGGTGACCTTGGCGTAAACATAAATACTTATAAAGCATTTACATTATATTTATCTTTACCAAAATTATTTAAAACTCTGTGTCTTCACTAGGCTTCATATATTTATAATCATTATGTATAATAATCTATGCACACTGTCTGTATATTCTATCAAAGAAAGACCAGCGTTGGCAGTTGCTAATGTATACTGATTTCAAAACTCTTAAGAGAATCGCGGATGGTACCTGGATAAGTCCAAGAAGAGAGCTGGTGATAACGTTATTTCGAAAGGTTTTAATAAGTTTTTTGGCATTAAGAACTTTGCCATATCAACGGCAGCATATGCTTTCATAAAAGCTGAACCTAGTTCCCAAACCACAAATGGATGAAGCAAGATGAGTGAAAAATAAGAAATGCGTTTACTCGGTAGCAATGCGGAGTCAACGGCAATTAAATAAATGATTACTAATGGCAATTTCGTAATTTAACGCAAAGATACCGTTTTCCTGACTGACTGTGGTCATCCAGTGACCAGTCGGTGTAAACCGGCTGAAAAGTCTGGAAAAATTAATTAAAGTTTAAAAGTTGAAATGAATATACAGCGTGTTAATTTACCCTCGACATTTTGTATGGGAATGTCAATATTTTTTTTGAGATCCCAGCATTGGTCCCATAGGAAAAGTTGTTCATATTGATGGTCTGAGTCACCCCTTTAAGAGAATGTCGAGGGTAAATTTTCACGCTGTATTGAAACTTACACTCTATATAATTTATCCTCTATGCGCAGACTCGGTAGCGAACCGGTTCGTCGTGGACGCTACTTTTTTACTTTTCTCAGCTTTTATTTTGGTCTCGCAGAATTAATAGCCTGGCTTTATCGTTTATCTTGAGGGTAAGGGCGGCTACAGACGAGCATTATCGTAAACTAAAGCTTTTTTATTTAGTTTGGGATAGTGTTATCTCGTCTACAAAGTCTTTTTTTACTATTTTGGATTTAGTAAGTGAGGTATATTTTGAATTAATTTAAAAAGCGACATGTAAGAATAGTTATCTCATTCTGATAAAAAGAAAAATAATACCCAGTGTTACTGACAACAGTGGGCGCAAAACACCCAGATCAACGTCCATAACATCACATCGATCACGCAGGCAAAAGCCAACATGAAACAACACAACAACCCACCCAACGAGAGAAGAAACATCTTTTACGAGAACCGACGAACAAAACGTAATAAAGTATGAGGTTGGAGACGACAAATAGAACGACGAAGTCAACGCAACAACAAAGCAGTCCTACTTTCCTCCCTTTTATATATTACACACCACTTTCTCTTTCCTACGCTCTTGCAGTTTAACCACTGGCTGGGCGGGCACAGAACAGAACCGAACAGAACAGATCAAATTGAGCTAGCCCCAAAGTAAGTTCGAGACTTGTGTTATGGGATACTAACATAACGAAACTATATTTTATAACTAATACATATATAGATAAACATCCAAGATCCAATCTGAAAAAGATCATTTTACATTTTGACCTGACCGGGGATCGAACGACCTCCGGTGTTGCAGCATGCCATAATGACCACCAATCCAGGATAGAGAGTGTAAGTTTTTGAAGCTATTTCGAAACAGCACTGTCGTTACTCAGTCAGTTACGTCGACTTCTGCTACTTAACGTCGGCTCCAAGTTGTTGCGTATATAATCATCATCATCAGCCGGCCTATTTGCTAACTTAGTGTACAACGGTTTGATAGTCACTTCAAAATACATTACGTTTTATATATCATAAATAACAATAGTCAATTATACGAAAGCCGCAATGTATTTTGAAATGACTATGAAAACGTTGTACACTGAGTTAGCAAATAGGCTGGCAGGTCTTTTTAGTCTCCACTACAGGAGCACGGAGCAGGTCTTTCTACCGCGCAGGCAACCCGTTGTTTTTTTGTACAAAAATTGTAATTGTTTTTCCACACTCTGACACGAAGAAGAGCCAAGCTCTCTCTCTCAATATATGACTAGCTCCGTGGCGCAGCGATCAACACGCCAGCCTGCGACACGGAGTGATCGGGTTCGATCCCCGGCCAGGTCAAGATGGAAAATGATCTTTTTTAGATTGGCCTGCTTATTGGATGTATATCTATATAATGTATTTGTTATAAAATATAGTATCGTTGAGTTAGTATCCCTTAACACAAGTCTCGAACTTACTTTGGGGCTAGCTCAATCTGTGTGATTTGTCCGTATATATTTATTTATTTTATTTATTAATATAAAGTGTACAGGCGTCCTAATCTCGCAAGTTTTATTGTTTTCGGGCGTCCATCAATTCTGATTGGAAAGCGATTCTTTGGTAAATCTTAACACAAAATGCTTATCTTTATACGCATGGTATCCGTGAATAATGTACGCCATGTATCGTGTCATCGCCGTGGTGCCATGGACGCGATCGGCCTAATCGTCTAGCTTGTGACGCACCTATCTCTCTTCCACGGTTATCACGTAAAAGTATCGTCCGTAAACCGACGTTACAGGTAACCATTTTTTTTTTAAACTATATCTACTTATTAGTAGAGGTGAATTCCCTATTGGACATCTGGAAATAGAGGACCCAGTTAGCGCCGAGCTCAAACGCATTCTAATCATGCATCACGCCTTTACAATATACTAGCGCTATTTATTTTAAGCTATCTGTTATTAAGCTTCTGATGTCCGTCCGTCTTTCTGTCACTTGGTTACATCTATTGAACCGTAGAGAATTGTTTTTGAAAACTTCTTTAGTGGCGATGTGCATTTTTTGGGATGGGTGAAAAATGTTAAACTCGCGTCACGGCACGTGGCCTGATCGAAAATTCGTAAGACGGACACGTGACGCGCGGCGTAGTAGAGAGAGTAGAGAGAAAGGTAATATCCGCTCTCTTTCAACCGCGCGGAATTTTCACTTCAGCCGGCACTCCCTGAGTGCAAAAATTTGTTTTTTTTTTTATTAGAATGTGTACATAATATGCTTTTTAACAAAAACATAATATTGGGTAGTATTATGACGTCATGTTCCAAAAAGTAATTTCGGAGATATGCGTATCCTAATCCTGATCCTAACTAATATTATAAATGCGAAAGTGAGTTTGTTTGTTTGTTACGCTTTCACAATTTTGCATACACGTTATCTGGGGTATGGAGAATGACATAGGGTACATTTTATCCCGGGAAAAAGAACTGTTTGCGAGGGATCGACATTGACGCGGGCGGAGCCGCGGGCGAAAGCTAGTTCAAATATATTTTAAAACTCGGTTAGCCTTACATAAAATAAACCTGCTAATTAATCAACAAAGTACACAACAAGTTAGAAACCTTTTGTATTGATTCAAATTATTTTTGTTTGCAATCGTCGCTTGCAGACGAAGATGGATGCGGGTCTGTCATACATCATAATGTTCAATGTTGAGTGGTCAACCGCCTAATGCCCAGTTTATATGGGGATAGTGAACGATTGTGAGCAAATAATGTCGTCGTTTTGTTGGCAATCGTCGAGTGCCGACGCAAATGGCTGCGGGTCTGCTGGCATACATCATATACATCATCATCATCAGGTTTTTAGTCTCTACTACAGGTACATGACCCTCTCTGTACTATCGGAATTATACTTGGCCAGAGCAGACAAATGGGCCAGTGGTCGTGGGCAATAAAAGCGCTTACGTAAGTGAAGCAACCCTGGGCGCAGTCCCCACTGTGATCAATGACCGCAAATAGTACAAACAAACAATTCTCGAGCTCTTTCATAATTCGGCCGTTGATCTCGGCTGCCATCATTGATGGCAATCGTTAAGCTATGTCAGATGCCTTTAGGCAGCTTGTAAAATCTGTTGGCCACTAACACACTAAAAACAAAACAAACAGTTTGTACCTAAGGAGAATTTACAGCACTATTGTATTCAATCAATTTTTTGTTTGTTACGCCTAAACACCTAACCACTGTATCGATAACCATGAAATTCTGCAAACAAGATGTTTGAGCTATGGGAAAGGACGTAGGCTTCCATTCATCCCGAAAAAAAGTACTTATCGATATTGACGGCAGTGTAGTCGCAAAAACTAGTGAGCCATACTAATGATGCTAAGTGCCAAACCTCTGGGCTCTTGTGACTCAGGCATTATACGCGGACAGATCGTTAGCAGGGTCTGACTTAGGTCTTTTGTCATTGCTTGTGTTTTGAATGAGTCACAGGACATATGAGACGCAGTAGATTTTAGAATACGATTTTGAACATAAAATATATGTTCCAAACTAAGTTAAGTTAAATTTAACATTTTGTTTGTTCAGCAATATTAAATACTATGTTTTAGGGCTAATAACAATTTCTTGGACGTGATAACGTCTTTTAAATCAGTGAACGCCGCATGCACGAAAAAGTATCGCGTTCCACGTGCAAGCGAGAGCGCGGAACAAGCTATAGAGAGATAAGATCCGCCTAAGCATTTGGCTTGTGAGTGTGACGCATCTATCTCTCTTCCACCGTTATCACGTTAAATTATCGTCCGTAAACCGACTTAATAACCATTTTTTTTTTAATTTTTAAATTTATGGAAATTTTGAAAAACAATTGATCTGTCAAACAATTTGTAGGCTTTGCTTTGCCATTCGGTAGAGTTTAAAGATTTAACGATGTATGATACGTCCAAGACTTCTGAGGCATTTAGAAGTAATGGTGTAATATAGAAACTTACATCTATAACATACACACATGAACTCTTGTCAAAACAATACACTTCGTAATGGCAGTCGTGTAAAAAACGCTTTCCTTGCCAACGAAATATTATAGTCAGTATTATTTAATTACTAGCTTTCGCCCGCGGCTCCGCCTGCGTCAATGTCGATCCCTCGGGAGCAGTACTTTTTCCCGGGATAAAATGTACCCTATGTCCTTCTCCGTACCCAAATAACGTGTATGCAAAATTTCATGATGATCGGTTCAGTAGTTACAATGTGAAAGCGTAACAAACAAACAAACTCACTTTCGCATTTATAATATTAGTTAGAATGGTGTAGCATACTCTAAGAGTAGCGAACCATACATTACATGTACCCTGAAAACGCTTCACCTCTTTTTGGACATCAGTTTAAAAAATACACTACGAAAACAACAAAGATAGTATTATGCATTAGAAGTAATGATGCCTGTCTCTTTTTGTCCCGCTAAGAGTGAGAGAATCAGAGCTAGTAAAGAGCCAAGTCCGGAATCCCCCGGATTATTGCGGCACCGACCAGAAAATACCGGTTTGCGGCGGATCCCGGTTTATCTGGCGAACACACGCGTTTGCTGCTGACACAGCCGTGGTATACTCGACATTAGACGTAACTATTCTGTGTTCAATTTAAATCTACACGAAGCATAGAGGACCCTTAGTACAGTAGCGAAAACTTAATACTTTTGATGTTTTCCATAACACATAGTGTAATTCTAGTACCTAAACGATGATTTTCTTGGACGGAAGATTTATTTTACTAACCATTTTAACACGATTGCTTCATCATGTGAACGTCGAGGCGATCCAGCTCTGAACGTCGAGGCGATCCAGCTCCTCGACAACACGGACATAGTGAGGCGGCTCAAAAGAAGTAAATCCTCTGAATTAGTGTAGTGTAAGTGATAATGGCACAACTATAGTGTAGTGATAGTGCGTACAAAGACACATGAACAGAGTGCCTTCCCCTTAATAGAGACAGTAAGAAAAGTGCCGATGGACACATTCTTAAACAATACATTATAAAACTAGGTCAATGTAAAATTACTCATTAGTCTAAGTTAAGGCTAGATCATAATATTATTAGCGTATTTATGCTTTAAATACGATAATATAAGGAAAAAAAAAATTTACACGAAATTGTTTTACAACGCATTATCAATATTTTTTTTATATGTAACTGCTGGTTCTATACTAATAACAACTGTCAAAAAGGAGCTTTTTATCTTGGCCGAACTACAGAGTACTACAGCCTTTTAGTACCTACTTCTGAGTACTAAAAGTTTGTTTATCATGGAACTTTTCGACTATTATTTTCATCTGACGTATTATTTATTGAGATGGAAGTAGCTGTTCACAGATGGTCATCTTTGACGGTTTCTTAAGATGTTAATACATAAAATTTAGGATTTTTTATTATAGGAGATACTTCTAGGGTTCCGTACCCAAAGGCTAAAAACAGTGTCCTATTACTAAGCTTATGGCGAGTACCGAGAACGCCGCGGCATGGCCGCCCATCGATCACTCAGGACGAGCTCGCGTTATTGAGATTGTATGCCAATAACATTACCCAAAGCTACAAATATATCTACTTAAAACCTGAGAACACTTAGCAGTAGACAACTCATTTTAAGTAGCCTTCATCTTCTTCTTTTCGTGTCGATTAGCTCAAATTGTCCCTCCTTTTTTTTTAGAAGGACTATGTAGCTAGCTTCCAGTGAGCTTTCACTACTTCACCGGGCGTATGAGGCGAGGGCAGAGTGCCCTCAACCTTTATGGACATTTTAGATATATTTATAGAGATTTTGCCTCTCAAGTATGTGGCGACTCTTATACCACACTCCGTCACTGAGTATAGGTCGCGTATTGTGCAGCTGGTTGGGCACATTGGGCATGAGAGGTGTAGCATAGTCTGATCGACTTGACCACACTGACACCGAGCTTCGACTTTATCAATGTAACCCCACCGCGCTAAGTTGTGCCCACAGCTACCCCTTTTTGAAGGGGGTTGAGACACCTCTACCCCTTGAACAGCTCCATTTGTAGCTTTCAAAAAAATCAGGTTAAAATTTAAACCACACAATTGATAACAAACCAGTTTTCCTTTTCTTAAACACTGTAGCCCTTCCTACAGATTATCACAGACAAACACCGAACCCTTCTTTTATCTGCCGACGTTTGCGAGATACACGGAGTAAGACAAACAGACACGCGACAAGCCTTTGTCGGTGCTCTAGTAAGGAAATGAGGGTGACACTAATGAAATTGCTTTTTATGGCAGTTTTCGAGGTAACATTTTGAGGTTTACATATTAAGATGAAGTATCGGGAACTAGCATACATTTTGACGAGATATTCATACGTCTTATAAATCTATGAATGCCGGGTACACGCACGAAAAGTGTCACGTTCTGTCTGCAAGCGTGAGCGCGGTACAAGCGATAGAGAGGCAAGATCAGCCTAAGCGTTCAGCTTGTGACGCATCTATCTCCCTTCCATTCACTGTTATCGCGTAAAATTATCATCCGTAAACCTACTTTTAATTATCAACCGTCACGTCTGTCGCATGCATCCGGAAAGGTGAGCCCATATTCTCACTGACTGGGTCCCATCCGATGGGTATAGAAAAAGAGGAAGACCAAAAACAAGGTGGTCAGATGAAATAAGAGCATTTTATAAGAACTGGATGGATACTACCAAAAATCGAGAAAAGTGGAAAGAAAGAGGGGAGGCTTTTGCGCAGCAGTGGGACATGGAGAGCTAGAAAAAAAAATAACCTACTTTACAGACAACCAATATTTTTTCGTTGTGCTATGGACAGTCATCCCAAAAATAGGCACAGCAATAAAAAAGCCGGCCAAGTGCGAGTCGGACTCGCGCACGAAAGGTTCCGTACATCATATAATCATAATAAGTTTGAAATTATTAAAAATATTTTAATTATATGATGTAACTCTAAATTAATGCTTTTTGCATTTTTTCCTTTATCTGTGCTAAAAGACGTTGCTTCGTGCCAAATTTCAAGATTCTGAATCAAATACATACCATTGAGCGACAGAGGTTATTGCCAAATTAAAGAGCAAGGAAACAAGAAGTTAGAAATACTCGCATAGCATTAGTCGGTGACTGCGTGTGCATTTCTCCTTATGTCCCTCCGTCACGTTCGCAAATCCATATAGTCAGTATTTTTACCCGACTGACTTACCTAGAAGAAGGGTAAAGTTTTTCGCACAAATGTTATGTATGTATGTAAGTAAGTATGTCTGTTCCATTGTCGTCTCCTGCTGCCAAAATGGCTTAACCGATTTTCTCTGGCAGATGTAAACTGTCAAAAAGGTAGTCGGGTTTTTTATTTTTTGAAATAATCCACTGTTGTTACGCCACCGACCGAACATCACAGAGTTCAAAAGCAGATAGACCTGACTTGTGTCTTTATCAAGCTATTGTATAGCTTAGACCGAATCCAGAAATTCCGTAACGAAAAAACCTAATACCCTCCACTCCGACCGGCACAGCGGTGATACTTTGACTTGGGTGTCGCGACAGGCTCGACGGTGTTACTGCTAGAGTGTTACAGTAACGGAGTTACTGTTACAGTGACTTTAACGTTAACTTAGTAAGTTAACTTAAGTTACTAAGTTACAGTAAGTTAACAGTGAGTTACAGTAACGGAGTTACTGCATAAATAAAATAAATAAATAATTATAATTGCATAAGTTGATAAAAAATGCTATGCAATAGCTTTAGTACTGCGGCAGTCCGCGAGTACCACAAGTCTTTTTTTAGTCACATTCGCAAGTCCCTAAAGAGAGTCTGTATTTTTAACATAACATACAATGTGTTTGTTACGCCACGCCACTGAGCACTGGTCACAGAGTTCAAAAGCAAACAGACTGATATAAGTCTTTATATTTTCTGTCGCGGATTATTAATCCTTATCCTTACTAATATTATAAATGCGAAAGTGAGTTTGTTTGTTTGTTTGTTTGTTTGTTTGTTTGTTTGTTTGTTTGTTTGTTTGTTTGTTTGTTTGTTTGTTTGTTTGTTTGTTTGTTTGTTTGTTTGTTTGTTACGCTTTCACGCCGTAACTACTGAACCAATCATCATCAAATTTTGCATACAAGTTCTCTGGTGTACGGAGAAGAACATAGGCTAACTTTTATCCCGGGAAAAAGTACTGTTCCCGAGGGATCGACATTGACGCGGGTGAAGCCGCGGGCGAAAGCTAGTAAAAATATAATACAGTTAATTACTCCACTCCACTGAACAGAGATAACAGAGATTAAAAATATATCGAACTGGCACATGACAATTCCGGTCTTGGAGTCAAGTGTAAACATCATGTAGCGATATTTTAATTCTATCTAACGAAAAGCTTTAAATATCTTTTCGTTAGAAAGAATTAAGTATCGTTAGTATTGTTAAGATTTGTTTGATTAATATTGTTACCCATTTGTAGATACACTGCATTACGCAAAAAATACTCTCAATAGCGAAAGAAAAACAATTTTTAGACCCCAATAAACATTAATTTCATTGGATTTTAAACACAATACCGACATAGTCTTATATATTTCATTCACACAATTCATCGAAATGGTGTAAATTATAATTTCCTTACACGTGTTCACTTACTGTACTCTAATAAAAATGTATACCAAATTCTAAGTTAATTATTGTTATCCTCTACTCTCCGTTTAACCAAAACTCTTTATAACGGTCATCATCATCATTTCGAGTAGGTGTCACGGTCAATCGACCATGCACACCCTGGTGTCAGAGTTTTTCGGAACTGCCTCTCGGCCTCTGACGTGGTTCCTTCATCGACTACCAGATGGCAGCCGGGACCACCGGCTTAACGTGCCTTCCGAAGCACGGAATCATCTTTATAATCAGACAATCAGGTGATTCAAGCCTGCAATGTCCTAACCAAACTGGAAACAACTAAACAAAGTATACTTCCGGTGGGAATCGGACCCACGACCCCCAGGTCAACAGGCAAACGCCTTAACCACTGGACCACGGAGGCTGTTAAAACAGTTACAACATACCAACGGGACTAGTGCCTACTCACAAATTTTGAAGTGAAAACTTCTTTAGCGGCGTTGTGCAGCTTTGGGATGGGTAAAAAATGTTAAACTCGCATCAGGACACGTAACCTGACCGAAAACTCGTAAGACGGACACTTGACCTGAGATCGCAAGCGTAGGAGAGGAAGTAATATCCCCCTCTCTTTCTACCGGAGTACAATCCGTTGAATTTTCTTTTTACATTTCCCTATAGTAGCGTTTGAGCCGCCCGGGCAATTAGTATGTTAAATTGGGAATGTCGAAAAAACTTGGAAGTTCCCAGTTTTGGTCCCATAGGAAAAGTTGTTACAATATTAACAATCAGACTCATATTGTCGTGTCGTAGACGTGTGGTTTCCGGCAGAATAGAATAGCACCACCCTAAGTGGTCCCATGGTTGTCGTAAGAGGCGACTTAGGAAATACAAGCTAAATAAACTCTCCAACCCGTCTGGCCAGCAAAAAGAGTATAGGCCAAATCCTCAGTCTGCTTTGGGGAAATATGGTTCCGGTAGTGCAGAGGTCATGCTCCTGCAGTGGGGAATAAAAAGATCTGATGATGATTGTCGGGCTGAGTCACCCCTTTCAGGGAATGTTAATTAAATTTACACGCTGTATAATCTTGTTAGGCAAAAGATCAGCACATTGTGTTTCATTTCATACGCGTGTCTTTCCTCCTCTTGTGAAGTCTGTGGCACGGACTCACTCACATTCAAATACAAGAGAACAATTAGGGATACGACTTACACGTGTACCGTCATTACCAACCTTAACTTCTGCACCATAAAGAACATCATTTTAATATTAACTTGACTATCAATGTCCATAGGATAATATACTTTAACAGTAAATAACAAGGGTTATTTTTGAATGTTATAAAAAGTAATTACTCTTACTCGTTTGTTAAACTTATTATACAAAGCGCTCGTCCACAGATGTGCATATAAGGCAAGATGCCATCTTGAAACATATCAGGATATTAAACTAGAAAACGTACATAATATCACTTAAGAATTTTGATTGGCGAGCTCCGTGGCGCTGTGGTTAACACGCCAGCCTGCGATACGAGGGCCCCGGGTTCGATCCCCGGTCAGGTCAAAATGTAAAAAGAACTTTTTCAGATTGGCCTGGGTCTTGGATGTTTATCTATAAATGTATTGGTTATAAAATATAGTATGGTTGAGTTAGTATCCCATAACACAAGTCTCGAACTTCTTTGGGGCTAGCTCAATCTGTGTGATTTGTCCGTATATATTTATTTTTATAAATCTTTACGTTTCGATTTTAGTAACAAACATGAACTGCAGTAAGAGTGTCCAAAGGGAGTGAAAGACCCAAACTCGCTGGGCGCTTGACAGGCAGCAAGAGCTATCTACACTTTATACATATCTATGCGCTCGCAATATATTTATACAATAGTTTATGCAACTGAATGTGTTTGAGAGATAAAGCCTTCTATTTTGAGAGTTGAAAAGAAGGGGATTTGTTAAATTGAGCAATAACTGTAGCGTGTGGAAAACTTTTGATGAAATTCTATTTTGCAAGTAATTTTTTATTTAGGCCGTGTGGTTTCCGGCAGAGTAGAATAGGACCACTCCTAGTCTTTCCAAGGAGGTCGTAAAAAGCGACTTAGGAAATACAAGCTAAACAAAGCTCATAAAATTCAATGAGACCTCTCCATCTGGCCAGCGATGGTATAGGCCAAATCCTCTGTCTGCTCTGGCCAAGTATGGCTCCGGTAGAACAGAGAAGGTCATTCTCCTGCATTGGAGACTAAAAATACCTGATGATTATGATGATGATGATTATATTTAGGGGCAGCAAATTAATCAAATATACTTACTGGCCTTACTCAACGATTACGTCCAGAAAAATAGGTCAAGTGCGAGTCATCCCATCATACAATGTTTAGCTTCAATCTTCTATATAAAAAACGATTTCAATCAAACTAATCAACCGATTGTGATCAAATTTAAATAAAACCAACTTAAAAACTTTCACAACATAAGTAATAGTTTTTAAAGTCGGTTAGTAAATGACGGAGTTCTGAGGTAACAGACATTAAAAAAGAAATATACAACCGAATTGTTAAATTCCCCCTTTTTTAAATCGGCTAAAAAGAAACAAATAAACCACTATTTATCAGACCGCATGTAACCTCTTCCATGTGACCTCTCTCGTGAGGTTAACTAAACTTGTTCTTGCGGACACTATTGTTCATAATTATCTTTTTGATTTGACGTCTCAATGATAAATTAGCAAGAACTCTTACAGAATTGTCAAAACACGCCTAAAAAATACACGTCTCTTGTATCTAAAGTCGCTGTTCTGTTCATTTGTTTCGCTAAAACTCGAGAATGGCTGGGCTGGATTTAGTTGATATTGGTTTTAAAATTATTGTCGTCCAGGGAAGGTTTAGAAGGTGAAAATTTACGATAGCAAAATCGGCCAAGTGCGAATGCGACTAGCGCACGATGATGTCCGTACCATTACTTATAATAAGTTTTACATTATTAAAAATTTTAACCATATTATATTATATGATGAAACCAAAATTTTATGCTTTTCCCAATTTTTCCTTCGTCTATTGCTATCGTTGCTTCGTATCATATTTCAAGATTCTGAGTTCACGAGTACCCTGTAGGTTTTATTTCCCTCCACGGGACTGAATGTATTTTGAAGTGACTTTCAAAACGTTGTACACTGAGTTAGCAAATGGGCCGGCAGATTTGGGTCCTACTCCTTTATAATACGAGTACTTTATTTCAATAAATATAAAACAAGTCTGCAACTGAACGCTACTCAATTATGTGGTAACAAAAACTACATGTGTATTACAAAAACTTAATGATCTGCCTGACAAAGCCTAGATTGGATCTTAAGACAGGTAGCTCAATCAAATCGCGACCTAAGCTTAGTGTCCGAATTTTTTGCCGTCCTCCTTCCCTTCAATAACATGTACACGAGTAGAGCAAGTAGTAGAGTAACTAACCATTCGCTCTTGGTACTGCTGTAATGATCTATGCTACTAACTAAACTTAACGACTGACTAAACCTTCTTATAAACCGACTTTAAAAAGGAGGTTGTCAATTTGACCCGTATGTATGTAACAATATGTAGGTACTAGATTACGCCGTTGTCTGTCGCTGTCCTTCTCCATATATCACCACAACACCTATGCAAAATTTAATGATATTCGTTTCGGTAGTTATAGCGTGAAAGCGTATCACACAATAAATAAATAAACAATTATGACAACATCAATGCTGTAATATGGTTTGGCGAAAGTTTATACGGCTGACTGTATTCTTGATACCAACCCCTCATTGATTATAACTTATCAAGAAAATCGATATGTAGCTTAACAAGGAAACGCAGACAAATACCTTTGAAAACGAAGTACAAGTACTTACGCCGGGAATCAAATCTAATGCGCCACGAAAGCCGTTAATCACATAAACATTAGCACCGGTGTCGCTTGGTAAAGAACGAAATGTTGATTGAAGAATCAAAGATTTATTCAGAAAATAGGCACTTTTTCACGTCAAGTTTAACTACATCTAGCAACACGGATTTGCACTTTCCTATGTGACTATCCTTTTCTATCGCTCAGAAACATCATTTACTAGAGGCATAGTACTATTTCGAAAATGTCAGTTAAGCTCAACCCTAAGAATGTCTTCCATGGCTATAGAAACACGCTCACATACATTTTCTCTACCCGTGATGGTAAAGTACATCGAACTAGTAGACTACTAGCTAAATTCTATCTGCCATTTACTCTCCGCGTGTGTCAGGGCCTTTAGGACGCCAGCCGGTCTTGCTCGGCGTTTTTTGTGCCATTACGTGATCAGAGGAAATAGATTTATTTCGATCATAATTATTATCATATCTTATAAATAATAAATGAATAGCCTTGAATAGCACCTATAATATGGCAGGGCTACAACAACTATAATACAAATAGGTATAACTTTAAAAATTATATCTTTATGACAATTCGTCGACAAAAATTTTGACATCAGAGAGTAACTCAATTGGTAGGTAGTAGTAGCTCGATGGTCGAATCGGCGTAAAGGGGGTATTATACCATTCTGAATCGCATCCTGAATCGGATCCGACGAGAGGGAAGCCGCGATTCAAGATTCAAGATTCAAAAATTTAAATTGACGTGAAAAAGTGCCTGAAAAGGCCTATTTTCTGAATAAATCTTTGAATAATTTGACGAAAAAATATGACGTTCAAAAAGAGATACATGTATCCAAAATTGAATTAATTTCTTTGACATTTGACTTTTTTTTTAGAAATTTGAAATATTGTATTTTAAAAAAGTATTTCCACTCACCTTTATTATAATTTTTTTTTTTTAAACTAGCTATGAAATAAGATTACTAAAGTTGTAGTCTATACTTATAAAGTTAATTGAATATAATAATAAATTATGTAACGTTATTCAACATATTACACTTTAGACAGTTAATAAATCACTATACTCGTCTTACAGCTCATCAATGTAACATTTCACGTATCATGCTCTTTCTGCGTCAAATAAACTCTGACGGAATCGGCTTGAGTGACGATGGACACAGATATAAGGAGATGTGGCAGGAATTTTATTAACTGCAACGTGATTCCAAGCGCCGAATCGCATTATCAACAACCCAAAATATATGAAGTCAGTTTTTACTGTCACTACTTAAGAATAATAAAGCACCTCTAGGGATTATAGCCGCAAATTGCAGGATGCATAGGAAAGCGATATTTTTATTTTTAATTTTAAATAAAAACATTGTATTCCTATGCATCCAGCAGTTATTTGAATTTTGCCGGCTAGTTTCTTAGATATTATAGTTGGTAGAAATGAGAAAACACTGAGCAGCCTGCACCGGTTGCATCGATAACGTCATGAATAAATTTAAAAAAAAAAACAATATTCAGTATGTCCTAAGGTAGAAGGTCACTACGGGGTTGAAATTAAAAATTAAAAATTGCCACATCTCTCCTATTTCGTGATCTGAAGATTTCTCTGACACGGAGTTATTACTTGTCAATCATCTAGCAAAAACAGTAGCAGCAGAAATACGCTCGTAAATAAGAGATGTTCAGGTTACACCCCCTATTGAAAATGTCTGGAACTGACAGCGATTGATACGGATGAATTTGTGGATAACATTCCGCGAAATTTCTACGGAATAAATAAATATAAATGAATATATATTAGCCGTGTGGTTTCCGGCAGAGTAGAATAGGACCACTCCTAGTCTTCCCATGAATGTCGTAAGAGACGACTTAGGAAATACAAGCTAAACAAAGCTCATAAACATCAATGAGACCTCTCCAACCCGTCTGGCCAGCGAGGAGAGTGTAGGCTAAATCCTCTGTCTGCTCTGGCCAAGTATTGCTCCGGTTGTACAGAGAGAGTCATGCTTCTGCAGTGGAGAGTAAAAAGACCTGATGATGATGTATGTAAATCACGCAAATTAAGCTAGCTCCAAAGTAAGATCGAGACTTTTGTTATGGGATACTAACTTATTGATATACAAACAAACTGACTCGACAGTCGTTGTTCTGTCTTAACTATAAATACATACCAACTGTCAAACAAAAAGTCGTTAAATTTTCTAATTTTTTTTTAAATTTTCCGCCTATCTTAAGTAATAGTGTTTTCATAAGAACCTTCTCCTGAGAAAACAAACACGCCAAAAAAGGAATTTGCCAAATCTATCCTTTCACATCACAAGTGATGCCGTAGCCAAGGGAAATAGAGATGAATTTGTATATTGTATTTGTGTAGAAACAGCCAAGACTCAGATCAATCTAAAAAAAAACCGGCCAAGTGCGAGTCGGACTCGCGCACGAAGGGTTCCGTACATTATATATAATAATTTTGATATTATTAAAATTATTTTTATTATATGTTGTAACTCAAAATTAATTATTTACGCGATTTTTCCTTTATCTATGTTATATAAAACGTTGCTTCGTACCAAGATTCTAAGTTCATCGGAAGTACCCTGTAGGTTTTGACTCCCTTGCGAATGTCGAAAAAACACGAAAATTTGCGGCATAACCAGCTGTATGTTTTGATTGCGCTGGCTTAGAAGTTTGTTTTTTTCACAGCTCTAAGGAACAGTAGATCTGAGTATTTGATATGAATTTCAGCTTGATACCTCTACGGATTCCTGCGAAAAAGGTCTTGACAGACAGATAGATGGACAACCAAGTGATCCTATAAGGGTTCCGATTTTTCATTTTGAGGTACGGAACCCTAAAAAGGTAAGATTTCATTGACCTGACCGGGGATCGAACCTGAGATCTGGCATGATGACCACTAGGCCACAGAGGCGTTATAGCAGACAGACAGTGCGTGAGCCTAAAAGTCACATTTGCGATGAATGGGAATGAAAATTTTGGCGAGTTGCTGCTATAAATTTACTTATTATTCCTCAGTTTTACAAACTTTTAATTATCTTGCAGCTATTTCTATTAATTAACTATTTTTTAATTAACTTTACTGTATGTATGATCGCATCAAATCTTGCATCATCATCATCATTTCTTTTTAGTCTCCATTGCAGGAGCATGACCCTTTCTGTACTACCGGAGCCATACTTGGCCAGAGCAGACAGAGGATTTGGTCTAAACTCTCCTCGCTGGCCAGACGGGTTGGAGAGTTCTCATTGATGTTTATGATCATTGTTTAGTTTGTATTTCCTAAGTCGCCTCTTACGACATCCATGGGAAGACTTGGAGTGGTCCTATTCTACTCTGCCGGAAACCACGCGGCAACAAAATGTTGCATACATACAAGTTGTTGTTTATTTATTTATTTAGACACACATTACAGATGATGACTTTTATATATAAACAATGTTGAACCGAATAAAAGCACTTGTCGTTTTCCTTACTTATGCGTGTGCAACATGATTAATGTTAGCACTAACATTGTAATTGCTTTTTTAACACAACTTGTTAATTCGTGTTGTTTCTATTTTGATGGGAACACAATATAATGGAGTCAATGTGCCGTTCTGATGATGGAATCTAAACGTGGTCATAGAAACTTCGAAAATAAACTCAATTGAGTTTGATCTAAACTCAACACTTTACTATACCTAAGAAAATAGTCATAAAACAACAGGTTGCATTTCGGCAGAAGTAAAAACTCGCCTTTGCGGTGGTCTCAGGTCACGTGTCTTACGAACTTTCGATCAGGTCACGAGTTAAACATTTTCCCAAAAAGTGCACAACGCCGCCAAAGAAGTTATTACTTCAATAAATGATGTTAAACTAAATAATATTTTTAGTCTCCACTGCAGGAGCACGACCCTCTCTGTACTACTAGAGCCATACTTGGCCAGAGCAGTCAGAGGACTTGGCCTACACTCTCCACGCTAGCCAGACGGGTTGGAGAGGTCTTACAGATGTTTATAAGTTTTGTTTAGCTTGTATTTCCTGAGTCGCCTTCTACGACATCCACAGGAAGACTTGGAGTGGTCCTATTCTACTAAGCCGGGTACCACCCGGCAAAAAAAAAAGGCCTGATGATGAACTAAATAATTGCTCCAACGCCAGCAAGCCAAAACATATTAAAAGCGCTGCAAAAGCGTTTCTACTTAAACAGGCAGTTAATCTACCTCTAGTCTTCATTATTAGATACTCCACTACCTATAATTAGGAGTAGTTAGGTATTTATCTCAGAACTGATAGTACCTTACCTACCTGCCTGCAGCTCTCTTGAAATTAAGAGTTGCCAGTTAGTGCTGTGCCGTTATTAAAACTCATTATAGCGAGTCACGCTAAATTTAATAATAACCATAATAACATAAACACCGACCAACAAACTCCTACTTATAAGATATAAAATACAAGCAATTTTTACCCGTATTGACTTTAAGATAAGGTTGTCTGTTGGAATATTTGAAAGTTAAGATATGTTGGGTAAAAATAATGATGGTAACATGTTTTTTGTACAAAATAATGGTAATGCGAGTAAGACAATAATGTTAAGGCTTGGCCACATTTGAGTATTTTTAAGCTATTGCATAGCTTCTATCGCAGGCCTTGTGCGTGGAGACCGAATCCAGAAATTCCGTAACGAAATACCCAACACCCTTCACTTGACCGGCACAGCGGTGATACTTTGACTTGGGTGTCGCGACAGGCTAGACGGAGTTACTGTTAGAGTGTTACAGTAACGGAGTTACTGTTACAGTGAGTTAACTTAGTAACAGTAAGTTAACTTAGTAAGTTTAGTTAACTTACTAAGTTACAGTTACTGTTACAGTAAGTTACAGTAACGGAGTTACTGCATAAATTAATTAAATAAATAATTATAATTGCATAAGTTGATAAAAAATGCTTTACCGCGGCAGTCCCCGAGTGCCACACGTCTTTCTTTTTATTTTTCCCTCTTCCCCCATTCATCCGAGTGAATAGTAACCTAATACCTACATACCCTTTCCAAATCCAACAAATTCTTACTTCCCTAGCATAAAAGTTCGACGGAAGTACAAGAAACTAAAGAAACTGTGCTCGCCAACTCGTCTGTAAAGCGTGGTGAGTATGGCAATATCCAACCATGGAACGAAAAATCCTTGGGAGAGGCCTTTATCCAGCAGTGGATATCTTATGGCTGAAATGATGATGATGATCGAATGGTTTGCAAGTAGAAGAGACATATACAAGTTAAAGCTTCAAACCACCCATAAAATATTGCCGATGGTGTGTCAGCGCCCTAACAATTTAAGACGCAAGGCGTTTAATTTTAGCGTTTTTGAATACCACTCTCCGTGACTGTTTGCTGTTGAATTAAGTGATGTTTAGATGATTGTTGGCCGTAAGTTTGTTTGAATAACCCACTGTGAGTCTCGAAATATGTTTTTTTTCTTGTTTACAACAATTTTCGTTTTGTTTCTTTGTTTTTAGTGCGTATAAGTCGCCGATACTAGTGTCAGATTTTTCAATCTGCCTAAAGGCATCTAACATAGTTAACGACTGCCATTAAGGATGACAGACGGGACCAACGGTTAACGTGCCTTCCGAAGCACAGAGGAGCTCGAGATGCGGTGCCACTTGCGGTCACCCATCCCACTTGGGGACTGCGTCCGGGGTTGCTAACATGCGTTAGCTCGGGCTCCTCATGAAATGGCTCCTTATAACCATTTCATTATAACCATTGAATAGTTTCAGAATTTTGGTGGACATTATGCAAATACAACAATATTTTATATATATTAAATGTATAATTAGCCTAATACAGCTGTCGTAGGAAAACATAGAGATAAGATAATCCATGTAGAAAAAGAAAAAATCCTCAAATATGAAATATATCTTTTAGGTTACTGAAGAATTTTCGGGTTACGAGTAGGTAGCGAAATTTGGATATTATATAATATTACTGTATACTGATGCGTTTTAAAGAACAGTGTTAAAACTTGGGATACAATTATTTGAAAAGGCGAATCACTACTCAAGCAATATTTTAAAATCGTACACGTCTTGGTAAAGACAAGACGCCTCAAATACAATTCAAATTCAAAACGTTTATTTAATATAGGTAATTTGGACACTTATTAATTGTCATACATTTTCAACTTGCGAAAGCGCTCTTTCAGCTAGTTGAACCCTCACCATTCCTCCATCGGACTACGAGGCGCAGACAGAAATTTCACCCTTTTATCGTTGGAATACCAAAGAGTCGAACTAAACGCTTTTACAGTTCCTTTTTGGTTCGAGTAGCTAAAGTGTGGAATGAACTGCCTGCGTCTATATTCCCAGACAAATACAGTCCCGGGACATTCAATAGTAGAATAAATGGGTATCTCTTGGATAGGCATGTAACATCCTCGTCTTCATCGTCACTTACCATCAGGTGAGATGGGAGACAAATACCTAATCCAACATGTAGTAAAAAAAAACTGAGAATTATCAGTAATTTACTTATGGCTAAGTTTAATGCCGCTTCCAAAACGGAGTGCAGAAGAAGTGGCAACAAACTGCACAGCGCAATTTCTGCAATCGACGTCAACTTACAATTTTAGTTTATGTTAAAAACAAGGTATGTAACTGAGTATACATTGTCCTTATTAAAGTCATTGTAAATTTAATTTAAAAAAAGACTAATCTATCACGTGTCATTTGCTTGTTGTCGGCAATATTTACTGACGCGAGGATGCAGTCGAGTCACATTAATCTCAATCTTAGTAAGTGCCGAGTTTGGGAAGAAATTGACGATGAGACAGATGTCTTCACACTAGTCCTGATAGCAGCCTTTCTCGGTAACAGTAGCGAAGAAAGCATCCATGTTTCGCAACTAAACGATAACGTAGAGAGTGTTCTTCTATCTCGTGTCAATGACAAGAGTAAATATAGAACTTAACCAAGAGAGAGACGGTTCCGAAGAACTTTGACAGCAGGGTGGTGTGCACGGTCGATTGATGATGACCATATAATAATACATAACCTAGACCAAAATTTGACTTTGACTTGGATCTTTTTGAATTTTAGATACTATAAGTATAGGGAATGTTTTCATCAATAATTTGGACCCAAACAAAGTATTATACAGTGCCTGCGGGGGTTTACTGTGATAATCCTGAAGACTAAACCGCGCTGATGCTCGCGTCTTCCTTATCCTATCCGATTCCATTCCTCCTTCTTCCTGGTTCCTTTCTTAGCCGTGGACGGATCTTAGAGTCAGTTGCTTGTCATACAAGTGACAGCATTTTAATATTATACGAGTACTAATTCACGCCCTTTATTTGATTTGGTAATTTTTTTACGGACGCTCGCCTGCCGCAAATTCCATTTATCTGTACACGAATCTTCTTCTTTCTCTCTTTGTCCCACTTTATCTATGGTCGTCAATAAGAAAGACTTTTCTATTTTTCCCTTTCTCGTGCCATTTCTTTCGTTACCTCCTTTCTCTACATATGCTTCTACATGCACTTGATCTACCTTTTCTTTTCTCTGTACACTATGTAGTTTATGAAAATAGTTCTTTTGGCTATTAGAGTCGTTAATGTTAGTGACCCGTGGCGCGCCTGCGCACTCCACTTATCGCTTTAAACAATGACATAATGGCCAATTTACTACTGCTGGCTGGCCGGCTTCCTGTGGTGGTAGCCAAGTTAAATGGTAGCTAAATAATTTTGTGTGGTCAATTTTAAATAGTAGTTTAAACATTTTAATTTATGCTCTACTTCGAGCGATAATTCATACTTATATAATGGCAGAATTTTATAATTTGTACATACATTGCGTAAATTAAGTTTCGCTTTCTACTTATTAAAAATATGCACCGCTGAATTTGCCTTCAGCAGAAAAGTTACTTCCTAGCCATGATATGCCCTGGCCAATCTGAAAACACCTTAACCACCTGAGAACCCAAGGAGGCCGAAGCAAAAATAATCTGGTCAAATTATCATCATCTTCTCTTCTGGTCTTTTTAGTCTCCACTGCAGGAGCATGATCCTCTCTGTACTACCGAATATACCATACTTGGCCAGAGCAGACAGAGGATTTGGCCTACACTCTCCTCGCTGGCCAGACGGGTTAGAAAGGTCTCATTGATGTTTAAGCTTTGTTTACGACCTCCATGGGAAGACTAGGAGTGGTCTATTCTACTCTGCTCCAGCAGATCAGGTCAAATAGTCGCATACATATAGTAGTAATAACGTATGCGGCTGTGATGGTATCCACAGACAATGGCACACTTACTGGGATTCCCAGTGTGCCTCGTGACCTGCACTCTGAAGGACCTGCATAATGCGACACCTAATGCAGTTTAAGTAGCCCAGTACTGGGACCAGAAACATATATGATTGGATGAACATCGACACGCTAAGAAGAAGATTACAAATGTTAAAGGTCCAATTCTTTCGATCAACTGATCAAACTGTGAAACCAATTTATTCTTCTCTTTCGCTATGCGTGTTTCTAATCGAATATTTTGTCACTGATGTTATTATCTTCCATACTGGTCTGGGAGGAAAGAAAAAACGTAGAATGTACCAGCTGCTTCTTTTCTCGCGCAGATCGTAAAAGCCGATCGAGGGAATGGGTAAAATCTGAAGCATGCACGGGTTTCTTGCCGCATTGCCTATTATATATAATGCGGCAAGCAACCCGTCACTGTTTCGATTCCGTTATCCACCTAATGCCCACTAACATGCTAAACGTGGCCTTCAGGTCTTATAGACCTAGGCTCTGTCTACCCCGCAAGGGAAAAAAACGTGACACTATGTATGTATGTTACTAGTTAAGTGATCTAACTTTTAACTCTGGATGACATGAGTGAGTGAATATTTATTTGATTGATATAAGAAGCTACTAATCTAATGATCGTCCATATACTAAATTAAAAAAAAACAATCTAACTATAAAAAGTTTTGACAAAATTTAAATGGTACCTATTTGAAAGCAAGTCCTTTCAAACAAAATTAAATATTTTTTAAAATCGTTTCATAAATGTCGGAGTATTGCGGTAACAAACATTAAAAAAAAACATACTTTTTTAGTCGGTTAAAAATTTAACCAAGTATATTTTTTGCTTCTTGTTAACATATCGTTATCGACGGCTCTTGATTTCAATATCAATCGCAGAGCTCTGGTTGACCGCAGTGCCCACTTGTAGTCACTCGAGGAACACACTTCACGGGAACACGTGGGGATTCTCCACTACACATTACACAATTATGTCGCAAAGATGATACAGGCTGTAACAGAAAATGCCAGAGGCTCCTTAGTACTTGCCTCCAGAGAGTACTTCAATACTTTGGCCATATAGCCAGAAAACCCTCCGATAACCTGGAGAAACTTATGGTGACCGGTAGGATGGAAGGAAAAAGATCTAGGGGCCGTAGCCCGATACGATGGTCTGACCAGATAGAAGAACAGGTCCTGAACGCGAAGATCTCCAAGGCAATGGACCAAGCAAAATATCGCAAAAAATGGAGGGAGATCGTTGGAAAGTTAGATCGGGCACATCACGACGCTCAGCAGTGAGCAGACGACTGAAGGAGGAGGAAACAGAAAAGGAAAATCCATATCATAATCAATACCAATCGTCATCAATACATATAATAAATCTGTAAGGAATACTTTGTTTTCTGAGATATTATGTTATAAGCTCTATACATGATACTGAAACTAAATTGACGATTTGTAGATTTTGTTGTTTTATTTATTTATTTATTTATTGGGAATAACAAACAGCAACATTACAAGTGATACATAACAAATAGTTTTAAACATGAATAAATAACAGTAATGTTGCCCACAGCGTTATTCACGGCGTGACATGATATGTTCGGGCTGCTAACTACTATAACCAATCACTTACGTACATTAAATAGAAGATATAGTACAAAGATTACACAAGGAGCATCCTATACCTAAACAGAGAAATTAAAATTAGTACAAAATAAAATTTGTAATTAAATTAAAATTGTGCAAGTTCAGAAAATAAACAAATAATACTTACCACTAGTCCAACATTAAATTTACAATTACAAGTTTTTTGAATTTTGATATACTGCATGCAAAAATATCAATATTATTAAAATTTTCGTTATAAGTCTCCATAATGTGACGAATTGGGACTCGTAAACCACTATTCGTGCGACAGTTACTCAATGCGAACAGAGGGTAGGAGCGTACCTGACGCACAAGAGCACTTCTAGGAACAGTATATTTTAAACTATTTACAATTTCAGGGACATCTAAATAATTATTTACTATTTTATACAGTGTAGCCACTTCCAAATACTTTCGCCTATCCTCCAGTGAGAGCAAATTATATCTGCTGAGCAATAAAGAATATGATAAATAGCGTTTGTGGCACCTGTAATGCACAGTTCGTAAAAACTTTTTTTGTACTCTTTCAATGGCACATATGTATATATTATAAAATGGATTCCAAATAGGCACAGCATATTCAAGTTGTGAACGAACAAGTGTTTTATATAAATACAGAAATAAGAATTGTTGAAGTGAAAACTTCTTTAGCGGCGTTGTGCATTTTTTGAGATGGGTAAAAAACATTAAATTCGCGTCGGAACACGTGACCTGATCGAAAATTCGTATCATAGACACGTGACCTGAGACCGCCGGCGCGGCGTAGGAGAGGAAGTAATATCTATCTCTTTCTACCGTGCGGAGCTTTGCATTTCTGCCACCACTCAGGGAGTGCAACCCGTTTTTTTTTCTGTATATATGTATGTGTGTATGTATGTTACTCCATAACTCTTTAACGAATTTACTGAATTTTATGAAACTTGGTAGACATACGATACGTTCCTTAGAAAAATGATCTTGACACACAGACGGATAACAAAGTGCTTCTGTAAGGGTTCCGTATTTTTCCTTTTGAGGTACGGAATCCTAAAAAGATAATAAAGTTGCATAACAATGCCTAAATACTAATAGTCTGTACGGCCGACATCTCTTTACTTAAATAGAGCAAGAAAACCACTTCGTCTATGGATTTTTGTAGATGATACTCTATCTAAATTAGGAAAAGGGATGGTGATTATTTAAATAAATGCTTGTTAAATATAATGACGTCTTTAAACAACTTCTGAACAAGGGAACCCTCCCTTTTTGTAAACAGTTAAATTTAATTAAAGCGCTGACGGCGCATTATCTTTAACTGTCCCTCGCGTGTCCTGGGCCCCAAGTCGATCTAATTTCAGTAAAATGAAATGAAATTAAATTTATCAGAGGTAAATATATTCAAAAAGATGGCATTCTTATGAGTGTTTCATTCATTTAGTCAATCATTCATCATCATTTCAGCCCCAATAGATCCATTGGTGGAAACAGATCTCTAACAGGGATGCTTCATTCCATGGGGGGGGGGGGGGGGGGATATTGCCATACTCACCATACTTGGCAGGCGGGTTGACGAGCGCAGGTACTTTAATTTCTTGTGCTTCTGACGCTGCTGCCCATCGGAAGTATATTTAAGCCAGGTAAGAGTGGCAATTTGTTGGATTTGGGAAGGGAATAAAGGTATTAGGATACTTCTTACTCGAATAAAAGGAGAAAATGTAAGTAGCAGCTCGGGTGGCCAACGCACGTAATCGATACCATACCTGCAATCACCAAACAGGAATTTGGGAATGGCCCCTGACCTTTAGTCAATAAAGCGAGCGAATTAAGTAATTTTGTCAATATTTTATTTTCATTTAATTTATATCCAAATTGTTGTATTGAATTATAATGTAACACTTATGTACCAGCCAGATTGATATTAATATTACTATTTAACTGATCCTACTTTAACTTTAAATAATTTTGTTTGGAGTGCTTTCATTAAGTTCGAAAATTAATAAATATTTAATTGTATATTTTGCATAGATGCCACGAATATACGGCAATTATTCGGCTTTTCGGCCACTTTTTTTCGTTATTTGAATAGTCACTTACTATTCGTGGTATCTCTAATATTTTGTTTTTATATATTTTTTTGTTGTTTTGTGTTTTATTTTTTGTACAAGCACCTGGACAACTGCCAACTCCCTCCACAATGGTCCGTGTAATTAGACCAAAATATTGAAAACCCACACAACTATAGTAATCACGGTAAATCATGAAGGATGAATAATCAATATTTTTTTCATGTCTCTCATGAACGGTTGATGTAAGCACTAAGCAGGTCAAAGTATCACCATCGTTTGATCATTTGGTGCCAATGGATATGCATCATCCTCCTCTAGAGATTGAAGTAAAATTTCACGTAAATAAATACTCGAATGAGTCACCGTCAGACATTCCGTCACATACATTACCGCAGTGGAATTTTGCTAAAGCAGATATACACGCTTTGTATTTGTCTATCTCCGAGATGGACTGGTCTGAGGTCACTATGTCTCCAGATGTCGATACTGCAGTTGACAGTTTCTATCATAAAATTAACAAATGTCTTGAATCGCATGTGCCTCGTAAGAGATTGTATCACTCAAACAATCGGTATATATATCCGACGTGGTTTACGGCCCAAATAATTAGACACATTAAGACGAAATATTTCCATTTGAAAAGGTACAAATTAGAAGGCAAGGAATTCAATAAAGAGATGTTTAAATACTACAGAAATCACGTAAAACAGCTCATTAAAGATGCCTACTATAGACATATTAAAATGACCCAAAATGCATTAATTGAGGATCCATCAAAGTTTTGGAAATATATAAAAAATAAGAGAAAAAACAGACAAAACTGCAATACCTACACTTACAATGGACAATCTTTGACTGGTCAAGCGGCGGCGGAAGGGTTTGCGAAATACTTCAGCTCTATCTTCCGTTCGGAATGTCCCAAGCTAGATGCACAGGAAGCGGAGAGATATGCTTCCAACCATTGCTGTTCGCAACACGTAAACATTACAAGTATTGATTACGGGGACTTGGTCGCCGCTGTGGGAAAGTTAAGACCCCACTGCTCTGCTGGGCCCGATTGCCTACCAGCTTTCATAATCAAAGACTGCATAGAGCTGATAAAGACTCCACTGTTATACATATTCAATCTTGCTCTTCAAACCAATACCTACCCGAACGCCTGGAAGACAAGCAATGTAACTCCAATTCATAAAGCGGGCTCTACCAGTGAAATTACAAACTTCCGATCAGTCGCTATCAAATCTGTGTTGGATAAAATTTTTTAAAGCATAATAGATTCACAATTGCGCCAGCAAATAGAAATTTGGCTCGATGATAACCAACATGGATTCCGCAGCGGTAGATCTACGGTGACTAATCTTGTCACCCTGGTTGACTACGTTACCTCGGAAATCAAAAACGGTAGACAGGTTGATACATCGTATTTCGATTTTCAAAAGGCATTCGATTTGGTCGATAACGACGTGCTCTTACAGAAGTGTTCAGCCATAAGATTTACCCCCAGACTATTAAAATTCTTAGCGAGCTATCTTGCAGACCGGTCGCAAAAAGTTAAGCTTGGCAACTTCACTTCAGAAAGCTATTATACTAGATCCGGGGTGAGTCAGGGGAGTTCGTTAGGTCCTACCCTATTTCTCATAATGATAAACGATCTACCTAGATCTATAAAATATGCCAAATGCCTTCTCTTTGCTGACGACTTAAAACTATTCCTATGGGTAAGCTGCGAAGCTGACTCGGAAAAATTACAGAAAGATATTGACGCAATAATCCAATGGAGTAAAGTGAACCAACTGGAATTCAACGGAGACAAGTGTAAAACTATTACCTTTAGCCGCAAACTCTCACCAATATATGTTGACTACTATCTGAATGACAATGCTATAGAAAGGGTGTCAGAGATATGTGACTTGGGGGTTACTCTTAACTGCAAGTTCGATTTTCATGAACATATTCTGATAACCTGTCAAAAAGCATCTAAAGCCCTAGGATTCATTATGAGGATAGCGTCGGACTTCGAAGATACAAAAGTTGCAATCACATTATATAATGCGTATGTCCGAAGTAAGCTAGAATATTGCTCGATTATCTGGGATCCGTATGAGAGTACTTACGCTCTAATGGTCGAGAGGATACAAAGGCGGTTTGTTAGATGGCTGTACAAAAGGACCTACGGATACTACCTACACTTGTTTCCATCCATGTTTGTACTAGATGCAGTGGGTCTAAACACCCTAATTTTCCGGAGAAAAATGTCCCTGCTAATTTATTACTACTACTTACTGAATAACACTCGAAAGGTCAATAATGAAACCACGCTCAGTCAGTTGGGACTTCGGGTTCCCATGTGCTGGAATAGGGGCGGAGCAGATGTAGCGTCGCGAGTAACACCGCGCTTGTTCACTCCTCCAGTCACAGCCGTTCGCACTAATTATGCGAAGAATGCTCCAACACTAAGAGCTCTGCAGATGCTAGGTGACATGCTCTCTCAACAAATTGACATCGATATATTTAATATTTCAATTAATGCTTATATAAACAAAGTGACATTGTATCTCAATTCTATTAATTTTATTATTTAACATGTACTTGACATTTCAAATTAGAACAAAGCAGAACGGTTTTATTTTATTAACTACTCGTATATTCATTGACTTATATTCTTAGTTTTTATAATCGATGATGGCTTATATTTTACTATATAAACCATCATCGATTGTACCGTATTTTACTAGATGACATGTGAATGACTTGGTGTTATACTGTAAGTTTACATGTAATTTTCAATAAATAAATAAATAAATAAATAAATGTATATTTAACAGATATATACATATAACGTAGTCCGCTGACTATGTTAGTCTATCAACTAATAATGACTCCATTCAAATTCTGTCCTTCCCATCAGACAATGTAGCTCCTTCTATCTGTCTTATACATAACGGCAATTCCTCACTGTACTCAGGCCCCAGCTGAGGTATTATCTTTAAGTATCTCTATGAACAGACCGTGTATATCAACGTAACGACTCAGTCACGGCTATTGAATAGCGGAGATTATGTTACTCTTACTAAATATAGCACAGACACACACACACTTCAACGAGCTGTTGTCGAGTGATGTTTGTAGATGTACTTCAACTATAATTACTTACTAATATCTCTACAAGTTAAAGTTATAAAAGCAGAGTGTCCGTATGTAGATATGGCGTACACAATCATCTTTGTTTTCTACTTATTGAACGATAGAATAGTCAGAAATATTTTTTAGGGTTCCGTACCCAAAGGGTAAAAACGGGACCCTATTTATTTCGCTCCGCTGTCCGTCTGTCTGTCTGTCTGTCCGTCTGTCACCAGGCTGTATCTCATGAACCGTGATAATTAAACAGTTGAAATTTTCACAGATGATGTATTTTGGATGCCGCTATAACAACAAATACAAAAAAATAGGATAAAATTAATATTTAGGGGGCTCCCATGCAACAAACGTGATTATTTTGCTTGTTTTTGCTAGATATTGATAACGGTAACAGGTGGACGCTTGAAATATTCGCATAATATTTAGTTATATATTTACTTTAAAAATAAATAATCAAATAAAAGTTAAATTAATATTAAATTAGGGCTCCCATACAAAAAACATGATCTTTTTGTTGTTTTTATAGATATAGGTTCGGAACCCTTCGTGCGCGAGTCCGACTCGCACTTGGCCGGTTTTTATTTATACGTGTTCAATGTTTTCTGATTATCTAACGGACGGGCTTTTTTTTAGGAAATCAAGCTATTTCACACGAATAGATAAACAAAGACAGATGCGTTAACCCGACCCACATTGTTAAAAATGTGATTGAAAATATTGTGCATTTGGTTAATAATAAAAGGGTATTTATTGATAGGGTTGAGAAATAAAATTGCGCGTTTTTGATAACATATGTTTATTTGTATTAGGTGCCAAGCTGTGCGGCTGTTTCAAGCATGTTTGCTCGTCGCCCGCTATCAGGCAGCTGTGCCCCAGTTCCCGCTGATAAAGACTGATAAAGCCAGTATTTGCTAACTCCGCACCGAAAATATTGTATTTCCTTATGTAATGCATCTGTAAGTCGTGACAAATAAATTAGTTATAATAAGCTTGCGATCAGAGAGACTGTCGATGATGATAATTATGTGGAAATTCGCCTGCCATTGTGGATTTAAGAAAAGCATATCAGTGAGTAAAGGGGTAATTTTTAGGGTTCTATACCAAAAGGGCGGAGACCTCTGATGTATATCCGTCCGTCACAAAGCATTTATTAAAATTATTCTCGAAATTTTCACAGATTGTGTATATCTATTGTCGTTTTATCAACAAATAATAAACACAAATGATACAATTTTTCCTTTTTATAGGTAAAGTAAAGGGATCTAGCCCATACCGCGAAATCTTATGTATTTTCAGTATCAGATTATTTTACGGTGGTATATGCGTTTTGATAATCCTCAAGTTCTTGCAAAAGAAAACAGATACATACCAGGAATGGTTCGTGAGGTTATTGAAATAAATAAACATCCTAATTTCAATAGAGAGGATGTTTGGCAGTTACCGCCAGATTGGGATCCTGTCATCAATTTAATAAAATCTCAAGCTCATCACAAGACTGCAAGACCTTCAGACACCCTGAACCAATACTGCGTACATCCGGAACGTTATCAATAAATATTGTAAGCGTTAGTTTTGTATAGTTCTTATAACACAAAAGACAAATGTCAACATAGTCTACCTGCGACCATGAAAACTGCGAAACGTTAGGTGTAAAAATAATGTAATATACGCGATAATACCGTATTAAAGTAATTTTATCTCCCGCGGTGGCGCGTCCACGGGTCCCGTTGAATGACATAAATTAAATTATATAATTTTAAATATATTAAACAATCTCAGTTCTCCAGGTTTCCCTGTATTCGGCCGGTGTATTATGTTATGTAATTGTTGCATCGTCAATTTTACTGAAATCTAAAGATAGATTTGACATTATTTATTTACCCTTATGCCTCCTTATTTTCTATATACCATATAACAAAAATATCTTTAGTAATTCTTCCGTTTTTTTGCACAGACATGTGCAAACACAACTCCACCCAGTGTCACTCGGTTTGTTATCGTATCGCCGCTATCAACGCAAATAGTGTTATTCAGCGCCAAGGTCGGCACATTCGCGATTCTCAAGGCTAAGCTTGCTTATACCGTATCGGGAATTATTTACATTACTAGCTTTCGCCTGCGGCTCCGTCCGCATCAGTATCGATCTCTCTGAAACAGTACTTTTCCCGGGATAAAATGTATGCAAAATTTCATGATGATCGGTTCAGTAGTTTCAACGTGAAAGCGTAACAAACAAACAAACAAACTTACTTTCGCATTCATAATATTAGTTAGGATTAGGATTACTAGCTTTGAATAGTAATAAGTTAAAAGTAAAAAACTTTTTAAAAACAAGTTTTTATGTAGAACACTTTATGTTTCGAGTTATTTTCAGCGAGCCCTTTAATTTGATATCCATATTGTCCAAGTGCATCAAAATTAGTAAGTCCGCCATCTTGGCGTTCCGCCATGTTGGATTTAGAATGACGTTACACAGCTTACTATGCATTGTCTCCCAAACTGAACTAGTATACTAAATTTCAGCTCAATCGGTGGAAGATATCATCTTCAAAATTGAGTTGCAAGATTCCACCCGAACAAACATAGTTACATACATACATTGCAAGTTAAATAAAAGCTTGTAATATAAAAAAACCCGCCAAGTGCAAGTCAGAATGGCGCAATATTTTTTTATATTATATGATGTAACAAAAAATTTATGCTTTTCGCAATTTTTCCCTTATTCTGTGCTATAAGAAGTTGCTTCGTACCAAATTTTAAGATTCTGATTTCACGGGAAGTAATACCTTGTAGGTTTTGATTTCCTTGCAAATGTCGAAAATTTGCGGCATAAACGGCTGTATCTTTTGATTGCGTTGGCTTAGAAGTTTTTTTTTTCACAGCTCCAAGGGACAGTAGACGGGAGTATATGATATGAATTTGAGCTTGATACATCTACGCGTACCTAAGAAAAAGGGTCTTCATAGACAGACAGACGACAAATTGATCCTATGAGGGTTCCGTTTTTTCCTCTTGAGGTACGGAACCCTAAAAACAACTTCAATCAAAGATTGAAGTTGTTTTTAGGGTAGGCTATTGTAACGAAATTTAAATGGGAGCAACTTTAAAGCATACATTTAAAAAATATGTATTTTTTTTAAATCGGTTCAATCGGATGGGAAAAATAAATGACGAGTTCCGATGTAACAAATATTTAAAAAAAATAGAACCGAATTGATATACTCCTCCTTTTTGTTGAAGTCTGTTAAGAAATCTTTCAACAGAGTTCCAGAGGCGTGTCGAAACTCTTTGCATTGAAGTATAGTTAAACTCCACGGCTTCAGCCGCCCACGCCAAGCTAGCCGTTTCAAAGGCGTTTTGTTCAAATGCGCCTTTGGCATGGCTCTTTGGTAACTGACTTTTTGTTTGTACTTGGAAATGTAAGGCTAAAGGTATACTATGTTATTTTAGGGTTCCGTTTTCAAAGGGCAAAAACGGGACCCTATTCATATGACTCCGCTGTCCTTATAGACAGTTAAAATCCCATATAACAAACGTGTTTTTTCTTATAGTTTTTTTTTTATATTGGTATCGGCAAGAGGTAGACGCTTGAAATATTCACAGAATATTTTGTAATATACTCACTTTTAAAATAAATAATCAAATTAAAATAATATTAATATTTAACGGGGCCTCCCATACAACAGACATGATTTTTTGCCGTTTTTATAGATAATGGTACGGAACCCTTCGTGCGCGAGTCCGACTCGCACTTGGCCAGTTTGTATTTATAGCAAGCCTTCGCAGCTTTAACAACTCACGCCATTTTTAAGGCTTTCCGTTCCTAGGTGCGGTCGGCACAGCAGTTTCGTAATTAACTTATTATTTTTGCTTGAAAATATAGTTCAATACAGAACTTTAGGCTGTGAGCATATAACGCATTTTCAAGCAACTCTACTGGACAACAGCCTCCGTGGTCCAGTGGTTAAGGCGTTTGCCTGTTGACCCGGGGGTCGTGGGTTCGATTCCCACCGGAAGCATACTTTGTTTAGTTGTTTCCAGTTTGGTTAGGACATTGCAGGCTTGAATCACCTGATTGTCTGATAATAAAGATGATTTCGTGCTACGGAAGGCACGTTAAGCCGGTGGTCCTCGGCTGCCATCTGGTAGTCGTTAAAGGAACCACGTCAGAGGCCGAGCGGCGGTTTTCGAAGAATTTTGACACCAGGGTGTGCATGGTCGATTGACCGTGTCACCTACTCGAAATGATGATGATAATGAAGCGACTACATATCAAGAACATCATCGGAAAATGTTAGTTTAATAGTATTTGCTGACGATACAAACGCAGTTGTGTCTGCAGATAATATTGCAGAGCTGGAACTCTCAGTCAATAAGACTCTTAATAATTTTATGAACTGGTTCACTGCTAACGGTCTTAAAGTAAATTTCTCCAAAACCAATGTTTTTTTTTTTTTTTTTTTTTTTACAAAATTTGAATTAGGCATTTGTCTCCCATCTCACCTGATGGTAAGTGACGATGAAGACGAGGATGTTACATGCCTATCCAAGAGATACCCATTTATTCTACTTTTGAATGTCCCGGGACTGTACTTGTTTGGGAATATAGACGCAGGCAGTTCATTCCACACCTTAGCTACTCGAACCAAAAAGGAACTGTCAAAGCGTTTAGTTCGACTCTTTGGTATTCCAACGATAAAAGGGTGAAATTTCAGTCTGCGCCTCGTAGTCCGATGGAGGAATGGTGAGGGTTCAACTAGCTCAAAGAGCGCTTTCGCACACTCTCCAAAATGGATCCTATAAAATACAGATAGGCAAGCGACTTTACGGCTTTTGCTATTTCGTACAACTTCTAGAAATAAAGAAATTATTAATAGCACACTTAATGGTGAAAAAGTACAATGCGTTGAATATGTTAAGTTTTTAGGTTTGCACATTGACAGTTTTTAAATTGGAAGCTTGAGCTGTGTGACATCGAAAGATCTCTAATTTCTGCTTGTTATGTCTTACGGAGTCTGCGTGATGAAGTAAACATTGAGCACCTAAAAACAGTATATTATGCTCTTGTAGAATCTAAAATTCGTTATAGCATATTATTTTGGGGTGGTAGTTACAATTATAATATCCATAAGGCCTTCGTCTCCCAAAAGAGAGCCATTAGAACAATGGTACGTATAAATCAGCTTGAGTCGTGTAAGCCGCACTTCAAAGCTCTTAAAATTCTTACCGTGCCGAGTTTATATATTTTAGTACTGTTGACCTATCTAGCCAAATACATTCACGAATATGAAAGTGAAGAAGAGAGACAAATAAGAGAAAGTTCCCGAAGAAAGGACTTAGTTGCCAAAACTACACCAACACTAACTGACTACATGCACTACACAGTGCATGTAGTCAGTCAGTTAGAATTGACCTAAAGCTGCTGATTTATCATAAACAGTTCAAGGACAGACTCAAATCTTTTTTGTTGGAAAAGTGTTTTTATAACATCGAGGAGTTCATGACATCTTAATATATTTTATAATAGAATTTGTAATATATAAAATATTATTATTAGTGTTAAAGAAATTTGACTTTATACTTATCTTTTATTCTTTCTTGACGTTTTATAAAATTTGACATTATAAATCCTGTGTATAATTAATTAGTAAGTACTCATTTAATGTATAGATTTTAATGTAAATTTTCAAATTAATTTTAATATTGTAATTTATTTTCGACACAAATGTATGTTTGTTAAGAAATAAAGAAATTGAATCGAATTGAACTCTAAAATGCGAAATCAAATTAAAAGACCCGATATGAACAAGACTTTAGGCTAAAATCAATAGATAGTTTTTGTATATAGCCAGCTTCCACACGGCCCACAGCATCTCAGTAAAGAGTCTGGGAGAAAAGAAAAAAACGTAGAATTTAGCTGCTGCTTCTTCCCGCGCAGATCGTAAAAGCCGATAGAGGGAATGGGTAAACTCTGAGGAATCATATTATAGTCGTCTTGCCATGCATTGTCTGTCATCCAAACTAAACGAGTATACAACATTTCAGCTCAACCGGAAGAAGATATCTGCTACAAAATTGAATTGCAAAATTCCACCCGAACAAACATAGTTACATACATACATTACAGGTTAAATAAAAGCTTATAATATAAAAAAAAAACCGGCCAAGTGCGAGTCAGACTCGCGCACTATTTTTTATATTATATGACGTAAATCAGAATTAATACTTTTTGCAATTTTTCCTATAGGTATCTGTGCTATAAGACGTTGCTTCGTGCCAAATTTGAAGATTCTGAGTTCACGGCAAGTATACCCTGTAGGTTTTGATTCCATTGCGAGCGTCGATTAATTATTAAAAAAAATTGCGGCATAACCAGTTGTATCTTTTGATTGCGTTGGCTTAGAAGTTTGATTTATTCACAGCCCCAAGGGACAGTAAACCTGAGTATCTGATTTTTTTTTAGTATTCCTTCGTTCCTGAGAAAAAAGGATCCTGACAGACAGGCAGACGGACAACCAAGTGTAGGATCACTTGGTTGTCCGTCTGCCTGTCTGTCTGTCCTGTGTGTAAGGGTTCCGTTTTTTCCTCTTGAGATACGGAACCCTAAAAACGGGTCGTACTCCGGGAGTGCCGGCAGAAGTAAAAATTCCGTGCGGTAGAAAAAGTGGGGGATATAACCGCGCGAGCCTGACGCGAGTTTAATATAATAGAATTCGCTTCTATAATATAATAGAATTCCCGCAGAAATATTAGGTCTGCCATTAATTCAGTTTAAAACGGCTGTAAAAAATCACTTACTTAAAAGGGCTTATTATTGTATAAAAGATTATTTATTCGATAAAAATGCTTGGAAATAATTTAAATGTATATTTTAATGTAAGTACTTTAATTTAATTATTGTAAAATATATTGTTATGTCCGAGCCCTTCAGGCACATAGAGACCAAGACTGGACTAAGTTTCTTTCGGCGTATTCTTCTCAGCAGTGGTCATTCCGAAACGCTAGTAGTTTTTCGATTTTACAAACATAAAAGAAAGAAAAATAGACAACAGAAACATATGACGTTCAAAAAGCGATACATGTATCCTACTTTGAATAAAAATTATTCATTTTCATTTTTCATTTTCAGTTTAACATTTCTTACCCATCTCAAAAAGTGCACAGCGCCGCTAAAGAAGTTTCACTCCAATAAAATATCATATCAATCAATAAGCACCTATACCTATACAAATAGCATGGTATATGCAAAGTAAACCACAGTCTGGACTAAAGACAATAAGTGTTTACACTACTATCTGCAAATAGTGAAACTTTATTTATTTTCAGCGAAGGCCGAGCTATGTTTGGCTTATAAACACCCTTACGTAACATGTTTACATGTACTTACAAGTTTGATATCTTTATCGCTTACTAATACAAAGAAATATCCAAAACTAGCCGTGTGGTATCCGGCAGAGTAGAATAGGACCACTCCAAGTCTTCCCGTGGATGTCGTAGAAGGCGACTTAGGAAATACAAGCTAAACAAAGCTCATAAACATCAATGAGACCTCTCCAATCCGTCTGGCAAGCGAGGAGAGTGTTGGCTTAATCCTCTGTCTGCTCTGGCCAAGTATGACTCCGGTAGTGCAGATGATCCAAAACTAGAGACCGGCCGAAAGTTCGAAGTATCAAATTAAAGGGCTCGCTGAAAATAACTCGAAAATAAATTGACGTACATCAATGCACCTGTCTTGTCTTATAATAAAGATTTCGTGCTCCGGAATGCACGTTACGCCGTTGGTCCCGGCTGCCATCTTAGTCGTCAGAGGACGAGAGGCGGTTCCGATAACTCTAACACCAGGGTGTGCATGTTCGATTGACCGTGTCATCTACACGAAATGATGATGAATTTTAATTTATTTATTATTTTATATTATTTACTAGCGACCCGGACCCCGGTTTTGCACGGGTTCAATATACATATAAACCTTCTTCTTGAATCACTCTATCTATTATAAAAACGCATCAAAATCCGTTGCGTAGTTTTAAAGATCTAAGCATACATAGGGACGGAAAGACGCGGGAAGCGACTTTGTTTTATACTGTTTGTTAAGTAATGATAATGTAGGGAAGATACTTTTTTAGTTTTATAAAATGATATAATAATGCAGGTAGTATAATAAAAAATACTTTCTTCAGAATAACAACCAAAGGACACTCGTATTCTGAAGAAAGTAATTTTTTGCAAGGTTTGTAAACGTGATGGAATCAGTGATGGAACGTGATCGGGAATCGCGAGCAAACACGATCAATCTGCGACAAACACGATCACAACACGGTGTTTGTCGTCCTAGATGTTATCAAATATATTTAAGACGATATTTGCACGAACGTTTGTTTGTTTTCAGGGAGCAGCAGTAGTGAAATATGTTGCATATATAGGTTCTTATTAAGATTTAGTGCGGGCAACACAGACTCATGGTGTATATCCGTTTCCGCCCAGTTTTGAACTGTCAGTGTGTGGTTTGGTTTTTGATGTAAGATGTCAATTGAGAAATAAAAGTATTCGTTTTGGTTATCCCGTGTATCAATTAATTACACAGCTCAAGACCTTAACAATAAATATAACAAAATACTTTGTGGGATTAAAAGAAACAAGTTTTTTTTTCCAAAAATTACTTATTAGTGACAAGCTTTTACTATAAACAATCCACACTTTAGAGTGCTTTCTAAGACAAATATTTTATTCTATATAAAATGGATCTGTCATCCTTTACCTAAAAGTGTGTGTAAGTGGCCAACACTGATCTAAGATTTTCTAGCTGCCTATAAACACTGATATAGCTTGACGACTGCGATTAATGAGGAAAGCCGGGGCCAACTGTTTAACGTGCCTTCCGAATTATGGAGGAGTTCGAGATATTTTTAACTGACTTCAAAAAAAGGAGAAGTTATCAATTCGGTTTGTATTTTCTTTTTAATGTTTGTTACCTTAGAACTCCGTCAGTTATGAACCGATTTCAAAAAATATTTTTTGTTTGATTGGGTATGCTTTCAAGTTGGTCCCATTCACCACAATTGGTTCAGTAATTGGATTGAAGTCGGTTTTTTATATGAAAGTTTATTTACATTTCTTATGGTCCCACTCCATTGAGGACCGCGCCCGGGGTTGCTTATCTCGGCCGAATGCTAAGAATGTGCTACGACTACTGGGTCATCGAGAACGCAGTAAGTGATGACAGTTCTAAAGTCGAAGTTTTTTATTCAAAATTGGATACATGTTTCTCTTTTTGAACGTCATATTTGTATTAATTTTGTTCAATTTATGCAAAATCGAAATACTACAAGCGTTTCGGAACGAGCACTGGTGAGAAGAATACGCCGAGAGAAACTTAATCCAGACTCTTTCATTGAAATATGCAAAATATCATCTGAAGGCATTGTCTCTATGTGAAACGACTCGGTTTACACATCTACCTACTATGTTGGTACTGACTTTGTTGTAAATGACAATAGACAAGTCATAATAACTATTATTATGTAAGTCGATCGGAGAATCTCCACGTGTCACCACGTCAAGTGTTGCTACTCGAGGCTAGCCCTCAACGATTCTAAAGTGGACACAATCCACAAACGACGACTGGTATTAGTAGAAACTCTATTAACTAAATTTAAACGCCTCTCTAGTGCATATGTATGTTGACATATGTTAATATATATTAATGCGGGAAGCAAAAACTTTGTACCCCTTTTTAAGAAAATTGCGCGGACGGAAGACTATGAATTAATAAAAAGTCATCATCATCATCAGGTCTTTTTAGTGTCCACTTTGACAGCCTCCGTGGTCCAGTGGTTAAGGCGTTTGCCTGTTGACCCGGGGGTCGTGGGTTCGATACCCACCGGAAGCATACTTTGTTTAGTTGTTTCCAGTTTGGTTAGGACATTGCAGGCTTGAATCATCTGATTGTCTGATAATAAAGATGATTCCGTGCTTCGGAAGGCACGTTAAGCCGGTGGTCCCGGCTGCCATCTGGTAGTCGTTAAAGGAACCACGTCAGAGGCCGAGAGGCGGTTCCCTAGAACTCTGACACCAGGGCGTGCATAGTCGATTGACCGTGACACCTACTCGAAATGATGATGATGATGATGAGTCTCCACTGCAGGAGCATGACCCTCTCTGTACTACCGGAGCCACACTTGGCCAGAGTAGATAGAGGATTTGACCTACACTGTCCTCGCTGGCTAGACGGGTTGGAGAGGTCTCATTGATGTTTATGAGCTTTGTTTAGCTTGTGTTTCCTAAAGTAAAATTTAATTAAATAACATTGAATTGAATTATGAAATTACACACACTCTTATTAGTAAATATAGAAAAGGAGAGTATATTTCTTTTAAATTATGCATAAACAAGAATCTTATTAAATTAAAAATTTCAAACACACGTTTTTGGCGGTTCACTCTCTTCGCAATAAGAGACTTTATAAGAGGTACTTATATCGAACAATGCCATTCCGTAATAAGTTTTAAATGCAGGAAGCCCACTCAATATTAATCAGAGCACTCAGCTCAATTGGCGAGTATCGAAGCTCGTTCCGAACGGCGCGCGAGTGATTCTCATGCGCAGAATGCGTGGCGCACGAGGTCGCTGCTATTCCTACCATACACTGAGATCCCATGGTTTTTATTTCACGTCATATAAGCTAAGCTGTGCAGAAATGGAGTGAGGCACAGTGAATGTTTGCCCAGCAGTGGAACAGTTATGACTTGAAATGAAATGAAGCTAAGCTGTAATTTTGTGTGTGTAATTGTGTAAACTAAAGTGGAAATGTATATTCTCCACAATGTATACTCTCCCGATTGGACATACCACTAAAGATTTAAAATCACATAGTCAATATCATAGAAGCAAGATTTAAATTACAAACGATATAATTAATAAAGTCCGCCACAAACATAAACGATAGAGCTGAAATTTCTATGGGATCGAGGCGAAAATCGATCTGATAAAGCATTTTTTTTTTTGCCATAAGCATAAAGCATACTCAATATTAACCAAAGCATTCAACTCATTTGGTCTTCTTATTTAATTTCCTTCTAAATTTAAAACACAACCTCCAAAACCATGTATATTTTCTGCAATATCTGATAATGGTGTAGGTAAGGTAAATGTACCAGTCAATAATATTGCCCTAGAAGTTGATAAATTTTACTTTAACTCATTATAATAAGAATTCCTCCACAGGTATCAATGAAACGTTTATTAATTAAACTAGTAGCAACATCTCTGAATCCAACCTAGAATGACTTTCTTTGTGATTGGCTGTCAAACATTAACATTTTCATTTTGTTTACAATAGTGTCATTACGCGTTGGCCCTCAATGTGTATGTTGACGAATTTGATAAGGACCTTACTTGTTTCGAACTGTGTTACTCAAAATTGAAGCTCGTAAAGTGGTAAGTATTTATTTTATTCTATTTGGGATTGTATGTATTATATATATGTATTCTTTTTATAACAGTTTTATAATAATTAAATGAAATACAAGGGTATCAAATACTAGGACAAAAATCATCTGATTTCTAGTACTTGATACAACTATCATCTACTAGGTAAATTCTCATTTGCTTGATTCGATCGATTTTATACACTATAACAATAAGCTTAAGGTTGAACTATTTTAGTTTCAAATATAGCTTTTCTAAGTGACTTCTACCTAGTCGTTGATAGGGGGTATCAATTACTGGAACATAAAATATCAAATACTAGGACAGAAGAAAAATTGTCTTTTTTTTGTGCTGGTTCTTATTTAATTAATAAAATATTGTTACCACACCATTAAAAATTCTTTATTTTGGGCCAAAGAAAAGAAAAACAAGGAGAAGAAGAGGAAACCTGAGAAAATCCCCCAGAAGTCACATCAAATAAGTGGCAAGAGTACCATAAAAATAAAGAGAGAAATAAGCTTGCACAACTTGAACAGAAACAAAAAAAAAGCTGAAGAAAGAAAAAGAAGAAGCTAACAAAAACAAAAAAGAAAAACGCCGCGCATAGAAACTGAAAGAAAAAAGAATTTACTTATGAAAAAATATGGATTGATTCAAGTAGCGAATCTGAATGTGCAACAATGCAGCGGACGGAAGCCTTCTGGTGGTAGGATAGACAGATGATCTCAATAGCGATGATTCTAATAATTTTAATATTTTTCTGACTATTTAGAAATTTCAAGATGTTTAGCTGTACTTATTATTTTATGGATCTGTATGTATGTATGTCTGTCTGTCTGTCTGTCCGTCTGTCACCAGGCTGTATCTCATGAACCGTGATAGTAAATTTTCACAGATGATGTATTTCTGTTGCCGTATAACAACAAATACTAAAAAAATGAATAAAATAAATATTTAAGGGGGCTCATATACAACAAACTTGATTTTTGCTTGTTTTTGCTCGATATTGATAACGGCAACAGGTAGACTCTTAAAATATATACAGAATATTTATATAAATATTCACTTTAAAAATAAATACTTAAATAACAATAAAATAAATATTAAAGGGGGGCTCCCATACAACAGACATGATTTTTTTGCACTTCGTGCGCGATTCTGACTCGCACTTGGCCGGTTGATGTTGATTTTACGTAATTTTAAGAAGTTTTGTTAAATTAATATCTACAATTGCTATTTTTTTTTAGTTTATTGTATTTTTTTGTCAAGTGCGTACTTATCAAGTACTAGTTCACTGGCTTGAAAAAGTCATAGTCAATTACTGGGACAATTGAAAATTTGCCCATCAATTACTGGTACAATTTTAGTCCTCTCGACAAAAATCTATATTAAAATAAACAACACTGATTTTCTTTACTTAAGTTCAATGTAAGAGAAATGAAAGACTGATTAATATTTTTTACTTACTTTGAAAATTCTAACTGAAATAAATACATTGTTATAAAAGAAAATGTATATTTTTCCCACTATAGTATCAACTACTGGTACATTTACCTTAACACCATTCTCAGTTATTTCCGATATATTGTTGGCTGAACATTTGTGTCCAAAAAAAATGTTTTTTTTTTCAAGTTCCCAGCATTGGTCCTAAAGTCGTTCAAATTGACAAGCTATCTCGTTCCTGGGAGGATGTGATGAAATCAACCAGGTCGTGAAAACCAGTTTTCTTCTGACGAAGTACGGTAGGCAGGCCTTGGATCTTAGTCTATGAGACTTTATACCATTATCATTGCTGATCGAGTGATAACTCCGATTTCAGGTAAACATTCAGTTTACTTTTGAACTGATATGAGAACACTGTCGCGATAATACTAAAAAATAAATATAAAATAGGTACCTATCCAGAAATATAAATATATCTAAGCTTTAAATTTTAACGTAACACCTTTTTTTTATTTTTTATTATCTTTGCATGCAAAAGTCAAAGATTTTTATTTAAAAATTATTTTTTTTTAATAAATACTAAATCGAAATACTACTTGTACTAGCGTTTCGTAACGACCACTGGTGAGAAGAATACACCGAAAGAAACTCAATCCCGACTTGGTCCTTACGTGCCTGAAGGACTCTGATTACAATGTTTACATTAGACACCATTTTTTATGCTAATAATTAATTTATTTACATTTAACTAATTTATTTCGTTGTTATGAGATATGTTTTATGTATATTAAAACAAATTTAAAAAAAAAAATCATTCGAAAACTCTATACTTTTCATGATCGCAAGAAAAATAAACGCAATAAACCGTATTAATTTAAATGGCTATAAATGATATTTTTTTTATTTTTACTCTTTTTTTTTCTTATTTCATATGTTATACATTATCATTTCGAGTAGGTGCCATGTTCAATCGACCATGCACGCACACCCTGGTCAAAATTCTTCGAAACCACCTCTCAGCCTCTGACCTGGTTCCTTTAACGACTACCAGATGGCAACTGGGACCAACTGCTTAACGTGCCTTCCGAAGCACGGAATCATCTTTATTATCAGACAATCAGGTCATTTATGCCTGCAATGTCCTAACCAAACTGGAAACAACTAAACAAAGTATGCTTCCCGTGGGAATAGAACCAACGACCCCCGGGTCTACAGGCAAACGCCTTAACCACTGGACCAAGGAAGTAGTTCTTGTTATACAATTTGAATGTACATACAGAAGATTCAGACACATGTAAAGAAGGCAACCAATGCGCTTTGTTTTGTTCCCCGCACGCAGAGACTGCGTGGCGCGCACGCGCACCTCGTCGTGCTAAACTGCGGTAATGGTTGCCATACGAACGTAGGCTAGCTATAATTATTACACGTGGCATCTCATATTGTGAGGAACAGCTTATTCAAAATTCAGATTTTTGACTGTTTTTTTTCAGATTATTATATCATAATAAAAAAAGTAGAATGAGCTCAGTTATTTGTAACAACTGTACAACTGAAACTCCGGGGAAGAATACGAATCTAATGATACCTTACACTTCGAAATCGGCCAAGCCGTTTAGGCTGCAAGAGACGACAATTGAACAGACATTTTTACAAACATACATACGCTCGAAAAATATTACCCTCTTTCTGGGTAGGTCAGTTAGGTAAAAAGCACCTTATATGTATTGGTATAGGTATAATATTATCTGAGTTTATTCTTTAATTATAAATTAATTCTTGAAATATTGATAGTGACTTCAAAATATCTGTTTTTTCTATAAATTTTACAATATTTTTAAATAATAAGAATCATATCATTTATTTGTCGACCAACTATAGATATTTTTTTGTTAGTAACACAGAAAACTTAAAAATCTAATGTTAGTACACAAACACAATACAGCACACAAAGACACATCACACCTGTTCGTTTTTCAGCATATGTATCATCGAACAGTGAGTCACATACTGAAAATCGACACGAGAGGCAAATAACCTCAGAATATTGTTGGAGCAGGTTGTTGATAAATGTTATGTTAATAATTTCTTTTCTTTCCGCGCCCGGCCTACTTTGACGGCGATAACTGAAATCAGTGTTTTGTATCTCGATGCTAAAGGATCGCTGAATTGCTTTTATGCCTAGCTGCAGCACACAAGGAACACGTTTGATAGTGTTTGCATATAAATAAATAATAAATAAATATATACGGACAAATCACACAGATTGAGCTAGCCCCAAGGTAAGTTCGAGACTTGTGTTATGGGATACTAACTCAACGATACTATATTTTATAACAAATACATATTGATAAACATCCAAGACCCAGGCCAATCTGAAAAAGATAATTTTCCATCTTGACCTGGCCGGGGATCGAACCTGGTCACTCCGTGTCGCAGGCTAGCGTGTTGACCGCTGCGCCACGGAGCTAGTCATATAAGATTATATTTTACAAGCTTTCATTTAGTTTCACATGTCCCAATCAAATCTTGCAAGTTAAATTTGATCCACTTCCCGGTTACCGACAGTGCTGATATTTTGCATGCATGTGTAAATCGGATGACAATACAATATTATGGAATCATTGCGTTGGTCTGATAAAAGAGTCGGAAGGTGGTGAAGCATATGAACTCCTTAACTAAACAAGATACACCAATCGTGCTTGGGCTCATTTGATTTGTCTTGAAAAGCACTTTACAGCGTGGATTTGTTTATAGCAAAAGCTTGTCACAAAAATGTATTTCTGCAAAAAAAAACTTGTTATAAACTTTATGACAGCTTCGTGGCGCAGTGGAACGTGGCAGCGTCAGCCTGCGAAACGTGGGCGCCCGAGTTCGATCCCCGGCCAAGTCAAAATGGAAAATGATCTTTTTCAGATTGGCCTTGGTCTTGGATGTTTATATATATGTATTTGTTATATAACATAGCATCGTTGAGTTAGTATCTCATAACACAAGTCTCGAACTTACTTTGGGGCTAGCTCAATCTGTGTGATTTGTTATGTGGTCAAATGGCAAATCAAATAGACAAATTGTCTATCCATCTAGTTTCAGCTATAAATACTTAGACTCAACATGACCTCCACGTATTTACAAACAAACCAGGAGTCAAACTTGCGACATTCCTGAGTGTTTTCGATGAGTCGTGCTCGTGCGGACATTCGATGCCACGGAGTCCAATTTGATGCGGAATTCTATCGGCGTTGGCTTCCGATAGTGGATGCGCTGTATTGCGAATCAATGCTTTGTTTTTATTTACTTTTTTTTGCGCAGCAAAGCAGTGGTGATTTTTCATGGAAATGTAAACAAAAATCTTCTGGAAAGTACTGAAAAACAACACATTATTCTTGAAGACTTCCCCTCGTGTATTCTCTTATGTTTCATTTACTATATTTTCTCTATTTCATCATGTGGAGCCTAAAGGCTTATTAAGCGTAACCAATATGCATAGTAAGCAGCTCCAGGCGTAGTCCCCAATGGGATGGATAATTTATTTTGTGTTTTGCCACCCTATTGATTTTGCACTTTGTGAGACAACCTGTTTTGCGCGTCTTCTTAACTAAGGCGACAGTTGAAAACATAGGTTGAAAATCAGTGGTTGCTCCTTTGAGAACATTTTGCTGAACTAGCCTTGTGTTAGTGATTTTGTGGCACACATACATTAAGTTTAGTTTTAAATTAATTTTCATTAGTACAGTGTGTGCTGCAATTAAAAAAATAAATATTTTATCTATCTCATCTATCACATAAACATGCTAAACGTCTTTGAGTCTAATGGGCCTAGGCTCTGTCTATCCTGTAAAGTATAAAGACGTTAATATATGTATGTAATAAAACAATTTGAGGATAAAGCCTTGCAGGGCCTAAAAAATAATTCTCCATTTAAAGGCACCGCGGGCATTGTAAAAAATGTAATAACTATTTGATCAAATAGAATGTCTTCATCGCCGAAAATTCAGGAATTTTTCTCTCAAAAATGTAGCTGGTTTCTTTCAATTTTCATATTTATAAGCGCAGGAGGTTCATAAAAATTCTATTGCGAGATAATTCAATTTTAAAGCGAATAATTTCATAGTCGACACCTGGCTCGCGGAAAATATGACCCAACTTTTTGATGGCAGCGAGACCAGTGATGCTCAAACTTTACGTTATTTTTAATCACCATTAATAAGCCATTTTGTTTGTACCCGTGATGACCTTAGTTTAAAGTATTATAATAAACACTCGACTTATCGTCACTTGCATTATTATAATCATTTGTCAATGACATACATACAAACATAGTATCACAGTTTTTCCATTGCGGGGCAGACAGAGTCCAGGTCTTAAAGACCTAAAAGCCGCGTTTAGAATGTTGGTGAGCATTAGATGCTGCAACGGAATCAAAATAGTGATGAGTTGCTTGTCGCATCGCCAAACACCTATAAGATTATCCTTATCCTTATCCTTATCCTTACTAATATTATAAATGCGAAAGTAAGTTTGTTTGTTTATTTGTTTGTTTGTTACGCTTTCACGCCGTAACTACTGAACCGATCATCATGAAATTTTGCATACAAGTTCTCTGGAGTACGGAGAAGGACATAGGCTACCTTTTATACCGGGAAAAAGTACTATTCCCGAGGGATCGACATTGAGGCGGGCGGAGCCGCGGCCGAAAGCTAGTTACTTATATATGTATTTCACGAACCTGAGTATGAAAAATACCTTAGTATATCAAAGGCCCAACTGACTTAGAAAATTATCATTGTTACCCTATCCTATATGAGAGCGTAATCTTGTTCGACTAGTACGATAATGTTTCTTAATATTAAATGCATAGCGGTGTTATCTATTCTTATATTATAAGGGTAAAATTTGATCGCGAGCTTGTATTAAAAAGTCTTTCACTCAATGAAAGATAGATTATCTGCGAGTAACAAGAAACAGCTAGTAATGTTATGTAAAGGAATATTTGATAAATCATCAAGGTTTGTAGTTTAATATCATCATCATCATCATCAGCTCAGCCACAGCCACTGCTGGTCATACGCATCCCCCAAGGATTTCCAAAACGACCTGTTGGAAGCGGCCTGCATCCAGCGTCTTCCTGCTATCTTAGTTACCTGATAAGTTTGGAACAGGGGAAAATTATTGCATGCTTATTTAATGTCGATGTGTGCGTGAGCTTTGTGTCACGAAACGTTTGCAACCTTTGTGTTTGCGTCACTATTATAAATAATTAAATAAATATGTACGGACAAATCACACAGATTGAGCTAGCCCCAAAGTAAGTTCGAGACTTGTGTTATGGGATACTAACTCAACGATGCTATATTATATAACAAATACATATATAGATACACATCCAAGACACAGGCCAATTTGAAAAAGATCATTTTCCATCTCAAGATCTCAAGATGGTTCGATCCCCGGCCAGGTCAACCTGGCCGGGGATCGAACCCGGTCACTCTGTGTCGCAGGCTGGCGTGTTGACCGCTGCGCCACGGAGCTAGTCATTTTTTTCTTTACTATTATGTTCCCGCTTATCCTGATTGTGCTTAGATCCATGGTGTATACCGTGATTTTGAACCTCTGAATTACACTGAAATCCCGGAATTAGAATAAAGTATGGGATTGCAAGAAGAAATAAGGGATCCCGTACAAAGTCACCGAACAGCTGGGCTAATTTCTATGGAAGGTCATTTTTTTTCGTTTTTCACCTTTTTTTCTTACAATTCTGTATTCCATTTGGAATTCTGATTCCAGGATTTCAGTAAAGTTCAGAGGTTCAAATATCACGCGGTATATTACATGATCTTGTTTTCATCAGAAATTGGTCGATAGTGTCAGACCCGGCGGCGTCATGTCATTGCTATTGAACTTTATCAGCTGACTGATCGATCAATCTAGCACGACATTGTTTTTCTTGCGCTTGCGTCGAATAAGGCCATAGACAACACACGCGTGTAGACATAAAATAAAATCTATAGATAAATGTATTCATTTCATTTCAAGCCATTAACTGTCCCACTGCTGGGCAAAGGCCTCCCTCCATATCTACCATTCTGTTCGATCTTTAGCCAGTTTTTTTGGAAGTTTTCGAGTTGGTCTCGCCATCGCATTCTCGGCTTACCAGCCGGCCTATTTGCTAACTTAGTGTACAACGGTTTGATAGTCACTTCTAAATACATTACGTTTTATATATCTATACATATAATAAAACAGTAAAATTATTTTGTCTGTACATTTAGAATTTTTGACTGAAATGGATAGAGGGACACTTAAAAAGAATAAAAGAAAGCAAAAAAATTTTTTTCGAATTTCTTGTCTGTCTGTCTGTCTGTATGTATGATCACGATTATCTCCGAAAATACTGAACCGATTTACTTCAAACTTTGACCAATTGCTTTGTTTTAACTCAGTTTAACATTTAAAGTTTGTTTCATCAAAATCGGTTCATTAAAAAAAAAGTTATCGTCATTTGAATGAACTCAAGGCATGAGTTTGCCTGCAAACATATAGCAAAAATAAAATAAAATAATAAGTGACATAAGAAAATTAAAATCCAAAGTCAATTCATCATCATTATACGACAGCATTATACCTATCCATACTATCCATAGTAATCCATACTAAAAAAAAAGGAGCAGCTGACTGACTGACTGACATATCAACGCAGGGCCTAAACGATAAGGGTTAGGAACTTGAAATTTTGCACAGGGGTTCCTTTTATAACGTAGGGGAGCACTAAGAAAGGATTTTTGGAAATTCATCTTAGGGGGAAAAACGGGTTGCAAAGTTAGTATGAAATTTTGTTGTTTTTGAAGTTATTCGAATGAAATTCAGCATGAAGGTTCTTTACTGAAGGTATGAAACACGAGTAAAATATTTTTCTCAAAAATCATCCCTTAAGGGGATATAACGGGGATGCAAAGTTAGTATGAAACTTTCCGTTTTTGAAGTTATTCAATTGAAATTCAATATTAAGGTGTTTCATTGAAAGTCATAAACTAATGTAGTCCGGGTAATTCTACTGTTCCTGAGAAATCGACACTTACGCGGGCGGAGCCGCGGGCCAAAGGCAAACCTGACTTATATATCAACGCACCGCCGAAACTACTGTGCGCAGAAACTTGAAATTTGGCACAGGGATTCTTTCTATGATGTAAATGAGCACTATGAAAGGATTTTTAGAAAATCAAAGGGGTTGAAGTTTTATGGAATTTTCTCATTTCTGGACTTAGAAGTTTGAAAGTAGGTACGCAAGTTCTCAATTAAAATTAAAAAAGATCTGTTTAGGTGAACCAGACAACATTCTCCCTTGAAGGGGTAAATAGGGGGTAAAGTTTGTATGGATTTTTTCCATTTCTAGACTTAGAGGTATGAAAATAAGTATATACGTTCTAGGTTACAATTAAAACAAATCTGTGTAGGTGAAATGTACAAAATTTCCCCCTTAAGAGATAAAGAGGGGGGGGGGGGGGGATTGTATGGAAATTTTCTCATTTCTGGACATAGAAGTATAAAAATAAGTATATATGTTTACATTACAATTAAAAAGATCTGTGTAGTTAAAATGGTCGAAATTTCCCCTTGAAGGGGTAGAATAGGTAGGGTAAAGTATGTATGTATTTTTTTATTTACTTAGAAATATGACAATAAGAAGTTATCCATTACAATAAAAAAATATCTATGCAGGTGAAATGTATTAAAAAAGCAAAGGGGCAGGGGTTTGTATGGAATTTTTATCATTTCTACTGTTCCCAAGGGAACGACATTAACGCGGGCGGAGCCGCGGGCAACAGCTAGTCTTTAATAAAAATAGCCAATCATACGGAAGCCGCAATGTATTTTAAAGTGGATATAAAAATGTTGTCCACTGAGTTATCAAATAGGCCGAATGTCTTCTTTTCGACGTATATCCTTACTAATATTATAAATGCGAAAGTGAGTTTGTTACGCTTACACGTTGTAACTACTGAACCGATCATCATGAAATTTTGCATACACGTTATCTGGGGTACGGAGAAGGACATAGGGTACATTTTATCCCGGAAAAAAGGACTGTTCCCGAGGGATCGACATTGACGCGGGCGGAGCCGCGGGCGAAAGCTAGTGTATGTATAAATGAATACCTACATATCCTAATCCTAATCCTAATCCTAACTATCCTATCCTAATCCTAACTAATATTATAAATGGGAAGGGGGTTTGTTTGTTTATTTGTTTGTTTGTTTGTTACGCTTTCACGTTGTAACTACTTAACCGATCATCATGAAATTTTGCATACAAGTTCTCTGGAGTACGGAGAAGAACATAGGCTACCTTTTATCCCGGGAAAAAGTACTATTCCCGAGGGAGCGACATTAACGCGGGCGGAGCCGCGGGCGAAAGCTAGTTTCCCATAAAGCTACGGCATCACGTGTGAACGGCTGCATTGATATGGCTAATTCTTTTTGCCGTGTTGTTTTTCTCAGGAAAAGGTTCTTATGTAAGAAAATATTAAGAAAGTTGCGCGGAAGTTAAAATGTAACGTTAGCATCCTATTGCCAGTCGTTAGACAGTTGGCGTCTATCTATCGTGTCAACTAGTAAATGATAAATATCGTTTGATTTGGCATTGCATATCAAATTGTCAATGCAACATTTGACACCATAAGAATTGTGAAATTCTGTTAAGATCAATAAAGGTATGTATTACTTAAATACTGATAAAATGGTACTTACCTGCAATAAATTGGCAGTTGTTTAAATTGAGTTAAAAAATTAAAAGTAAAATTTTATTTATACTTACATAATGATGTATGTAAATATAAATAATATTTTACTTACGTTGTTAACGTATCATCATCATCATCATTTTTCACTAGAGTTCTTCGGAACCGCCTCTCGGCCTCTGACATGGTTCCTTTAACGCTACCAGATGGCAGCTTGGACCAACGGGTTAACGTGCCTTCCGAAACACGGAATCATCTTAGGTGCGAACCGCGACTTTGTCTCCACATATCAACCCGTCTTCTAGTGAGAAACCCCATCTGACAACGAAGTCAGGTGGGGTTTCTCAGTAATAGTGAGTGCAGATGTGGTGTTGTCCAATCTATGGAACACCTATCGGTGTTCAGAATGCTTAACTTCTTGAACTAAAAATAATCTTGCACGGCCGTTGCATGGCCTGGAAATTACAACAAAGTACCGGTATACCTGAAATACGTATAACAATTTTATGACTCAACTAGCTTTCGCCCGCGTCTGCGCCCGTGACAGTGTTGATCCCTCGGGAACAGTTCTATTTTCCGAGATTAAAGAAAGCCTATGTCCTTCTCCGTACTACAGAGAACTTGTATGCAAAATTTCATAATGATCGGTCTAGTAGTTATAGCGTAGTCGATTTTAAAATATTTTTAGTAAGGATAAAGATTAAGTGACTCGCATACACAGATAGAAGAAGAATTAGATAGAACTAAGGTCGTCGCTTCAACTCCTACCTAAAAAATTTTCACGTATAATTGTGAATGCTTAAATACCCGTAAATCTAAAAGACACGCAGTCTACTGACTAGATTATCTATAAAACTGTTGCATGAACGTGGCAAACCTACTGACGTCACCTCTCGCGAAATACTACTACATATTTAGGGCTTCTTGGAACAACACACAGGCTCATATAATGAAAACACCTCTTGGAAAACACCAAGTTTGTTGGAACATCCTGCATGATGGATTGACTTGTTTTCAAAACAATAAATATACTTACTCTGTAAATTGATTTAAAGTGTTTGTTTACCAAAGCACGCATGAGTAAAGACACTACAGGCCTAAGCGTTCGGCTTGTGACGCATCTATCCTCTTCCAAAATTATCAAAAATAATTATCGTCCGTAAACCGATTTAACAGACAACCACTTTTCGTTTTCGTTGTTTACCTAGCTTCTTTGGCTCCTTTGACGATCCCCGGCCAGGCCAAGATGGAAAATGATCTTTTTCAGATTGGCCTGGGTCTGAGATTCAATATAATATTTACTTGTTATAAAATATAGTATCGTTGAGTTAGTATCCCATAATATAAGTCTTGAACTTACTTTGGGGCTAGCTCAATCTGTGTGATTTGTCCGTATATATTTATTTATTTATTAATGCGTTTTTTCTTTCAGTTCTGTGTTGTATCCATCAGTGAACCTGATAATTAAATTTAATTAACAGATGAGATTCAAAATCAACCAGTATTCTACATTTTTCTTCCAATTTTCTTATTCGCTTAAAAATACTTTTTATTTGAATACGACCCATCGTCAGAATGGGGCAGCCGGGAGCACGGGATGATTGGGTCCGGACAATGGTGGGTCCGGACTGGCTGCTCTAATGAGGGTCGATCAATCGGTTTGCTGCCGCGACCGGGCTTTTGCTGATCCGCAGTTAATTGGGGATTAATACAGATATTAGGCACCTTCGTGTTTAAAAAGTGTTGATAACAGAAAATCATTGAAAAAAAAAATACAATTTTTACACTTAACTCCACGCTGGAATAAGGGAAATTATAAAATGTACTAGCTGTTTTCTAATGTTTCTGTGATTTTTACACATCATCATCATTATCATTTTCAATCCACATCAGCCCACTGCTAAGCAAAGGCCTCCCTTTTTAGATTTTTTTTTTTGATTTCACCTGTCCCGATGTCTGTCTATAATCATAATCAAATCTTGCAAGTTAAATTTGATCCACTTCCCGGTTACCGATTGAGCTGAAACTTTGCATGCATGAGTAAATCGAATGAAAATATAATATTATGGAATCGTTGCGCTGGTCTGATGATGGAGTCAGAAGTCGGTCGTAGAAACTCTTTAAGTTAAAGTACACCAATCCTCTTTGGGCTTATTTGATTTGTCTTGAAAAGCACTTTAACGTTAACAGTGCATTTTTGTCACAAAAATGCATTTTTGCAAAAAAAAACTTGTTTATGAAAAGAGTATGCTTTTGTATACTTTGATGTAGGGTTGTTGCGAATACTCTTATCCGCATAAGCGGTGCAAACTTTTATAATGCGGATATACGTAACTAGCTATAGCAATTTCTGTTATTATGATTAATTAGTATAGACGAATAATTTTTCCCCGTTTTCAAATCATTTTTTATTGATGCTTCGCTCCTATTGGTCGCAGCGTTACGTTTTATAGCCTCAATAAATGGACTATCCAACACAAAAAAAATTTAAAATTCCAATTTGAACCAGTAGTAGTTCTTGAGATTAGCGCGTTCAAACAAACAAACTCTTCACCTTTATAATATAAGTATAGATTAGGAATAGAATTTTCACAAAAGATTTAATGACCCGCATTCGCATCTGCATCCGCGGATGCGAGTCATCAGAAATCCGCGGATGTGAAAAAATCGTTATTCGCAACATCCCTGATCTGACGTCCTGATGCCTTCACGTGTTTTACAAACCCCTCCTTGTAACATTACTAAAAATTTTATAAGTGTTCCTATACCTATTCCCGCAATCCAATTTGGCCAGCAATCTACATTTTTTTATTAAATTATTGACACTGTTCTTGTCGAAATTGCAATGTGGAGGAGGGAGGGAGAGGGTAGGGGTGAAAGAGCCTATTTGCATTTTTATGTCGTAATTACGCCGCATCCCCAGAGCACCCGTCTATAGAGGCTAAGGTCGAAACAATACTTTAAGGTATGTAGGAAAACTCCAAACTGAGGTCATGAAGCGTAATAAGCGTAAATTTTTTAAACAAGGTGCAAATATCCTGAAAGAAACAATTTAAATAACCTAACTCCTTATTTTGATAAGTGGTAAGCGATGATAACACATCAAGTATATTGCTCGCATTGATTAAAAGAAACTTATATATGTGTTATTAATATCAACCATACTACACCAATCGGTTGCAAAGTATTAGTGTATAATGGAGACAGGTTACCACAGTTAAGATCAATACACTGACGGCTTATTATTAAAATATCTAAGTAAGTAGTACATATTTCAGGTAGTTTAACGACTACTATCATATTATAAAAACTGTGCATACGACTGAATATGCTTACTGTAACTGAATGGAGCAGAGAAATTACCTAACACTGCCATTTGAATCAGCTCTTTGTCGATATTACATCCCAGTCATTTGGCGCTATTAGGTACACCAAAGCATTAATTGCTGATCATATTTAATTTTAAACATTAGCAGTAGTGATGTGCTCATTACGTGCTTCCGTTCTGGCTCTGCCTTCGTCTAAGTATGTGAGGATCGAGGCTGTAAATAGAGATTTTCAGGATCATTTTATATTTCCTGTTCATATTGTTATGCTACTACAAAAATGCACGGTACTCATGATGAACGCTTAGCCTCTGCATGCGTCTCCTCTGCGCCCGGGTCGGGGCTGCAAACAGAGATTTTCGGGATTAATTTTATATTTCCTGTTCATTCCACGATCATTGTTATTAATTGACCTATACTTTCATTAAGATAATGTTTGCAGAAGGCCTTAATGAGATATTAAATACCCGAGGAAAGCGCCTTATTTATTTAGAGAAGTATGCTTATCCTTACTTTAATAATAATATAAATACGAAACAGAGTTTGTTTGTTTATTTGTTACGCTGACGTCTCAATAACGGCCGGTTGTAAAAATTTTGTCAATTCACATTAAAGCATGTATTCTGTTATAATAGCGATTCCAACGCATCAAAGCTGAGGAAAACTCAGATATTGCGATAGATCATTTCAACAATGTGCGCCTTTTAAATGAGGATTATCCCGAGGTACGTGGTCTTATTCGTACATATTCTAAATAATGTAATTATCTTAGACGGTACTTTATCTCAGTTTTGTTCAAACTTAAATGCAAATGAAGCAAACATTTCATTTGCTTAGTTGTGATGGGATACAACGGGAATTAGAGTTAAAGCGCTATGCATCAGAAGAATACCGTAAAACGTGTATTTTTTCGTCGTCGTTAGCCTTATTTTTCAAAGAATATCTACTAGCATAAAAAAAATATGAAGTACAGTTCAAAGATCAAAATAAATGGATACATCAAAATATGTTCAAAAAAATATTTAAAGTCTAACTAAATAAAAAAGCGAAAAAGCTATATCCAGAAAAAATTTCGTCGCGAGTTACTTGATATTTTCAGCGACCACTACCAACTTTTATACGTCTATAAAAAGTATAACTAAATGAGAAGATGGATACCTACAAAAATGCAATATTTGGTTATAATTATTGAATTATTAAATTAAAAGTGAAAATTAACACGAAAATGGCAGACACGAATTTGAACTGAGACTGACGACAGGTATGACACAAATATATAAAATATCGCGCGATGTCCGCTACAAACGGTTAAGGGATACAGCGCCTTAAAAGCAGGAGATCAGGACGAATTTAGTTTATTGTCAAATATATATCAGCGGCCATCGAGCAGAGAGAGAACAAGAAAATTACCAACGACAATTTACAAGTTCTATAAAAAAGCTAAAACAATCTACACTTTGTTGGTAGGTGAGGTAATACGATAATATTGGCAATGTTTACTTCTCCAACAAGTTGGGAACTCCTGGTAATCCTTTTAGGATAATAAATCACTACAGTATAAAACAAAGTCGCTTCCCGCTGTGTTTCTGTCCCTATGTATGCATAGATCTTTAAAACTACGCAACGGATTTTGATGCGCTTTTAACAAAAATTGCATTGCATTCGTTTGAAGTCCGGATCGTTTGTATCATATAAATAAGAGTAACATCAGGTCACGTGTCCTAACGCGAGTTTCACATTTTTTACCCATCCAAAAAGTGCACAACGCCGCTTAAGAAGTTTTCTCTTCAAAAACTACAAATCGCATAATCCCTCCAGATGCTCGCCCTTGGGCATCGTGCCCAAAAGGCGTGCAGCATTACCGAGTTGAATGGCAATGCTGATACGCTATGCTAGGTAGCTTCCAGCCTTTGGTTACGGGATATCTTTTTGTTAGGAAACAATAGTGTACACTATAGAACTATCCACTAGTGTGCTGGTTGCTTCACGTTCAGTCAGTCTCTGAGAGAGTCTATGATTGAACGGGTTAACTCGAAATTACAGAGGGTGTCCGATTGGGGAGACGCCAATCTTGTTAAGTTTAACCCGTCCAAAACACAGGCGTGTCTATTTTCTGCAAAAAAGAGTGCTTTCCCACTTGCACCCACTTTCCAGGGTGTTTCCTTACCGTTAGTTGACCACCTTGGGCTTTTAGGCATGACAGTCACGTCCAAACTAAGCTTCGGCCAACAGATTGAGTCAATGGCACTAACTGCTTCCAAGAAGTTGGGTATCATCTCAAAGGTTCGGCGGTACTTCAGCTCTGAACGGCTGCTCAATCTCTATACAGCCCAGGTTCGCTCTTGCATGGAGTACTGCAGTCACCTTTGGGATGGCTCAGCGAAATACCAGCTTGAAGCATTGGACTCTGTTGACCGAAGAGCCCGCAGGCTCATAAACAACGACGTGGTTTCAAATAGGAAATTGCAATCCCTGGAGCATCGCCGTAAAGTCGCTTGTCTATCGGTATTTTATAGGATCCATTTTGGAGAGTGTGCGAAGGAGCTCTTTGAGCTAGTTGAACCCTCACCATTCCTCCATCGGACTACAAGGCGCAGACAGAAATTTCACCCTTTTATCGTTGGAATACCAAAGAGTCGAACTAAACGCTTTGACAGTTCCTTTTTGGTTCGAGTAGCTAAGGTGTGGAATGAACTGCCTGCGTCTATATTCCCAAACAAGTACAGTCCCGGGACATTCAAAAGTAGAATAAATGGGTATCTCTTGGATAGGCATGTAACATCCTCGTCTTCATCGTCACTTACCATCAGGTGAGAAGGGAGACAAATGCCTAATTCAATATTTAGTAAAAAAAAAAAAAAAAAAAACATTGTTTTCATTCACCGGAAACAGGCAGTGGTCGATGAAAATTACTGTCCTTTATGACAGATTGGTTTAGAGTTAGAAGATTTTGAAGCTAGATTGATGATCTTAGATTTCTAAGATATCTTAAGATCTTAGAAATACATACATACACAGTACCACGTCTTTTTCTCTTGCGGGGTAGACAGAGCCTAGGTCTATAAGACGTTAAGGCCACGTTTAGCATGTTGGTGGGCATTAGGTCGATAACGGAATCGAAATGATGGGTTGCTAGCTGCATCACCTATTAACATAATTCCTCAGATTTTACCCATTACCGATCAGTTTTAACGATCTGCGCGGGAAGAGAAGTTGCTGCTAGATTCTACGTTTTTTCTTTTCTCCCAGACCAGCATGAAAAAGCTTAAGGTCTTAGAAATCTTCGCTTATAGATTGCACTCTCAGATCCCTGCCTCTGAGCTCTACCGCTTAAACTGAGTTACTACGGCTTTCTAAAACCTGTGCAAAGCTGTTAATTACGAGTACTTTAATTATAAATAAATATATATGGACATATCACACAAATTGAACTAACCCCACAAAAAATTGTTAACTTGTGTCGTAGAATACTAACTCAACGATACTATAAACATTCAAGACCCAGGTCAATCTGAAAAAGATCGTTTTCGGAACCCGGGCACCCTCGTGTCGCAGACTTGCGTGTTAACCACTGCGCCAAATTACACCCTTGATGTAAAGGGGTCTGTTGTGAACATAATTGGCAGCTGCAAAACTAGCGAAAGACGACGAAAGATGGCGAAAGGTGATGAAGGTCACGCGTGTGCGACGCAACGCCTGGTTTTTGACATCTGCGCAAGATGCATGAGAAATACGGTTATTAACATAACTTTGTTGTCAAAAACAGCTGTTATAGGCCGTTGAAGTCAGCTGTTAACGAATTTTTAATTTATAAATTATAAGGACCGTAGCAATATGTCTAGTAAACAGCGAAATTTTAGCTGCCTTTATTCTGATAAGCACAATTGTCTTTGACAAGGCGCCCTAACACCATAGCTGAAGGTGAATCAAAATAAATCCGGCCAAGTTCTAGAACTTGGCCGGATTTATTTAGATTTGCGAATACTACTAGTAGTATTCGCACTCGACTTCGACTCGCCCTGGCTTCGCGCGGGTGCTTTAAATTGTACATATAAACCTTTCTTTTGAATCACTCTATCTATTTAAAAAAACCGGCCTAGTGCGAGTCGGACTCGCGCACGAAGGGTTCCGTACCGTTATCTATAAATACGGCAAAAAATCATGTCTGTTCTATGGGAGACCCCTTTTAATACTATTTTTTTTATTAATTTTTAAAGTGAATATACATATAACTAAATATTCTGTGAATATTTCAAGCGTCTACCTGGTGCCGTTATCAAATTCTTGCAAAACAAGAAAAAAAATCTCGTTTGTTTTATGGGAGCCCCCTTATATATTTATTTTATTCTATTTTTTAGTATTTGTTGTTACAGCGGCAACAGAAATACATCATCTGTGATAATTTCAACTGTCTTACTATCACGGATCATGAGATACAGCCTGGTGACAGATGGACAGACAGACAGACAGACGGACAGCGGAGCAAAATTAATAAGGTCCCGTTTTTACCCTTTGAGTACAGAACCCTAAAAACCGAATCAGAATCTTTAAGACTACGCCGTTGCGTAGTCTTAAAGATTCTGATTCGGATCTAAGCATACATAGGGACAGACACCGAGAAGTGACTTTGTTTTATTATAATGTAGTGAGAGTGATACTATGAAGTGATAAGCAAGGATGCTGATGTTCGCGTTACATATAAATGCATCATCATCATCATCACCTTTCTACGACCCACTGCTGGGCATAAGCCTTCTTTTGCCTGCGCCATTCCTTTCTATCTCCACCAATCCATTTTCCAGCGATTTTCCTTGCTACCGGACGTACAACACCACGTTTCCCATTTCTGGGATACCTACCACTCGGTGAACGTATTATTCCACCAACCATCGTTTCTACTTGCAAAATGTCCAATTCCCAACACTCAATACTTAGAACAAATTGATTTTATCCTTTATTGTTTTATTTTTATTTACTTACCCATTTTTTTTAAAGAGAAATTAATTCACAAGAGTACAATTATTCTAATTACAAAAGTTTTAAATTAATTCCTGTATCCTTTAAATAACAAAGTGTATGAAACAAAGGAAGGTAGAAATTAATCAAAGGATATTAAAAGTTGTCTAAACTCGAGGCATTGCCGAGACTCGAGCGAATAAAGGAGTGGACAAAGTTCGTCAAATAAATCAGATTATATTAAAAAGTTGCTGCAATTAATCATTAACTGAAGTCCACTTTTATTAATGAAATAAGTACTGACAGGAGCAATGGGAAGATTTTCTTAGCATTGTTTCCATAACTAAGGTGTTTAAGTTTAGTGAAATTTCACAAATCTAACTAGAGAGAAATTTTATTAGAAAGAAAGGTTTGGTACATTTTTATAATAAAAAATACGAACAAAAAATTAAACTAATTACCTAACGTACAATAAAATTATATGCTAAAATAAAGCACACTTAAAAATCTAAAAATTCTTGCCTATGTGGCATGTTGGCAAAAATGCTGGCTGAATTTCCACGCTGGATAGCAACGCTTATACTTTGCGCAAAAAAGCAGCCAGCCTTCTCGTCACGTGCGGTGGAGATCAGGCGAGTAGCAATTTCTTTGGAAAGAGCTCTTGCACCAGAAGGGCAGAATGAATATATTTAAAAAAAAAGTAAAAAAAACAACGGGTTGCACTCCGGGAGTGCCGGCAGAAGTGAAAACTCCGCGCGGTAGAGAGAGAGAAGAATATTCCTCTCATACGCCGCGCCGGCGGTCTCAGGTCGCGAGTTACATAACTCGTAGCATTTTTACCCATCCCAAAAATTGCACAACCCCGCCAAAGAAGTTTTCCCTTCAAAAACAATCAGATTACAACTGTAATCAATTACCATCAGCGACCACTTCTTGGACGTATAAAAATACCACTTATATTCCTTACATCTCCACTTATGAGGTATCTCTTCTTTCCCATCCCCAAAGTAAACGTTTCCCAGTAATTATCCGAAAAAACATTATCTATCAGATTACAGCTGTAATCAATTACCATCAGCGACCACTTGTGCCGTCATTATTGAAATCGAACCCGAACCCTGGGCACCAAATAAAGAGAGTACAGAAAGAAAACTCACGTGAGTACCTATACAATCTGTTACAGGGATGTAACATTTCAGCCGTAGGAAGTCCACTGCTGGACAAACGTCTCTGTTATGGATTCTTCGCTCTATGACAGGATTTTGCCATACTCATTACTCACCACGCTTGGCAGGCGGGTTGGCGAGATCAGTTTCTTTGGTTTCTTGTGCTTCAGACGCTGCTGTCCATAGGTAGCATTATTAGGCAGTAAAGAGAGCTGACATAAAGAGAGCTTTTGTTACTGCCATGAGGAAGACCTCCGGATGAGATCGTAATATGTCTGCCTAAAGCTAGCTGTACGTAAGTGACCCATACTTGACATATTAATAATGTAAGTTAGTTTTAATAAAAATAAATATTATTGCGTTTATCCATGTATGATGTGAGCGAGTATGGTAACAGCTGTCATATAGATAACAGTTTTAGGCTTAGAACCACTGTTTAACAATACGGATGGTTTAATATAATATGTGCTTCTCAAAGCTACTTCCTATTATCAATCAACTCAAAAAAACAAATAATAATAACATGTAATTATCAATAAATAAATAAATAAATGACATAAATCAAATTTTACTTTAAAATATAGTAATAACTAGGACTAGTAAGTAATACTTGTGCAATACTATTTTCTAAAACTCGCTTGCCGTTCCAACTTTATTTCTGCGACGCCCGACAGGGTTCATATTTTACCCATTTTAATTACAGTGCAGTGACAATATTGTTATAGCCGATGTATTGTACAATATGAAATGCAACTTAATACATTGAAATTGAAATCACAAAATCTTTCTACCGATGATTCATTTACCGACACATAATAAGCAAAGCCTTTTAGAGTAATGTTCTACCTCGTAGAAATTATAGAATTAATAAGTACTTAGGCTCATGGTTAATTTGAAAAATCTCTACGGTGTTGTGTATTTGTCAGCTACCAAAATCACGTTAATTACTTTTTCTTGTGTAATAATATCACGGTGCTGAATAACATTTTATGAAGGTCTAACTTCTATACTTTCGTTGCTTTAAATTCGCCCTCGTAACGACTGACATGTGCATACCCCCCGTGACCACACACTAAACAAAGAAATTTAAACTCTTTAACCTTAAAATATAGTCTAAAATCGCATTACAATTATTTTAGATTTAAACAAGTGTGTGGTGAGGACTGATGCACGCTTTATTATTAATTCCAAATTAAACAACTTTCATTGAAATTTCAACCCAAAAGTCCGTGTCATAAAGAACAAAATCATATGAATTTAGACGTCAACCTTATTTAAATTCATGCTAAAGAAAATTAATCCTTAATGTGACAACACTTAAGTACATTATTGTTTAAAATGGGGTGTAAAAAGGATTTAATTGTATTATCAAGTGATGCGCTCACCGCAGTCTCTAAGCGTTAGTTTACACGCGTGTCCTAATGAATAAAGTAGCTTGTTTGTTCATATGTGCTTGCTAATCTCAGAAACTACATTGTAAGTTATCGACGCCGTGCTAACTACTGTTTGGTATTATGTAACTCGTGGAGGAAAATCGCGAGACTAAATTGGCAATTTCTTGCGACCTTGAACAATGTTCTAATTTCCTCGTCAAATAAATTGTTTTTCATCAAAAACATGATTATCGTTAGAATTCGGCTGTTAATCCGGAAATAATTTGCTGATTGACTCAGAGGACATGTAACAAAAGATTGGAACTTAGAACTTTTTTTTTAACTAGCCTACAGTTACATGACATAAATAAGCAACTGCGTACGTCATCTAGAGAAGTGCGAGTCGGACTCGCGCACTAAGGGTTCCGTAACGATAGCTATAAAAACGGCAAAAAAAAGTCATGTCTGTTGTATGGGAGCCCCCCCTAAATATTTATGATATTCTATTTTTTAGTATGGCTCTAGTAGTACAGAGAGGGTCGTGCTCCTGTAGTGGAGACTAAAAAGACCTGATGGATGATGATGATGATTATTTTATTGTATTTGTTGTTACAGCGGCAACAGAAATACACCATCTGCTAACTATCACGGTTCATATGATACAACCTGGTGACAGACGGACAGACAGACAGTTTTTACCCTTTGGGTACGGAACCCTAAAAAAGTAGAGTTCAACGGCTTATCGTGCCTTCCAAAGCAAGATTACACACTAGTGAAATACTCCACGCTCCGAAGCACACGTTCATCTAGGAACACGCTGGAAAGAAGTTTTTAGGGTTCCGTACCCAAAGCGTGCGCCAAGGACACCCTATTAATAAGCCTCTGCTGTCACTGTCAGGCATAGGAAAATAAAAGCAAAGGACTTTTTAAAAACAAGCTTTTATGTACATCACTTTATGTTCAGAGTTATTTTCAGCGAGCCCTTTAATTTGATATCCATATTGTCCAAGTGCATCTTGGCTGTTCCGCCATGTTGGACTTAGAATGACGTCACACATCTGCTAACCATGCATTGTCATCTAAACATAAAGGGTTTATAAAATTTTGCTCAATCGGAAGATATTGGCTTCAAAATTGAGGTGCAAGATTCGAACCGAACCAACATAGTTACCTGCATACATTACAAGTTAAATAAAAGCTTGTAAAATAGATGTCAGGGAATATAATTGAGGCCGGAAATACGCCAAGTTTATCCTGCCTAACCATTTATGTACATAGTACGTTTACATAATGCGGGAACAACAAGTAAATAATTTACGACCACCCTGTTTATATAGGACGGCTTACGGCTGCCTTAAGTGGCACCCTGTATATGTTTAACATAGATCACTTACGAATAGACATTTATAAAATACTAGCTGCTGTTGCCCGCGACTTCGTCCGCGGCAATTTCTCTTATTATAATTAATTAGTTTTTATAATAGTATAGATGAATAATTTTCCCCCGTTTTCAAAACATTTGTTATTGATGCATCGCTCCTATTGGTTGTAGCGTGATGTTTTATAGCCTAAAGCCTTCCTCAATAAATGGACTATCCAACACAAAAAGAATTTTCCAATTTGAACCAGTAGTTCCTGAGATTAGCGTATTCAAAGAAACAAACAAACTCTTTAGCTTTATAATATTATATTACTATAGATTTAAATGTTATATGCCTTCCTCCCCGTATACCTATTTGAACTAGAACTTCTTTTTATCAAATTGGCTGTAGTTATTAGTTAGTTATCTATAATGTACACATTTAAAGCAAATAAAAATGATTTGATTTGATTTGATTTGATTTAGAACTAAACATGTTCTATATAAATGACTAACTAATAAGTTGACAGAAGTAGCATAACAAAACAACCCACTGGTTAAAGTTACTGAATGCTTCTTATGTATCTTCTAGGTGGCTTAAAACTGTAAAAATCACATGAAAAAGGATAAAAAGTGTGGACAACGGTGAAAGAGAGTTAGATGCGTCACAACCCGAACGCTTAGGCCGATCATGCCTCTATCGCTTGTTCCACGCTCTCGCTTGTACGCAGAACGTGACACTTTTTCGAGCGTGCAGCCGGCGTTCATCAATTTATAAGATTAATTATATAAATAGCATTACAATGCTCGGTTTAATATTAAAATCGAAAATATGTGATGAAAAAATTTCGCCACAGGAAGGATTTGAACCCACAAACCTTCGACATCTAGCCCGTCGATGCTCTCAACCACTGAGCTGCCGTAGCTTCAAATCACCTCGGCGAATTTGTTCATCACATATTATAGGTACACGCATTCGAAGCATGCGTAATCTCCATTACTACCCACTATTTAGAAGTGTGGTATCCCACTTAATTCATATCAGATGAATTGAAAGTTGATTAAAGTGGAGAAAGCTTTCTCAATTAATTATATAAATAGCATAACAATGCTCGGTTTAATATTAAAATCTAAAATATGTGATGAAAAAACTGTGACTTTGAAATCCTACCTGTGGCGGTAGAACGTTGTATGGAAAAATCTGTTGTGCTAGCTTATTGTGAACTCAGTATTTTAAAAATAGTAGGTGCACCTGCTACTGGGTACCGTTACGGATCGTGGGTCCCTGGTCACAATAGTGTGTCCAGTGGGAAAGAGGGGCCTGAAAACATAATTATGTATCTCTATTTCTTAGCTGATCAATGGCTGTTACAAACGCGGTTTCATCTTGTTTGAGTTTGGCTTGCGGCGCAGCTGACGTTCTACGGTCCACAGTGTTTCTCTAAGCTCTCCTAGATTGTTTGAGAATCCTTCCTAGGTCACCAACTCCTGCTGTCAATACAAACATCTACCACACAATCTGCAGATATTATTAGACCTTATATTCATTATAATTATACATTTAACACTTCAAATCTGTCAAGTTGTCCCTATTGTAGTTATAGCGTGTAACACTAATCTATACTAATACTATACTAGTACTTATAATTTATACTATATTTGTGGAAGTACTAGCTGTTGCCCGCGACTACGTTCGCAGCAATTTCTATTATTATGATTATTGAATAATTTCCCCAGTTTTCAAAACATTTTTTGTTGATGCTTCGCTCCTATTGGTCGTAGCGTGATGTTATATAGCCTAAATAAAGCCTTCCTCAATAAATGGACTATCTAATACAAAAATAATTTTCCAATTTGAACCAGTAGTTCCTGAAATTAGCGCGTCCAAACAAACAAACTCTTCAGCTTTATAATATTAGTATAGAAGTATAGATAATGCTGGTCTGGAATAAAGAAAAAACGTAAAATGTGTCAGCTGCTTCTCTTCCCGCGTAGATCGTAAAAACCGATCGAGGGATTGCGCTAAAATCTGCGGAATCATGTCAATAGGCGATGCGGCTAGCAACTCATCACTATTTTGATTCCTTTTTCCATCTACACGCCCACCAACATGCTATGTCAATGTAGCCATAAGGTCTTATAGACCAAGGCTCTGTCTACTAATCCTTACTATCCTTACTATAATATTATAAATGCGAAAGTGAGTTTGTTTGTTTGTTTGTTACACTTTCACGCCGTAACTACTGAACCGATCATCATGAAATTTTGCATACGAGTTCTCTGGAGTGCGGAGAAGGACATAGGCTACCTTTTATCCCGAAAAAAAGTACTATTCCCGAGGGATCGACATTAACGCGGGCGTAGCCGCAGGCGAAAGCTAGTATTTTATAAATGCGAAAGTGACTCCGTCTGTCTTCTTTTCACGTTTTAACCACTGAACCAATTTAGATGAAATTTGCTATGTAGGTAGTTTGAGGCCCGGGAAATGACAAAGGGTTAGAGTACCTTTAATTCCGAGAAATTTTACTATTACCAAGGGATCGACACTAACGTGGGAGCCGCGGGCAACAGCTAGTGCAAAATAGATGATTTCATCAAAAGTCAATCTCAAAATTTTGAACCTGCCTAAAGGCATCTGACATTGCTAAACGACCGCCATCTAGTGTTGACAATCGGGAGTAACGGCTTAACGTACCCTCCGAAGCACGGAGAAGCTCAAGAAAATATTGTGCCATTTGTGTGGATGATAAACAACTTTATTTAATTTACAATTTCACTAATGCTTTATGTACTAAAAACGGGTCACTCACGTGCTATTTCGTCGGGATTGCCTTCACTAATGCTTTATGGCATGTTCTACAGTATCAAGAACTTAGTCTAATTCTATTCTACTCGTAGTAACTATTACTGAGTTAAACCTTATTGTCATCACCATCATTTCGAGTAGGTGTCACGGTCAATCGACCATGCACACCCTGGTGTCAGAGTTCTTCGGAACCGTCTCTAGGCCTCTGACAAGCTTCCTTTAACGACTACCAGATGGCCGCCGGGACCAACTGCTTAACGTGCCATCCGAAGCACGGAATCATCTTTATTATCAAACAATCAGGTGATTGAAGCCTGCAATGTCCTAAACAAACTGGAAGCAACTAAACAAAGTATGCTTTCCGTGGGAATCAACCCACGACCCCGGGTCTACAGGCAAACGCCTTAACCACTGGACCACGGAGGCAGTTAAACCTTATTGTTATAGTACTACCCAGGTACTTATTAAGCTTTGTTGTGCCTTATTATACTAGTTACTCCAAGCAATTAACGAGCTCGGAAAGATACAATATCGCGATGAGATCACCGCCCGTCCCGACTCACCTTTGTTCGTCGTCAGGCGAGAGGTAATTGTATCGCTGATGATAACAGAACATTTCCATAGCTATTTTACCTATGTTGTTGAGGAAAATACTATTCATTACTTCTAACTAGTTTTAACCAGCAATATTAGAACTCAATCCTAAATCGCGCTATGAGAGTTTTTACAATCTTATTTAGTTTCACCTATCAAATCTTGCGAGTTAAATTTGATCCACTTTTCGGTTACCATTTGAGTTGAATTTTGCATGCATGTGTAAATCGGATGACAGGTACACCAATCGTGTTTGGGCTTACTTGATTTGTCTTAGAAAGCACTTTACAGTGTAGATTCGTTTATAATAAAATTTGTAACAAAAATATATATATAAGCTTATTAAAAAAATAGGCTGGCCTCAATAACGACGATTACCATCTATGCAGCTGTACGTGTCCCGGCTGCACTGGTCCGTGAGGGTAGAGGAGGTCGTGGACTACGTCCGAAAGAAGTCTACCTTTACCTTGAGGGTTAAACATCTGCAATCTCGCCACAAAGCGAATTTCAATCCCTTTGTGGTGAGAGTGCCGCTGCCGACGCATCATCTGCGAACCTTAATGAAGGAGGACTTTTCTTTACAGGGAGTTGTATTTCGGAGGTTCCGAGGTCGGCTAACCGCACCGCACGTCACGCGTCGCCGGCACTACGTGTCATATAGGATAGGATATTTAATATGTATGCTATATATAAAGTATTTATTATGACTTTTTATGTAGGTATATTAGACTGTAAGGTATTTATAATATGGGCCTCTGGTATTGTACATAATTGTAAGTACAATAATATTGCATGAAATAAATGAATTATTATTAATCTTATAATAAGTAATCATTGCTTACTTTGACGATAAAACAAAGATTGATTAGCCAGTTTTTTTAGGTACAACATGTGTCGAACACCCCTTAAGCCCCATGATGTTTTGTGTTGTGGGTGACATTTGCCTGCACTCGTCTTCCTTTGTTAGTCATAATAATAATTGCGAAGCCATCAGTTGCTAAAGGCTGCTTATTATGTTATTCACGGATGCATGTATTTGCTACAATATCGTATAATAATTGCATTAAATTGCAGCTTTAAAATGGCACGATTCAAGGACAAGCCAACAACGGTGGTATCACACCTCTCTTTCACACATTAAATTGGTAGATAAGTAAGAAAGGGTGGCACGAACTGCGTAGTTAAGACCTTAAGCTGCTTAGCATTCGCTTCGGTTCTCTTCTTACCTAAAGTGATTGTATATCGCCGTCTCTATCGGTGTGTTGCTAGACAGACTGTCGCCAGCGGAGCGCTTGCGCAGCGAACCGTGGCGTAAGGCTTGCCATACACTGTCAGACATCTTTTTTTATATTGTAGTATATGTATTTGACAATTGCAACAATCTCGGCATATCTTGATCTTAGAATTATCATGCGTTCCGAAACATTCACCCTGGAAATGTATGGAGAAACTATGAACAGCACTAAAAATACAACATTTTTAAAGTTTGTAAGCAACGAAGGCCTATTTATGTAAGATCAAAATGCAGTGGAGGAAAACATACATCATATGTATTTTATTATGTCGTGTGTTTTCTTCTTTTCTATTCTTATTTCCCCCAAATTGTAGAGTAAGTACTTACTTGCCTACTCATACTAATCGCTCACACAAAAAATATTCGTTCCTGTTTGAAAAGGCTATTAAAGTACTTGACCGTTATTTGAAACTGTACATATTGAGATAGGCCCTGTGTTTTCTGCTTTCTCTTTCTACCTATATAGTGCTGTCTCGCTCGCACGATCCCACTATCTCATCTCACCAGGCAGGGTGGGGGGCCCTTGTGGGGGCGCCCGCCATCTTAGAATCATTGGCTTCCTGTTTTCTGCGGTGCACGGTCGTGCTAAGGACTGCGTAATATTCTGGTAAAATGAATTACATTTTAATTTAACCGTTTTTCTTTCTCATGGAAAATTACGGATAACATTTAATAAAATTATTACTTAATTTACAAAGTCATGTAGTGACTAATATAGTAATAACGGAGTTTCCGTTCGAATTTATTACCATTTATTTAAAATTCTACCTTTTTAATTAAAGTGTTTGTCTTAACCGTGTTTTAACATGACTTTTTCCACAGATAAGTGAAGTGAAAATGTTGTGTGTGATTTATAAATTAATATGGAGTCTGTTGACAGTAATAAAAACAATTCCCTCCGAGCGGGCCCATCTAATGTTGAGAACAACAGTTGTAGAGGAAACGTCGCGAAGTACTTCTAGTAGCAAGTCTACAAGTAGTTATTGTTCGTCGTCTAGTTCTAGTTCCTCCGATATTGAAGATATAAACGAAAAAAAAAAGGGGGGGCAAATATCGCAAGTCACCTTTTATGAGAAAAACAGCCAAAATTGTGTAAACACTTGTCAAAATGACTGATGTTGATGACAATGTAGTGGCGAACTGTATTATGTCAATAATAGTCCGCCCCAATCAGTAACACGTGAGTTAAATTTAATTTTCAAAATTGATACAGTTAAAGGAGCCTGCTGTGCCCAAAACTTCGGTTGAGTATTTAAACATCTTAAAGGACATGCAACATTTTGATAAAAGTGAATGGTGCGAAGTCCGTTACGCGGACACGCAAAAAATATATAATCCTACACCGGGGTTTGTGTAACTAGAAGTAAATGACGAGCTAAGAGCTTATGATTGATTACGTCATTTCGCAAATTCTGAAAAAGCCTACGCTGCTTTAACATGTTGTGTTCTCAAACAACGCGATGTCTTATAATCATCTATTCGGGATCTTTTGGAATTGGCCCAAGAATCTGAAATTTCTTTTGACGGTTTACGTGAAAAATAGAGGAATTGTTTTTAAAGGGTGATGTGTTCAAGTTTCATCAGAATTTCAACTCATTTGTGGCCACAGAGCTGAGGTTATACAAATGAGCAGAGATGGAATAATTAACTTTGTACGTGACCCACTTACCAAAGTAGCTTTGCGTAAAATTCCACCCTCATGTCAACATTTGTTTAATGCTAAGTCTTTGACTTCTGTCCTCAAAAAAGCTGAAGGAGTAAGGGAAACATTCCTACCCCCACAAAAATAACAAAACAGCACTAATGCTCCAGCTGCACAAGCTGGTACGAGCAAGCAAACTCGCCACCCCCCGCAGGGGCAGGCAACTTTTAATGGACCCTCGCAGGGTACCACAGACTCGCATAGATGTTGTGCGACGCACATTTCTCATGCTAATCAACCCCCACAGGGTTGTTGTCACTCATGGCCTCCGCAAGGACATGGTTATTATAACGCTGACTCTTTAATGCTCCAGCTGAACAAGCTGGTACGAGCAAGCAAACTCGCCACCCCCCGCAGGGGCAGGCAACTTTTAATGGACCCTCGCAGGGTACCACAGACTCACATGGATGTTGTGCGACGCACATTTCCCATGCTAATCAACCCCCACAGGGTTGTTGTCACTCATGGCCTCCGCAGGGACATGGTAATTATAACGCTGACTCTTTAATGCTCCAGCTGCACAAGGTGGTACGAGCAAGCAAACTTGCCACCCCCCCGCAGGGGCAGGCAACTTTTAATGGACCCTCGCAGGGTACCACAAACTCACATGGATGGTGTGCATCGCACATTTCCCATGCTAATCAACCTCAGGGTTGTTGTCACCCATGGCCTCCGCAGGGACATGGCAATTACAACGATGACTCTCACTCAGCGCCTTCTAACTCTAGAGGTTCCTTTCGACCCAGAGGAGGTCGACAGAGCTACAGGTCCCAAGAGTATAATAAGCGCAAGTCATCGAGACCAACCTCAGACTTCAAGATGCGTGGGAAGAAACGAGGCAAGTATTGACAACCATTTTTAGAGCGGGGTGACTACTTTTATTTCACAAAAGGTGGGAACGGCTCGGTGCTCCACCGTTCATTTTAAAAATAATAAGACGGTAACTCTGGAGTATAGGAGGGTAGAGCTCTTTACCAAAACCACCACTCTCGATGCCTCATCGGATCGAAAAAAGTCTACACACTTCTGTATCAGAAGCCATTACAACCGTGTTGTCACAAATTAAATAGCAACATGTCTTAGAAGAAGTCCGTCTCCAAGCTTTATTTCGACTATGTTCCTTATACCGAAAGGCGACGGCACTCACCGTCCCATTTTCAACCTTACGTCTCTGAACGATTATGTAATAACTGAAAAGTTTCTTCTTATAAAAGTACAACGCATCCCAGATTTTTTGCAACCGAGAGACTGGCTATGCAAAATCGATCTATAGCAAGCCTATCTTCATCTTGGACCTTCTCACATGAGGTTTATGCGGTTTCTTTATAAAGACTAGCTACTAGAAATGACGTGCCTGCCATTTGGCCTCAGCACGGCACCGAAAGTCTTTGCCTCCCTTACAAACTGGGTGGCGCAAAGCCTAAGTGAACTCTGTTTACAAATTAGTCTACTAGCTTTCGCCCACGGCTCCGCCCGCATCAATGTCGATCCCTCGGAAACAGTACTTTTTCCCGGGATACCATACGTCTATATCAATGGAATGTACCATATGTCGTACCCCAGATAACGTGTATGCAAAATTTCATGATGATCAGTTCATTAGTTACAACGTGAAAGCGTAAAAAACAAACTCACTTTCGCGTTTATGATATTAGTTAGGATTTGGACGATTTCCTGCTGGTCCAAGACCAAGACCGACAGGTCCTAGTTCACATGTCCGCATCCTCTTAGAGAGACTGCGGTATCTGGGTTGGCAACTGAATATGGAGAAGTCAATCACAACCCCTCAGCAGAATCTAGTATTCCTGGGTGTGAATTGGGACACTTGAATCAACAAGAAATCGTTACCCAAAGAGAAGTGCATTCTCTCTCTGCGAAAATAATGAAAATTTTCAATCAGGTTGCAGTCGAGCTGAAAAGCTTACAAAGTCTTGTGGGCTGTCTCACTTTATCGTGACGGATGCATCCGATTTAGGTTGTGGAGCCCAATTGGACAACCAGTCTTTTTCGGGTCATTGGACCAACCAAGAACAGGGATTGCACTGCAACCAAGAAGAACTCCTTGCAGTTCTAAAGGTCTTGGAAACCCAAAATCAGAATAAGGGCCAGTCCACTCTGTTGTGGCATTGGAACAACAAGACAGCAGTTGCTCACGTGCAGAACGAAGGAGGACCAAGTCATCAATGCTGATGAACATAACAGCAAGAATTGATCAATTGCTAGATCACTCTCAGATTCAGATATCTACTCGTTATATTCCAGGCAAGTACAATGGGCATGCAGATCATGTCTCGCTACCGTCTACTCCTAGAACGGCATCTATTGCCTCTTCGAATAAAAATATTTTTTTTTTTTTTAAATACGGTGTTCCTCTCATGGACCTGTTTGTTTCAAAGAATGCACAAGTTGTCTGCAATTATGTCTCCGTGGACTGAATGTTCAGTCAAGCCTTTTATCACGATGCATTCTCCCGGACTTGGGACTACAACCTAGCGTGGGTATTCCCTCCCCCATACCTGATACCAAAGGTATTAGCCAATCAGGCTCGAGGTGTATTCTTGCTAATAGTCCCACGATGGGAACGAGCATTTTGGAAAGCAGACTGGAGTCCCGAGCGATAGCGGCTAGATTCACAATCCGCAACCTACACCAGTATCTAATCGATACTTCAACCGGTCTGCCTCCACCCAAACTCCAGGACATGACCCTGGAAGTATGGAAATGTGGGGGAAGGCAGATAGCCTAACAACCTGGAATGACTCGCAGATTAGTTTGGCCCGAAGTTACTGGAGAGCTTCTACTAGGAAAACTTATAAAGTGGTCTGGAGTAGGTGGCTATCTTGGTGCAATAAATCGCATTTGAGTCCATTTCATCCCGATGGCTCGATTCTGGCTAAATGTTTAGCTGACTTACACCTAAAGGAAAAATCTTTCCTTTAGTACAATTTTGCTTCATAAATCAGTAGTTTCCACACTATGTGGTACTGAAATTTCTGGTCAACTGAGTTCTTATGTACTGGTCAAGCATAGTTTGATATCTATAGGTGTCATGGTCAATCGACCGTGAGCGCCCTGGTGTCGGAGTTCTTCGGAACCGGACTACTAGACGGTAGCAGGGACCACCGGCTTGACGTGCCTTGCGAAGTACGGAATCGTCTTTATTATCGGACGGTCAGGTGATTCAGGCCTGCAGTGTCCTAATCAAGCTGAAAGCAGCTGGGCGGGGAATGCTTCCCGTGGGAATCGAAACCGCGACCCCGGGTCTACAGGCAAACGCAAAAATATGGAATATTATCGTTTCTCTTGAAATATAGCTTAGACATAAACGATTTATTTTCCGCAAGTAGCCACACAGCCATATTATGCTTTCGGCTTCACGTACTTTCATTGGTACGAAAATTGTAAAATATACCTATAGAAGACATCTTATCAAGAGGTCATTGGCAATCTGCTGATACATTTAGTAAATTTTACAGGGAACAGGTCATACCAACTCCCGTTAATAGAAACATCACTTGTTGTTTATTCCAATACGTTGATTGTGTATTTTCAATACAAAAGTGATTCAAATTATTTCATTTTCTTTACTTTACGCATACTTTGTGATGTATATGAATCGCATTTATATAAGTTTATTTTTGAATTAACTTATCATATTTTTTTTTTTTTTTGTAAAAAATATTAGAACTTATTTACTCGCACTTCCCACTTGTATATCATCTCAATTATTAAATAATAATTGAGATTATTATATTTGGTAAATTCATTTTACCATGGAAATGATTACAAATGATACAATCTTATCATTATTTAATCTTACTCGTCTCACATTGGCGTCCATCTCACCCAGGCGATAACAAACACGTCTCAATATGTACAGTTTCAAATAACGGTCAAGTACTTTAATAGAAGCGTTTTACCTGAAATAAAACGCATATTAAATACTTACCTTATTTGAAACTGTAATTTCAATTCCTGCCTGGGTACATATTTCGTCTCAATGATTCTAAGATGGCGGGCGCCCCCACAAGGGCCCCCCACCCTGCCTGGTGAGATGAGATAGTGGGATCGTGCGAGCGAGACAGCACTATATAGGTAGAAAGAGAAAGCAGAAAACACAGGGCCTATCTCAATATGTACAGTTTCAAATAAGGTAAGTATTTAATATGCGTTATATTTCAGGTAAAACGCTTCTATTTTCATTCTTTCCAAATCAGTCTATCCATACTAATATTATAAATTCTAAAGTAACTCTGTCTGTCTGTCTGTCCCTTTTCACGCTTTAACCATTAAATCAATTTGGATTTGGTATGGAGGTAGTTGATGATTCCGGGAAATTTTACTGTTCCCGAGCGATCGACATTAACGCGGGCGGAGCCGCGGGCAACAGATGAATAAAATGAAAATTAATATTAATACATTATTTTCACGTTACAGTGAATAGCAACCATTAAAAGATAAACTCAAGTTCGCACAATCGGGCTCTATTTCCACGAACCAACATTTTTTGTCGTGTTTTTTTAACCTGAACTTGTATGTGAAACTTTTTGTCATTTCATTTGAGCTCACTTCTTGTTCATGTAAATAAGATTTTTTTGCCTCGTTTGCCTTCAATAAGAATAAATTAGTGGTTCGTGAGTATTTCTGAATATATTACTCGTCATATTTGAAGTATTGGAGACTGCCCAGCCCACGCCTTGAGGTTTTTGTTGTATCGAAAAGGTTTTTGTAATTTTATCTCAGATTTTTTTTAAATCTGATAGGTAGATACCTTTTTAAGCCGTGTAGTATCCGGCAGAGCAGAATAGGACCACTCCAAGTCTTCCCGTGGATGTCGTAGAAGACGACTTAGGAAATACAAGCTAAACAAAGCTTATAAACATCTGTGAGATCTCTCCAACCTGTCTGGCTAGCGTGGAGAGTGTAGGCCAAGTCCTCTGGCTGCTCTGGCCAAGTATGGCTCTAGTAGTGCAGAGAGGCTCGTGCTCCTGTAGTGGAGACTAAAAAGACCTGATGATGATGATGATGAGGTAGGTACCTTGTAGGGGGAATTTATACTGAATCGAATGAAGCCTGACAATCTTGAATGTAATACAAGTACAGCTAACAAAAGAAATAACCAATAGATTTTTGACTTGATAACGTTTAATAAATCGATAAACGCTGGCTGCACGCACGAAAATGTGTTTCGTGTGCAAGCGAGAGTGCGGAACAAGTGATAGATTGGCACGATCGGCCTAAGCGTTCTACTTGTGACGCATCTATCTCTCTACCGCGGCATAAAACTTACTTGTAGGTATCGGAGACAGCTACATATTTGAGCCTTTTGGGGTGGAAACAATGGGTCCGTGGTGTTCATCAGCCCATCGTCTTTTTGACTTTCTGTCAAAGAGACTGATCGAGGTATCCCGCGACCAAAAGGCTGGCAATTACCTGGCTCAAAGGATAAGCATTGCCATCCAACGTGGCCGCATAATGACGATTTGCAGGGACTATATACATATTGTAAATATTTATATTTTTTAAGTAGTTTTAATTTTATTAATATTATAAGTTAATTAGTATAATTTTATTATATTGTACCTTTCTAAAATAAAAATTTACATATAGTTATTCAAAACTCTTAAAAAAATGGAGAAGCAATGGGAACCATACCAATAATGACTGGCTAGTGTAGTGTATATTTTATCCAAACGTAATTCGTTTGAACCAACCGGTTACTAAAATACCGATGCTAGCCGATGGCACTGCTCCTTCATCCAAAAACCTCTAGTGTAACACACACGTTCTTTTGAACTGATTTGCATAATAAATATACTAAATAGAATTGAGTATTTTATTTACTTCAATGACAATTATACAGTTCATACTACAGTACAGCTTCTCCGCATTTACTACGTACAAGTGGCTTAGCGCTGTGCTACTCGGCTGGTGAGTATGCTAGCCCTGTGTGGGTACGTTCAGCGCACCCAAAAGAGGTAGAAGTTGCCCTAAATGATTCTTGTAGAAAAATAACGGGTACATTAAAACCTACACCACTGTCCTATCTTTATACTCTATCTGGGATAGCTCCACCGCAAGTACGGCGACACGTAATATGTGTGGTGGAAAAATACAAACAGACTCTAGATAAAAGACAGCTTCTCTATGGACAAATTCCACCTTCGTCGCGTCTAAAGAGCCGCAACAGTTTTATAAGGCAACCCAGAAATATATCCGAAAGAACCCCTTAAAACTAGGCTCAAACTCTGGGAAACAAAGTACCCACCTAGACCATCCGATATTCCACCTGCTGAGAAGCTTCCACCTGGAAAAGATCTTCCCTGGGCAGTCTGGAAGTCCCTTAACCGACTTAGGGCTGGTGTTGGGAGATGTCGAGAAAACAGAGTTGGGTTTCTCGACCAACAATTTGTGTGACTGCGGTGCCAATCAGTCCATGACTCACCTTCTGTCGTGCCCTAACTGGCCCAAGACTTGCACGGTACAAGACCTAAATGAGGCTTATGAAAGGACGATCACCGTGGCCAAATACTGGTCAAAAGAGGTGTATTATAAAGGAACCATTTCGACTCAAAAAGTAGAAGAAAAATACAGTTAGAAAGCGAAATCTATTTGTTACTGTTTATGTAAACAACAGTAATTTTGTCAGAAATACATGTAGCTGACGCCGTAACGGCTACCTACGCATTACTAACACAAAGTGCATAGCAACCCGCATCAAAAGATTTCGTTGCACCTTCATTGTATTTTGTGCGGTGTATAGGACAATCGGCCACCTGTCTTTAATGTCGTAATGCCTTTATACGGGCACGAACAGGTATCGACAAAAAAAGCCAAGATTTCGCAGCAACCCCATTTCTTACGGGGATCTTAACAATTATTTTTATTCCGCAAAACTACAGTAAATTTTCAACCTCACTGTATGGTAATAAGTTTGGTTTTGCCTTGACGGATTGAGCGAATGTAGTCTTTATAAAATTTTTTGCTTAGAGGCGAACAAAGAATTTTTTTGGCTGACACGACGTCGATATTTCACGAGCATGCATGATCGCTCCGATCGACAGCTAAACGTATTCTTGAGGTAGACTTAACCAAAAAAACCTTATTTTTTGCCGCGACGTGAGTGCAATTTGGCAACGGTCGGGCCAATTCGATTGTTATAAAACAGATTGACAGATGCAGGTTCGTCATTTTGTAAAAAATGGCATGCCAAATGGGAGGAGGAAAGTCTGATGGATTTTATTGGTGGTTTTTGCGCGGGCTTGCCTTTTTTCTAGAGCAGGTAATATGTGTGAAGTGATAGATAAGCTTTATTTATTGTTAAATAAAAAAGCTCAACAAACAAAATATCACAACTCAACTCAACAACAAAACCTGAAGGTCATATTCGTCTATTGATATTAAAACCTTTTGCGTTATTTTATACAGATTTTTAACCGACTTAAAAAAAGGAGGAGGTTATCAATTCAGTTCTATTTTTAGGGTTCCGTACCTCAAAAGGTAAAAAGGAACCCTTATAGGATCACTCGGTTGTCCGTGTGTCTGTCGGTCTGTCAAGACTAATGGTACGGAACCCTTCGTGCGCGAGTCCGACTCGCACTTGACCGGTTTTTTTATGTTTGTTATCTCAGAATTCTGTCATTTATAAACCGATTTTTAAAATATTTTTTTGTTAAAAGGGTATGCATGTAAATTGGTCCCACCTATTTAAGTTTATCAAAATCGGTAGAGTAGCTTAATCATTCCGTTGGTCTGATAATGGAGACGGAAAGCTCCGACTTTATTGGAAGGAACTCTTATAATAAACAAGGTACACCAATCGTTTTTAATCTCATTTGATTTGTCTTGGAAAGCACTTCACAGTGTGTTTTTAATATTTTTGTAAAAAAATCTTGTTGTATATGAAAGATTATCATAATCTAAAGAGATCGTGCATCTTCGGATTGAAATCTGAGCATCTTAATATTTAAAACAAAGTTGGATTTCTTCGTGAACTCCCGGAACTCCCGGCATTACCATTTTTTTTTTTGTAAAATTTGTTTTGTCTGTGAAGACAGTTTACGGATGATAAATTTACGTAGTAAGGGTGGAAGAGAGATAGATGCGCCAATGCGTCACAAGCCGGACGCTTTGGCCGATCGTGCTTCTCTATCTCTATCGCGTTCATCGATTCATAAGACGATATCACGTCAAAAGCTCTTGGAATTACTGTGATGAATCTTTTCAGTGTCATAGGTAGGTATATTAGATTATATTAAAATAATAATATCTAATCATCATCATTTCGAGAATGCCATGGTCAATCGACCACGCACACCCTGGTGTCGGAGTTCTTCGGAACCACCTCTCGGCCTCTGACGGACTACCAGATGGCAACCGGGACCAACAGCCAAACGTGCCTTCCGAACGGAAACATCTTCATTATTAGACAATCAGGTGTTTCAAGCCTGCAATGTCCTAACCAAACTGGAAACAACTATGTAAACAAAGTATGTTCACGTGGGAATCAAACCCAAACCGCCCGGGTCTATAGGCAAACGCCTTAACCACTGGACCACCGAAGCATGTGTCTAATATATATATCTAATATTATCTATCTTGTTTTCTAATATATCCTTACTAATATTATAAATGCGAAAGTGAGTTTGTTTGTTTATTTGTTTGTTTGTTTGTAACGCTTTCACGCCGTAACTACTGAACCGATCATCATAAAATTTTGCATACAAGTTCTCTGGAGCGCGGAAAAGGACATAGGCTACCTTTTATCCCGGGAAAAAGTACTATTCCCGAGGGATCGACATTGACGCGGGCGGAGCCGCGGGCGAAAGCTAGTATCTAATAATAACAAATGTGATTCGTGACATTTGTCCCGTCCTCTTCTGTGGGAACAGCGACGAGTTCCCAAGTCTGGATATCATGAGGTGCGCCCGCGCTGTTTTTTTGGGTCAACAGATTACTCGCGAACCGCCACATGGAAGAGATGAGTGTAATTTCACTGTATTCTTTGTTACTATGATAAATTGAGCAGCGAATTGCGACACGGCAATTGGAGAATTTAATTTGTTTGAGTTGTGAAGATTACATTTTTGTGACAAGCTTTTATGATTAACTAACTCCTAATCTACACTGTAGAGTTCTTTCCAAGACAAATCAAATGAGTCCAAACACTATTTTTTATATTTTTTTTATATTTACGATTAGTTAAAGAGTTCCTATGCTCACAAGTGAATATATATCTAAACTAGCTGTTGCCCGTGACTTAGTTTTTATAAGTATAGATGAATAATTTTCCACCGTTGTCAAAACATTTTTTATTGATCGCTCCTATTGGTTGCAGCGTGATGTTTTATAGCCTAAAACCTTCCTCAATAAATGGATTATCCAACACGAAGAATTTCGGCGACGAGGTTGAATCAGGCGGTGGCTCAGTTGGTAGAGCGTAAGTCGTAGAGATCGCTGGTTCAAATCTCGCCCACTTGATTTTTCCTTTCACCATATTTTATTTCTTAATTTAATAAGAGTATATAATACAAAATTGCATTGTGAATGCAAAATAAAACACAAAAATACGAGTATAGGTCATTTATCAGTTCACAGGGGAGAGAGGTCGTTCGTTGCGTCGGTAACTCGCGCAATAGTGATCGATCGGCTGGGTCTGGCTGTCATGTTAGATTAGGCTCGAAGTGCTAATGCTAAGTATGATTGCCAGAACTTCATAGCAACAACTGCAGAAGCATAAAACTACGGCCCTTTTGTCAACTGAGGCTGCTCCAAACTTATCCCGCGGGATGACTTGACGTTATATTATTTTTTCTTTGTAAACTGATTCCACTGAAAAATAAATAATGTAATGTATTTTTTGAAACATGTACAGTAGCAGAGATTTTACTAGATTTAGAGGGTAAATACTTTATCGCAACAAATTGCACCAATGCAGAAAAAATAATTACTTAGAGAACAGAAAACTAAGGCGGTACAAAGGCGGACTTGTCGCATAAGAGATCTCTTGCAATCAACCCTAGGGTAAATGGATTGAGTAGAGGCTTGGACGAATAAAAGTAGAGGACATGTGGCGTTGGCACAGAACAGATGAATGAGAAAATATGAAGGCCACGTTTGACTGGTTAGGGTCAATTCAGACATACATTAGCACTTCTTATGTGGTAATAATATATCAACCTTATTGTACGAGCTTACCTCGCACATTTGGGCGACCCGTGGCCTACATCATGTAGGTCACGTGTCAGCTCTTTTTATACTATAATTAGAATCAAATCTAATAACAAATTGAGATACTATCGAACAGTAGCCAAGTTACTATCCAGCGGCGGTCGAGGTACTGCTGGGCTGCCATCGAGAAAGGATCCGTCACACCCAGTTATCAACATGTAACTTCGTGAGAATTAAACTACTTTCTACGTGACGTGATCTTGTATCTCCACACCAACATCTACAACCTACAATCAACATCCCGTCATGTACGGTGTATGGCTAACACCATGGCCTGCATTGTACATTGTTTTTGGTCCTTCGAGCCGGATCCTTTACGGGATCCGTGGTGTTCGCATGTCCTTTTTGCGATAGCGAATCGGTTCACCGGCCTTCCACAAGTGGGTCTCACCGGTGAATTGAGAAGGCGTATTTATCGCAAGGGTGTGAGCACACAATACAGAATCAGCGGCCAACTGGAAATATGGAAAGCCGCTCAATAGCAATCTCCACTTCAGCCAACTATCATCAGGGGTCCAATCAGTCATCACAACAACTTAGCATTAATCTACGATATACATACGTTGTGTCAACCAGCTGGAAACCACAAACATTGAAGCTTCGCTACACTCAGTGGAAGAGTCTCCGCGTTCAGTTGGGCATTATACAGACAGGGGAACTTTGCCGCAAAACAGCCGGGGAGTTTTCGAGCCAAACTGGACACTACAAACATTGGAGCTTCCCTACACACAGTGGTGGAGTCTTCGCGTCTAGATAGACACTACAAAACATGGTTGCTTCGCTACACACAGTAGTGGAGTCTCCGCGTCCAGCCAAGTTACAACAAACATTTGGAGCTTCGCTACACACAGTGGTGGAGTCTTCACGTCCAGCTGGACATACAAACATGGGAGCTTCGCCGCAATACAGCCGGGAAGTCTTCGCGTCCAGCCAGGCAACATACAAACATTTAGAGCTTCGCTACACACAGTGGTGGAGTCTTCACAACTAGCTGGACACTCAAACAAGGGAGCTGCGCCGCAAACAACATGAATCAATTGAGATACTATCGAACAGTAGCCAAGTTACTATCCAGCGGCGGTCGAGGTACTGCTGGGCTGCCATCGAGAAAGGATCCGTCACACCCAGTTATCAACATGTAACATCGAGAGAAATAAACTACTTTCTACGTGACGTGATCTTGTATCTCCACACCAACATCTACAACCTACAATCTACATCCCGTCATGTACGGTGTATGGCTAACACCATGGCCTGCATTGTACATTGTTTTTGGTTCTTCGAGCCGGATCCTTTACGGGATCCGTGGTGTTCGCATGTCCTTTTTGCGATAGCGAATCGGTTCATCGGCCTCCCACAAGCGGGTCTCACCGGTGAATTGAGAAGGCGCATATATCGCAAGCATGTGGGTACACAGTACAGAATCAGCGGCCAACTGGAAATACGGAAAGCCGCTCAACAGCAATCTCCAGTTCATCCAACTAATTGTGTTTACATTTTCTATTTACAATTTTACATTTTATTTTACACTTTTACATTTTTGTTTTGTACTATATATACATACATTTGTGACGTTTCCTTCTCGATTGGTCCTGCATCCTTTGGCGTTGGGAGTATGTACGAGCTTATCTCGCACATTTGGGCGACCCGTGGCCTACATCATGTAGGTCATGTGTCAGCTCTTTTTATACTATAATTAGAATCGAAACTTATAACGAATTGAGATACCATCGAGCAGTAGCCAAGTTACTATCCAGCGGCGGTCGAGGTACTGCTGGGCTGCCATCGAAAGGATCCGTCACACCCAGCAACAGACATGTAACTTCGTGAGAATTAAACTACTTTCTACGTGACGTGATCTTGTATCTCCACACCAACATCTACAACCTACAATCTACATCCCGTCATGTACGGTGTATTGCAAACACCATGGCCTGCAGTGTACATTGTTTTTGGTTCTTCGAGCCGGATCCTTTACGGGATCCGGGTGTTCGCATGTCCTTTTTGCGATAGCAAAGCGGTTCACCGGCCTCCCACAAGCGGGTCTCACCGGTGAATTGAGAAGGCGCATATATCGCAAGGATGTGGGCACACAGTACAGAATCAGCGGCCAACTGGAAATATGGAAAGCCGCTCAACAGCAATCTCCAGTTCATCCAACTTTCATCAGGGGTCCAGTCAGTCATCACAAGAACTTAACATTGGACTACGACATACATACGTTGAGTCATCCAGCTGGACACCACAAACATTGAAGCTTGGCTACACACATTGGAAGAGTCTCCGCGTTCAGTTGGGCATTATACAGACAGGGGAACTTTGCCGCAAAACAGCCGGGGAGTTTTCGAGCCAAACTGGACACTACAAACATTGAAGCTTCCCTACATACAGTGGTGAAGTCTTCGCATCTAGATAGACACTACAAAACATGGTTGCTTCGCTACACACAGTAGTGGAGTCTCCGCGTCCAGCCAAGTTACAACAAACATTGGAGCTTTCCTACACACAGTGGTGGAGTCTTCGCGTCTAGCTAGACACTACAAAACATGGTTGCTTTGCTACACACAGTGGTGGAGTCTTCATGTCTAGCTGGACACTACAAACATTGGAGCTTCCCTACACACAGTGGTGAAGTCTCCGCGTCCAGTTAGGCGTTATACAAACAAGAGCTTCGCCGCAAACAGTCGGGGAGTCTTCGAGCCAAACTGGACACAACAAACATTTGGAGCTTCGCTGCACACAGTAATGGAGTCTTCACGTCTATCTGGACAACTTCTTCTCAAGAGAAATATTTACTACATCAAGATTAATCCTGCGAATAAGAGATGACTGGAAAGGACCTCCGGTTACCAACAGTATTGGAATACACAGAATGATTGCCCATACAACATGAATCAATAATCAAAGCGCTAAAATTATTCGCGATAACAATATTTTAACATCCGTAGATTATTGATTTGACTTAACATTCCCATATGGGAAAAACATATTAAGAAACATCGTACGATATATGCAAGAAGTGCATACGCTGCAATACATGGAGCACATGTTTTGACGCACATCGGCAGGTCAGCGACATGGACATTGGCAACAAGGCCGCGCGGAACAATTGCAAGCTTGCAATATCGCGCCACGACAAATGCATGCCTGCTGTGATGTAGGTCAATTAAATATTATTTAGATATTTTCTTTCCGTCATATAATCAAACAAGATACAATTTGAAGATCATGAATGTGTCCTCTTGCTTCACATCCGTACCAACATCAAGGCTCAATTGCAACAGGCGTATTTGGATCACTCCAGAGGATCGAGTCGTCTCGGGAGGCAGCTTTCCAACAGCTGACAAGCACAACGCCGCGAGGACATCAAGGAAGAAACGATTATTATGTTGAAGAATAATTTACCTAATTCTGTTTACATTTACTTTTTACAATTTTACATTTTTACACTTTTACATTTTTGTCTTGTACTACATATACATACATTTGTGACGTTTCCTTCTCGATTGGCCCTTCATCCTTTGGCGTTGGGAGTATGTACGAGCTTAACTCGCACATTTGGGCGACCCGTGGCCTACATCATGTAGGTCACGTGTCAGCTCTTTTTATACTATAATTAGAATCAAATCTAATAACAAATTGAGATACTATCGAACAGTAGCCAAGTTACTATCCAGCGGCGGTCGAGGTACTGCTGGGCTGCCATCGAGAAAGGATCCGTCACACCCAGTTATCAACATGTAACTTCGTGAGAATTAAACTACTTTCTACGTGACGTGATCTTGTATCTCCACACCAACATCTACAACCTACAATCAACATCCCGTCATGTACGGTGTATGGCTAACACCATGGCCTGCATTGTACACTTATTTCATTCAATCAAAGTTGAAAATAGTACGCAACATTGAAATCTTATTTATTTTAATGTTGCGTATTGTTTTGTTTCAATGGAATAAGGTTGATAGTTAATTACCACTTAAAAGTGCTTGAGATATTTCTTCCTAGTCTGAATTGACCCTTAGTGGGAGTGTAGTGGAAAACAAAATCAAAAGAGCTGCTATCTAGACTACATGTAAAATAAAAAAAAACTCGTGATCATTTCGTGTATATGTCAATCGACCATGCTCAGAGTGAGTGGCAGAGTTATTCGGAACCGCCTCTCAGCCTGACGTGGTTCCTTTAACGACTGCCAGATGGCAGCCAGGACAGGACCAACGGTTTAACGTGCCATTAGAAGCACGGATTCAAGTCTGTAATGTCCTAACCAAACTGGAAACAACTAAACAAAGTATGCTTCCCGTGGGAATCGAACACACGACCCCCGGGTCTACAGCCTTAACCAATCAATAAGGCAGTCAATAATACACACAACAATAAATAATACAAATAAAAAAAGTTAAATGATTGCTTCTCGTTAATTAACAGACCGTGTGGGTGATTTCTAATTTACAAATAAAGAATTTCATTTTGTTTCATTCATTTCTTTTTAGTGAAATATCTTGCATTTCTCCATGACTTTAGCCATTAGGAGACATCTTCAAGCCCTGTAACCACTTAAACAGAGGAAAATAAAACTGGCCATGTATGAGTCGTAGTACACACACAAAGGGCTTCATTGTCATCGAGTCCGTCTTACGAATTTTCGATCAGGTCACGTGTCCTGACGCGAGTTTAACATTTTTTTACCTATCCCAAAAAGTGCACAACGCCGCTAAAGAAGTTTTCACTTCAAAAATCTTTTCCATTCCACCGATACACCTAACCAAACAAAGATATCCGAGGCAGCAATCGATACGACAGATCAAACAATAATGAACAATAATGTATTCTGCTCAGATCACGCTCAGACTGAGCCATCAACTGTTTGACATTCGATAGCGACTAATGAGCTTCCGTGACAATCGACATGTAATATTATATGTACAGCACAGTGTTTCTCAATGCGGAGTACGCTTGCTCCGGAGGGTCCCTAGTTATGCCTAGGGGGTACGTAAAAAAAATACATATGTAGGGATAGTTATGAGTGTCTCAAACGCAGCTCTTAAAAATAATACAACCTTCCAACATTGTCACGTCTTTATCCCCTGTGGGGTAGACAGAGCCAACGATAAGAATCAAGGCTACGTTTAGCGTGTTGGTGGGCATATAGTATTAAACGTAGTAATATTGACTGAAATTATAGAAGTTACATTAAAACCACTTCCAATTATTCACTGTGAATACAATTTGCTTACAATGGCTTACAATAAATGCTTGCAACGGTTGAGATGAGTAGTTTACCTGGAGCGTATGCCAATAAAATAGGACTTCAAAAGTCAAGTAGATTTTTTAAATTTTATTTCAAATCACAATACAGGTAACATATACAAAACAGTAGAACATGGAATATATTTATATGGACACCGACCATGCTCTTCGGAAGGCCACCTCCGAACTAGACGGATCTCGGTAGATGGGCGACCTATGGAATATTGGATAGTGTCTTACAATTTTATGTGCCTAATTAACACATAATATTAGTATGTGTTAACATGTTACTATTGGTCTGTGGACGCCGAAGCAGAAACAACCTAGAGGCAGACAGACTAAGAAAGAGATGTATTACGTTGCGAAAGACCTAAAGATGGGCAAATATAAAAACTGAAATAATGAGGCAAATGAACGTGACAGGTGAAAGAAACTTGTGGAGGCCAGAGGTTTTATAAAATATGTATAAATTCATAAAATAATATATAAACACACCTTCAGACTTGAAAAAATTAAAGAACGCGGGGTCATAGAGTTTGAGAAACGCTGTTTTAGCATATGACTATATGTTATCTAATAATGCTGCTATGTTGACAATGAGACATTAAGGAGACAATTTGTGAGCGGTAGTGCTGATTGGGGGTGCGGTCGGTATGTCATTTCATGTTATTATTATACAATGTCATACAGAACACTTGGCAATATTTTTGCAAGCTTTTATTTAAACCGCGCTGTAGTTTGTTTTTCTGTGAGGGATAAATCTTGCTATAGTTTTGAAGCACTTATCGTCAACAAATTGAGCTGAAAGTTTGTGTAATTATGTAAATATTTACATAATTACACAAACTTTTAGTCACATATAAAAATCTATAAGTCTTGGCTATAAGTGTACCTACCACATTTCAACTTAATCTTGCTAATAGATTCGGAGCGAATTGACTGTGTCACTCGGACAGACAGACACACTGTTTTGTCACTTGTTTTATGGAACCCTAAAAATATAAACGCATTCCCTTAATTCCAAAAAAAAACCTAAAATAACACACGACCCTATTATACGGAAATGTCTATGGTATAGACATTTCCGTGAAGCGTCACTATACTCTACACTCTATGTATAACAGGGTCGTCAAATTCATTAGGATTAACCAAGAAAGGGTTGTCAAGCGCATAAGCTTCATCATCATCTGAGATTATCACGATTGCTTCGTCAACTCTGTTACGTAGGGCCCGAGAACCGCTTGTATGACACCAATTATGAGTGAAATGATTTGGACATAGTTATTACAGCCGCCTGACGCCAGCGAGGCGCATAAGAGTTTGTTTCAAAAGTAACGAAACACTGTCACGTTCCGTGTACAATCGAGTGCGCGGAACAAGCGATAGAGAGACACGATCGGCCAAAGCCTTCGACTTGTGACACATCTATCTCTCTTCCACCTCTCTATATATATCTCTATCTCGTAAATTTATCGTCCGCATACCAACTTTACAGACAAGAACTTAATGTTTATCTATATATGTATTTGTTATAAAATATAGTATCATTGACTTAGTATCCCATAACACAAGTCTCGAACTTACTTTGGGGCTAGCTCAATCTGTGTGATTTGTCCGTATATATTTATATTTAAGAACATTACATAGCCATACATTGTCATCCAAACTAAAGGAGTACACCAAATTTCAGCTCAATCGATTGAAGATATCTGCTTTAAAATTGAATTGCAAGATGCCACCTGCACAAACATACATACATTTAAAGTTAATTAAAAGCTTTTAAAAAGGCTGTAACCTGGCCCCAATTTCGCTTCATAACCTTAGTAACCGTGCCGCATACGGGCACTACAGAAATGGTTATACATAGAATTCGGGAAACTGCCGCGAATAGCCTTCCCCGAATTACTCTCGGCAAACATCTGTTTCTGTGCTACTGTCTTCCATGCGCTTCTTTAACAATTTTAGGTTTACTTTTACCGGAGTCCCGCGAAGTAAACTAGTTATTTTGCTAAAATTTCGTTTTTTGACAAGCTTTTATTATAAACTAATACACTGTAAAGTGCTATAATGCAAATCAAATGAGCTCAAACACGGTGTACCTTGTTAAGTTTAAGAGTTCCTATGGCCGCCTTCCGACTGCATCATCTGCATCATCAGACCAGCGCAACGATTCCATAACATTATATTGGTAATCGAGAAGTGCATCAAATTTAACTTGCAGCATTTGATTACAGACAAACATCGGGACGTGTATCATACGGTAGTCGTGATGATCATTATTAAATCATCAGTTATCAATAATCCTTACTTATCCTTACTAATATTATAAATGCGAAAGTAAGTTTGTTTGTTTGTTTGTTACGCTTTCACGCCGTAACTACTGAACTGATCATCATGAAATTTTAGATACAAGTACTCTGGAGTGCGGAGAAGGACATAGGCTACCTATTATCCCGGGAAAAAGTACTATTCCCGAGGGATCGACATTGACGCGGGCGGAGCCGGGGGCGAAAGCTAGTAATATTATAAATGCGAAAGTGAGTTTGTTTGTTTGTTTGTTTGTTACGCTTTCACGCCGTAACTACTAAACCGATCATCATGAAACTTTGCATACAAGTTCTCTGGAGTGCGGAGAAGGACATAGGCTACCTTTTATCCCGGGAAAAAGTACTATTCCCGAGGGATCGAAATTGATGCGGGCGGAGCCGCGGGCGAAAGCTAGTACTAATAATACATCTGTACGGGTCATGGAGTAAGTTGTTTTCAGAGATATTGTGAATTTAAGCTGTATACATAATACTTTATTAAGAACTTGGTAGATAAACGTACAGGAACTGGATAGGCTTTTCCCAGTTATGATAAGACGTGGCTCCCATACAAACATAACATAATTAATTAGTACACGAACGGTTTCACAGGCACTGCTAATCTATACTTCTTTACTAATATTATAAAGCTGAAGAGTTTTTTTGTTTGTTTGTTTGAACGCGCTATTCTCAGGAACTACTGGTTCAAATTGGAAAATTCATTTTGTGTTGGATAGTTTATTTATTGAGGAAGGCTTTAGGTTATAAAACATCACGCTGCGACCAATAGGAGCGAAGCATCAATAAAAAATGTTTTGAAATCGGGGAAATTTTATTCATCTATACTAATTAATCATAATAACAGAAATTGCCGCGGACGAAGTCACGGGCAACAGCTAGTACAGAAATAAAATTGGCTATGTCATACATATCCAAGACATATCCGTAACTCTATCACAGTACTGCCGTGATAAGAAACCGTTTTTACATTTCTCATTACTCGATAACTACGTACACTGTAACACTTTTTAAAAACAAGCTTTTATGTACATCACTTTATTTATTGGGTTATTTTCAGCGAGCCCTTTATTTAGATATCCATAACGTCTGAGTACATAAAAAATAGCTAGTCCGCCATCTTGGGTGTGAATGACATCATACAGCTAACCATGTCATCGAAACTTAACCAGCATACAGAATTTCAGCTCAATCGGTGGAATATATCTGCTTCAAAATTGAGTTGCAATGCTTGGCAATGTATTACTTTATTGCTAATAGTTATCACAATTCAATCAATCTGTAATTCTACAATGAATCCGAAGAATCCGACTGATAGATAGGGACGTCAGCATCAACGATGAGCAACTCCGGCTTGGCTCTCATCCTTCTCTTCGGTGTATGCAGTACATTATCTTCTGTTCCACTTGGACCATATTTCTCCTTAACAATCCTATTGACAGTCTTCTTACCGATTCCGAGGGCTTTAGCGACGCGTTCTTGGACGCGCGTGACTGGCAACAGCGGTCCGCCATTTTGTGCTTCCTGTTCGAAGTATTCGTGCAATTTTAGTACGAATTCGCGGCTTTGGCTGTTAAGGGTTCGTCCGCGTTTTGACATTTTCTTTTTTCAAACAGTGTATTTCAATTGAACTTGTCGAGGTCGTTGTATAAACAGACTGTGGATGGAATTACAGCAAGCGCGCGCACTTAACGGCAGTCCGCTGCGTACTGAACGCTAAGAGGCCCAATTTGACGTTTGACATGTTGACGTTTAGTGATGCACTGTTATCGTATTGAAACGCCAAAAGAGGCTTGTTATCAGTGAACAAGCCTCTTTTGGCGTTTCTCATTCGGCGTTAATTTCGCGGTAAGTAATTATAAAATCTAGATGGTGATTATTATAACGTAAAATTCCTTTTTAAACCGACTTCATAAGAATAAATGGGTGAATTTCATCACAATCGGTTCAGTAGTTGATTGAAGTCGGTTTAGTTATATGAACGATTATGTTAACCATTTTCATAAGTACACAATTGTTTCACAAAGTATCAATATATAACGCTTTCATAACAAAACCGATACTCAAAAGTGATTCCTCACCGAGGCTGTACTGTAAGTATGTTTATATAAAACTTTTTTAAAAACATTAATATTACAGTTTTCACGTTAACTTTCAAAGCTGGCCTTCGATGGGGAAACTGAGTCCAAGGGTCTCATAAAGTAAAATCATACCTTTATCTTCCTCCATTTACGGGAAGCGGTAGTTTAATTCTTGGCAGGAAATATACGGCTCAACCTACCATCATAAAAAATACATTATAATGTTAGCAACAGTCTGTCATCATAACCTGCACTCGCCTCGAGCATATAACGCCAATGCAAATAAACGCCAATCACACGCAACTAGGGCATACAATATTGGATGATTTTCAATTCCGGATCCCAATTCCGATAATGGCACTCAATTCCGGAATTAATATCGAATTGTAAGTTTTACAAAAACTATATGATGGCTTACCAGACAAGCTTTATCTATACTAGTATTATAATACTTTGTAATACTAGTATAGATAAAGCTTGTCTGGTAAGCCGTCATATAGTTTTTGTAAAACTTACAATTCGATATTAATTCCGGAATTAAGTGCCACTATCAGAATTGGGATCCGGAAGCTAAGCTATAGCTTATACATTTATTAGTGAGAAACATATGCTTCATTTTAGGCAAATTAAGTCAAAGTCAAAGTTCAAATTAAGTCAAAGTCAAAGCTCAAATTAAGTCAAAGTCAAAGCTCAAATTAAGTCAAAGTATACTCAGAAAATATGCCTTTATTTACACTATCACATCAAGTCACATTTAAAAGGATCTAATTTAGTTATATTGTAACTAGCTTTTACCCGCGGCTCCGCCCGCGTTAATATCGATCCCTCGGGAACAGTAGAATTTCTCGGAATTAAAAGTATGTTCTTCCGCGGGCCTTAAACTACCTCCGTACTAAATTTCATTCAAAATAGTTTAATGGTTGAAGCGTGAAAAGAAGACAGACAGACAGAACAAAGTTACTTTTGCATTTATAATATCAGCATGGAAGTATGGATTAACGTTCGAAAGCTACAGACTACTAGCATTTGCAACCGATAACTGTAGAAAAGCAAACTCCGAAAGAAGTCACGAGAAAACAGCTAGTAGTATATAATTTCGTAGTTACTGATAATGACTATATTAACAGTAAGCTGCGAAATGATATTATCATCATCATCAGTTCCTTTTTAGTCTCCACTACAGGAGCACGATTCTCTCTGTACTAGAGCCATACTTGGCTAGAGCAGCCAGAGGACTTGGCCTACACTCTGCACGCTGGCCAGACGGGTTGGAGAAGTGTCATATATGTTTATAAGCTTTGTTTAGCTTGTATTTCCTAAGTCGCCTTCAACGACATCCACGGGAAGACTTGGAGTGGTTCTATTCTACTCTGCCAGATACCACACGGCTACCGAAATGATATACTAAAACAAAATACGCAATTTTAATTAAATTACATTGTGTGTGTGCCTCCACCTCCATTCTGCGCAGCAGAATCGTGACTGAAGTACAAAAAAATATATATATAACCCAAAGTGCATGTAACTTTGTCTTCCGCAAAGTAACCCCTGTATTTCAATTTAGTACATTTATACAGGCTGTGCAGCAACGCCTTGTAATAGCTTTTTCTTTCAAACAAACTAAAAGGAATCTCAAACAGGAATGACAATATCACGAAATTCTTTAAAGTTCCGGTAATTAAGACCAATCAATTCAATTAATTTCGTAATCGTATAGATTTGAAAAGCCTCCGGTATTTCAAAATTACGATAGGTACATACATATCATCACATATTTTTCCCTTACGGGATAGATATAGCCTAGGTCTTTAAGACCTTCACGCTGCGTTTAGCATGTTGGTAGGCGTAAAGTAGAAACGAAATCAAAATAGTGATGGGTTGCTAACCGCATCGCCTATTCCTGATTCCTCAGATTTACGCCTATTCCCTCGATCAGCTCTTACGATCTGCGCGGGATAAGAAGCAGCTGGTATATTCTTTTCATAGACCAGCATGAAAGTATTACGGAATTACAAAATTACGAATTTTTGGCCTGCATTCCGTACTCTCAACACTATAGCGTCTGCATGAGCCAAGAATAGCGCGGATGTCCCGACCTCCAGGTCACCGGCGATGCCTAAACAGACTAACTTTAGAGCTGTTTACTTTCTACCAGGAGGAGAAAACGCAGTAGACAAGTTTCATACTGGTATTTCTTGGCTTCAAAATCAGATCGTGCTTTCAATAAATGTTGTTTCGAAAAATTTTGGAATTCCTGTCTCTACGAATATTACCTCTAAGGACGGACGATTTCATTGTGTGTTTGTTTGTCTAGTCTAGACTTCAAAACTAATATTATAATGAGGAAAGATTATGTATATGCGTTATTTATTAAAGGGTGTTATTTAAACGGTAAGCAGAATATTTGTATTTTCGTTAGCAAAAAAATGTAATCGGACAGCTAAAATAGCTAGTTGGGCAGCAACTTATGGTCAGAAAAACTTCTTTTCAGCCTTCAGCCGTTCCGGGTGGTAATAAAAAAATATCCTGAACCTAACTTATGTTCTGCTCTCAATCGTTCCAGGTGGAAAGCTTATCCAAATGTATTCTCTGCTGCCCCAATTGTAAAATCTGCTGCCCAAATCATTATTTAGCAGCCCAACTAATTACTTTCCTTTATTTAATTAAATCTTTTGAATATTGCCGTACATTTAGATAGTTATTACATTACATGGAACTTGTTTGTAGCACACAAACAAGTTCCATGTAATGCTTTATGAATATTGAGAGTGATGAAATATGGTGAGTCTATAATGTTTTATACAATTCCTTTTGAATTCAGCCTTTATTTAATATTACATTTAACACTAAAATTGAAATTATCTGAAATTTGAACGTCGGAAGCACAAGGAGCCAAAGAAACTGCGCTCGCCAACCAGCCCACCAAGCGTGATGAGTTTGGCAATATAGTCTCAACAAAGAATCCGTAGGAGAGGCTTTTCTCCAGCAATGGACTTTTTACAGATGAAACAATTATGATGTTGGTGATCAGTATTCTTGAGTCGTGAGGTTATTTTAATTAGAGGGTGAACAATTTCATTGACTAAGTATGCCTCAAAAATAGATAGTGGCTGTTCAAATAATATTATTAATTCGAGGCTTGAAATCATTCATTGGATGCAAGTCCACCATTATTATTAGAGCCGCAAAAAGTCCACTGCTGAAGGGCCTCCCCTAAGGATTCGTCGTTCCATTGGAGGATATTGCCATACTCACCCCATTTGGCAGGCGGGTTGGCGAGCGCAGTTTCTTTGGCTTCTTGTGCTTCCGACGCTGCTGCCCACCGCAAGCATACCTTCGATCAAATTTAATGGTAGATACACGATTCACGCGAAATTTGGCACCGGCAAAATAGTGCACTAATAGTTTCGGAGTTGTTTTGTCCAGTTTCAATAAACCGCGCTAGCAGTCACACGTATCGCGATAACGAAGGTACAGCGAAAAGATGCAAAAACTAAGCATTAAAAGAGAAAAAAAAAACAGATGGAGTGGATATCGGCATGGCTTTTTTATCAGGGAGGAGGAAATATTACTCGCTAATGAAACGCAAATATAATGTTAAGTACAAGGAAGGATTTTCTTTACGATACGATATTCCTATTAAAACAACAAAATGTTAACTTTTATAATGATCAAGTCCACAGTACGTACGTGCGTACGTACTATCACGTCTTTTTCCCTTGCGGGGTAGACATAGCCATAGGTTAGGCCTTTAAGACCTGAAGGCCACGTTTAGCATGTTGGTGGGCATTAGGTGGGAAACGGAATCAAAATAGTGATGGGTTGTTAGCCGCATCGCTTATTAACACGATTCCTTAGATTTTACCTATTCCCTCGATCGGCTTTTACGATCTACGCGGGAAGAGAAGCAGCTGGTACATTCTACGTTTTTTCTTTTTTCCCAGACCTGCATCGAAGACCCAATAAAAAAATAAAAAAATAAGTCCGCAGTAGAATTCACGAAAGCATTATTAGCACCATAACGTGCAAAGCTATTGCTGTTATACCCCCCTGTGGATTCAATAATACAGATACGAGGAATTAAGACCAGAGGACCTATAAATAAAGCAGGCTTTTACAAAAAGGCGATTTGTTAGGGTCCTTCGGGACGGAAATTAGAGGATAACTGAAGCGACCATTCTCTGCAGTCAGCCAAGCGCGCGTTATGACCTTCTCGACCTTATTATCTAAACCGTTATTACCATTTTCCTCTGCAGTGTACGGTTCAGTAACTCGGGTTTTTCGGGAGCATGCACTAACCATTTCGGTTATAACGATGTACTTTGGAGCGATGACATAAAGATCGTTTTGCTGTGACAAAAAGGTGATAGATAAGTTGGTCTGATCTCTTCGGGGCCGAACACGAATCCTGACCATTTGTTTTGTGCATCGCTCATGACTTCTACGCCGTTGTGCTAAAGTTGGAGTTACTTTGACGGGTTGGTGCAGTTATTTTGGTGGTGCGGAGTCTACTCCGCTGGGTAAACTCGGGGAAATGATATTTGTATTGGCGGGCTTTTTGTGCAGTAACTGAATTGCCGCTCCCAATAACTCGCATGGCTGTTATGGTGGCGCGCTTTTGTTACCTATCTTATCCTTTGGCCTATGAATTATCACTATAATTTATACCAGGTTTAAATCAATATGAATTGATATATTTTTCTTGTCAGGACACGAACAGTTTTTAAAAATATGACTAAAACCTATGGGTGTTACGGCTCTGTATACCTCTTAAGGAATAAAGACATCATCTACATACACTAATATTATAAAAATGATAGATTTGATTGTTTGTATTGAATAGGCTTATAAACCACAAGACCGATTTGACAAATTCTGTCCATCCATTAGTATCCTACACTATCCCTGATTGGTTCCTTATATCTACCCGAGCGAAGCCGGGGCGGGCCGCTAGTAATATTTAAGTAGGGTACCTACCACCTTATATTACAGAATAAGTAATCTTCTATTCACCTTTAAAGTTTATGCAGGCTCTGTGCACGCGCTACTCTGTATCGTGCGGCGGCGCGGCGGGGCGGTAAGCCACGCCACCCACCGCGCGCGATGTGCGATATCGACGCACGGAGCGGCAACGCAACGCGCCATATCCCCGCATCTCCCCGCATCGCCCCGCATCTCCCGACATCGCTTCGTCTCGCTCAGTGTCGCTCGAGCGTCGCTACCCGACGCCGCGTCGCTTCGCCACCGGTACTTAAAATCGTACGTATATTTTCCTTATTTTTATAGCTTTTTGTTGAAAAGTACTTTGTGTACAACAAAGATATTCTAAAATATACTGTATTACTATGTACTTAACTGCAGAAATAGAACTGTTACGCTTGACTGGCCATGCAGCGTAACAGCCATTCTTTATACATATTTTCATATACTGGTTTGGTACATTTTGATTGTTTTGAAAACAATTGCTATTCTTGAAATTTACATGCAATAGATTTTTATGTTGCGTCCAATGTTATGACAACCAAAGATTTGGTCGAAAGCGCAATAGACGGCATTAGTGGCCTCATACATAACTAGAGATTTCATAAATTTCGCATGTGTAACTAAAATAAATAAATCGAAATTGGTAAGATAACATCACAGTAATATAGCAATGATTGTGTCAGAAAAACAATAACACATAAAGCTGTCGATGCACGTTATTTGTGTATTATAGTGTATCTATTGTACTGTGATGAAGGTTTAATATATTTACTAGTCGCTGGCTAGTTTGAAGGACTTCTGATTGATTTATAATCAACCTGTGGTAAAGACACAGGGTGTGTCTGTTTTTGGTGTCTTTATTTTAAGGATTATGAAGCAGATAAACTATGAATTTGCTTTATTTACACCTACTTTAAATGTCTTACTATATTTATATAGGTTGATTTTGAATTCCCTGACATTTTAAGTGCCAGTCTTCCGAATTTTCGATCAGGTCACGTGTCCTGACGCGAGTTTAACATTTTTTACCCATCCCAAAAAGTGCACAACGCCGCTAAAAAAGTTTTCACTTCAAAAAAAGTTTTCATTTCCTCATCTACAAGTTGAGGAAATAAAAATCTTTTATTAAGAATTAAGAACAAGATCAAACCCAGGTGCCCCTCGTGAATCAGGCTGGGGTACAAGGAACTACACTAATAGGTAACTTTTTTTTACCCCACCTCGGTGAATCCAAAAGGAAGTTTATTATTCTGGCCGCAATGTATGTATCTAAGGCTGTATTGTATGTATAAATATATGTATCTTAGTATGTTTGTTCACTCGTATCTCCATAACTAACCAACGTAACTTGGCATATATATGACACATCGTGGGAAGCTTCTAGACTGTCCAGTGGATATAGGCACAATACAAAAAGTTGCAAACTAAGAAATAGGTTTATAAAATATATTGTGAAAGGTTTAATGTGGATTACAAACATATATAATTTATATAAGAATCCTTACTTCCTTACTAATATTATAAATGCGAAAGTGAGTTTGTTTGTTTGTTACGCTTTCACGCCGTAACTACTGAACCGATCATCATGAAATTTTACATACAAGTTCTTTGGAGTACGGAGAAGTACATAGGCTACCTTTTATCCCGGGAAAAGTACTATTCCCGAGGGATCGACATTGACGCGGGCGGAGCCGCGGGCGAAAGCTAGTATAATATAATACAAAAGCTACTCTCCCGTGAAACTCCAAAATATGCCCATATATTTGTAGTCCAGTTTTAAAACTTAATCTTGTATAGGTAACAAACTGCAACTCATATTTTCATATTATGTAACATTGCGTAACTTTATTTGTAGGCGCCAAATATTATTTAATACCAACCCAAACTGGATGCATTTTATAGACCTGATAGCATTTTACAGTATTAGGATTACGATGGATAATAATTATTAATTATTACAGTCCTTCGTGATGACGAACAGACCTTACCGAGAGAAGCTGATAGACGAAGTGAAGAAATATCCAGTGCTTTATGACACCAGGAACGAAGGCCATCGCGACATCGACGCCAGGGATCGCTGCTGGCACGAAATCTCCACGAAATTGGGTATCAACAGTAAGTGCTTTGAATACTACATACTGACCATAATCGGCATGGATCGACTCAACTTGTGAGGGCTCGACTACTCGACTATCCCGGCGCTCGAGTTCCCACAAATAAGGAAGTTAGGGAGAACACAAGACTCGACACACAGAGAATAACTTTATTGTTACAACTATGTAGATGTTGACTTCAATAATTAATAACAGAGACTGTTATGCACCAAGAGATGGTAGTAGAATGAAAGATGGTAGTAGACTGAAGAATGAGTGATGAGAGAGAAAGAAAGTAATCTAAAAATTGAATGGAATGGAATGCAATTTGAATTAAAATAAGGAATGAAAAATGGACAGGATGAGAGAAATGATAATGAATAGATCCAAGGCAGAAGGAGGCCTGGACGAAGAAGAACATCGTGGCTGAAAAATCTACGCCAATGGTATAACAAGAATACGCGATCCCTATTTCGAGCAGCCGTCTCAAAGGTGCAGATCGCAATGGTGATTGCCGACCTTCGTTGAAGATTGCACTGGAAGAAGAAGAATAGAGAAATGAGGTAGGACGAGATGCCTATTGGGTGGGGTTATGGGTAACTATCGTCCGCATAGCTAGGCACTGTGAGCTAGGCCCTAAGTAAGTTATGTAATTTTGACGAAGCGTGTTTGACGATGCATGTTGCATGTGTAACATGCAACATGCATCGTCAAACACCTTTCTTATAATAATTATGAAATCCCTTTATCTTTTAAACAAAAAATTACACAAAAAAACATGCTTCGTCAAAACTATATACTTACTTAGGTCATCTATGGTGTTATTTTTTCAGTAAGGCCTTTATTACGATATCCGAGAGTCCGTCTTCTTGGGTGTTCCGCCATGTTGGATTTAGAATGACGTCACATAGCTAACCATGGATTGTCATCCAGACTAAACGAGTAGGTATACAAAATTTCAGCTAAATTGTTGGAAGATATCTGCTACAAAATTAAGTTGCAAGATTCCACCCGAACAAACATAGTTACATACATACATGCAAGTTAAATAAAAGCTTGTAATTTCATTTATTTAAAATGTCTTATGTGATGTTCAGGTGAAATCCTGAAGCGGGAATGGAAGATCCTGCGGGATTCGATGCGGCAAGCGCTGAAACGGTCCAAGAGTTCCACCACGCCAGCCGGCTTACCGTGCCGGAAGTGGCGGTTCGAGAGCCGGATGGCATTCCTGCTGCCTTACATGACCAAAAGGTTAGACACGCTAATTCTATTCTAACTAAATGTTTTCTAATTCTGTGAGTTAGTGTCTGAAAATGGTATCAGACATAAGACTTAACGTTGCAAAAAAAAACCACATCAGATTTAGTGGGACCAACTTGAAAAAGAAATTACGGACGTTACAAACATTTTGAAAACTTTTGTGATCGATCAAGCCAGTGGATTCGTGGGAATTTTCGCCAGGGGCTCCGTACTAAACGAAATGATCTACACCATCATTTGTAGTTCATTTAACAAAATGCGCGGGGAATTTCATATATACAATGACATTGGTTTTAAAAATACTACCGAATTGAAAACCTCCATTTTTTGAAGTCGGTACGCTTTATAGGGCACTCTATGGGTCACAAGAGAAGGTATCTATACTAATATTATAAAGCTGAAGAGTTTGATTGTATGTTTGTTTGTTTAAACGCGCTAATCTAGGGAACTACTGGTTCAAATTGGAAATATATTTTTGTGTTCGATAGTCCATTTATTGAGGAAGGCTTTAGGCTATAAAACATCACGCTGCTACCAATAGGAGCGAAGCATCAATAAAAAATGTTTCAAAAACGGGGGATAATGATTCATATCTATATTTTTTTAATTCGATTCAATTTAATTTTAATTTAATTTAATTTGATATTATTGTACTTAATTTTATTTGATATTATTTTATTTTATTAGTTTAGTTTTTATTAATGATAATATGGATCTTAGCTGTCTGAAATAATTTTTTTTATTTTATTTATTTTATATTAAATAATCATAATAAGTAACAGAAATTGCCGCGGATGTAGTCGCGGGCAACAGCTAGTATTGTTATAACGGCTTTAGCCGTGCAGTGTCCGGTATAGAGTTAATAAACTGATTCTGATTCTGCCTTCCCGTTCATACAGCTAAAACAAGGTATTTTTAAAGAAAAATCAAAATACGACTGCCTTCATCATCATCATCATCAGGTCCTTTTTAGTTTCCACTACAGGAGCACGACCCTCTCTGTACTACTAGGGCCATAGTTGGCCAGAGCAGCCAGAGGACTTGGCCTACACTCTCCACGCTGGCCAGTCGGGTTGGAGAGGTCTCTTAGATATTTATAAGCTTTGTTTAGCTTGTATTTCCTAAGTCGCCTTCTACGACATCCACGAGAAGACTTGGAGTGGTCCTATTCTACTCTGCCAGATACCACACGGCTAACTGCCTTGCCAAGAAATATATTAGCCCAGTCCCCGCATGGCACGCGCGTCGACGATTATCGTTTTCCGTAATAACAAAGACCGAGATGGGGATGGTTCCCCTACTTGAAATCTAATGCCGTTTAACCTAACATCAATTGGTCGAAAACCTTTATTCGATTATAGTTTATCGCGTGATAACAGCGTCGCGGGCGCCAAACTTCGGTTGAAAGCAGTTTATTCTCTTTGCTGCAGAATTATATTATCTCTATGCGATGACATTACATTCATTTTATTTTCTCGTAATTGAGGTCATTTTATTTATTAACTTTTTAAATAAGTAAGTGTTATATTCAGCCCTCTACATGCACTCCCGCACTCGATCTCAGGCAGAGGGGTGCCTGAAAAACAGCGTTATGCTCGGACGTTATTCCGGGCTAACAAAGCTGAGGCATTCCTTTGCCATATATTAAAAATCAACCTGAATATGTCCTCATTGTTTTAAATACGTTTTTCTAAAAGTGCATTTTTGTTTAGGCAATAAATTACTTTTTTATTTATTTTATTTTTACTACTACTACTATTTTTACTACTACTATTTTTACCTAACGTTTTTAGAATTGATGTATTTGCGTCTGAACATCATGCCAACTAAAATATTATTGGAATTAATAATTCCCGTGTGCATAAAAAACTTTTTGATGTCCCTTACTCAACACTGGCGCCATGTAGTGAGCAAAAAAACTGGCCAATTGCGAGTCGGACTCGCGCACGTAGGGTTCCGTACCGTTACCTAAAGACAAAGGAAAAATTACGAAACAAGACATTGCTTCGTACTAAATTTCAAGATTTTGAGTTCACTGTAGAAGACAGAAAGTTTCCTGACGGTTTCCTGACGGTCCACAGAAGTTTCCTGTAGGTTATAATTCCCTTGCTAATTTCGAAAAATTTTGCATAAACAGCTGTATCTTTTTTGTGTTGGCTTAAGTTTGATTTTTTTCATAGCTCCAAGGGACCTGCATGACCTGTGTATTTGCTATGAATGTCAGCTTGATACCTCCACGAGTTCCTGAGAAAAAGGGTCTTGACGGACAAACGGGCAACAAAGTGATCCTATAAGGGTTCCGTTTTTTTCCTTTTGAGGTACAAAACCCTAAGTAAAAAAAACGGTAGCCCTCATTGGAAGTATGCGTTTAATATTTAGTGTTATTGAAAAAAAAAACAATGCATTGAAATAATCACACTTTTACTCAAGTTCTTCATCGTCTTTTTCCTGTTTTATATCAATGTCTATAACAATAGTGTGCGGAGTTTGCGGCTCCGTGCTCAAACTGACGTTGCAAACTGTAGGAGACTTCTGACTCGCTGTGCTGGCGAGCTCCTCGGTGGACGATGTGGCTTCTGACGTCACTGTCTCCACATTAGACCCATTCGCGTTTGCAGACCCCTTTGCAGCCTCCAACTGTCTCTTCAATTCTTCTACTTCCGTCTCTAATTTCTTTCTTTTCTGGTCACTCTCTGCAAGTTTCTCCTTTAGCTTCCTTTTCTTCTCTTTCTTTGGACCGAACTGTCCAACGATCTCTATGCGCATCTCTCCCTCGTTAAAAACGCCTCTCCTTTTGCAGTTGGTAAGATCTTTGTAGAATTTTCGTCTGGTTTGAGTTGCTTTGTCCTCTTTGGTAGTGGGGACCTGGATGGCTTCGTTGAGGATGGGCAGGGTGGGGATGTTCTTAGTGGGGATGGCGTTGGGTCGCAGCAGAGGCTTCCTGGTCATCATGAATTCCTCGAAGTGGATGTGGCACACAAAGTGACACTCAGGCTTGAGGTCCGGCTTCTTCTGCAGGTCAGGTCTCCCGATCATGTACAGCCAGTCTTCACGCCTGAAACGAAATATAGTCATGATGAGGGGAATAAAATTATTGCGGTATTGAGGCAAAATGGTCAGTAGTAACTTTTGCTTTTACTTTTTAGAGTACCGTACCCAAATGGTGGCAAAGGGAACTTTATTTGTAAGCCTCCGAAGTCCGTCGCCCGTCTGTCACGGGACTGAATCCATTGAACCAAAATAGGCAAGGTATTAAAATTGTCGAAAAATATGTATATCTTCGCCGTTGCCGGTCCCAAGCCCGGATGAGAAAGAAGGAGGGTAGGCCAGAGAGGTGATGACAGACTGCCGTAAATTCACCAACGCCGAGCCTCGGGCGGCGGTCAAGTAACCCGATACTGGCAACAGCGGCCACGAGGAACTAAATCGCCTCCGAAATGACTGACTCGCCAAGACGTTTTGCCAACGCGGCGAGATTATGGCAATTAACCTTGATGGACGAATTAAATAGGAAACGGCCCCCAGTCCCCAGCGGTCACACTATTCCTGGCTACGACAGCGGTCATGGTCACGGTGTGACAGGGGTGCGAAGAATCCCTGGGTACGATACGGCTGTCAAACACAACTATACTTGGCTACGTATAATACGGACACGATTAGATTGCAGACAAAACTGGAAGAACTGGAAAAGGACCTCACAGGCATTAAGTGGGATATTATTGGGCTAAGCGAAGTAAGGCGGAATGGAGAAGACACCTTAAAACTAAACTCCGGTAATATACTTTTTTATACTGGCAGTACAAATTCTGGTATAGGCAGCGTAGGCTTCTTGATTAATAAACGTATCGCCCACAATATCACTGAGCTTTGCAGCATTTCACCACGAGTAGCTTATGCCGTACTATATTTAAACAAACGCTACTCCATCAAAATCGTTCAAGTCTACTCCCCAGCAAGAACTGCAACGCACACTTTAGCCGACGTAGAAACATTCTACGAAGATATCGATAAGGCGTTAGCGGCCGGGAAGAAGACTAAGTTTAATATAGTACTAGGTGACTTCAATTCCAAATTAGGACCTGGGACCAACGACGACCATTATATAGGCCCCTTCGGGATTAGAGGAAGGAACGACCGAGTCAAGAAAATTATACGCCATGAATTCATATTTCTGCAAAAAACCTCAGAGAAGATGGACATGGGCCGGACCAGGTGGGAAAATAAAGAACGAAATTGACTTCATATGCACAGACCATAAGCATATAATAACAGATGTCACAGTGCTCAAAAAACTCAAGATGAGCAACTACAGAATGGTTAGGGGAACATTAAACATAAATACGAAGTTCGAGAGACATAAACTACTCAAAAAGCCCCTGGCAAAACTACAAATTCCCAATGGAGTCCATAAAGATTTTGCAGAAAGACTGAATTCATTATTAAATACACCCGAAAACTCCACCAACCACCTAGAGGACAAATATAATCGCCTGACAACGGCTGTATCAAACACGGCACGTGACGTTTTTCGACCAGCAGCTCGAGCGAAAAAATCGATTAATCCCGAAACCGAAATGCTTCTGGAACAGAGAAGGAATCTCAGTTCGGAATATTATGGTACACAGCAACATCGTGAGCTTAATAAGAAGATATCAAAGGCTATAAAACGAGACTTACGCAAACGGATTACTGACATAATACAATGTCTAATATAAAAACACCGCAGTCCTAAGATCTTTAAAAGAGCTATAAAAAATGGCAGCAGTCAACTTATTAAGCTAGAAAACAGTCATGGGGAAATCGTTACGGAAACGTCAAAGTTGCTTGATGTAATTGCTGAATTTTATGGGGAATTGTATGACTCACATACCAGCAAACCAGAGACCTTAAACCTCAACGATAAAAGAGCACCTCTAGTGAGACACTACACTGAAGACATCCCGGAAATAAACATGTACGAGGTAAAACGAGCGCTTAAACAGCTCAAGCAGTACAAAGCCCCCGGAGAGGATGGCATAACCACAGAGCTGCTTAGGGCTGGTGGACGACCAATACTGAAAGAACTCCGGTGGATTTTCAACGACGTGATGTTTACAGGCGTCATTCCAACACAGTGGCATAATAGTCTTGTCGTGCTTTTCCACAAAAAAAGGGTTCAAGAACGGATCTTAAGAACTATCGCCCGATTGCGCTGCTGAGTCAAATTTATAAAGTATTCTCACGTGTTATCACGACACGTATGACAAAGCGACTCGATGAACATCAACCTAAAGAGCAGGTAGGCTTTAGATCAGGCTTCAGCACAATCGACCACATATTTACTGTAAGGCAAGTGATACAGAAAACACACGAATATAACAGACCACTCTACCTTGCCTTCGTAGATTATGAGAAGGCGTTCGATTCTGTAGAGCACTGGGCCGTGTTTGATTCTCTACAGCGATGCCGCGTCGACTAAAGATACGTTCAGGTACTAAAAAACTTGTACCAGTCAGCTACAATGACTACACAGATACAGGATGCTTCCACAACAGTTCATATCAAACGAGGAGTACGCCAAGGTGATGTTATATCACCGAAGCTTTTTACTAATGCCCTTGAAGATATTTTCAAAACTCTGGAATGGAACGACATGGGTATCAACATAGACGGACAATACCTGAGCCATCTTCGCTTTGCTGACGACATCGTTCTACTTTCCGAGACACCTGAAGATTTAAAAAAGATGCTCAGCGATCTAAGCCAAGCGTCACGGAAAGTCGGCCTGAAGATGAATTTAGAGAAAACGAAGTGGATGGGCCCCACGGATACTCAGATTCTAATTAATGGCATAATGGTGGAGAAAGTCAAAGATTATGTGTATTTGGGTCAGAAAGTTGGGCTGCGGAAGGACACAATGGAAAAGGAAATCGACAGACGTATACAACTAGGCTGGGCGGCCTTTGGGAAATTGACAGATGTCTTCAAGTCAAAGATACCCCAGAGTTTGAAGACTCGAGTATATGACCAGTGTGTTCTTCCAGTTATGTCATATGCTAGTGAGACATGGACACTTACTGTCGGGACGGTACACCGCTTAAAAGTGGCCCAGCGCGCCATGGAACGCTCAATGCTCGGAGTCACTCTGCGAGACAGGATAAGGAACGAAACCATACGCCAACGCACAAAAGTCACTGATATAAGTGAACGAGTTGCACGTCTGAAGTGGCAATGGGCGGGGCATATCTTTCGAAGAGATAACAATAGATGGAGCCAGAGGGTTTTGTTTTGGCGACCCCGTACAGGGAAACGAAGCGTGGGTAAACCAGCAGCCGTCGGACGACATTAAAAAGACGGCAGGGCCGACCTGGACCAGGATCGCCGCATCACGATCAGAGTGGAAGTCCCATCAAGAGGCATATGTTCAGCAGTAGACGCAAATATGCTGAGAAGAAGAAGAAGATGTATATCTTTTGTCTCTAAAGCAATCACTATCACTACATAGTATAAAACAATTTTTATTTGTATTTTATTATAATGTTGTACATAATATTGTATTTGAGTTGTGACATACTATTATTTAAACATAATCCGTCTTATTATAAAACGAGGACTAACTTTAGTAATGGTTTAAACCATTATCCGGCCAAAATAAGAAGATACTAATCACTTTGACGTTTGGTCAACCGTCATTATAAATTTATTTTGGATGGATAATGGTTTAAACCAGGTACTAAAGTTAGTCCGCGTTTTATATTAAGACTGAATGTGATTAGGAATGTCATTAAATGTCAATGAAAACATTCAACATTTGCAACACCTGTAAAAGGTAACTAAGTTGTAAGTATACACACTAAATTAAGAACTTAATGTATCACTTAGTTGGCAAATAAATAGTAGTATAAGCAGCTTCCCGCTGTCTATCTGCCCCTAAATATGTATGCTTAGATCTTTAAAAGACTTAACGGATTTTGATACGGTTTTATTAAATAGATAGAGTGACTCAAAAGGAAGGTTTGTGTGTATAATACATGCATTATATAGCAGAGAAACACTGATAATTTAAGAGATTTCTAATGTGATGTCGTAAATTAACACATTTTTTTGCGATATTTTTAAGTGTTTATATTTTGCATTCACAATGCTTTTAATTAAAATAAAAGCAACAATTTAATTATAAATTTATTTCTTAATTTAATAAGTGTACATTTTTTGCGTTTTCATTGCAAATGCTCTGGCATAAACCTCTGAGATAAATTAAAATAATGTAGTACAGTAATTGTACACCTTAAAAAGGTCTATATAAAGTCTAGTCTAGTGGTATATGTCTATCTCCAAAGGAAAACCCACAATGATCATATTTTTCGCTCTTTAAAGAGTAACCTAGAAAACATGTTTGTATTACCTATCTAATGACAATCAATCAATCATAGGTACAACAAAAAATTGTTGACAATATTATGCAGTTAGTATCACAATGTTTTGTCTACACTTAGGCGAACAAATATAAGCGTCTATGAATGACTCATTGCAATTAAATTATTACTGAATCTTACAAAACATAATCTATACTAATATTATAAAGCTGAAGAGTTTGTTTGTTTGTTTAAACGCGCTAATCTCAGGAACTACTGGTTCAAATTGGAAAATTCTTTTGTGTTGGATAGTCCATTTATTGAGGAAGGCTATAAAATATCACGCTGCAACCAATAGGAGCGGAGCATCAATAAAAACATGTTTTACTACACTACACTAAGAAAAAACCTAATTAATCATCATCATAATATATGTGTATAATGTAATATATATAGTTATTTACTTCAGCCCATACACATAATTATCTAGTTGGGCTTTGAAGTAGTACAATGTATTTTAATCTAGTAGCCACTACACTAGTAAACATGTAACGAACATCAGACAGTCGTTATTACCCTTTTGGTTGCCTATTCCCTGAGATACAGACCCATACCGTCTAGTTCAGGGATGGTCACACAGATGGGATGGCTTCGATTTGTTCTAAGATATATATTTACTGTAAGACCAAACAAATGTAATGTGTTGGCAAATAAAGTTTTTATTTTTTTATATATATTATTTATTATCATAATAACAGAAATTGCCGCGGATGAAGTCGCCGGCAACAGCTAGAAAGTATTATAAGTTAGTCAAGAATCATCATCAGAATCAGAAGAATCATCATCAGAATCAGAAGAATCATCAGCAGAATGAATGAAAACAATGCAGATGACGAAAAACTGCTGTGAATTTTATATGTCGTATTCGTATGAATTATAAGGTATTAATAAGCTTTTATTAGATTTATTTTATTATTTTTTATTAAAAATTGGATACATGCATCTCTTTTTGAACGTCATATTTTTATTTCTAATATTTTTTATTGCAAAATCGAAATACTACTAGCTATTCAGAACGACCGCTGGTGAGAAGGAAACGCCGTAAGAAACTCAATCCAAACTTGTTTGAATTTCATAAATTAAAATGTGACCAAAGTTTGAATTTCTTAAAATAAAATGCTACGTCACAGTACGCGGGAGGGTGTCACACAAAAATGTGATCATCTGTGACAAGGACGGGGAGGGGCCGTAATATCATGAAATTGGTGTGACGTAATTTGTGGATGGCCACAGGGGACAACAAACAAATACGAAAAAAAATATATATTCCATAGAAAGTCGATCAGGTTATTGCTCATTTTTTAAAGGAGGGCAAATTATTTTATCGGTTTTTCGATCTACGTCTCCAGGGGAAGCAGCATCCGTGGTCCAGTGGTTAAGGCGTTTGCCTGTTGACTCGGGGGTCGTGGGTTCGATTCCCACCGGAAGCATACTTTGTTTAGTTGTTACCAGTTTGGTTAGGACATTGCAGGCTTGAATCACCTGATTGTCTGATGAAAAAGATTACGTGCTTCGGAAAGCACGTTAAGCCGGTGGTCCCGGTTGCCATCTGGTAGTCGTTAAAGGAACCACGTCAGAGGCCGGGAAGCGGTTCCGAAGAACTCTGACACCAGGGTGTGCATGGTCGATTGACAGTGACACCTACTCGAAATGATGATGATGAGGGGAAAGTTGTTCAGTATAATGAGCTGATCATGACCCATAACTATTGTTACCCCCATTTTGTTACACGTTGTATAAAAGAGGTCAGTATTTAATATGTTAATAAAACCCTGTCCGTCTTTTGAAGGGGTGATTCAGCCCGTGGATATGAACAACTTTTCTTATGGAACCAATGCTGGAAACTCAAAAAAAAATCGACATTTTCATACCAAAGTGCAGGTCAATTTTTATGGGAACCTCAAAAAAAACTTGTGTTCCCAAAAATTCTTTCCATAAGAAAATTTGTTCATATCAACGCGCTGAATCACCCTTCAAGGATCGTACAGCATTTTCTTAACATATTGTATAATATTTCCGATCTCAGATATTTGGCAAGTATACGGTTTTATTACATAGGTACCACAATATACCCCAACAAACTCAAAGACAGAGCCCAGGCGTCAGGTTAGGTTGCTAGCCGTATCGCCTATAGACATGATTCCTCAGACTTTCGGCTATTCCCTCGATCGGCTTATACGATCTGCGCGCAAGGAAAAGCAGCTGGTATATATTCTGCAAAATCCCTACAAATCCCTACCACGTTTAAATTCATTCGACCTTTATTTATACATGAAGTTATGCAGTCATGTAAAAAACCGGCCAAGTACGAGACGGATTCGCGTATGAAGGGTTCCGTACCATCCTAACTAATATTATAAATGCGAAAGTGAGTTTGTTTGTTTATTTGTTTGTTTGTTTGTTTGTTACACTTTCACGCCGTAACTACTGAACCGATCATCATGAAATTTCGCATACAAGTTCTCTGGAGTACGGAGAAGGACATAGGCTACCTTTTATCCCGGGAAAAAGTACTATTCCCGAGGGATCGACATTGACGCGGGCGGAGCCGCGGGCGAAAGCTAGTTATCTATAAAAACGGCAAAAAATCACGTTTGTTGTATGGGAGTCCCCTTGAATATTTATTTATTTTATTCTATTTTTTAGTATTTGTTGTAATAGCGGCAACAGAAATACATCATCTGTGAAAATTTCAATTGTTTTACTATCATGGTTCATGAGATACAGCCTGGTGACAGACGGACAGACAAACAGACAACCGGACAGTGGAGCGAAATTAATAGGGTCCCGTTCTTTCCCTTTGAGTACGGAACCCTAAAAAGAAGTGAACAACAATACGAATTCAATAAAGCGATGCGTGAACCGGGGGAACAGCTGATAGCGAGCGAAATGACAATACATTATATTCCTGCCAGAAGGAGACGCAAGCCCAGCTCAATACGAGGGTCTGGCTGAGACCCTGCCTGTTTACAAAGTGTAACACGTTGATATAGTGGACAGAACAATGGGATCTTGCATGAAGAGTCAACTTGAAGAGTGGTTCTGATTATGTTATATTATATTATATAATCTTTCAAACAAAAAAACTGACTTCAATCAAACTACTGATCCGATTTTGATAAATTTTAGATGGAACCAACTTTAAAGCATACCCTTTCTAATAAAAAATGTTTTTTTCAAGTCTGTTCATAAATGACGGTGTTCTGAGGTAACTTTTAGTTCAATTGGACACCTAATTAGATAAAATTTAATTGGATTTTTCATTTACTTAGCATTGCCAAATACCACTCTAGGTTAAGGGTATAGCTTATCAGTTGTTAAATGATATTCATCACAAAACAAAAAAACTAATTTATTAAAGATCCTCGGCCGGTTTTGTTACGTGTAATGGTTGGTCCTAATAAAACTGTTTGCATCGATGGTGCAAATTTGGTCTTTAATTATCACTTGCTCGAAAACAAACAACGGGGAAGTCAAAATAGATACACTACTGGTTTTAAATTTTTCAATCGTTAGGCAAACATGAATATTCAGCAAAGTGTTACAAATGAAAATGAATGATTCACTAATTACATAACAAATAAATAAATACTTATATAGGGACAAATCACACAGATTGCTTTAACCCCACAGCAAGTTATAAATATATAAATTGAGACATACACAAATTGAGCTAGCTTCACAGTAAGTAAGCTGGGAACTTGTATGGTAGCATACTAACTGAACGTTACTATACTTTATAGTAGATACTTATTTAGATAAATATCCAAGATCCAATCAATCGGAAGATCGGTCAATCTAAAAAGATCGTTTTCCATCTTGACCTGGCCGGGGGTCGAACCCGGAAACCTTGTATCGCAGGCTGGCAGTTTACCACTGCGCGCCGGAGCTCGCCAAGTTGTGAACTCGTGACGTGGGATACTAACTCAACGCTACTTTATTTTGTGACAGACGACCTAACCCGACAGATGTTGTTCTGTCTTGCCAACTTTCAATTGACTGGCAATATGATGCTAAGATTAGTTTTAAAGATCTAAGCATACCATACGGACAGACAGCAGGAAGAATTTTTATACTATGTAGTGAAGATTCATTATATTAAAATCAAAAATATGTGATGAAAAAATTAATTTCGACAGGCCAGATGTCGAAGGTTATTGGTTCGAATCCTACCTCTAGCCAATTTTTTCATCACATATTTTAGATTTTAATATTAAACCGAGCATTGTAATGCTATATAATATAATTAAGATACATTATAGTTAAACATCCAAACAAGTACATATAGTACATAGGAGATGTAGGCAATTCTAAACAAAGAAACTAATTCCCAAAGCCAAGACCCGCGCAGCGTTTGTCGCGCCACCGCCATCTAGCGAAGCAAGCTCACAACTTACCGCTTGACGTCCACCGGCAGCTTGAAGAAGGATATCTCCTTCATGGTCTTCTGGTTCTTGCACCCCAGCACTGCGCAGTACGCGCCTGAAGTCATTTTGAACCAGAAAAATGGTAAAATCGACGCAAAACACAAGCGACGCGAGCGAGGCAGACCCGCCGACTAACGCCCTTTCCCCTGGGAACCGCTTGGCTCCGAAACATCGATCGTCCGTCCCGCTCGGCTCGTGGACCCGTGCGAGCGCTATAGCAGCTGCAACTTTGTTTGGGATCTGCCTTAAGTGAGATTTGCATGAGTGAACACGCATTTTATGAATCATTCTCGCTAGTTCCATGGAAATAGAGAGATCTTTTTCTCAGTAGTTCCATTGACTTTATATATTTTAATAATGGAATGGAACTACTGAGAAAAAAAATAGTAGTGAGAATGATCCCATTTTATGACATACTAGTGGCCTGCTCCAACTTCACATGGGTCTGGCCTAGATAAAGGTATTTAATTCTATAGCCAATGTTCATCAGGGATAATGTAGGATTACAATGGGGAAAGAATTTTTTAAATCGGTTTAGTAGTTTTGGAGCTTACTCAATGGAAACAAACAAACAATCAAGTCTTTCCTCTTTATAAGTGTAGAAGTGTTAAGTAGCTATTGCCTGGGACTTCGTTCACGTAATTGATATCCTGTCTTCCCGCTGATAATGTAGCTTTCTGTAGATGAAATATGGGTGAAATACTTTAAATCGGTTCATAAGTTTTTACAAGTAATACTATTCATCTTGCAATTGAAACTATTTTCGTTTCAAATCTTGCAACTCAATTTTGTAGCAGATATCTTAAAAGTTATAAAATATTTTTAATAGTTTTAAACTTATTATACCTACATAATGGTACGGAACCCTTCATGCGCGAGTCCGCCTCGAACTTGGCTAGTTTTTTTATATGGAAGATTATTTACGTGTTTTTTTTCATGTGCGCTTCCGCCCGACTTGCAAAACAGAAGTACAATTCGACTGTAAAATTGAAAGGCAAGTTCCGACACCAGTGAGTCTAGTTTAGAACCATTCGGAAAGCTGCGAGTACACAAAGCGAATCAAAAATAATAATTGGAAAACTTGAATCTGATTTCGTGTTCCCTGCGATTTATCAAAGTTTTCATTCTTAACTGAATCGTAAATATTCAAAAGTACATTTTTTAATGGCGCATTTTATTTTATTGGAATAGAACAGAATATCAATATTTAAAGTAACTACATTTCATGTTAAGATGTGATTTTAATTAGGAAAAAAAATATTTTTTGAAAAAAAAAAAATATTCTTAGGTAAATTGGGATTAGAAAAAATGCGTCCGCGAATGACGTGACAAAACTTGATATTCATACGTCAAATATCTCAGTAATAATATGGTTAAAAAATCTGTTATATATCAAAATATTGTTATTTGAGCATATATCTCGAAATGGTTTTGGATTCTGTCTGCAGCCAGCATTGAACTCGGCCTTATTAATGAAATCCGCATACTTCAGATATTTAGGATTGAGTCAAATTTATCAGATGCCATGTGTAAACGTGGCTTTTAAGTCTTGAAGACCTGGGCTCTGTCTACGCCGTAAGGCATAAAGACGTGATACTATGTATGTATGAATGTAAGAGATACTCGTAAGAAGTAATGCCGTTTTTTTCTCCCGTCATATGCTACGAATTTGGATGTGAAAATTATTCAAACGATCACTTTCCTCGTATTAGAAAGTCATCGAATGGCCTTTGAATGATTTATTAGCATGCTACTAATACACTATTCGAATGCTGTTGTTATTTTAAAAAATAATATTACATTTACGCACAAAAAGTTCTAAAAGAGATCGTCGTTGATCTCTTTCAAATAACTACGCAGGAAAGTGATCGGTTGAATAATTTTCACATCCAAATGTGATTCGATGTAAACTTCTATCATACGAGTGCTGGATGGTTTACGAGCATTTCAAGAATTCGGTGCGCGGTTGTGAAGTGAAAGGCGCTTGTCATTTGGCGATGATCCGCGGAGGGGCCGCTTTCATCAACATTTTTTGGTGAATTAACTTTTTATCCCCCCATTTCATCTCGTAGTTATGCGCTTGGATATTTCAATGTTTATGTTGAAAGAAATATTTTACACGTTGGATTGGGGGCAAATAAAAATAGAAGCAGAGATCGTTTATTTGATTAAAACTAACTCGAGATAATATTATTAATTACGGGTGACTTACAAACGAATGCAGCTGTAGGCCGACATGCTTTATCACATCATCATTTCGAGTAGGTGTCACGGTCTATCGACCATGCACACCCCGGTGTCAGAGTTCTTCGAAACCGCCTCTCGGCCTCTGACGTGGTTCCTTTAACAACTACCAGATGGCAGCCGGGACCACCGGCCTAACGTGCCTTCCGAAGCACGGAATCATCTTTATTATCAGACAATCAGGTGATTCAAGCCTGCAATGTCCTAACCAAACTGAAAACAACTAAACAAATCATCATCATGAAATGATGATGACTAAACAAAGTATACTTCCGATGGGAATCGAACCCACAACCCCCGGGTCAACAGGCAAACGCCTTAATCACTGGACCACGGTGGCTGTTATGCTTTATCACATGACATGACATGTCGGCCTATAGCTGACTTCGTACGTAAGTAACCCGTAATTGGCATAATATTAATAAAGATATCGTATATTTACTTAGAACTGGTTAAGGGCGAGTTGGATTCGGTTTCAGTCTGAATGCATAAAGATTGATAAGTGTAAATGTTTTTCTGGCATACAAAAAAATATAGATTGCATAATATTTCACACAAATTACAATTTTTATGCAATTTTTTGATACCATTCACTTAAAATATGCCAATAAAAATTATGCATTCTGACCCCAAACCGTCGGATTCGCACATACTAAGGCCGAAAAATACGTTTCTTCTTCTACATGATTCTCTGTATGGAAAAAGATATATCTTTGGTATAGACTTCCTTTTTCGAAATTTTTCCTTTATTTGTGCTATATGACGTTGCTTCGTACCAAATTTGTAGGTTTTGATTCCCTTGCGAATGTCGAAAAAACACGAAAATTTGCGGTATAACCAGCTGTATCTTTTGATTACGTTGGCTTAGAAGTTTGTTTTTTTCACAGCTCCAAGGGACAGTAGAATAGAGTATTTGATATGAATTTCAGCTTGATACCTCTACGCGAGAGACAGACAGACAGACAGACGGACGGACGGACAGCCAAGTGATCCTATATGGGTTCCGTTTTTTCCTTTTGAGGTACCCTATAAAACAGATTGCACTCCGGGAGTGCCGGCAGAAGTGAAAACTCCGCGCGGTAGAAAGAGAGGGGGCTATTGTTTCCTCTCCTACGCGGTGCCGGCGGTCTCAGGTCACGAATTTTCGATCAGGTTTAACACTTTTACCCATCTCCTAAAAGTGCACAAGGCCGCTAATGAATTTTTCATTTTAAAAAATGTTTCCAGAAATCAGCGTCAAATCCGAGAAGCCATAAAATTGGACGAGTCCGCGGAACCTGAGCAGTCGGAACAAGAGGAGACCGACGTGTGGGACCCCGGGAACGCTGCGAACCCCGGAGACAACGATTCCCTGGACTTGTTCTTTGCTAGTGTCTGCCAAAGTACTAAGAGATTACCCAGGGCGCTGCAGAATCAGGTATTTACTTTGAGACAATTTACTTTGCGTGCTTCCGCCACCAGTTAGTTCATGCAAACTATTGCTGGCCAGCGGAAGCACGCAATGTAAATTGTCTCAAAGTAAATGTAGCTTTGACTTCCGCAAAGTAACACCTGAATCTATTAACTATTAAGAATCAGGTATTATAAAGGTATTATACAATATGTAAAAAACCCTATCTGATCCATGAAAGGGCAATTCAGTCAGCCGATATGAACAACTTTATAATTTATAACTAAATATTCTGTAAATATTTCAATTTTCTACCTTTTGGCGTTCGATCGTGCAAAAACAAGCAAAAACATCACGTTTGTTGTATGGGAGCCCCCTTACATATTTATTTTATCCATTTTTTAGTGTGTGTTGTTTTAGCGGCAACAAAAATACATCATCTAGGTATGAAAAATTTAACTAACTATCATGTTTCATGAGATACAGCCCGGTGACAGACGGACAGACAGACAGACAGCGGAGCGATATTAATAGGGTCTCGTTTTTAGCTGTCAAAATCCACCAATCGTGTTTAATCATCATTTTTATCGTGTTTAATCATAATCTTTACAGCCATTAGACTACCGGACGAAAATGCCTCTACCAAGGATTGTTCTATCCATGGGAGGATATTGCCCTACTAATAACGCTTGGCAAGCTTGTTGGCGAGAGCAGTTTCTTTTGCTTCGCTTTCAATGCTGCTGCCCATCAGAAGCAATTTTAAGCTGAGGAAGTATAGGAACTGGCTGGGTCTGAGACGAAAATGAAGTTATTGGGATACTACTTAATAATAATAAATAAATAAGCACGGGAAGCCGGGCGTATGTACCCGATGCTATACCTCCAAACACCGGCCAAGCAGTTGCGGCTGACACCCCTAACCTTTCCCCTCCACCCCTATCTTCAGTAGTGTAGCGGTCAGTATCCCCAGCTGTCATAATTTCTTGATTGGCTGATTTTGACAACAGCTGTCAAAATTCTATCGACACAGTGCCGCCACCTGAATGAAATCCGGTTCTGAAAACGCTTATTGAATGGCAGTTTAACTTCAGATATCGTTCTGTCTCCGCATATCAAATTCCTGTCTCGTTTTGTGGTTCCAGGTGAAGAGACAGGTGCTGGACGTACTGCTCCGGGCAGAAGACGAGTACCACGGAGAAGACTCCAAAGACCTCACCAAGAGCTACACGTAGCAGGAACACTGTCTACCCCTTATCCACCATTCTCTGCTATTTATGTTACGGCATTTTTCGATCGTGAAAGTTTTTAAAAAACCTTACGACAGACTTCAAATTAAAACATTTTTTTTACAAAAATTACATTTTTGGACAAGCATTTATGATACACGAATTCACACTGTAAAGTGTTTTCAAATACAAATCAAATGAACCCAGACAGGATTGGTGAACCTTGTCTAGTTTATGAATTCCTATATCATCAATCCAGCGCAACTATTCCTTAACCGCTCGTATGTCGATGCGCAGATCTGCGCAATAATGCAATAATGTATGTCTAGTATTCAGACATAAAAAAGGTTAATATTGTATTGTTATCCGATTTACATATGAATGCAAAATTTCAGCTCAATCGGTAACAGGGAAGAGGATCAAATTTAACTCGCAAGATTTGAATATAGACAGGCACAGGTGAAACTAAATAAGCTTGTTAAAAATACTGGTCTAATGCGGAGCAATAGGCTAGTTTCCTGGGTCATAATAATAACATAAAAATTAGTCCGTCAGTTAGATAATCAAAAAATATTGGAGACGTATTTTTTCTTTCGTGAAATAAATAATAAATTATAAAGATAAAGCGCATCAAAGTTCAGGAGTGGGGGCTCGTGACGTCAAAGTTTGCTAAAAATTGTAGCAAACTATGACGTCACACGGAACTTCAAAGGGCTATATCTTTATAATTTTTTGTTTAATCGCCAAAAGAAAAAATACGTGTCCAATATTTTTTAAATATCTAACTGACGGACTAATTATATTTTTTTAGGAAACTAGCCTATTGCGTGGCGAGAGTTACGAACAATAAATGTAATTTTCAAATTTGGACCCCATTGGAGCCGTGTGGTTTCCGACAGAGTGGAATAGGACCACTCCAAGTCTTCCCATCGATGTCGTAAGAGGCAACCGGAAACACAAGCTAAACAAAGCTCATAAACATCAATGAGACCTGTCCAACCCGTCTGGCCAGCGAGGAGAGTGTAGGCCAAATCTTCTGCTCTGGCCGTAGGCTGTAATAGGTTGTAGTAGTTGGTAGTTCGAAGCCCGGGAAAGGACATAGGTTACCTTTCATTCCGAGAAATTCTACTGTTCCCGAGGGATCGACATAAATGCAGGCGAAGCCGCGGGCAACAGCTAGAATAATATATATAATTGTACCCCTGTTATTAAACCACACATTTTATGCAAGTTTTCCTGTAATTTATAAGTAAAAACGTATTTATTTTCAAATTTCTCGGATCAGTGGTTTCGGAGTTAAGGAAGGATCGACAGTTTTTGACTATTCTGTTATATAGGTAACTTTATATCGATATATTCTAAAATTATGAAAAAAGCGGCCAAGTGCGAGTCGGACTCGCCCAGGAAGGGTTCCGTAGCAGCAAGTAACAAAATCTAAAAGTTCTTGTTATATTTGAGTTGATTGAATGAAAGGTAAATTGCGGTTTACGATTTATGACGAATTAATAAAAGACTCTGACTAGATCTCGTTCAAATCAATTTTCGGTGGAAGTTTACATGGTAATGAACATCATATATTTTCTTGGTTTTATCATTCTCTTATTTTAGAAGTTACAGGGAAATTTTACATAGACACATTTTACCACTTTGAAAGTTTCTCTCGGGCAAACTATTAAACACTATCAAAAATACATCAAAGATATTGAGAATGGACAGCATACATTCCTACGCACCATGTATTTTAAATGTCATCGCCGTCATCTTAGATATTCTGAGCTTCTTTCCAGGTATAATTTTTTGCGTCTCGAATCTAGACGTAAGAATCTTGAAGCTGTTTTCCTTTTCAATACAGCGTGATTTTGAACCCCCTAGCTATATTGAAATCTGGGAATCAGAATCCCTAATGGAATTCAGAATTGTAAGAAAAAAAGGTAAAAAACAAACAAATTATTTAACCTTTCATAGAAATTCGTAAACGTTCTAAACGGCGACTTTGTATGGGAAAACTAATTTTCTTTTTCGTTTTTCATTTTTTTTTTCTTGCAATTCTGTGTTCCATTAGGTATTCTGATTCCCAGATTTCAATATAGCTAGGGGGTTCAAAATCACGTTGTATAGTACATAACAAAGTTGACTCCTTGTCTCAACAAAGTTGAAAATGGCAAAAACGGAACCCTTATGCCGTTTTTGCCATTTGACTACGGAACCCTAAAAATGGTGTTCACAAGCTAACTATATTCTTAAAATACCTATTCAACAACACACAACAAGATGGGATAGTTGCAAAAAAAATGACTCCCCTTTAAATGTACGGGAACTGCACAATTTTTTTTATTTTTATAATTTTACTATCTTTCGCCCGCGGCTCCGCCCGCGTCAATATCGATCCCTTAGGAATAGTACTTTTTCCCGGGATAAAAAGTAGCCTATGTCCTCCGCACTCCAGAATACTTGTATACAAAATTTCATGATGATCGGTTCAGTAGTTACGGCGTGAAAGCGTAACTAACAAACAAACAAACAAATAAACAAACAAACTTAGTATCGCATTTATAATATTAGTAAGGAAGTAAGGATTTTATCACTTTTTCGGCATGATTAATATACATATTTAAATTATTTTTAATTAATTAATTTTTTTTTAATTAAATTAAATTTATTTCAGGTTACTTAAATAAGACCCATATACATTTCAAATTACTAACTAATACATATAAAAACAACAATAATACATTAATAATAATAAATAATAAAAGTCAATAAATAATATATATACAATTCAGTTCCTGCCGCTATACCCGGCACTGTATGTGATTTGTCTGTCACAGCAATGCCGGATATAAGGGCAGTCCAGTCTAGATGCGATCATCGCCAGAACAGTGTTGGCGCTAGCCCTCACCCGGCGCACCAGGGACGCGCACCGCTTGATATAACCATATAAATTACAGCTTTCCAATACCCTAAAAAACCGCGGACGGACAGACGAACAGACATGGCGAAACTATTAAGGGTTCCCTGTTTACTACGGAACCTTAAAAACACTGTGAAGACCTATGTTACTATTTTTAAAATACATTTATTGTTTCATACTTTTAATGGCGTGTTTTTAGTAGTCGGGTTTTAGTTTTTGAACTTATTTTTAGGGTTCCGTACCTCAAAAGAAAAAAACGGTACCCTTATAGGATCACTTGGTTGTCCGTCTGTCTGTCTGTCTGTCCGTCAATACCCCTTTTTCTCAGAAACGCGTAGAGGTATTAAGCTGAAATTCATATCAAATACTCCAAGAGTCAGTAGGTACTACTGACCCTTAGAGTTGTGAAAAAATCAAACTTCTAAGCTAACGCAATCAAAACATACAGCTGTTATGACGCAAATTTTCATGTCTTTTTGACACTCTCCCTTGAGAGACAATCCGACAATCAAACCTTACAGGGTACTGTCCCATGAACTCAGAATCTTGAAATTTAGTACGAAGCAACGTATTATAGCACAGATAAAAAAAAAAATCGAAAAACATTAATTTTGAGTTACGTCATATAATAAAAGTATCCTTATCCTTATCCTTATCCTTATCCTTATCCTTATCCTTATCCTTATCCTTATCCTTATCCTTATCCTTATCCTTATCCTTATCCTTATCCTTATCCTTATCCTTATCCTTATCCTTATCCTTATCCTTATCCTTATCCTTATCCTTATCCTTATCCTTATCCTTATCCTTATCCTTATCCTTATCCTTATCCTTATCCTTATCCTTATCCTTATCCTTATCCTTATCCTTATCCTTATCCTTATCCTTATCCTTATCCTTATCCTTATCCTTATCCTTATCCTTATCCTTATCCTTATCCTTATCCTTATCCTTATCCTTATCCTTATCCTTATCCTTATCCTTATCCTTATCCTTATCCTTATCCTTATCCTTATCCTTATCCTTATCCTTATCCTTATCCTTATCCTTGTCCTTACTATCCTTACTAATATTATAAATGCGAAAGTGAGTTTGTTTGTTTGTTTATTTGTTTGTTTGTTTGTTACGCTTTCACGCCGTAACTACTGAACCGATCATCATGAAATTTTGCATACAAGTTCTCTGGAGTACGGAGAAGGACATAGGCTACCTTTTATCCCGGGAAAAAGTCTACTATTCCCGAGGGATCGACATTGACGCGGGCGGAGCCGCGGGCGATAGCTAGTTTTTAATAATTTCAATTTCAAACTTATATAATTTTAAACGAAGGGTCTCGTACATTTATAATGTACGGCACCCTTCGTGCGCGAGTCCGACTCGCACTTGGCTGGTTTTTAGGGTTCCTTATTTATTTATTTATTTGAAAATTGGTGGAAATATTGATATTGAAGTTTTAAAATTTGGTTTTTAAAATTATGAAAAAGTGATTTTTTTCCCATACAACCAAAAGTGAATTTAAAAATATAAATTGGACTAACTCCAACGTGTGGGGTATCGTTGAAAAGTTAAAATGCAACATAAACTGCTTTGTAAATATGTAGATGTCCCCCCAGTCTTGAGATAATCTTATACAAAGTTAAAATTTAAGCAGGTGCCGCGCGAACGAATAACGTCGCTACTGCGCAGGCCATTAGGCTGCGCAGAACCATTCGGCGATTAGGAAAAAAGATGAAAAGTCTTAATATTTTTATATTTATATCTTTATGAAAAAAATAAGAAAGGGGGCGACCTCCGAGACGTACATATAAATATTGTCATGTGAGAATTATTGTTTTAGATGTAAAAATTACAAAGTTTTCGAAGAAAAATGCTTTTAGATATCATACCGTATATACATACAGGTATCTTAAGAGTCGGCAACGCATCAGCAGCTCCTCTGGTATTGCAGATGTCCATGGGCGACGGTGACCACTTTCCATCAGGTGGCTCGTCTGCTCGTTTGCCGTCGGATATACATAAAAAAAAAAAAAAAAAAATTCATCATTTTTAAATTTCATATGTATCTGTCTCAAATTCCAACAAGGGGGTCGATCTTGTTCAAAGATTGATCTAAATTATAAAAATACTTTTGAAGTATTTAATTAATTCAGAGCATAGTACTAGTGATTTAATAACACGTCAATTTTCACAATTTCGTGCAGTACCGTTTTAAAATGTCCCCCCTCCGCAACTTTTGAAATATTACTAAAATAATCCTGAAAAAAATATGGTATATACCTCAAAGTATGTACTTTCAATCAAAACAGCGATCTCGGTATCATAGATAGTTATTTTTATTCAACTCAACCAACTTATGTAGTTACAGTCGGCCGAACAAAATGTATGGAGCCAACCGCAAAATGAAATTTGTATATACAACATTCGACATTTTTTATAGATAACGGTACGGAACCCTTCATGCGCGAGTCTGACTCGCACTTGGCCGGTTTTTTTAATACTATGTAGTGATATTGCACGGTGGTACGACGGAGAGTGTTCTGTCAGACTCTCACTTGGCCACTTTAATTTTATTGAAACATACTTTCGTCTTGGTCCCTGATAGTGATTTTAAGTTTCAAAATCTGTTTAGGCTGTCCGTTTTAGGGTTCCGTACCCAAAGGGTACAAACTGGGAAAACATGCGTGAGAAATGTCATAAGTGTATGTATGTATATTTGTGTGTTTGACCGCGTATCTCAAAAATCGGCCAAGTGCGAGTCGCACTCGCACATCAAGGGTTACGTACCATTATCTATACAACATTAGATGCTATAATATAAACTTTTTTTAGTTTCACATTTGTTTTATTGAAGCCCATTCAAATATTTTATTACCTTTTCATTCTGTTTTTAGTATTTGGCGGCAACAGAAATACATCGTCTGTGAAAATGTCAACTGTCTAACTATCATGGAGCCATAGTAATCTTCTTCTTCTTATTCGAGTCGTAACGTCTTTTAACTACAACAATTTTGCCCAGTATGTGGCCACGGCCACTGCCCTGTCATTTGCCTCCTCTAGATCCTTTTGTGTGCATTGAATGGGGCATTTAGGGCACATGACTCAGTTGCGGCGTCAGTCAATGAGCCATAATAATAGAGTCCCATTTTTACCCTATAGGTACGGAACCCTAAAAACGTAGAATGTACCTGCTGTTTATTATCCCGCGCAGACCACAGAATCCGGTCTAGAACTATTTTGATTGCATTTTCCACATATACAATCACGCTAATCGTAGTCTTTTGGGTTTTATGGCCTCGGGCTCTGTCTACTCCGTAAGGGATAAAGATATAGACATGATAATATTGTTGTTCATTATTTAGTAGTTAGTTACAATGTTATTATAATTAACTCTTGTGTATTTAGTAGAGGAAGACTGTGCAATATTGTGTTTTATTTAATCATCACAAAAGTACGCGAAAATATGTATTTTTTTTTTTTTATTTTATGGCAACAAACAGTCATTTAAACAAAAATATACTATTGAACTTATTTTCTAAAAATAGACCAACAGTGCCAAAAAGTTTTTAAAAAATAAAACAAATACAAAGTGGTTCGAAACATGGCAGAATCACTAACTGTACCTATAGTGTTAGTACTTTAAAATATGTATGATAAAGTAAAATATATATGAAGAAAAAAATTATATATATATATATATATATCTCAGCCTGGTTTGTTAGTTAATTGAGCTGTTAATTTTCCTTGTATGTAATAATCGAGGACATGCCAGATTCAGTATGACCTGGGGCAGGACCAGGCAGGACCTATTGAATATCAGTAAGGTCAGTGGTGTCATCGTCCACTACTAGGCGGGTGTTTGCAGACATGGCACGGGTACGCACGCCCCTCCCAAGCTGCTACTCTTTGTACTTGCTTTTCTCTTTTCATCCGAGTGCATAGTATCCCAACGCCTTCGTTCCAACAATTCCCTATTAATTTCTAGCTTAAAAATGCTTCGATGGGCCGCAGCGTCGGAAACACAAGAGGCCAAAGAAACACTGCACTTGCCAACCCGCCTGCAACGCGTGGTGAGTATAGCAATATTCTTCGATAGAACGAATCATTGGAAGGGGCCATAGTTGCAATCCCTGGAGCATCGCCGTAAAGTTGCTTGCCTATCGGTTTTTTATAGGATCTATTTTGGAGAGTGTGCGAAAGCGCTCTTTGAGCTAGTAGAACCCTCACCATTCCTCCATCGGGCTACAAGACGCAGACAGAAATTTCGTTGAAATACCAAAGAGTCGAACTAAACGCTTTAACAGTTCCTTTTTGGTTCGAGTAGCTAAGGTATGGAATGAATTGCCTGCGTTTATATTCCCAGACAAGTACAATCCCGGGACATTCAAAAGTAGAATAAATGGGTATCTCTTGAATAGGCATGTAACATCCTCGTCTTCATCGTCACTTACCATCAGGTGAGATGGGAGACAAATGCCTACTTCAATAATTAGTAAAATAAAAGGACAGTGGACGTGTAATGATGATGATAGGGCAGTTAGAAAAACCAATTTAGAACAGGGTGGGTTTATTTTTTATAATCACAAAGTATCATAAATTAATACAAGAAGAGAAAGTATTATCCAATATTTCCAAATTAAACAGATCTGGCAGGTCGTTGCCCCGTGGTAGCGTGCCCAGAAGGTTAGCAGCATAGCCATGTTGTATGATAGGATAGATACCAATTGAAATGTTAATGTTCTTGGAGATTAGCTGTTACAGACGGTTCAGCTGTAAAAATTAAAAATAATGAGGTAAGTATGTCTATAGTCAATAGTCAAATACTTTATTCATCGTAAGATATTTTAAATATCATTTGGTGAACGTTAACTTAAATAACATATTATTATTTACAACATTATTATTGTTGACGTCAATAACTTACTTAGAGCTAAGTTTACGCCACTTCCAAGGCGGAGTGCCGAAGAAGCGGCAACAAACTGCAACTTACAATCTACGACATACTTATGTCTTATGGTAATATCCTTCCATGGGACCAAGAAACCTTGGGAGACGAATTTGTGATGATGATGATGATGATGGTGATGATGATTGCATAATTCGATAGGCCTTTAGGCATACATGATCGCAGCTCTTCAGGTAATATGACAGTTGCTGGTCTCCACGCCACGCGCACACAGGCTACGCCCGAAGCCGAGGTCCGACCTTCCTGGGGCTCTTTGGTGATGTTGCCTGTACAGATTGAGGGCATTCGCCCTCGCTTCGTGAAGTATGTAACGAAATCTCACTTAAAGCTAACTTCATACTTAATTAAAAAATTTGTGCTTACAATTCGTTAATTGCTTTTTATCGGGCATATACTGGTTTTTGAGTTCTTGCAGTTCTTCCAGGTTCATGGGTCCGGCATGCCTAGTCTCGGGGGCCATCAAACTGTTCCTGGAAACCCAATATAATTTTATTCTTCCATGTTGGTTAAGGGCTGGCGGCAGGCAAGCGGCTGAACGTAAATACTTAGCCAAATCATGTAACAGCATTTTAGCGGACACCGGGCTCCACTGCACTATGGCTGAGGATGCGACCGGAAAAACGCTCAGATGATGATTTTCCTCTCCTAGACCAATGTCTATAGGAGAAGAAAATCATAGACTGTACTTATGCCCATCAACATGCTGAACGTGGCTTTTAGTCTTAAAGACCTGGGCCTGTGACCTGGGCTCTGTTTACCTCGCAAAGGAAAAAGACGTGATAGTATGTATGTACTAGCTGCTTCTCTTTAAGTGATTTACATATTATATACATACATATGATGGTCAGTAGGTATGGCATCGGGGACGCACGCCCGGATTCCCGAGCTACTACTTGCTTTTTTCCGATTCATACTTGCATACCCTTCCTAAAGCCATCTTATAGGAATAAGTCGGAAGTTTTTTTAAGCTGGGAAAGGATTCCAATCCTTTCCCAGCTTAAAAAAACTTCCGATGGGCAGCAGTGTCGGAAGTATAAAAAGCCAAAAAAACTGCGCTCGCCAACCCGAAAAAATTAAGTAGCCTATCCTGTGTCCTGTACTTCTAAATGTTTATCTACCAAGTTTCATAAAATTCTGTCAATTCGTTTAAGAGTTACGGAGGAACATACATAACTAAAAATCGTCAATTTAGTTTCAACTAGCTATTGCCCGCGGCTTCGCCCGCGTTAATGTCGATCCCTCGGTCCTTCCCCAGGCCTCCAACTACCTCCATACCAAATTTCATCCAAATCAGTTCAATGGTTGAAGTGTAAAAAAGACAACAGAGAGAGTTACTTTCGCATTTATAATATTAGTATGGAAGCATGGATATTATTTATAATTCTAAGTCCAGAAATGAGAAAATTTCCATAAAAGCTGAGAGGGTAACTCTCATTTTACCCCTTTAGGGGTGAATTTTGTCTATTTCACCCACAAACGAAAAATGCGCATACTTTAACCAACTTATCAATTCACAAATACAAAACGGAAAAACTTTTTGGCAAAATATAAAGCGAAAGATTTTGATAGACCCATCTAAGAATGAATGAAACCCTGATGACATCAATAAGCATTTCTTAGATGTGCCCCGCTCCAATAGCCCTGTAACTATCAGTACTTTGTCCTTTTACACAAATCACAGATGTCGCAGACTTAATTTTCTCGATTAAGTCCAACGCAGTTGGCTCAGATGGTCTTAGTAGAGATATGTTATTGCTAACGCTCCCTAACTCATTATCAACTATTACTAACATAATTAATACATCTATTATCACGGGTTCAGTCCCTCGTCAGTGGAAGGAAGCGTTAGTGACTCCTATTCCCAAGACCTCAAACCCATCGAGCTTTAGTGATCTTAGACCTATTAGTATTCTGCCGTATCTCTCGAAGGTCTTGGAGAAAGCCGTGCAATCTCAGTTGATGAAGTACATTGAAACTTGTAATATTCTCCCTACTCTACAATCAGGTTTTCGCAGAAATTATGGGACAACTACTACACTTCTGGATGTCACTGACAATATACTTGATGCACTGGATAAGGGTCACATTACTATATTAACTCTACTGGACTATTCTCGAGCTTTTGACACCTTAAATATTAAACTTCTTCTCGCTAAATTGAACTATTTCGGTCTTGATCCTTCCGCTGTCTCTTGGTTCAGCTCATATTTAAATAATCGATCTCAGTCCGTCAAGCTCACTCAGGATAGTGGAAGGTTTCTACTGTCACAATCTCAGCCTGTAACACACGGAGTTCCCCAGGGATCCATACTTGGACCACTTTTATTCATTGTTTATAGCACTGATATCTCTCAGGTGATAAAACACTGCAGTTACCATCTGTATGCAGATGATGTACAATTATATGTCTCTGATACTTCGAATAACTTATCACACGCGGTAGATAAAATGAATGAGGACCTTGGAAATATTGCGAACTGGTCATCCAATAACTCTTTGATTCTTAACCCGAACAAATCGAAGTTTATCGTATTTGGCTCTAAATATCGACTAAGTAATATCGATAATGAAAATTTGCATGTAAAAATAGAGAATAACATTGTATGCAGAGCAGTAGAAGTAAGAAACCTGGGATTGATAATGGATCCACAGTTACGCTTCGAGAGTCATGTTGCAAATGTTGTCAAAAATTGTTTTTATCGCCTAAAAGTTCTATATAAAAATCGTAATTTGATAAATGAAGATGTGCGTATTCGGTTGTGTGAAGCATTAATACTCTCGAAGCTTAACTATGGAGACACTGTCTATGGTCCCCGGTTGCTTTTTAAAACCCAGCGCCTCATACAGCGTATTCAAAATGCTTGTGTTCGATATTGCTTTAATATTCCGTATAGAAGTCATATCACACCATTCCTAAATAGAGCTTCCATGCTGAACATGGAATCAAGGAGAAAACTTCACTTGGCTGGTTTAATGTTTGGGGTTATGAAGTTTCATAAGCCTGATTACTTATACTCCAAACTTAGATTCTTCAAATTTCCCTACAGGTCTAGGTCCACCCGCCCTATCTTGTCAATACAGGCTCACAGAACTGTGCGTTTGAGGGAAGTTTCCGCTACCAGGCAACGAAGTGCTGGAATGATATTCCACCTCCGATTAGGCTACTAAGTTCGGCATATACATTTAAAAAGCACTACAAAACTTTTCTTCTACAAAAGCAAGTTGAAGGTATTCCAAATCGTTGCCGGTAGGTGACGACGTACGACGTGTGTGGCTCACTGGGGGAACATTGTATATCATTTTTATCTATCTCCTAATTTATAATTATTTTCTATCTTAGATATATTGGGTTCTTACGTATTGGTCATAATTATTTCTATACATGCATTTCATTATTTATTTATTTGTGTCAATTCCCACACGTATATCGTATATATTATTATATAATCTCCTTGCACCCGCACCTACTTGACGGCGATAACTGAAAATCAGTGTTATTGTACGTAAGTGCAAAATAATCGCTGAGTTATGACCTTTTTGTCTTGCTGCAGCACACAAATGACTGTTCTTGTGTTTATGTACTTAGATTTAAGATCGCCTGTATTACTAATTTGTGTGTTTGTGGCAATCAAATAAACGTATTATCTATCTATCTATCTATATATTTTTAATTGTAATAGAGAACTTACATACCTATTTATTTCCATACTTCATAGTAGAAATGAGAAAATTTCCAACTTCCGTATGGACTTTCCTTTCCCATTTTGCCATATAAGTGGGGAATTTTGTCCATTTCATCGTCACAGGTCTTTTTTAAATGTAATCGAGAACTTATATACCTATTTTTATACTTCTAGGTCTAGAAATGTGAAAATTTCCGTACTACCTTTACCCCCCTATTTCACTCCTTCAAGGGAGAATTTTGTCTAGTTCACCTACACAGATCTGTTATAATTTTAATCGAAAACCTTTCAGGCTTCTAAGTCCAAAAATGAGAAAATTTCCATACAAAGTTTATATCCAAATTTCATCTACACACATATTTTTTAATTTTTATTGAGAACTTATTACCTACTTTCATACTTTTAAGTCCAAAAATGAGAAAATTCCATATTAATGTTACCCCTTTAGAAGTAAAATTTCTAAAAATCACTCACAATGATGTGAGTAAGCGCTAAGAAAGTATTAAAAGCCCCTGTACCAAATTTCAAGTTTCTAAGCGCAGCAGTTTCGGTTGCGTTGATATATGTCAGGTTTGCCGTTTGCCCGCGGCTACGCCGCCGCCGTTAGTGTCCATCCCTCAGGAACAGTCGTATTTCCCGGAATAAAACCCTATGTCCTTCCCCGGGTCTCAAACTACCCCCATACCGAATTTCATCCAAATTAGCTCAATGGTTGAAGCGTGAAAAGATGACAGACAGAGTTACTTTCGCATTTATTATATTAGTAGTATGGATATTATTTATACTTCTAAGTCCAGAAATGAGAAAATTTCCATAAAAACTTTACCTTCCCATTTTACCCCTTTAGGAGTGGATTTTGTTAATTTGACCCACATACATCTTTTTTAATTGTAATCGAGAACTTACATACCTATTTATTTTCATACTTCATAGTTCAGAGATGAGAAAATTTCCGTACAAAGTATATACCACCCACCTACCCCCATTTTATCCCTTAAGGGGGGAATTTCGCAAATTTTAGCCACACATCTTATTTTAATTTTAATCGAGAACTTAAATACCTACTTTCATACTTCTAATTCCAGAAATGAGAAAATTCATCTTAATAAAAAATGCCATATAAATTTTACCTTAAATTTTAAAAATCCTTTCTTAGCGCTCACTCTCGTCATTAAAAGACGCCTGTACCAAATTTCATGTTTCTAGGCGCAGCAGTTTCGGTTGCGTTGATATAAACTCATGCCTTGAGTTCATTCAATTGACGATAACTTTTTTTTTAATGAACCGATTTTGATGAAACAAACTTTAAATGTTTTGCTGAGTTAAAACAAAGCAATCGGTGAAAGTTTGAAGTAAATCGGTTCGGTATTTTCGGAGATAATCGTGATCATACATACAGACAGACAGACAGACTGACAGACAGACAAGAAATTCAAAAAAAATTTTTTTTGCTTTCTATTATTCTTTTTAAGTGTCCCTCTATCCATTTCAGTCAAAAATTCTAAATGTACAGACAAAATATTTTTACTGTTTTATTATATTATATATATGTATATAGATTTAAGTGCTATATATTTGCAGGCAAACTCATGCCTTGAGTTTATTCAAATGACGACAACTTTTTTTTAATGAACCGATTTTGATGAAACAAACTTTGCTGAGTTAAAACAAAGCAATTGGAGAAAGTTTGAAGTAAATCGGTTTAGTATTTTCGGAGATAATCGTGATCATACATACAGACAGACAGACAAAAAATTCGAAAAAAATGTTTTTTGCTTTCTATTATTCTTTTTAAGTAGGTATCACTCTATCCATTTCAGTCAAAAATTCTAAATGTACAGACAAAATATTTTTACTGTCTTTTAATATGTATAGATATCATGAATAGAGCTTATAAACACGATATCTCTGAAAGCAAAGTAATTTACTCCATGTCCAACCCTTACAGATTTATTATATTTCGTCGCTTCATTCTTCAGATATAAAACACATGTAGTACCTTTTATCTACTGGCAACATTACGCACATTAAGAGATAAAAAAATAAGACTGGTTACACTGTCCTCCCACCAACACCGCTCCACTTGGGGGGTGCAACGGATCGTCATTGTTTTTGCGTGCGTGGCAACAAGCACACCTACACCTATTTTTCAAAAGTTATTTATTTATTATTTCCAAATTTACTTGAATAAGTTATAAGTTAAAATAAAAAAGTTACAAAGTGATAATTTACTCATCTGATTCGGAGGAATACATATGTAAGTCCAAACTATTATTATTTTTTGGCGGTGCCCAGTGATAAACATATATGTATCTAAACTATCCTGGAGGCTAACTGTGGCTTACACGAGGGTTTAGCATGATACTGCCAAAAAAACCTGGAGGTTTATTTAAATACTAGCTGTTGCCCGCGACTTCGTCCGCAGCAATTTCTGTTATTATGATTAATTAGTATAGATGAATAATTATTCCCCATTTTCAAAACATTATTTTTTATTTATGCTTCGCTCCTATTAGTCGCAGCGTGATGTTTTATAGTCTAAAGCCTTCCCCCATAAATGGACTATCCACCACAAAAATAATTTTCCAATTTGAACCAGTAGTTCCTGAGATTAGCGCGTTCAAACAAACAATCAAACAAACAAACAAACTCTTCAGCTTTATAATATTAGTATAGATTATAGTCCTAATAGAATCATGGGCATTATTGCTGAGAAGTTTGAAGGACCAGTGGATCCAAGATCAAGTTAGGGACGAGAGCCTTTTTGAAAGTACCTTATTAGAAAAGATTAGAGGTTCCAAGACCATTGAGAGAAACGGTCTTCAGATTAAAAAACCTGTGAACCTGAACACTTCGTCAACGTCTAATAATCTATCGACACTGGTCGGGCCCTCCTCGTTTCCAGCAGTCGAACAGGGAGGGCCGTGCTCGTCCAGCGAAACCACCGAGATCGACGCGCACATCGACCTCAACTTCGAGTTCCAACAAGCGTGCTCGTTAATCGACCCACAAGTAACTCAGGCACATGCTGGCAGATTATATTATTATTACGATTGTAGGTTCAAAATAACAAAAAAAAAAAACATTAAATATATTTTTGACTTCAAAACCCAATGGTACAGATTTATACTTAATCTCAAACAAGCTAAATAAATACGTGTTTAATTCTCATTTCAAAATGGAAGACTATAGAACAGCCTTAAAATGAATTCCTTATAATGGTTATATGGCCGCAAATGATCTCAAAGAATCCTATTTACTTGTATCAATAGCTATTTCACATAGAAAATTCTTGCGATTTCAGTTTATAGACGCAATTATCGACATACGAATTTAACGCCATGCCTTATGTTCTATCTTCTGCTGCGTGAACGTTTACAAAAATAATTCAAGTATTAATAGGTTATTTAAGATCATGAAGCTATCAGTCGGTACTATGTGACGTAGCATCACGAGCCACACGTGTTTACGCGTGATCAGCGCACGACGCAGGCGCATGGTCTCAGAGCGGCACACACAATGACAAGTAGCCACTACTGCGCAGGCGCGCACCGTCCATACGAAACTAGCTTACGCACACATTGACCGATCGCCGCGTATATAAGCAATCGCGGCCCAGTACTAGCCAGCCCGCCCCGACCCCTCTTCGGCTCCGAATAGCCAGAGGAATCCCACTATCCGACCCCGTCGCACTCGCCACCGGAATAGAGTGCGTAGAGTAGGATTAGCTCCGATTACTGGTGACCGCCCGGCGGTCCCGGGTGACTTGCACCCAGGATAGGCCCTTCTGGCAACGTAGCTTTCGGCCCATAAGGCAAAAGATGAGAGTTGCTGCTCTCTAAAGGCTTTTGCCATTGTTTCTCAGATTAGCCCTTCAGGCTTGCATGCACGCATACGCGGCCCATCAGGCAATATGAGAGTTTGCTGTCTCTCCAAGCCTTGCGCACACAGGCAACGCCCAAAGCCGAGGTCCGTCCCTCCTGGGGGCCCTTTGGTGATGTTGTCTATAAAGGTTGAGGGCACTCTGCCCTCGCCTCAAACGCCCGGTGAAGTAGCGAAAGCTCACTTGGAGCTAGCTACATAGTCCTTTAAAAAAAAAAAAAAGTACTAGCCAGCCCCCGACCCCTCTCCGGCTCCGAATAGCCGGAGGAATCCCACTATCCGACCCCGTCGCACTCGACACCGGAACAGAGTGCGTAGAGTAGGATTAGCTCCGATCAGTGGTGACCGCCCGGAGGTCCCGGGTGACTTGCACCCAGGATAGGCTCTTCTGGCAACGTAGCTTTCGGCCCATAAGGCAAAAGATGAGAGTTGCTGCTCTCCAAAGGCTTTTGCCATTGATTCTCAGATTGGCCCTTCAGGCTTGCATGCACACATACGCGGCCTATCAGGCAATATGAGAGCTTGCTGTCTCTCCAAGCCTTGCGCACACAGGCAACGCCCAAAGCCGAGGTCCGTCCCTCCGGGGGGCCCTTTGGTGATGTTGCCTATAAAGGTTGCGCCTCAAACGCCCGGTGAAGTAGCGAAAGCTCACTTGGAGCTAGCTACAGTCATTTAAAAAAAAAAAAAAAGTACTAGCCAGCATTCTGTCCCGAGTGCTCAAGAGGAGGCGCTAGCGCCTGACTACCACTCGGTCCGAAGGGCAGGTACCTTCACCCCCGAGGGTGTATCTTATATGTGACCTTGCTAGAGCGGGTCCAGCAACCCCGCCACCGTCTCCGCTTCCCCGCGCGCGTCTCACCCCGCCGTTTTACCCGGACAGCGGCCCGGGTCCGGTTAGTCATTACAGTATACCTGTCGTTGTGTGTGTGCGTATAGGTACTCCGTCTTGTTAGTATAACCGGTCACCCTCTCCTCTCTCTAGAAGGGTGATTTCCGAGATAGCATTATCCAATGTATTAGATTATAGCCCTAGTATTTAAGGAACGCCTAGATTAAGATAAACTATTGCAGAACCGTGTAATAAACTCATATTTGTTATTCCGTCCGAGTGGTTTGGACTTACTCTCCCAATAGAATCCCATACGTTACAGGCTCCCTGCCATACCCTTCAGGTAGCAGGTCCTTTCACTTGCTGACCCCCGCCATACCCCTCAGGTAGCGGGGTAGCACACTGATCGACTCCTTGTCGTGCCCTTCAGGCAGCAGAGTCGCTCTTTTAATGCCACACAGCCATCCTGGGTTCGATTCCCGGGAAAGCTACGTTGCAACTATATTTAGACGACATACGGTTTATCGGTAACAGTTTTACATTAATTTGCTGAAATGTTTTGGCTTTGTTATTAATTTTGATAAAAGCTGTTTTACACCAAAACAATGCTGTATATAATATTTTGGCTTTATAATTATATAACTCTGTAAACTGGACAATATGCCTGCCTAAAGAGAAACGTAATAACATAGTTATTACAATCCTTATCCTTACTAATATTATAAATGCGAAAGTGAGTTTGTTTGTTTGTTTGTTTGTTACGCTTTCACGCCGTAACTACTTAACCGATCATCATGAAATTTTGCATACAAGTTCTCTGGAGTGCGGAGAAGTACATAGGCTACCTTTTATCCCGGGAAAAAGTACTATTCCCGAGGGATCGACATTGACGCGGGCGGAGCCGCGGGCGAAAGCTAGTTAGTAAATAAATGTTATTCGCTATCTACTTGTACAATTCGTGATTTTGCCCAACTAATCGGTGTTTTTACCTCTGCATTCTCGGCAGTAAAATATGGTTGGATGCTTATCTACAAAAAGTGGCGGAGTGTCTTGACCCCTTGGTGCCGATTGACCCTCTCCATAGTGCTTTATCAATTGGTATAGATTTCATCACCGCTGATTGTTTAAGACCGGCTCCTGTTATGAAGCGTCAGTTTTATAAGGGTGACTATACCTCAATCAACTCGGAGATATTAAAAGTTGATTGGAACACTGAATTCTCTAATAGAAGCATGGAGGGTTCTGTACAAAATTTTTATGAGTCTATAGATAATCTTATCCATAAATATATCCCTTCTGTTAAGTCTACCACTAAATCATACCCTGTTTGATACTCTAAAACATCAATCAAAGTAATACGAGAAAAAAATAAAATTCTACGAAAATATAATACTTACGGTAATCGTTCTGATCTCGAGTCATTTAAGCTGCTTAGGGATAGAGTGAAGCACCTCGAGAGAGAATGCCATCAAACATATCTCGACAACGTCGAAAAATCAATCGTTAAAAATCCTAAATATTTTTGGACCTACATAAAATCAAGAAGCAATTCTAAGTCAAGTACTATTCCCAGTACTTTAAAATATAATAATATTCAAGCAACCACCGGTAGAGAAATATGTGATACCTTTTCATCTTACTTTCTCTCCAACTTCACTCAGGCGGCTCCGGCATTTCAACCACATAATACAGACCCCAGTTCGCTGTCTGATATCACAGTTTCATATACTTCTAGCATTAATATAGAACTTGATAAAGTGAAGAAGCTTCTATTAGAGCTTGACACGTCGAAATCAGCTGGACCCGACAACTTGCCAGCCCTTATAGCCACAGCTGAATCGATTTCGATTCCCATTACCCTGCTATTTAGGAAGTCGTTAGGAGAGGGAATTGTACCAAGTATATGGAAGTCCGCATTTATTACCCCGGTTTATAAAAAGGGACCAAGAACCGATGTTTCAAATTATAGACAGATCTCAAAGCTGTGTATAATAGTTAAGGTCCGGGACCCTCCGCCGCGCGTCTCGCACTTGCCTTGAAAATGGGCTCCTGACGAGTCCGAAACTATAGTCGGCAATCCCGACGAAATAGCACGTGAGTGACCCGTTTTTAGTACATAAAATTTTGCAATGATTTTGAAATGCATACTTCAAAAGTTATAGCCGAAGAAGCGAAAGGTATTTTTATTTTCCCAAATTGCCATGATTCTTGATACTTGCATCAAAATCAAATCAAATCAAAATCAAAACGTTTTTCATAGAATGGGCCTTTGCAGGCACTTTTTCACGTTAAATCACATTTTGAAGGATCTAATTTGGTAATATTTATATCAGATATTTTATGTATAATATCGGATTACCCTGGGTGCACCTGTGCTCTCGGGTAGGCGTTCTTGACAAAAGGAACTCCGAACCGAGCATTAGATCTCATGATTTCGTCTCTTTCTAAGAATACTCTAGTGCAGTAAAATGTTGGCATTTTTGCCTTACGTTATACGTAAACCAGGGTAACTGTCAGTCCGTATGCTGTTCCTTACTGAACAATTCAATAAGAGCGCTGCATACGTAAATAGATATCGGTCTACATTATCCTTACTTGTTGGGAGCGATCGTACCAACAACGATCCAATAAAACGTTTACTCAAGGGAGCCTAAAAATGAGGCCAGCGTTACCCAAATACACTTTTACCCCCCAAGTTGTAATAAAATTGAGAAGTGGGTACCTAATCGAAACTTGCCACTGGAGAAGATCACAAAAAATAGTTATTTTGTTAGCGTTATGTACAGCTCATCTAGCACTTTTTCTTTAATAAAATTTAAAAAATAAAAATTCGCTTTCTATCTTCTGGTGTATTTGCCTGCGACATAACTATATCTATCACTGATATTATTAAAACCTCGGCTGTTGAACGCGAATAACCTGTATGTATATTGTACTTAAATTATTTTAGTACTTATATAGTAGGTATATAGTTAATTGTACTTATATTGTAGTCCAGCTACAATAATAAAAGATTATATATCTGTGACGGCAAATATTAGGACGACATCAACAGATAATCTAATTTTGACAGCCAGGCCGCCGCATCGACCTGCCTCTGCTCAATCTATCAGCAGATGGATTAAACAGGTGTTAGGCGAAAGCGGCTTAGACGTATCCATGTTCTATGCACATAGCAGAAGACACGCCGCTACGTTCACAGCTCGAGCCTCCGGCGTCTCCTTAGACGTGATTGGGGAGACAGCCGGTTGGACTAGCCAGTCACAGACCTTTGCCAAATGTTATCACCGTTCTGTATGAAAGACAGAAAACAATTTTCAAGGTCTATTTTGACCCGTTGTGATCAATAATTTACCAAAATAAATTTAGAATGTAACTTAATAGTTATCAGGCATTATAAATGATTATATAAAAAATGGTAATTTATTTGTAATACGAGGGTTTTTGTTGATAGTAAACAAGTTTACTCATAAATTCCGTATTGTTTCACAAACTTTTCCAGTATTACATATCTCTAAACATCTACATGTGTTTTATATCTGAAGAATGAAGCGACGAAATATAATATGATCAATCGAACTTACCTAGTGAAGTTCGATCAATATTATATGTGTACGCTTTATTCGAAGATATATACTCCCTTCCCTCCCTTCTATAAGACCCAAAACAGAAAATTTTGTTTTTCTCTTCTCTAAAGAATGACGATCCGTTGGCGTTGCACCCTCCAAGTGGAGCGGTGTTGGTGGCAGGACTGTGTAACCAGTCTTATTTTTTTATCTCGGAATGTGCGTAATGTTGCCAGTAGGTAAAAGGTACTACATGTGTTTTATATCTTCGAATGAAGCGTACTCATATAATATTGACCGAACTTCACTAGGTAAGTTCGTTTGATTATATATTATTGATATTGATGATTGCATTGTACTTTTCCATCTAATGTTATTACTATATTGACTAGCATGCAGATGTATTGGTGTTATAACTGTTAATCTGTATGTGATGGATGATAATCCTTACTAATATTATAAATGCGAAAGTGAGTTTGTTTGTTACGCTTGCACGTTGTAACTACTGAACAGATCATCATGAAATTTTGCATACACGTTATCTGGGCTAGGGAGAAGGACATAGGGTACATTTTATCCCGGGAAAAAGTACTATTCCCGAGGGATCGTCATTGACGCGGGCTGAGCCGCAGGCGAAAGCTAGTAAATAAATAAATAAGCGTAATAAGTATATCGGAAACGAAGAGGGGCCTATGCTCAGCAGTGGGCGGAAGACGGGCTGAGATGATGATGATGAATCAGTATAGCAAAAAATATCATGGTACCTGTTCTCCTCTTTGTCACCGGCCTTTTCTTTCGTGGTCGCGCCCATCCTGACGCCGTGGATGTACGCCAGGCGCTCGCAGATGTACGTCACGTCCACGTGGGTCCCCAAAATATGCTCGTAGTAAATTATGTACGTAAATATCCTGAATAAAATATGTAATAATAGTGTTACGACAGTGGAAATCGGTGACAAATGAAAACACTTTACACAAGCCGTTGTTCCCGGTTGTCATCATTGATGGCAGTCGTTAAGCTATCTCAGATGCCTTTAGGCTTGAAAAATCTGACACCAGTGTTGGCCACTTACACACACGAAAGCAAACAAACATTGAAAGCACTGGTTAAAATATTATTTTAGATTTTAGTCGCTATTGCACGCATGGTTGCCACTTTTACGTGACGATTTTTGGCAAGTAACACTGAACTAAGTTGCACTAATAAATAAATAAAACTATGTCTATGTGAGTAAACTATATGATTTTTTGGGGTTATATGTACACCCGAAGGGTTCCAAAAGGAACCATATTATTAAGCCCCTGATGTCCGTCCGTCTGTCCATCCGTCCGTCTGTAACCTAGAGCTGGGTCTATTGAACCATTATAGGTACTGGCTTTTGATTTTCACAATGCGAATATTTATGCCGCTATAACAAAAAAAAAATACTTCCTTATTAGTTTTAATAATAAAAAATAAATTTTAGCAAACTTTCTTATCTGCAATACGCTTGTCAAGTACAAGCCTAATCAGATGTAAGACATTAATAATATTCTTATTCACCAATGAATTAATGAATAATTTATTTCAAGAAACTAAGTCTCATAATTGGACACAATTTAAATTATGTGAGCCATTCCTGCACCATTTCTTCTGAAATTGTACAACAAGTGGTTCAAAAGCGCAGTCTAAACAACTCGCAATTATTGTTGCCTCCGTGATGCCTGTAGATCGAATTCACGACGCCCGGTCGTTGGTTCGATTTCCACGGGAAGCATACTTTGTGAAGTTGTTTCCAGTTTGGTTAGGATATTGCAGGTTTGAATTACCTGATTGTCTGATAATAAAGATGATTCCGTGCTTCGGAAGGCACGTTAAACCGTTGGTCCCGGCTGCCATCTAGTAGTCGTTAAAGGAACCACGTCAGAGTCCGAGAGGCGGTTCCGAAGAACACTGACACCAGGGTGTGCATGGTCGATTGACCGTGATACCTACTCGAAATGATGATGATCATTGTTGCTGCTGCCCTACACTGCGCACCAGAGAAGCGCACCTCTTCCGCATAGTTGCATAAAAACAATACACTCTCGCTTCGGCGAACATCTCTGATGCATTACAGAAGCAAGGCAACCTCTACAATACCCTGAACACATTATCACATCTAAGGAAGTTGTAGGCTGTTTGAGTAGGTATATCTGGCCGAAGAAGCTGGAAGATAGTACAGTATGCCCTGCAGCAGAAGTCTGTAAATACGTTAACATATGAACCGATTTCGATCGCTAAGGGGCGACATATTCAGACCTACCAGGCTGCCCAACAATATGCCGCTATTAATTCGAAGACCTTTACGCGATGTCTTGTGTTTGATAATGTGTGAAAAGACTGCCGACGTGTCAATGTCACTTCGGATGAAAAACAGTCGAAAGTATCTGTCAACGTAGCGAATTATTAATCGTTAAGGTATCTAGAAAATTTGAGTCCGCTCTTCGTGGACGAACGAATAACCTATTATTATATTTATGGTCAATTTAAATAAAGCGCAAATATTTTAAAGGCTGACTCCCATAAGCTGGGTCCCATAGGCCAAAGAAACGCTTTAGTCGCAAATTTTAAGAAATCGACACGTATAACTTTATTTTATTTTTTTACAAAATAATTACATTTTTATTAAAATCGATAAATCAGCTGTTTTGATCATGGAGGTCAGTGACCTAGTATCCATAGTAAATAGTAAAAAGTTGTTGGCCAAGAAAGTGTTTATTTGTACACAGGATGTCTTTTTTTTTTCATTTTTATTGACCGAGCGAGCGAAGCGTTTCAGTTTTGACTGGCCGAAAATTCTTTTGTCCGTCTGTCTGTCTGTTTGTTCTCGCCTACAGGTCGCATTTCTCAACCGATTCTCATGAAATTTTGGAATATAGATTTTGTTTTTTAAATGGCGGAGATATGGGGTCCGTAACTTAAAATAACTCATAGCACAGCTATTTGAAAAAAAAAAACAAAAATGTCAATATACTTTATTGTTATTTTTTTGTCTGAACAACTTTTTTATACTATACGAACTTAACCGTGTTTATATAGTCGGCAATTTGCCCAAAAGTTGTCTGAAATCGATTTTCTGCAATTTTTTTGTATTATTGCATTCAGTATGATGTCGTAAATACAAATCTATGGTATGACAAGTATGAAAATGGTGCATAGTAACTGAGAGGTCGGTGATACAGAGAAAAAATGTTTCTTATATAAACATACCATGTGCGCTTGGACGAATAAACCACCATGTGCGGTATCAAATAAAAGGGCTTAATGAATAGATTACACAGAAATAAACTTCAGTCCCATATTGCTCAAACCCACAGACTATATGTAGTACAAAACAGATATATTTTAGAGCACTGGAGGGCAAATGTGGATGTTAGTTGTAAGGGGTCGCGAGGTCTACTGTTCTCACAGAACCACTAGTTTTAAATATTCAGGTCCTGATATCTCAAAAACTAGCGTGCCGATTTTTTTTATTTTGCTTATAAAGCATTTTTTTAGCTTATGGGAGTCAGCGTTTAAAATATTTGCTCTTTATTTAAATTGCCGTTATATAATATTTATATAAATATATGTGTTTATATTATATTAGTATATATTTTTAGTTGTATGTTATACTTAATGTTTATTTTATATAATCAATTTTACTGTCTAATATAGTGCTGTTTACTTCATTTCTTGTCAATCCTCTAGGCATCACTAATTTTCTTGATTTTCGGTCACCTTTCACCTGATGGTAGCCTGTAAGAGATTGCTTAGGCGATAAGGCCTTCAATTGTACATCAATCTTTTTGTTTGCATATTTTAAAGTTGTGTGATACTGGTGCAATAAAGTGTTTTAACTTACTTGGTGCTGGACAATGCTGGTGAAAATGTCCGTTTATTGTATGTCATAAATAAAATAATAATATAAGATTGTTACACTGAGCAGAAAGTAATTTATTATTGCACCTAGTGCTTATTTGGAGTCCGATAGCGAGGGCTCTAAAATGCACGAGTGCAATGTAAATGACTTATTGCGAGGTGCATAGTCTGCTTTACTTTCAACTACCACAAGAAAAGTATGTGAAAAAACTGAAGAGAAATTACAATCAGTGAATAGTACATTACTGCAGAGGTCGGGAAGTAAGGGATTGCCGGACGAGTAGAGTTTTCAAAAAATACGAGTCCGTCAAGTCGATTACCGGCAAATGCATGTATTGTGCTTTTCTCAATACATGCGAGGAAATAATGAAAGACGTACGACGGGAATAAATTAGTATAATAAAGAAAAACCATAATAGTATGTACATTTTGGTATAAAATCACACAAAAATATACCAATAATAAAAAAAAACGCGGGAAAGCAGATTTTTACTGGGCTGTATGGGCTATGTTTCCTTGCAAAATGACAATTGAAATTAAAAAAGAAAATAACGCGGGAATATACTATTAGATTATTTTCGGCGGACTGCAAGGTTGTTGTTTTGGATTGTTTTGCAGATTGCTTCTAGTGGACTTTATAATGTAAAATCGGTGTAATTTGGTGTTATAAATGGCTATGTTTATGAACAATGTGTGGAATAACTAAAATTAAGTGTCATGGTGCGGCTGTGGTGCAGATTTACATAGCGGGCTGGTGGTCGCTCGCGTTACTGCGTCTTATGATCAAACCAAAGGATTGAGAATTGTCGTCAGGAGCTCCATCGTATCAACGAGATGAATTACACCATCATTTCTTTGATAAAACTTTGAAAAGTATAAAGGGCTAAAAGGCGTAGAACGCCAAATGCCGTAAAACAAATATGAATATAAAAATGTACATACTATTATATTTTTTTTATATTATACGAATTTATTCCCGTCGTACGTCTTTCATTATTTCCTCGCATTTATTAAGAATAGCACAATACATGCCGGACTCGTATTTATCGCCAAGGCCTCGCTGACGCTCGGCCTTGAAAACTCTATTCGGCCGGCAATCCCTTACTTCCCGGCCTCTGCAGTAATGTACTATTGTTATTTCATAGTCACTACAAACATAAAATGGTTGCAGACCCATAAAATCCAAAGGCGCGTAGGCCCTTTGTGCCAACTCCGCCATTTTCAAAAAGTTCCAAAACATTTCCATGTATTTATTAAATCTGCTCCCAAAATTTCAGGAATCGATTTAGACATGCCACCTCTAGAGGAAAACAGACAGATTTACCAAAGCTTTTTTGGCCAAGCTGAAACGGAGACCTCGCTCGCTTCGCTCGCTCGATTACAGACGTCCACTGCTGAAAAGTGTAGTTTTACACTGTCAGAACAACGCACAAACCTGCGAGCCAGCATGTTCGCCGTCACCGACAACTAATACCAGCTACAAAGGCCAGGCGCACGTACCCGATGTCAAACCAGCAACCACCGGAACGGCAGTTGGGGATGACACCCCTGGCCGACGGTCTACCTGATGTTAATCATATCAGAAAACCCTAATTATTCAAGTAGTCATGTTGACGCTAAGAACAATTCTTTTCGAAGCACAGTTTCAAAAGTAATTCCTTTCTGGGCTGTTGAATTTTACCTTACTTCTGAATCTCCAAACTGGTTCGCATATTTTATCAAGTAGCTATATTGTAACTCCATTTCGTGCTCCATATACTCCAGCTGCTTGAATACGTAGGCTATACGGTACCTGAAAACAATTTAGAATTATGGTTTTCTGACTACCACATGACAGCGGGTGATCGGCCACTAGGGTTCAGTCGGTTCAGTCCCTAGTGGCGGATCACCCGCTGTCATTGTATATTTTTTTTTGACAAGCAGCAACAACTGACACATTTTTGGCCAATGACAGCTTGCCGAACCCTGTACCTCAGAGCTGCCATAGCTTTGCCAGTTGTTTAAAAAGGGCGTGAAAAGATTTCTTCAGGGTCGGCAACGCGCGAGTAGCACCCCTCGTGTTGTAGGCGTCCATAGGATACGGTAGCAGCTTTCCATCAGGTGGGCCGTATGCCTGTTTGCCTACTAAGTGGTATAAAAAAACCTATTTCAAGGAACCCTCTTTGAAGATTACTCTCTCTCTCTTTGTCTTAAAGTATCTGAGCGTGTTCACGGTTGCATAGGCTGTGATCCTGGGGTCTGCTAACATTCATGCTATTAATTAAGGTAATATCATCTTTGACGTTTCCACGATGTTTCATATGAGTACAATCTAGTGTTGTGCTGAAACTGCAACTATACACAAAGGGTGTTGCTACACTTAACAGATTGACAGATATTAATACGTGTTGCATAATTTAAATGACAAAAACTTTAGTATAGTTATATGTCTTGACATGACAATGGCCTTCGATTTTGTTGTTTATGATTTGCTGTTAAATAAATTGGAATTCAATGGAATCAGAGGACCAGCTTTAGACTGGTTAAGATCCTATTTGACTGATAGGGCACAATGTGTTGATATTACAAACATAAATTCTAAGAATATAATAGAAACAAGCAGATCCGATTTGAAACAAAATAAATATGGAGTTCCTCCACAAGGGAGCGTTTTAGGTCCTTTGTTGTTTCTACTCTATATTAACGACCTGCCTGAAGCAGTAAAACATAAAACTATTTTGTTTGCTGACGATATTTCGATTATTGTGACTTCAGAAAAAAATATGACCGTAGATCAACATTCAACTGACGTAATTGACACTCTAGGATTAGTAATAAATTGGCTTAGTCGTAATAATCTTATGATTAATTTAAATAAAACTAAATTTATCAATTTTAATAATCATACTCATAATATATTTAATTTATAATAATCAAAAATTAGAAATGGTAGATAGTACAAAATTTTTAAGGTATAATTTTAAATACAAATTTCAGTTGGAAGGAACAAATAGACATTGTTCACATAAAAAAATATACAGCTTTACATATGCCATGTACAAACTAGCGAGAGTAACCAGTAGACAAACAGCTGTTATTACATATCACGCTTATGTCGAATCAACAATAAGATAATATGGCATATTGATTTAGGGAAATGGCACAAATGCTAAAAATGTATTTATAGCACAAAAGAAGTGCATACGTGCTATATGTGGTATTGGTCCTTATGAATCTTGCTGGCCTTATTTCAAAGAATTACAAATTTTACCGGTACCGAGTATATACATAAAAGAGGTATGCATGTTTGTTAAGCAAAATCCACATATATTTAAGCAAGCGCGTGATCTATTTCCAAGGTGTGTGAGAAACCCTACGAGGCTTGTACTAGATGTCGTACCGAATCAACAGAACGGTTCAAAAAAAAATTGCTATGGCATGTGCATCATCATATACAATAAACTACCAGATCATATAAAACAGCTAACACTAAATAAATTTTAAAAAGCTTTGCGTCAATTTTTACAACAAAACATACTTTACTCAATAAATGACTTCCTGGCGTAGGACTAGACAATAATACATTTTGCTTGTCACTAACTCTATTCTATTCTATTCTAATTTATTTAATGTTATGCTATGAAAATGCATGTGTGTAAGAGTATAATATGTAGTAGTAGACAATTATAAAAAAAAATTGTATACTGGTTTCAACAGTTGAATAGGCTTGCTCTATTATTTATATAACATCTGTTATTGACCCTATTTCAGCAAATAAACGATTTGTATTTGTAATATCAAACATTGAATTAGAAAAACTATGGAAGCAGCATTGCGCTCAAAAACAGACACCACGCAAAGTAGCTCAAAGCGGGCGGGGCTTAAAAGTAGATTTTTTGTCTGCCGTCTGCCGCGCGCACCTTTACGAAAGGACGCGTCGATAAAAGTATTTAACGACATATTTTTTGTAAAAAAGTGGTGCAGGAAACGCAAGGAAAGATGGAAAAGTGACACTGGAGTAACTTATCATAGCGAGCGAGGCGAGCTGTTAGCCTACCTACCTCCACTATTTTGACACCACCACGTTCATTAGATATGTTTAACTGCCTCCGTGGTCCAGTGGTTAAGGCGATTGCCTGTAGACCCGGGGGTCGTGGGTTTGATTCCCACGGCAAGCATACTTTGTTTAGTTGTTTCCAGTTTGGTTAGGACATTGCAGGCTTAAAACACCTGACTGTCTGGTAATAAAGATGATTCCGTGCTTCAGAAGGCACGTTAAGCCGTTGGTCCCGGCTGCCATCTGGTAATCGTTTAAGGAACCACGTCAGATGCCGAGAGGAGGTTCCGAAGAACTCTGACACCAGGGCGTGCATGGTCGATTGACCGTATCACCTACACGAAATGATGATAATGATGATTAGATATGTTGAAACCGCCCCATAACCTTGACGCGGCTAATCGCAAACTAGCTTTGTCCATGAGTGCGTTAGTTTTTCGTAGTGATTAGGGTTAAGTTTGTTTGCGTAAATGGGGCTGATATTGAATCGTTAGTTGGTTGAGAGTAACGCTTTCATATTTTTATCTAATTCAGTGATACCAAATCATTTTCTATTATACCATGTATTCAGATAATATTTTTAATATCAAACAAAACTATTAGGTAATATATACCTAATAGCTTTTTAGGGTTTCGTACCCAAATGGTAAAAACCAGGCCATATTAATATGGCTCCGCTGTCCGTCTGTCACTAGGCTGTATCTCATGAATCGTGATAGTTACACAATTGAAATTTTCACAGATGATGTATATGATGATGTAGTTGCCGCTAGCTATAACAACAAATACAAAAAAAAATGAGATAAATGTTTAAGGTGGCCTCCGTACAGCAAACTGGAGGGCAGATGTGGATGTTGGTTGTAAGGGTTCGCGAGGTCTACTGTTCTCAAAGAACCACTAGTTTTTATTTTGTAGACCCATTTGCTCGGTAGTGCTTTTCTGCCTTTGGGTAGTTCTACAAGATCCCAGGTTTCATTCTGTTCAAGTGATTTAATTTCATTATCCATTGCTGCAAGCCATCGATCTTTATCTGGAGATTTCATCGCTTCTTTAAATGTAATTGGCTCTAATTCTAAAGCTGTTGCCAAAAAAAATCATCGTACCGTTTAGGAGATTTGATTTTTGATCTGTTTCTTAAGTTGGGACGATGCGAAGATGCAACATTTTCTTCAGTAAAGTTCTGAGTATTAACAACTGATTCCGTAGCTGACTCATAGTCACTTTCGATGATATCTGTTTGTACATCTCCATCATTATGAAGTATATTAACTTCAGCACTATCAAGTGTGTCATCTTCAGCATTATGAAGTACATCTTCAGCAGTGAACGGAATGTCTGCGGCAAAAGGTGGTATAATCTCCTTCTACTGTCGTTGGTTCAGAATTGATTAGCTTAAGATCTATCTCTACAGCATTTTTCTTAGGTAGAATCTTTCAGTCATAATGATTTTCCAGCTTATTTTTATTTTGTTCGTTATAGAACATAGTCTTTATAACTCTTGTATAGAGATAAAAATGTTGTTATTTGAGGGTATGAAGATCCTAAAGGCTTTTGATGTTTCTAAGTAACCTACAGAAATGCCAGGAATTGCTTTTGGTGCAAATTTGTGCCCATTTTTGCCTTTGATTAAAACATGTCCTGGATCCGAAGACGTACAAATGATTGATACAGGGCTTTTTACCCACCCATAGCTCAAATGGTGTTTTATTAGCGATAGCGCTATTGATACTCCTATTTGACAGGTAGTTGGCAGTATTTACTAGCTTCACCCCAAAGTTTTAGACTGACTTTTGCATTGATCATCATAGTTATCGCTTTTTCAATGAGAGTTGTTCTGTCTTTCTGCGATCCCGTTCTGATGCGGCGTGTAGGGTGCGGAAAGCCTTCGTTGAATTCCGCATTGTCTCAGATAGATATCAAATTCTTTGTTAATGTATTCAGTGCCATTATCGGTCTGTAAATATTGTTGCTTGCGATGCCATACGTACATCAATATTTGATAAGTTTTTGATCATATTACTGCGCTCTGGTTTGATCGGCTCAATATAATAAAGACTGTCGTTTTGCTTAAATGCGACAAGAGTCTTTTTTGTTTACTACAGTCGCTTTGTCTTTAAAGAAGGTTACAAAACAGCCGGCATCTGTCATCTTGCATACTGAAAGCAGATTAGTGCATAGACTAGGTACAAACAGTGTATCTTTGAGATGAGTTATGGCTATCTTGCCTTTGTCTTTCGTCAAAAATGTTACTGTTCCAGTTCCTAATATTTTAGCTGTAAGTATGTTCTTCTGTTGCAAAATTCAATCTTCTGGTTTTCGACTCCAGTTTAACATTTTCGAATATATTTCGTTGAAATGTCATATGGGATGTGCAACCGCTATCTAAAATCCAAATGTTTTTATTTGGTTCTTTGTTGCGAGTAAGTAGACATTGTCTTGCATAGTGATTCTTTGGTGAGTTATACTCCTTTTTCTTTGGGATCTCTCTTTGTCCAGCAGTATTTGCATATCGTGTGGTGTTTCTTTTTAAAGATATCGCCTTTCTTCTTGCATATTCTACAGCAGGACACATAGAGGGCTTCTTCATTGGAAGATGATGGCTCAGGTCCGTTGCCTTGATTGTGTTGTGTGTGCTTCACATTCTTCGATAATTTTTATTTTAAGCCTTTCAGGCTTAGGAAGATTGTCGCGTGACTCAATTGCAACTCTGAAGTTATCATATTCAGGTGACAGGCGTCATAACATCATTATTGCTAGTAAATCTTCATTAAAATTTACAAAATTGTTAGGTGTGTAGATGACTGTGCAAGGTTACAGGAGGACTTGCATGCTTTACAAGGATACTGCTTGTCCAATCAACTATTTCTTAATACCGATAAATGTAATGTTATAACCTATACCCGTAAAAAAACACTATCATATATAATTATGAAATAAACGATAAAAGTATTAAGAGAGTCACAAAGATCAGAGATCTAGGTATATTTATGGACTCCGAATTATCATTTAAAATACACATTGATCACATCGTTAAAAAAGCCTTTCAGAGACTCGGATGTATATTAAGGATAAGTAAGCCATTTAAAAAAACAATACCTATGAGAATTCTATATTTTGCTTTTGTTCGCTCCATTTTAGACTTTGGTAGTGTGGTATGGAATCCCAGTTATAAAGTGCATATAGATAGAATAGAAAAAGTTTATGAAATTACTGAACTATCGTGGACAGCTTTCAATTGAATCCTACGAAGAGGCTTTATGTAGGTATAAATTACTCTCTTTGAATGACAGACGTAAAATGTTTGACATTGTATTTCTCTTTAAAGTTCTCAATAATTATATTGACTCGCCAACACTTCTCAGTAAGACTTCGTTGTTACCACCTAAGCGCTTACCCGTACGCTCCTCACGTAATACTCCTCTGTTTTATCCTCCGCATTTACAGAAAAATTATACTCGTAATACATTTATTCACCGTTCCACCTCCTCTTTTAATAAAGAATTTGTAAAAATTGTCATTTTTCATGAATCGATTAACAGTTAAAACGAAAATTAACAGCTCAATTAACTAACAAACCAGGCTGAGATATATATATATATATATATAATTTTTTTTTTGTTCATATATATTTTACTTTATCATACATATTTTAAAGTACTAACACTATAGGTATAGTTAGTGATTCTGCCATGTTTCGAACCACTTTGTATTTGTTTTATTTTTTTTAAAACTTTTTGGCACTGTTGGTCTATTTTTAGAAAATAAGTTCAATAGTATATTTTTGTTTAAATGACTGTTTGTTGCCATAAAATAATAAAAAAAAAAAAAAATATTATCTACACCCATATCAGCCAACTTGTCAACTACGTCCATGAACTTGTCAAGGTGTGAGCGGACATCATTATTGTCAAGTTTTGTCAGCACAAGTTGCTTCAAAAGGGATGCCTTACGCGCAGGAACCTTGCTTGCGTAGGTTTCTTTAAGTTTGTTCCATAAATCTTTCGCTGTATCACACTTTTTTATTTGTTTGAGCTCAGATGGAGCAATGGTGAAAATAAGCTCTGACTTTGCTTGTCTATCTCCATCTCTTGAAAAATCTATCACTATTCTGAATATCTCCACAATTCTGAACATCATTCTCAATGTATTTCCAAAGTTTTTGGCGAACGAGTAGCGCCTCTGCTTGTACACTGCTAGCTAATCAGTTTGAAGTCGGTGCCGAGCCGAGCTGGATGAGCGAGTTAGATTTGTTCGTAATATAATTTTGTATAAGACACAAATTATATTATCACTTTTGTATTGTTTGGGCTCGGCACCGACTTCAAACTGATTAGCTGGTAGTAGTTAAAAATAATATTGTAAATAGATAAATAGGTTTAGGTAGGTATTAAACGAAATTGTGTAAATAGTATAATATAATATACGTGTAGTAGACAGAATACCTAAATAAGGTTTTTATTAATTTTTATTTAGTTCTTACAACGATTATTTGGTACATATTTGATTTTAAAACGTTTTTTTGTGTTATAAATCTAAGTTTGATTATTTTTCGCTTTTTAGTGAGTTCCTTTCTTATTTCTTTAAGACGGTTCAATATTTAATTTACTTATTTATCACTATATTAGTTTTCGTAATGGCTACTCAAACGCTTTGAAAACTACAGTGGCGCATTGAAAAAAAGGCGCGCGATTTATTGGATTGGAAAGCCCTAAGTAAGACGCAAGGCGAAAGGCATGGCAGGACATGTTGTTGTAAAATGAACAATGGTAAGCTCGATGTAATGTTAGCCTCTTCTGCTTTTCAAATATCTGGCTCGAGTTAAAGAATTCTATATTACCAATATCTGCCAACTGAACCTGGGTGCAGCAAGTAGGGTTTGAACAGCACGAGGTGCAACATGTTCCGCAAGCCTAGATAACTTTTGACATTTCACAACGCTTTGATGGTCACTTCAACATCCTTTACGGTTTATATAACTTAAATAAAAATAATCAATCATACAAAAGCCGCAATGTATATTGATGTTAAATTTCGATAAACACGTTATTCTAAGTAGTTGTCCGAATTTCATTTAACAAACAAATAGATACAAAAACATCATTACAAAAAAAAAAGAAAATTAAAAAGGTTATACAATTTTGCAACCAATCACGTTATTCTCAGATTGCTTATATACTTATTATTTAAAAGGTGCTACTAGAGAGTAAATAATATATAATCCTAACATAACAATAAATAAGAAAACTAATAGCAAAATAACAGTTCGTGCTTGTTACGTATAGATTCCCATCACCGCATTTACGAAATCATCAACACTGTGATTCACTCTCTTGGAGCTGAACGGCTGACATCGCGAAACTGCAGGTGCATGGAGACGCATCCGTCGTGGGAAGGCGAGCCCCAACGTCGGCGGCTGTATTGCTTCAATCGCGGAAGCGATCGCACATTATCGTAATTAATCTTCCATGTCCTAATCACTGTGATTTCTGAATAAATCTATGTTAATTAATTATTGTAGTTTTTAAAAATATCTTCCCTGAGGTCAGTAACTTGCTTAATAATACAGAAGGAAAACTACGTTAGTTGAGAGTAATTAAAGAAAAGAAATAGTACATAACTGCAGAGGCCGGGAAGTAAGGGATTGCCGGACGAGTAGAGTTTTCAAGGCCGAGCGTTAGCGAGGCCTTGTCAATAAATAAGAGTCCGGCAAGCAGATTCCCGGCAAAGGCATGTATTGTGCTTTTCTCAATAAATGCGAGGAAATAATGAAAGACGTACTACTCGGAATAAATGAGTATAATATAAAAAACGATAATAGTATGTACATTTTTATTTTCATATTTGTTTTACGGCATTTGGTGTTCTTCGCCTTTTCCTTCATAATTTTCAACGTTTTATCAAAGAAATGCTGGTATAATTTATTTCGTTGATTCGACAGAGCTCCTGGCGACAATTCTTACGAATCCTCTGGTTTGATCATAGACGACGCAGTAAAGGCAGTAACGAGAGCGACTACCAGCCCGCTATGTAAATCTCTAAATCCGCACCATGACACTTTAGTTAGTCCACACATTGTTCATAAACATAGCCATTTATAACACCAAATTGCACCGATTTTACATTATAAAATAAATAATAGTACGTACCCGCGTTATTTTATTTTTTAATTTTAATTGTCATTTCGTTCTAAGGAAACATAGCCCATACAGTCCAGGCACATTTTACCCAAAAAATGTAATACCGCAAAAATTTGCTTTCCCGCGTTTTTTTCTTTTTATTATTGGCATATTTTTGTGTGATTTTACCAACATTTTAATTAAATTATTTTCATATTCATATACTTATATGCTCGATGAGTGCTTTCTTTTATAATGTGGTAGCCATTGTACTGTACATTGTACATAGACTAATTAAAAATATTTGAGCAGCGGCCAGGAATGAATTTTCATACTTACTTTCCTGGCCTAGGCCGGTAAAGTAGTGCACCAGCCAAGAATTACAAACTTCGTGGCTTCATTTTACTACAATAAGGCCTACATTTCCGAGCATGTTTGAGAAAAATATAGTTGCATAAATTATCGAGTTCACTTTTTCGGTCACATAGCGCGACCTGATAGTCTTGAAAAGATCATTTTGTTGGGTCATGTCCCTGGGCGCAGAAGTCAAGGAAAACCGCCAGTTAGATGGACTGATGCAATCAGACAGATAACCCGCACTAACACCCAGGGCGCCATGCATCTAGCACAGGACCGCGCCGCGTGGAAAGATGTAGTGAGAAGAGCTACTTTAGGTACTCATTACTTTACTACTCAGACATGAGGATACGACAGAGAAGAAGAAATTATCGAGTAGCGGGGCTGGCTCATCGCTGCTATAGATAACAATATACACTGACGTAATCCCTGCCACATTTACCCCGCACTCCCGCCTGCTGGATACAACAGTCGGCAGTTTGTGCTGCATCGACCTACCTCATTCTGAAGGCCATTACAGACTCTCAGACGCCACTAGGAACAGAAAACGGTATGCACTTACTCAAATCGATTAGTATATTTCATGATGACGGGCTCCAGATCCTTTAGGCGGTACTGCGCGCCGTAAATGGCCTGTTCCACCAGGTCGACCATCTTATGACGCAACGCACGGTCCGAGGGAACCGTCGGGTACCTACCGAATAGAGTCCAATGATGTTCTGAACACCCTTTTTCATAGCAAAATAAGAACAATATCAAAAATATTATATCATGGCAATCGGGTTTTTATTTTTCTTTAAAAAAATTGACAATAAATCTCATCTAGAATATTTGTACATCCCGCGCATGGCCCTAGAGACGGCGACGTGACGGAAGGGGGGGGGGGGGGGGGCTCTCCTCCAAACCTACCCATGCATTTACATATAAAAGTACATTTAAATTAAGTGCAATTATTATATAGGCTGGGTCTCGCAGGTCAAAGAAATGCTTTAGTAGCAAATTTGAAAAAATCGACAGGTTTTTTTTTTGTGTTTTGATACGAAATAATTATTTTTAGGGTTCCATACCACAAAAGAAAAAAAACGGAGCCCTTATAGGATCACTTTATTGTCCGTCTGTTTGTCTGTCAAGAAGTTCTCCTTTTCTCAAGAACTTCTCTTTGTCTCTGAGTCCTTTTTCTCAGGACAGCTTGGAAGTATGTGTGTGTACGTAGTGAAATTCATATCAAATACTCAGGTCACTGTCCTTTAGAGCTGTAAAAAAGCTCTGACGCATTCAAAAGATACAGCCTAAACGGTTGTATCTTTTGAATGCGTCAGAGCTTAGAATTTTGCCACAAAATTTTCGACATTCGCAAGGGAGTAAATAAAATCAACAGGGTACTTCCCGTGAACTCAGAATCTTGAAATTTGGTACGAAGCAACGTTAGCACACATAAAGGAACAATCGCGAAAAGCATACAATTTTAGTTACATCATACACTAAAAATAATTTTTATCTTATTTTAGAACCCTTCGTGCGCGTGGATGCGTCATGGGTGCCATCCCTTACAATATTTGCTCTTAATTTGAATTGAACCGTGGGCCCCGGCCCCCGGCTTGCCCTCTACATTCGGCACTGCTTCCTAACTTGTCCACATTGCGCACGTACATTTTGTAGCGAAGATAATGTAGTGTGTCTTGATAGGGCTAATTATGTACCCTAACCATATTAGAACACACCCACTTAGCGTCTTAATTTACGTTTATTTAAAACCTTGCTATTTACTGTAGCCGAAAACAGCCAAGGTATAATATTTTTTTATAGCCGTTCATGTCCCACTACTGGCAAAGGCCTCCCCTCCTTCCCGTGAAAAATAATAATAGATAAATAATATCTTTCTATATTTCAGAATTATTTCACGCATACATACATATGTGTTTTGTAGTAACGTGTCTAATTTTTCCAAATTGGCTCACACACACGCAAGACGCTTTAAGGAACTTTGTTTCAAAAAGTATAGTAAGAACGTACAACTCTATTGAAACGCGCTGAGACGAGGAGTATGAAATACAAACCATTGGTCTCTGCCGACGCCAAACTGCCACTGCCGTTCATATGAAAAAAACATCAACATGATTTTTGGTACAAAATGAGTGATATATACATACACATATATATATATATATATATATCTGACATCAGGAAAACGAGATCTACAACTTTCTCAAAGTAACCATTAGTGAAAAATAAAGGGAAAACCAGTTTTTCGGATTGTATAAACGCATTATCTAGGACCTCTATAGCACTTCCTCTTATCTAAAGTTAAATGCAAACATTTATTTTCCATTTAAAGATTTACTTTTTCTTTTTTTTTATTTTTTTTATTTAATATATATAAATTATGCGGAAAATCTTTGTGGTGTTTTAATTTTTAATTTAAACTACTTATCAATAACCCTAACTATACTAATAGAAAAAAAAAAAAAACTTAAAAATAAAAGAATTTAAATCTAAAAATCTAAACTAAGGTGTTGCCCGTGTGGCATAGTGCCAAGAACACTAGCTGCATTCCCCCGCTGAATAGCAATTGCAATTCTTTGCGCGAGGAAAGAGCCAGCCCTCTTGTCACCAGCGGCGCGGCGGCGTCGACAAGCCTATTTACTAAAGATTTACTATTTATAAACGCACTATCTTAGAGTTACTGCGCTTTTTGCTAGATATCATATAATTCGTTACTGGTGATATGCTGAGATCAATAGGAACAACTGGGAATAATGCGGTTATAATTTGAAGAACAGAGCATAATATAATCATCATACATGTTAAATTGCAGTCCATCCCCACATCCTTGACACTTGGGTCTCCAAAAATGTCAGAGCGTCACGTGGTTTTTTTCCTCGTACAGCAGGATTGTGGAATGGACTCCCTCCCGAGGTTTTCCCTGTGTGCTATGACTTGAGGTCCTTCAAAAGGCGTGTTTACAGGTATCTTAAGAGTCGGCAACGCATCAGCAGCTCCTCTGGTATTGCAGATGTCCATGGGCGACGGTGACCACTTTCCATCAGGTGGCTCGTCTGCTCGTTTGCCGTCGGATATACATAAAAAAAAAAAAAAAAAAAATGAGATAATGCGTTTACGCAAAGTAACGTCACATATGTCATAGGTCATAGGGCGCAGCATAACACATTCTAGAGTCAGAATTCATGTGTTTGTTGATCTACTAAAAGTTATACCGCTTCCACGCATTTGACCAGTATCAAATAGTAGATAGAGATTTGTGGCGAAAGGGCCTAATTCATAGTATGATGCCCGAAATCCAAGTATTATGTTAGTCCCGAGAAGTAACATTGTGCTTTTTTATCTTACTCTATGAGAAAAAACATTATTTGTGTTTTCATTCTCACGGGAAAATTTTGTCCTTCGGAATTCAAAAATATTTTAGACCTACTTTACGAATTTATATGACACGAAATAGTACATTACTGCAGAGGCCGGGAAGTAAGGGATTGCCGGACGAGTAGAGTTTTCAAGGCCGAGCGTCAGCGAGGTCTTGGCAATAAATACGAGTCCGGCAAGCCGATTCCCGGCAAAGGCATGTATTGTGCTTTTCTCAATAAATGCGAGGAAATAATGAAAGATGTACTACTGGGTGGGAGTAAATTAGTATAATATAAAAAAACGATAATAGTATGTACATTTTTATTTTTATATTTGTTTTACGACATTTGTTCCTACGCCTTTTAGACCTTCATATTTTTCAACGTTTTATCAAAAAAATGATGGTATAATTCATTTCGTTGACGGAGCTCCTGGCGTCATTTTTCACGAATCCTCTGGTTTGATCATAGACGACGCAGTAACGCGAGCGACCATCATCCCGCTAAGTAAATCTCTAAATCCGCACCACAGTTGCACCATCACACATTATTCATGAACATAGCCATTTATAACACCAAATTACACCGATTTTACATTATATAGTCCACTAGAAGCAATCTGCAAAACAATCCAAAACAACAACCTTGCAGTCCGCCGAAAATAAATAATAGTACATTCCCGCTTTATTTTCTTTTTTAATTGCAATTGTCATTTAGTGCTAAGAAAACATAGCCCATACAGTCCAGGCATATTTTACCCCTAAAAATGTAATACCGTAAATATCTACTTTCTCGCGTTCTTTCTTTTTATTATTGGCATATTATTGTTTGATATTATACCAACATTTTAATAAAATTCATATACATATATGCTCGATGAGTGCATTTTTTTATAATGTGGTAGCCATGGCTGTATGACAAGTTACATAGTGCAAGTTACATAGATTAATTAAAAAGTTTTGAGCAGCGGCCAGGAATGAATTTTCATACTTACTTTCCTGGCCTAGGCCGGTAAAGTAATGGACGAGCCAAGAATTACAAACTTCGTGGCTTCATTTTACTCCAATAATGCCTACATTTCCGAGCATGTTTGAGAAAAATCAATTTTTTGCCCTAAAATCATTGTTTTCAATGTAAGTGTGTTTTGGATGAGACGACATTGGGCCGCCAGCAAGAAAATATTTTGTCTGCATTTAAAGCATTTCTAATTAGCAAGCGAGATGCTAAGCAATTATATTTCTTTCGGCCGATAACTGTTCATAACAATTTTTTTTGCCTTCAAGACAATTCTTGTACAGTACTTGTACATGGTCAACAGTGACTCCATTGGTACAGAAGCGATCTCAGTTAAGTACTTTGAATTTGGGCATAGTTTTATGTCCGCTGACCCGATATGCTGACGGAAGCATCAGCAGGTGGGTAGGTGTATGAAAATTAAGAAGATTTACGATTATTTCGATTTTGTAAAGACTGTAAAAACTCCAATGCCAAGAAAATTTAAAAGTTTAAACCGTATTTAGAGGTTCAAAATGACGCGGTAACTATACCGCGTTATAGTTACCGCGTGATTTTAAACCTCTGAACTATACTGCAAAGCTCTGAACTATACTGCAAAGCTCTGAACTATAATGCAATCCTGAAATTAGAATCCCTAATGTAGTAGTAAAAATGAAGTTAATGCGTTTATAATACGAACGGCACGTCTGAAGTCCGTCGGTAGAGGACTTGACTTCGGCGTCGGCGTGATGTTGGTCTTGTTACTGCCTTTGTCCTTGGCTTGTTTTTTGATCTCGCCGGTGTTGTTTCTACTACTTCTACGTCTCTGGTTCTTCTCCGTGCTGGTGGCAGCAGCGGCGAAGGCCTTAACTAAAAGTATGATGGCCAAGTGAGCGGGCTAATTATATCCTCACATAATATGTCAAGGTACGCTTTGAAGTTTGAAGTTTTGCGACCGCCACATGTTTCTAAAACCATTCCATACAATCTCATAGTAAAGGGTTTTTCAACATAAACTTTGTTTTTTAAATTTTGACTATCTCCGTGGCGCAGCGGTCAACACGCCTGCCTGCGACACGGAGTGACCGGGTTCGATCCCCGGCCAGGTCAAGATGGAAAATGATCTTTTTCAGATTGGCCTGGGTCTTGGATGTGTATCTATATATGTATTTATTATAATATATAGTATCGTTGAGTCAGTATCCCATAACATAAGTCTCGAACTTACTTTGGGGCTAGCTCAATTTGTGTGATTTGTCCGTATATATAAATATATATATATATATATATATAAATCGAAATAAAACAATTAATTTAGGTGACAATGATAATTTTTTATCATGTTAGATATGGTAAGGTTTGACAATTATGAATAAAAAATGATATAGGACAATCACTTTGAGTTTTTAACAAAACAAACAAATTGAGTGGGTAACATCTCTCGAGAGCGTAATCCATTTGACCTGACAGCATTTTCAGTAAATAAAAATCTAAACACTCCTGCAGACTGCGGAAAGGCTTCAAGTTTTACCCTTTGGGTACGGAACCCTAAAAATTACCGCCGGTTCTATGATCACGTCGACTGTACCAAGCTTTTAAAACATCTGCTTCGCCACTGTCCGGTAGGTACTCGTTCGAAGGAGTGCTCGACCGGTTATGTTATGAAGCGGGCACTGCGGATGATAAGTCCCATTCGAATACCACTTATAATGAATGGCGCGCGGCGCTTGGCGGAACGATAGGAGGCCGCTTGGTACCTATTGCGCTCGGGAATCAAAGCAGGTAATTAACCTACGAAATCTTGTTACCAGCGCTTGCCTCTACTCGTGGTGGTACTCATATGAATAATATTTTTTCAAATTTCAAATTTGGCTAGCTCCGTAGCGCAGCGGTCAACACGCCAGCCTGCGACACAAGAGTGCCCGGGTTCGATCCTCGGCCAGGCCAAGATGGAAAAAGATCTTTTTCAGATTGGCCTGGGATGTGTATCTATATATGTCATCATCATCAGGTCTTTTAAGTCCATTTACTCACACATCCACTACATCCACTACAGGAGCACGACGCTCTCTGTACTACTCCATACTTGGCCAGAGCAGCCAAAGGATTTGGCCTACACTCTCTACGCTGGTGAGACGGGTTGGAGAGGTCTCATTGATGTTTATAAGCTTTGTTCAGCTTGTATTTCCTCAGTCGCCTTGTACGACATCCACGGGAAGACTTGGAGTGGTCCTATTCTACTCTGTCGGATACCACACGGCTCATCTATATATGTATTTGTTATAAAATATACCTAGTATCGTTGTGTTAGTATCCCATAACACAAGTCTCGAATTTACTTTGGGGCTAGCTCAATCTGTGTGATTTGTCCGTATATATTTATTTATTCCCCTGTGATGTAGGACTTTATTAATCTTTCTTCAGTTACCACCGTCATAATTGGGCTCGTTTTTAGACGTTAGATAATAGTACGGAACACTTCGTGCGCGAGTCCGACTCGCACTTGGCGGGCTTTTTACAAATAAACTTATGATATAGATAGCGAGTCAATGACTCGGGTTGCAAGGGCAAAAGATTTAGGCGTGGCCATGGGATCGGATATGTCGTTCAGACAGCATATAGTTGATCTTTGTACTAAAGCTTATAGGAATCTGGGTTTCATTTTGAGACAGTGTAAAGACTTCCAGGGAACGACTGCTGTGAAGGTCTATAGATAATGCGCTAGTCCGAAGCCATCTCGAAACAAGTGCTATTATTTGGAGCCCGAGTGAAGAGAAATATATAGGCAAATGCTAGAAAAGGTCCAAAATCAATTTTCTAGATTTGTATATTTGAAAGATTACGGTGTCTATCCCTTTTATCCATTGATGTATCCGAGTCTATTTATCATGGGTATGGTAGGATACAATAGACTGGAGGTAAGGAGGGACGTTGTGCTTGTTAATTATGTAATAAGAATATTTAAAGGGCAGATATATCATCCAGAGATACTATCGATAATGCAAATATCCGTTCCGAACGGCTACGTGTTTGCGAGGCGGCAGCCCGCTTTTTTGTGCTTACCCGTGTCAAGGACCAATCTAATTCATGTTGCCCCTTTGTCACGAGCAATAAAAATAATAAACGCAATTTGGAACAAGACATATTTTTAAAGAAATTATTTATGTAAATGTAGCTACCTTTATGGAGCATGTTGTCAGGTATCTTGAGCGGGCGGTAATACTTGATTTGTTTATCGTGGTTCATGCGCCGTTTGAGCTCCGCCAGCAGCCGAGCGTCCTGGTCGCAGACGTCCACTTCGCCGGTAGTTATAAAGGTCCCGCAGGCGGACACCACGAACGTGCCTGTAGCACGGAATCGAGATTTGCACGTGCACTACAATCCATACTATACTAATATACTATATTTACTATACGAGTATTATTATTATTCTATTTATACGATTTTTCTCCTCGCGAAGAGGGTATACACCTAATACGCGGGCCGAAGCCAAGCGTAAAAGGGGGGGAAGGGGTCATTGGATGCTATAGGTAGAGAGGTTAGTGTCGACGAGCTCAAGAACTTAACTGCCTAAATACTGTAAATGGATGTTTATACCGTGGTATTTAGTTATATAATAAATAAATAAATAAATAAATAAACTTACGGGCGATGCGACAAGTAATAAGGATCACGGCTTTTTGGATCAAGGTAGGTATGTGTGATGGCATATCTAGCGTTTCTAAACTATTTTTAAGAGATACCGGTATAATTCCTATGGATGAAAGCACTATGGGCACATTATGGACCGTTTGGGCTTTCCATTGGGTTTTAATCTCAATTGCTAGGTCCTGATATTTACTTAGCTTTTCTGATATGGTATTTTGTAGGTTGTGAGTGTTGGGTACAGCGATGTCAATCAAGTATACTTTGTTTATTTTGTTATGTACGGTGATGTCAGGCCTATTGAAGTGGATGGTTTTGTCGGTGATAATTGTTCTGTCCCAGTATATCTTGCAGTCGCCATTCTCTAATACAGGGTTTGGGATATATTTGTAGTATGGCGTCATCTGAGGAAAAAAACTGATATTCATCATCATTTCGAGTAGGTGTCACGGTCAATCGACCATGCATACCCTGGTGTCAGAGTTCTTCAGAACCGCCTCTCGGCCTCTGACGTGGTTCCTTTATCGACTACCAGATGGCAGCCGGGACCACCGGCTTAACGTGCCTTCCGAAGCACGGAATCATCTTTATTATCAGACAATCCGGTGATTCACGCCTGCAATATCCTAACCAAATTGGAAACAACTAAACAAAGTATGCTTCCGGTGGGAATCGAACCCACGACCCCCGGGTCAACAGGCAAACGCCTTAACCACTGGACCACGGAGGCTGTGCAAGGTTCTGGTGTAAAATTGATGCGAATTGATCATGCCGGTGCTTGTAGTCAGTCTGAGCAACTGATTTACAGGCACCGGTTATATGTTGAATTGTCTCAGAGGCCGCGTTGCAGTATCTACAAAGGTCTGTTGGTTGGTGAATGTATTTTCTATAATTACGGGTGGCTATGACTTCGTCCTGTATTGCGAGCATGAACCCCTCTGTCTCCGGAAACAGTTCGCCTTTTCTGAGCCATTCGTTCGACTTATCTTTATCGACGTGTGGTCGGCTCAGGTAGGTTCGGTGTCTTCCATGAAGGGACTTCGCAGCCCATGCTGCAATTTTATGCTGAGTGTTATTATTATTATAAATCCGAAAGTAACTCTGTCTATCTGTCTGTCTGTCTACTTTTCACGCTTCAATCATTGAACCAATTTGCATTGGAGCGGCCTTGATGTCACAAAAGGTGACGATTGAAAATCAGCGCTGGTCACAAATGTGTCCAGCGTAACACTGAGACATCACCTATTGTAGTACACTTTTATTAGTTGTATTTTTTATGTTGTAATTGTATTTTTTGATTGTGTTTCTACAATAAATATTTTTCATTTCATTTCATTTCAATTTGTATAAAACTTGGTATGGAAGTAGTTTGAGGGTACCTTTCATTCCGGGGTAGTTGTGATGTTGATGCAAGCCTTAATACGTATACGGTGAATAGGATATGGTGGAGACTTTCAATGCCAATGTTATAATATGCGGTAGCTCAATTGGCAGAGCATAGGTCGTACATAGACCTAAGCGTTGGTTCAAATCCCGCCGCGTGGAATTTTTCACCATATTTTATGAGTACACTACAATATTTTTAAGCTATTGCATAGCTTGTATCGCTAGCCTTGAGCGTGGAGACCGAATCCAGAAATTCCGTAACGAAAAAACCTAACACCCTCCACTTCGACCGGCACAGCGGTGATACTTTGACTTGGGTGTCGCGACAGGCTACTGTTAGAGTGTTACAGTAACGGAGTTACTGTTACAGTGAGTTAACTTAGTAACAATAAGTTAACTTAGTAACAGTAAGTTGACTTAGTAACAGTCAGTTAACTTAGTAAGTTAAGTTAACTTAAGTTAACTTAAGAAACAGTCGGTTTGACAACCATTGTGAACTTTTTTAGGCAAATGAAAATGTCAGTAAGGCTTTTATTGTGAAATATTTTATATAAATGGGGGTTTAAAAATATTTCTATTATGGAGACATGCTATATAATTCATCTTCTGTTCTATTATTTTTTTTCTGTACAATCGATGTATGGGCGTTCGCCATGATTCTTTGGCATGCATGATGTTATGACGTAAGCATCCGCTAAGAAAGGATTTTGACCACCCCCAAGGGGATAAAATAGGGGATGAAAGTTTGCATGAAGCTTCTATACTTCTTACACAAGCGAAGCCGCGGGCAAAGCTAGTTTAAAATATGTTTAAAAATAAGATTTGAAAATTCCCCATGTATGGAAAAATAATATTCAAGGGCAAAGGTAAAAAAAAAGTAGTTTTGTGCGATTTTCAGCAAAACAGTAGCATAAAAATACTACAAACAGAAATTGTAGAACCCATTCATGGTCGTAGCCTGTTGTTGTTTATGATATTAGCCATCTATGAGGTTAGCTATCGAGGCCTGCTGCCCTTTTTCATTATTATTAAAATTAAAGTACCTGGTTATTACTATTTATTGTAATATGGTGGTGTTTAGGTGATAATCTATATTTATGAGAAATATTTATTGTTATCTCAAACAATAATTACATTATAAACTTGTCTAAAAACAATAAAAATTAAAACAATAATTATAAAAAAAAAGTAAGTCACCGAGCGGGATTCGAACCCGTAACACTCGTTTCTTGCCGTCCGCGTCTTAACCCGTTGGACCAGATGGACAGTAGCTGGCAGGACGAAATTATCGACCATATTCTGCGTGGAAAGAAAAACGCATGAAAACTCGAAAACACGCGTTTTCCCAAATATAAGACTATTTTAGATCGATTGTTTACCCCCAAAAAGCCCCATATACCAAATTTCAGCGAAATCGTTAGAGCCGTTTTCGAGATCATAGAAATAAATTTATATATACAAAAATTTCTCGTTTAAATGTTTAATATTTATTATTACTAATAATAATGTTTACTCAGTCCACATACCTGGTTTTTAAGATTAACTAAAATTGTAAGTTGACGTCGATTGGAGAAAATGCACTGTGCAGTTTGTTGCCACTTCTTCTGCACTCCGCTTTGTAAACGGCACTAAACTTCTTCTTCTTCTTTAGCAGCCTAATTAATTCACTGCAGGATGAGGACCTCCTCTGATGCACGCCATTCATTTCGATTTTGTGCTTTTCTTTTCCATAATGGACTGGCTGCCTTGACGATGTCATCTTTCCATCGAGCCATAGGCTTTCCACGGCTTCTGTAGCCCAGCCATGGTCTCCAGTATATTATTTTGTGGCTCCATCTTCCATCCTCTTTACGGCTTATGTGACCTGCCCATCCCCACTTTAGTGTGGCTACTCTTTTGGCTGTATCGGCAATTTTCGTCCGCCTTCTTGAATTTTGGTTGGGTTAGTTGGATTTGGCAAAGAAATGACAGTTATAGGGATATTACTCACTCGAATGAATAGGGGTGGTTTCGCCACATCTAGCGGAAGGTTGATGAACTGATAATTTCATTCTATTTTTAAATACGCGCTTGTGCTTGCCAGGAGAAATAAAAGGTCTGGTACCGTAGTGTCTTTTATTGCTATCTTGTGTCATGAGCTTTCAAGTTGACAGAACTTTTTTCCCGCTCTCTCGATCAAAAACCATACGCATCGTTGTAAAACCGCTCCGTCTTGTATTCGCTTGTATTTTGGACATTTATAGCATTCTTACCCCGGCCGGGTAAATCCGTGAAGTGCTGAGTGATGGTGGCCAACAGACGTTGTGATTTCAAGGTGAACAAGGACTTCAAGCATCGCTTCAATACGAGCACGTAAGTACCTGACCGCATTGTCTTTTTGGTTAGCACGAAAAGCGCAGTTTAACAGTACCCCACTATTTTTTTTTTATGAACCAGCGACCTCGCATGTTGACGTTCCTGCAGGATTCCGTTTTCTCGAAGGCTAGCAAAGGGCGTCATCATATTGTTTGGTCCTTCGAGCCGGATAAAGCAAAAAGCAAAAAGCACCTCGGGAAGACGGGCACTCTTACCCCAATGCCATACCTGCGACCGCTGGATAGGCAGTTGAGGATAGACACCCCTGGCATGACATGACATGCTCTAAGGTATCACGACATGTCAATACCATACGGCTAGCAAACCATAAATATATGATGCTACACATGGCCTTAGAACCTCATGCCCCGTTAGGCTCTGTGTGACCCATAAGGTATATAGACGTGATAGACATAACCAAGCATGATTTGGATTTGTTCTATACCAGCATACCTAGCATAAAGCGATTGGTGGCTAGTTCATTGTTTGACCTGTAATTGACTTTTAAAAAAACTTTTTCCTATTTTGTTCTATTTCATAATTATCTCTCTCTCTTTCACAAGTCCTATAGACTATCAAAGAAAATTGTTTAAGTTTTAGTTATGTTACATGTGAAGATTTGTTATTGGCATATATACTCTAATAGTTTGTTAAATGTGTTTACTTTAATCTTCCAAAATAAAATAAATAAATAAATCGATGTCGTGTAAATAAAAAAGCAAGAGTACTTACATAACGCTAGAGTGGGCAGCCACATGGCGCGAGGCTTATAACAAAAAATAATTGGCTGCTAATAGTTTTATGCTGTACGTGATGCAACCATTTACACCCTGCAATGAAGATTAGGTAAAGCCTAATAAAATTTACTGAGTTAATTCACCGTTTAACGACCAACAAATATTACGTGATAACGTTTTATAAATCGATGTACGACGGCTGCCCGCACGAAAACCTGTCACGTTCCGTGTGCAAGCGAGAGCGCGGAACAAGCGATAGAGAGTCACGATCGGTCTAAGCGTTCGACTTGTGACGCATCTATCTCTTCCACCGTTATCACGTAAAATTATCGTCCGTAAACCGACTTTACAGACAAACAAATTGTTTTTTGACAAGCTGTCGCCCGCGACTCCGTTCACGTTAATGTCGATTCCGCGGGAACAGTAGTTATGCGTTAGCGTATGTTTTAATCCAGGTAATAACCTATCTGTGTGCAAAATATAATCAAAATCCATTCAGCTGTTTTGGAGTTATTGATTTCAAACATCCATACATACAAACTTTCGCGTGTATAATAGTAGTAAGGGTAAATTCCGAAACGTGGTTAACACGCCAGCCTGATACGAGGGTTACCGACGATGGCATTAAAAAAACCGGCCAAGTGCGAGTTGGACTCGCGTACCAAGGGTTCCGTACATTATATACACGGTGAAATTTTGATCTTTCTGGACCCTTAAATCATCCCTGATTTAGCCCGTTGATATAATCAACTTTTCCTATGGGACCGAACTGCCCATTTTTTTTTTTGAGTTTTCAGCATTGATCCCATAGGAAAAGTTGTTCATATCGATAGGCTTTATCACCCCTTAGGGTCCAGAACGATCAAAATTTCACCGTGTATATATTCAAACTTTTTATACATAACCCTTCCTACGCGAGTCCAACTTGCACTTGGCCGATTTTTAGAGATGGCGTAGCAACGCAATCTGTGTGAGAAGGGGTGTTCATTCTCATCGGTAGGTAGATACTGTCAAGTGGCACTAGTAGTTGTTGCCAGGCGGCGCGCGATCGATGTAAGTACCTGCGGTGGGGGGAGGGGGGCGGGGTTGGGTTAGCTTTCGCTAGGGGCGCGTGAATGTGAACGGAAGAGATTTATTTTTAATTTTTTGTACGCATGATTTATAAGAGCCGACGCGACGGGAGCCCGCTGACTTATGAATTTCTTTCTTCTGAGTTATGAAGCGCAATTTCGCAATGTAAATACTTTCGCGACATATGACTGCGAGCGCTTGAAGAAATCAATTTGATAACATTTATCTTGAATCTCTTATAATGTTTCCCGGAAAACACATATAAGGAATCCATACAAATAAACATAAATAAAAACTCAATACAAACATAGAAAACGCCAGATTGGAATACTGGAAGGGGCCACACTGCGAACAAATTTTTCACTACCTCGTGAGGAATTGCACCCTGGTATATGCCATAACATGGCGTGGTCTGCAAGGAAGTCACTCAACAGACTATGAAACCAGGTAGGTCGCTGAAGGACAAAGGACAACTTGACCAGGCAGAGCCGGATTTCGGGGAGGGCAACCGGGGCTACAGTCCCGGGCCTCAACAAAAGAGTCCCACAATAGTCTACGGAAAACAAATCAGACTAGTAAACAGTCAGATATTTGTTATTTTTTTTTACTACGATAAGGCATTTGTCTCCCATCTCACCTGATGGTAAGTGACGATGAAGACGATTATATTAAAGTAATTGTAAAATAATAAAAGAATCTATACTCGGTTTCGCAATTAATTATTTATTATAAACTCGACTGAAAAAGTGGTCCATTTTATTTGGAAAACAATTTTGGACCAAGGCGCCTCCACTCCTTTGTTGCCCCGAAGAAATGCCTCCGTGGTCCAGTGGTTGAGGCGCTTGCCTGTAGACCCGGAGGTCGTGGGTTCGATTCCCACAGGAATCCACAGAAAAGACCACGCTATTCAGCATTGAAGAGTTGTCCACCAAAGGATCATCTCAGAGACTCCATAATATTGCATTGTCATCCGTTTTACAGCAGCTTGCACAATTTCAGCTCAATCGGGAGAGGAAAACTGCATTAAAATTCACTTTCAAGATTGGAACAGAACAGCTTGGGAATAGAATGACATGAATAACAGACTTATCCCTGGAGCATCGCCGTAAAGTCGCTTGCCTATTGGTTTTTTATAGGATCCATTTTGGAGAGTGTGCTTTCGCACACTCTCCAAAATGGATCCTATAAAAAATAGCTCTCGCGCTCTTTGAGCTAGTTGAACCCTCACCATTCCTCCATCGAACTACGAGGCGCAGACAGAAATTTCACCCTTTTGTCGTTGGAATACCAAAGAGTCGAACTAAACGCTCTGACAGTTCCTTTTTGGTTCGAGTAGCTAAGGTATGGAATGAACTACCTGTATATATTCCCAGACAAGTACAGTCCCGGGGCATTCAAAAGTAGAATAAATGGGTATCTCTTGGATAAGCATGTAACATCCTCGTTTTCACTTACCATCACGTGAGATGGGAGACAAATGCCTAATCCAACATTTCGTAAAAATATTATATATTAATAGGAGTAGGATAATAATTTCAAAATTATATTCTATTATATATTTTATTGCTTTTTCTTTTATTGGTTGTATACGGATGGTTTCAAAATATAGGTACTACTAGCTTTTGCCCGCAGCTCCACCCGCATTACTGTTGATACTTGGGGAACAGTAGAATTTCCCTTTCCGGGGCCTTAAACTACCTCCATACCAAATTTCATCTAAATTGGTTCACTGGTTAAAGCGTTAAAAGAAGACGGAGATACAGACAGAGTTACTTTCACATTTATATTCGTATGGATTCATAATCCTAAAATGTTGACATTTAAGTTTTTTAACATATGTTTTGTTAATGTGTGATAATATGAAATTGGTGCAAACCGTTTTTATCACAATTAATAAAAAAAAATAGAAAGAATGAAGATATTTAGACACAAACATTGTACAAACAAATAAACAATCGAGTTAAACATTTAGCATCAATCTTAATCTTCGCAATATGCCGGCTGCGGTCCCCGGCCCCCGGCCCCCGGGCTCCGCACCCCTCCACAACAGCGTTCATTAATTTTGAAGCGCTTTCCAATTTATCGCACAAAGCACTCACCACGTCCTTTTCAGAACAAATCAGCGATTATAATCAATTTCAAATCACATTTCATTTATGTCGTTACATCTGTCATCAAGAGCAGATAGCGGGAAGTATTTGAAAAACAATGGTTTTAAGTAATTCATAAAGAACTAGCTATTGCCCCCGGCTCCGCCCGCGTCAATGTCGATCCCTCGGGATCCCAACAGTAGAAGCATTTTTTTTTAAAGATATTATGGGTATAGTATGCAATCCTTTAAAGGCGCCATCGTGGTAATCCGTACAGTAGTTTTTGAGTTTATCGCGAACAATCAGATGGACAGACGCGGTGGACAACTTTGTTTTATGTAGTGTAATATGTAGCATTTTGTTTTAATACGTAATAATAATAATCCCTGGCCGTTTTCGGCTACAGTGACTGGCAAAGATATTTTTTTTTATACAAATATATAATTTCAGGAACTAGTTGCGTGTGTCCTGATATGGCTAATGTACGCTATCTTCGCCACAAATGTACGAGCACAATTTGGGCAAGTCAAGGTACCGCCGACGTAGTTATAGTGTATTGAGGAGGGTGGTCTATTTTTGATGGCATATCTCTTCAAATCAAGTTCTTGCCTCCTGTGGTCCTCAAAAAAGGCAACATTATACTGCACTAACTGCCTCCAATCGGTCCGTTGTGCAGCCAAACTTTCCCAACGAGCATAATTGATGTTGCATCTTTTCATATGTCTTTTCTGAACGTCTTTGTATCTGAGGAACTGTAAGTGTGTTAAGTTGTAAGTGATAAGGTAATGTTGATATTATAATTAATTCATAACAATTTCTTATCGATACCAACAATTTCCATAAACAACAACATCATACACTTCCCCTTGCGGACAGTAAAACCATTGTAATACATTGTACATTTAATGGGAAGCGTTGCCCGATCACGAAGGGGAGCGTAATAAGTTCAGCAGTAATCGGGTTCACGGCGAGCATCGGGGCAAACAAAATAATTGTCTAATAACGTACACATATTGAGTTTAAACCCCTGGTATTGCAGTAAAACTAGATTAACAGGGACCTGGAAAAGTGAAAAACATCCAGCTGGAACTTCGTAGGTCGGACACTTTGGCTCTTAACCTTTAAGTTTGTTAGTGGGACGATTCAAACCTTGGTCAGGCCTCTCTCAACCCCCGTGTAGGTATCGAAAACTTATCTACGCACGACGACACCTCCAAAGGTAAAATGCGAACAAATAGGATAGGAACACGCGCGTTTGGTCATGTGTTCACCGACTTTAACGAATTATGAATCGTATGTTTAGAGCTATAAGTATAAAATTGGCTTACTGTAGGTATCTAAACTAAAAGGGGCTGCGTTCTGACGCGAAAGCTATAGAAAGGCACGATATGCCTAAGCATTCGGCTTGTGACGCATCTATCTCTCTTCCACGGTTATCACGTAAAATGATCGTCCGTAATCCGACTTTAACGACACTGAATTTTTTTTGTGCATGTGTCCCATAGGAAAAGTTGTTCAAGTTGTCGGGGCTTTGTCACCCCTTCAAATGAATGTACTTGTAGAGGGTATTTACACGCTGTATAGATAAAAATCTAAAACCCCAAATTAATAAAGATCATAATTCCATCTTGAGCCGTGTGGTTTCGGCACAGTAGAATAGGACCACTCCTAGTCTTCCCATGGAGGTCCTAAGAGGCGACTAAACAAAGCTCATAAACATCAATGAGACCTCACCGACCCGTCTGGCCAGCGAGGAGAGTGTAGACCAAATCCTCTGTCTGCTCTGGCCAAGTATGGCTCCGGTAGTACAGAGAGGGTCATGCTCCTGCAGTGGAGACTAAAAAGACCTGATGATTATAATGATAATTCCATCTTAATCTACCTGGGAGTCGAACACGATTCAAAAGGACTCGACTGAGCCACAGAGGTCACCTTCGATGATACATGATTTGGCAAATCTTAATGTAATAAGTTATTTAGCAAAAAATAATATTTTTAGACAAGCTTTTATTATAAACGAATCCATACTGAAAAGTGCTTTTCAAGACAAATCAAATGAGCCCAAACTCGAGTTCCTATGGCCACCTTCCGACTCCGTCATCAGACCAGCACAAAGATTCCATAATATTGTATTGTCGTCCAATTTACACATGCATACAAAATTTCAGCTCAATCAGTAATCGGGAAGTGGATCAAATTTAACTTGCAACATTTGATTACAGACTAATATCGGAACAGGTGAAACTAAATAAAAGCTTGTAATCTATATAATATATACCTAAAATGACTTAGGAAATACAAGCTAAACAAAGCTTATAAACATCTGTGAAGCCTCTCCAACCCGTCTGGCCAGCGTGGAGAATGTAGACCAAGTCCTCTGGCTGCTCTGGCCAAGTACGGCCCTAGTAGTACAGAAAGTATCGTGCTCATGTAGTGGAGACTAAAAAGGACCTGATGATGATGATGATGATCATGATTCCTTGGTCAAATTTTCGACTACTACGCGTACGAAGACGCGGAAATAAGCTAGTACTTAGTTGTATATATGTCATGTTATAACAAAACATTAAGCTTGAGACAAAACGCGAACAAAGTTGACAGCACCGATCCCCGCTTCGATGAGGAATTTAATTCCGCCATAATTGTGTTTTATGGCCGCACGCGCGTTATTTAGTACAATTCGTTTATTTATAGTGCCGAGATCATTGTTAACCGCGATTAGTGCTGGTTTTATGGCGCGGAAGTTATTTATTTCCATGGGAAGAGATTATTACTAACTTATTTCATTACAAAGTTTGTTGATGCTGATGTTATTAGACAAACCTGCTAAGTATGTATTTTATTTAATAACCAGCATTATTAAATAAAAGGAGGGAGGCCTTTATCCAGCAGTGGGACACATGATGGCTCGAAATAAATCCTTACTAATATTATAAATGCGAAAGTGAGTTTGTTTGTTTGTTTGTTTGTTACGCTTTCACGCCGTAACTACTGAACCGATTATCATGAAATTTTGCATACAAGTTCTCTGGAGTACGGAGAAGGACATAGGCTACCTATTATCCCGGGAAAAATTACTATTCCCGAGGGATCGACATTGACGCGGGCGGAGCCGCGGGCGAAAGCTAGTAAATAATAATAATAACCAGCATTATAAAATTAGAAACATGCTAAACGTGGCCTACAGGTCTTATGGACCTAGGCGCTGTCTACATCGCAAGGGAAAAAGACGTGATACTATGTATGTATGTATAAGATTGGATGCTCGCTTATACGCACGATCTTTAAATTTAGTTCTGAAATTGTTTATATGTTTATCTCCTCATGTAAATCTGTATTGTAAATCTATACTAATATTATAAAGCTGAAGAGTTTGTTTGTTTGTTAGAACGCGCTAATCTCAGGAACTACTGGTTCAAATAGAAAAAAATCTTTTTGTGTTGGATAGTACATTTAGGCTATAAAACGCACGCTGCGACCAATAGGAGCGAAGCATCATTAGAAAATGTTTTGAAAACTTAGAAAAAATATTCATTCATATACTAATTAATCATAATAACAGAAATTGTCGCGGTTGAAGTCGCGGGCAACAGCTAGTAGTAAATAACTGACAATTTCTATTAGTTTTCCTTTCTAGAAGTTGATAAATAAACTTCCTTATTATCTTTCAGAATATCACCTCCAGTCCCTGAAGCAGTGCTGGTGCTAAAAATAGCCGTCCCTTCATGGCCAAGGTCGCGTGCGGTCGATAAGACGCGGGGTCTGCGGGGTCGCGGGGCGCGGGCCCTCCACGAGGCATCAGGCTCACGCGCGCGCAGTACCCGCCCCTGCCGGGATATTATGCCATGCGTAGATTTCTTCAAAGAGCTGCAAATTCTGACTGTACCATCTTTATACATTTTTATAATATTAACCGATTTCATTAAAAATAGAAGTTTATTTGAATCTGAAGAAGAAATGATACTACGAGAAAATACAAGACGTAAAGATTTAAAACGGAAATTCACCCCAAACTACAAATCGTAACTCATTGTCCGCGAAACCAGACTGTAGTATTATTTAATAAACTGCCAAATGACCTCAAAACAGAAAGAAATATTAAATAATTTAAAAGACGTTTACGCATATTATTGCTGGAGAAGTGTTGCTATAGGGTGGATGATTTTTAATGTATCAAAAGTTTAATGTGTTGACCATTTTCTTTTTTTAATTTTTATTGACTATTTGTTGAGTGTTAGTATAAATGTTTGTTTGTTTCTTGAACAATGTGACCGAGTAATTGTTATTTTATTTTTAATTTGTATTATAATTACCAGTAGTCATTTAAGGGTGAATCCATATTCGAATACAATGTACTTTGTTTGTGAATAAATAAATGAAAATGAAAATATTTTGGGTTATTGAGATTGTAATTTTTAAGTTCGGGTAGGTACATATTTCGTGTTATACGAGAATATGAGATCAATTTAAACTAAGCGCAAATATTTTAAAGACTGGCTCACATAAAATAATAAACGACTTTAAAATTAAAATAAAAAATCGACGCTCTAGTTTTCGATATATCTGGACCTAAACATTTAGAAAAACAGACGAAAAAACAACAAAGAAACCTTTTTATCTTTCTTAGGCTGCGCAGAACCATTCGACGATTAGGAAAAAAAGATGAAAAGTCTTAATATTTATATCTTTATAAAAGAAAATAAGAAAGGGGCGACCTTCGAGACGTCCAGATTTTAGACGTGAAAATTACATTTTTCGAAGAAAAATGCTTTTAGATATCATACCATATATATGTCATTTTTAAATTTCATATGTATCTGTTTCAAATTCCAACAAGGGGGCGATCTTGTTTAAGGATTGATCTAAAATAAACAAATACTTTTGATGTATTTAATTAATTCAGCGCATAGTATTTTTATATGTATTTTTATACATTATAATAATCTATTTTTAAAATTCCGACACTAACAAGCTTACAATTATCATCATCATCAGGTCTTTTTAGTCTCTACTGCAGGAACATGATCCTCTCTGTACTAGCGGAGCTATACTTGGCCATAGCAGACAGAGGATTTGGCCTACACTATCCACGCTGGCCAGACGGCTTGGAGAGGTCTCATAGCTGTTTATAAGCTTTGTTTAGCTTGTATTTCCTAAGTCGCCTCTTACGACCTCCATGGTAAGACTTGCAGTGGTCCTATTCTACTCTGCCGGAAACCACACGGCTCAAGATGGAATTATGATATTTGGGGTTTTGGATGTTTATCTATACAGCATGTTAATACCCAAATTGAACTACTTTTCCTATGGGACCCATACTGGGCACAAAAAATTATCGATGTCGGTACAATATCACATCGGAGAGCACATCACAATATAGCATAGGCGAGACAAACTTGCGGGAAAAGCTAATACCTTAGTGATATGTACTCGTACGTCGTTATCAAAACAAGCTCTCCAAAGCAATATCGGTCGCCGAAGGACAAGTAGCCCTTTCCTTTCATTTTCTTCCTAATCCTTCCTGTTCCTTCTCTACACGGATCGTTCATATCGCACTCGCCAAATATTTGCGATCAACACGCTCCTAATCCGCGGGAGATAAGAGTGTCATCGGTGGGTACACAAGCAGAAGAGAAATTGAAAACTCTGCAACTTTTCCCTTATTGAGTCCACAGGACATAAATATATGTACCTAATAAAAATAAATATAAATATATACGGACAAATATACGGACAAATCACACAGATTGAGCTAGCCCCAAAGTAAGTTCGAGACTTGTGTTATGGGATACTAACTCAACGATACTATATTTTATAACAAATACATATATAGATAAACATCCAAGACCCAGGCCAATCTGAAAAAGATCATTTTCCATCTTGACCTGGCCGGGGATCGAACCCGGTCACTCCGTGTCGCAGGCTGGCGTGTTGACGCTGCGCCACGGAGCTAGTCGACCTACCTGCATGTATTTATAAGCCGAAATCTTAATACATCACTATAACTACATAGTATACCAAGTCGCTTCGCGCTGTCTATCTGTACCTATGTATTCTTAGATCTTTAAAACTACGCAACGGATTTTGATGTGGTTATTAGGGTACAAAGTATAAAGGGACCCTATTAATATAGCTTCGCTGTCCATCTGTCGATCTGTCTGTCTGTCGGTCCGTCTTTCACCAGGCTGTATCTCATGAACCGTGATAGTTAGACAGTTGAAATTTTCACAGATGATGTATATAAATTGAAATAAATAATAAAGGGGGGCTCCCATACAACAAACGTGTTTTTTTGCTCTTTTTGCTCGATATTGATAACGGAAACAGGTAAAATATTCACAAAATATTAAGATAAATATTCACTTTCAAAATAAATAATTAAATTTATAATAAAATTAATATTTATGGCCCATACAACAGAAATTATTTTTTGCGGTTTTAATAGATAATGATACGGAACCCTTCGAGACTCGCGCTTGGCCGGTTTTTATTATTTGTTGTTTTAGCGGCAATAGATCATATTCTGTGAAAATTTCAGATCTCTCCCTATTATTGTTCAATAGATGCAGCCCTGTGAAAGATTAGGGCGGACGGGCATCGGAGGCTTAGCTTCTTTATGTTACCCTTGAGTATGGAACCCTAAAAACACTTTAAGTTTGAAGTTGGTTTTTGACTGCTCCATCTTTTAAATATTTTTATAGAATGTTAAGGAAATGGAAAAGCTTGGGCCGTCCGGAAGGAAGGACGTTTCCCAGTTTCCCGGCCGGGAAGGCTCGTCGGCTTTGTATTGTGCCCGCTCCTCGAAAGCCTCGGAACGGAACGAAACTTAGCACAAAGGAAGTAGGAGTGCGGAGGAGGTTTGGGATCTGTCTACACAGGAAGAGCGGATAAGTACATAAGAGTATATTGTTAGCTTAAAATTACCAAGTAATATTTTATACTAGTTTTCGCCCGCGGCTCCGCCCGCGTCTATGCCGATCCCTTGGGAGTAGTACTTTTTCCCGGGATAAAAGGTAGCCTATGTCCTTTTCAGTATTCCAGAGAACTTGTATGCATAATTTCATGATGACCGGTTCAGTAGTTGCGGCGTGAAAGCGTAACAAACAAACAAATAAACAAACAAACAAACTCACTTTCGTATTTATAATATAAGTAAGGATAAGGATATTGTATGATGTAGCGGTGTGTGAAGAGAAAAATTGTTTTTATAAGAATGGGGAATTCTACTCGTACATTGAAATAAACCGTTGCTGGGCACAATAGCTCCTCCATATTTAAGGTGCACTTGCGAGCAACAATCAAGTGCTTTTTGTCCAGTCAACATTCCAACCGACAGAGAAACAGCTGTTCGGAATTCCCCAAACATTACAAAAAGCAAAATACGTTACACGACATAAAGGAACTATGAAATAATCAATAGATGGCAACAAAAAGAAACAGCTGATCGTTGCTAAGGGCGCTCTCGGCTGCCACCCCGTGATCCGACGACCAGTCGCCCGACCTATCTGTTGTTACTGCGCATGGCAGCTATCGACTACCTGGATACAACCTTCAAGCGATTCTATTCTTAATCATGTTGTAATAAAGTCCACCATTAACACCCAAACGTCGATACTACCCGGCGTTTTGTAATTTCGCGCCGCAAAGTAATATGACCGTTATTCCGATGGAATAAAGGCAGGTGAGGCGTAGGTGGAGTGTGGAGGATCATCCTAATTTCAACACGGTCTATATTTAATATGAGTAAGATGAAGCAAATGAGGAAGTGTAATGAATGAAGAAGCGAGGAGAATAATGCCGGTCTTTGGTAAGCTTTCGGATTACGGCGATGCTACGCTACTCTACAACACGCCTTTAGATAATCTTTCATATAAACAAACCGACTTTAATTAAACTACTGAACCGATTGTGACAAAATTTAAATGGGGCCAACTTGAAAACATTCCCTTTCAAGCAAAAAAATATATTTTTTAAATCGATTCATAAATGACGGAGTTCTGAGGTAAAAAACATAAAAAAAAATACAATTGAATTAATAACCTTCTCATTTTTTCAAAGTTGGTTAAAATTAGATCAAAAAACACGGCAAATTATTCCAAAAGATGACTTAATATGTAATGTATGACGTATATCTGAATATTTAGTATTAGTATGGAGTTTTCAACCCAATAAAATTGTAATTGTTTCCCGTTTTTCTGAACCCATTATGTTTATTTACGGGACTTAACACGAACCTTTAATTTATTTCTTTCCAGAGAATTTTCAATGGAATTGCGTCCATTGTGGTCGCAACGAGTCTCGTTGACAAAGAAGTTTATAAGTGTTCTGTTCTGTGTAGCAACAGCCAGTGAGCAGCATGCGACGAATTAGTGACAACATGCGTTAGTTAACGAAGCCAATTCCGAGTCCCCGATATCATCTGACGGGAAACACCTTCCCTGTGACGCAAACACTCTCTGGCCAGGGGTACTATTTTTGAACGCGCGAACAATGTTTTTTCTACCTATTTTCCATCATTACCATCAATATTATTACCACTAAACTTTCAAATACGAACGTATACTTTTACGAATCTTTGTTGCTCTTATTTTGGAAATTCATGTCTGTCGAATATCATTTTGATAAATTAAACATTCCGTGACATGATAAATAAAATCGGTAATCATATGGATTACCGACTTTATTTATCATTATTATAACCCTTCCAGACCTGGACGCTGGAAAAATAATCTTTAAGGAGATACATGAAAGTGTTTTTAGGGTTCCGTACCACAAAAGGAAAAATCGGAACCTCAAAAGGAAAGAACGTATGGTTGTCTGTCTGTCTGTCAAGATCCTTTTTCTCAGGAACGCGTAAAGGTATCGAACTGAAATCATATCATATCAAATACTCAAGGCTACTGTCCCTTAGAGCTGTAAAAAAATCAAACTTCTGAGCAAACGCAATCAAAAGATACACCTGGTTATGGCGCAAATCAAAAGATACAGCTGGTTATGCGTTAGATGCTAGAAACACACGAATGATTCAAAAATTATATTCCAGTACTCCCAGATACCACGCACGAAACGCGGCAAATTGGCCCTTATTTCAATCATAGAGAGGTAGTGCCAAGAACAAGACTTTGGACATGTTAAATGTATTTAATATCTCTGAAAGATGTCACTTAAATTAAGATCGAGTGAAAAATGGGGCGGACGTCGCCGTGGCATGACAGTTGGCGAGTGTCGCGTTGTGTCGCGAGGTGTCGGACACCGAGTGACACTCGCGCGCGCGTGTAATGTTGCCAAATTGCTAGATTGAAAGCACTTTAAAAGTGTTAAAAGAAACACGGCAGTCTTGATATCTCACTTATATAATGCTTACTTCCTGCCGCGTGGCCAACATTCATCATTCATCATCATTACAGCCGCATTAGTCCACTAGTAGCTGCCTTCGTGGTCCAGTTGTTAAGGCGTTTGCCTGTAAACCCGGGGGTGGTGGGTTCGATTCCCACGGGAAGCATACTTTGTTTAGTTGCTTTCAGTTTGGTTAGGACATTGCAGGCTTGAATCACCTGATTGTCTGATAATAAAGATGATTCCGTGCTTCGGAAGGCACGTTAAGCTGGTAGTCTCGGCTGCCATCTGGTAGTCGTTAAAGAAACCACGTCGGAGGCCGAGAGGCGGTTCCGAAGAACTCTGACACCAGGGTGTGCATGGTCGATTGACCGTGACTCCTACTCGAAATGATGACCACTGCTGGTTAAGCGACTCTCCCAAGAATTTTTAGTTTCAACGGAGGATATTGCCATCCCACCACGCTTGGCAAGCGGATTGGCGAGCGCTGTTTCTTTGGCTTCTTGTGCTTTCGACACTGCTGCCCATGGAAAGCATTATTAAGCTGGGGAAGGACAGGAATTGTTGGATTTGGGAAGGATCTAAAGGTCTTGGGATACTACTCACTTGGAAGAATGGGGGAAAGCAAGCAGCAGCTTGGGAGGCCGCGTATCTGATGCCATGCTTATAACCACCAGACCGGCGCCGGCAGTCGAGGATGACAACCCTGACCAAACATTGTAACCAACAGATTTTTTTAACGCTGCTAACAAACTTCAGGCAGCTGACGCAGCTTAATCACTGCCATCTCATGGTGACAGCCGGGACCAACAGCTTAAGAGCCCGCTATATGCCAGGTGGCGTGGCGGTACAAACGCGGATTGTCTAAACGCGTTGGCTACTTTGGATATTTTCGTTTTTAGGAATATTCAAGGGTTATTCGAAAAAGAAAAACATATGATGGCTGCCTTATCTGTAATGCAATAATAATCAAAAGTTTCAAGGTTAATTTTAATGTATTTGGTGAATAATGCTATATACCGAGTAAATTAGACTTGATTTGGAGGCAACTTTGCAATTTTTTTCTATCGAGAAAATTGAACGCAATCGTGTTTTTGAGTCAGATAGTTACTAGAGTTAGTCCTGAACTTTGCTGCATTTTTATTTCAACTTGAGTATTTAATTATTATTGATATTACAGTCAATCATGCAAAGCAGTGTGAGGTAGTACGGGCCTTTAACGAGCCACCCATCCCAGTGAAATAACGGCCGCAGTCAATTAACATGCATATTGAGAGTTTGAGACCCTAGGCGAAAGTTTTTATCGCATTTTTCACTCCTGGGAAAGGTCCATTTTTTACTGGAACTGGAAACAACTTGACAAAGTATGCTTCCCGTGGGAATTGAAGCCACGACCTCCGGGTCTACAGGCAAACGCCTAAACGGATGGACCACAGAGGCAGCCAAGTGTGGTGAGTATGGTTTCCATGTAACGAAGCATCCTTGGTGAGGCCATTGTAAAGCAGTAGACTTCTTACGACTGAAATAGCAAACCACAACATGACTGCTCCCTATTATAGTAACTGTGTGCATTTCTTTTCAGACAATAATATGAACAAGAGCCTAGCTCTTGAATATCAGAAACCCTCACTCCTTTTACGTCTCTTAGCTTTGTGCTTTTTCTGGCCACTGTGCGATTATTTCATTAAAGTCCAACAGTAAACAAAAGAGGCTAACAAATAATATCGTAAATAAGACAAAAGTCATTTGGAAAATGTGATCCTAATTCTCTTTGAAAAACATTCCGAGCTTTTTGTTGACTACGTATGCCTAAGACTAAGTTCAGTTGTAAGAAATGAACAAGGGTCTAAACGGACGAACATCTCAATGTTTTAGATTCACTAAAGTACGTTCCTTTTGATGTGTTTTTATGAGTATTTTAACGTGTAGGTATATTGCTAAATTAGCGTGGGCTAGATATAATTAAATAAATATATATAGACAAATCACACAGATTGAGCTAGCCCCAAAGTAAGTTCGAGACTTCTGTTATGGGATACTAAATCAACGATTCTATATTTTATAACAAATACATATATAGATAAACATCCAAGACCTAGGCCAATCTGAAAAAGATCATTTTCCATCTTGACCTGACCGGGGATCGAACCCGATCACCCTCCTGTCGAAGGCTGGCGTGTTAACCACTGCGCCATGAAGCTCGCCAATTCAATTGTGTTCAATGAAAAATAATAAGGCAAGCTTTCCAAGAATTGTATTTTTGTCCCATGATTTTATAATAAGCGAACACACAATGGCACAAGACAAACCAAATGAGCCGAACCTCGTGGCTCATTTGGTTTGACGTCAGTCAAAAACTTGCAGGCAACAGACACTCTGTCACCGAGACGGGTGAAACAAAATTAAAGCTTTTGAAAAATTACCATTATCATGCCTTATTCATAGTAAAGCCAGTGTCATTTTTGTCTCAAGTGAAGATACTCCTTTTAGAATCACGGTTTTATTCTTCAAATTCGCCGACTAGTTTTAGTCTGTAACGAATACTATCATCAAATAAAATGTGAGCAAAACCGTGATTCTATAATGAGATTATATGGGGTAAGTTTTAATATTAAAGGAATAACTGTTACATACTACTACTATTATTTACTGTTATAATAAAGCGACAGGTCGAGGTATCTGGTGACCAAAAGGAGCTGGCAATGTTTTTGCACAACGTATTATGTGGCCAACCTTTTAGGCACCCTACCGCAAGGCAATGATCTGCGTCACATTTTTCATATATAGATAACTTCTTTAGTGTACATATTATACAGTTATACTTATAGTTCTAGTTGTTAGTTAGTGTTGTACTATTGAAAAGAAATTTGAGTGTCACGGCTATTTATGATCGGTTACGGCTAACGGCTAATGAGGTGCTGACGGCTGGCGGCCTGCAGACCAGTCCAGCATACTGCCTGCAACCAACATGCAAACTTGAGCAATGACTCGATAGATCTAGTTATGAAAGCTTAATATCAATGCCACAAGCCAATAACTGCCTCCGTGGTCCAGTGGTTAAGGCGCACGAAATAATGATGATGACCACACTTATAGCGGGTGGATTGGCGACCGCAGATCTTTGTTATGCGTACGACGCTGCTGCCTATCGGAAGATAGGCAGCAGCGTCGTACGCATAACAAAGATCTGCGGTCGCCAATTATAAGCTAGAGAAGGACAGGAAGTTGCATTTAGGAAGGGAATGGAAGTATTAGGATACTACTCACTCAAATGAATGGGACAAAGCAAGTAGCAGCTCGGAGGGCGGGGCTCGCACCTGCAACCATCGGACAATTCTCGAATATCCATATGATGTTAACTTCAGTAAAAGCAGGTGTTTGACAATGAAAACGTCGAGCCTAATAGGACTACAAAATCAGACGTTCAAACCCGGACGAATCCCGGGAGCTGTTGCTTTTGGGTTACGCTCTTCACCATGGAGCCACTACCGCTAAGATATTTAAGACACCTATAATAATAACTGAAATAAAACTCCATGGCACAGACAGTCCTGCGACAGACATGGAGCCGACAGAGTTGCAATAAATAACCCGAAAAAATACAGTTTCGGGCGCTGGCAGAAGCTCCATTTGGAGACACATCATTTGTCGTCAGTTGGCAACGCGCAGCTTTTTATTTATACCGGCGTGAATGACAGGTTCAGGGCCGAGGTGACTGTCAGGGCTTCAACCAAGGTTTTCTACTATCACTGTGCGTCGGAGTCAACGCCTCTTTATCAACCGACTTCACAAAAAGGAGGAGGTTAAAAAAGAAACATAATACACTATTAAACTGATTTCTATTTTCCAAATGACGAGTAATAGCCATATTTTGACGTACCATAGGGTTAACGTTGTTTAAGTTATGAATATTGATTAAGAGTTTTACCCCCGACCACCCCCTAGAAATCGCCCCGTCAGCCGGCAACACGTAGGCAACCCCAATATGTGGCAAATTGAATAAAATCGCGATCTTCCAATCAGCCGAGATGATTTGAATCGCAAAATAATTCGCAATATCGTAGCGGCTGAGAAATAGATTTTTACATGACTGCCAAAAAGTGAGTGTATTGTTTTAATTTTATAAATATGTTTGTGTTCATGTATGTATATGAGTTTATTTATTTGAAATTTAATACAATAAATAAATAGATACGAAAAAACTTTTTAAAAACTTACCGCTATTCCCTCCTAGACCGAAGTCTCCGAAATCAAAAATGAGTTTATTTATTTGAAATTTAATACAATAAATAAATAGATACGAAAAAACTTTTTAAAAACTTACCGCTATTCCCTCCTAGACCGAAGTCTCCGAAATCAAAATCAAAACGTTTATTAATTAAGAATATAATAATAACTTTTTCACGTCAAATCACATTTTAAAGGAACTACTGTAGTAATTTTTATTTTATTAATTCATGTGCAAAAGCTACAGACTACTAGCATTTCGGAACCGACCACTGCAGACAAACAAAGAAACCCTTCAGCTTTATAATTAGTATAGATATGAACGGCAACCAAGCTTAACATATATCCACATCAAGCCTCTCTATTTCACCATAATAAAGTTCCAGCAAAAGCTGAAAAGTGCTTTCCTCGGCTTCTTATAAATAAGCGGAGGCTTTCGTTGGATGTAATGGAACCCTCAGTTAATGAAGGACCAAATTTAGTTCTCAACGGTAATGGAGCGGAGTTCAGGACGCAGCCGGGACGCACAATTATGCAAATTCGGACGTTAATTTCATCGCTGCGTGTCGCGGAACTAAGCTCTAAATTAGGATAAAGGGATTAGATAACGTTATCCGGGTATAAAACAGTTAAATGCGGCAGTCGACTTTAAATCGCGTCACTAAAAGTTGTAGAAAACATTACGGCTTGAATGGCAGTCATATGAAATTCAGCGCACGGCCAGAAGCAGAGAAAATTTGGATTATGCCTAATTTTAATCATAAAGTTGTACCAAGTAGGCTTAAAGAGAGGATTACCACGAAGTTGTCACCGAAATGCCTATCCAGGTCGTTTTGATTTTGTACCTTTTTGTGCGGCTGTGACTTGATTATCGATTCAACTTTGCCACTCAACGATCACGGTAATAAAAATTAGGTAAAATTTTACTCGTAAAATGTATCCTTGATCTTGACATAAATAATTTTCACAGCTGATTCGCACCCGTGCCTACAGGTTATTGCTGAAAATCAGAGTATGACTCTCTGAGCAATATCAACACTGATCTATGACCCTTCTGTATTGCTGCAACACACACATAGGTCTTTTAAATGTATCTAATCTCGTTATACCTTACTACTAGCTGTTGCCCGCGACTTCGTCCGCGGCAATTTCTGTTATTATGATTACTCGTAATTAGTTTTTTATTAGTATAGATGAATAATTTTCCCCCAGTTTTCAAAACATTTTTTATTGATGCTTAGCTCCTATTGGTCGCAGCGTGATGTTTTATAGCCTAAAGCCTTCCTCAATAAATGGACTATCCAACACAAAAAGAATTTTCCAATTTGATCCAGTAGTTCCTGAGGTAAGCGCGTTCAAACAAACAAACAAACAAACAAACAAACTCTTCAGTTTTATAATATTAGTATAGATAATTTGTCTAGTTGTTATTATAAATTTGTACATGTGTCCGTAGAAACAAATCAACATCTTTTCTATCTATCTAAAGGTGGTGTAACTACCTAATTTATCGTTTAACACTTTAAAGTAAAGGGGTTTCGGTAATTTTTAACCATCTTCAAAAAAATTGGTTGTTAGTTAAGTCGGTTTATGCACTATAATTTTATGTGATAACGGTGGTAGAGATATAGATACGTCATACACAAGCCGAACGCTTAGGCCGATGGTGACTCTCTATCGCTTGTTCCGCGCTCTCGCTTGCACACGGAACGTGTCACTTTGTCGTGCGTGCCGCCAACGTTCATCGATTTATAAAACGTTATCGAATATTAAATAAATAATAAATAAATAAATATATATGGACGAATCACACAGATTGAGCTAACCCCAAGGTAAGTTTGAGACTTGTGTTATGGGATACTAACTCAACGATACTATATTTTATAACATCCAAGACCCAGGCCAATCTGGAAAAGATCATTTTCCATCTTGACCTGGCCGGGGATTGAACCCGGGCACTCCTTGTCGCAGGCTGGCGTGTTAACCACTGCGCCACGGAGTTGTCAAACTAGGTTATATAGAGGTAACATTTGATTCTTTGTTTGCATTGAATAGGCTCCGAAACTACTGGACCAATGTGAAACATTTTGGAAGTGAACATTTATTTAGCGACGTTGTGCACTTTTTGGGATGAGTAAAAAATATTAAGCTCGCGTCGGGACACGTGGCCTGATAGAAAATTCTGAAGACCGAAAATGGCGCGCGGCATAAGAGAGGACGTAATATCCGTCTCTTTCTACCGCGCGGAGTTTTCACTTCTGCCGGTACTCCCGGAGTGCAAAGCATTTTTTTTTTAATTTTTTTGTGTCAGCAAACTGTTACACTCGTAAACTTAATACTAATACCTATAAGTTAACATATTATTACAATATGTATAGAAGTGCTACCAACTGCGCTCATCATTTCGAGTAAGTTACACTACACGGTCAATCGACCATGCACACCCTGGTGTCAGAGTTTTTCGGAACCGCCTCTCGGCCTCTGACGTGGTTCCTTTAACGACTACCAGTTGGCAGCCGGGACCACCGGCTTAACGTGCCTTCCGAAGCACGGAATCATCTTTATTATCGGACAATCAGGTGATTCACGCCTGCAATGTCCTAACCAAACTGGAAACAACTAAACAAAGTATGCTTCCGGTGGGAATCGAACCCACGACCCCCGGGTCAACAGGCAAACGCCTTAACCACTGGACCACGGAGGCTGTTACCTCTACCAACTACGCTATCCACAGCTTACGTATGTTGCTGAACTTCGAATGTTTTCTATAACATTCTTTCACCATTAGAATCCTATAATATCCCTAGTGAACAAAGTTATAGATTAATTTCCAAAAGTTAGGGATCCGTATCAAAATGTTGATAACGTAGCTGAAAGTGTGAAAAAAAGGACCAAAAATAAAATCTAAATACCTACCGTGTAAAACCGTGCAAAGCCAGGGCGAGCCGCTAGTATGATATAAGAAAAGTGCTGCTGCACAAACAGGCTAGCACATAGACACAATATAATATGCTGTGAGTAGGTACATTACATACGTCGGCGTGGGTGGACCCATTCCAGCGCGCGCCGAGCCGTCTCCTAGAACTTGGGTGTTGCAATCATAGCTATGAACAATAATGGTCAGTTCACACTGATCGACGGCGATCGACAGACAATTTGCATATACAAAACGCGCGCAAAGTATTGAAAATCCTTTCGCATCGACCGACGCGGCGCGGCGCGGCGGCGTAAGGATTTCCATCCTTTGCGCGCACTTTGTATGGGCAAACTATCGATCAGTGTGACCAGACCCTAATGTATAATGTCAGCATTCACGCATGTGCGTTAATTTATGATGACTAAAGGAATTTTAATGTTCTAATTATCTAATATTACACTAATATTACAAAAAGAGTTGATTGTATATTTGTCTTCACTTATATTATAAAGAGGAAAGATTTATTGTTTTGGTATTTTTATTGAGTAGGCTACGAAACTACTGTAGTGCAGTCAATGAAGGTTTTCACCTCTGTTTTCGTTGAATCTCCATCGATTTTCATGAAAATTAGTGAGGAGGTGGGGGATACCTTAAGAAACAAAAGTGACATAGTGCCAACTTGCGCTATTGCCCTGGGGATGGATGCCACCCCTTCTCAGGGGTGAAAATTCTTTTAATAATATTACTTACAGGAATCGATAAAGAGATAAATTCTAAGCAAAATTTGTTATATAAAGTTTTTGGAATAAATCAATACTTTCTGAGTTATTAAAGATCAAAGATTGTGATTTTTCGTCATAAAAATACATGTTTTAAAGCGGTTTTTCATAAATAACTCAAAAACTATGAGTTTTTACAATAAATGTGTAATTAATAAAATTGAAGCTAATAAAAAAACAAACAAATCACTATTTTGAAAAACCTTCTAATATTAATTCAAATTGAGCTATAGGTAATTTTATGTATATTTTTTTTCGGCGAGTACTTCAATCTTAGTATTCAAACTTAAATAACGGGAAACCGGGAAATTTTATGCCATATACTTCCTGAACACTTTTTAAAGTATCTTAAAATACCTTTCTAATGAGCACTGTAAAAAGTTAATAGCATCAAAATTGAGCAAGCTATGATAAAAATAAGATGACACTTTCAATTTTTTTTGGAAAAAACGAAAATAAAACCTTTACCATTTCTACAAAAATTCATGAATATTCCTAAAGGACTTTCTTTTTTTTTAGCATAAGTGATAACCTCAAAATTTTTTTCCGATTTAGAGTGCTTATTTTCGAAAAAAAAGTATGATTCAATAAAATCTAAATTTTTCAAATTATCGTAAATTTCATTTTCTTTTGAAAATAACTTCAAAAATATTGGATATTCGTAAAAAATGATAAGAAACGAAATTTGAGTTGTTTTCAAAGAAAGACTTTGGTTTCTTTTTTATTTTTATAGGATGAAAAATAACCGAGATAGAGATGTTAAAAGCCTAACTTTTACTGCGAGAACCATGTAACCGCTACACTTTAACCCTTTATCTTTTAAAAAATAAGGGCTTTAATTTTTTTTATTTATGATGATCTTATAGCTCTTGAAATTACCTTTCAAATGGTTAGATGAACCTGATATCTTAAAAATTAACGGAGTTATGGTAAAAAAAACAAATTATACTTATTTGGAAAAAAAATTGGAGCAGAGATTTGGTATGCATTTATTATAGGGAAATTACATTTATGGGTATTTGTATATGTATTTCGAAGGTAGAGAAAGTGAAAGAAAATTTTGAAATAAATTAATAAAAGCTAGCTGTTGCCCGCGACTTCGTCCGAGGCAATTTCTGTTATTGTGATGAATTAGTGTAGATGAATAATTTTCCTCATTTTTTATTGATGCTTCGCTCCTATTACTTGCAGCGTGATGTTTTATAGCTTAAAGCCTTCCTCAATAAATGGACTATCCAACACAAAAAAAAATTCCAATTTAAACCAGTGGTTCCTGAGATTAGCGTGTTCAAACAAACTCTTGAGATATATAATATTATAGTATAGATTTATCTCAATCTATTAAAAACGATTCTAATTAAATCTGATAAAAAAATGATTCCTTTATTATTATGATAAGGGGTAGTTTTTAAGGGTGAAAAATGATGTAATAAATAAATAAATATTTTAATTCTCAGTTAATAAGATTTCACTTCAGTAATGTACTATTTAATAGGTTAAAGTTTTTAAAACCAATTTTTACACTGATTCTGCAGTATGGGGGTAGTTTTTAAGGGATGAAATTTCACGATCAACCAAAACTTATATCACATAAACAAACTGTTTGTGTAATGTTAATATGCGATTTTAGAACTCAGAAATACAAAAAAAATATTTTCGGTTTAAGGGGTGGTTGCTAAAAGGGTTGAAAAATTAAATAAAAGCAGGCATATAAATATTAAAACACATGTATTTTATCTAATTAAACACAATTTTTTAAGTCGGAATGGTTAAATCTTAATTTTTCGCATTTTTAACCATAGGGGTGAATTTCACCCCTAAAATGCAAAAAGCGCAAGACGAGCATATGTCACTTTTGAAGTAGAGGGTAAAACATACTCAATCCCAAATTTTTATCCAAATCTATGGAGGTTCAACGAAATCGGAGGTTGTGGCTGATTTTTGCCTTCATTGACTGTACTACTGGTCCGATTAAAAAAAAAACATCATTTAGAATCCTACATTTTCCCTGATAAATCTAATATATAAAATTCTTGAGTCACAGTTTTCGTTGCCATACTCCTCCGAAAGGGCTTGACCGATTTTGATGACATTTTTTGTGCTTATCCGGTATCTGTGAGAATCGGCCAACATCTAATTATTTATATGGCAAAACAACGTTTGCCGGGTCAGCTAGTATAATCTATAGAATTAAATACCTATATCAACCCTTGCGAAGTCGGGGTGCGCTGATAATGGAAAAAACCACAGAACCAAATTCCAATTTCTTTCTCCAGTAAGCTAATAGGTATATTATTACGGTAACATTGGTTAGGGTTGATACACAATAAGCTAGCTAGCATTGTCGGTTCGGCTGTATACTCGTATGTGGAACAAATCCGCCCCGAGGCAATTACTGTACTTGTTCGTTTTTAATCGGCGTGTGTCGATCGGGTATTTCATTCGGGCCGACACATTCGATTCGGCAGTATTTGTGGAACCAAAGCCCGTAGCAACTACTACATTACATTCGGCGTCATTAGGCATAAAAAAAGTGCCAATTGGACCCGAAGGAATTACCCAACCGCCACAATTTTTTGATCACTACTGAACTAAAATTTAACACTAAAAGCCGACTATCGATAAGTTGCCGAACCGAGTGGTAATGTGCGGCAGCCAAGCGGTTAACGCCCGGTGAAGTAGCGAAAGCTCACTTGGAGTGGAGCTACATAGCCCTTTCAAAAAAAAAAACCAAGCGGTTTGTGATTCCCGAACATTCATCTACATATTATAATGTACGGAAGCCAAGCGGTTTATGATTCTCGAACATTCATATGCATATTATTATGCGGTTTACATAGAGGTATTCCAAAACTTATAAAATCAAATAGTTATATCGAACAGATCCTTTAGATTATTGAACTTCTTGTACCATCAAAATCACATAAATGTATTAGCTATATCACTTCCCCGACCGCGGCGCACGTGTCTCGAAATATTGAGAATTGCGAAATCGCTCGAATGTTGCGGTGCGAGCATCTTCGTTGGCGCGGCACCAATCTCTTCAGAGTGAGGCAGACTTGCTATTTCCAGCTTTGTCGCAGCAAATAATCGCAATATGCGTCTTAGATACAGAACTAATCTCTTCAGGTCAAGCCAGAACTGCTATTTTCAACAGTTTGAGCTTTGTCATAGGCACTAACTAAATATAAATATAGGCAATATTGCTGCTTTGAAATAGCAACATCTTCAAGCCGCAGGAAACCGGCATCACCTTCCGACATGAAGAAAACGCAATAATTCGAGTATATTATTTATCAAATCGAAAGATCGTTGAATATTATAGACGAAATTTAGTGCGATATTTAGAAGAAGAGGACTTTACATTAGAATTTGATCAATCAAGCGCGAGAAACGCAGACACAATTGATTTTCTATTGTTATGTGGACCGATTGGACCGCTTGGTTGAGAGGAGGTTGGTTGAGAGGAAAGGATTTATATAGAGTATTTTTTTTTTGATATGTTTTAGTTTATTTTTCCAATGGTCCTTTCTGGTCTTTTGTGCCATGGAATAGTCTCATTAGAAAAAGGGATTGTACCATAAATTATATTTTTAAACTCTTTAGCACACCTATTAGATAAGAAGTGTGGCTGCTGTGGCAACACTATTAGTATATACTAGCTTTTGAGCAATATAATGCATAATTAAAATATAACTTAATTTAGATTTATATAAAACTAGCTTTCGCCCGCGGCTCCGCCCGCGTCACTGTCGATCCCTCGGGAATAGTACTTTTTCCCGGGATAAATGCAAAATTTCATGATGATCGGTTCAGTAGTAACGGCGTGAAAGCGTCACAAACAAACAAACAAACAAACAAACAAATAAACAAACAAACAAACTCACTTTCGGATTTATAATATTAGTAAGGATAAGGATGTGAATTGACGGAAATAATTTCAATCAACAGAGCGGATGTCATGTTCCAAGTTTTTACACCGTTTTATATGGCATTCCAGAATCAACTTTTCAATTCACATCACTCATTAATAGATAGCTCTATAAGTAAGTTAAAACGTGCTATGAAAGGTTTTGTGAAAATATTAATTTATCCTATGTGAACCTTGGTAGGGAATCCTAAACAAGAAATATACCTCGTGATTTGGAATCTCTGAACTATAATGAAATCCTAGAATCAGAATCCCTCATAGAATACGGAATTGCAATAAATAAAAGTAAAAAATGAAAAATAAAATTTGACTTTCCATAGAAATTCGCTCAGCTGATCGGCGACTTTGTATGGGAAGCCATTTTTTTTACCTTTTTTTCTTGCATTATACTTCATTAAAGATTCTGATTCCAGGATTTCGCCTTGGGAGTTTAATTGAGTACGTATGTATTATAATGTGTATGTATTTTATGTTTGTAAAATATTAATTTAAGTATATATTTTCTTCTTTTTATTATTTTGTACGTTCTTCTGCCCCATCAGTAAACATCCTCTCAATCATTTGGCTGGTTGACTGGTAGAGACCCCTATGGGATAAGTCCGCCATTGTGTTTACTTCGTTTATATTATGTTTTATGTTCTGTGTTTTTTCTCGTACAATAAAGATATTACAAACAAACGTATTTAATAAATAAATATATACGGACAATCACACAGATTGAGCTAGCCCCAAGGTAAGTTCGAGACTTGTGTTATGGGATACTAACTCAACGATACTATATTTTATAACAAATACATATATAGATAAACATCCAAGACCCAGGCCAATCTGAAAAAGATCATTTTCCATCTTGACCTGGCCGGGGATCGAACCCGGGCACTCCGTGTCGCATGCTGGCGTGTTAACCACTGCGCCACGGAGCTGTCTAGTATTTAGAACCAGTCTACCAACCTTCCTTAAAATTAAATCGCGAATTATTGAGAAGAGTGGTGTGTCTGCTGTGTATATGCCAGCCTGCTGAAATCTGCGGTTGACGTCCGCGCGCCCGGCCGTGCCAACCGCATTACCGCACGTGGCCGCTGTCATTTTTTCCGAAAATCACTTACTTGCAACATTACATCACCGAAATATTTGGCAACAGAATCAAGATGTACACTTCCATGCTGGTCTGGAAGAAAAGAAAAAACGTAGAATGTACCAGCTGCTTCTCTTCCCGCGCAGATCGTAAAAGCCGATCGAGGGTATGAGTAAAATCTAAAGGATCATGTTAATAGACTACACGGCTAGCAACCCATGACTATTTTGATTCCATTTTCCACCTTATGCCCACTAACATTCTAAACGTGGCCTTTGGTTCTTATAGACCTAGGCTCTGTTTATCCCGCAAGGGAAAAAGAAGTGATACTATGTATGTATGTATCAACAATAGCAATCTTTGAACTTACTAGGCACAGTTCAAAACACTTCTCCTTTAGTTGGTATTACTAATGCAACTCAAGCCGTGTGGTTTCCGGCAGAGTAGAATAGGACCACTACTATTCTCCTCATGGAGGTCGTTAGAGGCTACTTAGGAAATACATGCTAAACAAAACAAAGCTCATAAACTGGCCAGCGAGGAGAGTATAGGCCAAATCCTCTGTCTACTCTGGCCAAGTACGGCTCCGATTGTACAGAGAGGGTACAAGATAAGGGGTTTTTTAGGATACTTAATTTATTTATTGTATATATTCGATTGTTCGTATCTAATAGGTTAGGGTAAGTCCGGGGTAGATGGCCATAGTTTTTTTAAGGAGATGTTATAAATAAAATATACGTGTTTTAGCATTTATTTTTATTTCTAATTAAACTTTAAACATTTAACTTTTAGGAAAATAACAAAACAAACATTTTTGTACGAGATCAATCGTAGAATCATATTTTTTTTAAAATCAGGATTGGCCATCTCTCCCCTAGTCTCCGGGTATGATGGCCATAGGAATAAAGGAAAGATGGCCAGCACTTAATTCGACATGTGGCTCGGTTTTTGGAATGAATTTTTAATTATTTTGCATCTTTGACTCTTTCTTTTTCATCTGACCATATCTAGAACATCATCGAATCATCATATCATCGAATTCAGTACAATTTTCGTGTACCCAAAGCTGGCAAAAAATTTTTGCAATAGTCTTAAATATTTATAAGGATTTTACTTACTTTTCTCTTCTTTTCGACAAATATTTATTCGTACACCTTTACCTGCCTTCAACATTGAGCGAACTAAGTAAAAAGTGGCGCTATCTAGCGAATATTTTTAGAAAAAAAAACGATTGGCCATCTCTACCGTATGGCCAACTCCCCCGGAATTACCCTATATTATCAACGTGTTGCTGATCCCGCTCTAATTACTTTAGTACTATTACCTTATTCTGTGCTCTAACACCATCTTCTATTACTAACTAGCTTTCGCCCGCGGTTCCGCCCGCGTCAGTGTACGATTCCTCGGGAATAGTACTTTTTCCCGGGATAAAAGGTAGCCTATGTCCTTCTCCGTACTCCAGAGAACTTGTATACAAAATTTCATGATGATCGGTTCAGTAGTTACGGCGTAAAAGCGTAACAAACAAACTCACTTTCGCTTTTATAATATTAGTTACATAGGATAGGATTATAATAATAAAGCAAATATAATGACCTCAAAGACGAAATATGTAGGCTCTGGAACTAAAGGAAGGCGACTATAATACCAGTAGTCATTTCAACCACAGGCGTTATACCGAGACAGTTACACCAAGCTCTATCTAATCTCGATTTACATCCTCAAATCTATATCTCAATGCAAAAAGCAGTTATATTAAATACTTGTAGAATAGTTAGAAAATTCCTCCAATCAGACCAAACCTCCCATGATACTCACTTGACCTAGGTCCGTGTTTATCATTATTACCGGCTTTCTAAGCCGATTTCGAAATTCTAAACCGAAAAAAATTAATAATTTATTTATTCGACCATCAAAGTCACAAAAAATGAGAAGACCATGGCACCCAGATTAGGATGTTCACTGAGAAAAGTGTTCTCGTTTATCTTTATCGCAGCAGTATTTATACCCTCAGGAGAGTCTGGTATATATACTTGGACAACATATTAACCATCGCGTCCTTTTTCTTGCGGGGTACACAAACATTTCGTTGAGGCCCGTCATAACCCTTATAAGATCCCTGCAAATTCTCCCTAATTCGATTTCCAGTCATAAGTAGTCATAACACCGAATACATTACTGAAAAAACCGAGAAATATCAGGATATAATATAAATTTGATACAACAATGCGTTTGATGTTACCCAGATTTTCTTGATTGCTCCCGCATTTGGACTCGTAATAAATATGTCGTTGTACTTACAACTTAACGATTATCTTAATTCATCCCGACTTTAAGGGACTGCTGGTCTCGTGCCAACATTCCAACAAAAGTGTCGACGTCACAGCTCACAGGACACAAGCTTTCACCACAGTAATGAAAAAAACCGGCCAAGTGCGAGTCGGCTTCGCGCGCGAATGGTTTCCGTACATTATATACGAGTAGGTATATTAGTTTTGAAATTAATAAATTATTTTTTATTATATGATGTATCGCAAAATTTCCTTTATTTTTGCTATAAGACGTTGTTTTGTACTAATTTTTAAGATTTTAAGTTCATGGGAAGTACCCTGTAGGTTTTGACTCCCTTGCGAATGTCAAAAAAATACGAAAATTTGCGACATAACCATTCGTTTAGAAGTTTGATTTTTTCACAGCACGAAGGACTGAAACAGACAGACAGAGAGACAGACAGACAGACAGACAGACAGACAGACAGACAGACAGACAGACAGACGGACGGACGCACGAACGGACGGACGGACGGAGGCTTTTTTAATATCCTGGATTAACATATATAGTTAGATATGTAGGTACATGTACATAAAATAGAAAAGGTAGATTAGGGGCAACTGGGACCCGAAGTTATATTAATTTCGCCAGCAGCAATTTCTAATGATGCAACTGCTAATGATGACGAATGACGCTGACAAAGATTCGACAAAACACCAACGCATATTGGCATTTTTTCAAGCTTTTACTTGCAATGTATGTATGACTATGTTTGTTCGTGTGCAAACTTGCAACTCAAATTTGAAGTAGATATCTTCCACCGATCGAACTGAACCTAACACTCGTTTAGAGACAATGCATGGTTAGCTATGTTCTAAATCCAACATGGCGGAACACCCAAGAAGACGGACTAGCTATTTTTGATGCACTCCGACAATATGGATATTAAATTAAAGAGCTCGCTCAAAATAACTCGAAAAATAAAGTGATGTACCTACATCAAAGCTAGATTTTTTTGTTATATTTGTTTTACGGCATTTGGCTTTCTACGTCTTTAAGCCTTTCAGATTTTTTAGGATATGTAATTAACGAAATGATGGTGTAATTCATTTCGTTGATTCGACGGAGCAGCTGGCGACAATTCCCACGAATCCCCTGGTTTGATCATACATGAAAAATTAAATTATGTACAGTCAGGGCTACTCCTGACTGTACATTATTTTATTTTTCGATAAATGTGACCCCTTACAATTTAAAATCTCTTGTTAAAGGGGTCAGTTTTATCTGCCGCCGACTGTACATAAAAGTATGTAATTAAAAAGTTTTTTTTTTCCCTTTATATTTTCTTCGGATTGCCGCCTACAACCTCGACACTGATATAAACAAAATCGTCCCATTTGTGGAGAATGGGAGCAAACCGCGGCACCTAAAATCTGTGTATTTGGCTGATCTGCTCAAAACGCCTGTTCCTCCCGCCGCTGCAATGACAAATATCTGGCATCTTAATGATCACGATCACAAATTACTTTGGACGTATTATTTTCTTTGACGTTTTTCGAATAAATTGCCGGGAAAAGGATCAAGGCCTGCCTCGAAACATTCGCAATGAAACAAGAACTGACCAAGTGTGTTTCATATTTGTACACAAAGGGATCCGTACCACCGTAAAATCTTTAGCTACAATTTCAAAGAAACACGTATATTTTTATACAATCTTCCTTTAGTTTTTAATTGGTTTTATTTTTTAGGGTTCCGTACCTCAAAAGGTAAAAAGGAAACCTTATAGGATCACTCGGTTGTCCGTCTGTCTGTCTGTCGGTCTGTCTGTCGGTCTGTCTGTCGGTCTGTCTGTCGGTCTGTCTGTCGGTCTGTCTGTCGGTCTGTCTGTCGGTCTGTCTGTCGGTCTGTCAAGACCCTTTTTCTCAGGAACGCGTAGAGGTATCAAGCTAAAATGCATGTCAAATACTCAGGTCTACTGTCCCTTGAAGCTGTAAAAAAATCAAACTCCTAAGCCCACGCAATGAAAAGATACAGCCGTTTATGCAAATTTTCGTGTTTTTTCGACATTCGCAAGGGAATCAAAACCTACAGGGTACTTCCCGTGAACTCAGAATCTTGAAATTTGGTGCAAAGCAACATAGTATAGAACAGATAAAGGAAAAATTGCGAAAAGTACACATTTTTTGTTACATCATGTAATAAAAATATTTTTAACTAGCTGTTGCCCGCGGCTCCGCCCGCGTTAATGTCGTTCCCTTGGGAACAGTAGAAATGATAAAAATTCCATTCAAACACCCCCTCCTCTGCTTTTTCCTCTTAAGGGGGAATTTAATACATTTCACCTGCATAGATCTTTAGCCCTTAAGAAGGGGATTTTGCCCATTTCACCTACACAGATATTTTTTTATTGTTATGGAGAACTTATATACTTATTGTCATATTTCTAAGTCTAGAAATGAAAAAATTTCGTCCATTTTAACTACACAGATCTTTTTAATTGTAATGTGAACATATGTACCTATTTTCATACGTCTAAGTCCAGAAAAGATTACATACAACCCCCCCCCCCCCCCTCTGCTTTTACCCCTTAAGGGGGGAATTCTGCATAGATCTTTTTAATTGTCACCATGGACTTCTATACCTATTTGCATACTTCTAAGTCTAGAAATGAAAAAAAATCCATACTAACTTTAATCCCCTATTTTATCCCTTCAGTCGAATATTTACTGTAATATGGTGGTGATTAGGTGATAATCTATATTTATCAGAAATATATATTGTTATCTCAAACATTAACAACATGTAAACTTAACAATAAAGAAATTAACAAAAACAACAACTAGTCTAAAAAATAAAAATTAGAATATTATATATAAACATGAAAATATAAAAAAAGGTAAGTCACCCAACGGGATTGGAACCCGTATCACTGGTTTCTTGCCGTCCGAGCCCCGACAGGACGAAATTAATGACCATATTCTGCGTGGAAAGAAAAACGCATGAAAACTCGAAAACACGCGTTTTCCCAAATATAAGACTAAATAATCTAGATCGATTGTTTACCCCCGAAAACCCCTATACCAAATTTCAGCGAAATCGTTGGAGCCGTTACCGAGATCAAAGAAATAAATTTATATACTTACATACAAGAATTGCTCGTTTATTTGACTAGCTCCGTGGCGCAGCGGTCAACACGCCAGCCTGCGACACGGAGTGACCGGGTTCGATCCCCGGCCAGGTCAAGATGGAAAATGATCTTTTTCAGATTGGCCTGGGTCTTGGATGTTTATCTGTATATGTATTTGTTATAAAATATAGTATCGTTGAGTTAGTATCCCATAACACAAGTCTCGAACTTACTTTGGGGCTAGCTCAATCTGTGTGATTTGTCCGTATATATTTATTTATTTATTATAGGCATAAAATTAAGTTAATTAAGATATCCGAATATAGTGGCCCAATGAATTTCTCCCGGAAGATCTTTCGCGAAAGTGCGTCGTCCGGGACGTATCGGATTCTGCTAGATTACTACCTTTATACCCCCAGTTCAGCCATTTGCTGGAGTTATGTGTCGTGAAGTCATTTGGAGGCTACCAGCGCCTAATTAGGTCCCGCGGGAAGGACTGAGGGCAGATGGACGTTATCACTCGTTTGTACGCAAGTCATGCACCCTATCTACTATGAAGCTCTACATATATCTCCTTAACTACCACCACACATGTTTTTGTGCTACTAAGTATAGGAACCGTTTATATTTATATGTTTAACTAGCTTTTGCCCGCGGCTTCGCTCGCGTTAAGAAGTATAGAAGTTTCATACAAATTGTCATCCCCTTTTTTATCGCCTTGGGGGTAGAATTTATCAAAATCCTTTCTTAACGGATGCCTACGTCATAACATCTACCTGCATGCCAAATTTCAGCGTGATCCAGTTGTTTTGTGCTGTGCGTTGATAGATCACTATTCAGTCAGTCAGTCACCTTTGAGAGATATTTAGATTATGCGGGTCAAAACTGGATACGTAAAGCACAAGACCGAGAGGGATGGCGTGCATTGAGAGGCCTATGCCCAGCAGTGGGATATACATGTATGTCGATGATACGGTACTATCGCTATGTACGCTACGAGTATTATATAGACCAATCATTTGACTAGCTCCGTGGCGCAGCGGTCAACACGCCTGCCTGCGACACGGAGAGACCGGGTTCGATCCCCGGCCAGGTTAAGATGGAAAATGATCTTTTTCAGATTGGCCTGGGTCTTGGATGTGTATCTATATATGTATTTGTTATAAAATATAGTATCGTTGAGTTAGTATCCCATAACACAAGTCTCGAACTTACTTTGGGGCTAGCTCAATCTGTGTGATTTGTCCGTATATATTTATTTATTATTTATAATCAGTTGATCTGTCAACGGATTTTTATATCAGCGAGAAAACGATAACCATTATTAGTGTTCCGTACTCACATAGCAAAATGTATTTTTTTTAGTTCTTACTACAAATTAACGTTTTTCGGATTTATTTCTGCTATAAGATCTAACTCCATGTAAAATTTCATAATTCTAGGTCTACGGCAAGTACCCTACCTATAGGTTTTATTTCCCACGCGAATTTGAACAAATTGGCATAACGTATAACATAATCGGCCAAATCTTTTGATTTTTAGACTAACGAGTAACCTAGAATTTTGATTGTTCACAGCTTTAAGGGACCATCTTCGGTCCCTTAATGACAATATGTGATATTAATTATAACTGGATGCATCCACATGTTCTTGAGAATCAAGTTAAATCTATACTAATATTATAAAGCTAAAGAGTTTGTTTGTTTGATTTTTTGTTTGTTTGTTTGAACGCGCTAATTTCAGAAACTACGGGTTCAAATTAGAAAATTGTTTTTGGGTTGGATAGTCCATTCATTGAGGAAGGCTTTAGGCTATAAAACATTACGCTGCGACCAATAGGAGCGAAGCATCAATAAAAAATGTTTTGAAAACGGGGAAAAATTATTCATATATACTAATTAATCATAATAACAGAAATTGCCGCGGACGAAGTCGCGGGCAACAGCTAGTGCTCAAATAAAGTCCCCAATAAGAGTACTCGTACCTGGGCGTGTAATATGGTGGTGTTTAGGTGATAATCTACATAAACTTAAAAAGTAAAATTAAAAATAAGTAAAATTATTATTATTTACAATTAATTTCTGTGTAGATCAGGTTTTTTATTTCAGTGATCCTAATCTTAATATATATAAATCTCGTGTCACAATGTTTGTCCTCAATGGACTCCTAAACCACTTAACCGATTATAATAAAATTCGCACACCATGTGCAGTTCGATCCAACTTGAGAGATAGGATAGTTTTTAACTTATGGCGAAACGAAGTTCGCCGGGGCAGCTAGTGAGAATATATATTGTTATCTCAAACATTATTTACGTATAAATATACAAGAATTGCTCGTTTAAAGGTATAAGACATGATATTCCGAAGTACCGGCGTTGGCCGCGCGGTGACAGTGATCGGTTCAGGGCCGGGACTCTATTCCCGGCGCTGACCTCACGCCTTCGGTCGCATTACATCATCGTCACTGTCGTTTTCTGTTCGCCTGCGATTTGTTTCAGTTTGTTTTCTTTGTAACACTGTAATAAAGCAATTTCCAGTTAGGAATCTACGGGTGACATTGCACGACTTTATTTTGAAACACAATGTATTGTAGGAGTTTGAATACACTGGAACGCAATTGGTAAGACAAACTATTTTATAATTAACCGGGCAGACAGATATCGCGGCACCTGATGGTAATTAGCGTCATCACCCATGGACATTCGCAATATCAGAGTTGTAAATTGAGCACAGCCAGGCCTTTTTAAAAGGAATTTACTCACCCGTATTTTGAAGAAACCCAGGTCAAAGTTTTCAGGAAAACTGGGGAAGGAAGCTCGCACACACGATGAAAAAAATCTAGAGAATCGTGTTGCTGAGGATTGCCAGCCCACGAGATGATAAGGACAAGGCCTGTTTCCACGGCTCATGATGCAATAGTGAAATTGCGCTGCAGGTAAGAAATAAAAAAAAAATAGTTGTCTGTTAAATCGTTTTAGGGACGTAAATTATACGTAATAACGGTGGATGAGAGAGAGATGCGTCACAAGCCGAACCGATCTTGCCTCTCTGTCACTTGTTCCGCTCTCGCTTGCACTCGGAACGTGACAATTTTTCGTGCGTGCAACCGGCTTTTTATTTGAATTTAGTAACACAAAAGACAATATAAATACGATAGAAGACGCTAAGTGTTACACATGTTTAAGATTTTGTACAAGTTTATATGTATATACCCCGCCCCGTCGCGAAAATCTACGAAGAGTAGAGATAAGTTTTACAGCTATGTGTGAATGTGCGTGTGTCGGTCAGTCTGATGGTGACACCGTAATTCTGGAACGAGTAAACCGATTTGGATGCGGTTTGTTGATTGCGGTTGAAAAATACAACCGAATTGAAAACCTCCTTCTTTTTTTAAAGTCGGTTAAAAATCGATCATGCCGTTTACAAGATAGAAAAAATTTCGTGTCAGGGTTATTTTTTTAATTTATAAATTATTACTTGTACCTTACTTTTTTAAATATTTATATCTTCAGATTGTGTATGGCACCGTTAGTGCAAGTACAAAATGGGAAGAGTTGGGTACCGACGAAATAACCAAACTCCACGAGTGCTGTTTGTACACTGAATTTATTGCATAAATTAGGTCAAAGAACATATTGCATGGTAAGCAGATTGCAATTATGCATAACACTCACATACATATATTTTATAATTATCGATGACATTAACTGAAATGCATGTACTTTGTACAGATTGTATGACCGCGGCTGCGGGGTAAGAACACAAAGACAATATGCTTACGTCGTAGACTTTACTGCGAATACCTCAATGGCAAACCTTGAACTAGAAATTGGAGAACCGGTAAATGACCAGCCGGCCTATTTGCTAACTCAGTGTACAACGTTTTGATAATCACTTCAAAATACATTGCGGCTTTCATATGATTGACTACTTTTATTTAAGATATATAATATGCAATGTATTTTGAAGTGACTATGAAAACGTATAGCCCGGCTGGTCCCGCAACAGCTTCCTTAGTACACTGAAATTTACATTGACTGTACCAGGTAGTACATATACAGAGGTATAATAAATAGATACCTATATATTGACAAATCACACAGATTGAGCCAGCCCCACTGTAAGTTGTAAACTGGTATCGTGGGATACTGACACAACGATACTATATTTTATAAAAATAATTATATCTGGTTGCTCTGGCCAAGTATGGCCCTAGTAGTACAGAGAGGGTCGTGCTTCTGTAGTGGAGACTAAAAAGGACCTGATGATGATGATGATGATGAATTATATATTTTATAATAAATAAAGAAAGAAAGAAAGAAAAATAGTTTATTTGGCACATACATCAATAGGAATACGATCAAACAAAATTTATCACGAAATATGCTTTCACCAAACTGGTCCCCGCTCAGCATGTGTCGTGCGTGGTCTGTCTGACCATGACGCTGGTTTTCTGCGGATACCATTATAATAATATATACTTATATAAATAAACATCCAATACCCAGGTTAATTTGACAAAGGTCGTTTTCCATCGTGACCTGGATGGGGATCGAACCCAAGACTCTGCGTTTCAATGCGGGGATGGAACCCCTCATGTCGCAGGCTGGCGTGTTAACCACTGCGCCACGGAGCTCGCCAATATGGAAATATAGGTTGTCTGCACAGAACATTACCGTACTCAAATAATGTCAGCTACCATTGGTTTTAGCGTTAGACGACTCTATGGGTCAGTATCCCCTCCTCCTACCGGCCTATCAGTCTTTTGAACTGTATAGGCAAGATCTACGAACGGATCATCCTTAAGAGACTCAAGGACTACGTAGAGTCCAAAAGTCTCAGCCCCGACGAACAGTTTGGATTCCGGGCCAAACACGCGTGTCACCACCAGCTGCACCGCCTCACGGAGCATATTCTCAAGTTGAGAAATTGGGGACGTCCTACGGGAGCACTCTTCTTCGATGTAGCGAAAGCCTTCGACAAAGTCTGGCATTCGGGCTTGATATCCAAGTTGACCAACTTGGGCCTACCGGATAGTCTCGTGCACATCATACGAGACTTTTTGTCGAATCGGTCTTTTCGGTACAGAGTAGAGGGATGCCTCTTGAGGCCCCGTCCCATTCGAGCCGGCGTCCCGTAAGGCGCTGTTCTCTCGCTCCTTCTTTATTCGCTGTACACAAGCGATATCCCAAAGACCCCAAATGTAGAAGTGGCACTATTCGCCGACGATACGGCCCTCTACACGTCCCATCACCTTAAAACGGTCATCGTGAATCGTCTTCAGTCCGCCGTGGACGCTCTCGGCAGGCGGTTCAAGAGGTGGCGCATCGAAGTTAATCCGGAGAAAAGCACAGCTGTGTTTTTCTCAAAGGATAACCAAGCTGTGTCACGTCGAAAAATCACCATGTCCGGAGCAGAACTCCCCTCGTTAGGATCAGTATCGTTGTACGGAAAGCCCATTCAGTGGGCAGGCAAGGCTAAATACCTTGGAGTCGTACTCGATAGCGCGATGACCTTCGGCCCCCACATCACCAAAGTCCGCAACCATGCCGCCTTCGTATTAGGCCGTCTCCGCCCTATGATAGGCAATGCTAAGATGTCACTTAGAAATAAGTTGACACTCTATAAGCTTTGCGTCCGCCCTATCATGACCTACGCCGGCGTAGTCTTCTCCCATATCGCGCCCTCCCACATCGATCGACTGCAACGCTTGCAGAACCGCTTCGTCACCCGTGCCACAAATACGAGTCACCATCGGTACTTGCGCATGACAGACCTAAACGCCTCCAAGCGTTACTTTGAGAAAGCCGCACGCCACCCCAACCTGTTAGTAGTGCAAGCTGCTAACTACTCCCCCAACTTACACGATACAACCTTACGTCGTAGACGTCCTAGGAACGTACTTGACGATCCCGATGATCCTATTGACATCGCACAAGCCCGCCCCGACCCCTCTTCGGCTCCGAATATTTATTTATTTATTATAATCACACATTACAACCATTACAAGATTACAACCATTAAAAATACAGAACATACAAATAGAAGGATTTAAAACTAGGTTGTATTCCACTTATAATGTGTGCACATATAAAAGTGGTAAGAAAGTTACAGATAAAATCTATTAAATTACATAAACACACAAGCTATTAACATACTAAAACAAACTTAATAATTAAATAAAATTGGTACAAAATATATATATATATAACAAAATCGTGACAAATCTATGCCAATAATTGCCTAAAAGCTATATAAAAATAAAAGTAAAATTAATATTGAACGGTCAACACAACAACTGCCAGTTTGTAGGTATATGCTATGTATACCTACAAACTGGCAGTTGTTTGACCTTGCGGCTTGTGATATAGAATATCTTTAACTATTTTAATATATAGACCCAGTTTGGGCAGAAAGATATCGAAATCTGGGTTTTCCCTGGCGATTTCGTTGCACTGACGAGCCATCCTAACCAAGGGTTTGTAAAATGAAGTATTATTCCGACACACTTCCAAAGCAAACAATCCCGTTTTATTTGATCTGCAAGCGCTATATCTAATATTGAAAGAAATTTCGGCGAGCAAATTAGGTACATCGAATATTGAATGTATGATTTTGTAAATATGAATAAAATCAAAGTAAGCCTGCGAGCTTCCAGCTTCTGAACCTTGAATTTAACTAAACGAGCTTCGTAATTGGGAGTGGTGCGACCAAGGTGTTGACGGTAGCATAAAATCCTTAGGCACTTTCTCTGCACTCTTTCTATATTTTCAATGTGAACACTATAGTGCGGAGACCATATTGGACTGCCGTATTCTAAAATGCTCCTGACGAGTGTGTTGTACAAGTAGAGAATGGAATGGGTGCCTTTGAAGTCTTTAGTGGATCTGAAAATAAACCCAAAGAGTTGATTTGCTTTTATCACTATGTGCTGGTAGTGTTCACGAAATGTGAGTTTGCTATCAAAAATAATCCCCAAGTCTTAAGCAACGTGAGACCTCTTTAGTACCTGGTCGTCAATAGTGTAACCATTAACGATCCCATTACGCTTATTAGTAAATGTGATGACGAAGCACTTGTCAACATTCAGGTACATCAGATTATTCCTGCACCAATGGGAAACAGAATTCAAATCTTTCTGTAAGATATCACAGTCGACGGGTGATTGTATTGTTCTAAATATTTTCAAGTCATCGGCGAATAGCCAGAGGAATCCCACTATCCGACCCCGTCGCACTCGCCACCGGAAAAGAGTGCGTAGAGTAGGGTTAGCTCCGATTACTGGTGACCGCCCGGCGGTCCCGGGTGACTTGCACCCAGGATAGGCCCTTCTGGCAACGTAGCTTTCGGCCCATAAGGCAAAAGATGAGAGTTGCTGCTCTCTAAAGGCTTTTGCCATTGTTTCTCAGATTGGCCCTTCAGGCTTGCATGCACGCATACGCGGCCCATCAGGCAATATGAGAGTTTGCTGTCTCTCCAAGCCTTGCGCACACAGGCAACGCCCAAAGCCGAGGTCCGTCCCTCCTGGGGGCCCTTTGGTGATGTTGTCTATAAAGGTTGAGGGCACTCTGCCCTCGCCTCAAACGCCCGGTGAAGTAGCGAAAGCTCACTTGGAGCTAGCTACATAGTCATTTTAAAAAAAAATGGGTCAGTGGTACCATGCCTTGGAATCGCAGGGCCCTGGGTTCGATCCCCAGTCAGGTCAAGATGGAAAACGATCATTTTTATGATATAAGACGGCGAACGAGCAAGCGAGTCACCTGATGGTAAGCGATCACCGCTGCCCATGGACAACTGTAACACGAGGGTGTAACAAGAGCTTTGCCGGCAATTCAAGGTGTTGAGGGAGGACATGGGAGAAGAAAATTGGGGGGAAGGAAGTAACTTTTACAGATTGACCTGGGTCTTGGATGTTGAGTTAGTATCCCATGACACAAGTTTACAGCTTATTGTGGAGTTAGCTCAATATTTGTCATCATCATCATCAGGTCCTTTTTAGTCTCCACTACAGGAGCACGACCCTCTCTGTACTACTAGGGCCATACTTGGCCAGAGCAGCCAGAGGACTTGGCCTACACTCTCCACGCTGGCCAGACGGGTTGGAGAGGTGTCTTAGATGTTTATAAGCTTTGTTTAGCTTGTATTTCCTAAGTCGCCTTCTACGACATCCACGGGAAGACTTGGAGTGGTCCTATTCTACTCTGCCGGATACCACACGGCTAACAATATTTGTGATTTGTCCCTATAAATTTTAGCTGTGCACTAATTGTGACAGCCGACGTAAAAAACATCGACAGAGAGCCAACAGTTATCTAGATCAAGCCGGTTACTGAGTACAAAGAAATCAGATAAAGTTAAAACGACAGCTCAATAATTTTAGCAATGACAGTAAGTGACAGCCGCCAGGCCGATGCGCTCGCGTGCCAAGACGCTATCCAGGCGGACCAGTTGTTTGCGCCCAATGTACACATATACATGTAACACACTGTGACTACCATAGACTTTGTAATTAACATTAGTGACGTTTAGTGTCTTATCCTTATCCTTACTAATATTATAAATGCGAAAGTGAGTTTGTTTGTTTGTTACGCTTTCACGCCGTAACTACTGAACCGATCATCATGAAATTTTGCATACAAGTTCTCTGGAGTATGGAGAAGGACATATGCTACCTTTTATCCTGGGAAAAAGTACTATTCCCAAGGATCGACATTGACGTGGGCGGAGCCGCGGGCGAAAGCTAGTGTCTTATAAATCGATGAACGCCGGCTGCACGCACGAAAAAGTGTCACGTTCAGTGTGCAAGCGAGAGCGCGGAATAGACACGATCGGCCTAAGCGTTGGGCTTGTCACGCGTCTGTCCTTACTGCAAACCGACTATACAGACAACCAAATTTTTGAAGTGAAAACTTCTTTACGGCGTTGTGCACTCTTTAAGGGTAAAAAAATTTAAACTCGCGTCAGAACACGTGACCGGATTGAAAATTCGTAAGACGGACGCGTGACCTGAGACCGCCGGCGTGACGTAGGAGAAGAAGAAATATCCCTCTTTCTACTTTTGTTTTCACTTCTGCCGGCATTCCCAGAGTGCAACCCGTTGTTTTTATATACTACGATGCTTTATTTCTGAATTAATAATTCTGTTCTTTATCCTTTTCAGATGACTGTACCAACCGATTAAATGATCGCTTCAAAACTTAGTTAATATTCCTTGGTTAACTTTTGTGATGGAATCACAAAAGACAGGATCAGGATTACGATGAATAGACCTTAGTCTAGTTGGTAATTAGTTTGACATTACAGTTACTTAGTCTTTGCTCAAAGTCAACAGCAACATGATGGATCGGACCGTCTCCATTGCAGCTAAAATTAGTTTGAGTAATGGTCTGTCGACCAGCCTAAATGGCTTGACATCACCACAGCACACAACAGATTATATTGAGGCTTGCTGTCATCAGTGGGGTGGGGTACAATTTGACTTTGAATAAGCTGGATAACTTTGTTCAAAGATTGTGAATGGTTGCTGACAATATTCATTAATAAGATTTAAATAACTATCCTTATCTAAACACTAGCTGTTGCCCGCGACTTCGTCCGCGGCAATTTCTGTTATTATGAAGATGAATAATTTTCCCCCGTTTTCTGAACATTTTTTATTAATGCTTCGTTCCTATTGGTCGCAGCGTGATGTTTTATAACCTAGTCTTCCGTAATAAATGGACTATCCAACACAAAAAAAAAATCAAAATATTTAGACTCCCGGACTCGAGTTCTTTACAACACTAAACGTAAGTACACTAAGTACGTAAGTAAGAAAAAAGGTATCCGCCTTTGTCCATCCGATATTGTAGCTTGAGAAGCTACCACCTAGGAGAGATCTCTCCTGGACAGCCTGAAAGTTTCTAAACGGACTCCAGGCTGTTGTTGGGAGATGTCGAGAAAACAGAGCTAGGTGAGGCTTTTCTGCCAACAATCTATGTGTCTGCGGTGCCAATCATTCTATTACTCACCTTCGGCTATGCTTACGGGTAAGGACCCCTCGTATTCCTCCTACTCATATTTGGTACCTTACTACTTGGATGTAGCGTCTCAATAACGCTAATGATAAAGCGATTAGCGTGAAATTTTACGATTAAATGGAACATCATAATCATCATCAGGTCCTTTTTAGTCTCCACTACAGGAGCACGACCCTCTCTGTACTACTAGAGCCATACTTGGCCAGAGCAGCCAGAGGACTTGGCCTACACTCTCCACGCTGGCCAGACGGGTTGGAGAGGTTTCACAGATGTTTATAAGCTTTGTTCAGCTTGTATTTTCTAAGTCGTCCTTCTACGACATCCACGGGAAGACTTGGAGTGGTCCTATTCTACTCTGCCGGATACCACGCGGCCATTAAAACGATGGAACCATTTCGACGCAATAAGAAGAAGAGTTAAAAAAAATCGTTCAATGACAAATTTGGAAGCTTACCTCATAACCTACAGCGTCCTGTAGAAGGCAGGCCTCCGTTCACACATCATTACAATTGGAGCCCATCCATCGTGAGACCAGATGACAGACAGCGTTTCACATAGCAATTGGAGAGTTGCCTTTTACGTCATCCGCGCCAGAGAGTCTGTAGTGACATCTTGGCGAGGGTTCAACACGACCACGCTCACCAACCAAACCTGAACCTTATCTTATTGGTGATAGAGTTTAAATCAAATTGATAATGAAATCGCGTGTTCAGGCGTAAATACGATATGACGCAATGTATTGATGTCACCGCGGTTCAATGTTTGACTGAGATGTTACAGCGATCCGAACGTCTTTTCAATGCCACTAGCCTAGAAGCTTCCATTACTATTGTATTAGCCACTATACGGAAATGTGAAAAAAAATTGTCATTCAAATGCTTATTCTAAAGTGCTGGCCAAAGTTTTTAGGTTTCATTAGAAACGTCACAGCATTTTGAGCCTTTCTTCTTTCGCTTATTCCCTTTGGTTTGCGAGGAAGACCTGCATCGAGAACCTTTTTATCCAGATTACATTATTATGTTTGGTCGTAACATAGTAGGTCGAAACATAATGGGGCTTGTATTTTTTTTTTAATCTATCCTTGTAATGTTAAAGTGCGATTTGCAAACGACTTAAAAAAGGACGATGTTCTCAATTTATATCCTTTTTACTTCAAAACTATTTCATTTATACATACTAGTAGCTCTGTGAGCTATAAACGTCGCCAGTTATATCTTAGCAAACTTTCAATGCGTGATGAAAAATTCCCACGAACAGAATCGACAAAAAACTTTATAATTGTCGAACCTACTCATAAAATTTCACAAGAATCGGTTGCGAAATGTGTCCTGTGGAGAGAGCAGCCGGACAGATGGACATACTAAGGTTTTTTGCCCAAGTTGAAACGGAGCCGCTTCGCGCTCGCCAGGTCAATTAACTAATTTAATAAATTAAAAGTAAATAACCATCAGGTGAGATGGGAGGCAAATGCTACTTCAAAATGCTCTGTTGACCAAAGAGCTCGCAGGCTTATAAACAACGACGTGGTCTCAAATCATAAATTGCAATCCCTGGAACATCGCCAGTCATTTGCCTATGGGATTTTTATAAGATCCAGTTTGGACAGTGTGCGAAAGCACTCTTTGAGTAGAACCCTCACCATTCCTCCATCATCGGACTACGAGACGCAGACAGAAATTTCACCCTTTAATCGTTGGAATACCAAAGAGTCGAACTAAGCGCTTTGACAGTTCCTTTTTGGTTCGAGTAGCTAAGGTAAGGAATTAACTGCCTGTCTATATTCCCAGACAAGTACAGTCCCGGGGCATTCAAAAGTAGAATAAATGGGTATTTCTTGGATAGGCATGTAACATCCTCGTCTTAATTGTCACTTACCATCAGGTGAGATGGGCGTAAAAAAAACATTTAGTAAAAAAAAACTTTTTAAAACAACATTTTATGTACTTGGGTGTTTCGCCATGTTGGATTTAGAATAACGTCACATAGCTAACCATGCATTGTCATCCAAACTAAACGAGTATACAAAATTTCAGCTCAACCGGTGGAAGATATCTGCGTCAAAATTGAGTTGCAAGATTCCACCCGAACAAACATAGTTACATACATTGCTAATTAAATAAAAGCTTGTTTAAAAATAAATATAGGATACTTTTATATAGATTTCCACAAATTTCATCATAATCGGTTCATATGCCGAGTAAACTGAATTCTTATGAAAAAGTTTTAACATTGTGGATGAATTGATAGAAGCGACAGCTCCCGAGATGTGTGCCGTATAGTTTTAGTAATAGTGGTATCAAGTAGTAAATGGCGGGTGAATTTTTTTACGTCAGCAGTTGAGACAGCTGCTCCCTTGGCCTTGATGTACCCTTCCATGGCCCGGCATTACGTCCTCTGTGAAAGCGGTGGTGACCTCACGTTGCCACCCCTCGCAGTGACTAATACAAGTCACGACCATTGCTGCCCCACATTTAGTTACATACCTAGTATGAGTAGTGCAATCATTAGAAGAAAATAATTTAGCGAACCTTGCGATCCACAAGAAAAAATTTCTTTTCAACCAATTAGATGTATGTTATTTTTAAGGATTTTCTACATACTTTTCAGGGTTCCGTACCCGAAGGGTAAAAACGGGACCCTATTAATTTCGCTCCGCTGTCCGTCTGTCTGTCTGTCTGTCTGTCCGTCTGTCACCAGGCTGTATCTCATGAACCGTGATAGTTAGACGGTTGAAATTTTCACAGACAATGTATTTCTGTTGCCGCTATAGCAACAAATACTAAAAAATAGAATAAAATAAATATTTAAGGGGGCTCCCATACAACAAACGTGACTTTTTTTGCTTTTTTTGCTCGATATTGATAACGGCAACAGGTAGATGCTAGAAATATTCACAAAATATATAGTTGAATATATTTCCCCACATAATCATCATCATCTCAGCCGCAAGAAGTCCACTGCTGGGCTTAGGCCCAAGGGTTCATTTACTTATAATATTTATATAATTGTCACTTTCGCTGGGCTATTATAAAATCCCTAGCGTGCGTCACGGCGGTCTTTGTACGCTCTCGGTTGGTATTTCCGCTGGCCGCTGGCGCGCGCTCAACTCGCCAGCAACAATGTTGAGTTCGATTATCGCTCTCCTAGTCTCACAAACTATATTTCTTAGTGTGTTGTACCTTTTCAGGTTTTAAGAACCTTGCAGTGTTAGTATGGGTCAAATCTTGGAAGCTAAATTAGAACCAATTTCCTGATTAAAACTAAAATTGTAAGTTGACGTCGATTGGAGAAAATGCGCTGTGCAGTTTGTTGCCGCTTCTTCTGCACTCCGCTTTGGAAGCAGCATTAAACTTAGCCATAAGTAAATTACTGACGTCAACAATTCTCAGATGAAAATACATGACAATTAATAAGTGTCCAAATGACCTATTTTAAATAAACGTTATGAATTAGAAAAGTTTGAATTTGAATTTGACATCGATAAAACTTTAATATTATACTTAGAATTGGGACAATGCCGCCCGGTCACAAAATTTTGCAGAATAGATATTTTTTTTTTTTATTTATTTAACTTTATACACAATACAGTGTAAAGGCGGACTTAAAGCCAATGGCTTTTTCTACCAGTCAACCAACTGGGTGATGTGGAGAATTGTCGGGGTAGTGCCAGTTTTAATTCAAAAAAAGAAGAAATAAAACAAACTAGGATAATAAACTACATACAAATATACACGCTAGTAAATATTGTAAGAATAAACAATACATAAACTACATACATATTACGAATTATCTGACAGGCATTGTAGAAAATGAGCTTTCACTCTATTCTTAAATATTAAACGAGTTCGAGCCTTCCGAATATCTACCGGTAGTGCATTCCATAATTTTGTAGCACGAACAATAAAAGAGTTCTCAAAGAACCCGCTCCGATGAACTGGCGTATGGAGGAGGAGACTGCTAGAAGAGCGAAGTACTCTGAAGTGGGTGTCACCCAGAAATTGAAATTTAGACTTGAGATATGCCGGAGTAGCGGGTTCAAAGAGGATAGAAAAGAGGATAGAGAGAGTGTGCAAATCCCGCCGTTGCCGTATTGGTAACCAATGAAGTTGGGAGCGATAAGCAGACACATGGTCATACTTACGCAATCCGAAGATAAAGCGGAGACAGTTGTTAAGAAGACGATCGAGTTTGTTAAGTCGATCGCTACTCAGGTCAGAGCAACACACGTCAGCATAATCGATTATCGGTAATACCAAAGCATTTATCATATAGATATCTTACTGACGAAAATTATGCAATAGAATTGAAATCCGTACGCTTAAAAGACAACATTAAGCAAGAAATAGAAATCACGGGATATCGTTTTGTCCTTCTTTCAAGTCGAAACGGCTCCAATTGATCATACTTCCTTCGACCAGTTGGCTACGCTGATCGCTTTATCAATAGCCCGAGGTCCTGTACCGTGCAACTAGTTGGTAAGGGCATAACAGAAGATAAGACATGGACTGATAAGCACCGCAGTTGCATAAATTGTTGGTAGAGAAACCCCACCTAACTCTGTTTTCTCGACATCTCTCAACGTTTTGTTAATATCATGTTATGTAATAGACTTCAATGAGTCGTCACCTCTTTGTAGTCCAACCTTAAAACTTTTCCAAACCTGTAAAAGATTCGAACATCATAACTATTTTCATAACGGACCCCGAAATCCAAACAGCCCAGGATGAAGTCAGAAACACGTTCGCCTATGAGAGAAGTTCAGATGCATTGTAATGGTGTCCATCATCTGTCACACGGTCCATAACACTAATTGCTATGGTTATTGTCCTCGCGTTGTGTTGCCACGTGGCGCCACCGACCTCCGCGGCTGTATGTCATGTCGCCAGCTTCCGGCGGGCCCGGAAGTAGGCTGTAAAGCGTTACAGTTATGTTATAAATTTCCGTTTCTACTAAATAAAATCAGTTAATGTTGTTTAGGGTTGGATGAGATAATTAAAATAGGACAGTGAAAAATATTTCATTTATAACAAGTAGTATTCAATCACAAATAATTAGTATTTTTTTTAAATTTTCTTCTTTTGTACACCTATTTTTTGCTATTTTGCTCGACTTGGTGCTGCCCCCAAATGTAATGAACGCGATAAAACCTAACAATCGAGAAAACAATAGAAAACATTTGTTTACGTTAATTAAGTAATGAATTATATTGTTCTGGTTTTTGGCGACACTGATTGCCCTATGGCTTCGTAGAGGTTTCCAAAGTCTGAATATATATCTTGTCTTATACATAAAACACAGACAAACCTTTGAATTAATAACATGGGGTTCTGGACCCATGCTAAGCCCATTAGTTCCGCCCAGCAAATGTCGCGGACGTCAATAATGCGGAGTCTAGAGATAAATCGCCGAGCAGGAATTAATCTGAGGCGCACAATCACCGCCTCACTAAATACCTATCTGAATGGCCCGGATCAATCCAAGAATACGGGAATTTACTGCCAAATTCACTATACCAAACCTTGAGTCTTAAGGGTTAGGGTATAATTTTGCATTTATTCTAGTAATGATTGAGTACTTGAGCAACGGCCCATAGGGAAGATTGGTTTGGGAGAAATTGGAGGTATTCGTAATAAGGCCCACTGAGACGAATATGCTACATGAGTTTTCTGTTACGAATAAACTTTTCACTTATTTGTAGGTTATAGGTATAATGTATAAAACAGGAGCTCTTACACTGAAGAACATGGGCAAACTCCTTAGTTTACTTGTCAAAAGTGTTCTTAGCTATAATTGATTGAAATCGGTTCAGCTATTTACAAGATTTGAGGATATATCGCCAAAAGATACTTAGGTTTTTTGGGGATATACCAATCAAAGAATTGATATCACTTAGGTATATTCTTCTTATCGTGTCGGTGGCTCAAACAACTAAAAAAAAATTAATTGTATTTCCCTGTAGTTAGATTTGAGGTCCTACTTTGTGCAGGTAGTGGCACACCGTGGACACGACAAAGGGTTCAATAGTCTGATCTTCATGACCACATTAACACTGAACGTTTTCCTGGTCGACGTAGCCCCACTTGGCTAGGTTGTGCTTATACGTAGCCCATGGGTGGGAGTTGGACTCCCGGAGGTAACTCTTCAGATGAAGGATACAGTCTGTGGGAGGTGGAAATTCATCCCGTCAAAATTGCAGTTAGGGTGGATCTTGGATAGCCTTTGAGACGGTTGTAGCTTTAAAAAAGCTATAACGGCTTTTAAGGCCGTTATTCAATACCGCAGCCCGGATCAAAGATGGTGAAATTCCCGCAATAGGATATTATAAGGTCAATTTAAATTAAGCACGAATATTTTAAACGCTGGCACCATAAGCTAGAAAAATGGTTTAGAAGCAAAATAATAAAAATCGACACGCTAGTTTTTGAGATATCTGAACCTGAACATTTAGAAAAACAGACAAATAAACACCTTGTTTACAAATAAACTTTCTTGGCCAATAACTTTTATCCATTTTCTACTATTGATATTAAGTCACTGAGTCGTCGACAATCAAAACAGCTGATTTATCGATTTTATTAAAAAAAATATAATTATTTTGAATGAAAAATTAAAAATAATCTAGCGCATAATTTTTTTTAAATTTGCTACCATACATATAGCATTTCCTTGACCTGTAAGACCCAGCTTTAATTTAAAAGGACCTTGTATAATGTCGAGCGGCGTAGGCAATTTACCGATTTCTTTTTTTTTGCAAACAGGTTTCTTAGCGATGGTTCTAAGATATGTTTCATCAAAATTGGTCGTGGCGTTTTTAAGATAGAGGTATTTTCATGTCGGGGACTTTTTGATTATTATATAACTCCTTACTTTCCTCCCGATAACATGGCGGGATATGTAAAGCAGTCTTGTTTTCAGGCGACGAGGACATCGAGGCTAATACCGAGTTTGAATTTCATGCATTTGGTAGGCAGATCTGTTGTTGTGCACACTGAAAACACCAAATACTTAGAGTACAGGAATTAATCTTGGAAACAACATGACCATTTTTGATGTGAAAACTTTTTTATCATTGCGGTCTTTTTGAGATGGGTAAAAAATGTTAAACTCGCCGCAGGACACGTGACCTGATCGAAAATTCGTAAAACGGCATTCCAAAATATTCAAAAACGCACAGCGTTAATGTTCTAGTTTTCACTTCTGCCGGCACTTCCGGAGTGCAACCCGTTGTTTATTTTTTTATGAAAATTGTTAAATCTGCCGTTTTGACTGGTGAAGTCAGGAAATAAACAATTTACGGATGTTGAAAGTCAAAACGTAATTTGTGCGTCGAATTTTCAAAAAATTTCTAGCTTATTGGTGCAAGCTCTTAAAATATTTGCGCTTAATTTAAATTGATCATTAGTTTTAATTTTTAACTAACCATTAAATATATAGGTATGAGCTACAATTATTTGAAACTAGCGGCCCGCCCCGTCTTCGAACGGTATATACAGGTATTTAATCTATATACTATGAGGACTATTCAAATCGATTACGGTCTAGTAAGAGCCTATTTATTTTAAATAAACAAACGATTAAATCTTTCCTACTGTTATAAAAAACGGTACTCACATTCGCCGAAAGTTGTCGGCAACACCGATTAACAATATATGAGTTAAACCGTTTGTTATGATACTACTTATGTCTCCTGTAACTTTTAATAATATATCTTTCCTCTATATAATATCTACTTCTATATTCTGTATGTTTTGTGACGATATAGTCATTTAAATGATATGAGAATATTAAAAGGTTGGAAAGTAAACATGACGACATCTTGTTTGTTGTGCTAATGCAAACATAAATGCGGCATGTTACGAGGAATTTTCCACATCATTATTCGCTCTTTCACATAAAAAACTCAGTGCATTTAAGTCGAACTACAGGCCGGGCCAAAACTGTATTTTGGATCTGAAATTAGTCACACGACGCATCGGATCACCGGACAGGCAGTTGAGGATGATACTGATCTTAGATTTTATATAAATGAATACAGCATTAGTTAGCCGTGTGGTTTCCGGCAGAGTAGAATAGGACCAGTCCTAGTCTTCGCATGGATGTCGTTAGAGGCGACTTAGGAAATACAAGCTAAACAAAGCTCATAGACACCGATGAGAGCGAGGAGAGTGTAAGCCAAACCCTCTGTCTGCTCTGGCTAAATATGGCTCCGGTAGTACAGAGAGGGTCATGCTCCTGCAGTGGCGACTAAAAGACCTGATGATGATGAATACAGCATTGACGACGATAAGATAAGATTTACTTTATTTGGAGAAACCAATTACAGAGACATACAAAGACATCAAAAATACTATACAATAACAGTAATCTCTATATATTATGGATAAATTGTAGTAAAAAAATTTATATATTCATTAATCTATACTAATAATATTATAAAGCTGAAGAGTTTGTTTGTTTGTATGTTTGTTTGTTTGTTTGAACGCGCTAATCTCAGGAGCTACTGGTTCAAATTGGAAAATTATTTTTGTGTTGGATAGTCCATTTATTGAGGAAGGCTTTAGGCTATAAAACATCACGCTGCGATCAATAGGAGCGAAGCATCAATAAAAAATGTTTCAAAAACGGGGGAAAATAATTCATCTATACTATTTAGTATTCTATTATTATGATTATTGAATCATAATAACAGAAATTGCCGTGGACGAAGTCGCGGGCAACAGCTAGTATAAAAACAATAATATAATAACGATAGCCTTAGCTTATTTAATTGCAAGACTTTTAATATTTTTTTAAATATTGAATAATGTATTTTTTGTCAAAATTTGACCAATTATTCAGGGTTTTATTCATCGATTAAAACCAGTTAAAACAATTAATGACATCTGACAGCCTTCGCTAATATACATATATAAAGCCAATCCATAAGGTTTATGTTAAAATTTGCCTACCACATTTTATTTCAATTTATCCTGAAGGTTGGCTGGAAGCTAAAGCTATTAGCATTAGGTCCAACTTTTGTACCATTTTCTTTGGTAAATAAATAAATAAATAAAATTCACATATATTTTAGAAGTGAAAACATTTTTAGCGACATTGTGCACTTTTTGGGATGGTAAAAAATTGTTAACTCATGTCAGGCATGTGTCGAAAATTCGTAAGACGGACACGTCATGAAATTTCAAAATATTTAAAAAATGCACAACATTAATGTTCAGGTTTTACTTCTGCCGGCACGCCCGGAGTGCAACCCATTGTTTTTTTTTAACCAAAATTCTTCATAATTTGCGTAAAAAAAACTTTTTCCAAACTCATTTCAGGGGACGATCGCCTTAAGCTCACAGCCTGCACCTAGTATGAGGAAAAAACCTGGTGACATCAACATATTCTCGGATGCAGTACTTATTCATACATTTTTTACTTTGTTTTCAGTATATGCTAATAAAACTCGAGTAGTACCCTTTTTTTCGCTCAAACATCATACATCACACGACAAGCTTTTGTCTTTCGTGCAACAAGTGGATTATTTCAACAAATAAAAAACCCCACTGCCTTTTTGACAGTTTACGTCCGCCTTATACATTTTTCACCGACGTTATATAGCCTATGACACTCCGGAGAAGAATACGAATCTAATGATACCTCGCATACAAAATCGGTCAAACCGTTTGGTGGAAGGTTACAGGAGACGTCACTGGAAGTGAACTGGAACAGACATACTTACATACATACATACGCGTCAAAAACATTACCCTCCTTCTGGGTATGTGAGGCGGGTAAAAAAATCCGACTTCAATGAAACTACTAAATTTTAATTAAACTTAAATGGGACCAATATACCAGTGGTATTTGTTCGTGGTATTGGGTCGGAATAAATCATTTAAAAGCATACTCTATCAAACAAAAAGATAATTTTCAAAACCGAATCATCAATTACGGAGTTATGCGGTAACAAAAAACAAAAAATGCTGTCTGTAAAGTCGGTTTATGGACCATGATCTTACGTGATACCGATGGAAGAGAGATAGATGCGTCACAAGTTGCACGCTTAGGCTGATCGTGCCTCTTTATTGCCAGTTTCGCGCTCTCGCTTGCACACGGTACGTGACACTTTTTCGTCCGTGCTGCTGGCGTCCGTAAATTTATAGGACTGTGATGTTGTTTATAAAGCTGTGATAAGCTTGTGAGGTCTATAGCTCACATAGCAACTAGTTTTACAGAGTGAATAAATACCTAACCTACTGTCCCCGGGTTCCAGAGTATGTGTTGGCTATGGCATGAGCTAAGGCTTCACGGGAACATCAAATAACCTAGAGACGTTGTCTTCAGAGGGTTAATGAATAAGGCCTTTTTACTTCATTATTGATTCCGCCATTCGATTCCTCCGAGCGGTGACCCGTGCGTTAATTCCTCTTCAATTGGAATATGTTGTTAATAGAAAAAAAAGAGAATCAATGGCCTGTTACTCCATTATTGATTCCGCCATACGATTGCTTATATCGATGGCCTATGCGTTGATTTTCCTTCGACTGGAATTATGTTGTTCACAGGAGAATAGAGAATAAGAAGCGTATTACTCCATTATTGATTCCGCCATACGATTGCTTCGATCGATGGCCTATGCGTTGATTTCCCTTCGACTGAAATTATTTTGTTCACAGGAGAATAGAAAATAAGAAGCGTATTACTCCATTATTGATTCCGCCATACGATTGCTTCGATCGATGGCCTATGCGTTGATTTCCCTTCGACTGAAATTATTTTGTTCACAGGAGAATAGAAAATAAGAAGCGTATTACTCCATTATTGATTCCGCCATACGATTGCTTCGATCGATGGCCTATGCGTTGATTTCCCTTCGACTGAAATTATTTTGTTCACAGGAGAATAGAAAATAAGAAGCGTATTACTCCATTATTGATTCCGCCATACGATTGCTTCGATCGATGGCCTATGCGTTGATTTCCCTTCGACTGAAATTATTTTGTTCACAGGAGAATAGAAAATAAGAAGCGTATTACTCCATTATTGATTCCGCCATACGATTGCTTCGATCGATGGCATATGCGTTGATTTCCCTTCGACTGAAATTATTTTGTTCACAGGAGAATAGAAAATAAGAAGCGTATTACTCCATTATTGATTCCGCCATACGATTGCTTCGATCGATGGCCTATGCGTTGATTTCCCTTCGACTGAAATTATTTTGTTTACAGGAGAATAGAAAATAAGAAGCGTATTACTCCATTATTGATTCCGCCATACGATTGCTTCGATCGATGGCCTATGCGTTGATTTCCCTTCGACTGAAATTATTTTGTTCACAGGAGAATAGAAAATAAGAAGCGTATTACTCCATTATTGATTCCGCCATACGATTGCTTCGATCGATGGCCTATGCGTTGATTTCCCTTCGACTGAAATTATTTTGTTCACAGGAGAATAGAAAATAAGAAGCGTATTACTCCATTATTGATTCCGCCATACGATTGCTTCGATCGATGGCCTATGCGTTGATTTCCCTTCGACTGAAATTATTTTGTTCACAGGAGAATAGAAAATAAGAAGCGTATTACTCCATTATTGATTCCGCCATACGATTGCTTATATCGATGGCCTATGCAGTGATTTCGCTTCGACTGGAATTATGTTGTTCACAGGAGAATAGAGAATAAGCGGCGTATTACTCCATTATTGATTCCGCCATTTGATTCCTCTAAGTGGTGGTCGGTGCGTTCATTTTCTTTCGATGGAATTATAAATGCGAAAGTGAGTTTGTTTGTTTGTTTGTTACGCTTTTACACCCTATCTATTGAAACGATCATCATGACGTTTTTTTAATTCCCGCCTTTATTATACTGTTCCCGAGGGATCGTCATAGACGCGGGCGGAGCCGCGGATGAAAGCTAGTAGAGAATGAAGCGGCCTGTTACTCCATTATTGATTCCGCCATTCAATTCCTCTGAGCGGCGGCCTGTGCGTTCATTTCCTTTCGATTGCGAGCCAATTTCCGGCGCCGGCAGCCCTCGGCCCGCTTACATTCAATGTAATGTCGGGATATTTGGCAACTTACAGCCTTTTCTCTTACAAAATAAAGAAATAAGATAGTTATAGTGAAAAATTCCACGTAGGTAGGATTTGAACCAGCGACTTATGTTATTTATGTTATTTTTTTTAGACGTCTCGGTTCGGCACATTTGGCAGAACCTACAACGTTTCATTTTAAGGGTTCCGTATCTCAAAAGGTAAAAAGGAATTATAGGATCTACTCGGTTGTCCGTCTGTCTGTCTGTCGGTCTGTCAAGACCCTTTTTCTCAGGAACGCCTTGAGGTATCAAGCTAAAATTCATATCAAATACTCAGGTGTACTGTCCCTTGGAGCTGTGAAAATTGAAACTTCTAAACCAACGCAATCAAAAGATACAGCCGTTTATGCCGCAAATTTTCGTGTTTTTCCACATTCGCAAGGGAATCAAAACCTACAGGGTACTTCCCGTGACCTCAGAATCTTGAAATTTGGTGCGAAGCAACGTCGTATAGCACAGATAAAGGAAAAAATGCGAAAAGTATACATTTTTAGTTACATCATATAATAAAAATATTTTTAATAATTTTTAACTTATTAAAGATAACGGTATTGAACCCTTCGTGCGCGAATCCAACTCGCACTTGACCGGTTTTTTTAATTTAATTTTAATTAATATTTTTATGTTGTGAAAATTTCAAGTACCTATTTGACGAAGGGATGGATGGACGGACGAAGGCTTAGTTATTGGTTCCCGTTTTAACCCTTTGTGTACGGAACCCTAAAAACATTATAATGAACCTGTCAATAAGGATTGTCTTACAAAGTAAGTTGAAACTACAGTTAAGTAAGTCTCACGGCCAGCTGCGGCGCATATTTTTTTACCCCTTCCTCCAGCCGGCGGGATGTGGCGATTCCCAGAAACGCGCCCGTTACCGCGAATTCGGGATATCCTTTATTTTTTCCCGTTTTTGCGGTCACCTGGTGGCACTTCGCAACACTGGCTATGGTCTTGCTGTTTTTTTACAGCTTTAACCGAACACTTTGATTTACATTAATTTACACTAAACACGGTATAATTTAAAAACTATTTTTAACCGACTTTAAAAAAAGGAGATTATTCACATAATTTGGTTGTAAGTATGTTTTTGTGTTTGTTATCTCTGAACTCCGTCATTTATGAGCAGATTTGAAAAATTCTTCTTTTATTTGAAAGGTATGCTTTAAAACTAATCCATTTAAATTTTATCAAAATCGATTCAGTAGTTTGAAGTCGGTTTTTGAATTCAAAACTTCTTTAGCGGCGTTGTGCACTTTTTGGGATGGGTAACAAATGTTAAACTCGCGTCAGGACACGTGACCTGATCGAAAATTCGTAAGACGGACCATCCTGAGTGATATTTTCAGCAGGCAGGCAGAGTGTTGGCTAATTTTTTACTAACCCCGACGCAAAAAAGGATAATTATGTATATAAACGGGACTTAGCGCGATCCTTTTTATTATTTGTTTCCGTTGACGTTCGGGCTAAGTCCCGTTTATATACATAATTATGTGTTTAAAGAATATTGCAATTGAATATTGCACTTAAGGATGTTATAAGTTTCACGTGTCTGTCGGTGACCCTATAATATCTTGTACAACATGTTATTCACATTTGCGTCTTGTGTTCTAAAACGTGTCCGCGTCCCGAAGGTGGGAATTTGGCAATTACATCACGCTCCACGTGTCGGCTCGAGTATCTGACGCGTAACACGCCGCGGGCTTCAACCTGTCAACCACTAACTACGGGAAAATGAGGAATAAAATAAAAATAAATAAAAAGGGGTAAAATAATTAAAGTCTGCGAACAGCGAAATCTCTGCATGTAATTTAGAGGTAGCATGCTTCATAAAATATAATATAAACCTTTTGAAAAAGTGTTCGGGAATAAATACACGAAGTAGAAGAAATCTAAATAGACTTGCGTGTCATTAACATCTTAAATTGACTTGTTTATAACATAACAACTATATTTACAGCAAAAAAAAAAATTTGATTACATGTTGACATTATTGTGCTACCAAATCAATTCTTTAAAAGAAGGCTTACAAAATGGTGATCGCTTCAGTAGTTTCGGCGTGAAACCGTAACAGACAAACTCATTTTTGCATTTATAATATTAGTAAGGCTAATGATAAGGATGCGAAAGTGAGTCTGTTTATTTGTTTGTTACGCTTTCACGCCCTATACCTGAACCGATAGTTATAAAATTTTGCTTACCCGTTGTCTGGAGTACGGAGGACATAGGGTACATTGCATCTGTTTCCTATGGATCGACATTGACGCGGCTGGAGCTGCGGGAAAGCTAGTCCTATATAAATCTACGGTCCGGTCGGTAATTTTTTAGCCATAACTGTTTTTTTGCAATTTCAGAATTTAAAAAACCGGCCTAGTGCGAGTCGGACCCGCGACAAAAGAAAATCAAGTCTGTTGCATGGGAGCCGCCTTAAATATTTGTTTTATTTTAATTATATTATTTATTTTTTTAATGAATATTTAACTAAATATTCTGTGAAGATTTCAAGCGTCTACCTGTTGCTGTTATCAATATCAAAAAAGTCACGTGTGTTGTATGAAAGCCCCCTCAAATATTTTTATTTTCTAACTTTTAGTATTTTTTGTTATAGCGGCAACAGAAATACATCATCTGTGAAAATTTCAACTGTGTAACCATCACGGTTCATGAGTTACAGCCTGGTGACAGGCGGACAGACAGACAGAGAGACAAGCAGACAGACGGAAAGCGGAGCGATATTAATAGGGTTTCGTTTTTACACTTTGGGTACGGAACCCTAAAAAAACAACGGGTTGCACTCCGCTCCGGGAGTGCCGGTAGAAGTGAAAACTCCGCGCGGAAGAAAGAGAGGGGGAATTACTTCCTCTCCTACGCCACGCCGGCGGTCTCCGGTCACGTATCCATCTTAAGAATTTTCGATCAGGTCACGTGTCCTGACGTGGGTTTAAGATTTTTACCCATCCTAAAAAGTGCACAACACCGCCGCTAAAGAAGTTTTCACTTAAAAAAAGACCAATAGTGGCACATATTTATTGGCAAAAGTCTTAGAGAATCAAAAATATTCAGGGATCTTTAAAATTAATTTCTTCACCTAAATACCTAGTAACAAAATCATTAAGCCGGTCCCGTTCAGCCTCGCAATAAGATTAACGAACATTTAATCCCGTTCATCGCACGCATCGTAATGATGTGGTAACTCATTACTGGCTCATTATCCCGGACCCCGGGTTCACGGAAACCCTTTGAAGTCGCGGCCAAGCGGCGGACGACTTTTTTAGTTATATTTTAAAATAGAAGTGTCAAGAGTCGCCGTGCGTCACTGTACTCACAACACAACGTATGGAGAGCGCAGAAGTTGCCAAAATTAAAATTATTTTCATCGTAAGATGTTTTAAATTACATATGGTCATCATGATTTCATTATTAGATTAGACAAATAGGATGTTTTATCGAACGATATCACAGGTGTCATTTTATTTTCCAAAAAATTAAAATGTGGTTATTAGACGCTACTCATCATTAACGTCTTTCTTTCTTTGTGTAAGGTATAAATGTTATTTTACGTAATTTAGTATTTCTAGTTATTGAAGGTGCATCCTATATGCTAATTATTTATATTATTTTATTTTTATTTAAAAAAAATATTATCTTTTTTTGAAGGCTTGTCTTAAAATAACAAATTAATGGGAGATGCGCCTTTCTCACTGATTTCAAATAAGTATGAAATGGCTTAATAATTATTCATTCGTTTCGCGCAAAGGATAAGCGTCGCTATTCAGCGTGGGAATGCAGCCTGCATTCTTGCCAACATGCCACATGGGTAAGAATTTTCAGATTTTTAATTTTGCTCCATTTTAGGATGTTATTTTATGGTTGGTTAGGTTATTAGTTTTATTTATATTCGTATTTTTTATAGTTTACAAAACCTTACTCTTTCCAATTATACGTATAATTATGTCAGCATACCTACTTAATTGTGCATCTGTAATTTTTTTACAGAACCTTTTTAAAAGTTAGATACATCTTCTTAGATATGTCTAGCTCTAAAGTGATTCCTAGCTCCATATTACTTTTATTTTACTCTGAAGATGCTATATAATTAGTACCAGAAGAGCAGAACGCCGAGGAACCACCGTGACCTTGATCTTCAGAAATTACCGCGACTTCCACTGATCTGACATGTCTTTTTAAAATTGGCGCGTGGCCACCTCGTACACCTGACGGAGTTGCCAGATATCAAACTAATATCTGCCCGCGACAGTGATGTACTCGTATTGTGAGCGGTGCCATGTTTTCGGTGTTTTGATCATAAACCACTCGTGAAGGACGGTTATCATGATCCCTAGACGTGGAAGATATTATGATAGTTACGCAACTTTCGAACCACTGTAGTCTTATAGTTATAAGCCAATTTTATAAGCTAATTTTATTGTGTTTACTATATCCAAAGACATAAAATGTGACTTAAAAGTGAAAACGTTTTTAAAAACAAGCTTTTGATATCCATTTTGTCGAAGTGAATCAAAAATAGCTATGCCGAATGAGCAGATACAGCTTACCATGCTTTGTCATACAAACTTAACGAGTTTCAGCTCAATCGGTGGAAAATATCTGCTACAAAATTGAGTTGCAAGATTTGACCCGAACAAACATAGTTGCATACAATGCAAGTTAAATAAAAGCTTATTAAGAGTACATATATAAACTCTCTTTGACTTATCTATAATCATTAAATGGCGCTAGCTATGTCGGATAGCAAGCAGCTTTTCTGTTTACATAAATGCTTCAACGTTTACATAAAAGAAAAAATTTAATACCATTGTTTATCACGTACACACTCAAAAATACCAGCCAAGTGCGAGTCAGACTCGCGCACCAAGGGTTCCGTACAGTTGTCTATAAAAACGGCGAAAAAAGTCGAATGTTGTATATACAAATTTCATTTTGCGGTTGACTCCATACATTTTGTTCGGCCGACTGTAACTACATAAGTTGGTCGAGTTGTATAAAAATAACTATCTATGATACCGAGACCGCTATAGTTTTTATTATCTTAATCTGCCCATTAGTATATTCGATTTGCTAGCCTTTCTCTAGAATGTTCTATAACAAAGAAAATAGCAAGGTTTACTAGTGTATGGCTTTCACCTAAAAGACTAAAAACCCTTTAGACAACAACAAAACAAGGAAAACACTATTTTAATAATATTTATAAATTAAGCATGTATTACTTTAAAAATAAACAGTATTTTAAAAGAAATTGTTGCTGAAAAGGCAGCCTTCTCAACTTATTTGCTATGACGGTGAAAACCCGAAACTTTCTAGCTGGTGCCCAATGAAGGAAAATTAATGACATTAAAAAAATCGGCCAAGTGCGAGTCGGACTTGCGCACGAAGGGTTCCGTACCATTATCTATAAAAACGGCAAACAACATGTTTGATGTATAGGAGCCCCCTTAAATATTAATTTTGCTTAAATTTGATTATTTATTTTTAAAGTGAATATATAACTAAATATTCTATGAATATTTCAAGCGTCTACATCGAGCAAAAACGAGCAAAAAAAACACGTTTGTTGTGTAGGAGCCCCCCTTAAATATTTATTTTATTCTGTTTTTATTATTAGCTGACAGCGGCAACAGACATACATCATCTATGAAAATTTCAACTGTCTAGCTATCACGGTTTATGAGATACAGCCTGGTGACAGACGGACAGACAGACAAACGGACAGCGTAGTGATATTGATAGGGCCTCGTTTTTACCCTTTGGGTACGGAACCCAAAGGAATTTGATACTTAAAGATTTAGCTTTTAATAACTGTACAATCTATTGTATTGTTAGAAAGGATTTTGATACTTAACCTTCTAAGGTTAAGCATCAAAATCCTTTCTCGTACAAACCGAAACTCCTCTACAGCAGCTGTGAGAAGTGCGGCCATTCACGATTTTATGATATAATTTCTGAAACTGAACGATCCCGGCAGATCCGAGACGACATTTATCATGCGCACTTCCGTAAACTAAGTTTTGAAGTTCTGGCATAGCAAACATACAGAAGGACATCTCTGTAACTTCAAAACTGTTTTAACTGGAACTTCATTAAATTATTTCTGAAACAGGTTAATCCCAGCTGATCTGAGAGGAGCATTTATGAGCACTTCCGCAAGAAATCAGCCACAACTGCATGTTCAGCGGCTGCAGGTATAGCATCAGCTATGCGCACCCAGCTTCCCGTTACTTACTATTCCCCCGAATAATATCCCAATACCTTCATACCCTTCCACTCTTCCTTGGGGAAGAATAGGATTGGTTGTTAGATACAACTATTCTTCCCTTCTTCAGCTTTAAAAATGCTTTCGATAGGCAGCAGCGTCTGAAACACAAGAAGCCAAAGAATCTGCACTCGCCAACCTGCCTGCCAAGCGTGGTGAGTATGGCAATGGCCTTACGAAGAAATCTTGGGAGATGATTTTCTGCATGAGTTGACTTCTTTTGGTTGGAATTGTTCCAGCCAAAAGAATTGATGACGACTTCCAAAAATAAGTTTTTGAAGACCAGCCACAACCGTATTTGAAACATGCTACATGGAAGAATTCCTCTCATGCACATGTATCTAGTATGCACTTATTGAATTAGTAAGAAATCAGACAAGTAGCAAAATAGGATAATAGTAGCAAAAACATTTCGAAAACTGAAACCCAAAAAGGAGTATAATATTTCAGAGGTCATGTGTATGTGAGTTTGTTGAGTTTGTTTGTTCGTCTCATCTAAATGTCCGAACATATATACTTAAAGATATGGATGTATTTTTATAAGGGTTTTTTGTATTCACACTGCCATTCTTATATACTCTTAATAAATTATTTTAACTTTCATAGAAAGTGGGGTAGTGGTGTTAGGTGAGGCAAGCCTTAATGCGTAATATAGTGGAGAATGGCAGAGCGTAGCGTAGGTGGTACAGCGACCTAAAGTTGCTGGTTGAAACCTCGCCCGCAAGTAATTTTTACACCATATATTGTTTCTTAATTTAATAATAGTAGATATGGATGTGTGAGGTACCGTTCAATTTTTTAATTTAAAACTTCTTTAGCGGCGTTATGTACTTTTTGGGATGGGTAAAAAATGCTGAAATCGCGTCAGGACACGTGACCTGAGACCGCCGCAAAGGCGAGTTTTCACTTCTGCCTGCACTCCCGGAGTGCAACTTATTGTGGTTTTTTGTTTGTGTTTGGTTTCCTATAAATACAACTCTCTTTAAGAGATATCCTTCTCTTTTTGTTTACTGTGGCCCCGACCCCGCGACAGAGACTAATCGTCGCAGTTGCTTAGTTAGATATCGCTTATAATTTAGTCACTGCTTCCTATCACATCTTCTACGTTAAACTGCTCGTGATGAGTGATCAATCGACGTTCGGACGCTGTTTACACACTTCGATGTGACCTCACAAAGAGTACCTAACTCTTCTTCTCTTCGAGTCGGAATGGTTCCATTTGATTACATTTCTTTTGACCAGTATTTGGCTACGCGGATCGCCTTATCATTCCTCATTGAGGTCCTGCAAGTAGTGGAACATTTAGGGCATGACAGAAGGTGACATGGACTGATTGGCTCCGCAGTCACACATTATTGGTATAGGAACCCCACCATTTTTTTCAACATCTTCCTACACCAGCCCAGACTCTGTTAAGGGCCTTCCAGACTGCCCAGAGAAGATCTTTGCCGGGTGTAAGCTTCTCATTAGTTGGAATATCAGATGGAGTATGTGGCTACTCTCTTTTTCAAAGTATGAGGCTAGTCTTGGGGATTCTCTGGGATCTATTCTAGGCTGCATAAAACTGTTAGTTAGTTCATAACTATGATCTGTTTCCATATGTTTTTAAGGTTCCGTACCCAAGGGTATCTAAAGGAAACCTATTGAAAGTCGTCATCACGTCCTCGTCGTCAATCTTGAAGAAATTAAGGAATTATTTTCGTCTGGTGGTGTTGGTCTTGTCTGATCATCTAAAGTGAACTGTATCAGTGTCATTAACCGACTTCAAAAAAAGGAGTAGGTTATCAACTCGGTTAATTTTTTTTATAACATTATAATCCATACAAACGTCAAATCAATCGTACGAAATTAATAATTACGTGTTTAAAGCGCGAAAGTTAAAAACAGAATATTTTTTGAGTTTGTTACTCTAAACTCTGTCGCTTATGAAAGCAGTTTAAAAAAAAACAAAAAATATTTTTATGTTGGTTACCTATATTGGAAATACAAGTTTTACAATAAGACATGTCAATTTCTTTTTTTCTTTAATTCCCCGCCCAAATCACTACTCAAATATATCATAAGTATTTTCGCCATAATTTTGAAATTATCCTTTATTTTACTGTATAATAATAATCTATTGCTTATAATTTTTCTGACAATTTTTGTAAAACAATAATGCACTTTTGCTACCAACCTGTATAAATTGAAATGTAAATAGAATTTTACTTGAGAGCTAACACATTAATTTGGAGGCGACACAAATGAGTATGCAGGGTGCAACGGGTCCCGTTTGTGGCCATCCTAACTGCTCGCGCCGCCGGAATATTAAGCATGTGGCCGGCCTAATGGGCAGATCACGAGTCGGAGGTCACTCGAGACTTGAAGGCCTAAATAATAACATTTAGATAATCAAAAAGCACAGAACCGTAGAGAATGGCGTAAAAAAGAGGCCTATGCCCAGCAGTGGGCTGATGTGGGCTGAAAATGAATAAATGAATGAAAATTAAAAATTTAACAATTAGTCCGTTAGTTAGATAATCAAAAAATATTGGACACGTTTTTGAAGTGAGAACTCCTTTAGCGGTGTTGTGCATTTTTTTAAGTGGGGAAAAATGTTAAACTCGCGTCAGGATCAGGACCCGTGGCCTGATCGAAAATTCGTAAGACGGACACGTGACGAGACCTGAGATCGCCGGCGCGGTATAAGAGATAAATAAATAAATAAATAAATATATACGGACAAATCACACAGATTAAGCTAGCCCCAAGGTAAGTTCGAGACTTGTGTTATGGGATACTAACTCAACGATACTATATTTTATAACAAATACATATATAGATAAACATCCAAGACCCAGGCCAATCTGAAAAAGATCATTTTCCATCTTGACCTGGCAAGGGATCGAACCCGGGCACTCCGTGTCGCAGGCTGGCGTGTTAACCATTGCGCCACGGAGCTGTCTGAGATTAAGTAATATCCCCCTCTCTACCGCGCGGAGTTTTGCCAACACTCCCGGAGTGCCGTTTTTAGGGTTCCGTAGTCCCACCCTTATAGTTTCGTCATGTCCGTCCGTTCGTCCGTCCGGGCTCGTACTCCACCGCTACTGCACCGATTGTCACGAAAATTGGTAGATAGATATTGAAGATCCAAAAATTGGTTTTTAAAATTATGAAATCTTTTTTGTTCAGCCCCCTCCCATACAACGAAAAGTAAATTTAAAAAATTAAATTGGTCTAACCCCAACGTGTGGGGTATCGTTGAAAAGGTCTTTTAAAATGCAACAAAAACTGCTTTGAAACTATGTAGATCGAACCCCCCAGTCTTGAGATAATCTAATCATCATCATCAGGTCCTTTTTAGTCTCCACTACAGGAGCACGACCAGATCACCAGATAATCTAATACAAAGTTAAATTTTGAAGTACCAATACAGAGCTGGTAATAGATACTCCGACGATGACAAACATTATTTTATTTATTTATTTATTTAAAAGCTTTATTGTACCTTGAAAGTTACAATAGGTGGACTTAATGCTAAAAGCATTCTCACCCAGTCAACCTTTGGGAAATGCTAAACAGATAAGATAACATTATAGGTATTACTCATTTCACACAATCACAAAGAAAAATAAAGGCATATAATTCTTTTGAAATATGGCGTTCGTCCAGTGGACAGCCGTGGGAGGAGGATGCAGGTGGAAGCTGTTGTAATAAACGGAAATGCCACCGTGCGCCCGGGGCGCGGAAGCCGGCTCAGAAATTCCAGCCAATCCTTAATATCAAAATTCGTTGTCTGTAAAGTCGGTTTACGGACGATAATTTTACGTAGTAACGGTGAAAGAGAGATAGATGCGTCACAAGCCGAACGCTTAGGCCGATCGTATCTCTCTATCACTTGTTCCGCGCTCTCGCTTGCACACGGAACGTGACACATTTTCGTGCGTGCAGCCGGCGTTCATCGACAGCTCCGTGGCGCAGTGGTTAACACGCCAGCCTGCGACACAGAGTGGCCAGGTTCGATCCCCGGTCAGGTCAAAATGGAAAATGATCTTTTTCAGATTGGCCTGGGCCTTGGATGTTTATCTATATATGTACTTGTTATAAAATATAGTATCGTTGACTTAGTATCCCATAACACAAGTCTCGAACTTACCTTGGGGCTAGCTCAATCTGTGTGATTTGTCCGTATTTATTTATTTATCACGTCAATAAGAAAGAATGTCAAGACATCGTGTTTTATCGCACTTTCTCCAACCTGATTTACAAAACAGATTTGTATCAATCAGAGTTGTCAAATCGAGGATTTTTATTCATACTCGTACTTACGGCCGAATACTCAAAGGTTGCTTAAATAGTTAATCTCTACCGCTCCGGATGGTACCTGGTTCAAAGGTTATCCATAGCCATTCAGAGGGGCAATGCAGCTAGCTGCATTGCATTATGGGTACCTTTGAGCCGACAACGATTTGGGGTTGCATTTTTGATTAAGTTTAATGACGATTTATATTATTTTGACCTCCCAACCACCAAGCGGTCCAATGAGGGCGCATAACAACAGAAAATCCATTGTGTCTGCGTTTCTCGCGCTTGCAGGGTGTGATGTAATTATGATGAATTTTTGTTGGTATTGAATACATCACACTTGATAGAAAACTAACTTTGATCCAATTTCCGTCATCCGTGAATCCACATTTCGGACAAGATTGACGGACTGAAGTAGACATACTACTACTTGTATAGATTTTAAAAAAATGGCGTCTCTCTAAAGCTATTCGTACAGACCTTTATTGCTCTGAGGTACCGTCACTCGCGCACTGCATCCCAACAGAGTCAGAGATACATATGATTCAAAGATTCAAAGATTTATTCAGAAAATAGGCTTTTTCAGGCACTTTTTCACGTCAATTCACATTTTAAATAATACTTATTATATATAATTATACTAACTAATAATAATTACAACTACTTAAAAAAAAATATATATAAATATTTACAAATTGTATAGTCCCTGCAAACCGTCATTCTGTGGCAACGTGCCCAAAAGGCTGGCAGCATTGCCACGTTGGATGGCAATGCTTATCCTTTGAGCCAGGTAATTGCCAGCCTTTTGGTCGCGGGATACCTCGATCAGTCTCTTTGACAGAAAGTCAAAGAGACGATGGACTGATGGACCCCACGGACCCATTGTTTCTACCCCAAAAGGCTCAAATATGTAGCTGTCTCCGATACCTACATACTTGCGCCTTTTGAGGCATTCCGCTGCGGCTGCTGCTGTACCGGCCTTTGACTTGGTGACCTGAACATGAGACGGCGCTAAGGTATCAACGCATGTAGCATCCCATACCAAAGGCCGCCCCAATCGCCAAGGCACCAGAGTCATTCCATCCGGTCTCTTGCCATCATCGCGGACCAATCCATTAGGTTCTAAAGCGGCCGGTATATTAATGGTTGCAAGAGAGCGGTGGATAATATTGTTTAGGGCGGCATGACGCCCCAAACGGCCGGCACTCCTAATGCAAGATAAGCCGTGGTGACCAAAGCTATCGATGGTATCTCCACAGGGACAACGATGAGGGACTATGCACGTGGCGCCTAGTCGTAGCGCAGTTGCCAGACGGAAAGCGTCATTGTGCAGCAGTGTGCCTAGGTTGGCTGACGGCAGGGCCTGCAACCAAAGCCCGGATTCCCACTCCGCCCCAGCCAAAAGGCGGGCACGCTCTACAGAATTGCCAGACGTCTCAAGTAAATTATCTTGAGCAATTTTGCAAAGCGGCCCATCCCATTTTCTTTGCGAGGATAGGTAATCAGGGAATTTGGAATTTGGAGCTAGAACTCGCCAGGCGTCTCTGGCCTCTGTTGCATAACTAATGGTTATTTCGTCATCATTGAGGATTTTTTTGAAAAGCTTTTCAATGCTATGCACAGAAGACAGAAACGCTGGCAGAGCTACATTAGAAATTTTTCTGATTCCCAAACCTCCATACCTGATAGGTAAGGAGGCTTGGTCCCAAAATTAATATTTAAAACTGACGAAAGGGAGTTTTGAATGAATGCATCTTATTATATTATATTCAAATTATTAATTATTGTTCAAAAGCTACAAACTACTAGCGTTTCGGAACCGACCACTGCAGAGAAGAAGACGCCGAAAGAAACTCTTTTCAACAGTATTGGTCGCCTACTTGCCTGAAGGGCTTTGTATGATATTTAATATTTTTATCTTTTTTTTTTCTGATGTCATGTCATATACAATTTTAATTTACATATTTTTGCGGAACACGTTATGTTAGCGATCGAGCGTGCGACAACAACAGATATGATAAAAGTCTCAAAGATAGATAGAAGTCTCAAAGAGGCCAAGCAGACCTGTCCCCCCTGGCAGCACCCGTTCACGAGTTGACGCATGGATCAGCCATCGCTGAGCTCAACCATATTAGAGGGAACTCGACGACCCGACACACAACGCAGCCACCAGTTTGAACATTTTATTGAGCATGACTTACTCGATCTCAAGCACAAAGCTCGAAAACTAATTGTCGACACTCGTTGACCGCAAACATATACATGTTTTACAATTGAGAGTTGATTTTAGACAATTATACAAAATAAAATAGCAGCAACAAAAAATGAAAACAATTATAAGTAAAATTAAAATAAAAGCATTTAGAGAAGTCCTGCATATTACTCGAGGTCTCGACTCCAAGCATTCTTATCAACGAAATAATCTGAAATATGAACAGAGACAGTAGGGCGAGTGGTTTTTGTGTCAATCAAATTAATACAGAGGTTGGTCTCATAATACAATTAGCAAATAAATGATGTGTGCAAAAAGCTGGCCCCTGTATTGATTGGGTTTGTCCGTGTGTTTAGCTCCGATAGTCTTTCAAATCCGTGATGATGGATTCGTAACGGAGGTAATACAAAAAGCTACATTTGAGTTTCCGATCAACAAATCTTTCCATAACACATTTCCATGATTGAAAATCGACATACCAACAAATCGAATATACCTACTCAGTCTCCTCTGGTCTCTTCAGCGTAAAATAATTACCAAACAACCTCGCAAGATTCGGCAACTGGCAAAAGTTGTGTTTCGGGGCAAGAACGGAAATTAAATCCCGGCAGGGAGCGGGGAGGAGGGAGGGAGGAGCCGATATATCACGGTGATAATTCAATTGCGGACCCTTGATGCCGTGATAAAATCCACGGGTTCCTTTGTCGAGGTGTGGTCGAGGTGCTGTAGGTGAGACCGTAGAGGCGAAAGACAAAGGAGCGACATAATGCAGGTGCAAATAATTGCACGAAAGATTGCAGGGGAAAAACGTGATCCAAATTAAGACCTATAATAACTTAAGCACGTAAAACTAGCTTGAAGGAAATGTATTTAGTTCTTAAGAAGACTAGTACTATTAATAGTAATGGCGGTACAAACTAGGCTACATTATTCGTACTGAAAAACTGATCATTTTCAGATTGGCCTGGGCCTTGGATGTTTATCTATCTTGGGGCTAGGTCAATCTGTGTGATTTGTCCGCATATATTTATTTATTATTTATATGCTGCCGTACTTACAACGGGTTACATGTAATTGGTTATGGGCAAAAACTTTCCAGCTTGCAGCAAGGTCGGCAGTGGGGTCACCTCTGCCCACCTGGCCAACTGAGACAGGGTGGCGCGACATCTCGCCGTATTCAGACGTGATGTCACACAGCACATTCAGTGCAAATTAATCCATATTCCACAGACTTGAGGTTCAAAGTTAAATAGCAGATGAAGACAATGGTGCTGCCACTGGGTTTATATATGCTCCAGTACAATTTAAACTGTCTCGTGTAGATATAAAGTCGGCAATGGATGCGAGCGCATGTTACAGCATGGCGCGTCGCCAGCGATATTTGGCGGCCGCGCTTGGCTTGCAGAAAGTATTGTTTTAATCGGGCTTTCGATTATCACTTTAATAGCTTCATAGATTTCGTCCTCGTTTTGGCCGATAAAGTAAGGGCTTATTTCGGAGCTTACATTGAAAAGCTTTAGCTGCAGTTGGCTCCAATTTCGTTGAGTCCTTTTATTGTGTTTTTACAGTTTACTAAGTGGAATCTGTTTCATTTTGTTATGGATGCTTTTAAAGGGTTTGCAACCTCAAAAGGTAAAAACGCAGGCAGTGATAAAAAGGATCTCTTGCAGGATCACTGTCTTTCTCTATAAACGTGGATACACCATACATAAAGTGATGTAGTGTAGCTGATGGGTTGCAGATAATGTTGCGCTATTACAGGACCACGTCACATTGTAAACTGGTTTATTGCTTCTTGATATATTACAATCATCTTGAATGAATGAATGAATGAATAAACTCTTTATTGTACACCAAAGAATGAGCTATAAAATAACATACAAATAAAAGATTTAAATGCACAATGGGCGGTCTTATCGCTTAAAGCGATTTCTTCCAGACAACCGATGCATGGAGAATAAATCAACACATTACTGGACGGGGTGTACTTAACTTTAATTATACTACATATACATACTTATATACTAGCAAAAATACATAGATAGATATATATGACAAAAATAAATAGATATAATATATATGTGTATATATATAACAACAGTTGGAAACAGTGGCGAATAACTTAAAAGAAATAATAAAAAAAAATAAAAACGGAGTTATATTATTCTTTTAGGTAGTACTCCTTCAACTTAACTTTAAACACACCAATAGATTGTGCACGCTGCACATCATCAGGTAGCGCATTCCAAAGTCTCACTGCCTGTACTGTAAAGGACCTGCTATAGAAATTCGTTCTATGAGCAGGCGTTTGTAGGGTGAGTTTGTTAGACGACCTTAAAGGATACGCATTTGAGTGCCCAAGAAATTGGAATCTTTCTTTAAGATAGCGGGGGGAAAGTGGGTTGAAAAGAATATTATAAAGGATGGAAAGAATGTGTGTATTCCGGCGAAGACGTATAGGAAGCCATTGAAGTTTAGCTCTGTATTCAGAAACATGATCAAATTTCCTTAAACCAAATATAAATCTTATGCAAAAGTTTTGCAGTCTCTCTAGTTTATTGAGCTGGTCTTCCGTGAGGTCAAGATAGCTGGCGTCAGCGTAATCAAGAATAGGGTGCAGGAGAGACTGAGCAAGCGTTATTTTAGTAGCAGTCGGTAAAAAGTTTCTTAATCTTCTAAGAGAAGCAGCAGACCCAAACAGCTTTCGATTTACAGCTTCTATTTGCGGAGCCCAAGATAAAGTTTCATCCATTAATACACCTAAGTTTTTCACACTTTTGCTATAAGGTACAACTATTCCTTCAAACATGATTTTAGGCAAAGTTGACCAATCAATTTGACATAGCTTACGAGAACTGCCGACTATCATTACTTGGGTTTTCGAAGGATTCACTTTTAAACCGTGTTTATTACTCCACTTCGAAATTTGTTGCAAGTTTAAATTTGTTTTTGCGACCGCATCCGCTATACAATCAACCGGTGCTTGGCAGTAAATTTGCAGGTCGTCTGCGTAAAGGTGATAAGGTGAATTTAAGTTATCGGATATCGAGTTAATAAAAACAGAGAAAAGGAGGGGTGATAAAATGCCACCTTGTGGTACACCCGAAGATATGTTGGACCACGATGAAAATGATTCGTTTATGCGAACTCGTTGCCGACGACCATGAAGATAACTGCGAAACCACTCAATCGCTGTAGGAGATACGTTAATAGAGCGCAATATTGCGAGAAGGATGTCAAAGTTAACGGTGTTAAATGCATTACTGAAGTCTAATAGTGTTATTATGGTCAATTTACCACTTTCCATACCGTGACGTATATCATCTGTGATCTTAATTAATGCTGTTACAGTACTGTGACCTGTTCGGAAGCCAGATTGCATAGGATTAAAACAATTATTCGTGGAAAGGAAATTACAAAGCTGGACATGGATAAGTCGTTCAAAAACCTTGGATAGGAAAGGAAGAATGGAAATGGGACGGTAGTCAGAAAAGGATTTAGGATTTGGCTTTTTAGGTAAAGGAATGATAAGGGCTTCTTTCCACATAGAAGGAAACACGCAGTCAGTGAGACATGCGTTAAGGATGTGACAAAGAGGTGATAGGATAAAATCTAAAATTGGGACTAACATATTTCGACTTAACCCGTCCACTCCGACCGCATTGGATGTAATCGACATTACGCTCTTTTTAACGTCACTATGAGTGATTGATTTGAAAATGAGAGGATCATAAGCAGGAGTTGAAATGGTAAAAAGATTTTTAATAGTAGAGTTTAAAGTCAACGGATTCATATGGGAGGTAGAAGTAAAATGAGTACTAAGAGAATTTATGTCGACGTTATTTGGGGTACTGTCTTTTTGAGATTTACCAACTCCTAATTTGCGAAGAAATTTCCAGATCTTACTCGGTTCGCCATTTTCAACTGTTTCATGAATATGTCGACGTTGTGCATCTCGGACAGCTGTGTTACAGCGATTACGAGCAAAAGTGAATTTTACTCTATTGAGTTCACTTGGACACTTTTTATATTTGAATTTTGCTAACGCCCTCTTGTGCATCAACAACTTAAGGTCATCAGTGAGCCAAGGCGCAGGTAGGTGTTTTATCTTGATTGGTCTCAAAGGAGCGTGAGTATCATATAATTTAGTTATGAGAGAATTAAAAATAGACACCTTTTCGTCTACTGACTGCGCGTTAGCGATGGGAGTCCAATCTATATCACGCAAATCCTGATTAAATTTATCCTCATTCATGCCACTAAAATTTCGCTGAAGAATAATTTTCGTTTTGTTTTTAGGGGGGCGGATTTTATAAGACAAAAATAACAGGTCATGGTAAGAAAAGGCATCAGCTGGATGCTGGCCATGTTTAGCAACATGCTGTGAAGAAGATACAAGAATGAGATCAAGAAGAGATGGTCTTTTATTTGGAAAGTGATGTGTTGCGCTAAGAGGAAGAATATGCATGTTACACGAATTTACAATAGACTTAAGAGCAGAAGAGCGAGTATCATTTAAAAGAAGACACGTATTAAAATCGCCCATAACTATAGTGTGGTGACATGTAGGAATAAGGTTTTCTAACATATTCTCGAGAGAGGAAAAATAGTTTATATCAGAGGAGGGACTATAATAAACGCCAAGAAGGATTTTATGGTGGAAGAAAGTTAATTGGACAAAAAGATGTTCACCAGCATTGGATGGAGGTGGCTGTGCTGACATACTAACTATTGAAAATGGAATATCTGCACGTAGATAGATGGCAACACCACCCCCAACTCTGCCAGTTCTATCATTTCGAATGAGATGATAGCCTGGCAGAGGAAATAAAATAGATGGAAGAGAAGGCTTAAGCCAAGATTCGGAGATTAAAATTGCATCTAAATTTTTACTTTGAAAGGACGCCAACATATCGGGATAGTGTGCCGGAATACTTTGCGCATTTATGTGAATTAGATTAAAATTCTTAGGCACATCGCATAGTTCATTTTCAAGAGTATCTGAGAGAGTTGGAATGCTTTGAAAACTATTATCATGACTGTTGGTACCTGGAGTATTACTTGAGGACGTACAGGTTAAATACTCATCATCACTACTGTTGTTGAATAATACATTTAACATTATCTATATAAAAAATAAATAAACAAATATATATTTTACTATAAATAAATACCTAATATTAAAATATAACACCCTAATAAATAATTAATGTCCTTATTTAAATTACTCTTTCACCCACCGGCTGTGTGCATTGAAAGAAATAAATATAAAATACAACACTAGAACTACCTACATAACAGTTCACTTAACAACTACAATTTAACTTGAATCTATTTCATAACAAGATAATTGAAACACATGAAAAATATTTAAAAACTTATCTTGCGATTAAGTTGGACAAATAAAAGCAGAAGACTTGGCTTTATAGGTTATTAGATCCCTTTGCCTATTTTACGCAGAAAAAATATATTGACATTGACATATGAACAATAACACTTTTGACAGGAGTTCTTGGCGGGAATTTCGACGGAGAGCACGGCTTGTGTTTTGGATTGTTTTGTAAATTGTTTCTAGTGGACTTTATAATGTGAAATCGGTGTAATTTGGTGTTATAAATGCCCATGTTTATGAACAATGTATGGAATAACCGAAATAAACTGTCACGGTGCGGCTGTAGTGAGATTTACTTAGCGGGCTGGTGGACCGCCTCGCCTCGTTGCGTCTGTGATCAAGCCAGTGGATTCGTGGGAATTGTCGCCAGGGGCTCCGTAGAGTCAATGAAATGAACTACACCATCGTTTCATTGATAACAAGACTTAGAAAAAAGCGCGGGAAAACTCATTTATACTTGATACTGGCTAAATACGTAACGCGTGAAAGTCATAAATAAATAAAAAAAAAAAAAAAAAAAACACTTTTGACAAGAGCATTTAGAAGTTTTGATATCAAAAGTAAAAAGGGTATTCAAAAGAAAATAATGTGTAGGTAGAACATACACCTACATGTTCAAAAACGTTTAAAATAAAAGTACCTAACCAAGTGACCAAGTATGAATGCTAAGCGGCAGTCCAACTACTTCCTCCCGGAGGTCCCGGCGGCTACTGCTGCAGTCCGTCTTATCTTCACAGAAGCAACCGATTCCGCAGCCTCTCTAGGGGCAGCCGGTACCGGCTCGGGACAGCTTTTTTCAGCCTGCAGAGGGATTTTCTCCAAATCCGACAGACACATGATGCGATGGCGTTTACCTTCGGACCCCAATACGAACACCGTGCCCTCGCGAGTCCAGCATTTCGATACTCCAAACTTCTGTCTCGCAGCCAAGAAAACGTCATGACGCGCCTTAGTCAGATACTCAGAAATTGTCGTACCGGAGCCCTTCAGGCTGGACTTGCTGCTCCACACCTTGTTCCTGATACCGTAGTCACGAATTTTGACCAGAATGGGCCTGGGTCTATCGGAATTTGTTATATGACCCATTCTATGGCATCGACTGATGTTGTTATTGGAAAAATCTGTCATTTTTAGCTTATCTTGCACAATACTTGTAATCAGAGGTACAACATCCTCATTACTTGCCTCAGGTACACCGTGAAACAACAAGATTTTTCTTCGGCTAAGCATCTCAATATTGTCTGAGCTTCTAGCAAGCAAATTAATTTGTGCCTGGTGAGACTGCAGAGCGCCTAAGACAAATTTTTTGAATGCCTCAAATTCACTAGCAAGTGTGGATATGGAAGCAGGAGTAGTGGTCTTCTTGATCTCAGCTTCGAATTCTTGCATCCGACTTACAAACAATCTCTCCATATGTGCCATGCTTTGTTTTATGTCCTCCATACTTGATTAGAGTGAAGTGTCCAAAACTATGTAGTGCTTCTGATATTGTTGGAGATAACACACACCGGCGGTTAAGGTAAACTTTACTTTAATTTAACATAAATAACTTGAAGAATTATTAAATATTACTATTTTTAAATCAAGAAATATATGTTACGGTTAGAGTGATTAATCAAAAATTATTAATAATTCTCTATCATTATTAATAATTACCGAATGTAGAGGTAAAAGTGAGAAATTAATCACATTTGTCGGTGATTATTAATAATGTGACCTTAGTACCGATAAATGTAATAACTACCGACAAAAATAAACTTACACTGGCGATTTTTTTCTCGATTGGTCAACAGAGGTGCGTAGGTGCGGGCAGGGGTGGCGGGGCGGCGTGCGGGATGTGCAAGAGACCACGCGAAGATTTGCCTTCTTGGATTCTAAAACTAATGTAATTTTCCAGATCTATACCGAAAAAAAACGGAGAAATTGACACTCATGTCGATTTATAATGAAAAGTCGCATCCGCCATCTTAGGTTACATAACGTCATTTTCGAGATCTACGCCTCAAAAATCGCCATGGAACGACTCCCTTTGCTGCATTTTTATGAAAAGTCGCGTCTGACATCATCATCAGGTCCTTTTTAGTCTCCACTACAGGAGCACGACCCTCTCTGTACTACTAGGGCCTTAATTGGCCAGAGCAGTCAGAGGACTTGGCCTACACTCTCTACGCTGAACAGACGGGTTGGAGAGGTTTCTTAGATGTTTATAAGCTTTGTTTAGCTTGTATTTCCTAAGTCGCCTTCTACGACATCCACGGGAAGACTTGGAGTGACATCTTAGATTCTAAAACTGACATCATTTACGAGATCTACACCCTCTTGAACCTAGAAAATGACACTCATGTTGGTTTATCACGAAAAGTCGCGCCCTCCATCTTGGATTACATAACTGATTACAAAAAACCCAAAAAATAACGCCCTAGCTGATTTTTCATGAAAAGTCACGTCCGCCATCTTGGACTCCAAAAATAACATCAATTTCCATTCCCATGTTGGTAGGGCAAAATAATTTATAACTATGAATCATCCCGAAGCCTTTTTAATACTTTGATCACATGAGGCCTTCTTGATGGTGATGACGAGTCTATAATTCTGCCGTTTTATAATAATATCAGGTGTCTGATCCTTGGCAATAACCTCGCGCAAGGCCAGCCACATTTTAATCCCATAACCCACAAATTTCTCTTTCATAATGCAATAGTTTCTGCTCCAGCTTAGACCGGTTTAAAGACATATCATACATTGGTATTTCCAGCTGGAGTGGCGACTCTTTATCGCTGCTAAGAGGCTGTTCTCTCACTCTTTTAACTTTGTTTATTTAGAGTTCAGATTAAAAGGTGATTTTTGTTGTCAATTTCTACAGGTACAAGACCTACCCTTGTTTGTGTGATCTGAGACAAGCACTGTGTGTCATATCATATTATAAATAAATACCTGCTGGACTAAAAACTTTGTTTTTTTTTATTTATTTTATCACTTTTACCAATGAGTGTAGTGAATTATTAATAATAACTACCAAAAGTAATTAATTTCAATTGTTTATTCACATTTACCAAAACACGAGGTTATTATTAATAATGTTATAAAATTATTAATAATTTTTAATTAATCAAATTTACCGTAACATATACACAAGTGATAATTTAGAGGTGTTTATTTTACACCTACCGCCCAAGAAAAAAGGTTGGGTTTGTGTGATGGTACGTTAGTACTTATATTAATTCTGTGGTGATGGTTAACACATATACATAGCTTGCATAGTATTATATTGTCTTTGTCCGTATATAATTGTTTCTTTTTATAAAATACCACTTCCATACAAACAGTAAACCGGGCCAGTGCGAAGCGACTCTGTTTCAACTTAGGCAAAGTCGTTCGTATGTCCCGCTGTCTGGATGTTCTCCTCTACAGGTTTCACAACCGATTCTCGAGAAATTTCGTGTAACAGTTCAATGAATTACACAAAATACAATAAAATATAAAAAAAGAATACAGAAGAAATTACCTATCCAAAATGATGGTATTGGCACAAAAATACAAATGACATATGGCGCTTACAACCATTGTGAATTTGCTGTGATACGAATAAATCTCGCGAGGTCTACAGCTCACAGAGCCACTAGTTATAATACTTATATGCGAAAGTAACTCTGTCTGTCGGTCTACATGTCTTCAACCACCGAGTCGATTTAAATAAAATTTGGTATGGAGGTATTTTGATGCCCTAGGAAGACAAGAAAATGTTCCAACCTATTGATGTCAGCTCGAATTTTGATTATTCTTTTCTAATTTTGTGTGTGTTTATGCCGACTGAATGTTCTGAGCTCTGTGAGAGACTAAAGTGAGAAAATATCAGTTTATTACATCAGCCATTGTAGCTTCACGTGTCGCTTTCAGGTCGTCGACTCGCGCGACATCGAACAATAGTCGGATTTCGCGATCTTCGTAATCCTCGCCACCGCTCAGTTGGCCGGCCTCCAGCCTCTCAGGATTATTAAACTTATCGCAGTACACGTACCTAAAGCTAAATGAATCAATGAATATAAATACATACACAAGTAAACAGTTTAAGATGTCATAAAGGAGCTTTTTGTCAAACAAATGTTATAGCATAGACGAATTTCTCAACGATAAAAATTAGGAGAGTAGGAAAATTATTCGTTGGTACGGGCACAACTCGTTAGGCACAACCGGTAGTGCCATAAGCGATTTTCTTTCCCATGACACAATTATTGTCATTGGCTGATTAAGCTGATACTTACTAAAAATTGCCCTTAAGCTTTCTTATTACCCGTGAAACTGAATTTTAGTTTCACATTTTTGTAGTGAAACCTTTTTTAGCGGCGTGCACTTTTTGGGATGGGTAAAAAATGTTAAACTCGCGTCAGGAGGACACGTGACCTGATCTAAAATTTGTAATACGGACACGTGACCCTAAACAAATTCTAAAGCGTCGTTGTGCACTTTTTGAGATAAGTAAAAACTGTTGAACTCGCATCAGGACACGCGTCCTGATCGCAAATCGCACACGTGACCTGAGGCCGCCGCAAAGGTGAGTTTTCAGTTCTGCCGGCACTTCCGCCGTTTTTTAGGGTTCCGTACCTCAAAAGGAAAAAGGGAAAAGGATCCCTATTACTATATCAAATACTCAGCCTACTGCCCCTTGAAGCTGTGAAAATCAAACTTCTAAGACAACGCAATAAAAAGATACAGCTGTTTATGCAGCAAATTTTCGTGTTTTTTCGCCATTTGCAAGGGAATTGTGACTGTTACCTTTATATCTCAAAGAGGTTTTGGGTTATCAAGGTATTTTTTACTATATTTCGAAGTAGCTGTTGCCCGTGGCTCCGCCCGCGTTAATGTCAATCCCTCGGTAACAGCAGAATTCCTGGGTAACCTATGTCCTTCCCCTGGCCTCAATCTACTTCCATACCAATTTTCATCCAAATTAGTTCAATGATTGAAGCGTGAAAAGAAGTCAGACAGAAAGACGAACAGACAGAGTTACTATTGCATTTAAAATATTAGTATGGAAGTATGGATTTTTGAAAGCTCTTTCCATAACACAACGAAAAAATGCTTAAATGAGGCGACACGCTGGTTTTCATAGAAATCACTTGTGATAACACTTCTATCTAATGTGTTTGTTGTTCTATGGTCATTTTCGTCGACTACTACCTCCGATGATGTGGTAAACATAAACATCCATGAGAGATCAGACTGGTTGTGTTCTGGGCACTATTGTAATTACACAATTGCCCTTTGCATTATGTTAAGATCGCTTTGTCATTGGACCAGTAGGTACAAGTATCGTATCGAGGTCAATGGTCGGAATCCCGATCTGAGCCGTTGTCACAACACCCACGGAGACAAGTGTACCGCGACACAAATACGAGGCAATAATAAATAAATTTTACATGTTCGTCTCTCTGAGATTCGCACTCTCAGAATGAGTCGCTGGACAGACTCCAGACTTAAGTGGGTTGCTGTAAAGATAAATTGGCCAGGTGGAGAATAATCGACACATCTCAAAATGTCTGTCAGTCTGGTGGAAACCAAGTACACCTGTCAGGACAAGTACTTGTGATTGTGAGGTCCCAAACACCTGCACTTTGGACGATTTAATTGCCAACGATAGGGTATCGAAGTAGCGTTCTAATGGAGTCACAAATATAATTCTATACCATCGTCACGCAATCATCATCATTTCGAGTAGGTACGGTCAATCGACCATGCACACCCTAGTGTCAGAGTTCTCCAGAACCGCCTCTCGGCCTCTGACGTGGTTCCTTTAACGACTACCAGATGGCAGCCGGGACCACCGGCTTAACGTGCCTTCCGAAGCACGGAATCATCTTTATTATCAGACAACCAGGTGATTCAAGCCTGCAATGTCCTAAACAAACTGAAAACAACTAAACAAAGTATGCTTCAGGTGGGAATCGAAACCACGACCCCCGGGTCAACAGGCAAACGCCTTAAGCACTGGACCACGGAGGCTGTTGTCGTCACGCAATGAAGAAAAAGAACGATTAGAAAATACAGCGTATAAATGAACGGTTAAAAATGCTTAAAGGGACACCACAACTTTGCGTATAGGAAGGACTGATGCAGAGAGCTTGAAGAAAAGTGCTAATGTAAAACTGATTACCAGTGAAAACATACTTACTAAAAAATTTTAGATTCCGTCATAATTCCAAACGAAAAGTCGCGTTCCCTCACGGCTTCAAGGGTGTGTTGAACGTATAGACCAGGCAGAGGGTTTGGCCTACACTCTCTTTGCTGGCCAGACGGGTTGGAGAGGTCTCATTGATGTTTATGAGCTTTGTTTAGCTTGTATTTCCTAAGTCGCCTCTTACGACCTCCATGGAAAGACTAGGAGTGCTCCTATTCTACTCTGCCGGAAACCACACAGCTCATTAAATTTCATTAATAATATTAAAAAAAATATATAATTAATATTAAATTGCTATTGTATACCGTGGGTTTCGAAGCTGCTTCGTTGGCAGTCCCCTTGCACTGGGTGTGTAGGAGATTACAGTAGGAGAAAAGTGCAAGCCAACTGCAATTTCGCACATGACGTGCAATTCTGTCCCCAGTTCACCTCTTAAAGGGGTGATTTATGCCTGACATGTTCTGTCCAATATTGTTTGTGAAAAACATCTTCGTGAAGATGTTACACCAAATTTACAAAGTCTTGTTTATGTTAGTCATTTTATTTAAACTATGGTAATGCCTACTATTACACGACTTTTGTAGTTGTCACAGGACAAGTTCACAATTAGCACACATAGTGAAATATACAAAATCTAAGTGAAAGAGAAAAATCTTGTCATAATTTATCGGCAGGTCTCTTGAGAGGAGTTATTGTTTTTAGAGTCAATGTAGGTATGTATTCTTTAATCCAACATAACTTCCAAATGCCTCAACGCATTTGGACATATTGAGATATCGTTAGAACCCTTACACTGTCCGGAGCGCTATATTTTTTTTACTAGGTCAAACCCATAGAAACATAACATAGCGTCTTTTGCCCTTGCAGGGTAGACAGAGCCCTGGTTTAATAAGACTTTAAAGCATCTGTGTTTTATTTTCCTGTGTAATAACGTTGTCTCCATTGTCTTCTGTAACGCTATTCAACAAATCTAAGTACACACCGCACATCTTCGGCAAAAATGCAGCTGATTTTGATAAAAATCTTAATGAAAATTATTTCTTCCCCGACACCCAAAGACCGCCGCGCTGCTCCTGGCAGCCTTTCAAGGCAAAGCGACAGTTCGCGTGCCGCTAATACCAGCCGCTCATATTATATTCAGGCGTTACTAGCCGTGATTCGTCACCGTAATGACCAGGATTCCATTCCGGTAAAGGGCACGGCGCGTTGACAGTTTTGTGAGTTATTTATAACTCTGAGGACTGTGCCTGTAATTATTTGGGTAATAAATCTTTCAATATTTCATTGACAACAAATTACGAACCAAGCATAGGTGGTGGAGTACCTATGTTTGGTTCTAATTGATTGGTGGTAATACCCATTGAATCACTACGACTGTAAAGTCGTAGTATTAAGAGTTACTGTGTTTAACTAGCTACCCGCGACTCCGTTCGCGTACATTCGTTTAACATAATGAACAGCCAGACATGAAGCTACTCGATAAAGCAAATTATGTTTGTATGGGGGCGACGTTTTGGCATAACTAGAGAAAAAATCTAAGTAGCCTATTCTGTATGTCTAAATGTTTATCTACCAACTTTCATAAACTCATAAAATTCAGTTAATTCGTTTAAAAGTTAGGGGAACATATATACATACAAAAAATAACTTACTCCATGACCAACCCTTACAGATTTATTATTAGCATTGATTGATTGATGAATGAATGTACACAATTAGGCAATATATCGCGTCTTTAGAATGAAACCGACTTAACTCAAAAAATCTTAAATTTGAGTTAATGTTTCCGAACGACTCTACACATCGTATTCTATCGCTTAGTTAATCGGAAAGTGGCCCAACTGTGTTAGAAGAGTACGAACGCACAATTTTCGTCTCTTTATTACTGGACGCGAAGAGGTCCCGGGTCGGAACGTCAATGCCCCTTTTAGGGTTATTCCCGCAGAGGCAAGCGCAACACGTTGACGGAATGCAAATAAAGTGACCAATTAGTGCTTGAGGCGTTTTCATCCCGAAAAACGGTAAGAATTACATTTTAATTTTTGTTATTAAAGTGACCTAATAGGCTTTAAGTCGATACTCTTCCGAATATTGTCATTATATTTACGACTTATTCGTGCTTACGCCACTTTATTACTAAAATCTGTTTTACACGTCATGACTTAACAACAAATAAGTCACTTTTTTATAAAACTTTTCGTCATGTTCTTTGTCCTATTATGGATTAAGTCTCTTTTATATTAAAACGGTTATTGATAATACAGTTCTTATGAGTTTTCAGTCGATTTAATTCCAATGCTACCATAAGTTTTTTTATTTTAGGTCATTGTTTTTTTAATTCGTGAAAGAGGAAAAGGAGAACGCTTAAGACTTTGGAAAATACTACAAAAAGAAAGAGGACGAAGACGAGAATGAGCAGCAGGTAAGCATATTTCATTTATACTCTTAAGTTGTAAAAATACTCTGTTTTGACAAATTTATCATTAAAATATAGATATTTATAAGCATAAAAGCACGAACTTAGTAACGCATATTTTTAAGATTTGGTTTGCTGCTTTTGGTGCTATGAGCTTTTATTTTTTGCTTTTTCATGAAACACAATTTAATAGTGAAAATTTTTCCCCGAATGCGTCGTTTATTGAAACAGCAAGATCGTGAAAATCAAGAAACTAACCATTTGAATCTGATTGAGGCTGTAAGTAAAATATTCATTAGACCGTCGTCCCAACGCCAATTTCTGATGGATAAGATAGTGTTTAGAGACTATAATACAAAGATGCGCACTTTATTGTTGAACATAAATAACCAGTTTCTTACATCCGGATAGGAAGCGTTTAGGAGCTAGACAGTTTGAAAAATGCAAATTTTGTCAAACGTAGTAGGTAAAAATCCTTATCAGCACGAACGGCAGCACTGTCCTGTGCAGGTTAGATCAATTTCTGTCACGGGGTCAGGAAGCATTTGCCCAAAAAGACGCTTTTTATAGTACCTAGATTTTTGTTCAAAATGTATGAATTTGATAGTGTGATGAGACCTCATCCAGGAGCTAGGGCATCTTTTACACAGCCAATAAAACCATTTCTTTCTCAATTCTTAGAAAGCGTTGATGAGATATTAAGATTTAAATGTGGCAACCAAGCGTGGCCTAAGACAATGTTACGTATACAAAAATAGTATTTGTGCCAAAGTGACATTTTGGCTGACAAATACAATTCTTATCAAGCATCATGTGCTAATTTATAACGACATTAGCCTTTACTCTCTTTGTTCATACTCTCCATATAACATTATACACGGGGAGCCCCTCCGTGTATAATGTTATATGGAGAGTATAATATAGATTTTGTCAAAAAATTATGTATTTCATAGTGTGATTGATAAGATTACATCCTTGTGTAAGTTCACCTTTTACACACTAAATATTTTTACTTACTTTATTCAATTAAACTTACAATTATACCTACTTTCTAAAGTAAATAATTGTTGTTAATTCAAAAAATACTAATAACGCGCCAAAGAGATTGTTTATTTAAATTTGTTCTTGTTTATAAGTACATTTATTTTTTACTATCTAATCGTTACGGATAAGTAGATGTAAGAGTCCAAATGTTAAACCTTTACTTATTTAATTAATGTACTTAATCTTTAGTTAAATCAAAGTAATTAAATAATATGTTACTTGTGTGTTTTTTTCAATATAGCCTTATTTCACCTATCTCTGAATCCCTAGAAACCATACTAGTAATTCTAATCTGAGCGTATCGGTTTGCACCCTCTAATGACATGGACTCGATGGGAGCTGATGTATACATTGTGTAATTTTTGAATAAGTATAGCGTATAAATACTCTTAAACTTTCGTGCTGCATATTTACTAAATGCATTAGCGGGAATTAGCGCGAACATACCGATTTTCTCTAGACGTTTCGACCAGGTTGCCCCGGCCGTGGTCACTGGATGACTGATGCAACGGTGTCAATTCTCCGTCGGCGCGGTGGTATCTTCATCCACCGGCATATTACTTTTTATCCAACTACCAGCACACACTACTGAAGAAAAGCGGTATGTTCGCGCTAATTCCAGTTTATGCATTTGGTAAGTATAGTTTATTTTATCTTTATTTGTCTCCATGCAACCATACTAGTAACTGATAGTAATTTATTTGGAACAATGTATGTTATTAATGATGTATTTAAACGGGACTTAGGACAAACCTTCCTATTAAACCGCGTCGTCCGGAGTCATACAAAAAGTCGGACACTGTTAGTGTAGTGTGTACCGGGGCTAACACATAAATACAAAACTTTATGTGGGTAGTGAAATTATCAAAATTATTAGGGAAACTGCGTCCACCACCACACGATGACACCGCAGTACTTCGGTCTCGTTGCGACCGCGATGGATGTAACTTCATTGAAACGTCGATAACTAATAAAAAGGTTCGTGCTAAGTCCCGTTTATATACATAATTTTGTGTTTAAACCGCGAAAGTTTAAAAAACAATAATGTATGTTATTCTCTGAATACAATAAATAACTTGAACACTTTGATCAAAACTGTTTTATAATAAAACCCAAGTTTTTAAGTTTTACTAACATAGGATAAGTGTCTTACTAACACACTATGGACTTGTATTGTCACAAATGTACAGTCTGAAATAATAATTTCATTCATTCATTCATTTATTACAAAACAGTTTTGATCTAAGTGATTTATTAGTAAACCCGACTTACTCTAAGTTTAATACGAAAATGACATAATACTTAAAAGGCCATTCATCAATTTTAAGTTATTAAAACGAAACTGACTTAATACATATTAAGTCAAACGATAATATAGAAGTTCGGTCAAAAAGTGACCTAATAGTGACAAGTTTTTGAAAATCGTTATTTCCAAATATTATTTATAAAAATAATAAAAAAAATGTCAATGTATATCAAGCCTAATAGTTATTTAAAACATATCAGCAATCAGAGAGCAATTATCTTAATTAGTTTGGAAGATGTATTTAAACTAATGCAAAAATGACTAAAACTGAAATCTTATTTTGCGATTTCCCAAAAAGTAGAGATTTTGAATTAAGTCACTTTCATTCTAAAGAAGCGATATGACTTCGTTCTGGCTTAGCTTTGCTCGACCCCTTCCACCCCGCTCTTCTTCTTCTGGCCGGGGCCCCCAAGGACCAAGCACATAGACCCCATGGCATTTTTTCAGCACTGCCATTCTGTAGTCACGCCGTGCAGTGATCAAGTACTAGAGCTACTCAAGGATGATGGCGTTAGACAAGCGGCCGGCCATAAAAACTTTGCCAAATCATGTTGCGACATGTATGCTGTCATAACAGCGGATCCCGGGCTCTGACGCATCACAGCTGAGGAAGCAACCGGGAATACACACGGATGATAAACATACTTTCACGTCTTTTCCCTTGCGGTTTAGACAGAGCTTGGGTCTTAAAGATCTCAAAGCCACGTTTGCATGATGGTGGGCACAAAGTGGAAATCGGAATCGAAATAGTTTTCTTTTATGATATAGGACGGCAAACGAGCTAACGGGTCACCTGATGGTAAGTGATCACCGCTGCCCATGAACAACTGCAACACCAGAATAAGACAGGAGCGTTGTCGGCTTTTCAAGGAGTTGGGGGAAGGAAATGGCAAGTTGAGGGGGAAGGATGGGCCTCCGGCTCTCTCACTCACCGAACGAAGCATAGAAGCGGTAAAGCTTCTACTCAGACGTCGATTTTCTGTGAGAGTGTGGTACTTCTCCGGATGAGCTAGCCCATTCATGCCACTAGCAATTAATTTTGTCGGTAGCGTGGCTCTACCACGACTAAGTGTGGTAGATTGTTTCATTCCCTCGATCAGCTTTTACAATCTGCGCGGGAAGATAAGTACGTTTTTCGACCAGCATGGAAGATGATGAACCCTCCTGTATTTCAGCTGCAAGAAGCACACTGCTGGACATGATTCCAAAGGATTTCCATAATGTAAATCACTAAAAAGTAAAGTGACTGAGCTCGGAGCGAGTTCCAGCGAAACAGATTGATAACAAACTCTCATCTCACGCGGAACTCCGCGGAAGCGAGCACTCGATCTACCAGTTCCAAAGTACATAGTCTGGTTAACAAATAATGAGAGAACAGAAAATTAACTTGCCTATATCCGTGTTTGTCTTTATACTACTTCCCTATTGTTTGTATTGCGTGTGTGCAAGTGGCCAACACTTTCGGCAGATTTTTCTAGCTGCTTAAAGGCATCTGACATAGCTTAACGGCTGCCATCAATGATGACAGCCGGGACCAACGGCTTAACATACCTTCTGCAGCAGGAAGAGCACGAGATATTTGTATGCTACTTATGCCATGTCTTACGAATTTACGATCAGGTCACGTGTCCTGACGCGAGTATATTTTTTTTTTACCCATCCCTAAAAGTGCACAACGCCGCTGAAGAAATTTTCACTTCAAAACCTGGTTCAATAATTAAAATTACAAAATGTTTCAAAAAATTTTTGGCGATAATACCCAGGGAGATTGGGTTGTCTGTAAAGTCGGTTTACGGATGATAATTTTACGTGATAACGGTGGAAGGAAATATGAGTCACAAGCCGAAAGCCTAGGCCGTCCCCGCGCTACTGTATCCCTTGTCCTGCACTCTGTCTTGAACACGGAACGTGACATTTTTTCGTGGATGCAGCCGGCATCCATCGATTTGTAACACGTTATCATGTCAAAAAAATCGGATTGTACGGTGGTCGAGGGGCGTCGCCAGCCTCACTTCATTTCATCAATCGCCAACACCTATCTCGTCAGTCGTCACATGATGTAGGCGATTTTCATGCATTTTTTGCTGAATTGTACCACTCTGATAGTTTCCCATTCACATTCTTATGTGGTCTACTAAAGTGACGCGACCAGTTAGCATTTTCATATAACAGGTAATCTGCAAGAAGCAACAACACAAACAAAATTTATACAGCCTGACTGGTAAATCACATCACATACTTAAGGACATAATAAATAATGATCACACGAAGGTAACGTTAAAAGTTTAAAACCAACAAAATACTTGTTAATTACAAAAAAAATTATAAAATTAATCCGCAAAGTCTCGGAATGTTTGGAAACCGCGCGTTCGCTACGCGCATCCAGCTAGACGGTCCGCGGCCGACACGAAAACAGGTATACGCTTTGATTAGCGCGAGTGTTCACACATCTTGTTTTTATAGGATAATTTGGTCAACTTTTAAGCCCCTATTTTTTTATTTATTTCGACCGAGGATCAAGTACTGAGTGCCTTTCAATATGTAACGTGATTTACCAGTGTATTATGTTGTGAACTTCACGTAAGTTAATTTCTATCCGGATACAATATTGAAGACGCGCATATAGCATGCAGTGTCCATCCTACACTCTCTTTAATTTGTCGAGCGTTTCCGAGGGCTCAGTGGAAACAACGACTTTTTTAACAAGTTAATTTATGTTTTATCGCAAGTTCGAGCCGAAGCGACACGGTCTCAAGGACTTCGCCACGTGTAGCAGTTAGAACCGTGTCGCACTTAAATTCGTTTCCCTTTGGAAAGTCGTTCGACTGAGATGAAGGAACTCGGGATCAGAACAATTTAGTTAATTCCTATTAACGACTTGTTTGAAGGGAATCGAAAGGAATCTTAATTCGATGGCGAAGTAAATAGACCGAAAATTGGCCCAAAACGGAACCCACCCTCCGAACCAGTTGCCAAGCGGAAATCGGTCTTGCTTTGTCACGTCTTCACTCAGGTAATTTGATTTCGAACTTTATTAAAATGGAAATTATATATTTTAACAAATAAATATAAGTATATAGCGACAAATCACACAGACTGAGCTAGCCCCAAAGTAAGTTCGAGACTTGTGTTATGGGATACTAACTCAACGATACTATATTTTATAACAAATACATATATAGATAAACATCCAAGACCCAGGCCAATCTGAAAAAGATCATTTTCCATCTTGACTTGGCCGAGGATCAAACCCGGGCACTCCGTGTCGCAGGCTGGCGTGTTAACCACTGCGCCACGGAGCTGTCAAAACAAAATTACGAAACGTCCGTTGTCATGGAGATAAGAAGGTACATAGGATATACCACCTTTAGTTTTCGAGCAGACTGTTAAAGCCGATCAAGGGAATGGGTGAATATCTCGTTAATCATGTACAAACTTGGCGATGCGGCTAGCAACGCATTATCACATCATATTTATTCCTTTCCTCACCTAAACGCCCATCATCACGCTTAACATGGCCTCTGGGTCTTATCGCCGTAGGATCTTTCTACCCCGTACGGGATAAAGACGTATTTAGTTTATTTATTTTGTTGGTAATGGCTTAAGCCCCTCTCACAAGCCCAACACAAAGTAGCCGTAACTAAAGTTTGATTTACAGCCCCTTTATCGCGACATTTACTACCGCGCATCAAGAAAAAACCGGCCAAGTGCGAGTCGGAATCACACACGAAGAGCTCCGAACCACCAGAAATTACTTATCTTGATGTTTTAAGGGTTCCGTACCTCAAAAGGAAAAAATAGAACCCTTATAGGATAACTTTGTTCTCCGTCTGTCTGTCAAGATCGTTTTTCTCAGGAACACGTGGAGTTATTAAGCTGAAATTTATATCAAATCCTCAGGTCTACTGTCTCTTGGAGTTGTGAAAAAACCAAACTTCTAAGCCAACGCAATCAAAAGATACAGCTGTTTATGTCGCAAATTTTCGACATTCGCGAGGGAATCAAAACAGGGTACTTCCCGTGAACTCAGAATCTTGAAATTTAGTACCAACAATAGATTTTAAAAAAATGCGTCTCATGGTACGAATCAACGTCTTATAGCACAGATAAAGAAAAAAAGCGCGAAAAGCATACATTTTTATTTAGGTAAAATGAAAAACTTTTAATCATTTTAAATTTATTATAGATAATGGTACTGTTGTCGCCCTCACTATTTCACGATGACAACAGTTACCACGGTTGGAAGGGGCGACATTACTTTATTAATGGCGACAGCGAGGCACATTCATTCCGACTTTAATCGTTGAGCCGAGCGGACGCATTTAATTATAATTAAGTGATTAAACATAAAAAGTGATTGAAGTGGTAAAAATAAGAATTTAATTTGTTGGCTAAGTGTAATTTTATAAGTATTATTTAATATTATCGTGGTATTTATTTACGTAACTTATTTTGTATTTCTAAACGGTTAATTTTGCGAGTGTTCGAAATAAAATACTGATGTGTTAATATATGTGTTATTATTGCAGCTGGAAGTTTTATTCGACATCAGAAGTGCTTCTACTACACGTCCACTATATGCCACGTAGCCGTAAAAGGGAAAAATCGAAAGAGCCTCGTCGGCGACGACATGAGACGTCTTCAAGTTCTTCAGCTGCAGCTTAACGTCGTCTGCAAGCAGCAGTAGCAGCGACATCAAACGCCACAGGTCAAAACGAGCGCGGCGCAGCCGGAAATCGCCAACCGTAAGACACAATGTTATTACTTCGTCAGTTATACCAGAATTTGACCCTTTAATTGATAATATTTATATGTGGACAAACGTTGTTGAGGCTAATGCACGCACTTTTGGATGGTCTGATAATGAAATTAAGTACCAAGCTTTGCAAAAATTGAAAAACACAGCGAAGTTGTGGTATGACTCATTGCAAAAAAATGAAACTTCTTGGACGAAATGGCAATGGTGGGACTGGCGTCGTACGTTAGTCGACACTTTTGAAACCAAACGAAATATGTTTAGTATGCTTAAAGAATTAATGCAGATTAAACCTAAAGAGGTGCAATCGTTGTATGAATTTTATTTTCAGCAGAAAAGCAAAATTGATAGAATGAGGTTATCATTTTCGGAGAGGGACATAATATCTATAATTGTCGGTTCTATTGGAGACGAACACATAAGCACAGCTGCAGATGCTGGTTCTTTTCGATATTGTGATGACTTGGCCTCATTTCTGCACAATAAGATTCATACAACGGATGGTTCAAAATTAACAACTAGAAGTAGTTCCAATATACCTACAAAACCGCATTTTTCTCGATTTAAGTCTGAAAGTAACCAGAAAACCGAGAATACGAACTCAGAGCAGTTAAATAACGATTCAGGTACTTCAAAATTGACTTGCTTTTGTTGTGGCGGTGTCGGACATAAACGAATAAACTGTAAACATAAAGATTCTAAATGTAATAATTGTGATAAACTTGGTCACTTAGAAAGCATATGTAGATATAAAAACAAACTTAAAACCGAGAAAAATGCTGAAGTAAAGTTGATAAATACGAATAGCGATAAACAAAAATTCTATAAAGAAGTTAACGTTAATAATTGTAAATGTCAAGCTTTTATTGATATGGGAAGCGATTGCTCCCTAATAACATCTGATTTAGCTAAAGAACTGAACCTTATTCCGTTTTCTCTCGAGAATCACGTCACTCTCACAGGTTTTACTAGTGAATCTCAAACTAAGGTGGATATGGCTGTAACTGGCAAACTTAAAGTAGACGACGTTGAACTTCTTACCACGTTTTATATTATTGATTCGCTATCCAACTGTAGTTTATTAATTGGCAGAAATTTTACTGAAAATAGGAGTATAATGTATACTGGGATCGGTACTTCTTTAATATTTCAGTCTATTACTAAAGAACAAGTAATGGTTATAGAATCGTCTCTATTTAAGGTTGAGTCAAATGATCACCTTCATATTTTAATGGAAATGTTTACGAAGTATCCACTGTGCATTTCAAAAGATTTAAATTCGTTAGGGTAAACCTCTTGTGTAGAACTGCAAATAGAATTAACATCAAGTAAACCAGTTTCAAGACGACCATACCGTATGTCTGAATCGGAAAGAATTAAAACCAGGGAAATTATTAACGATTTATTAAATAATGGCATAATTAGGGAGAGTAATTCACCCTATGCTAGTCCAATACTTTTAGTTGATAAACCTAATGGTGAAAAGCGTCTGTGTGTAGATTATCGGCAACTGAATAGCATTACAGTCAAAGAGAAATATCCCATGCCCACTGTCGAAGAATTAATTGATAGATTAAAGGGTTGTTAATATTTTACGTCTCTTGATTTAAAAAGTAGTTATTATCAAATTAAAGAAGATTCTATTCCGCGGTCCGCTTTTATTACTGAGGACGGGCATTATGAGTACTTAAGAATGCCTTTTGGTCTCTGTAATGGACCTTCTGTGTTTCAAAGATTGATGAACACTGTATTGGGTAATCTCCGATTTGATCGCGTAATATGTTACATGGATGATTTGTTAATTGCAACCAAATCAATAAACGAAAATATTGAGTGCTTAGAGAAGGTACTGAAGATTTTGCAAGAAAATTGATTAACAATAAACTTAGATAAATGTAATTTTTTAAAGAAAATGTGAATTTTTTGGGCTATCAAATTTCTCACGATGGGATTCGACCAAGTAAAAGGAAGTTAGAAGCAATCGAAAATTACCCAATGCCAAGTAACGTTCATCAAGTGCGGCAGTTTTTAGGGTTGATAAATTATTTTCGAAAATTTATTCCATCTTGTGTAGTGTTATGTAAACCTTTGACTAATTTATTAAAAAAAGATTCTACATGGGAATGGGATAGCAGGCATGATCAGGCAGTTAAAATTTTAAAAACAAAGTTAAAATGTTCAACACTTAACATTTTTGATCCTAGCTTACCAGTTATCTTATACACAGACGCTAGCCGCGATGGTGTTGGAAAGTTACGAATGGTGGAGAAAAACCGGTTCATTTCTATAGCCGTCAGACTACTAAAGAGGAAAAACGATACCATTCTTTCGAATTAGAGTTTTTAGCGATCACAGTAGCTTTACAGAAATTTAGGCACTATTTACTGGGCCTATTGTTTAAAATTGTTACTGATTGCAGTGCTGTTAGGTATTCTATAAATAAACAGGAAATAAATTCACGCATTGGCAGGTGTGTTTTACTAACTCAAGAATTTACTTTTGAGATAGTGCATAGGCCTGGTTTACAAATTCAGCACGTAGATGCTCTAAGTAGAAATCCCATGCCTTGTAGCAACCCTCAGTTCAATGAAAGCGTGATGTCTATAACGGAGTCTGATTGGCTTTTGTCAGTATAGCTTCAAGATCAATCAATATGTGATATAAAGGCTATTTTAGAGTCAGGAGATGCCGAAACAAATAAACAAATGTTTAAAGATTACGAGCTTGTAGGAAATAAAGTATTTCGTAGAACTGATTATGGTAGGAGATGGCTAGTACCAGAACAATGCACCTGGCAGATTATAAAATGTAATCACGATGATGTGGGTCACTTTGCGGTAGACAAAACATTAGAAAGGATTAGAGACAAATATTGGTTCCCGCATATGAAAAAAACTGTTTCGAAGTACGTTAAAAATTGTCTCAATTCCTTATATTTTAAGAATGTACAAAAAACCAGGTGAATTGTTTCCGATACCAAAGTATGCAAGGCCTTTCCATACTTTACATTTAGATCATTTAGGGTCTTTCGTAAAAACAACGCAAAAAAATTGTTATTTGCTTGTCATTGTAGATGCTTTTACAAAATTTGTTATTATTGCGCCAGTTAAAAATACAAAAAGTAAAATGGTTATTAATGAGCTCGACAAAATTTTCAAAGTATTTGGAAATCCCAATAGACTTATATGTGACGCAGGTACAGCATTACTTCTAATTTGTTTACTAGATATTGTAGTGATAAGAATATTAGACACCATGTAATTGCCACCGCAATGCCCCGTTCTAATGGCCAGGTGGAAAGATATAATCAAACTATTTTGGAAGTACTGCGTAGTATGGGTGCTGATAAAGATTGTAATAAATGGGATTGCAATATTACAAGTATTCAACAAGGTATCAACTCCACTATAAACAAAACCACTTCTGCCGTTCCGAGTGAAGTATTTTTCGGATATAGAATAAATATGGATACAGACAAAGTTCAGGACACTGATACCACGGAGACTATTTTAGATGTAACATCTTTACGCAAAAAAGTGGATCAAAATATTCAAAAATGCGCTGCCAATCAAAAAAAAAAGCTTTTGATGCACGAAGGAAACCAGCTCCCAATTATAAAGTGGGTGATTTGGTGGTTGTTAAAATACCCAGCCAAACTAATGACGGCCAGAGTAAAAAACTAATGCCTCTTTTCAAAGGTCCATTTCAGGTCATAGAAATACTGGGTCATGACAGATATAAGGTCAAGGATATGAGAGGAGCAGAACGAGCGAGTAAGTCCTACAGTGGTGTAGCATGCGTAGAAAACATGAAACCCTGGGTAAAACTTGCAGACTTGGAGCAATAACATCACAAGGATATCACCCGGATGTTGTCAGGTATTTATAAGTTGTTTATTCTAATTAGTGTCCAAAAATAGTATTGTGTTAAAATAGTAAATTGTGTCTGGTGCTTTATACTCCGAACATCGGCTCACTGATGTAAGGGTAAAGCTTGGCCTGTGACAAGGAATAACTAGGGTTGGCCAAAGGCATCGCCTAGAATTGATCACAGATTATGCATGCTGACCGATGATGGAACAGCGTTCTTGCTTTGTTAGTGTGCCCTTGTTCGGAGATAAGGATCGAATGATGTGCATTTGAGTTAACTGACCGCCGATGGATCCGTGACCTCTTATGTACACTTATATACTAAATTGCTGACCAATGGAGAGTTAGCATTTGTAAACAGTATAGCCTATAGAAATATTCAGCTCATACTCATTTGTTCGCAGTCATGCACCAGACTACAACGAAGCCGAGGACGTCTTCGTTTGCAGGACGGCCGGATGTTGTCGCCCTCACTATTTCACGATGACAACAGTTACCGCGGTTGGAAGGGGCGACATTACGTTATTAATGGCGGCAGCGAGGCACATTCATTCCGACTTTAATCGTTGAGCCGAGCGGACGCATTTAATTATTATTAAGTGATTAAACATAAAAAGTGATTGAAGTGGTAAAAATAAGAATTTAATTTGTTGGCTAAGTGTAATTTTATAAGTATTATTTAATATTATCGTGGTATTTATTTACGTAACTTATTTTGTATTTCTAAACGGTTAATTTTGCGAGTGTTCGAAATAAAATACTGGTGTGTTAATATATGTGTTATTATTGCAGCTGGAAGATTTGCCTCTCCGTGCCTTGTATAAGTTGAAAAACTTTCTCCCCGTGCATATTAAAACCATGTTAGTGTACACCCTGATTTTTCCGATTTTGGACTATGCTGATGTATGTTACTCAGATCTGAATTGTAATTTCCTCAATAAACTCGATCGGCTTCAAAATAACTGTTTACGCTTCATTTTTGGGCTACGCAAGTACGACCATGTGTCGGCTTGTCGCAATCAACTCAAATGGTTACCCATTCGCCAACGTCGCAAGTTGCATATTCTTACAACTTTATTCTCCATCCTTTTCGACCCGAAAACTCCATCGTACTTGAAGTCCAACTTTACTTTTCTGGGTGACACCCATGTCAGAGAACTTCGCTCTTCAAGCAATCTCCTTCTACATACGCCTCGTCATCGGAGTGGGTTTTTCGAACATTCTTTTACAGTACAGGCCGTGCAGCTTTGGAACTCCCTCCCAGTCAGTATTCGCAAGGCACGCAGTCGTCTGACTTTTAAAAATGCAGTACGCGCATATTATCTTAATGACATTACGAAGAGTATTTGAAAAAGTATTTATGTAAATAGTATTAATATATATGTATCAATATTTGGTATTTATGTATTTTGGTATGTAAGTTTATTATGATTTTATTTAACTATATGGATTCTTCAGCTTTTGTTTTGCACTTACTTCTACATTTTGTTCTCGGCATCACCTGTTGGTTGACTGGTAGATAAAGCCTACGGCTTTAAGTCCGCCAATTACTTGTTTGTAATGAAGTTTTTAAATAAATAAATAAAATAAGATTTATTCGACAGTACGAAACCCTTCCTGTGCGAGCCCGAATCGCACCGGTTTTTTTTCTCGATTCTGTCGAAGGTACAACGCCGCCAAACCATAGAAAATTAACGACAATAGTGTCTAGCAATAACAAGTTTGGTTCGTTATACAAGAGATAATACAAGAGACGGCGGGCGTGGAAAAGGTTTCATGCGTACTTATACACGTTCCTTGCAAGAAACGTGGATTTCATAGTTAAATATTGTACGTACAATGGTAAGGAAACCTTAGCGAGTGCGAATCCGACTCGCACTTGGCCAGTTTTTTTTTATACTGGCTATAGATATACACATTCTGTGAAAATTTGAAGACTTCATAATAGGGTTCAGTAGTTACAGCCACGGTACAGCCCTGGCACTGACAGCGGACGGGCAGTTGGCCGGACAGACAGTGGAGGCCTAGTAATAAAGTCCCGTTTTTACCCTTTGAGTGCGGAACCCTAAAAAGTAGTGACGTAATCTGAGCGAAAAAAGTGTAATCCAGCGCGCAGCGGGGGGCGGCAATTGTCCGCTATTATGTATGGCGGCAAGCGGCCGGCGGCGCCGTGGTGGGGTGAGAGCCGCGCTCGTCGTCCAGTGTTGCCAGAAAGTCAGTTTCGTACCGATTTTGCGATACTTTGGAACGATAAGATCGTCAACAGAGATCAGAATCGTACTTTCTTAAAACAGCCTTATAAATGTATCCATTTGGCGCTTAGACCGATTGTGAGTTCGCTGTGATACGAGTAAGTCTCGCGAGGTCTACAGTTCACAGAGCCACTAGCTGATAGCACGGTTAGTTGGCATAAGTATTAGTGCTTGGACCTATCTGATCTTTAGTATAATCGCGGCACAAATTCAAGGGTGCTCAAACCCGTAATAAGTACATTGAAATAATCAAAATCAGAGTAGAGAAATAATTTTTAGATTACACGAACTCAACTTTTGGGACCCAACTTTTGAGGAAAGTGCACTGGCAACACTGGCCGCCATTTGCAGGGTAATGGGCCGGCGGTAACGCGCCGGAGTCGCGCATTTACAAAACAATTACAGTTAATGCCTCCGCGCCATTACATCTCTGCCTTTTATTTTCATTTTTTCTCTCCCGCTTCTCTGATTTGAATTTCTCAGCATTTTCCGTCCGATGATGTAGCGGTTAAATACACGTAAAAAATGGAAATTACGTATGTCGGTTAAAAAGCCGTCAGTTCGATGTTCAGAAAAAATACTAAATGGTGTATTTACAAAAAACTCGTTTTTCTTCCTCAACGCCTTCTTTGTTGCCGCGGTACACCTGAGATCTCCAGTGTAGTCAATTATAGGTACAGGGAACTATTTTTGAACGGGTGACTAGTGACTACCAAAACGAACAACTTTTTTACTTGCCCATGAGTACCCCATGTCTGATGCTTCAAGTAGTGCATTGATGATGATGAAACTAGTATAAAAACTATGGCTATAAAACTAGTATAAAACAAAATATATCATTCGTACACACGTCAGTGTGTGTCAAACATACTGAGTGAAAGTGAGCAAAGGTGAGGTGAGGGACGCCATATCTCAGGAGGCACTATGAGGTTCCGTTCTCCTCCTTCGAGGTCGTCCATTCTCGTGACGCTTTTTAGCAACATTTTTAACCCCTCCCTCCCCCATGGTGTTACGTGGTGAGGTTTAGACTACGAGATCACGTGTATTTATTTTGGTAAAAGCATCTTTAAAAAATCTGAATGCTATCTTTACAATTTAATACTGGAAAATTAAGCACCGTAATTAAAATATCCAGACAGACATTAAGGTTGCTGTGGTGGTTTCAGATCTCACTGGCATAAAAATAATAAAGAAAAGGTGTATTCATGTGTGTTATGAGACAATGACTTCATTGTCACAGATAGATTAGATTCCCAGGGCGTATTACAAGGCAGAATGCCACGGCTCGGGGCAGGAGCAGAAGAGCGGGGAGTAAATGGGCTAGCTTAGCCACCAAGAAGTAATTCGCTGAACTCATACTCTAATGGGCCCCATTGTATGAGTTTGCCTCGGGCCCCACATGGTATAGTTAAGCCACTGCCTGTAGTGTACTTTTTCCTCCTATCGTGGCGACTTGGGCGAATTATATTTATGTTGACCAAAACTCTTCCACTGACATAACGTTATCATTGGTTAGTCTTATAGTGCACTTACACTACAAGATTAGCGCATGCTGGGGACATGAACCTAGATCCATGGCTGGGGATCTAATCGTCCGTTCTACGTTAGAACTTGTGATATCAATTAAATAATCTGTATTGATTACTTACTCATATAACTGTGCCCAGCCGTCTCGTTTGCTAAGTAAACGCTCATCGCTTCCGCATCATGAATAAAAATGAATTATCCAAACAGAAATGAATTACAGCGGTCGCTGCCATCGCAGAAGACGTCCATTTCCGATGGCTGCTCAATTTCCTCCTCGCATCCATCATGGACATCCCTGCACCCCGCACCCCGCACCCCGCAAACCACCCGACCATAGCCCGAATTTATCTCAAAGACATACGTATTGCACATTAAGCTTTTTGTATTTCAGTCTATAGAATGTACAGGTAAGGAGAACATTCTCATTTGGGAGATGGGTTGCAATAGTTTCACCATAAAGCGTTCAATAGGAGTGCAAATTCTTGTCAGAATAACGCTAGTGTTGCAATGCATTTAGCAGCTGTAGACGCAAAAAGTTCGCTTCGAAATAGCGCTGTTGTACGTCTAAAACAGACAGGTCACAGTAACACACGAAATGTAATTATTATAGTTATAAACAGACCTTGACTAGCAGTAGGACAATATAGGTTAATTATAAAAAAATACCCACCTGTGTACCACAATAAAGATATTTTGTATTTGTATTTAGCTGTTACAAAGCAGAATCTTCCTGTTATTGTTTATTACTCTATCCTAGCACCATAACTTTTTGCACTTTCCCTTAAAATTTACCCCATTGCCATAATGGCGACAGCACTATCTAATGCCTTTTGACAGACACTTTTACATGTACAATAGGATCACGTCAACTATGCCAATGACAAATCGATCGAGCGATCGCCTACTACCTAGGCGAGCGTAGGAGTGTTATGATGTCACCAGAGACGTAAGAGGTTGTCATCGGCCAAATTGTCGCGACCATGTTGTAGATTTTGCTCCTTTCCTCTCCGCTCCATACTTTTGATATTTGCGACATTTGTCAGGTGCCGATAAAAGGTTTGTTTTGTTATTGGCCGTTTTATTTTCCAAATGAAAAGGACAAAGAGTTGCCATAAATTAGGCGGGCGGTAATAGTGTTATCTTTCACCGGAATTTGCTACATTCCGATAAACAGCGCCATTTATTTCGCGATCGGAACGCAGGAAACTCGTTTGTATTGTTCGCAGGTACACTCATAATAAATTAAGTTTCAGTTTCCAAAGTTATAAAAGTTATATGTCAAATAAATAATATCAGAGAATTTTGTCTTTAGGCTAACGATCTACCATTGAGCGGGATTTTCAATTTCATTATAGGTACATACTCACTTTTATAATAATCTAGAGCTAGGCTTTTATTAGTGTCATCGTTTGGAAAGAAACACACACAGTTAAACACTAGTGTAATACTCACTAATAAGCTGATATATGATGGTAATACTCGTTAACAACGAGAAATTAACAGTGTACAATTGACGACACTCTGGGAGTGCCGACAAACGTAAAAACTTATATAAAGATAGATAAATCTGTAAATGTAATTTAAAATGTTTTTACAACTGGAAAATGCATGTATGTTAGAAATGAGTATAATAAGTAGTAGTAGACAATTAATAGCCGTGTGGTATCCGGCAGAGTAAAATAGGACCACTCCAAGTCTTCCCGTGGATGTCGTAGAAGGCGACTTAGGAAATACAAGCTAAACAAAGCTTATAAACATCTAAGAAACCTCTCCAACCCGTCTGGCCAGCGTGGAGAGTGTAGGCCAAGTCCTCTGGCTGCTCTGGCCAAGTATGGCCCTAGTAGTACAGAGAGGGTCGTGCTCCTGTAGTGGAGACTAAAAAGGACCTGATGATGATGAGTAGACAATTATAAAAAAAAACAATTTGCATACTGGTTTCAACAGTTGAATAGGGTTGCTCTATTATTTATATAACATCTGTTATTGACCCTATTTCAGCAAATAAACGATTTGTAATTGTATTAGTCAATTTGATGTGCCACAAACACACAAAGTATTAAAATACAAACAATCTTATATCAAAACACGATCAAATATGGTCCTTTCGTGCTGCAGCAAGGCTAAAACGCCATAACTCGGCGATTCTTTTGCTCCGAGGTACAGAGATGTCTGGGATGTCATCCTCAACTGCCTGTCCGGTGGTTGCAGGTTTAGCATCGGGTACGCGCGCCCGGCCTCCTGAGCTACTACTTGCTTTTCCCCGACTCATCCGAGTAAGTAGTATCCCAATACCTTCATTCCTTTCCAGATCCAACAAACTCCTATCCTTACCCAGCTTTAAAATGCTTCCGATGGGCAGCAGTGTTGGAAGCACAAGAAACCAAAGAAACTGCGCCCATCATTTGATCTTACACGGGGTGGGTAAATTAATAGACTCAAACAAAAATTTGACTTTTGATGCTTAAATTATCACAAACGGATACGGATCCAAAAAAAAATATTTTCGGGCACCGACAATATTGTTAGAATAACCACCCAATAACATCCATCAGGAAGGGATTTACGAGAAAAGAAATATAATTACCATCACTTTACATGAATGGGAGGAACCATTTTTAGGGAACGTAGCTGTTCAAAACATGCATATGATGAGCCTGAGCCACAGTATAAGACCCACAGCCCACGTTTAATTATTGGTGTCGTATACATGGAAAACGGAATCAAAACGATGGGTTGCTAGCCGCATTACGTATTAATATGATTCCTTATAATTTTGCACATACCCTCGACCAGAGAGCGAGAAGCAGCTGGCCCGTTCTCTGTTTTTCCACTTCCCCCAGACCATCAAAGAACCTGTTAAAAATACTATTATCTACTTGTGTCATACGATGCGATTCATCGTAATTCAATCGATTGCACGCGCCTCCCCCGGTCATCGGTGTCACCCTCCCTCCCTCCCTCCGAGCCTAATATAATAAAATAACTATGGAAAGTAAACAATTTGTGTCAATAGCAGATAGCAGACTCACGGGATGCCTGTCATTAGCATATCAGCTGTAGACACAACCCAGAGTTCAGAAGAGGCGTTATCAATGTTATCAACGATAGAATATTCAAATGTTATGTAAAACAATTACTTTGTAAAAACGCTTACTATAGGACCGAAGATTTTATTAATGATAGGAATGTTTGGCTTCAGCTTGGCGCGGACGCCTCGTAATTCTGTATTTATCCTTACTAATCCTTATCCTTACTAATATTATAAATGCGAAAGTGAGTTTGTTTGTTTGTTTGGTACGCTTTCACACCGTAACTACTGAACCGATCATCATGAAATTTTGCATACCGTAGTTACGGCGTAAAAGCGTAACAAACAAACAAAGTCACTTTCGCATTTATAATAGTAAGGATAAGGATTATCCTACAAAGCCATCGCAAATCGTATCATAAGTATGAAAGTAAATGCGATGGAGTATCTGTAATTTAATATTTTATGACAGTCTCACGCAATCCTAGTTTCTACGCGCTGGGCGGGCGGTGGAGGCTCGTAGGGGGGGGTTGCAGCCCTGTTGCCGAGGGCGGCTCGTAGCTGCAGACTACCTGCAATGTCACGCCAAGTACGCCGCTTTCCGAACTTGGCTGAATTTGCGACTGTCTGCGATGAAATAAAGTTACATCAACGAGTAATATAGTTTCACACAGACGTTGTTCTGTCATAACTTTAAATAGACGCCAACTGTCCGATTATTTTTGCCTTTTTAGGGTTCCGTGCCTCAAAAGGAAAAAACGGAACGCTTATAGGATCATTTGGTTGTCCGTCTGTCTGTCTGTCTGTCTCTCAAGAACGCGTAGATGTATCAAACTGAAATTCATATCAAATACTCAGGTCTATTGTCCCTTGGAGCTGTGAAAAAATCAAACTTCTAAGCCAACGCAATTTTGTGAGATGGTTCGATAATTACATAAAATATTGTATACAACTTACTGTGGGACTAGTAAATACCAGTCAAGCCAGCGTCGGATTCGTGCACCGAAGATTATTTTTAAAGAAACTACAAATTTATTTATTCGCTTTTCTGACTTTTTTTTTACCTTTGCTTTATGTTGACATTTTAACACCCAAGATGGCGGACTAGTTAGTTTTGATGCACTCTGACAGTATGGATATCAAATTAAAGAGCTTGCTGAAAATAACTCCAAAAAATAAAGTTTTTTTAGTAGAAGTTTGTTTTAAAAAGTTTTTACTTTTAATTTATTTAAGTTTATTTTGTTTTTTTATAATTTGTTATTATAGCTTCTCTTGTCGTGTCGATTCTATTTATATTTCTGGGAAGAACTTTCCTTGTACCCATCGTGGTGTAGAGATTGGTTCACTAGACTAGCGCCAATAGATACACATTCTGTGATAAGGGGAAACGTTACATTAACGATAAACGTTAAGTCTCACCCGGAGGTACCAACGATAAGCTTTGTGACAGATGGACGGGCGGACGGACATTAGGGTCTTACTAATAGGGTCTCGATGTTACCCTTTGGATACGGAATATTAAAAAAATAATTAAGCACTATCACCCAAAACCGGCAGATTACAGAGATCACAAATGTCTGTCTATGCTTCCACTGCTGGGTCCTGACAGAAGGAGAAACCCAATTAGTGCTGGTTTGATGTTGTTAAGGATGATGCGTGCCAATGTACCAGTGTGAACTGGAGAAGAAAAAGCCATAAAATGAACTTCGAGCTCTGAAACATCCAACCTGAGGGTACAACGGGGAACACGATTAGATAAGAGAGAGAGGCTCAACATTCTAAGACATAGAGTAAGAAAAATAGTTCCTGTTTTTGAAAACGCCAGCCATGCCGGGCTGATGGCAGCTCTACCCAGCGATGTTGAAACAACTCTGTTGTGACGTCCATAAACTGAAATGACAGCCGCTGTTTCGATAACCGACTGCAGGTGAAAGCCAACTTTATTGCAAAAGAATAAAGAAGCAAGTTGAAGCACCAGAGCCGAGATAATTGAACGTTTAAAAGAATCGCCAAAAATCCGATACGAAGTTGCTTTAGTGCAGTGAGACGGGCGTATTCTTTTGTAATAAAAGGGGCTTACAATGTGCTCCCTTCGAAATCTGTCACAGCAGTAAATCTGTTAGCTTATCTACGTGAAATAAATAAAAACTAGTGGTTCTGCGAGAACAGTAGACCTCGCGAGCCCTTACAACCAACATCCACATTTGCCCTCCAGTGCTCGAAAATATATCGGTTACTGATATGCTAATTGACTAAAGGATGATTTCCTTCAGTTACTATTTCCCGGAAACGGAAATTTAAACCTACATTCCTCTTACCAGAAGACCCGACCAGAAACACTAAGCTCAAGAGAATTGAAAAATAGGTATTTATAATATCTATTGCTGTCACGCCGCAGAGTGCGATACACATAATTACTCATAAAACCCTTTTATTTGATACCGCACATGGTATGTTTATATAAAAAAAAAACATTTTTCTCTGTATCGCTGACGTCACAGTTACTACGCACCATTTTCATACTTGTCATACCATAGATTTGTATTTACGACATCATACTGAATGCACTAATACAAAAAAATATACAGAAAATCGATTTCAGACAACTTTTGGGCAAATTGCCGACTATAAACACGTTCAAGTTTATCGTATAAAAAAGTTGTTCAGACAAAAAAGTTGCCTCTTAATGAGAATAACAAAAAAGTCTTACGACATTTTTGATCTTTTTTTCAAAAAGCCGTTCTATGGGTTTTTTTAAGTTTCGGACCCCGCATATTTCCGCCATCTTGTAAAATTTCGAAAAACTGGCACGGCAAAAAAAAACTATATAATTACCGAACCTGCTCACAAAATTTCATGAGAATCGGTTGAGAAATGCGACCTGTAGGCGAGAACAGACAGACAGACGGACAAAAGAATTTTGGGCCAGTAGAAACTGAGACGCTTCGCTCGCTTCGCTGGCTCGGTCAATTAGAATAATAAATAGATATATATGGACATATCACACAAATTGAGCTAACCCTACAGAAAATTGTGAACTTGTGTCAAAGATTTATTCAGATGTCGTATGATCTAACTAAACGATACTATATTTTAAGCAAATAAGTACATATATAAATGAACATCCAAGCCCCAGGTCTATCTGAACAATATCGTTTTCCATCACGACTTGACTGGGGATCGAACCAGGGCACCCTCGTGTCGCAGGCTGGCGTGTGGTGGACCACTGCGCCACGGAGCTCGCCTGAATGTTCCAGTTGTTGTTCATCTGATCTAAGATACTGTTACTACTAATACTGGCTACAGATATAGGCAGCGATACAGATCACTGCCTTATTCCATGGCGGCTGCGGGTCAGCCCGGGTCACGGTCATTAGCCTCAATTTCGCCTATTCATGCCGACAAATCACGACATTGTCTGCTCGGGTGGCCGGTTACTGTTGCTGGGCCAACGCGGGCGCGAGTACCCTACCCGAGGTCAGAGAGCAACTACTATTCTCCGGCGCCGACGAATTTCACCAGCTTGGCCTAATACAGGCCTTATCTTTCGTATTAAGAAAAACATATACTTAAATAACTCTCTCGTAGGGACGCCTTATACTTAATCCACGGCTTAAAGAAGGCTTCATAAAAGTTCACCAAATAATCTGTCAATGGCAGTGAACCGGGTGACGGATTGGAAGGAAGATTGTTTATTTAAAATTATTTTGAAAAAATAGCGGCTTTTGTTCTTAATTGTCGAAATCTAATCAAATATGGTAACTTAATCATCGATTGATAATATTAATAAGAAAATTATAGAATTTCCTTATTTGGTAAATTGTAACCTACCTAGCTTAAACTATTTTTTTTTTATTTTTTTTTTTCACTAGCCTATCCTTACTATAAATTCCTAACTGCACCAATTACTAGCTGTATTACTCTTAATCTACTTTATCAACCTAAATACCCTATTCATGTTTTGTTTCTTTGCTCAATTCTATATGGCGTGATCGTACATCTAGTGGAGCAACCCTTGTTTTATCATAGTAACCCCTGGACCTTCTTAAATGAAGTGATTTTGAAACTAACCTATGGTGATGAAGCCTAGCCCTATCTTATGCTATGTCTAAAGTTGCTATCGGCCTTGTGTATGACTAATTTCCACTTATAAATAAGAATAACTTTATCCTAAGATGCGCTTATGTTTTTCCTAATAAATATTGTTTAAGTTGCACTTTGTGTTATTTTATGTTGCCCGCTATTTCACATTAATAGAATTGCCTTATTTTATGAAGGGTTGATTAATTATTTATCATAAATGAGCATACTGCTTATCTAGCATGGTTCATTCTACAGAAATATGTTCCTCTACCAGCGGCTTATGGATATAGTATTGAATTTCGGATATGTATAGTAAGTATTAGAATGTAAGTAGCCATATTGGCCTATAATGAGTTATAGTTGACTACAACTGTAGGTAATGAATAGAAGTTTAAGGTAATAGTTTAATATTATCATTGTATGTGTTAGTTAGTGGTGGTAGATATACATTATAGTGAATATACCCAGCGTTTTTGGTGTTACGGTTTACTGTCGAGCCCCGCCTTCCGCCCGCCAGAGTACCACTCGTCATCCAGACTTGGACGTGATTCCTCCGTATGCTAATTTCTTTTGGAAAGCAAAAGGGATACCCATTAAAGAGTAAATAGTACCTGTTCCCACCTAATAGTAGGATAGGTAATTTGTCAGTAAAATTATGTCTGACTATTAATTCAGAGTCGAGAGGGTAGACTAAATGTCTTCAAGCGTATTACCTGCTACACAAGCATTATGCTCTCATTGTGTTCGCTGGGATGAGTTCAGACTTATTTACTTTGAATTAACACCACGGAGGTGTAAAAGCAAAGAACTCAAATTATGAATTTACAACAAGCAGGTAGTACTAGGTACTCAGATGGAGTTTTATAGCAAGGGTTTGTTTGTCAGTCAAACTATACCTCAACCTTCACTGTAGAAAAGGCATCCTTACATGATAATACTCCCTGTATCAATTGTAACTCATTATCCTATTATTTTCAGGAATTATGTAGCTATGTATGTAAGCATGTAAATGTTATGCCATGCTGTTATGTATAAGCACTATTATGCACTAACTCTAGATCTTAGAGATAGATTGAGATGAAATGTCTATTAGTATTTAAGTACATTACATCAGACTTATTTGTCTCAGTGATTCAACAAATTTAAGTGTGAGGATTGTAATATTCCTAGATTTTAATATATAGGGGTTTGAGTCAATCTTACACTCGCCCTTGGTAGTATATAAGGAACATTACTCTCCCAGAATTCATTATTTATTCCAGAATTAGATGAATCATATGGTATATAAGTGGATTGTCAATATCTCAACCTTACAGAATTTACATGACTTCCATGGAACCAACAGACCATCTCCTTCAGAGAATGATTATCATGATAATATATTGTCAGAGAGTTATGAGATCTCACTGGACTAAACAAATCTGAATTTTTCAACAAAATAGGTAGATCAAGAAGGTATTTATTTAGTAATTAAATAGACAACTCCGACTCAATCCATTGTCAAGTAGCTATGAGATTATGCCACAAGTTATGATATTAGTTGTTCATGGCCAATCTATGTGATTTTACAATATGAAAATCCCCAAATCATTCAGGTAGATACTCTATACACTATTATAGTCTCAGGGCCTTGTACATAAAAATTAAGGTTAGGAATTTCATACCTTTGTTAGAAACAGATTCTCTGAATCTTTCACAATCAGAATACGCACATTTCGTCAGCATTATCACTTGTCACTATCACAGAACCAACTTTTGCCATTTTGTTATCATATTTTCACATTCAACTTCACTTTCATATTAGATACGACTATCTAACTTAAAATTACTGTCGAAGATTAATTGTTTGAATTATTAACGTCCTACCCACCAGCAGCTTGGATGGTTATATTGCTACCACCGGATTTACCGTGAAAACGAATGGAATTTTATCTCCTATACCCCTCTTTTCCTTATCCTGACGCAACCGTTAATGGGCCTAATCTAGTCCCTATCAGTCCCTAATTTCTAGTCTAAAGGTGTTAAGTTACTGTCCCCCCATCCCCAAAGTGTGTGTGTGTGTAGAACGAACTCCGGTGTAAGAGATCGCTCCCTAATCTAGCTAAAAAGATTTGAGGAAGCTTCCCTCGCCCTATTTTAATGATTCTACCTGCCTGACTGCTCCTAAAATCAGATTTCCTACTCTGGTAAATAGATTAGGTTCCTAGCAAGGATCCGTCATCTCTAAGCTGTAAAAGGGAGCCAGAGTTTGGGCCCACGAACCTATTATTCCTATCACTCTTGGGTTGTGATCATCTCTTGTGGTCAGGATCGAGACTTACACGCCCTAACAAGGGTTTGAGGTCCCAGACGTGTCCCCAAGTGGCTAGGGCGCCGAAAACCAGCTCACCGTTCGGAACGTAGGTTACCGTAGGCACAGAGGCCGTCTGGACTCCCCAAGTAGCATAGCTAGGCTGGAAATTGCAGCCCATTCGACCAGCTACAATGTCGAATTATTTTTACTCCTACTTGGCCGCTACCCTCATAAAGAACAATCGCTCTCATAAGGAATAGAGGTCCAGCGTTGATCTTGGCCATGTATTCCCCAATTCGACACAAAACTCTACTAAACTTACATTAAAATCAAACAAATAGAAACTAGATATCTCAGATTTGATACGGAGAAGATTTCGAAGAATCAAAGATCTCCCCAACATCATTTCCTCAATATCATTCAAAACTTTACAGTATATGAAACTATTATAGAGAATTTACCCTGGACAAGCTAATATTCATATATTTCAAAAGAATCTACAATATTTTAACTTCAGAACACGATACCAATGTGCTTCTTAGTTAAAATATTTTTGCAAGGGACTTCGCGGGATTTTTCGATCCTAATTTGCCAAGATAACGCGATAACCCACACTTTAAACTACTTCTTTCTTGATTTAAAATAAAACTTGCAGTGGCGTTCTGGCAGCAATTCCTCTTGACTCTTCAAATTCCCGATGCGTAATCCCCCAGACTAATGGCGCCATAGCCTTTTATACTCGCTACCGTGCGGTTCTCAGAAATCAGGCCACTTTGAGTGAAAAACCGTTGGCCAAACTTTTTTCTAAAATCCTCATGCAAATATCTAACTAATATGCCTACATTTAATAACTAATCTGCCTTGCTCTTTCCTGTCGATAAGACCTTTTTCATTTAATTCTCAATTGAATAAAGTTTTCCCATTGGTTAGGTTCAAAACTTTCTAGACCGTTCTAAGGCTACCTGTCTCTTTCTCCCTTTCACCCACATTGAATGCTCACCCCTACTCGTAATGAAATAAAGGTCAGCGTGCCTTGTAACAAATTCAATTCCATAGACAATTTCATAGCTTTCTTTTAATTATTAGTGTTCCCTGTGCTATCTATAGGATCCCTTGAATCGACCTATTAGGATAATCTAATATCACGAGATATTATAATAAATTTTACCATTTAAATTCCTTTTACGCTGAGTATTAATTTATTTTAATATTTATTTAATTTTGATTGAATCGATTCTCTCGATTATCCGTAGAATGCTTACTTTTTTCAAGTAGACAAAAGAATAAACTAATTATCAATTTTTTTGATCAAATTTTGTTATCATCATGATTATTTATTTCCTTGTTCTTACTTAAAGATATAAGGATTTTTCATAGATCATAGATCGATTTTCTTCCTCGCGTCAATTATTGACAAGACAAACTGTCAATGTCATTCTGCTTCACAACAAACAAAATAAGATGGATATAATGAATTATTGTGAAACAATTTACAAAAGACTCACAATCTCACAATCTCACTCTCTACTCACAATCTACTAAGAATCATAAATACGATTGAATTTCAGTTTTCCAGTTAATATTTGAGAATTGTGAACGAGCACATATTAATGGTTCGTTACAATATCCAGGGTAAGGTTGTCGGGGACGACTTGTTATTCCAGAGACAAAGTATGTGAAAAGGCCATACGAATCCTAACCAATTATTAAACCGATGATCGTACCTGGGCTTTCCAGGCGACAGAAAGCGGCCTGTTACGTGCATGAAGCAGTTACGTAATCTGACTATGTTATATTTCTTGCTGGCCTTTGACCGCGGCTCCGCTCGCGTTAGTGCCGATCCCTCGGGAACAGTTGAATTTCCTGGAATGAAGGTACCCTGAGTCCTACACCGGGCCTCAATCTACCTCCATACCAAAATTCATCCAAATTGGTTGAATGGCTAAAGTGTGAAAAGAAGACAGGCAGACACACAGACAAAGTTACTTTCGCATTTATAATAATAGTATGGATTCAGTGTCGATTAAAACATAGATGTAACTATACTGACGTAATCAGTTTATGAGCAGAACAGGGAATCAAAACCACCCATGAACTCTCTTGAAATTTGGTACGAAGCAACGTCTTATAACACAGATAAAGGAAAAAAAATATTTTCAATAATTTTGACATTCGCAAGGGAATCGAAACCTACAGGATACTTCCTGTGTTTAGCACAGATAAAGAAAACATTGCGATAAGCATTAATTTTGAGTTAAATCATATAATAAAAATATTTATAATAATTTCAAACTTATTATATGTCTAGTTTAGAACCGCGAGTTGTATGAGAGAGTATACCTAGCTATGTGTGAATACAGTCCTAAGAAAAAACATTGAAGGTGTGAAATTAGTCGCAAATAAACAAGCATTGAGATAACACGTCTATTTACTTTAAAATAATCCCCACAAGCAAAAGTCGACCTTATCACCTTGAACATTATATATAATGTACGGAACCCTTCGTGCGCAAGTCTGACTCGCACTTGGTCGGTTGTTATTTATTATGGTCAAATTTCGATCATTGGGGGTCACTAGTACCTGGCTTCAAATCAATCATGATTATGAAATTGCCTTATAGAATGGCAAAGTCAACAGCTAGTAAATAAATAAATATAAATATATATAGGGACATATCACACACAAATTGAGCTAGTCCCACAGTAAGTTGTGAACTTGTGTCGTAGGATACTAACTCAATGATACTATGTTTTATAATAGGTACTTATATCGATATAATAATAAATAGTAAGTAAGAAATAGAATCTGCCGCAAACTTATGACGGTAGATCGTCGTTATCGGCAAACACGTCAATTTTTGCAACGAAATATTATGATTGTAACTTTAACGACCAAGTTCAATGTTGCAAGCTACAAAAAGCTTGTTGGTTATTGTATAGAGCGTCGCGGGCTTTATCTCGCGGAACAACAGTTTATTGGTTCTCGGTGAGGGGGTGACACAGAGTACACCAAACAGAGACAAACAGACGCATTTTTTTTTTTAAATCTATGGAGACAAACTCGCAAATCTGCAAAAAGCTACGCGGTTCATGTCATTTTCACGGCTATATTCGACTGGTTCAGAACATATAAATATAAGTCAAATTATTTTTTGAAGTGAAAACTTCTTTAGCGGCGTTGTGCACACTTTGGGATGGGTAAATCAATTTATACTTACGTCAAGACACGTGGCCTGATCGAAAATTGGTAAGACGGACAAATGACGCGTGGCGTAGGAGAGGAAATAATATCCCTCTCGGAGTTTTCACTTCTGCCGGCACCTGTTGATTGTTTTTTTAAACTTAACAGTATGGAACATCAACAAGCAAGAGTATGAAAATGTAAATAAATACTTTGGTATTTTTTCGCAAAACATTTTTCCTACCGATCAGCCCCAATGTACCATTGTTCGATCAATATATGTTATAAATCAGGCAATTATTACTTGCATTTCAATTTACGTCTTAACAGTTAGTTAAAACTTTTTAGTTGTCACAAGTAAAGCAAGAACCAATACAAGACTCGTGGTTTATTTACCAATACTGGACTGAGTTTCTTTCGGCGTATTCTTCTCAGCAGTGGTCGTTTCGAAACGCTAGTAGCTTATCGATTTTGCAAATATTAAAAATAATTATATGACGTTCAGAAAGAGATACATGATATCCAAATTTGAATAAAAATTCTATTTCATTTCATTCATTTAAATAAAACCAACATCACATCTGATCAAGTATAGTAGTACAAATAGGATAGGTGGAAATATAGCCAGGCGACTCTATACAGTAACCCTGTGTGCTGAAGCTCTGTAAGACGCTCAATCATCATCATTTCGTGTAGGTGACACGGTCTATCGACCATGGACACCCGGTTCCGAAGAACTCTAACACGATTAGAGTTCTCGGAACCGCCTCGCCTCTGACGTGGTTCCTTTAACGACTACCAGATGGCAGCCGGGACCAACGGCCTAACGTGCCTTCTGAAGCACAGAATCTTTATTACAGGAGGGACGGAAGCGAGCGCTATAATTTTACAAACAGCTTAAACTCTATAGCCAGGCTGCTCTATGCTGTAACCCTGTGTGCTGTAACTGTAAGGCACAGGATGTTCGCCAAGTTGCGGAAACGAATGTATTGGAAGGACGGAAGCGAGTGCCATAAAGTGCGGCAAATGTTGCGACCGAAGGTGCTGCCGATTCATGCGGATGCCGCTCTGCTGGAGCTCTAAGTTTACGGGTTTGCGGTTCGGACCATAAGAAGGATATGAACACGCGCTGAGAAGCTTGCCGTGTTAGGATTCCGAAAATATGCATCTGACCCGGTCAGTTAAATGCACATTGGTTGTCTGTAAAGTTGGTTTATGGACGATCATTCTATGTGATAAGGCTGGCAGAAGTGAAATCTTCGCGCGGTAGAAAGAGAGGGGGATATTACTTACTATCCTACGCCACGCGTCATTTGTCCGTCTTACGAATTTTAACGCGAGTTTATAATTTTTTAGCCATCCCAAAAAGTGCACAACGCCGCTAAAGAAGTTTTCACTTTAAAAAATCCCTTCTAAATGTTTACTATTATAATTCATTAAAGTAAAGATTTTCATTTCAAAGTAAGTAATTATTATAGAGTCAACTTATTCCGATAGATCAACAAAATGACTTATACTCATACTAACTAGCAATCCCCGCTCGCTTGATTGCCTCGGCCCGTTCGTCAGCCGGCGCCGTGTTCATTATGCACCCCGTCAGCGAGCCTTGTCCAATTTCCTGAAACATGGCTGAAACCAATCGCACTACAGGTTCCATGCCATCTTTTTGAAGAGAAAACTTTTTAGCGGTGATGTGCACTTTTTGGGATGGGTATAAAAATGTTAAACTCGAGTCAGAACACGTGACCTGATCGAAAATTCGTAAGACGGACACGTGAGCTGAGGCCGGCGCGGCGTAAGAGAGGAAGTAATATCCCCTGTCTTTCTACCGCGCGCAGTTTTCACTTCTGAAAGAACAACGGGTTGCACTTCCGGAGTGCAACCCGTTGTTAATTTTTTATTGAATAAAAGTATGTAAGCAAAATTTTTGGACGGAAATGAGTTTTCCACCTAAACCGGTATTAGGTGGAAAACTCATTTCCGTATTTAAAACTAAATTATTCAAAATTTTATTGTTGTGCTAAGCCGATTATGTTTATTTGTTTATTGTGACAAAAACGACTTTATTACATTTATCGATTAGTACTACAAAAAATGATAACTGAGGTATTCAGCTCAATATTCAATTAAAGATGGGACTCAGCCCGGCAATACAATTATTTCGTATAGGACCAGTGCTAGTAAGCAACTAAAATCCATATTAATATTATACATGCGAAAGTAACTCCGCCTATCTCATTTTCACGCTTTTGATGAAATTTGACATGAAAATTTGGTATACCCTTTAGGTTTTGATTCCATAGTAAATGTACATTTTACAATATATGCCACATATGACCGTATATGTAATCAATGCAAAATAAATTCGTTAACATAAATAAATTCTATAATTTCAACGCCGAAGAAAATCCAGTAAATACCCTCCCTTGCATTGCTGTTAAAAACTTCTCAAGTTGACAAATGATTTCTAGCAATCGCCGCGCTCCGCCCGCCCTGCCGCCCGCCCTAAGTGAACTCTCTCATTAGTTCGGCAGTAACGGCGGCTGTAGCGAGGCGTGTAAGCGTAACGAGCCTTTGTTCCTCGCTAATCACGGAGAAATGGCGGCAGGAAGCTGCCTGCCGGCTCGGAAGGCTTTCTTTGTTTTCTCTGCTGTAATAATGATTGTTACACCTGTTACACTCATATTATCGATATGTACAGACTTTACAATAAATTACGCGTTCCATCAATCAGCCTTTCGGAATGTTTTTGTTGGCCCAAATACAATCTGACAGATTTTTTTACTTAAAAAGGCCGTTCCTTTTTTATACATACATGTTATCACGTTTTTATCCCTTACGGGGTAGACAGAGCTTAAGGTCATAAGACCGAAAGGGCAAGTTTAGCGTGTTGGCTAGCCGCATCGCCTATTGTCATGATTCTTCCCTTCTTTATGATTGGGATCATATACCTAAGTTAGATTAATTGGCGCCATAAATTTGTCTATTAATTTCTTTTATATTATGAGTGTCCAGTCACAAGTATTAATAATATTAATATATCTACACATCATAAGAAAATTACAATTTGGCCACTTACACACACGAAAAGCAAGCAAGTATAAGTCAATGTGGTAATAGTAGAAGGTATGAAATGCAATACAATTGTATATCTTTTTGCTGGTGACTGTACCCAGTGTCACTCTCACAATCAAGAAGAATCTGCAGATTGTCTGCAGATTCTCACACTTTCTCTCTCTATCTGTTAGATAAAATCGCATCAAAACCGTAGATTACAAAATTAAACTCAACAGCTGTCTGACGTTTTATCGACAAATATCTTTCTGAAGTGAAAACTTCTTTAGCGGCGTAGTGCACTTGTTGAGATGGGTAAAAAAAATTAAACTCGCGTCAGCGTCGAGAAAATTCATAAGACGGACAAAAGACGCGCGGCGTAGGAGAGGAAGTAATATCCCCCTCTCTTTCTACAACTATTTGTGATGAACTATCCAGTAATTTGTATCTTCGAAGACCAGTTTGTACTTCTCGGTCATAGAGATAATTCTCGGTACATGTGTTTTATTATTATACTAATAATAACAACCAATCATACAACAACAATAGAACAAATTGTCGTCGACACCCACGCGCCTAATTTTGATTACACCCACCTCCTCCAAACAAAGGAGCCCGCTTTTTGCTCGTCGACTGAGGAACAGTCACTGCCGACCTGTCCACACTGTATCACGCAGACAGGTAAACTAGTAGTTCGCTGCGAACGTGGACCTCGCGATTATTTAATTTTCCTGATAATTTCGTGAGCTAGCCACTATTAGACTGATTTTGATAAGCATGTTGTCATATTGCTATTGTTTAGATGACTTAAAAAGCACTCCTTTTATTTTACTCACCACGACTTATTTCAAATTAACATACAATGAACACAATATCCTTCCTTTCTTGTACTAATAGTTAACATTCATTTCTATCCAAACAAATAAACTACCATACAACGTTAAACCCCTTTTTTTATTACTGTTGCAAGAATAGTTGAAATAGATTTTTCCTTCTAATCCCTAAATGTACGAGTAGAATTACATCTAATTAATATGACACAATCAAAACCGGGTTTCAATACAACATCTGTGAGGCGTTTAGCTCTCGATAGTGCAATGTGTAGCTGAAGAGCTGCGTTGCACTATCGAGCAAAATTTGAGTAGGTTCTTACAGAAAAATAAATATAATTTCACTAAGGCACAAATAAATGTAACAGGTTCGTCATATCTGAAAGACTATGGTTATTAACGGAATCACAACATTGGACATTTTATAAAAATATTTTTTTTTTTTGAATGTTTGAAAATGTCCGACTGCCTTGCGACTTAAAATTCAGGGAATAGAAATATAAAATGTCAGGTCATTTAATAGGTAAGTATCCGGGTGTGTTTTGCTTTCTAAACCTATATGGTTTTGATGTGTACCCGTCAATGTTTAATTTTTTTAGCCCGATAGACATATAACCCCTGTTTCTTTGCTTGAGCTTTATACTTATAAAACTTTTGGTTTTCATACGTATCAATTTTCTGGCTTGTTTTGTCCGGACAACCCCCCAGCTCCTTTTTCATCTGGCTTTTGTTTTTGTTTCTCTCGCAGAGTGCTGCACTCCCATACTCCTCTTTCTATGCTTCGGCTTTACGTACGTCTGGATTCAGCATTTGTAGATACTTATCTTTCGCCCACCGAACCCCATTTCTTTGTCTTTATTGTGTCTGTTTTGCGGAATTATTTGTTTCTTCTTGCTCTATTTTTTTCATTCCTTTTTGGGTTTCGTACCCAAAGGGTGAAAAGGGGACCCTATTAATATCGCTCCGCGGTCCGTTTGCCTGTCTGACTGGCTGTCTGTCTGTTCGTCCGTCTATCACCAGGCTGTATCTCTCTATGAACCGTGATAGTTAGACAGCTGAAATTTTCACAGATGATGTATTTCTGTTGCCGCTATAACAGGAAATACTAAAAAATAGAATAAAATAAATATTTAAGGGGGCTCCCATACAACAAACGTGATAATATTGATTTAAATAATCATGGAATTTGTAGTTATATCCTTAAAAAATAAATAATTAAATGAAAATAAAATTAATATTAAAGTGGAGCTCCCATGCTTCAGCCATGATTATTTTGCCGTTTTTATAGATAACGGTACGGAAACCTTCGTGCGCGAGTCCGACTTGCACTTGACCGGTTTTTTTACCAGCTTTTATTGTGAAAGGATTAAACTGTAAAATGTTGTAAACGGGATGTTCATCATTAAATAGCTCGTCATCTTCAAATCAGATCAGTGATTTTTTATAATTATCTTCCACCACCATAAAGTTAAGTACAATACGAAATTGCAGTTAAATTGGTTGTAAATAACTGCTTAAATTATTGGTTGCAGGCATAAACCCGAACAAACATATACATATTATCACGTTTGTTGTATGGGAGCCCCCATACAACAAACGTGATAATTTTGATTTAAATAATCATAGAATATGTAGTTATATCCTTAAAAAATAAATAAATAAATGAAAATAAAATTAATATTAAAGTGGGGCTCCCATGCATCAGCCATGATTATTTTGCCGTTTTTATAGATAACGGTACGGAAACCTTCGTGCACGAGTCCGACTTGCACTTGGCTGGTTTTTTTACCAGCTTTTATTGTGAAAGGATTGAAACTATAAAATGTTGTAAACGGGATGTTCATCATTAAATAGCTCGTCATCTTCTAATCAGATCAGTGATTTTTTATAATTATCTTCCACCACCATAAAGTTAAGTACAATACGAAATTGCAGTTAAATTGGTTGTAAATTACTGGTTTAATTTTTGGTTGCAGGCATAAACCCGAACAAACATATACCTACATACTTAAAATTAAAGATAAACAAAAACTTATCCTAATGCGTAGGGATATATATACTATATTATTATATATCCCTACGCATTTTTGGACCTCTGATTCCATCTGTTGGAGAAATTTGGAACTACCAAGAATTTATTATGGAAATTTTCATGGACTGGTATTTTTCTGTTCTAAAGGAACGAAATGTTGTAAATTAAAAATAACAGAGTCACTTGGAATTTAACTTGAAACAGACAGCGACAGAAATATTTGCAATAATTGAAAAATCAAATTTTCTTGCGCGGTGCTAAGTCTAATCTTTTCGATCGGGTAACTACCGTACTGCGACTAAGCCAACCATTTGATAAACGAAGTATAGAGGAGAAAGTACCGTTCTAGTTAATAATTGTTCATGTTTTGTGTAATAAATTTAAATTTAATAGACAAAGCATGGACAAAGCAAGCTTGAACGAAATACCGCCACCTAGCGGCGGCTGTGGTAACCTTCAAAATTAAATTTTATTTTAGCGCCATCTTGTAACATATTCAGCCTAAACGTCATTTTCAATTTTCATTTCTCGAAATTCTTTAACATTTATTTAAATATCTCTTAAACTACTGAACCGATTTTGATGTCCAACGAACTTGAAAATTGTATTTATAGGACCTATATACATTCTAAATTTCATCTTAATTGGAGTATTGGTTCTAAAGTTATCATGGAACAAACATACATACATACATACAAAAAATGTCTTTTCGCCCCAACTTGAATTGAAGACCTCGCTCGCTTCGCTCGCTCGGTCAATTATATACGGACAAATCACACAGATTGAGCTAGCCCCAAAGTAAGTTCGAGAGATAATACATTTTAGAAATGTTAGGATATACGCCGTTGTCGTTCAAACCATCAAATCAGCTCGTGAAAATGACCAACTATTTCTATGGAACCGATAGCGAACTCAAATTTTTTTCGACATTTCATACAAAATTCTAAATTCTGCCTTCTCCCGGCAAAAAGGAATTTGTATGAAAATGTCGGTTTTTTTAAATTGTGATAACCCTAAAGACGCAATTTTTTTTTAATCTATGCCCTAACATCTTGTATAGATACACATTGTTGGGGCGTTTTAGACTCTTTTCAGACACAATGACGGACCTATTTTGCTCTATGGCTCGACGGGCAAAATAGACTGACAAAATGACTTTAGACATTGACACAATCTCACAATCAACCAAAAAGCAGACGTGATCTCTCAGTAATCTTTTCTTTTATATATGTTGCAAAGATAAAATGTTTATGACTAAGAGCATCGAATTGTTTGTTATTATTATAATACTCTTATGAGTATTATCATAATCTTCGATACTGGTCTGGTAGAAATAAAACGTAGAATGTCCCATGCTTCTCTTACTGCGCGGATCGTAGAAGCCGATCGAGGGAATGGTCGTAAATCTGCGGAATCATGTTAGTAAGCGATCACTATTTTGATTCCGTTTTCCACCTTATGGGCACCAACATGCTAAACGAGGCTTTTAGGTCTTGTAGACCAGGACCCTGTCTATTCCGCAAGGGAAAAAGACGTGATTGTGTCACAGATGACTAAATAGTTACTACGTAAATAGTGTGTGTGAACTCCTAAAAGAAAATTAATACTGAAAAGTTACAATGAGTACTTGTACCATCCTAACTTGTCAGTATTCAAAAGTAGCAATATACATGAACTAGCGGTCCACCCCGGCTTCGCACGGGTAGATACAGTATTCTATAGCCTATATTCATCAGGAATAATGTAGGATTGTAATGGTGAAATGAATTTTCAAATCCGGTAGTTTTGGAGCCTATTCAATGCAAACAAACAATCAAATCTTTACTCTTTATAATATTAGTGTAGATGTAGATGAGGCTCACAAAAAATGTATTGTATTTAAGAATCGTTCTTTCTTGCAATGGTCTATATTATGATGTCTGTAATGCATTTTGACTCTCGTATTACTTGTTACAAAGGTATAAAAACCATTTGGAGTCCAGTCATGTGAACAGCTGTGTCCCGGAAGGATTGATTCGCCGTCTCTAACAGTTTACAGCTGTGAACCTACCTAGCTATTGATTGCTAGCACTGAGTGCACTCTCGCGGCAACAGCCGGCGGGGCGGGCACGTAGACAATCGATATGGCGCGATTTTCCACCAAGGGTGACCACCGCATCCTAGCTAAATGGGACTTTTTTAGATAATTAGCTTTTGGCTGTGGCTCCGCCCGCGTTAATGTCATTCCCTCGGGAACAGTAGAATTTCCCGGAATTAAAGGTACGCTTAGTCCTTCCCCGGGCCTCAAACTACCTCCCCAACACATTCAAATTGGTTCAATGTTTGAAAAGTGAAAAGGTGACAGAAAGACTTAGTTACTTTCGTTATAATATTAGTAAGGAGAGGTTGGATATTATGGATATAGACTAGTGGCACGTTCTGGCTGGGCACCGGTAGATATAAGTAAACTTCACACCATATTTCACCCCATTAGGGGTTTAATTTCTAAAAATCCTCTCTTGGTGCTTAATTACATCATAAAAAGGAACACCTGAACCAAATTTCAAGTTTCTAGGTACATTAGTTTCGGCTGTGCGAAAATATATGTTCATAATATTCATTGTCGTAAAATCAGTACGTCAGGTTTGCCTTTTATATATGTTACGGCTAATAGGTGAAATGTGGCTACGCCTAGTTCTAGCCGGGTACAACTAGGTGCAGCCGAGCATATGCGATTAAACTTAAGTGTACACTCGGCAGAGTGTATAACCTAAGATTAATGTAACGTCCGTCTTACATGTACACTCATATTCGTAAATAAAGTCTGTATCCTACTTATCTTCGCTTAGAACTAGGTAAAGCCTTCATCATAGCGGCTAGAACTAAGTGCAACCGCACTTCAGTGGTTAAACTTAGGTGCAACCTATTTAACATCGGCTAGAAATAGGTTTTCAGTGCAGTTATGGATTTTGGTTTTATTTTGAAGATTGAAGAAAGTCTGTAGATCCATAACAAACCCTAATACGTATACCTTCTTAACTAACCATTGCTGGTTTATGATACTTACATACACATCTTTATCTTTAACAAGGCAGAGGATAAACGAAAATTTTCTCCCTAATAAATACATGACTAACATGTGAAATGAGAGAGATCACGGGAGAGGAGAAATGTACTAGGTATCTCAATACTTCTGTCAGGAAAGAAAAAGAAAACAACGATGAAATGAAAATGTGAAAATTTTGTACAAAACGATAGCTAGACTAAATTCCTGTCAATGTCCGCCGCCTAGCCGGACGTGTGGTCACCTGCGGTTAGTTGCCAGGCTAGACCGGCTAGTCACAACACGCCATTGTGTGGAACAATGGCATTGTGGTAGGTTGTGACCGCCACCCGTCCCCGCTCCCCCTAGAATACCCAGAGCGCCACAGCACAGAGTCTAAGCTTGCTAGCTGCTGAAGTACCTAGGGTTATGGTATGTATGAGTGCAGACTGTCTCCCATAACACAGAACCGTCCGATCTTCGGTAGGCACGTTGTGCCTTGATCTCGCCTGTCAGTTGTAGAACTATCTGTATTCTCTATCTAGATATATCGCTCTGACCCTCAATTGTTCTGCGGTCACCTCGAAAAAATCAAAGCAGCAAGCAACTGTCAATTTTAAACCAACTTCAAAATGGGATGTATTTATGTCTGTTTTATTTTGATAAATCAAAGCTAGTTCAAAAAACCATCATTAGGTAGTGAGTATATAACTATATAGGTATACTAACTAAAAATAAAATAAAGTAACCTAATTAACTAAAAATAGCCATTATAAATAAAAAATGTCCCGCAGTACGTTTTCTCGCGAAAGGGTACCTAGAAGGCTGACAGCATTGCAACGTTGTATGGCAATACTTATTCATTGTTCAGTTTTATTTTCGTACACTTAAATGCGAAAGAGTTCTACAATATTTGTTACGCTTAACTCTGGAAAATACACAGTGTAGCTTTTATATACAAAAATTCCCGTAGAATCTACAGTAACGCGACAGAGCCAAACGGTCTTAGGCTCTGCCTGCAGCTCCTGCCGCCAGCTTGCCTATTGTTGTGTATCAATTACAACACGGGCGTTATCAATTCGCTGTAATACGCGATTCATGGCAGAATCGAATAAATGCCTACACTTGAGTCAAAATGTGAAACTTGGCCGTTTCGTAACTCACGGACCTATTCTATCAAATCAAAAACATTACCAACTAGTTAAGAGTTAGTACATACTTTACTTTCTGTACTCGTACATAAGCCCATAGGAATGTCTACGTCACTCTCACGAAGCGACTAGGCCAAACATTTCGACTAAGGTGTAGGGCACTCTGCCCTCGCCTCAAACGCCCGGTGAAGTAGCGAAAGCTCACTTGGAGCTAGCTACATAGTCCATTAAAAAAAAAAAGACAGGTGTAGATTTTAGAGAACTTAAGACTAGGATTACGGAGAATTCTGCTGTGTGATGACAGTTATAAAGTGGCAGATTTGGGCGTGTAGAGGAGCTTGGTTCTCCATAAGATTTGATAACTTTTTACAGAGCAAGCAAAATGTACCCTTCTTAGCGTTATTAACATGAAAATATTGTTAACTTATGTAAACATATAGGATTTTTTAAAAAACAACTTTAATTTTTAACAGGACACGTCCGTTATGACCATTATGACACTCCAGGGATGAAAACGAATCTAATATAATACCTCACGTAATAGTATAGTTTCGTCTACATGAGGTAACAAAGAAACAGACAGATTTACGTTCATAGATTCATACATATGCACGAAAAACATCACCTACCATCTGGTTCTGGGACAATCGGCTAGTAAGGGACTGTAATGAAACCGTCGCCACAGCAGTAATATTGGAAAGGCTGGCATTTTGCTGATCGTCACTATGTAATATATATCGCTCCGCATGTACTTGATAGTGTAATCCCGTTTAAACCATGGTTGCGTCAAGGGTCGTACGTAAGTAATATTGTGGCACTTAAGTCGTCGACTTAATTATACGGGCCCCGAGCCCTAATCCGGCCTGCTCGCCCCGATAACAAGCACATAAATATGCTGCTACCGGCGTCGCGGTGTCATCATTTTTGGGGTTCCGGAGGAAAATAACTAACCGACCGGAATCGACGTAGGTAGATTGTATATAAATATAATGGAACATTTTCAATTTTATATTTCGTGAAGAAACAATTTCTGAATGTTTAAGCACTAAGTAAAACCACAGATTACTAAATAGTTACTTGGTACAACGGATCCCGTCGGCGTACTGACATCATTATTGGGATTTCGGAAAAATTTATTAATAGAACCGAGGTCTGAATAAATGTCAAAATCATTTTATGAATTTGTTTTCAAAATGTATATTTTATTAGAGATAATAATTGAATTGAATGCTAGCACTAAATTAACCCTGCTACCCGACGACGCTCTGTGAAGTGACATAATTTTTGGAGTCCTAGCGTCAAATGACTAAGCAGAATCATTGAATGTACAATGAACATAAAAACACCAAGTCATGAACCGATCCATGAAACAATACGTTCTAAAGCAAGAACTACTTAGTCTAATGGTTTCTGATGTTTTCGCGATTGTTACACATTTAACAGTTTTCATGGTCGCAGGTAGACTCCCTACCTGCGACCATGAAAACTGTAAAGTTTTCGAAACGTTAGGTGTAAAAATAATGTAATATACGTACCGTACCGTATTAAAGTGATTTTATTTAAACTACTTAGTCTAATAATTGCTGCGTGGTATCGTTTCTCTTGTCGCGAATGAGTCACTTGTACGGGACCCAACATCAGTATGGTATGGTGTGCTTGAATTGTTTATTTCAGAGCAGTGTCTTGAACCGGAGCCCCGGCGCGCCTCGCTTGCAGCTTATTTACAGCACCATAAGTACCATAACCAGCCAGTGTCCCATAAACTGCTGCGTATCTCCCAGGTGCAGTCGGCGGATAAGGCGCGGATCAACGGGCCGGCGTGATAAGTGCCCGGCGTTGTTCGTCGTTAAAAAGTTGTTAAGTGACGAGATGATATGCTCCAAGATAATTTCAGCCGCTGAACGCTTCCTTGTTGGATAAGTTGCGGTTAAAAAGGGGAAATTCTACCTACAGTTAGATTTCGCAGCCATCGCCCAATGATAAAGTGAAAATTAAATGATTTTTTTCATTATTTGTTAATGTTGTTTGGTTATCTGCAAAGTTAATTTTACGTGATAACGGTGAGAGATAGATGCGTGATAGACTGTTACTGCTAGAGTTGCTACTGCTGCTGCTCCGTAAACCGGCTTAACAGACAAGCATTTTTTCTCTAAAATGCCGTTGTACGAGCTTACCTCGCTCATTTGGGCGACCCGTGGCCTACATCATGTAGGTCACGTGTCAGCTCTTTTTATACTATAATTAGAATCAAATCTTATAACAAATTGAGATACTATCGAACAGTAGCCAAGTTACTATCCAGCGGCGGTCGAGGTACTGCTGGGCTGCCCTCGAGAAGGATCAACATGTAACATCGAGAGAAATAAACTACTTTCTACGTGACGTGATCTTGTATCTCCACACCAACATCTACAACCTACAATCTACATCCCGTCATGAACGGTGTATGGCTAACACCATGGCCTGCACTGTACAGCCGTGTTGTGTAGTAATTGTGTGGAAAATTGAAGTTCCGATAAGGGTCTGACATCATGGTAGGTATCACTACCATAAGTTTCCCTTAATATTGTGTTTTTCAATCTTTCTTCATTCTGCAAAAACACATTTCTTGTATATGGTTTGGCCATCCTTTATTAGGGTTCCGTACCTCAAAAGGAAAAAACGGAACCCTTATAGGATCACTCGGTTGTCCGTCTGTCTGTCTATCTGTCAAGAACTTTTTCTTATGAACGAAGTATCTAGCTGAAATTCATATCAAATACTCAGGTCCACTGTCCCTTAGAGCTGTGAAAAAATCAAACTTTCAAGCCAACGCAACAAGCCAACGTGATAGTCGGACGTCGGCCGGACATCGCAGGCTTAGTAATAGAACCCGATAACGGTACGGGTACGGAACTTTAAAAAGTAGGACCACATTCAATCTCAAAACATTCAAAGTCAAAGATTAAAGTCAAAGTCAAAGATTTTTATTCAAAATTAAATAAATAAATATATACGGACAAATCACACAGATTGAGCTAGCCCCAAAGTAAGTTCGAGACTTGTGTTATGGGATACTAACTCAACGATACAATAATTTATAACAAATAGATACACATCCAAGACCCAGGCCAATCTGAAAAAGATCATTTTCCATCTTGACCTGGCCGGGGATCGAACCTGGTCACTCCGTGTCGCAGGTTGGCGTGTTGACCGCTGCGCCACGGAGCTAGTCAAATTGGATACATGTATCTCTTTTTGAACGAAGTTCAGTTCATTCTACCTATCAAAAGTACTCGTGCTTTTACCGAAGCAGTTAGAGTCAGATTTCCGCCAATATTCTGACAGATTCGAAGCGATTTGCCAATACGTTGAATGGAAATTTATTCGGAAATGACAATATTTATTTTTGTAAAAACATTCGCGGAATCCCCGCTCCCCCGTTAATTCTGCCCACGGAAATTTGTGTCGTAACGTCCTGTCGTAATCAAATTCTGTGACAGGAGGGCTAAGTATTTTTTGGATGGTTCGTCACCCAAGGCCAAGACCTACTCTTCTATGTACGTCAACAAGTCACACGCTTACTTTTGAACCGTTTTGTCGTATTTGCAAAACCATTGTTTGTATTCCAACCAGGCAGATATATGATAAGTAGATTGGACATAGATTTATGGCGTCTAAAAAGGTTTTTAGGGTTCCGTACCCAAAGGGTAAAAACGGGACCCTAATAATATCTCTCCGCTGTCCGTCTGTCTGTCTGTCTACTAATGTGCTAATGCTAAAAATTAAATAAAATAAATATTTAAGGGGGCTCCCATACAACAAACGTGATTTTTTCGCAATTTTTTACTTGATATTGTTAACAGCACCAGGTAAAATATTATCTGCAAAATATTTATATTTTATTTAATTTTTTTTTTATTTATATTCTGTGAATATTTCCGCTTGAAATATTCAAAGAATATTTAGTTATACCGGGTGTTACATAATAGCGAAATAATCCTTAAGGAGCATGTAGGATAGCCCAAATGCAAAGGCCTAAGAGTGTTCCTTACCCTGTAAAATTATTTTAAATAAGTAAAAAAGGTAATTTAATATTTTCTATTATTTAGGTCGGTGCCAACCCTAAAATTAGCTGTTTCTTCAAGTTCAAGGTTAAATGAAAGCAAAAACTTTTATCCTGCTCCCTCTTCATTTTTATTGGCTTAAAATTGACACACTGATGACTTCATAACGAAGGCAGAAACTACTTACCTTTCATTCATATGACAAGGACATGAAATGTCTCTTTCACGCTCTTGAATCTTATCAAAAGGTTCTGTGAAAGTTATTTTGTTTCCAAATTTAAAAAAGGCCTAGAAGTTAGACTTATTTACCAGGACATCATAAGTTGTAAAGAGTTTTCAAGTGGGGTTTTATGCAAATCAACTTTGAACCCTGAATTTGTGGGAAAATTTCTACCAGAATAGCATGATTATTAAAGCTTTACTAATCGCAAATAAAGTTTTTCAAGGTGTTGTTTATACGTCAAAAAGTTTGGTAAATACAGAATTATGTTACTAGGAGATAATGACACATAAGAACAGTTTTATAAACTTGATCTATCAAAAAGGTTTCATTTAATTCAATTCTTCTTTAGTGAAAAATCACTACTTTGTACTAGGGTGTAATAAAACAAAGAAGTAATTTCTTCACATTTTAATTTGTAGTAAAACCTTTGTGAATGTATTAAAAAATAAATTATTAAGACTTGACAATCCACGTATGTCAATCGTGACTCGTGACACTTATCTGAACTCAAGTTTATTATTTATGTAAAATATTTAATTATTTAAAGAATATTGAAATAAAAGTTTTACAAGCTATTAAATTGTAACGTAAATGAGTACTTTTATGTGAAAAAGTGTGTTTCACGATTAGTTTTAAGTTGTGGTGTGTTCATGTAGGCAAACTTTGATACTTGCGTTTTAAACAATTATGAAAGGAAAATTTACCTACATGGATGGTGCAGTGATCTAGTGATATTTATTTTCTGACAATTTTAACGTAAATAATTGGTAAGACAAGCATGTAATACTGAAATAAAACATTGTTAAATAATACGATTGCTTTGTTATGACAACCAAGGCTATGACAGGATGCGCGAGCATTGATGCGCACAAAAGTTTAGAACCAGGCCTCCAGGAGTCCATATTGTAAGTGCGAAATATTTAACTTCTAGCAGTTTGCGCAAGTGTTTACTTATTGAGGGTTGTCTCACCAGTGCACTCTCAAAATATAAATGTATGAAAAAGAATATTTTCGTGCTGTGGTGCGAGATAGTCAGCAAGCTTTTTGTTATGGGATACCCGATACGCTCACGGAGTATTATCTCATTATTATGTAACTCCCTGTATATTCACTGTTAAAATAAATAATTATATACAAATAAAATTAATATTAAAGGGGGGCTCCCATACAACAGACATGTTTTTTTTGCCGTTTATATAGATAACGGTACGGAACCCTTCGTGCGCGAGTCTGTCTCGCACTCGGCCGGTTTTTTCTTATATATTGATATGATTTGTAAGTGTTAAAATACAATCTCATTAATATTTGTAAGGTCAGGGGATCATCCTCAACTGTTTGGCCGGTGGCTGTAGGTATGCATCGGATACGCGCGCCCGGCCTCCAATACAAATTATATAATAACTAGCTGTTGCCCGCAACTTCGTCCGCGGCAATTTCTGTTTTTATGATTAATAAGTATAGATGAATAATTTTTCCCCGATTTCAAAACATTTTTTATTGATGCTTCACTCCTATTAGTCGCAGCGTGATGTTTTATAGCCTAAAGCCTTCCTTAATAAATGGACTATCCAACACAAAAATAATTTTCCTTTATCCAACACAAAAAAAATTTGAACCAGTAGTTCCTGAGATTAGCGCGTTCAAACAAACAAACAAACTGTTCAGCTTTATAATATTAGTATAGATAAATGCCCGTGACAAATTTACAATAGCTCGAACCTACCTGTGACGGACGAATAACACATACCTTTCAATGCTTGTGATGAATTAACATTCAATGTATGAAATTTCAAAAACGTGACGAATTATTGTAGCAAATTACAACAACCTCTCGCTGCTACTTGTTTTTCCCCCATTCATTCGAGTAAGTCGTCATACCTTCATTCCCTTCCCAAATCCAACAAATTCCTATCCTTCCCCAACTTAGAAATGCTTCCGCTGAGCAGCGGCGTTGGAAGCACAGTACAAAAACTAAACCCGCCTGCCATGCATGGTGAGCATACTTAACAGATTATTACTAGTCTAGCTGTTGCCCGCGGCTCCCTTCGGAACAGTAGAATTTCCCGGAATAAAAGGTACTCATAACCTATACCCTTCCCTTGCCCTCAAACTATCTCCACACCTACCAAATTTCATCCAAATCGGTTCAATGGTTGGAGCGTGAAAAGAGAACAGACAGACAGAATTCACCTTCACAGACCTTTTAAGGGTTTTGTACCTCAAAAGGAAAAAACGGAACCCGTATAGGATCACTTGGTTGTCTGTATGTCTCTACAAGCTACAGGGTACTTCTCATGAACTCAGAATCTTGAAATTTAGTAAGAAGCAACGTCTCAAAGCACAGATCATGAAAAAATGCGAAAAGCATTAATTTTTAGTAACATCAAAAAATAAAATTATTTTTAATAATTTAAACTTATTATAGTACAGAACTCTTCGTCCGCAAGTCCGACTCGCACTTGGCCGGGATTTTGTGTTATACGGATAGTAAAGAAATACAAACTATTGGACTATTACCAGTTTACAACGCCTTCGTCATACGCCTCGGCCGTGCTATAATACAATCTTTAGTCCTTGTTCTAAGATTACAATACAAGTCAGTCGATAAGTTTCTAATTTTGACTTCATCTCGACAGTTGTCTCGAGTATACGAATACGACTGACCCTGACCCTGCCTGCCTTACTGACAAGCAGGGTAACTATTTTTGAAAGTGTGACACGCGTGTTCGAGCGTTTTTTTTTGTATGGCAAAATCGCTCGAAGACGAGTGTCATACTTTCAAAAATAGTACCCCGGAACGTTATCCGTAGAAACCGTCTTTCAATACTTTAAAAAAAATAGTTATGACATGAAACGTCAATGCCATGACAATGACAGTGACAGATAGATATCGATGTAAATAAAAACAGTACACACACGCAACATATTATTTTAGGATTTTAAAATAAAATAGGTAAATAATTATTTTGTTATTTAACTGTAAATGAGTGATATAATACGTTAATAAAGCTCTTGTTACTGAGCAATAAAACATAACAAAGCTTCTTATCCGTCCACTACCTACTCGTAATCTTAATATATATAAATCTCGTGTCACAATGTTTGTCCTCAATGGACTCCTAAACCACTTAACCGATTATAATAAAATTCGCACACCATGTGCAGTTCGATCCAACTTGAGAGATAGGATAGTTTAAATCTCAAATTATAGTCGCAATTTTTTTAGCCACAGCAACGCGTGGCCAGGTCAGCTAGTAACTATATATTATTTTGCGTAATAACCAATATATAATATTTTATTTTTATACATAACTAATTTGGCAACTAAAAATTAGATTCCTACCTGGTTCCTTGGCTGGAACGAGGCCTAGAAGTAGAATAAGAGTTTAATGTCATTTATGTTTTTTCTTTTTCAGATACAATATTTAATGCCCGTCTTCATGAATAAATGCCGTATTTCGGCTTATAAAATAGTATCACTGCACTGGGAACATACAGATGAGAAATTATGGTACTTGTTTACTTAAACGCCCAAGTTGATTAAAATATATGATATTGTTACATATATTATACTGTTGAGCATTTGTTGTCATGACTCGTATCTAGGATGGCTGAAAGTGAAGCGGACAGTCTACGAGCTCGGCGCACGAAGTTGCAGCAAGACCGGCAACTCATCCAACAGCAGCTGGTAGCCCGGCAGGTCATTAAGAACTCTGATAGCTGCCCACAGCTCGAGGAGATCCTGCAGCGGCTGCTACAGTACCGCAAGCAGGAGCGGGAGAAGCAGGGAAGTGGCACAGAGGCACGTTTCGAACTGTTTGCCTACAACCTCTACTGCTCCAAGCCACAAATATACAGGCATCTGAAACCACTCTTACAATTACCAAATCAAAGCTTTTTTCAGAACTATAAATTATATTTAGCTCCCGAATTTGAGGAATGCATTCTGTACTTCTTGTCTTCAAAACTGAACTCCCTTAGAACTGAAGTGAACCATTTTGTGTTATGTGTGGACCAGCAGCCGCTCAACAGAAACTATGCTTATGACACAAAGAGGGACATCATACTGGGTTTGCACAATGTGGACGGAGTGACGATGACCCAGCCCGCCTCCATGGCATATGTCATGATGCTGCGTAATCTCTGCATCAACTGGGTGCAGCCAGTGGCCTATGCTTTTCGTAGTGTCTCTGCAACTACTCATCCTCAGATTGCCAACTGGTGTGCCCTAGTGATAACTAAACTATTAGAAATAGGAATCCAAGTGGAAGCAGTCATCACCAAGCCTGACTTTATAAACCAGGCTGGGTACTCATATACAAATGATGGCATTCGAGCTGACTTAATATTTCGAGGTACAAATGTGTACCTACTACATGATGTGCGTGTATTAATTGAAGCTGTGAGGAACTGTTTAATCAAAAATGACTTTTACTACAATGAGTCAAGAATTTCATGGCATTATATGAAGTTGTTGTACTGTCAGCAGAGAAACACAGATTCCGAGTTGATCCCCGACATTAAAGAAGTTCACATTAGACCGAGCAGCAGCCAGGGCTCGCAATGGAAACACACCAAAGAGATCTTCAGCTTGAAGGTGTACGCTTTTCTCGAACAGCTGATGGCCAGCGGCGCCTTGCCGCACGAAGCACGGCCCACCGCCATATTCGTGCGCACCATGAGCGAGCTGTACGAGGTCACCAGCTACAGCCCTCTGTCGCGCGAATCCGTCAACGTTAAAGACCAAATTGAGGTGCTGGATCGCGCGGCGGAAATGTTCCGCAACATCCACCTGCGCGCGGGCGAAGTGCCCGCGCCCGTCATGCACATGAGCGCCGCGCTCGCGGCCCTGGCGGCGACGCTGCAGGCCTTGACGGAGAAGGGCTTCGACACCGTGTACACGTCGCGACTGAACAACGCGCCCGTGCACGCGTTCTTCAGGGCCGTGCCGCGCACCGCGAAGCCCGGCCGGCGGCTGAAGCCCACGGCCTCGCAGGTGTATACGGCGTTCGCGGATGCGTTCGCGCGCGGCATGCGGCGGCGCACGCGCTGGGCGCGGCGCGAGGACCTGGCGGAGGCGGCGGCCTGCGGGCTGCTGGACCCGCGCCGCGTGCCCGCCGGCGCGCTGTCGCCGCGCTCGCGCCTGCGCCTGCCGCCCGCCGTAGACTACCGCGTGCCGCTGCCGAGCACGCCCGCCTGCGACGCCTCATTCTTGCTCTACAACTGCATGCTAGTCCACTCGTGCCCGGAGCTCGTGGAGTCGGTGCGGCGGCGTCGTCAGCTGTTCTACAAGGCGCCAGGTTTGAAAGTCGGCTCGCGAGATCTCTGGGACCGGCTGCTCGAACCGCCGGAACTGTTCCAACGTCACGTGCAGAGATTGAAGGAGCAGCTGCCGATGCTGCTGAAGCTGAACGTGTTCAAGTCGCCGGGCGCGGCGGCGGTGCGGGGGCTGGCTGGGCGCGCGGGGAAGGCGCTGCCGTGCGCGTGCTTCCCGCGCCGGCTGCTGGCCACGCTGCTGGTGCGGATGCGGCTGTGGCTCGCACTGCGGCACTGCAACCAGCGCTTGCGACAAAAAAGAGGCCAGGGCCGGATCCCAGCGATCAGTTTCATGCTGCCCTGTGAGAGGAAACGGTGAAGTAAAGGCGAGATCATTTTTCATCAAAAATTGCTTGTTTCCATCTGCCCTATAAGAAGAAACGGTGAAGTTAACTTATAAAGTCGTATGATTTTTCATCAACAATTGCTTCTGTGTTATCAAAAGGAGCTACAGTGGGCCTGAATGAAGAAGAAAAGTGCAAAGACAGCCGAAGCTAAACAAAGTGTATCAGAAGTGCTATAAGGATTAAACGAACGCCAGATGGCATCTTGTAAAATGTTCAATTAGCCATTACTGATTTTGACTGTCCGTTTTCACGTAATATTTTGTTAATAAAGCATAAAAAACATGCCCGAAAGATTGTACTGGTGAAGTATTTTATTACAAAAAATATGTGTTATGGATTTTGTTTGTAAATAAAAAAAACCGGCCAAGTGCGTGTCGGGCCACGCGCAGTGTAGGTTAATGTTGCGAATACCAGCTTTGAGTTCACGCCTCACGGTTTAACGACAAAAAAATCAGCCAAGTGCGAGTCGGACTCGCGCACAAGGTACCCTGGACTCTTAACAAACATTCCACTTTTTCTATTTCTGAAATATTTGGTTTTAGAGTGTATACAAAACCAAATATTTCAGAAAAAGTGGTAAAATAAAATGATTTTACGGTAGCTCCCATGCAAGTAAAGGGAAAGTATTTTTTTTCTCGACCAACCTAACATGTGGGATGTTGTTGAATAGGTCTTTTAATAATATTATGAGTTTGGGAACATCTTTTTTCAAATTTTGTTAGAGTCCAGTGAAATGGCGAACGTAACCTGGCAAAAACTTGCAAAGAGTTGTATGTTACCTACTTCCAGTACCTACAGCCCCAATGGCTTGACAAATTGTGAAGAATGAGGCCTCATTATAATTGTATTCTTCCCAAGAGTCTTATGAGAGCTTATGACCAATGTGACGTCAGCTAAAACATCCATTTTACGGACTTCAATGCACCAATTTATAAATAGCAAATTGATAAACTTAGTTCCTAAATCGCAAAATAGATGGCGCTGGGTCATAGGTAGTCAGTCGGGGTTTTTTTGATTTTTCAAATTAAATTACTTGTTCTAATTTTACTTGTGAAGTAGGATTTTACAGCCCACATAGGACGGTGGTAACTGAAGAAGTTACCACCGTCCTAAGTAAGCTCGTTTTTCGACGTTTTTAGTCGTTAAACCGTGAGGCATGAACTCAAAGCATTCGCAGCTACGGAAATGCGCGTGGCGCGCCACACACTTGGCCGGTTTTATTAAAGTAGGTATATCTACATTGAGGAAGTAAGTTTAGAGCTGCCGAGAAATTTACCTAATAAAAAACTTATTACTGGTTATATCATCTTTATTTTAAAAACTGTTCTTCGGCGGAGTATTTTCCATCTTTCATTATTCTTCGCTATCTCTTAGCCCTGTCTATATATACGACACCCCTTTGGCCTTCTTATTGATTTCGTTTACGAAAGACTCCTATTGGAATTATTCGTTAGATTTTCGCACGGAGCAGATTCTGCTCCGTGGATTTTCGCCAGGCAACTGGTAACTGCAAAACAGCCATTTTAAATTCAACTCACATTTACTGCAGGCGCCACGCAGTCACTTACGTATGGCGCTCCCGGGCGATGTGTATTAGGGAGCGCGGTAAAGTCAAACATGTACCACACTCACCCCGTTGGAAGTACCCCACGCTCAGAGTAGAGGACGCCTGTGGGTAGTAGGGACGCCGCTAAAGCCTGCAGCAAATGGATGTGCGTCACCAACATGGTATAGGGGGCGTTGGGCGGTCTGTTTCAATTCTCTCTCATCCACTTACTGGTCGGCCTGTCAAGTTCACCTTTTGTAAGAAGAACGCACGACCAGTTCGACATCGAATCTTCCCTGGAAGGTTGCTTGGTTTTTCACTTCTGTCCCAATATGTCAACTCTTGTTGCAATGAACAAGGCCGCTAAGAAGAGCGTCCGACCTTGGGTCAGTTCTGTCTCAATATGTCAACTCTTTTTGCATAGAACAAGGCCGCTAAGAAGAGCGTCCGACCTTGGGTCAGTTCTGTCCCAATATGTCAACTCTTGTTGCAATGAACAAGGCCGCTAAGAAGAGCGTCCGACCTTGGGTCAGTTCTGTCCCAATATGTCAACTCTTGTTGCAATGAACAAGGCCGCTAAGAAGAGCGTCCGACCTTGGGTCAGTTCTGTCCCAATATGTCAACTCTTGTTGCAATGAACAAGGCCGCTAAGAAGAGTGTCCGACCTTGGGTCAGTTCTGTCCCAATATGTCAACTCTGGAGAGGGCGCGGTCAATTTTCATCCAACCTTTGATTCAAGTTATGTCTGTCCCAAAAGATAATGTAGGCTTTTGGTCTCGTGGCGGTGCGGTCACTTGGTGTCGCTGGCGGAGACGCGCGCCCCCTCCCCGGCCAGCATGCGGAGCTCATACTTCTGCACGACCGCGAAGATCTCGCCCTTGGCCAGGCTCAGCAGGTACGGGGGCAGCGCCTGAAATGCCAACAAACATGGACGTAAGTATATTAGTGTGTACAGACGACCACGTACACACAGCTAGAACGAAATATTTTTCTCATTTATCATCATTTAGCCGTAAGAACTTTACTGCTGGACAAAGACTGCTGCCCATCAGAGGCATTTTTTAAGCTAGGAGTAAATAAAAATTTGTTGGATCTAAGAAGGAAATAAATAATAGCAAGTAGCAGCTCGGGAGGCCGCGCGTACCCGACGCTATACCTGCAACCACCGGACAAGCCGTTGAGGATGACCCCTGACATTTTCTCATTATCCTGTACAATTATAAATGCAAAAGTGAGTTTGTTACTTTTTCACGCCTTGATATGCTGAACCGATCTTCAGGAAATTTTGCATACACGTTACCTGGAGTATGGAGAAGCACACCGTCTCAGCGCATTATGTCCTTTTCTCGAAATGTCCTTTTCTCAAAATGTCCTTTTATCAATATGTCCTTTTCTCAAAATGGCCCTTTTAAATAAGACAACTGGTAAAAGGATTTTGTGATAGATTTAAAGGTTCCGTCGACAAAATGCGCGCCAGGTAAGCAGTATTCCCTTGAGATTGACATTTACGCGAGCACAGCCGCGGACAACATCGAGACTAATCTAAACTAATATTACAAAGAGGAAAGAGGAGGACTTTACTCAATCGTAGGTTTGTACTCAAATACAACCCAATTGATAACGTCCTCCATTTATTGAAGTCGGTTAAAAACACAGTACTAATTTTCAAAATTCTTTCAGCAATAGAAAGCTACATTATCAGCGAGGCAACGTAGGCTATATTTTATTTTCTAGCAGTGACGTGCACTTCGCAAAACGTATATAAAGTATACGTATCTTTCGCAGTTTTGTTTACTTCGTAACATGAGTAATTGGCAGTATAAAGTATTTGGAGACGAAGGGGCGCTTCGTCACGTTACGTCGTGTCAGGAGCGTTATTTTAAGCCTCGGGTACAAAAACCGATCCAAAAATAGATCCGGGGCTGCCCAAACTAATAGAATAGAAGGAACTTTCAGCGATAGAAAACAGAAAGGCGTTGTCTCTTGAGGTGCGTTAGTGCCAGCTCCAGCACCCCTAATATGGAAGTCGTGTCGCCCTTCATATCGCGCGATAAGCTATCCACATCTCGCTCGTTAATTCTATGGAAACCAAGATGGGAAGAGTCGATAAATGTTGCGCGAGCCATGCTACGGGGGCAGAAATGGCCCGGATCAGTCGCGCTCCACCATTGGCGAGCAAATACTCAGATTGCGACTAACCTTCAGCGTAGGCTCGATACAAGCCAGGAATGCGTTGACAGGATGCGTGGGCCCTGCGGGCTCAGGGCGCGCCGGCAGCTCTAGCTCCAGGAAGGGCCCGGGCGACTCGCGCTCCACCTTGGCGAACTCCAGTGGCTGCGACGACTCGCGCTCCGCCGGGCCCTCCGCCGGCTCCGAGAACGAGACACTGGCGTCGTCGTCACCTGCGGTTTATAATGTTTTGATTTTAGTAAGTACTTCAGTCAGTACCATCAGACAGTCGGTGTTGGCATATGGACGCCCACACCAGGGATGGCACATATAACACAGTGTCCGTAGCCGTGCGTCTACTTTACTGTCTCTTCATTAGAATTGCTGGTCAATCTGAAACTGCATCCTTGTTTAAACTTTAGGAATATTACTCCACTCCATAACTCAAACCGTTGTTCCAATTGGAGTACCAAGAGACTGGTAGTCTTTTTTTACCTCCAAGATTCTACCGCAATCATTGTTGCATTAAGAACAGTTATGACGGGACTTCTCGTCAGTAAGACAAAACTTATAGCAAAGTGTACCTCCATTGTCCGTGTCCTCGCTGAGCGGGTCCGCCTCCTGCGCAGGCAGCAGGTTGACGAAGAACTTATTGAGGAAGGCAAGGTCTTTGGCGTACTTGTACACGCGCACGCTCTGCCCCAGCTGCCGCTTCATGCTGTTACGGATGATGGACTTGCGGTAGATGTCGCGCATGTTGAACCAGCGACTGCGGCACAGCTTCGCTGCAACGGTAAGGACTGGTCACGAAACATAACCTTGGCCATACTAAGGCCCTGCCTACGCAAGCCTGCCTTCTCCCAGGCTTAGAAGGTTACACTTAAACCTGTCTGTTACACTTAGTAAGTATAACGCAAAATGTAAATTCTACTGGACCTTTCATCGAAATATCTTTGACGGCCGAAATTTCATGTAACTCACATCAAATAAATCATGAACGTCAAGATGACGGGACCCCGCCCGGTTTTGCGAATATGATGTAGTACCTTAATAGTGCTATTTTATACATACATAGTTAAATTGTACACTCATGATTTCAAGATATTCAACAAAGAAAGTGGTCCCGCTATTATGATATCAAAATGGCGGGTCCACAATTCAGTTCTTAAAAAACAAATTCCGTTGTCGTAAACCGAACTCACCAACCTTTAATACGATATAGTACGACAAAGTTCCGATTGTTGTTTGTCTTGTAAAAGAATAATTTCAATTGTAAAATTAAAAATATTTTCAACGAAAAAGCTCCTGAAGAAAAAGTGAATTTCAAAGCCAAGTAGCATTATATTGCTTCTACAATTTGCTTAGTACTTCGCAGCTTTACTGCTTCGCAGTTTTACTATGGAGGTTATTCTACATTGAATTTGTTTTCATTTACCATTGCCTAAAAATTAAGTGATTTGAATGCAAAACCGAACCGTAATAGTTATTAAATTTTCACAAATAATGTATTTCTGTTGCCGCCATACAAGAAACGTGACTTTTTTGCTCGGTTTTGCTCGATATTGACAACGGCAACAGGTAGACGCTTGAAATATTCACAGAATTTTTATTTGTAATTCAGTTAATCGTGGTAGCAGATTTTTCAACCTGCCTAAAGTCATCTGACAGCTTAACGCATCGGCCTAACGGCTTAACGTGCCTTCCTTGCTTAGTGGGGGCGCCCCTTCCGTATCCAGCGCCCTGGGCGGTCGCCCAAGCGCGCCCTACCCTGACACCGCTACTGCATAATGTTACCTGTTTTTGTTGTGCCCGTGAACTAGAACTGTTATGAACTTAAGCAGTTTACCTTGCCAAGCTCATTCTAGATCTTTTGTCATTTAGGCAGTGTCTTGTACCTACACGTACCGGCCGCTGTCGGTTGACCGTCCATATTGAACTAGGCCAGATCTTCCGCCAGACGTTGTGCTTTCAGGCCGCCAGACACAGTTCTTGCCATCATAGTACCTATTTAATACCTACCTACCATTGTCGGCGTACCGTTCATGATAAGCTCGTTCGAGATCATTCGCCTGGCGGATTCTTCCAGCCCGCATTTAAAACTGCGCGTTGAAGCAATAAGAAATTTACCAGCCATTGTCGACTTACCGTCCATGCCGAGCTCAGTCGAGATCTTCCGCCAGGCGTTGTTCTTCCAGGCCGTGTCTTGGTACTGCGCGTCCTCGCCGTCGTACAGCGCAGGGAACTTTTTAACCAACGCGATGAGGCGCCGGTCTACCTCCAGTTCCATCTTTTCATCGCCCTTCATAACTCCCTAGTATTTACAAAAAAATAGGTAATCATAACTTTGCCATATTTTTACAGCATAAGATTCTGGTAGTCGTTAAAGGAACCACGCCGAGAAGAATAATAGGAGCAATAATATAAATAATATTTTTTTAGGGTACCGTACCCAAAAGGTAAAAGCAGAACTTTATAGTTAAGACTCCGCTGTCCGTCTGTCACAGGGCTGTATCTATTAAACCGTAATAGGTGAAGACACGAAACTTTCGCAGAATGTGGATATCTATTACCGCTATAGCGACAAATAATTTCTCATTGAAACCGAGTTAGGGAACTGTCAGGGAAAACCTACCGCAGGTTTTCCCTTTTCCCAGGCAAGACATTCTCGTTTATAGACAGCGAAAATATATTAAAGTTAGGACATAGATAGACAAAGTAATAGATATGTTGGCTTCTGCAACCTCCACCTATTTGTATCTAACGTGTAATTACACCCTGTACTTATAATGAGGGTAACTTACCAATCCTTACCCTTTCCTCTCTTGTATTGTACTGCAGTAAGGAAGCTGAAAAATATGAGTCGGACAAGTTGCGTGGTGTGTGTGACGGACGGCAGACGGTATGCGCCGACAAAGCTGCAACGGCGACGGCGCGGTAGGTCGGTCGGCCGCGACACTGACTGAGTCGATACTCAACTAAACTGACGGCCGGGGCTCGGCGGGGGGTCGGACGCGCGGGACGTCACGGAGCGTCGACCGACACGGGCCGAAAGCAGGCGCGCGAAGTTATCCGAACTGAGCCGAGACGGCTCCAAGCCACTGCACCGTGACCAGGGACCGGAAAACCGTGTTCGGGGCTAATCTGATTAATAGAGAAACCCTATGATATGATTACCCAATGGATATGCTTATCACAACAATAGGGTTACTCCAACGATTTGATAACCCTATTGAACGGTTATCCTTATTAACTGGTTAACCGTATCTATTAGGTAACCCTTTCATGTGTAAAACCCTATCATAAGGTTTACCCTATCATTGGATTAACCCTATCAAATGGTTAACAATATCGTTGATTAACTTTATTAATAAGTTAACTCAATCAACTTGAAACCCTAACGATTGTGTATTTAATCATAAGGTTAACCTTATTGATTATTGCCTGTCTCTTTCGCGCATTTCAGCGCGTTTTTAACCAAAGCCTTTATTTATGTTCGGAATAAAACAGGCGCTGAACAGAGGCTATGTATAAACATATAGACAGTTCAAATAATTGAACTGTCTCGACAATTAAAAACTGTACGGTTTTACTGTGAAATTATAAACATGCCATTAATATTAAAGTAAACTTTCGCGTTGGCACTTTTCACATTTAGGTAATGCAAGTTAATTTTATTTACATATTACATATTTATCCTTCATTTAAAACTTCAAAATCCATTGTTAGTGAAAGACGGCAGGACGCATAGTGCTGCACTTAGTTCTTTTTAGGGTTCCGTATCCAAAGGGTAAAAACGGGACCCTGTTAATTTCGCTCCGCTGTCCGTCTGTCTGTCTATCTGTCCGTCTGTCACCAGGCTGTATCTCATGAACCGTAATAGTTAGGCAGTTGAAATTTTCACAGATGATGTATTTCTGTTGCCGCTTGGTTTTGCTCGATATTGATAACGGCAACAGGAAGTCGCTTGAAATATTCACAGAATATTCAGTTATATATTCACTTCAAAAAAAAAGATTTTTTTGCCGTATTTATAGATAACGGTACGGAACACTACGTGCGCGAGTCCAACTCGCACTTGACCGGTTTTTTCCAAATATCGATAATCAACATGAATACAGATGAGGGTACAAGTAATAAAGTTATTGGTATTTATTTTTCTTTTTTTCTGTCGGCAAAATCTAAAAGCTACTAGTATTTTGGCATGAGCAGAAATTAAAAATTCAATTGTAAATACGCGCGAATAATATTTCGCGGACCGCGATGCAGTATACGCGCGGTTGGTGCGGGGCGAGGAAGGAGCGAGGCGCCAGCGGGAGGCCGGCAGCGGCGCGGCGGACGTGTCGTAACGAATAGGTACCGATTGCGCCGTGTATGAAAAAGAAATACATATAAATATGGAATATCCTAATTGTAGTATATGTAACTGTGCGTTAAATTTTGATGTGGTGTCTGTAAGCCTGAAAGCACAGAATACCTATGTTAGTTGCAGCTAGTAAACGGCGTAGGGGGAAAAAAAGGTTTGTGTCAGTTTCTGATGAAAATTTACAAGTAGGTATATAGGAAGTGTAGAGTATATGCCCAAGTGATTAAATGGTTGCAGATAAACAGTTTTTACGGCATTTGATCATCACAGAATAGAAAGATTTGCTGTTGTTCCTTATAAAACAAAGCAAAATATTGATAACTAGTTGTTGCCCGCGACTTCGTTCGCGGCAATTTCAGTTATTATTGACCGAGCGAGCGAAGCGAGCGAAGCGTCTCAGTTTCGACAGGCCGAAAATTCTTTTGTCCGTCTGTCTGTCTGTCTGTCTGTTCTCGCCTACAGGTCGCATTTCTCAACCGATTCTCATGAAATTTTGTGAGCAGGTTTGGTAATATGAGCAGATCTTTTTGTCGAGCCAGATTTTCGAAATTTTTAAAAATGGCGGAAATATGGTGGTTCTAAACTGAAAAAACTCATAGTACAGCTATTTGAAAAGAAAATCAAAAATGCTATTAGACTTTTTTGTTATTCTTATTACGACGCAATTTTTTTGTCTGAACACCTTTTTTATACGATATACTTGAACGTGTTTATATTTGGCAATTTGCCCAAAAGTTGTCTGAAATCGATTTTCTGTATATTCTTTTGAATTAGTGCATTCAGTATGATGTCGTAAAAACAAATCTATGGTATGACAAGTATGAAAATGGTGCGTAGTAACTATGACGACGTAACTGAAGGAAATCATCCTTTAGTCAATTAGCATAACAGTAACAGATATATTTTAGAGCACTGGAGGGCAAATGGCAATCTGACGGCTGACCTGAGTCACGGTCCGTGACTCAGGTCAGCCGTCAGAGCGCAAGACATTATTTCTTGGCTCATTCAGAGCGTTTACTATGAGTTTACCTACCTAAGTATGAAGTTACAATGGTTATGAATAGTGAATGTTCTCTTACTCGATAGAAAACAAAGGTTAAATAATAACGCAAAAAATATTCTAATAAACACAGGCTCATATTCGTTTACATACGATGATACGACCTTGAGTAGTTTAGCACGGTAATGATACTCGTATCTCGTATGAATTAAATGCCTACGGCCGCACGGTACATAAACAAACACGCACACATATTTTGTGATTATTATATTTCTATTTAAAATAATCGAAAATTCGTTATGAATGGAAAAGTAATCAAAAAGCGATGGGTGCTAGCCGCATCGGTTATTGTCATAACTCCCTAGAATTTTTTCCATTCCCTCGGCCGGCTTCTACGGTCTGCGCGGGAAGAAAAGCAGCTGGTATATTCTACGTTTAAAATTATTTTATAATCTTACCTTACGAATGTAAGCAACCAAAAACAGCACAATATAATCTAAGTATATTACCATTTTATTTTTCCACCTAAATTGATGTGCTTATACATAACAATATCCACAAATAGACTTCAAAACAATCTCACATTGGTTTGTCAGTCGTCACCGACTACAGCGCATCCTTGACTGCGAACCGCCGGTTGTGTTTTGAGAGTGTATTGAGAGTTGAGAGTGAGGCGCGTAGGGGCACGGTAATGATATCTAATTACCGTGGTAAGGGTGAACGAATATCGACCGTTTGTATGTAGACGGAATACTGTAAGACATCATTACCGTGCCTTCAGTATCCATGTACCTATCTAGTACATTCTACTCATGGTAGAGGTAAATGTAATTAATGTTAACCATTAACAACATTAAAAATGTGACCGTATCGTATAACTACTACTTAGGATAACTCACTCTCAGTTCGTCTTCGAATCCGTCTGAAATTAACTGAAGATTTTGAATCTCGGTCATGGTGCAGAAGAATATCGACAACCATGCATGCGTATGATAGTGACCTAGAGGACAAGTTGGGTTTTATTTGACGCAGAATGAGCATTTCTCAATATATACCTACGTACACTCCACTTGTTCCTCGTGCGTGTGGAAAATAGTTCTTTTGACAACAATTAGGGCTCATAATTTATCGAAATTTACGAACCATTGTCGCAAAATACTCGAATGAGTAATTCGAGTATTTTGCGACAGATGGTTCCTAATTTCCGATAAGTTAGAGTTTAGCGCTCGAGCGCTGCCGTGTAAACAACGAATTTTTTAGCTCCGTATTCATTTTATGTTTTCTCCGGTAAACTTTGAAAAGTAGTGGTATATGTGTACATCATAAGAAAGCTTTGAAGACAAGGATTGCAGTGATACCATTGGAAAGTTTGTACCTTGTGCGGTTCGTGAGTAATTAGCATTTTCATTTCAAAATTTTTGAAACTGACAATACCTACACCTGCGCTACGTGGCGGACGACGTGTGGCGGTCGCTTGCCCCCCCCGCCTTCACCGCGCCACCCGCACATCTGCGCCTCCCCTGCGATCACTCTCCTCATAACAAAAACAATAACATATTGCTTGTGCGTAAATGGATTGATTGAAAATATTCTGCTTATGGTTTCTGCACTTGGTTTCTGCATAATACATTCTTCCTATCTTATAAAATGGTAAAAAACAGTAAATGTGCTACATGCTTGGTGGTAATCAAGGACAAGGAGTTTTTAGAATGCATGTCTTGTCATAAAGTATATGATATCGAATGTGCCAAAATATCATCACAACGTTATCGCAGCTTTTACGCAGGCAACGTAGAAAAAAAACGCAACTGGAAATGTCTGACATGCACGACTAGAGAATCCAAGTCAACTAACGTATCAAAAACTTCCTTAACACCCAGCCAACCTACAATCCAACATAAATCAGACGAAAACTCGGAGACTAGCGCTGCATCTACTCCGCCTACACCTCAACAGACAAACTGTACATGTCACCAAAATTACATCACAGAAGAGAAACTACGAGCTATATTAACTGACACGCTACAAGCTACTATAAAGAAAACAGTTGCATCTGAATTAAAGACTATACATGAACAATTTAATGAACTCCATGATGCATTGACTTTCTATAACAAGAAATACGAGGATATGAAGAATACAATCGAAGAAAAAGCAATAGCAATAGCAGACCTTCAAGAAAATAACTCCAAATTAAAATCTGCCGTAACTGACCTTTCACATCGATTGAATTTGGTTGAGCAAAACATGAGAAACTCAAACATTGAAATAAATGGCATACCAGAGCGTAGAACTGAAAACCTCCTTAAAACAATGGAACATCTCGCCAAGGCTGTAACCGCTCCCATCAACGCCGAAGACATTCTGCACGCTACTCGCGTTGCTAAACTAAACAAAAATAGCTCTACTCCCCGTACAGTTGTTGTAAGACTGCGTTCACCCCGGCACCGTGATGAAGTACTTGCAGCAGTAAATATTTATAACAAGAAAAATCCCCGAGCTAAACTTAGCTCTTTTCACCTTGGTTTTGACGAACCTTCTTCCCCAATATACGTAAGCGAGCACTTGTCGCCTGAAAACAAAGCTTTACATGCTGCAACCCGTATTAAAGCAAGAGAGTTGAATTATAAGTTCACGTGGATACGAAACGGCCGAATTTTTACGCGTAAAGACGAATTTAGTGATTTTATTCTTATCAAAAATTTGGACAGTTTAAAATTGATTAAATAATCTATACATTAAAGTGAGTTATGTCGTCCCACTGCTCTGAATTTGATATTTATTATCAAAACACACGTGGTATACGGACTAAAACAACTGACGTACTTAAAAACATTTTAGCGTGTAATTATAAAGTTATAGTGTTCACTGAATCCTGGTTGAATCCTTATATATCTGATAGCGAATTTATAGATTCGCGCTATGTTGTATATCGTAGAGACAGAATTAGTACAAACAGTTCTAAATCAGATGGCGGTGGAGTGATGATAGCCGTGTCTCGAGAACTAGTGTCAGTGAGAATGCGAGAATGGGAGAGTGAATGTGAAGACTTATGGGTTAATGTTAAATTACCTTGCAAAGACCGAGACATGACTGTATCCATTTGTGGAATTTACCTGCCATCACCAGCAAGCTTTGAAAGGCAACAACAATTTTTAGATAATGTAGATAATGTTATGAATAGTACTGATAGAGTTATTATATTGTTAGATTTTAATTTGAAATTTATAAAATGGATTACCACTGAAAATTGTGCTTATACTACTCCAGAAAACTACGAAAATAATATCGGGTTTTCCTTAATTGATTTCATGTCACTTAATAATTTGCATCAATTCAATCACATACACAACTTTGAAAACAAATTTCTAGATCTTGTATTAAGTAATATTGAAAATATTACTATCTCAAAACCTATGGATCTTTTAAGTAGATTAGATGAGTATCACCCAAATTTACTAATAAATGTTCCACTAAATCTTTGCGAACCCAATCTACTTCTTTGCCCTAATGTACGAACAGATTATAACTTCTTTAAAGCTGATTATGATTCAATAATTTCTGAATTAAAATGTGTTAATTGGCACGATATTTTTAACAATAAAGATGATGTTAACGATATGGTTTCAGCATTTTATGATGTATTGCAAAATTTTATTGCTTTGTATGTTCCTAAACCTCGTTCTAAGTCATGCAAATATCCAGCGTGGTTTAATCAAAATTTAATAAAACTTCTGAAAGAAAAAGAAAAGGTTAGAAATAAATATCGTAAGTATAAAAATCCACGAGACAAAATTGAATTCGAATTACTTAGAGAACGATGCCATAAGCTGATAAATATTTGTGATAATAATTATAAGAAAAACATGGAAGATAATATTTGTAAAAACCCAAAATTATTCTGGCGCTACGTCAAAGACAAGCGAAAAGGCCTTTCGTCATTACCTGCTGAAATGAAGTTAAATGACACTGTTGCGGCCACTGGTCCAGATATTGCCAACCTATTTGTAGACCAATTCTATTCAGTTTATTCACAATCTCCTTCTCTCTCTTCTATCTCATCTTCGACTGCTTCTACCACATCTCCTCAACCTTCTACCCATGAAGCGCCTCTTACAAATGAATATATTGCAATCATTAAAATTTGTGAATCTCAAGTATCAAAATCCATAAAAAATCTTGACATAAATAAAGGCCCCGGTCCGGATAACCTACCCCCACTGTTCATAAAACGTTGTAGCTCCGCTTTAACTTTACCTTTAACTATTCTGTACAATCGATCCTTGGCTGATGGTATATTTCCACAGGAATGGAAACAGGCTAGAATACTTCCCATTTTCAAAAAAGGCGATAGTTCCTCTGTGAAGAATTACAGACCCATTTCAATCTTATCTTGTTTTTCAAAATTATTTGAATCAATACTATATCCATATATTTACCGACACATAGAGAGAGGGTTGTCCGAATACCAACATGGTTTTCGCAAGGGAAGATCAGTTGAAACTAACTTAGTTGCAATGATATCGGACATATCACGGACGGTCGACGCTGGAAAACAAGTAGACACTATTTATACTGACTTCAGCAATGCTTTTGATAAAGTCCAGCACAATTTACTATTAGATAAGCTCAGGATAAACGGGATAGGTGGTCCATTATTAAATTGGTTCAGCTCATACTTGTACAAAAGACCTCAGGTGGTTATCATTAATGGTTACCAATCGAAACAGTTCTTTGCTGAATCGGGGGTTCCACAGGGATCCCATTTAGGCCCTATTCTGTTCCTGCTATTTATTAATGATATAACAAAAAATATTAATAACAGCAGTGTATCTTTATTTGCCGACGACCTTAAAATTTACCGAACCGTTAATAATCTCCAAGACGTTGAACTTCTTCAGGAAGACTTAAATAATATAAACAAATGGTGCAACTTGAATGGAATGATACTTAATCCTAGTAAATGTTCGTTTATACGTTTTACAAAAAAATCTAATATTTTTGAAAGTTCTTACTCACTGAATGGCGTAAAATTATTGAACAATACAGAAACTAAGGATCTCGGTGTAGTATTAGATACTAAACTTAAATTTACTCCACATATAAGCAACATAGTCAAGCAGAGTGCAAAAATGCTCGGGTTCTTGAAACGCACACTTAAAGGTTTCAAATCAAAACAATCACGTACAATACTCTACAATAGTTTGGTCCGTAGTCGCTTAGAATTCGCATCTGTTGCCTGGAACCCGGTTTACGCAGTCTCATCGCAGAGAATTGAAAGTATCCAACGTGCATTTACTAGGTATCTTGCCAATGTAACTAGCGATATTGCTCCTCATCAACCCTATATCCAACGTTTGACTGTATTTAGTATGAACAGTCTCAAAACTCGTCGTACCATTTCTGACCTCACCTTTTTTCATAAGCTTCTCCACAACAAAATTAACTGTTTAGATCTTGTAGCCTCAGTCCATTTTACAGTCCCGTACAATAATCCTCGAAAACCACTCTCTAAAACATTCAGCCTACCAAATTACAGAACTAATCTGGGCCTTCATCAACCTCTTGCCAGAATATGTGCTTCATATAATGAACTAAATAAACAAACACCTGAAATCGATATATTGCATGACAGTTATAACATTTTCAAATCTAAAATGCTGGAACACTTAGATAAACAAATAATTGAAAACTAAACTATTTATAACTTGCTGTTTTACTGATTTAATATGTATATTTTTTCCTTTTTATTCTTTGTTATGTATAATTAATTTTCATTATTATTGTAAATAACGGTAGCGAATTGATGACTCAAGGGAATGTTGTGTACGCTATTAACTGGCATGTACATATTAACCAAACTGTGTACAAAGTGTTTTAAAAATAATACCCATATGTAACTGCTGTAAGCGTGCCTATATTAAATAAAAAAAAAAAAAAAAAAAAAAAAAAAAAAAAAAGTTATGAGCTTATGACCACTTTACTTATGACTAAGGTTCTGCTGAACTGAACATTTTGAAGCGTTCGGTTCAAGTTTTCTGCTCTGCTGCATTTCTCGTATTACTTAGCGGTTTGTTATTTTTTACTAACTGTATTAGTCTTTGTAGCATTATTCAACTTTATACAACTAATACTAGCTGTGCCCGCGATGTTAGTATGAGGGCCACGACTTATCATAACTGCAGAAAAATATTAAGTAACCAATCCTGTGTCCTGTATGTCTAAATGTTTAGCTACCAAATCTCAGAAAGTTCGTTAAAGAAAAATATAAAAATACAAAAAATCTAAATCGTCAATTTAGTTTCAGTATCATATAGGTATAGAGCTTATAAACACAATGTTTCTGAAAACAAAGTAAATTACTCCATGACCAACCCTTACAGATTTAATATTACTTACTATTGATGATATATGTATATCAAAAACATCGTCAAATTCATCGCCACCCACACAAATTGTCGGGTTGCTTGGCTGAACCGCCTTCTGTATCATGGTTCAGATTTTCGGCTGCTCCCGTGATCAGCTTTTACGATCTTCACGTGAGCTCTTCACCTTCTAGGTACTTCAGCAGAAAGTAAGTACCTACCTAAGTTGTAATACTTAGTAGGTATAAAGAGGTTTGGGTGCGTTTAAAATGTACAAATCAGGCCTGTAAGTCCGTGGCTAGGTATACAACGAGGTCGAGGCTGCCGGCGCAAAGAATTCAACTAACCAATAGGATGCCAATAGGGTAGTAACGCATTCAAATTGTATTAAGAGGGGATGAGGGATTTTGCATCGGACTCCAGCGGACACGCAGGAATAAATTGAAACGTGACGTCATTCCCCTCTTTAAGGAATCTATTGTCGAGAGCCTTTCGCCCAGGGTCCCAAACTTACTTACCTCGAAATGCCTGCCGCTGCGAGCCAATTTCGACCCAAGCTACAGGGATGAAGGGCGGTTTTTTATCTGTAGAGTTAGCAAATACGGCGAAAGGGAAATAATGGGGTGCCCGGTGAATCAAGTAGCTTTGGAGCGATATCTGTAAATGAGACATTCTTGATTTCGCATGCTCAGTGAAATTCCACTTTATTTTTTATTAATAACAGTTTAAAATTCATCATTATTACACCTTTATTACATTAGAATATATACATCGGAAATATAAAATGGTCATTACAATCAATCATCATTAAGCATTTACTAGTTAAATTCCTAATTATTTACTATAAGTATTTTACTAATGATTATGCCTTACTTTACTACATATACGTAGGTACCTAGATAAGTAAGTTGAGAGGTATGTTAATAACATACACCTTCCGTAGTAAATATACTAGCTGTAGGAACATTTAGTTTGGGCATTTTGTAAGATAAAAGGAGGTATAGCGCTTATGTAATAACCTTACTCCGTGGTAATAACATCAAGTACCTACTAGCTTACGCCCGCCCGCCCGCGTCAATTTCGATCCCTCGCTCGGGAACAGTATAGATACTTTTTCCCGAGATAAAATGTATTGAATGGATTAGGATAATTAATATAAGTTAGGATCATAATCCTGATTTGACCAAACTAAGTTTAAAGCCGCTTCATTTCATTGGTACCCATTTAAAATCTGAGTATTACATTTTGATTTCTTTTAAAAGAGATAAAACCTTAGATAAAAATAATTCATCTAATCACAGAATCACTGTTGATTTCTACAAGTACTAGTCACCTCAATATCTCGAAAATCCCGAAAACGGTCTAATATTACTTGGTAATATGCAATAGCTATTCAACATACTGACATGTTTCCACGCCACCAGCCGGCTTATTTGCTAACTCAGTGTACAACGTTTTGATAATCATTTCAAAGTACATTACGTTTTATATCTCTTTAATAAAAATAGTCAATCACAGGAGACCCACAATGTATTATGAAGTGCCTTTCAAAAACTTGGTCACTGAGTTAGCAAATAGGCCGGCAGGTCTTTTCGGGGCGAATAAGCATCGACAATTATTCCAGACCCGCGCACGAAGTCGATATCCCCATATCACGACATGAGGGCTACTACTGCCACCGTGCCACCCATAATTTTTATTCTTATATTTCCAAAAGTTCGACACATGGTCAGTTTTAGCGGTAATTCAATAAAAACAATTCTCATAATTTGTAATAGGTACCAAAAATACTCGTACTACAAATTACAATAAATAATTTACTAGCGAAGTACAGATTTATATTTTTCAATATAATCTGATTTAGGAATAATAGAATAAAATGATAAGTGGCCAATTTCACTCATGGAAGCCTCATGAGAACCTGGAACTCGGTTCGAAACTTTACAATCATTTCTGATTTTGTACGTATTAACCCGTATCGCAAATTGATAAGGACAGAGTCTCACGACAGTTTTATTTACAAGGGTTACGAATTTATGATTGTTTAGCGCACATGGCCAGCCACAGCTTGGTGGGATGCGGCGGCGCCGGCGTGCGCTAGTCGGGCAACACGGCGTGGCCCGTGACTTCGCCCGCGCCGAGCACGCCGCTCACCACGCACAGCCTGCCTTCCTCATCATCACTCCCGTGCGCGCTCGACAAGTTCACCGCATCGCCCTCACCGTCTCGCGCTGCGTCCTCGCGCCTCCTATCCTCCTCGTCCAACAACTGGTGCAGAAACGACAAGCACTGCCGCTTAAACTGCCGCTGCTTCCGCGTCGACAGCTCCTGGTAATCGGGGTGCAGCCCGCGGAAGAACTGAAAGTAGGAGGAGTTTTCGTCAGGGTCGAAGGCGGAGCTGCTGCTGTCATCGTGAGGCTCGGCCGGGCGCGGCTGCAGCCCGAGCCACGGCGCCTGCAGGAACGGCTTCACGTCCGTCTCGGAGTGCGTGGACTCCGACATGTCCAGTTCCAAAAACGTCGGCGCGTACGTGGAGTATGGAGACGCTCGTCTGCAAACAGATAAGCATGCGATTTATTTATTCTCTAAATCTCTTCTCTAGCTATTACGGTTCATGAGATACAGCATGGTGACAGACAGACAGACGGACAGTGGAGTCATGGTAATAGGGTCCTGTTTTTACACTTAAAAACGCGAGTCCTAACCTTTGTCGTTTATGTAGCGAATAGAGAAAAAAAAAACGGGCCAAGTGCGAGTCGGACTCGCGCATTAAGGGTTCCGTACATAATATATAACTAGCTGTTGCCCGCGACTTCGTCCGCGGCAATTTCTGTTATTATGATTAATTAGTATAGATGAATAATTTTTCCCTGTTTTCAAAACATTTTTTATTGATGCTTCGCTCCTACTGGTCGCAGCGTGATGTTTTATAGCCTAAAGCCTTCCTCAATAAATGGACTATCCAACACTTAATCCAACAAATAATTTTCCAATTTGATCCAGTTAGTTCCTGAGATTAGCGCGTTTAAACAAACAAACAAACTCTTCAGCTTTATAATATTAGTTAGATGCTATTAGACGTTGCTTCGTACCAAATTTTAAGATTCTGGTTTCACGGGAAGTACCCTGTAGGTTTTGATTCCCTTGCGAGTATCGAAAAAAACACGAAAATTTGCGGCATAACCAACTGTATCTTTTAATTGCATTGGTTTAGAAGTTTGATTTTTTCATAGCTCCAAGGGACAGTAGACGTGACGGGAGTATTTGATATGAATTTCAGCTTGATACCTCTACGCGTTCCTGAGAAAAAGGGTCTTGACAGACCGACAGACAGACAGACGGACAACCGAGTGATCCTATAAGTGTTCCGTTTTTTCCTTTTGACGTACGGAACCCTAAAAATAAAACAATCCAAAGCCAAAAAAATTATAGCCTACGTCATAAATATCAGAATATTATTCTACAATATTTATGTCATTCGAGCCGCGGGTTAGGACTCTAATAAAACCCAAAATAAAACTCTGTACGTCCAAATCTGTAGACGCTGGCGCATTTAGAAGTTATGGCGGTATAGGTATAAACAAACTTACTACATACAAACATGAACTCTAAAAACCACACACTCCTTGGCGGGCAACATTTACATTAGGTACGTGGGCAAATTTTGACTAAGTATTGTTTCTCAAAGTGGAAATAATTCGGTCAATATCATATCGCCTTTTATCAGAGCTCATAATTTCCTTATCAGTTGAGAATGCCAGATAAGAGAGAAGCAACATCAGTAATGAAAGCAAACAGCGGCTCATTGACCGCCTAGTACCAGGGAGAGGAATTTTCATCAGTGATGATTACTGTTTGTTTTGTTCTTAATTCAAAACAACATTATGAGATACCGACTGACTGCTACAGGTGACGATAATGAATGATAAGGCTGCGGTTCCATTGACAGCGACCAGACGGCTATCAATGTAATCATGGAAAATATATTTATGTACTTACTTAGTTATTCATCATTTAATATAAAAAAGTTATATTTTAATGTAATAATAATGTTACCTACTAATTCTTTTTTTTCTATTAACGTTAATAAACGTCAAAGTTAGTGATAATACTGATAATAGATCACGCAAATCTACCTACTTTCTGATGAAACTTTAAAATATAATGTTATATAGCTTATACATCAAAATAGCACATAGGCTATAAATTACACGGAAGTAGTCATGGAGAAAAGCCAGTATAAAATAAAACATATATTTAATAGTAAGTACTTGTAGGTACGCTAGGAACTTTTTCTACTATTCGTCAAAACTAGAGACAATCGGTCTAACTATGTAAAATCTGTTGATACTAACGTGTCAGTAGCCATGTGTTCCCGCAGGAAGGCGAGCTCGTCCGCCAGATACCACCGAGAGACAGTCCGTCCCTTAGCGGTGATGGCGCCGTGCATCTCATTGCGAAGATGCCGCGAGTATGAATTGCGGATGTGTGACCACTTGCGACGGACGTCAGCTACTGCTCGGAACAAACAAGTGTATTTTTAGCCAAATTCAATTCTCGGTTTAGTGGTAAAAATATGTCTAGCAGGTAATGACCAAAACGTTGACCATATAGAACAAAATATTTAGCGTATTTAGACATTAAAACTTTTACATAGCTATTAGTTGTAATTTTATGAGGATCATTCCATTCAGAGTCACTTTACTCTTGTGAAAATTATTGCATTATGCAATATAGTAGTTGCAGTGACCCCAGAAATTTTAATCAAACTGCTTTTGTATATAATCCTAAGATATGTTATGTAAACGTACCGGTCCAGCCCATCTCCTTGGCGACTTCTTGCCACAGGCGCTTCACCTGCGAGTGGTAGCTGGCAACCGGCATATTGTTCCGCGCGTACAGCAACCGCCGCTCGCGCACTAGTCGAATCATTTTGCGATCATCCGCCTGGGTTAAGAGAATATTATAATAAGCAAAAAAACAATTATGTGTATTATTATTGTTACTAAATATGAAAGTTTTTTTAATTTAATTTCTGTGACAAGCTTTTAGTACTAACAAAAATGGATCTTGGTTATCTAGAAATAAAGAAATTTTATTAAGTTTTAATTTTATTATTATTATTTAGTATGAGCGATTCATACTGTAAAATCAAATGAGACCAAACACGATGGGTGTATCTTTAGTTTTGAAGTGCCTATAGTACCTTTCGACTCCATTATCAGATCAGGTCTATGATATGTCATTGTCATCCGAATAACACAAGAACCCAACATTTCATTTCAATCGGGTGACGATAAATGCTTTAAAATTGAGTTGCGAGATTTGACCTTAACAAACAAGACGTAGTAAGTAATTCATGATTACAGTTAATATAATAGTCAAAATAGAAAATGCTCAAAGGGTTTCTTGGAAAAATATATACACATACATACTTTCAACTCATTAAATTGAAATAAACTCCAAATATCACACTCACCTGACTAGTGTCCACCAGCCGGCCGACAGATTCAGAGACACAAACGCCACCCGTGCCAGCGCCCGCTTCCGCCTGTGACTGTGCCTCTAGCTTTACCGTGAACGCGCGAGCCGACAAATTCTCCATGTTACGTGTTACTACCCGCCCAGCCTCGACAGCGCACATAACACACAACTATCAAGAATTATATCATAAACCCATACAAAATACCTCTAATGAATTTAAGTAACCCAATCGCTCGAGCTATTTTAAGAATCTTTTTGATCACGTCAGACGCGGCCGAGAACGCGGAGCAGACACGGCAACGCGCATAACGGCAGACAGACACGCGCAGTAGGAGGCGAGCGAACAGACAGAGTCTCGCTCTCGCCCGCCCGCTGGCCCGCAAGCGAGAGCAGGACAGACGCGGAGTCACGGCGAAAAGCAAGGGCGCAGACGTGGGGCCGGCCGCGGAGACCGGCCGAGGCATAAATTCTCGTCTCGGCTATCGATTCGCGACGGCTAGTTCGCGGACCCTCGTCACCTTTCATCAAACTTACATCTTTTTTTACAAAACAAAAAAAAAGTGTAGAACTCTACACTACACGCTTTGGACCTCAAATGAATATTCAAAACTAAACAGTTTATTGTAGGCGGACTGTTTGCATTTTTAAAATACTGCAAGGGCAGGTTATGGTACATACATCAAATCGAACAACATTCTTTATGTAGGTATGAGATCAACATTGAAATCAGGAAAATATAATTAGGTTTTTTTTTATTTTATCCGTATAAAACAAACAAACTCATAAACTGTGATTTAGGTAAAAATACTACCGATTTACGTGTCGACTTGAGAACTTCTCTCCTTTTTTGTGGGTTGGAAATACCTACCTACTACTGATTAGGTAGGTACACACTGATAGGAAATGTAGGTTACAGTTCTCACTCTGTTATTATTAGAAAATAAACACCGTCCAGGTACGAGCCCATTAACACCATACAATATTTAAGTAACAAAAACTTTCAAAAAACACGCCTTTATTTTGTTTTTATTATTTCTTGTTATAGCGGCAATAAATATAGGTAAATCAGGTAAACATTCTGTAAAAAATTAAAGCTTCTACCTATTACGGTTCAAAAGCTACAGCCCTGTGATTGTGACAGACGGACGGACGGACATAGAGGCTTAACAATTAAGTTCTATTTTTGCTCTTTAGGTCAGAACCCTGAAAATTAAGACTGTGTTGAACAATATACCGGCAGAACACCAACAAATCCACCTAGACAAAATAACAGTACGGAAAAGAGCCAAAACTATTGATGGAACGTCTGAACTCTTTTGTGACACGTTTTTATTAATATTTAAAAATTCATACTGGCTGGGCTGTTTTTCATCATCACATTAATTTTATAACTATACTAGCTGCCCCGGCGAACTTCGTTTCGCCATAAGTTAAAAACTATCCTATCTCTCAAGTTGGATCGAACTGCACATGGTGTGCGAATTTTATTATAATCGGTTAAGTGGTTTAGGAGTCCATTGAGGACAAACATTGTGACACGAGATTTATATATATAATATATATATTATACTGCAGTATCATCTGACTTAGAAAAAGAAGAAGGTACCTATGTAAAATTATCATTCAATAAGTTGAGTGCCATTTTAATTTCAGTTCCAAGAGTTGACCCGCACAAATATACATACACTTGTAATGAAAAGGTACCTACTTATTGTAAAGTGTAATACTTCTCATTTGCATTTAAAATGTCTGCGCAATTGCTTGACAAGGTGAAAACTCTAAACGTAGGTACCTACGTAATTGCAAATGCAGGAATTATTAACTCACTGGATGCGTTTTATGGCTCAATGATTTACTTTTTAAATTGGATTCAGGTTCAAACGATAGCGAAAAGCATTGTAATTGAAAGGCCGAAGTGATCCCGTAGCGGGGGGTGGGGGTGGGGGTCGTAAAACTGGCATCATGCGATCTCGCAGATTTCCGCGGGAATGCACGGAATCAGCTTTTTATCGTAAATTGGCATCATTTTTACGACCGCCCGTCCCTACGGATCGGCAAATTTGAATTCCCCGACATTTTAGGCGCGAGACACTTTTTTGTGAGAAAAATATTGTTACTTACTTATACATATATATGTAAGCGTTACAAAATCTCTTGGACCAGATAGCCATGCAATTGAATAATTTTCTCTCTTTGATGATATTTATATATGTCGCGTCGTGATACTAAAAGAAATTCATATTGTCACACAAAATGAGCAAACATATAGCGTAGATGTTGAAAGTTTATCAATATATAATCCTTACTAATATCCTTACTTCCTTATCCTTACTTCCTTACTAATATTATAAATGCGAAAGTGAGTTTGTTTGTTTATTTGTTTGTGACGCTTTCACGCCGTAACTACTGAACCGATCATCATGAAATTTTGCATACAAGTTCTCTGGAGTGCGGAGAAGGACATAGGCTACCTTTTATCCCGGGAAAAAGTACTATTCCCGAGGGATCGACATTGAGAGTGGGCGGTGCCACGGGCTAATACTAGTAAAACATAAATAACTGTAATCCCATCTATGGTCTCATGTGAACAACAGAAGTGTGTAAAATCTACATTGTCCATGTGTAATTTATTTTGGAGTGCTATTTTTGAAATGACGCCGTTCGTAAAGGAGCGTTTTCGATACAAAAATCGCTAGAAGAAGTTTCACAATTTCAAAAATAGTACCCCTGCTTGTCAAAGAGAAATAAATGACAGTTCGATCCCTTCGGTCATCGGTCCAAACAACCAAGGTGTTTTATTGGTTATGGGCCCAGTAGGCACTGAACCCTACTGAACTTGATTATTTCCTATTATTTTTTATTTCGATACGATGAAGTTTGTAATATTGTTTCACATTGGTTTATATAAACGTATTTTATCTTTCAATAAAACTGAGTTAAATAGGATGGCTTTATATAAGGCCAATTTTAGTCTCATAGGCCATTGAATTGCTTTAGTAGCAAATTTTAAGAAACCGTCACCCTTTTTTTTTTTTTAGTTTTTTTAAGCAAAATCCTAATATCGATAAATAAGCCGTCTTGAGTATCGATGTCAGTAAATCAGTAGTATAGTATCAGTAAAGTCAGTTATAGTAAAAAGTTGTACGCCAAAAAAGTGTTTCATGTCATTAAAATTATATACTACTAGCAGTGCCCGCGACTTCGTTCGCGTACATATTATAATATGTTTGTATGGGGGTCACGTCTTACTATGACAGGAGAAAAAATAAGTAGCCTATCCTGTGTCCGCTAAGTACGCTTAAATAAATATCTACCAACTTTCAAATTCAGTTAATTCGTTTAAGAGTTATGGAGCAACATAAATACATACACGATGAAATTTTATCGTTCTGGACCCTTAAAGTGGTGACTCAGACCATCAAAATGAACAACTTTTCCTATGGGAACAATGCTGGGAACTCAAAAAATATTCGACATTCTCATACAAACTGGCCGGGCGGCGGGACTCTTTTGTATGGTGATAACGAAATTTTATTTGAATTCCCAGCATTGGTCCCGTCACCCTTTTAAGGGTCCAAAACGTTAAAAATTTCACCATGTATACAACGTGATTTTGAACCCCCTAGCTTTATTGAAATCTGGGAATCAGAATCCCTAATGGAACACAAAATTGCAAGAAAAAAAGGTGAAAAACGAAAAAGAAAATTAGGTTTCCCATACAAAGTCGCTGATCAGCTGGACGAATTTCTATGAAAGGTTAAATTTATTTTTTCGTTTTTTACCTTTTTTTCTTACAATTCTGTATTCCATAAGGGATTCTGATTCCCAGATTTCAATATAGCTCAAAATCACGGAGTTCAAAATCACGCTGTATACATACATACAGGAAAAAATCTAAAAATCCTTAATTTAGTTTCAGTATCATGTATAGAGCTTATAAAACACGATATCTCTGAAAACAAAGTAACTTATTCCATGACCAACCCTTACAGATTTATTATTAGTATTGATTGATGTAGATTTTTATTTCATTTGCTTTTAAAGCATTTTCTAGCGTACGAGTGACGTGCTAGCCCTTGAAATATTTGCTTTTAGTTTAAAAGGATCTTATATAGGTATACTAAGAAGGAAATGGTTTGGAATAAAAGTATGGTGACACCTCAATGAGAAACAAGTGAAGATTAACTTACTTGAAAAAATACCTTTATTACACAATCCTAGTTTACATACTTTCGACATAAGTACTTAATTATATACAAAATACAAGTCTTGTCAGATAATACAAAAGGTAGCCTTAAATTATTGGTTCACACGTGAGAGATCATTGGGAGTGGTTGCTACGACGCGCATATCCTTTGGTTTTTTTAATACATTTTCTCCATTGCTAAGCAATTTTTATACCGTGTGTATAATGTGTCACTTGGAAATGTGGAGATTAGGATGTCACACAGCCAACTCATGAAACAATACTGCTAAACAAACAACACACTTGTTGCTATATTTTTTTAATCGTTTAACCAACATGAAATACAGATATTATATTATAATAGGCGATATACGGGTTACTGGAGAACAAAGCCAGCTACTGGCTGACATGTTCAAGCCCTATCCGCAGGTCTTCTTCAGGTAGAATGTGCATCGAGACACGCGCACGGAGTCCCAATCCACACGATGCAAACAAAATCTGTCGCCCTAGACTTTAGTCTATTTAACCTATTGATAAATACACCAATGCATTGATGGCTTCGAAACGAAACATGTAGATCAGTAGCTAACTATGTACATGAGTAACACGTAAGCCATATTTAATAAGTACTCATATGGCACAACCTACAATATAAAAACCTCGCCATATTGCTGAAATCTATTGGAACTAATTTCTTCAACTGACAATTTCAATTTCATCTGTCGATTGCTGTCATAGTATACTTGGATATTGTGAATTTTTTGTACCAAAAATGACGGAAACTATTTTAAGTTACTTAAACTTACCCACTTATAACTAAGTATTGGTCAAATGAATGAAAGTCAGAAGGATGATCTCTATTCCTCATAATAAAATCTCGGACCTAGTCAACACGCGCACGATGCATTTATCGACCGTACAGTGTTGGTATCGCCGCAGCGCTAGAGTGCTATTTTTAAAAGTTCACCGTTCGTAAACGAGCGATTGTTCCATACAAGTCGCTCGAAGACGAGTGGCCAGGTCAGGCTTTAGCAGACAGACAGACGGATGGACAACGAAGTGATCCTATAAGAGTTCCATTTTTTCCTTTCGAGGAATGGAACCCTAAAAATATTTTTGTGTGTGCGTTTAGTCAGTGAACGTCTCATGGAATTGGCTTACGAGTAAATGCTCCATAGGCATGCTGGCCCCGGGTAGCATCAGTTGGGCGGCGGCGGCGGCTTCTGGTCGTCGTCCTCGTTGTTCTCGTCGCTGCTGGAGCTGCTGCGGCTGCCGCGCGCCCACAGGCTGGCGTAGCTCTGCTGCTCGGCCACCAGCGCCTCCTCCGCGCCGATCACGGCCGCGAACAGCGTCTTCTTGATTTTGATCTGCGTCGGGAACGGCAGCCGCTTCGTCGATTGACACATGCTGTTGAAGAAAATGTCCAGCGGGTCTGGCAGTACCACCGGTGCTGGTGGTTTGCGCTTTCGTTCTACGTACTGCGCTTCTGCGAAGTTTCGTTTGTGTGTGTCCGGACGAGATACGCTGCGTTCGCTCCGCTCGCAGCTCTTGCGTTTCGGCGAAGATTCCGCGTCGGAGTCTGACGAGTCTGATGAGTGTTCGACGCCGTTCTGCGCGCCGTTCTCGGGCGCAGGCGGCGGAGCGTAGGTCTCGGCCGGCTTCTTGCGGTTGTTCATGTAGGGCTGCAGGAACTGCATGAGGTCCATGTACTTCCAGGTGTAGCCCTTACGAGCGCCGGCTGGGTCCTTCGCCAGCATGTCGCTCTGTCGCTTCAGCGCGTCTCGGTAGCAGTCGCGCAGTTTCTTCCATTTCAACTTTACATCTTTCACTGAAAACAATATTGGTTTGATTAGTTTTATTATTCCTGATACTGATACCTATACATATAGATATTTAATTAATAATAGGACAGAGTAGGGGTACATAAAGACATGCCGAAATATTCTATGCAAATTAAATTTGACGACTGGCCGGGTTGGGAATTAACGGCGGGACGATTGGTTGGGGACGATTTTGTAAAATTTTGCAATGCGGGATTGCTTCAACTAATCAAATATCCCGCAAAATGCGGGATAGTTCACTGCCTTATGATGACCTGACTGGTATATTTTCGGCTTTTGCCAATCGTTTTGAAGACGTAATCAAAGTGTAAATAAACAGACATTGCTATACAGCAAAGCAATACAACACTAAGAAAAACCGACCAAGTGCGAGTCGGACTCGCGCACGAAGGGTCCCGTACCCATATCTATAAAAACGGCAAATAATCATGTCTGATAAATGGAATCCCCCCTTTAAAATTAAATTGATTTTTATTTATTTTGAAAGTAAATATATAATTAATGTGTGAATATTGCAAGCGTCTACCTGTTGCCGTTATCAATATCGAGAAAAAACAAGCAAAAAAAACACGTTTGTTGTATGGGGGCCCCCTTAAATATTTATTTTATTCTATTTTTTAGTATTTGTTGTTATAGCAGCAACAGAAATACATCATCTGCGAAAATTTCAACTGTCTAACTATCACGGTTCATGAGATACAGCCTGGTGACAGATGGACAGTCAGACAGACAGATAGACAGACAGACAGACGGACAGCGGAGCGATATTAATAGGGTCCCGTGTTTACCGTTTGGGTACGGTTGGGCTCGCGGCGCGAATGACGTGCCGTCTGAATGGGCGACAGCGAGCTATGCGTCATCGTCATACGTGAGTCGTATCGTATATCCTCGCTCAACACTCGACACTCAATTATTTTATTACGGCAGGGTTCGCAAATGGCGGCTCGCACGCGCCATCCAAGTTGGTGCGGGGCCCGCAGTACATAGAAAAAAAATATTCTGTCAAGCCGGAGTACAGCTGCTGGCTGCCAAATGTGCAGTTTGACTGTTGTTGTGTGCCTCTAGACACCTTGTCATGGCGGCGCGTCGATTACATGCCTCCTATAAGTACATTTGGTTTGTCTCAGAGCAATCTATTTAGTAATGTGTGCTCAGAGAGTGACGTTTGACAGTTGCTTTAGTCCAGAAGCGGCAGTTTTATGTTCAATAAGGCATTTCAAAAAAGTCCCTCCTTATTTTTGAGGAAACTCCATTTTTAGGGTTCCGTACCTCAAATGGTAAAAAGGAACCCTAATAGGATCACTCGGTTGTCCTTCTGCCTGTCTGTCGGTCTGTCAAGACCCTTTTTCTCAGGAAACGGGTTGAGATATCAAGCTAAAATTCTTATCAAATACTCAGGTCTACTGTCCCTTAGAGCTGTGAAAAAATCAAACTTCTAAGCCAACGCAATCAAAAGATACAGCCGTTTATGTCTAGTAAGTACTCTAACATACCAAGTTTCATTCAACTGCGTACTATTTATACTTAATGTTGAAATAATGCGGCTGTAATATACGGACGGACAGACAGATGACATGCATGACGGACGAATCCATAATAGTTCCTTTTTTTGCTATTCTGCTAGAGAACCCTAAAAATGACCCCAATTCCTTTTCCAGAACCTTCACATATTTGAAATGAAAACTTCTTTAGCGGCGTTGTTACAAATGATGACGATGATGATGACACGTGACACAAAATAAATCCAAAATATTCAATAATGCACAAAGTTAATGTTCAAGTTTTCATTTATGCCGGCACTTCCAGAGTGAATAAATAAAAAAATGATTTTTTTGATAAACAGTGCAACCCGTTGTTATTTTTATTAAACTATATTTTACACTTGTTGATGTTGACTGTTTACATAGACTGTTTACCAAGTACTAACATTTCTCTAGTAATTCCAGTTTTACCTACAGTTTCTAATATATTCGTACCTACATCATATACCTACCGCGGACGTCTGCCTGTCCCCGGCCATATCTAGACGTCGACGGGGAAACTATAAGATTTTCTGGTTTACTACGGAACCATAAAAATCTTTTTTCGGTGTCTTGTAAAAATATTATTGATTGGCGTTTTATATCAAAAATCGTTAATAAAATTAATTAAGTACGTCAACAGGAATGAACCATATTTTATTAGAATTACCGCGTGTCTACGTAATGAATGAGAAACATCATCGTTTAGTACCTACCTTACCTACACTGACTGTGCCCTTTATGTACAGTATGAATCCAATAGATAATATGCGTCCAGACTACCATCTTGTTACCTACTTATAAAACTTGGATTACGGATCCTAGCCCAGTTAAATAAATAAAGTCATCCGTGCTGAATCGCAGATTAGCATGCGGCGATGCATGCCGCCGCCGGCGGTTGGTGCGGGGAGCGGGGGGCGGGAGGCGCTGGCCGCGCGGCGTCGCCTCGCACTCGGCCGGCGCGCCCGGCTCGCTACACCCGAGACTTGGCTCACCTGACGCCAGCTCCGTCTCCTTCATGACCTCGGCCCATGCGGCGTCCTTGAGCTCCAGGTCGCGGTACTCGATGGTGGTGGTGTTCCACAGGCAGGGGTACTTGCGCACGGTCTCGATGAAGTGCTCCATGCGGGCGGTGCGGCGGGCTCGCGCGGCGGACTGAGCCGGCCGGCCCCCGCGGCCCGCGCCCGCCCGGAGCTGTCCCGCCGCCGTCACACCCGCCGCGCGCCGCACAACCGCACAACACCAGCCATTTTGTTTTTATTATTTTTTCCATATTGACGGAGCGCCCGCATCCTTGAATTTATGTTTCCATACATGCATGATTTGAAACGTAACCTATTGTATTAATAACTAGCTGTGCCCGCGACTACGTTCGCGTACATTACGATTTCTAAACTAGACATAAACGAAAAAATTAAGTAGCCTATCCTGCGTCCTGTACGTCTCACATGTTTATCTACCAAGTTTCATAAAATTCAGTTAATTCGTTTAAGAGTAATGGAGAAACATACATACACACATACAGACTAGCATTCGTACTGTACTTAGTGCCTATGAGCCCAAATACGATGGGTTTATCTTCTTTGGTTTAGAAGAGCCTATAGCCACGTTCCGGCTCCATTATCAAAATATCGCATTGTCATCATCCGACTTACATAAGTCAACAAAATTTCAGCAATTAGAATAAGTACTTCAAAATGAACGATACTTTAGCTATCGAAATCCATCCAGTCGTTTGGAATACCTATACGAAGTGATAAATAAACTTACGCACATAAATAAATATTGTAGGTAGGTATAATAAAATAATACTCATGAAACACATAACTCTTCTTAGCATTAGGGTAAAAAGATCCACAGATTTTTACCCATCCCAAAATCCAAAAAGTGCACAACGACGCTAGAGAAGTTTCCAGTCCATACAGGAACTCAAAACCATAAGTACTTACATCTTTTGCGCAGTCGTGTAAAACACAAATAGTGTTTGACTGGCATGCAAATTATATTTTACGTAGGTACCTACGCAAACATCTGTTACTGTTACACGTAGCACGTAGGACGTAGGTATCGGCTCACTATACCTCTACTTCAGTTCTGTGTAGAAGATAGTGTTATCTATATCTACTAATAGTATGAAGAGGAAAGATTTGATTTTGTTTGCATTGAATAAGCTCCGAGACTAATGGACCGATGTGAAATATTCTTTCATCATTACCATCCTACATTATCCGTAATAAACATACGCTATAGAATAGATCTGTATCTACCCGAGCAAATCCGGGGCGGACAGCTAGTTATCAAAAGAAATACCGGAGACTATGTATAGAGCTTATAAACACGATAGGTATCTCTGAAAACATACACGATATCTCTGAAAACAAAGTAACTTACTCCATGACCAACCCTTACAGATGTATTATTAGTTACTAGCTGTTGCCCGCGGCTCCGCCCGCGTTCGTGTCGATCCCTCGGGAACAGTAGAATTTCCCGGAATCAAACATACCCTATGTCCTTCCCCGGGCCTCACACCTCCATACCAAATTTAGCGTAAAAAAACGACAAATAGAATTACTTTCGCATTTATAATATTAGTATCAGTATGGAAGTATGGATATTATTTATACTTCTAAGTCCAGAAATGAGAAAATTTCCATAAAACCTTTACCCTCCCATTTTACCCCTTTAGGAGTGAATTCAGTCCATTTCATCCACATATATCTTTTTTAATTGTAATCGAGAACTTACATACCTATTTATTTTCATACTTCATAGTCCAGAAATGAGAAAATTTACAAACAAACTTTACCCCCCTTCTGGGGGATTTTTTCCAGTTAACCTACACAGATCTTTTTCAATTGTAATCGTGAATTTATTTACCTATTTTCATACTTCAAAGTCTAGAAATGAGTAAATTCCTATACAATCTTTACCCCGCTATTTTACCCCTACAGGGGAAAATATCGTCCATTTTACGCACACAGATATTTTTAATTGTAACCTAGAACTTATATACTTTTTTTCATACATCTAAGTCCAGAAAAGAGAAAATTTCCATACAAAGTTTATATCACCCATCCACCCCCATTTTACCCCTTAAGGGGGGAATTTAGCAAATTTCATCTACCTACATACACACATCTTTTTTAATTTTAATCTAGAACTTATATACCTACTTTCATACTTCTAAGTCGAGAAATGGGAAAATTCCATATAAATTTTACCCCTTTAGAAGTTAAATTTCTTAAAAATACTTTCTTAGCGCTCACTTACATCATTAAAAGAACCCCTGTACCCAAGTTTCTAGGCGCAGCAGTTTAGGTGCCGTTTGCCCGCGGCTACGCCGCCGCCGTTAGTGTCCATCCCTCAGGAACAGTTTGGACCCTTAAAGGGGTGACTCAGGTCATCAATATGAACAACTTTTTCTATGGGACCAATGCCGGGAACTCAAAAAAAATTTTGTCATTTCCATACAAAAGAGTCCCGCCGCCCGGCCAGTTTGTATGGGAATGTCGAATTTTATTTTGAGTTCCCACCATTGTTCCCATAGGAAAAGTTGTTCATTTTGATGGTCTGAGTCACCCCTTAGGGCCCAAAACGATAAAAAATTCACCGTGTATATTTGCAGGCAAACGAATGCCTTGAGTTCATTCAAATGACTATAACTTTTTTTTTAATGAACCGATTTTGATGAAACAAACTTTAAATGTTTTGCTGGGTTAAAACAAAGCCATTGGTGAAAGTTTGAAGTAAATCGGTTCAGTATTTTCGGAGATAATCGTGATCATACATACAGACAGACAGACAGACAGACAGGCAAGAAATTCGAAAAAAATATTTTTGCTTTCCATTATTCTTTTTAAGTGTCCCTCTATCCATTTCAGTCAAAAATTCTAAATGTACAGACAAAATATTTTTACTGTTTTATTATATGTATAGATTAGACTAGCTTTTGCCTTCGTCCGAATGCACTTTAGTTATCAGGGCACATGAAAATTTACATACAACCTTTACCCCCCAACTTAAGGCGTGCGAAAGAATTACTGAGTAAGCGACTAGAAATACATACTAGGCGATCAATATTAAATTAGATACGATTTTTTATCCGAGGTTTTACACAACGAACTACTAAAAAGTAGACTTTTAGCACCGTTTTGTAAGCTGCTTTATTAATGACTAGCTTTCGCCCGCGGCTCCGCCCGCGTCAATGTCGATCCCTCGGGAATAGTACTTTTTCCCGGGATAAAAGGTAGCCTATGTCCTTCTCCGTACTCCAGGGAACTTGTATGCAAAATTTCATGATGATCGGTTCAGTAGTTACGGCGTGAAAGCGTGACAAACAAACAAACAAACAAATAAACAAACAAACAAACTCACTTTCGTATTTATAATATTAGTAAGGATTACTGGTCGTTGAAATTCTTTTTGGGGTCTTTTGTTTTCTATTATGATATGATGTTTTAATGAAAACTGAGAAAAGATAGATGATTCCACGCTTCGGAAGGCACGTAAGCTGTGGGTTCCAAACGCCATCCAGGGTTTGTCCTAGGATTAGTTCTGTTCTACCCTTTGGGTTGCGGAGGTCAGACAGCAGTCGCTCACTCTGTGTAAAGACCAGTAACCTCGTCAAATCACTTAGGATAGGTAAGCGGACCCCGGGGTCTGAAGAGTTACCGCTGAAAATGCAACCGCGAATACGCTCGGGTGATGCTGATGATGCTTAGTTACTACTTGCCTGTAATAGTTATTTTATAACCAAATTTTCAAAATTAGAGCCCAGGTAGTACCTAGGGCGCACTGTAAGTTTCCGGAACTGGCCATTTACATAAACAATATTATATATAATATAGAACTCTTTGGCTGTAGAATGCAGTTTGTTTCATTTGACTGTCTTTTGTTTTTACCTTGTGGCGCCATTTAAAAAATTGTGTGTCTGCATCAACATGGATTTAACTCGGGAAAATTTTCGTATTATGATTTTTTACGATTTTAAGTGTAATTTGACAGCTCAACAGAGCATCGCTCGGCTTGAAACAGCTTTTGGCAATGAAGCACCATGCAAGACAACTGTTTATAGCTGGTTTGCAGAATTCAAGCGTGGTCGTATCAATCTCAGTGACGAATCTCGCGATGGTCGGCCGTCCACCGCTGTGACCAACAAAAACATCGATGCTGTGCGCCGTATGATTAAAACAGACAGGCATGTGATCTACCATGAAATTCGCACATCCTTAGAAATAGGCATGAGTCAAATACAATTAATCCTACACAAACATTTGGGTGTGAGAAAGCTGTGCTCGCGGTGGATCCCACACAACTTGACCGAGGCTCAAAAAACGGACCGCGTCACTTGTTGCAGTGCCATGCTTACCAGATTCAACGAAGGTGCGTCAAATTTGGTGTGGGACATAGTAACAGGTGACGAAACATGGATTTATTGCTACGATCCCAAAACAAAGCAGCAATCGAGCGTATGGGTCTTTCAAGATGAGCCGAAACCAACCAAAGCGGCGCGCGTGAAAAGTGCATCTAAGCGGATGATTGCTTCTTTTTTTTAATAAAACTGGACACGTGGCTACTGTTGCTTTAGAGAATCGTCGTACAGTGAATAGTGACTGGTACACGACCATTTGTTTGCCGGAAGTTATTGACGAACTCCGTAAAAATAACCGTAAAGGCCGTATCATCCTGCACTACGACAATGCTAGTTCTCACACGGCCAGACAGACAAACGACTTTTTGAAGGCAAAAAAATGTAGAACTCATGAGTCATCCTGCATACAGTCCCGACCTGGCACCTTGTGACTTTTTTCTGTTCCCAAAAATTAAGAACCAATTACGCGGTCAACGATTTTCATCACCAGAAGAGGCTGTCGAGGAGTATGAAAAACACGTTTCAGAGGTCACCACAGAGGAGTGGCACAAAAGTTTTCAAAACTGGTTTCATCGAATGAAAAAGTGCATAGACGCCAAGGGAGATTATTTTGAAAAACAAAAAATAATTTTGTACCTCTTTATTAGTATTTTTTCATATTCATTCCGGAAACTTTTAGTGCGCCCCACGTATTTTCCACGAAATGGTATTTTCCCATGTGGTTTTCCTATTTTAAATATTTAATTTTATAAAGTGCAGCTCACTATCAATTAACGATTTACCAAATAGTCGCTGAAATATTATAGTGCGGCTAGTTTTGTATTTAGGCAACTCAAATAATCTTTGTAAGTTTCGGTTTTTGTGGATATTTCGTCGCGCGCAGCTAGTCGCTCACTCATTATTTTGTAACCCAAGTTAGTATTTTTTTACATTTAAAATTTGAATTTACAGTCACTCGTTTAAGACTACCAAAACAAAGTAACATACTCCATGACCAAGCCTTACAGATTTATTATTGGTATTGAATTGATAATCGTTGAATTGATAAATTCATGCGCGACTCCGACTCGCACTTGGCCGGTTTTTCCTTTATCTGTGCTATAAGACGTTGCTTCGTATCTACTAAATTTCAAGATTTTGAGTTCACGGGAAGTACCCTGTAGGTTTTGATTCATTTGCGAATGTCGAATATTTGGAGCATAATAAACGGCTTGTACGACCATCAGCACTTGCACAATTTCGCCTCATTACAATAAAATTGACAGTGCGCTACCTACGGCAAACAAGAGTGCCACGCGACTCATATCATTTTTCAATCAAGTTATTTTTTAGTTGTTCACAATATATCTCAGTGTTTTAAGTGACTTTAATTTGATCAAAACTTCGCTCTAGCGCTGTATCTTTTGTTTGCGTTGGCTTAGAAGTTTGATTTTTTTCTATTTCTGTGATTTTTTCACAGCTCCAAGGGACAGTAGACCTGAGTATTTAATATGAATTTCAACTTGATACCTCCACGCGTTCCTGAGAAAAAGGTCTTGACAGACAGAGGTACGGAATCCTAAAAATGTTTACCATCCAGAATTTCATAATCGCCAAAATAATAGAATTTAGTCTTCTAGCAGCTGGAGCCGTGGCAACTATCACCCGTTGGTGGATTCAGTTAAGGTTTAGAGCGCTATTTGCCCAACAGGCAAAACCCCTCTAGATTTCGTCGAAAAATTTCGGGGACAAACCATAGATATTTCAAGAGGACTATGTTCCATTTCACAGGGCCATAAGCGTGCAGCAGTGGAGGGTGTATGGTATTTTTTTCTATGTTGTAAGGAATGGTATCCATATCGTATTCACCAAAACTAATAGATTCAATTACAGTGTATGGTCTATTTTAGAGGCGAGGATCTGTGCGATTCCACACAGAAGTGTAGACGCGCTGAAGGCAGCACTTACTCATGTCATGAGTGGGATAAAATGTCTGAAAAGGAGGTACGGAAAATCGTTGAAAAGTTCAGAAAACGTTAAGGCCTGTGACACACAAACTTTCAAACTTAAATAAAACGTTCAAACTTGAACAACCTGTTTAGGGTTCCGTAATATCGCTCCGCTGTCCGTCTGTCCGTCTGTCACCAGGCTGTATCTCATGAACCGTGATAGTTAGACAGCTGAAATTTTCATGCTCATGTTAAATCCCAGAATTTTTGGGAATCAGAAATTAATATTTTGAAAAAAAAAATAGTGGATTCTGTTGTGTGAGTGTCTCCTAATCCCCTGGAGCGGCTGGAGCTAAATCGGGGATTTCTCAATAGAATGACTGGACTTTAATGTAGTATAATTTGACTGAACTAAACGATATTAAATTTGAAGTACTTAATCTATACTAATATTATAAAGCTTAAGGACTTTGTTTGTTTGTATGTTTGTTTGAACGCGCTAATATTAGGAACTACTGGTTCAAATTGGAAAATTCTTTTTGTGTTGGATAGTCCATTTGTTGAGGAAGGCTTTAGGCTATAAAACATCACGCTGCGACTAATAGTAGCTAAGCATCAATAAAAAATGTTTTAAAATCGGGGAAAAATTATTCATCTACTTATGTATACTAATAAATCATAATAACAGAAATTGCCGCGGGCGAAGTCGCGGGCAACAGCTTGTAATGGATAAAAGAAGTAGGTATATTATAAAACATCTTAGCTTATTGATAATAGTTTATCAAATATATCATCATGGCTTGAACTTGAATTGAAACAATTTTAGGGGTTTTTGCTCAGAAGAATAATATTTTTGTATTGGACTTCTAAAAATATTTTTGAGACTTGGCAACACTGGTCCATCTGTCCAGTCTAATCTGTCAACCATTCACTGATGGATGGATGCTGTTTTGGTGTATAATAATGAAGAATCTATGTATTTATTATGAGAAATAAAATAAACAAGGATCGACTTCAATTGTAGTGCAGTGCAAAATATGATACTCACTGTAAAGTATCGTTCGTTTTAGTAAGGATTCCTCAAAGGATCGTTAATTTTTAAGCATTTATTGTGTTGAATACAAGGAGTTGCAATTACAAGATTTTAAATGTTGATGTAGTGGTCGAATTCTGCACCGCGAAGGGATCGCTCCGACGAGGCCGAGGCGACGGAGCACGAGGGCATGGAGGCCAACCCTGACGGCGAGGCGGATCGCGCGATGTGAGTGTTCTTCCTTGCTCTGTGTTTGTTTACACACGCCTCCCGTGCCCGTCAAAGCCAGGCTTGTAGTTTTAATCCGTTTACCAAATCAAACTGGTAACTATTCATACGACTAGTCTTGATTTTTTAAATACTCTGAATATTTAGTGGAAAAGAATTTTAAGAGTACTTACTAAGTTTTTGTCAACACTATAACTGAAGGAAAGCTGTGGTGCCCTCAGGCTGAGAACGACAACTTCCTAGTATAACAACTACCGAAAACTACAACATCCCAAAATGTCTATTACAAAAAGTCAATTTCTGAAAATTGGTGCGTGTGGTAGTAACACATTTCTCTACTGCAATGTGCCTAGGAGGATAGCAAAGAGTCAAGTTACTAACCTTGAGCTGCAGTTTGATTTCATGAATATAGTACCTTTGGTAGCGGAATGTCTTTCTGGATAAAAGGTACCCTGTCTCTTTAGTAGCTTTGATAATGGGCATGCAAAGTTTCATGATGATCAGTTGAGAGATAAACGAGTAAAATAACATTAAAAAAACATTTTACATTAGTAATATTTTATAGGATATGTGAGACATGACTCTGTGTGTCATGTAGGACAAAAATAATAAAAACAAAATAAACAGAACTCGGCAACGAAGTGAGTGTGGCAGAACATTTGAAGGTCTTTGTATTATATTCTGAAACGGGTCAAAGGTCAAATTTTGTTGTGTGTTAATGACAATATGAAATTTTAATTTACACTTAAATAATCCTTACTAATATTATAAATGCGAAAGTAAGTTTGTTTGTTTGTTTGTTATGCTTTCACGCCGTAACTACTGAACCGATCATCATGCAATTTTGCATATAAATTCTCTGGAGTGCGGAGAAGGACATAGGCTACCTTTTATCCCGGTAAAAAGTACTATTCCCGAGGGATAGACATTGACGCGGGCGGAGCCACAGGCGAAAGCTAGTATCTTAGATATTTGAGTCCTAGTTAGTAGCAATAACATTCTCTCAGGGTTCCATACCTCAAAAGAAGAGAGAAGAACTCTGATACCAGGGTGTGCATGGTCGTTTGACCGTGACACCTACTCAAAATGATGATGATGATACCTCAAAGGCTATAAAACCCTTATATGAACACTTGATTGTCCGTCTGTTTGTCTGACTGTCTGTCAGTCAAGATCACTTGTCAAAAGATGTGTTAAGTTGAATAACTGACATCACATATTGAAATCTATGGCTCGTGAAGCTTTGTGAAAATCAAACTTCTGGGAGAAAAGATCATAACATATGGCTGATTATGTTGTACATTTTCCCAATTTGCTCAAACTCACATGGAATCAAAACCTATAGGGTAATTCCTGTAGACCTAGAATCATTGAATTTGGCACAAAAATTTGGCCAAGTTTTAAATAGTCACTTGTATTGATTAATGTGCCATGTCAATTAGATATGTATAATATTTTTGCATGTGTGTTGTTGGCAGGAGGGAGGCAGCAGAAGGAGATGGAGATGGGGACCGCCCACGGTACAGGTTAGAGAATGTATAAAATTTTTACAATGCACATACAATAGATATATATTTTATTATACAAAATACACCATTTGGGCACTTACTTTACGTTGATAGAAAACCACACGACGGAGGACTAAGGTGCAGTCTAATAATCACACAGCAACTAAGCTGCTGTCTTAGATGAATTTAATGCTGTATGCCAGAATACTCAAAAGCATATTAACTAAATACATTCTTCAGCCTGTCATGAGATTTTACTTAGTTCAAAGAAATTCAGGATCAGGAGGAAGAATGGATACTGAAGCTCCTATGAAACCATCTTAAATTTGGTCACTGACGAACGATTGCAGATATCTCCTATCATCTATTATTTATTACTTGTATTCCTGGTTGGAATATAAAATGACTCCAAATTGATTATGCAGCCAATTTTGATGTTTGTGTTGGCTGTCGCTTACAATAATTCATGAGTTTGATTCCCAATGCTGAATTTAAAGCGAATGTATTATCTGGCAGTTTGTCTAGAGAGACTGTTGTAGAATCTACTATTCCATGTTATCAATGAGTTAATAAACTCATTTGCTTATCAGCATGTTATCCTAATTATCCAGGATATTTATGGACTGATGCAATGTAAACCATTAAGTATCTAGTTTCAAAGTACGGATTACTAAGGTCTTACAGACAATATAGTTTTATAACATAATAGCAATAGGTGTAAAATTGTGAATTACTCAATTGACCGAGCGAGCGAAGCGTCTCAGTTTCCACTGGCCCAAAATTCTTTTGTCCGTCTGTCTGTCTGTCTGTCTGTCTGTTCTCGCCTACAGGTCGCATTTCTCAACCGATTCTCATGAAATTTTGTGAGCAGGTTCGGTAATTATATAGAATTTTTTTGTCGTGTCAATTTTTCGAAATTTTAAAAAATGGCCGATATTTGGGGGTCCGAAACTTAAAAAAACTCATAGCACAGCTATTTGGAAAAAAAATCAAAAATGTCATTGGACTTTTTTGTTATTCTCATTAAGACGCAACTTTTTTGTCTGAACAACTTTTTTATACGATAAACTTGAACGTGTTTATAGTCGGCAATTTGCCCAAAAGCTGTCTGAAATCGATTTTCTGTATATTTATGAAAGAAGTTGAAGTACGTGAAGTGGAGAGGGAGTGAAATTGAACAACTTGAACAAAAATCAAAATATGAAAAATATTTTTTGGCTTAAAGCATGATACTGCTTATTACTTTTATAATTGAAAACACTGAATAAACTTAGAACCCTGTAATAAAAATTCAAAATAAATAAAGATAGATTCACATGCTATCCTGTGACTTGAACCCGGGGCTTATAGATGCCGTCCACTTCTTAACGTAAAGTTCGCATGTTTGTCTGCCATAATAGTTGAAAATTAGCGTCCTATTAAAATTTTGATATATGCAAATTTTGACCAATTGCTAACATAACAACTATGAAACCGGGTACTTAAACTTTGCCTCCTATTCACCCATGCCAAGTTCGCTATTCCGATATTTCCGATCTTGAAGAGTATCACTCCAACTTAGTTAATGTGTAAAAAAAATCATACTAAACATGGTGCTCAAGGGCCGTGTTTCCATACAAGAGTAGTCCCCTGATTCCTCGCCGGATAGTACCAATAGAGTAATGATTTTTTACTACAAAAATCCGTATGTTAAAATTTTGTGTGTGTTGCGAATTTCTGTTGTGTTCAAACATCAAGAAAACAAATTTGGGCAATTATATAAGAAAAAGAAACGCAGAAACACAGCCATAGCTTATTTTAAATTTTTAATGTAAAAAGAAATTAAATCGGTTAAGTTTTGGAGAAGAAATCAGACTACGAAGCGTTAATTTTGTGTAATTTTTATAAGTATTTTCTGGCCGAGCTGCAGTTATCTCTATCGCACTCTGCGGGGTTTGTTTGGGCACGCGGCGCGACAGCAATAGATATTATAAATATCTATTTTTCAATTCTCTCGAGCTTAGTGTTTCCTCTTTAAAAAGGGTCTGGTCGGGTCTTCTGGTAAAGGGAATGTAGGTTTAAATTTCCGTTTCCTCTGGTACCTAATTAAGAGCAGCGGGGATTGGGAAATAGTAACTGAAGGAAATCATCCTTTAGTCAATTAGCATATCAGTAACAGATATATTTTAGAGCACTGGATGGCAAATGTGGATGTTGGTTGTAAGGGCTCGCGAGGTCTACTGTTCTCGCAGAACCACTAGTTTATCTTGGTGTTATAGCAACATCTTGAGGACACTGGGTGTCTACTTTAAATAAACATACTAACCAAGCAGATTTATTCAAAAAACTACTGCCTCCGTTTGGATGATATAGTATATTGGATTTATATTGTAATAAAGAAACTTTTAAACATATATGATACGCGCGAAACACACACCCCTTCTTGACAGTTGGGTAAATAGCAGTTGACATGATTATAAACTTGTATTCACAGTTAAATTATTCAAAAACAAAGGCAGGGATGAAGTAGAGGAAACTTTACATTGAACAGTTTACCGACGCTTTTTTGCCTGATGATTTAGAGTACGACACAATTTTTTTTTTATAATCATAAAATATTTATTTCACCATAATGAACAGATTGGCTTATACTTTTCTTTTTAACAAGTTAACAGTTTAATACAGGATGTTTTAAATCTAATTAAAAAAAGTAGGTTATCAAGTCTATTGTATGTTTTTTAGGGTTCCGTACCTCAAAAGGTAAATGGGAACCCTTATAGTTTGTGCCGCAAATTTTCGTGTTTTTTTGACATTCGCATGGGTATCAAAACCTACAGGGTACTTCCCGTGAACTCAGAATCTTGAAATTTGGTGCAAAGCACCGTCGTATAGCACAGATAATGTAAAAATTGCGAAAAGTATAAGTTTTAACTCTTATTAAATTAAGAAATAAAATATGGTGAAAAAATTCCAAGCGGGCGGGATTTGAACCTGCGACCTTAAGTCTATCTACGACTTACGCTCTTCCAACTGAGCCACCGCCTGTTCTAACCTCGGCGCCGAAATTCTCCACCATATCCTATTCCCCTTAAGGGCCCGTACTACCTCACACTGCTTTGCATGATTGACTGTTATATCAATAATAATTAAATACTCAAGTTGAAATAAAAATGCAGCAAAGTTCAGGACTAACTCTGGTAACTATATGACTCAAAAACACGATTGCGTTAAATTTTTTCGATAGAAAATAATTGCAAAGTTGCCTCCAAATCACGTCTACTCGGAATATAGCATTATTCACCGAATACTTTAAAATTTACCTTGAAACTTTTGATTATTATTGCATTACAGATAAGGCAGCCATCATATGTTTTTCTTTTTCGAATAACCCTTGAATATTCCTAAAAAACGAAAATATCCAAAGTAGCCAACGCGTTTAGACCATCCGCGTTTGTATAGCCACGCCGCCTGGCATATGGCGGGCTCTTAATGCGTATTAAGGCTTACGTCACCTACACAACTACCCGACTTTTACCGAATTTGAAATCAACTAATATGTAGGAAGCCATGCAATATTTTTAAGTGTTTATACGTACTTTGCATTCACAATGCTATTTTGATATATATTCTTATTAAATTAAGAAATAAAATATGGTGAAAAAATTCCAAGCGGGCGGGATTTCGGCGCCTCGGAGAATTTCGATAAAGGTTATGCTTTCAAATTAGTCTCAAAATCGGTTCAGTAGTTTCATTGAAGTCGGTTTTTTGTACTAGAGTTTATTGGGCACTAGACATCGTAGGCCACCACTAGCCGTTGTTGCACGAACGTTGGGACCAGGGCAGTGTGTGTTCGCAGCATGATGCGCTGCGTGTCGCAGTCGTCGCTGGACGAGTCGTCGCAGCGGCCGGCGCCCGCCGACGCCGCGCCGCCCGGCGCCGCGCACGCCGCCGCGCTGCTGGCGGAGCTGTCGCGGCTGCGCGAACACGCCGCGCTCACCGACGTGCGACTCGTGGTCAGTGTCACCTAAACTTACTATCACTATCATCACTTCACTATCACTATCATCACTTCACTATCACTATTATCACTTCACTATCACTATCATTGATTCACTATCACTCGTCACTGCACTATCACTATCATCACTTTACTATCACTATCATCGCTACACTATCACTATTATTAATTCACTGTCACTATCATCACTTATTTTATTTTATTTTATTATGTTTGGAAGATTTACAGCTGTACGAGCTTACCTCGCACAAATCAGCAGCACCCGGCTACATGCAAGTGGGTCGCGTGTCAGCTGTTTTAACACTATAATTAGCATCAAAATATTATCATTTTCGAGATACTATCGGCCAGCCAACGAGAAAGGACCCGTCACTGCTATGCCTACATGTTACCTACCGCATCACGGCGTGTTGAAAATGGACTCTACGACAACTAAACTTAGAGTCGTTTTTAATGCGTCCTCAAAAACATCTACGGGATTGAGTTTAAATGATTTGATGGAATGTGGGCCTAACTTACAACAAGATCTCCAGGCTCTGATCTTAAAGTGGAGAACTCACAAATACGTGGTGACAGCGGACATAGAAAAAATGTTTCGTCAGTTTCTTGTTCGGGAATGTGATCAACCCCTACAGAGTATCATCTGGAGAGCGTCACCTCAAGATTGTCTGCAAGAGTATCATCTGACAACTATTACCTATGGTACTAAGGCAGCGCCGTATTTAGCTATGCGAACCTTACGACAGATAGCTAGAGATAATGTTGGTAAATACCCGCTTGCGGCAGATGCTATCGAAAAATGCTTCTACACAGATGATTTAATGACGGGCCATGATTCTATGATACAAATCAAGATTCTTCAATCCGGCTCGATGGACCATTATGTACGGTGCAGGCAATGGTGTTAGCCGATACACCGTACAAGAAGTGATGATGCTGATGGGTTGCAGATGATGATGATGTTGCGGAGATACAAGACCACGTCACATAGTAAACTGTTTTATTGTGTTGTCTTGATATGTTACATCTTGCTGGTTGGGCGTGACGGGTCCTTTCTCGTTGGCTGGCCGATAGTATCTCGAAAATGATAATATTTTGATGCTAATTATAGTGTTAAAACAGCTGACACGCGACCCACTTGCATGTAGCCAGGTGTGCTGCTGATTTGTGCGAGGTAAGCTCGTACAACAGCAAATTAACTAAATAACAAACTCTTAAACACTAATTGCCTATTACAAAACTTTACTATCAGTATCATCACTTCACTATCACTATCATCACTTCACTATCACCGTCATCACTTTACTAGCACTATCATCACTACATATTATAAAACAAAGTCGTTTTCCGCTGTCTGTCCCTATATATGGTCAGATCTTTTAAACTACGCAACAGATTTTGATGTGGTTTTTTTTTATTAGATAGTGTGATCCATGAGGCAGGTATATATGTACATGTATAATTTATGGCAGCGGTTCAAAGCCAGGGCGGGTCGCTAGTAAAACTTAAAACTGAACATAATTGATGTGTGCCACATTTGCACAAAAAGGCTCCCAGCGAAGTGTTCCTCGGGGAGCAACCATTGATTTTCAGCTGTTACCTTAGTTGAGAAGACTGTTCTTTCGGCTTTGGTCGAAATCAACATGAACATCAAAATGAAAATGAAAATGAATAATTTTTATTCAAAGTAGGATACATGTATCGCTTTTTGAACGTCATATGTTTCTGTTGTTTATTTTTCTTTCTTTTGTTTGTAAAATCGAAAAACTACTAGCGTTTCGGAATGACCACTGCTGAGAAGAATACGCCGAAAGAAACTCAGTCCAGTCTTGGTCTCTATGTGCCTGAAGGGCTCGAATATAACAATATATTTTACAAAAATTAAATTTAACTACATTAAAATATACATTTAAATTATTACCAAGCATTTTTTTTATCGAATAATGTATAAGTTGCGTGTTAGCGGGTTCATCTGTTCAATGAAATGTAGCCTAATATTGTAAGTTTAAATTACTTAACTGTTTTATTGCGTTTATTACATTATTTTTACACCTAACTTTTCGTAGACTAAGTTAACATTTGTTTTTTGTGTTATAAAACTGTATTAAGTGATTTAATTTAAATGTGTGACAATCGCGAAAACATTACATTCAAAGATTTATTCAGAAATTTGCTGCCAACCAAAATAAATACTTATTATATTATATTCAAATTATTAATTATTGTTCAAAAGCTACAAACTACTAGCGTTTCGGAACCGACCACTGCAGAGAAGAAGACGTCGAAAGAAACTCTTTTCAATAGTATTGGTTGCCTACTTGCCTGAAGGGCTTTGTATGATATTTAATATTTTTATCTTTTCGTTTTTTTTCTGATGTCATGTTATATACAATTTCAATTTACATATTTTTGTGGAACACGTTATGTTAGCGATCGAGCGTGCAACAACAACAGATATGATAAAAGTCTCAAAGAATGATAGAAGTCTCAAAGAGGTCGAGCAGACCTGACCCACCCGGCAGCACCCGTTCACAAGTTGACGCATGGATCAGCCATCGCTGAGCTCAACCATATTTAGAAATCAAGATTGAATGTTTCAATGGTGCTTCTTTGTGTGCAGGCACAGGCGCCGGCCGAGAGCGTGGTGGCGGGCGCGAGCACGGCGGAGGCGGTGGCGGCGGTCGGGGCGGCGAGCGGGGCGGCGAGCGGGGCGGCGGGCGGGGCGGACGGCGGCGTGTGGGCGCACCGTGCGGTGCTGGCGGCCGCCTCGCCCTACTTCCACGCTATGTTCACGCAGTTCGGCGAGCGCACGCAGCCCGTCGTCACTATACAGGTCTGACCTCTCAACCACCAGGCGGACCAATCGGGCCACTTTCAATATAAAATCCATTGTGTCTGCGTTTCTTGCGCTTGATGGGTGTTTTCGAGTCGACTCGAGTAGACATTGATGATGAACAAAACAACATTTATCTTGGAGTTTTTAACTCGAGTAGGCTTATGTTGGTAACAAGCAGCGTCGAGCTATCATATAAAAATCGGTTGTTACCAGTTAAAAAAAAAAATAGAAAGCTGATCTCAAAAAGGTGTTAGATACGTATACCGAACATACTGAATTTCCAAAAGCCCTTTTTGTGTAATTGACCGAGGGAGCGCGAAGCTACCCTACTTCAGCTTGGGCAATTCTTTCATATGCCCCCGATGTCCGGCTGTTCTTTTCTACAGAACGCATTTCTCAACCGATTCTTGTGAAATTTTATGAACGGGTTCGATTTCGATTATTACGTAAATATTTTTATTAATTAGAATTTTGGAAATTTTTCTACAATTTTTTTTAGATTTTATACATACATATTATCACGCCTCTTTTCCATGGGGGTAAGCAGTGACCATGGGGATAATCTTCACTTGCTACGATCCTTATTTTATCGTTTTGTTGTATTGATTGCCAGCCAAACTCTGATTGCCAACGTACAATAGCTATGTAATGATACACAGAACGTGGAGCCGGCGGCGCTGGAGACCATCGTGGAGTACATCTACACGCCGGAGTCGCTCGTCATCACGGAGGACAACGTGCAGGTCAGTGCTGCTAAAACAGAGCTATTTTTACAAAACGGTCGTACTTCTGCTGTTTTGGTGATGTCACGTTCAAAAATATCGTTGTGTGTCGGGTCGGTGCGTTCCCTCTAACATGATGAGCTCAGCGATGACTGATCTATGCGTCAACTCGTGAACGGGTGCTACGGGAAGGTGAATAGTACAAGTTACAAGACAAATATGTAATTTATGAAGCAGATATCTTCCACCGATTGGATGACAATCTATGTTAAGCTGAGTGACGTCATTCTTAATCCAACATGACGGAACACCCAAGATGGCGGCCTAGCATTTTTTTTTGCACGCGGCAATATGGATATCAAATTAAAGGGCTTGCTGAAAATAACTCGAATCATAAAGTGATGTACATCAAAGCTAGATTTTTTTTAATATTTGTTTTACGGCATTTGGCTTTCTACGTCTTTAAGCCCTTCAGATTTTTTAGGATATGTAATTAACGAAATGATGGTGTAATTCATTTCGTTTTTTCGACGGAGCAACTTGCGACAATTCCCACGTATCCACTGGTTTGATCATAGACGACGCAGCAAGGCGGACAATCACTAGCCCGCTAAGTAAATCTCACTACAGCCGCACCATGAAACTTTATTTTAGGTTACACTAATTTCACATTATAAAGTCCACTAGAAGCAATTTGCAAAACAATCCAAAACAAAATCCGTGCAGTTCGCCGAAATTCTCGCCATGAATTCTAAAACATGTTTTTAAAAAGTGTTATTTTCAAACATGCTTGGAAATGTACGCATTATTGTAGTAAAAAGAAAACACGAAGTTTGTAATTCGTGGCTCGTACATTACTTTGTGTGTGGACTGTATGAGCTATTTTTCCTTTTCCTTAGCACATATTGACAATTAAAAAGAAAAAAAGAAAAAACGCGTGAATATTAATTAATTGCTTTATTTGTTTTTTAACATTATACTCATTTGTTTCCAGTATTACGTCTTTCATTATTTCCTCACATTTATTGAGAAAAGCACTATACATTGTAACGTATTACTGGGTCTACGAGGGAGATAACAAATAAACAACAGCTAAGACTAGCTCCGTGGCGCAGTGGTCAACACGCCTGCCTGCGACACGGAGTGACCGGGTTCGATCCCCGGCCAGGTCAAGATGGAAAATGATCTTTTTCAGATTGGCCTGGGTCTTGGATGTTTATCTATATATGTATTTGTTATAAAATATAGTATCGTTGAGTTAGTATCCCATAACACAAGTCTCGAACTTACTTTGGGGCTAGCTCAATCTGTGTGATTTGTCCGTATATATTTATTTATATTTATACGCCACAAAAAATTAAAAAATAATATTTCGAATAAATGCTTAAGCTAGAACTGAGTCTAAATGAGGTCGGGGCTCAAGGTGCCCAGTCTGATATTCGCGACGGAAACTAACACTTCCCTTGCGATGGCCGAAGCAGGATCCATCCGCGGGAATCGGCTTGCAGTAGTGTACTCTGACTTTCTTAGTGTGAATGTGTGTGTGTGTGTGCAGAGCCTGCTGTCGGCGGCGTCGCTGCTGGCGGTGGGCGGCGTGCGGGCGGCGTGCTGCGGGTTCCTGGCGGCCGCGCTGGCGCCTGACAACGCGCTCGGCATCCGCGCCTTCGCCGACCTGCTCGCCTGCGCCGACCTGGCCGCCACGGCGCAGCGGTTCATCGACCAGAACGCCAGAGAGGTACGCCGCAATCTTCGAACTGGTGGCCGTCGTGTGTCGTCTCATTGAATTCCCTCTAATATCGCTGATCCATGCGTCAGCTCGTAAACGGGGGCTGCTAGGAGGGACAGGTCTACTCGACCTCTTTGAGTTTACTGTGTATAATACAAGTATGTTCAAAAAATAATCAAAAGCATCCCTGGTACTGGTGACTGTGCGCAGACAACCCTATATGTAGCGCATTCAGAAATTAATCCACCCCAAACCGCAGGTTGCTACATACAACAATATAAAGCTTTTATGTTTATGAATCCTTTTTGTTTTTCTTGACGAATAAAGATATACTTTGTTTCAAGCTATAAGGTTTAGACTAACTTGATGATATTTCAGGTGATGGAGAGCGAGGAGTTCTTAGCGCTGACGCCTGACGTCCTCGCTGCTTTGCTCGACAGTGATCGCATTACGGTTAGTATAATCATAATATAATATTTGTTCGTAGAGTTATTTTTCTGTAACTTACAACATCAAAAATACATTTCTAGAAACTTCTTTTGTTTTAATAATCTACAACATCTTAGAGGTTCGATATGTGCGCCCTACGGAAAAACTGATTAGGCTACACCAGAACAGGTTCGAAACTTTAAACAGAAAGTCGATGTAGAGACAAAATAATAAAAGTATTCATATTATCACATGTTTAAAACTAAGATTTATGCGTAGTTTCATATTTGAATTAGTGTTGCGTGGTCCCCTAAAGGTCGCATTTCTCATAATCATAATTCTAGTGAAATATTTATGAGCAGTTTAGAAAATTAGAGTAGTGTTGGCGATTCAGTTTATGGAAAATCAAAATGCTTCATTGGGTTAAAATTGTTACAGCATCATTAAAAATATTTGACGGGAAACATTTTATATTGCATAAATTTCACGTTGCTATTTTCGACCGATAAATCGGTGTGCGTCGACGAGGGGATTAATTTATTGTGGATCACACATTACAGGTGCCGAATGAAGAGATCATCCTGGACGCGGTGATCCGGTGGATGCAGCACGACCCGGAGGTAACAATGACAACACCAATATGGAACTTGATTTATGGTTATATAGAATCGCACCAGATTTCTAGATTGGGAAACGTGTCTCAATCTGAAACTAGCGGCTGGTCCTAATTTCCCCTTGTCACATTTGTGTTTTAGAGATTATTTAGAACGTGTTAGAGATAATTGTTAGTGGTATGTGTTGGGGATGATTTTTGTGATAATAGCGAAAGGTATAATTTGAAAGCGGGTTGTATACAGTGAAATGTTTACATCAACATATTTAATTTATTGGGCCTTGTAACATGAGTATATTCAGCAATGTGGTATAGATGGTCGATAATCTCTGTTAACTTGAACTTACGGAATGTGTCAGGAGCGTCGCGCGCACCTGGGCGCGCTGCTGGAGCACGTGCGGCTGCCGCTGCTGCCGCAGGACACGCTGGTGGCGCGCGCCGCCGCCGAGCCGCTCGCCAGCGCGCCGCTCAAAGTCAAGGTAGCACATGCCGGGCTATTTATGGACTTCTCGGAAGCTTTTGACAAAGTTAATCATACATGACTTTGCAATAAATTCACTTCTAATGGTATTCATGGCAGTGTCTTGGCAATAGCTTCGTATGGAGGTGGGAAGTTTGTAATGTCAACGAGAGATAAGACTGTATATCGACTCGTATTGACGTTTCCTCTGGAGGACCCCAGGGGTCACATTTTGGACTACTCTTATTTGCGGTTTTATATTAACGATTTTAGAATTTTTAGAAGCACTAGCGCCTGCGCAACCATTGATGTACAGTGGTGCTTTATTAGAGCAAAACTAAAAAATATTATTTACTGCAAATAAATGGTATAAGCACATCTGCCGAAGTTTGACGCGCTCGCGATTGTGCCAGGACCTGGTGATCGAGGCGCTGTCGTTCCACTTGATGCGGCCGGAGCGGCGGCTGGCGGCGGCGCTGACGTGCGCGCGCGCGCGCCCGCGTCAACCGCCGCGTGCGCCGCGCGCTCTGCTCGTCGTCGGCGGACAGGCGCCTAAGGTACTTACCCACCCAATTCATAACAGATAGCTGTCTTAAGGACAACTTCTCTACATACTAAAAAACAAAGTCACTTCCTGGTGTCAGTATGTCTCTATGCATGCTTATATCTTTAAAATTACGCAACAGATTTTGATGCGGTGTTTTTAATAGATAGAGCGATTCAGAAAGGTTTATACCTATGTATAATTTATCGCACCCGTGCGAAGCTGGGGCCCGGGTCGCTAGTTCTTAATGAAGGTGTGTCCTCAAAAAGAAGAGAGATAATTAAATAAAAAAAAACTGCAACATTCCTGATTAGGTACTAAGAACACCGTCACACTGACACTTACGTATCGTTCGGCAGGCCATCCGCGACGTGGAGGTGTTCGCGCTAGAGGCGGGCGGCAGCGCGGCGGGCGGCGCGGCGTCGTGGCGCGCGGCGTGCGACCTGCCCACGCGCCGCTGCCGCGCCGGCCTGGCCGTCGTGCACGGGAAGGTGTACGCCGTCGGCGGCTTCAACGGCAAGTACCGGCCTGCTCACCAGCGCCGGATTTCCTTAGGCGAAAATGACTACCAGACTGTAGCTGCCTCTTTTTTAGCCTCGAAGATGGTGCCACGTAAATGCGAGAGTGGAATCCCGTCATCGTCCAATTTCTGACTAACCCTGATGCCAAAAAACTGTAGTGGCCAAACAACGCCAGCCAACATTTAAAGAACCGCATATACTCCCAACTATAGTCCAACTCGTGCAGCACCCCAGTTTAATGTGCGTGAAACAGTAATAATCCGAGAATTCGTCCATCGCCAAAGTCGCGCGCCCTATAAAAGCAACTCATCTGAAAACTGATCCCTCTAAAAACAGATTTTAAATTGTAGGGGGGTCAAGTTTGTCTGCCCCCAACTGTACCTACCGATCAAACACTAATAAAACGGGCATAGTACGAACTAAGCGGTGGTCAAAAAAATTATCGTACATGAGTGCACTCATGTGTCCAGTGTCAAATTTATATAAGGCGAAATATAATCAAAGATCAGGACTTGAGCATGATCTAAGTGCTGGTGATGTGCGTGCAGGCAGTCTGCGCGTGCGCAGCGTGGACGTGTACGACATCGCGGCGGACGCGTGGACGACCGGCCCGCCGCTCACCGCGCGCCGCAGCACGCTTGGCGTCGCCGCCATCGGGGACATCATCTACGCCGTCGGCGGGTGAGTGCGCGCCCAGTCAGCTTACATTCATGCGAATCACCTATTTTGTTTCATTATATCATCAGTGTCAGACCTTTACTTAAACCACTGAGCAGAAACTACATTATTCACTTCATTTCTTTATCACAAAATAAAGTTTATTCAGAAGTATTGTTGAAGTTCATGTTATTAATCTTGTGTGGAAATTATGTTGTTTTTAACACAAAATCTGTTCGATTAATGTCGTTTTGCTGTTTAGTTTCTGCCTTAAAGAAAATCGCAGATCTGTATTATGTGGAAGATCTCCATGAGCGCCTACTTTTGGAGTTTTGTGGGAAGCTTCAATTAAAAAGGAAGTAACAGAATATATTGATATGCATACATCGTATGATAAGTATATGTACATGTGAGATTTCCAATTCTAAATGGCTGAACAAATTGGGACGTGTGCGGTTATTTTTGAGATGTTTCTGGCAGGGTTGTCTAGTTTTGACTTAATGTGTTGTGCAGGTTCGATGGCGCGTCAGGTCTGTCGTCGGCGGAAGCTCTGGACGTGCGGTCGGGCGCGTGGCGCGCCATCGCCAGCATGTCGTCGCGGCGCTCGTCCGTGGGCGTGGGCGTGCTGCAGGGCCAGCTGTACGCCGTGGGCGGCTACGACGGCGCGTCGCGCCAGTGCCTGCACACGGTGGAGCGCTACGACCCCGCGGCCGACGCGTGGGCGCCGGTGGAGGAGATGGCGGCGCGGCGCTCGGGCGCGGGCGTGGGCGTGGTGGGCGACGCGCTGTACGCCGTGGGCGGCCACGACGGGCCGGCCGTGCGCCGCTCCGTGGAGCGCTACCGGCCCGGCGCCGGCTGGGCGCCCGCGCCGCCCATGCGCACGGCGCGCCGCAACGCCGCCGTGGTCGCGCACGCCGCCCGCCTCTACGTCGTGGGCGGCGACGACGGCGCCGCTAACCTCGACACCGTCGAGGTAACTGCTAGTCCCACTTCTCTAACAACGTTATTTTAACAACCTCCGTGGTCCAGTGGTTAAGGCGTTTGCCTGTTGACCCGGGGGTCGTGGGTTCGATTCCCACCGGAAGCATACCTTGTTTAGTGGTTTCCAGTTTGGTTGGGACATTGCAGGCTCGAATCACCTGATTGTCTGATAATAAAGATGATTCCGTGCTTCGGAAGGTACGTTAAGCCGGTGGTCCCAGCTGCCATCTGGTAGTCGTTAAAGGAACCACGTCAGAGGCCGAGAGGCGGTTCCGAAGAACTCTGACACCAGGGTGTGCATGGTCGATTGACCGTGACACCTACACGAAATGATGATGTCAATTTGTCAGACAAGTTTCACTGCCGACAAGAACACTACATGGATGATTGGTTAGCAATTTAATGTACGGACTGATTCGATTTCAATAATATAGTTGTCGCATGTAATTAAATTCCATAAGTATATCCACTCGCATTTTGTAATAATGGTCAGGGGTGTCATCCTCGACTGGCTATCCGGTGGTTGCAAGTTTGACATCAGATACGCGTGCCTGGTGAGTATAGCAATATCTTCCCATGGAACGAAGTTGCAGTGGATTTTTTGTGTCTTTAATGATGATGATTGAAATAATTATAATGAGTATGAAGGGTGATTATGATTACTTTTACCATTCGTCATCACAGCCGTAAGAAGTCCACTGCTGGACACAGGCCTCTCCGAAGGACCCTCTCGTTCTATAAGAGAATATTGCCATACACACCACGCTTGGCAGGAGAATTGGCGGGCACAGTTTCTTCGGCTTTACAAAGCATTTTTAAGCCGAGAAAGAATAGGAATTCAGTTGATTTGTGAAAAGAATGACTCCGGATGAATGGAAAATGTAATATAATCGGGATGTGGCCGGCGCCAGGTGTTCGACCCGGCCACGGAGTCGTGGTCGCTGCTGGAGGCGCGCATGTCGCTGGGCCGGTCGTACGCGGGCGTGTGCGTGGTGGAGCGGCCCGCCTGATACCCGCCGCCCGCCCCGCCGCGCGCGCCGCCCGCCCGCCCCCCGCTGCCGCCGCCCAGCGCCGACCAGCCGGGGTGAGTACTTACACACGTCGAACATATCGTTTTGCCACCTTAGACTTCTGATCAAATCCCACTTCTACTATTTTAATGTCACACATACCTGTTAGTGGGTGAATATTCAGCAATTCCGGTATAAATCTTTTTCTACTTTGTCTTGAAACAGTAATAAGTGAACGATTACTGCTAGAACAAAAGTTGGTTGTCTGTAAAGTCTGTTTACGGACGATAATTTTACATGATAATAGTGGAAGATCGATAGAAGAGTCACAAGCCGAACGCTTAGGCCGATCGTGCTTCTATCGCTTGTTCCGCTCTCTCGCTTGCACACGGAACGTGACACATTTTCGTGCGTACAGGCGGCGTTGAGATATTCTTGCAAATAAACATGAATTGATGGACTGCTTATTTGATAATCAGTTGCGTATTTCCGTATTCTTAGTTAAGTATTTTTAACTTTATTTGACAGGTATGCGAATGTGGGCCTGTATATCGACGAGGACGAGTACGGCGTGGCGGGTGGCGGAGCGGGCAGCGGTGCGGAGGGTGCGGGTGCGGGGGGGATGCGGTGGCGCGCGCTGTATGCGAGGCGGGCGCTGAGACCTATTGCCGATCAGGTAAGAAATATAAATAGGTATTGTACCTAAATATTATTGGATTGGATATGTGAAGTACATTAATTTAGGTACTATAATTTATTTGATATAATATTAATTAAAAAAATTACTACTATATACCACAAATATTTTTATGTTTTATGTGGGAAATAGCACATTAATTTCATTGCGCCACATGCTACAACTTTGGTGATTTATGGGAAGCAGGAGTTAAGTCAAATGAAATTTAAATTTTGAAGAATTTGTTATTAAATTGTTTTCAAACCTGATGTTGGAGAATAAGATCCTATAATAAGATCCTATTTGACGTTCAACGAGATGCAAATGCGGTTTACAGTCGCCATCTCAAGAAAATCTGTACGAGAGCGTGGAGGCGGGCGCATCGGGCGGCGGGGCGGGCGGCGGCGCGGCGTGGCGCTGGCGCGGCTGCCGGCACGCCCGCGCCAGCCAGACGCTGGAGTTCAACGACGGCCGCGCGCGCATGCCTGCGCACGCGCAGTGTAAGGCTTCTTATATCTACAAAGCGATATTTTATCCACTGCAGTGCAGCATTCCGATATAGACATCCTTGACCAGTGACAACAGCTAATGGCTCATTTCCACTGCTCTTTGTTTGCATGAAGGTCGCGAACAGTGAAAGTAATTTGAAGAACCCATTCTTTATTCAATATTTTTGCAGGTGCTCCACTAGATATTTAAACAGTTGTCCGATTTTTCCCAAATATATACATGGTAAAATTTTGGTCGTTCTGAACCTTTAAAGGGATGATTCAGCCCGTTAATGCTGGGAACCAAAAAAATTTTTTGACGTTTTCCTACAAGTTGACCGGGCGGTCGAAAATTTTTGTATGGAACTGACTTTTTTTGAGTTTCTCCCATTGGTCTCATAGGAAAAGTTGTTCATATCGACAGGCTGAATCACCCCTTTATGGGTTCAGTAATATCAAAATTTCGCTCTTTATTTTCAAAGTGTAGACTTTATAAATTTGGAGTTCACATCGTTTAAAATATGATGCGATCGGGTTATTGCAGCTTAAGGGGCTTAGGCAAGTTAAAATAGCGCCAACCTTTTATTTAGTTTTTCTATTCCTAAACCCGATGAAATAAACAAAAATCTAATTCAGTACTTCTGTATAAAATTACTTGTATCTATTTATTGTCATTGTTTTTCATTTGATCATTTATGACAATAATGATTACTGCCAAAAGTGGCCATTTTTGGCGTCCATCCATTATGTTGAATGCTAAGGTCTGTGAGCCAGTGCCTGAAATACAGGATGATTTTTATCCTAGCTCAGGCATCCTTAGTTTATATGTTCCTTAATGTATTTATAATGTATTGTAAAATGTGTTCCTATTTGAATAAAGAATTGATTTATTTAGTGTCGGGCACGATGCCGCGCGGCGGGGCGAGCGGTGTGGGCGGTGTGAGCGGTGTGGGCGGTGTGAGCGGTGTGAGCGGTGTGAGCGGTGTGAGCGGGGCGGGCGGGGCGGGCGTGCGCGTGGTGGGCGTGCGGCTGGCGCTGGGCGCGGCGCGGCGCGCGGCGTCGTGCGGCGCGCTGCACGTGGAGCTGCCGCCCTGCCTGCTGCTGCTGCCGCCCCCCCTCCCCCACCACCACATGCCCGAGAGCCAGCGCCCGCCCCCGCCCACGGACTCCGACACCGACGACTAGACTCAGCCGGACCGCTAAGTCACGCCATCCTTACGATGCCTGTCCACTGAAGCGGAGCGAGTTGGCGGAGTGGCGAACGAGGTAAAAATCCACCAATACAATTTCAGAACGAAAATTTGGAAATTTTCCTTCTGCTGGATTTTTACCTCGCTCCGCTCCAGTGGACAGGCACCCTTACTCCAGTCTTCGGTCGATGGGTCTAAGAGTTAACTCGCTTTTTGTCATATTAGACAGTCTAATCTAAAAATGAATTCCTCTCCACTAATTATGATGATAATATAAGAAAGAATATGCTTGTTACAATACTTTTCTTGTCAGAGTTTTGGTCGACACATTTAATTCGCCCGAGTCGACACGATAACAAGTACTTTTCTTAAATGCGTGCGGTAATTTCCGTAAGTTGAGTTTTATCGTCGCACAGGTATATCAAATGCGCAGTTAATCTAGGTACTTTTACTATCAAAGTCAGCGAGAAACATCCGCTCTGTCACAATACTTATTGTTACTGCACTTGATGGTCAAGAAATCCCGCTGTTAGAGAATTTGACGACTTTTTGGATAACCAATGGCGGTTTAATTGCTTTTGATAATTTAATACGTATTCAATGTTTAATTATTACGCATATTATTTTGTTATGCAATTGTGTTTAAATGCACTGGAAGAGAATTCAATCTTAAATTATACATCTAATATAATTTACAAAAACTAACTACAGTTTTCGACCTGTCTAGAATTAGTGGTATCTTCGCAAAATAACCACTTAGACGAGTGAACTATGGATGTGATAGAATAATTCAATCTTCTTTCACATTAATAAGTGTTATACACATTGTTTCAAGATACATCTACCGCCTGTTAAGTGTTAACTGTCTGGAATAACACGCGACCGGTCGTAGGTTCGCGACCTCGGACAGATTTAGCATGATTTGAACAAAACATTCCTATTACGTATTTTTTTACTAGTATATTTTAGAATAAGTCTCTAAATCGACTGTGAAGTTGAAACACTAAATAAGTTGATCTGTTTCAGTGTTTCGATTATACAGTCGAGACAAAAATTACGCTATTGCGTGTCTCATCCCTAGGCTAAATAAAATGAGAGATGTATTTCTCAAATTCCTAACTTGATCGAGTCGCAGCCGTTGCGAAGTGCGATCTGGCTCCCAGCAGATTGTTAAAGGTTGCCAGTTGGCGAGTCAAAGACGATTTACAAATATTTTGTCTCGAATATTTTACATTTATTGCATTTTTTTTGTATGACAACACATTGTTCACTTGATTGTATACACATTTTTGCGGCTTAAAATGTGATAGTACTAAACGTAATAGTAGTTATAGTACTAACGTTTCAATAATTTAATTATACGTTTACACACAGTTGGCACGCTTTCTGGCAACTAGTTTAGTCAGCGCCATACTTTATTGCGGATCTGAAGTTGGTCGCAAAACGCGCCGCAGTAGCTAACTTCGGGTGTCAGCGGGGCGTAAAGCGTCTGTTTCTGTGTGTGAGTGCTCCATTCCTATGTAAATACACGCGCTCGTTGCTTGTACCGGCGCACACAAGCACTCGCGTCTCACTTCAGACCCGCAATAAAGTTGGCGCGAGCTGTATATTTGAGTTACGTACCTATCATAGCATAGTCATTTTTCTCGAATGAATCTTCAAGTTGTAGCTAAAGTAGCGACGCTCGGCCGGCGACGGTGACCGCACATTCAATGCTGGCATTACTAACCTTTTCTCACGCAAAGGAAATTATTGCTCGCGCGAAGTGCACTTTGTTATTTAAATGCTAAGGTTCAAAATCGTCACTATCGCGTGCGCAGAACTGGTCAAAATCTGCTTAAGCGGCAATGAAATGTTTCTTTGTTGGCATGTTGGCCTTATGACATCATGGGTTCGTAGCCGAGGCGCTGCTTGTTCAAATGTGTTAAAAGTGTCTCCACCGTACCCTACACGATAAGTTGTATCCATATGCATAAACCCCTGCATTTCCAATAGAAATACTCAAAGAGGACGTAATACAATAAAAATACTCAAAGGTGCATTTTGAATGAACGATGTTATACCAATGGCGTCATTTCGTGTAGGGCGGTGTACGACGCTGGACCGGCTCGTCTCCGCGGAGAGACGAAGCGATGTCTTACACAAGGTTTTACAATGAAAAATAATAGGCTATAATACTCGGGATGGTGTAAGGAATTTAACGATGATTATTTAGAAGTGATGGTAGAATATAAAAACTCTCTCTTACTCCTCCTACTAATAGTGGTTCATGTTGCATTAAGTTCGTGTTGCCGTACATTTAGGCTCGGTCTACACCGGCATTGCAAGGACGCGGCGAGACTTTTTGTGTGGAAGCGTTAGAAACTATATCAACAAACGGCAGAAACACATAATTAATAGGCTAGTTTCTTAAAAAGCATATAATTTGTTAGTTAGATAATCAAAAAGTAATTAAGTTAAAATAATCTAAGAGACCCGACTGACCACTAACCCAGCGCCATCTATTTTGCGAATCAGGAACTAAGTTTATCAATTTGCTATTTATAAATTGTTGCATTTATGTTCGTAAAATGGATGTTTTAGCTGACGTCACATTGCTCATAAGACTTGGGAAGAATACAAATCTAATATGGCCTTATTCGTCAAAATTGGTCAAAACATTGGGGCTACAGGAAGTAACAACTCTTTCCAAGTTCTTGCCAGGTTACGTTCGCCGTGTTTATATTATACTGACGTCACATAGCCTATACTACTCCAGGGAAGAATCAAATCATATGACACCTTACACTTCAAAATCAGTCAAGCCGTTTAGGCTAAACTTTGACGCGCTTTATTGTTTGATTGACAAAAAAAAACCGTGTCAAATATTTTTGATTATCTAACTGTAGGATAATTTTTATACTATTATTTTAACCCAGGAAACTAGCCTATTGCTTGCCACATCGCTGCCGTTCCGGTGTAGTGTGAGCCATACTGTACGCGTGTAGCGGGGAGAGGAATATGTCGATGTTATCTCGGTGCGGCCTCTCCGGGACCGGCCGGTCAGCCTCTGTTATAATAATATTACCAATTGTGATCGATATTATAGTATCTTTTGTAATTATTTTTCTATTGTTACGTGCTGTAGAACTATTAGATTATGAATCTCTCTGTCGCTAATATTGTAGCCGATGTATTGATTATAGAGAATTGTTTTTACATTCTGTGCTTTTATTCAATATTGGCCCCGATTTGCTGTACTCTACCTACACCCATAGCGCTTATTTATGGGTGTAGGTAGAGCAAATCGTCCCATAGGCAACTCTTTATATTAGCAGCTCGTCTTTCGCAGCTCTTCCTATTCACAGCTCGTCAGTGAAACACCCCTTTTCCTATTCTCAGCTGGTTTCAAAGTCCCATTTAGAATTTACTACTTGTCGTATTGATAACGATATAAATACGTCGTTTTTTAGGGTTCCATACCCAAAGGGTAAAAATGGAACCCTATTAATAATAGCTCCGATGTCCGTCTGTCTGTCCGTCCGTCTGTCACCAGTCTGTATCTCATGAACTGTGATAGGACAGTGTAAAATTTTCACCGATGATGTTTATCTGGGATGCTGCTATAACAGCAAATACTAAAAACCAGAATAAGATAAATATTTAAGGGGGCTTCCATACAACAAACGTGATTTTACAATCATCATCATCATCTAGTCTCCACTACAGGAGCACGACCCTCTCTGTACTACTAGGGCCATACTTTGCCAGAGCAGACAGAGGACTTGGCCTACACTCTCCACGCTGGCCAGACGGGTTGGAGAGGTCTCTTAGATGTTTATAAGCTTTGTTCAGCTTGTATTTCCTAAGTCGCCTTCTACGACATCCACGGGAAAACTTGGAGTGGTCCTATTCTACTCTGCCGGATACCACACGGATTTTACAATAACCTAATAATATGGCTTCCCTGTCCTTCTGTCTGTCTGTCACCAGGCTGTATCTCATGAACCGTGATAGACAGTGTGAAATTTTCACAGACGATGAATATCTGGTGCCGCTATAACAATAAATACTAAAAAACCGGCCAAGTGCAAGTCGGACTCGCACACGAAGGGTTCCGAACCGTTTTCTATAAAAACGGCAAAAAAATCATATCTGTTGTATGGGAGCCCCCCTTTAATATTAATTTTATTTTTATTTAATTATTTATTTTGCAGTGAATATATAACTAAATATTCTGTGAATATTTCAAGCGTCTACCTGTTGTCGTTATCAAAAATAAGCAAAAAAAATCACGTAGTATTTGTTGTTATAGCGGCAACAGAAATACATCATGTGTGAAAATTTCAACTGTCTAGCTATTACGGTTCATGCGATGCAGCGTGACAGAAAGACGGACAGCGGAGCGAAATTAATAGGGTCCCGTTTTTACCCTTTGGGTACGGAACCCTAAAAACCAGAATAAAATAAATATTTAAGGGGCTCCCATACAATAAACGTGATTTTACCATAAACCTTAAATAATATGGCTCCATTGTCCATCTGTCTGTCACCAGGCTGTATCTCGGTTCGTACAGCATACAGTCTGGTAACAGACGGACAATGGAGCCATATTAATAGGGTCCCGTTTATACCCCATGCTTACGGAACCCTAACAAATCGTACCGTAAAGGAGTTGGGAGCACATTCACCTTGACTTGGCTCCCTTACACCGAGTTCCCCCGCGCCTGCACGGCATTGTATTACAGATACACTTTCGGCACGGGAATGTGCAATGGTAAGAGAATACTGAACTGAGATGATTATGAGGTTATGGGTCATTGACCTTGCGGCTAGTATTTGTTGTTATAGCGGCATCAGAAATACTCATCCGTGAAAATTTCAATTGTCTATCACGCTTCATGAGATACAGCCTGGTGACAGGCGGACAGACAGACGGACAGCGGAGCGAAATTAATAGGGTCCCGTGTTTACCTTTCAGGTTTTAAGCTATTGCATAGGTTTTATCGCTGGCCTTGAGCGTGGAGACCGAATCCAGAAATTCCATAACGAAAAATCCTGACACCCTCCACTCCGACCGGCACAGCGGTGATACTTTGACTTGGGTGTCGCGACAGGCTCGACGGAGTTACTGTTAGAGTGTTTCAGTAACGGAGTTACTTTTACAGTGAGTAAGTTAACTTAGTAACCGTAAGTTAACTTAAGTGACTAAGTTACAGTTACTGTTACAGTAAGTTAACAGTGAGTTACAGTAACGGAGTTACTGCATAAATAGAATAAATAAATAATTATAATTGCATAAGTTGATAAAAAATGCTATGCAATAGCTTTACCGCGGCAGTCCCCGAGTGCCACACGTCTTTTTTTGTATGGGAGCCCCCTTAAATATTTATTTTATTCTATTTTTTAGTATTTGTTGCTATAGCGGCAACGGAAATACATCATCTGTGAAAATTTCACAGTTTATGAGATACACCCTGGTGACAGACGGACAAAGAGATAGACGAACAGCGGAGCCATATTATTAGTTTTTACCCTTTGGGAACGGATTCCCAAAAAAACTAGATACACAATCTGCAATAAAAAGCGTCCTAGCTAAATAAGCGGCCACTAGACATTTAGGTGCATACTTTCCGCTTTAATTTGAATTTTAATTAAAAATCACTCACTAAGAACTTGATTAAATTACTAAGACTTTTTTAACGGCACGGTGACGTACCGTAGACATGTGCCCGGGCCCTCATAGGCTGATTACTTGAGGCCATTATCCGCGCCAGGTCAGTTAGCTAGTACTGATTGACAATCGATTGGGTTCGTGTGAACGGCAACATTAAGCCACCAGGCCAGGCCAATAATTAACTAGACAAGAGGAAGCGCTGGCTGATGGATTGGATTACAGGCCTGGCTCGGTTTCCTATTCAGTAATTCTTATTGGGTGGTTAGTTCTGGCCTGGATTAATGTTTTCGTTCAATCATTCAGTTATACGAAGCCAATCATACATACATACATAGTATAACGTCTTTTTCCCTTGCGGGGTAGTCAGAGCCCAGGTCTTCAAGACCTAAAAGCCACGTTTAGCATGTCGGTGGGCGTTAGGTGGAAAATGGAATCAAAATAGTAATGGGTTGCTAGCCGCATCGCCTACTAATATGATTCGTCTGATTTGCCCATTCCCTCGATCGGTTTCACGATCTGCGTGGGAAGAGAAGCAGGCTGGTAACATTCTACGTTTTTTCTTTTCTCCCAAACCAGCATGGAAGACCACGGTGGAAGACGAAGCCAAACTACTGGCTTATAATGGATAACTGGCTTGGCTCGGCTATTGTCGTCGTGTGCGAACGGCCTTTTACTCCAGTCGTAGTGAACTAGTGAAGCAGAGCCTGTCCGGCGCCGGCGCCGGCGCAAGCAGCTGCCGGCTGACATGACAGGCAGTGATCGCGCGACCGCCGGCCGGGCTGCACGTGTGTTTATTGCGGCCGAACGATATTGCACCGTTACCCGAGCTGCTTCGCGAGTGTTCTGTTCTGATTACTGATGACATGTCTTAGTGCTCCGTGTGCTGCCCACACTGCCGGTGAGCCGTCCTCCTGACACCGCGCAGTGTGAGTTATCTGCGATCTAATGATATTGCCTGCGTGATGCGGCCCCCTGGAGACGATAGCATCTCCGCTGCTAGGCTGGATAGGCCGCGGCGGTCACGCGGAATCTTAGTGGCGATGTTCAGCTAGACTATGCAAAGAGACCCGTCGTAATGTACCTACAAACGAAGTAACAGTATGATATTTGTCCGATGGATTAAACATGTTGTATTGTATCTATCTCTTGAAGTGTCGTGATGTTCACTTGTGATTTTTGTTAAAAGTTTGTCGCAAAATGGGGAAAAATATTACGCAGTTATAAGAAAAATCACGAGAAAATAATGCAAGAGAAGATGCAGCGCCTTCAAATCCAACGACCTACGACGGTTCTCAAGCACAATGTACAGTGATGTAACTTCAAGGATGTCTGTAGTAAACGCCGCTGCCTACTTAGCGACCTACAATGTCATTAATATCGCTTAGACGACACTTAAACAAATACTGTCATGCGCGACCTATAAACGCGGAGTGGATAGGTTCGCTAGGTTTGATGTCGTAACACCTAGTTTGTAGGCTCCTATAGCCTACAAACTAGGTGTTTCCCTTTACCGGGAGCAGTAATAATAATGACCGTACACATTAAACTGCTATAAACAAGTTGGACCAGGCAGGGTTCGAACCTAGGACTGCGGCTGCAGATTGCGCTCTCATGCCATTGAACCACAAGGTATAGAGGGTATGTGGTAGATAGGTGCAATACCAACACTTAAACAATGTTGTGTTATGCGCGCGACCCATAAACGCGAAGTGAATTGAATACGGTAGATTTGATTTAGTATCAGGCCATCACATTGCGCCAAACGGTACATTACGTCGGCGAAGAAATCGCTGCGATAGCTTTTTGCTAGTGGAACTATTATACCTACCTAAAAGTGTAGTGAATATCTCGGATATTTGTGTTTGTTTGTAATATATAAAATTAACAAGAATTTCAAAATTATCAAATTTGCGTCAAACTTTTATTATGAGCAATCCGCACCTAGGTATTTTAAAGTGCTTACCAAGACAAATCGAATAAGCCCAATCACAAAGTGCCTATGGCCACCTTCCGACCCTCTCATCATATCAGGTCTATGGTATTATGTACAATTATATTGTATTATCATCCGACTTACGCAAACTAAATTTCAACCCAATCGTGCTTCAAAATTGAGTTGCAAGATTGGACCCCTAGAGAAAACCAACAGGGCAAGTTACATAAAAGCTTGAAAAAACTGCTTAAGGGCCTATACTACCTCACACTGCTTTGCATGATTGACTGTTATATCAATAATAATTAAATACTCAAGTTGAAATAAAAATGCAGCAAAGTTCAGGACTAACTCTGGTAACTATATGACTCAAAAACACGATTGCATTAAATTTTCTCGATAGACAAAAATTGCAAAGTTGCCTCCAAATCACGTCTAATTTACTCGGTATATATGTCGGGCTCTTAAAAGTCCGACATATGCCAGGCGGCGTGGCGATACAAACGCGGATGGTCTAAACGGGTTGGCTACTTTGGATATTTTCGTTTTTTAGGAATATTCAAGGGTTATTCGAAAAAGAAAAACATATGATGGCTGCCTTATCTGTAATGCAATAATAATCAAAAGTTTCAAGGTTAATTTTAATTTATTTGGTGAATAATGCTATATACCGAGTAAATTAGACGTGATTTGGAGGCAACTTTGCAATTTTTTTCTATCGAGAAAATTTAACGCAATCGTGTTTTTGAGTCATATAGTTACCAGAGTTAGTCCTGAACTTTGCTGCATTTTTATTTCAACTTGAGTATTTAATTATTATTGATATAACAGTCAATCATGCAAAGCAGTGTGAGGTAGTACGGACCCTTAACTAAAGTAAAAATCTTATACATGAAAAGTTACAAGGATACCGATGGTGTCACCCCAGCTGGACTAATGTCAAATATCGACTGCACGACATTAGCCCTCGTATGCTAAGCAAAAAATGCATTGTTTCGATTGTGTCTGGTATTCCATCATACAAGAGGTTCACAGCATCACCCGTGGCGGTCGTCATGGAGTCACCGCAGTGCCAGAATGTCACCCCCGACAGAAGTCAAATAAAGCATAAGTACTTCTTATTATGCAAGTTAATTATTTTTTATGCATCATTTAAAGTGTGCGAAATTTCATACTCCTCGGTCCGAGCAATTTTCGTAAAAAGTCGTACATCACGTATTAATTAGATTAGATATGCTACATACCTATAATAGTATGTATGTATATAATTGTAACACCCATCTTTCTATATCACGGGTTATAAACAATACCATATTAGACACAGACCAGTATTGTGGCCAAGGAGAATTGATTGTGGCAAACACAACTGTGCCGAGTTTTGCTGCAACACACCATACACCAAATCATATTAGCTATACTCCAACATATTCAATTCGGATTTTGTTTTGAATAGATACTGCAGTTGTGAGTTGAGCTGTAGGTTAACAATGTACTCGTAGCTGCAAGTTGCGCCGTGTGGTTTACTGCCTTTTAAGACTGCTCCCGTCCCTGCTTACAAAAGTCGTTCAAGCGGCGACTACAGTCGAGTGTGGAATGTCAGATAGGTACTTTCAATCCCGTGAAACCAACGTGAAACTAACTTGAAACGAGGCGAGGTTGATGTTCATGGCAGCCTTGTCGTCTCTTGTAACAAGTATATACTCGTACCTACAGCGAATATACTCTGATTGGATTAATCATGTTTTCACGAAAATCGACTTCGTTGTTAACTTGTTTCATGGGTTTGATATTCGCTCCACGTAATCTGTAACTCCATAAAGTAGTTAACTTTAAGGCCACCTTTGGTACAAATTAAAAGACAGGCAGCAGGCGGACCTAAACTATTTGCGAAATCGTTTTGTTTGTGAGTAATAGTGTAATCCACAGTATAAACTACTGGGTATGCTGTAATAAAACAGATATCAGCAGAACAGGACCGGATCTACACCAGGGCTTTATGGGCTGTGATGTCATGAAGCGGTGTCGGGTGGTTGCACGCATGGCATCGGTTACGCGCGCCCGGCGTCCCGAGCTGTACTCATCCAAGCAATAGTTATCATCATCATCATTTCAGCCCTAAGAAGTCAACAAAGGCCTGTCCCAAGTATTGTTCGTTCTATGCGAGGATATTGCCACATTCAACACGCTAGGCAGGCGGGTTGGCGAGCGCAGTTTGTTTGGCTTCTTGTGCTTCTATAACGCTGCTGCCAGAAGCATTTTTAATTTGGGGAAGAATAGGAATCTGTTGGTTCTGGGAAGGGAGTGCAGGAAAAGAAAACAGCAGCTCGGAGGCCGGGCGCGTGTACTTTATGCCATACCTGCAGCCACCGGAAAGGCAGTTGAGGATCTAGCAAGCAGCAGCTATCCAAGCAAGTATCCCAAATACCATTATCCCGTACCCCCAACCAAACAAAATCCTACCCTTCCCACGCTCACAAAACTATGTCGATGGGCAGCAGCGTCGGAACCAAGATAAGCATAACAAACTGCGCTCATCAATCCGTCTGGCCAGTGTGATAAGTATGGCAAACCCCCCTTGATCTTAAGGGTAGGCCTATGTTCAGTGGACTTTATGTGGTTGAGAAATGAGGGGGGCGGTCCAATGCACAATTGCACATCGTGCCCTTCACCTGAAGCCTTTAGCACTTTCCGACTTGACTTGATCATAGTAGCGATGTTAAAGGCTGCAAGATTATATATAAGCCTCAAGCTCCCGGGTCCCTGGTCCCTCAAGGTCTGGAATGTGATACACAACAGCTGACACAAACAAGAACACGCTCCGACAAGAGAGGTTTCTTCTGTACTAAATGTAACTGCTCTCTTGTACTTGGGCCTGTATAATTAATGATCTTAAACCCTGAGGCGTCCTGACGAGTGGTGTGCGCAGGCTGTGGGCGGCGCGCCGGCGCATGAAGAAGTTCGTGCGCACGCGCGGCTCCCGCCCGCAGTCGCCGCTGCACGCCCCGCCGCCCGCGCCGCCGGCCCTCGCCAAGCACAAGACCAATGGCCACGCCAGTGAGTATTCAGCGCAAACTTACATTGTTTATGATTTAGTCGTAGGATTTGGGTCTTCTTCCAAAACAGGAGCTTATCGAGCATCCCCAACTTAGGGCAAAACCCTCATATAACCTATCCTCATAAGTACTAACCTACATAGATTTAAAAAAATACCGGCCAAGGCGCGAGGACGAAGGGTTCCGTACCATTACTTATTATTTTTTTTTACAGATAACTAATAATGTATGCTTTTCCCAATTTATCTGTGCTATAAGATGTTGTTTCGTACCAAATTTAAAAATTCGGAGTTGACGGGAAGTACTCTGTAGGTTTTGTATCCCTTGCGAATGCCGAAAAGACACGAAAATTTGCGGCATAACAAGCTGTATCTTTTGATTGCGTTGGCTTAGAAGTTTGACCTCAGCTCCAAGGGACAGTAGACTTGAGTATTTGATATGAATTCAGCTTGATACCTCCACGCGTTTCTGAGAAAATGGGTCTTGACAGACAGACATACAGATGGACAACCAAGTGATCCTATAAGGGTTCTGTTTTTTGTTTTGAGGTACGGAAAAACTAGTGGTCGCTCAGTGGTCGAAATTCAACCATAATAATGAAATATATTATATTAGCATTCTGGCCTCCTTCTCTGTATAAATTATAAGTGTCGGAAATTTCATACTCCTCCAAGGGGTACAAAGTTTTTGCTTGAGATATCAAATATAGATAACCGTGCTATATTGTATGTTAATATTACATAGGTTATATCACCGCGTTTTAAAAATCGTATTAGATCCAATCCTCAGAAATAATAAATTCATGCTATGCAATTCTAAAGAATATGTGTATCCATAGTTCCAACAAAACGATAATCTCAGACAATGGTCTCAGCCGGCTGATCAATGTACTGTATGTACCCACTTTTTACATTCATTGTGCATTGGTGTCACGGAGCCTAATGACCAAAAAATATGATGTATTCACATGGCAATAGGACACGAAATGGACTCTTGATGAGTCCGAAACCATAGTCGGTAATCCCGTGAGCCCGTGACACGAGGCAACTGGAGACCCAGGAACTGCCAGTTATTTTGCTCAGCAGATAAGTCTCGTAATTCAACGAGGAAACACTGCCAGTTTTCTGGGAATGGTGTTCTCTTCCTCTTTCATGCATAAGAGTAGGCACATGTGTTCTCTGATTCTGTTTTCTTTTGCTTCATTCTGAGGAACATATCTCGTCAAAACCTAGTGAAATAATGTGTCTTCGTTGTGCATGTTTTTGCTTTCGATGTTTTTCTTCTGCTTACCCATAGATTTACTCGAGTGAACAAAATTAACACTAAATGATCTCTCTGTATACGAGTAGCTGTTGGTTTGGCTGTTAATGCCGTTCCCACTGCCCTACTGATTTTTTTATGAATAGTAGCAGAAGCCGATATAGGTAATTAGCGTCCAGGCAGTGAAAGTAGTCAAAAGCGGCGTGCGCGGGACCCGCGTGAGATCGGGGCAGATACGAGTCGTGTCCGCACAGACCTGAGAAAATGAAAGTCCGCCTTTTTCTCAGACGTAAAGTGTAACGACTAACGACGCACGCCGGCCGCGGATGTTGCATGCTCTGGCTCTGGCGAGACCTGCACGCACTAACTACTCGCTCATTTGGGATTACATTTATTACAGACTAGCGACCCGCCCCGGCTTCGCACGGGTACATATAGGTATTTATTATATAGCCTTTGTTCATAAAGGATAACGTAGGATTGTAATGGTGAAAGAATTTTTAAAATCAGTCCTGTCCTGTACTCTTAGAGCTCATAAAGTGTAAACAAACAAACAAACAATCAAATCTTTCCTCTTTATAATATTAGTGTAGGAGTAGTAGTAGATTCAGTATTTGGCATTTTTCAAAATGGCAGAAAGAACCTACACACCATTGGGATTGGGGTCTTTGGCGCTTAGAACCAACGTGAGTTCGATGAGATAAATCTCGCAAAGTCAACTAGCTCACAGAGCCGCTGATGTTGTACTATCGGGTACGCACTTCTGGTCTTACAACGGCAAAATCCTTGGTGTCATCAGTGCAATGACGCCGCGGAAGTAGCCCGACGTTGCAATTTGTTCGAGCAGCCGGCGGCGCAAGACGGTTACTTTCCAACGTGAGCTCGGGAGCCATCGCATTGGCCGCGCTCCATTACGAGATGAGCTATTAGTCCTGGCGGAGATGTCGCGGAAACTACGCAATCTAATGACGATCGCGTTTTATTCCGGAGTCGTGTCGCTCGGACACGTATGGTAGCGGCGGTCATGCAACTCCTTGACACGCAGTGTGTAAACAGTCTGTAGTGCTTTGTGTAATGAAGGTTGAAACACCAAGTTAGACAACTTTAATGGCGTTGTCAATGGCTAGTCCTATTATATGCGCTTCTAGTTTTACTGTAATTCTAGTTCGCGGATACTGCGCAAGTTAATGGCTTTGTTGTTAGTGACAAAACTGGTGTCACAATTTTAGAATTCCGTACCCAAGGGGTAAAAACCGGGACCAACTTATTACCAATTCCCCGATGTCCGTCCGTCCGTCGGTCATAAGGCTGTTCTCTCATCATCACATTCATCTATTGAACCTTAAATGGTAGAGACTTAAAATTTTCAGAGAATTTCTATATTTTGTCGGTATATCAACAAGCCAAAAGCCGACCCCAAATGGGGAAAAGGCGAGGAAGAAGAAGATATCAACAAATTATAATAATCTAAAAACTGGTATCTCGTGATAGCAGATAGCACTAAAAATGTGCCTTACATTTTTAAGCCAACTGCACTGAATTGTAAATTTGTTGGACGTGCAGCACGTTCAACAAATTCACAAATCAAGTGAAACCACAATCAACTCACCCCTCTGCCTCATCTGAGTATTTTTAAGGATACAGCCAGCATGTTAATACGCTGTATATATATACACCGCTAAGCTTCTCTCCGCTCCACGCCGCGTCAGTGGAGACGCAGCCTTAGACGGTGGCGACAGTCAACGGGTGTCACGCGCGGTCCCAGAGGCATGGTTACAGCCGCGGCGCTTCCTGCTGGCCAAAAACATTGTCGCCGCATTAGGATTCGCGCGGCGTCGCGTCGTCGATATTCATAAGTCATAACGCGCTGATTTCAGCGCAAGCGGAAGTTAATCCGATATTCTGAAGCAGTACTCGAATAAAACAAACCCACCAAACGGGCAAGCCACACATTTTGACTAAAGTGTAGAGTACGGTTTGTTTTGTTTGAACTTAAGACTTGGATTCATACAGAACGCCATGCTATAATGAGAGTTAGAGAGTATTCGTTCAAGGCGTGTGGAGTTAGGAGCTTGGCTCTCCAGAAGATTTGATAACTTTTTTACAATGCTAGCAATTGGTATGAAAAAAATGTACTAATGTGAGTTAGACGTGCTTGATTCACGAGGTCTACAGCTCAATGAGCCGCTAGCGTAAAAACCGGCCAAGTGCGAGTCGGACTCGCGCACCAAGGGTTCCGTACCGTTATCTATAAAAAAACCGGCCAACTGCGAGTCGTATTGGGTACAAATGCTGACATATAAATTAATATAGATAATGCTTTTATATAGATTATTATTGTTATTTCTGGTTTGAATTGTATCGGAACTATTATTGTATTAATCTTTATAGTCTATACATATAATAAAACAGTAAATTTTTTTTGTCTGTACATTTAAAATTTTTGACTGAAATGGATAGAGGGACACTTAAAAAGTATAATAGAAAGCAAAAAAATTTTTTTAGAATTTCTTGTCTGTCTGTCTGTCTGTCTGTCTGTCTGTCTGTCTGTCTGTATGTATGATCACGATTATCTCCGAAAATACTGAACCGATTTACTTCAAACTTTCACCAATTGCTTTGTTTTAACTCAGCAAAACATTTAAAGTTTGTTTCATCAAAATCGGTTCATTATAAAAAAAATTATCGTCATTTGAATGAACTCAAGGCATGAGTTTGTCTGCAAACATATAGCATATAGCAAAAATTAAATAAAATAATAAGTGACATAAGAAAATTAAAATCCAATGTCAATTCATCATCATTATACGACAGCATTATACCTATCCATACTATCCATAGTAATCCATACTAAAAAAAAAAGGAGAAGCTGACTGAATGACTGACATATCAACGCAGGACCTAAACTATAAGGGTTAGGAACTTGAAATTTGCACAGGGGTTCCTTTTATAATGTAGGAGAGCACTAAGGAAGGATTTTTGGAAATTCATCTCCTAAGGGGGAAAAACGGGTTGCAAAGTTAGTATGAAACTTTGTCGTTTTTAAAGTTATTCGAATGAAATTCAATATGAAGTTTCTTTACTAAAAGGTATGAAACAGGAGTAAAATATTTTACTCAAAAATCATCCCTTAAGGGGGTAAAATAGGGGTGCAAAGTTAGTATGAAACTTTCCGTTTTTGAAGTTATTCAATTGAAATTCAATATTAAGGTGTTTCATTGAAAGTCATGAACTAATGTATTCCGGGTAATTCTACTGTTCCTGAGAAATCCACACTTACGCGGGCGGAGCCGCGGGCCAAAGGCAAACCTGACATATATATCAACGCACAGCCGAAACTACTGTACCCAGAAACTTGAAATTTGGCACAGGGATTCTTTTTATGATGTATATGAGCACTAAGAAAGGATTTTTAGAAAATCAAAGGGGTTGAAGTTTTATGGAATTTTCTAATTTCTGGACTTAGAAGTGTGAAAGTAGGTACGCAAGTTCTCAATTAAAATTAAAAAAAGATCTGTTTAGGTGAACCAGACAACATTCTCCCTTGAAGGGGTAAATAGGGGTAAAGTTTGTATGGAATTTTTCCATTTCTAGACTTAGAATATAAAAATAGGTATGAAAGTTCTCGATTACAATTAAAAAGATCTGTGTAGGTGAAATGTATAAAATCCCCTCCTTAAGGGGCAACATGGGGGGGAGGGGAGGGGTTAAGTTTGTATGGACATTTTCTCATTTCTGGACGTTCTGGATTACAATTAAAAAGATGTGTTGGTAAAACCGACGAAATATTCTTCTCTCTTTTAGTATGGATTTTTTTTCATTTCTTGACTTAGAGGTATGAAAATAAGTATATATGTTTACATTACAATCAAAAAGATCTGTGTAGTTAAAATGGACGAAATTTTCCCTTGAAGGGGTAAAATAGGTGGGGTGAAGTTTGTACGGATTTTTTTTATTTACTAGAAATATGACAATAAGAAGTTCTCCATTACAATAAAAAAAATCTGTGTAGGTGAAATGGACAAAATCCCCTCCTTATGGGCTAAAGATCTATGCAGGTGAAATGTATTAAATTCCCCCTTAAGGGGAAAAAGCAAAGGGTTTGTATGGAATTTTTATCATTTCTACTGTTCCCAAGGGAACGACATTAACGCGGGCGGAGCCGCGGGCAACAGCTAGTTATATAATATATTAATAAAATGGAATAGCATGTAACGACAAAGAATAATGTAAGTTAAATATATTGTCAAGATTAAAATGAGAAAGATATTAAATATGTTAAAACAGTTATTTAGTATTAGACTAGGATAGATAGGATTATATTATAATTATGTTAAACTTATTTTATTTCAAACACAATGTATATTGTTATTGAATAAATGAACTATGAACTATGAACTCCCGCACGAAGGGTTCCGTACCGTTATCTATGAAAATGGCAAAAGAAATCATGTCTTTTGTATGGGAGCCTCCCTGTAATATTAATTTTAATTTATTTAAATATTTATATTTAAAGTGAATATATTACTAAATATTCTGTGAATATTTCAAGTGTCTACCTGTTGCCGTTATTAATAACGAACAAAAACAAGCAAAAAATTCACGTTTGTTATATGGGAAGCCCCTTTAATCATTATTTAATTAATTTTTTTAGTATTTGTTGTTATAGCGGCAACAAAAATACATTATCTGTGAAAAGTTCAACCTTCTAACTATCACGGTTCATGAGATAAAGCCTGGTGACAGACGGACAGACAGACAGACAGCGGAGCGAAATTAATAGGGTCCCGTTTTTACCCTTTGGGTACGGAACCCTAAAAACTATAAACTGTAAATGGGCTCACAATGCAATGTTATGGATTTATGAAGATAAGATCTGATTAAGTATAAAGAATCAATGCTGAAGAGCCCGGCCATAAAATGTTTACAGTTCAAATCTATACATATAATAAAACAGTAAAAATATTTTGTCTGTACATTTAGAATTTTTGACTGAAATGGATAGAGGGACACTTAAAAAGAATAAAAGAAAGCAAAAAAAATTTTTTGGAATTTTTTGTCAGTCTGTCTGTCTGTCTGTCTGTCTGTCTGTCTGTATGTATGATCACGATTATCTCCGAAAATACTGAACCGATTTACTTCAAACTTTCACCAATTGCTTTATTTTAACTCAGCAAAACATCTAAAGTTTGTTTCATCAAAATCGGTTCATTAAAAAAAAAGTTATCGTCATTTGAATGAACTCAAAGCATTAGTTTGCCTGCAAATATACAAGGTGAATTTTTTATCGTTTTGGACCCTTAAAGGGGTGACTCAGACCATAAAAATGAACAACTTTTCCTACGGGAACAAAGCTGGGAACTCAAAAAAAAATTCGCCATGCCCATACAAACTGGCCGGGCGGCGGGACTCTTTTTTATGAAAATGACGAATTTTTTTTGAGTTCCCAGCATTCGTCCAATAGAAATGTTGTTCATATGGATGACCTGAGTCACCCCTTAAAGGGTTCAAACTGTTCCTGAGGGATGGACAATAACGGCGGCGTCGTAGCCGCGGGCAAACGGCAAACCAACCGAAACTGCTGCGCCTAGATACTTGAAATTTGGTACAGGGGTTCTTTTAGAACCCCCGTACCTTAAGAAAGGATTTTTAAGAAATTTAACTTCTAAAGGGGTAAAATTTATATGGAATTTTCTCATTTTTGGACTTAGAAGTATGAAAGTAGGTATATAAGTTCTCGATTAAAATTAAAAAAGATGTGTGTGGGTAGATGAAATTTGCAAAATCCCCCCCTTAAGGGGTAAAGTGGTTCATAAACTTTGTATCGAAATTTTCTCATTTCTGGACTTAGACGTATGAATTTAAGTATATAAGTTCTAGGTTACTATTAAAAATATCTGTGTAGGTAAAATGGACGATATTTTCCCCTGAAGGGGTAAAATAGCGGGGTAAAGATTGTATAGGAATTTACATATTTCTAGACTTAGTAGTCTGAAAATAGGTAAATAAATTATAACAATTGAAAAAGATCTGTGTAGGTCAACTGGAAAAAAATCCCCCAGAAGGGGGGTAAATTTTGTTTGGAAATTTTCTCATTTCTGGACTATGAAGTATGAAAATAAATAGGTATGTTCTCGATTACAATTAAAAAATATATATGTGGGTGAAATGGACAAAATTCACCCCGAAAGGGGTAAAATGGGAGGGTAAAGGTTCTGGACTTAGAATTTTTTAGAATACTAATATTATAAATGCGAAAGAAACTCTGTCTGTCGTTTTTTTACGCTTCAACCATTGAACTGATTTGGATGAAATTTGGTATGGAGGTGTGAGGCTCGAGGAAGGACATAGGGTATGTTTGATTCCGGGAAATTCTACTTCCCGAGGGATTAATTTTTCCCGAGGGATCGACACTAACGCGGGCGGAGCCGCGGGCAACAGCTAGTACACAATAAAACATAAATCGTTATGTGCTCGAGTATATGCTACTCGCACTCCTAGAGTGTATTTTTGTACTACTGCTACTGCTTGTTTCATAATCGGCTGGTGTTTGCAGATGGAGGCGCGCGGCGTGATGACCAGCACTCCACGCTCTCCAGGTAACTATACTCTTAACGGTTCCTTAAGAACCATCAGGCCGGTAGTTTTGGTAACGTAATCTTTCCCTCCATTCAATAGATACCCACAGGAACAGTACTTTTTTCGGAAGGAAAGGTAGCCTATGTCCTTATCCGTACCTCAGACAACGCGTATCTTAGTTGCGTTCAGTAGTTTCAGTGTGTATTTTGTGCTTTTACTCTACTTCCAAGAAGGTTATATGTTAATTAATTAATTTCTTCGTATCTTCTAAACGGCTGGATGGATTTCGACATTCCAAGTATCTTTAGATGGGTGTTACAAGGAAGAGCGTGATGACACGTATCTAGTGACAATAATAGTTATTTTCACACACTAGTGTGCAACAGGCAACTAAGATTTTTTTATAATGAAAGCGGCGGTCGGTGAAAATTACTATTTGTACATAAGTATAGACTTATTTTAAGGCCATTGGTTCAATGGCCTTTGGGTAGTACTCTTGGTCCACCTACCGCTACATTTATCTTTAGAAGACTTCTAGAGCTATCACGTAACGACATATATTCCCATTGACTTGTGTTTTGGTGCAGGTATTGGAGCGGTTCGGAGGAGTGCGGGGCGGGGGTCGCGGGGGTGGTGCCGGGCGTCGCGCTGTGGGAGGACCCCGAGTTCCCGCCGGCGCGCGCCCTGGGCGACAAGCGGCGCGCCGGCGCCGTGCAGTGGCTCAGGCCTTACGTGAGTCCAACGACCCCGTCATCATCGGCATTCCAGCCGTAAGAAGTCCACAGCTAGACGAAACGCCTCACCCACGGGTTCTTCTTTCTATGGGAGGGATTGCGATTATAGGCTAGTTTCCTAAAAAAATATAATTAGTCCGTCAGTTAGATATTCAAAAAATATTGAACACGTATTTTTTCTTTCGTAGATTAAACAATTTAATTACAAAGATATAGCACTTTGAAGTTCCGTGTAACGTCATAGTTTGCTACAATTTTAAGCAAACTTTGACGTCACGAGCCCCCACTCCTGAACATCGATGCGCTTTATCTTTATAATTTATTGTTTATTTGACAAAAGAAAAAATACGTGTCAAATATTTTTTGATTATCTAACTGACGGACTAATTGTTATGTTATTATTACGACCCAGGAAACTAGCCTGCGCGGGTTGGCGAGATAATAATAACCTTCTTCGTTGTTATTCGTGAATAGGACGTGTCCTAGCTGCCAGCAGTCGGCACCGTTTTTTTTCTTCTTTCTTTATGATATAGGACGGCAAACGAGCAAGCGTCACCTGGCTGTAAGTGATCACCGCTGCCCATGGACAACTGTAATTCCATGGCTTGTGACAAGAGCGTTGCCGGCTTTTTAAGAAAATGTAAAAAATTTTTTGAAGGTTCCAATATCGTATCGATGCTAGGGAGATAGTACGGGGCCCTTGCCCTGGGGCGCGCTGAGATTGGGGTCTACCCCGCCTCAAGGTATGAATACCTTGCACTGCTGCTTAGCTTTCCAGCATTATATGGCATTACAGCTGTAACATTTTCAAGTCTATATCATACAAGAATATAGTGGTGTCTAGTTCAAGCGGCCTGCTCAGGTCTCTTTGGACTTTCTTTGAGTAGCACGACAACAACGCGTAATGTGCCATTAACCGTCGCATGCCCATTAAACTGTGTCTGTTCTGTGAAATAGTGTACTTGGAAAGTTGATGATAGAGATATTATAAGTTAATGGCTTATGACTGTAATTCACATAATTATCATTAAGTTGAACATCAAATATTTCATTACATAAATACTTATATTCTACAACTTCTATATCCATACTATATTTTATTAATTTCTACCTACTATGTATAATATTAACAATACGAAAGTAACTCGTGTCTGTCTGTCTGTCTGTTACCACTTCACGCTTCAACTATAAAACCAATTACGATGAAATTATATATAGGGGTAGTTTGAGACCCAGGGAAGGACATAGAATCCCATTCATCCTGTACATTATCGCATCATTACACGGGTGAAGGGCAAATCCTAGTAGCTTATATATTTTTTGCATTGTGAAGCAAAACAGCTACTGAAAATATTCTCTTGTAGACCTTCAATGTCAGATCTAAGTAGTGCCGCCGGAGGCATCGTCGCTGTCCCCGAGGCCGCCTGTGGTCGCCTCGCGCGGCATTGGCACACTTGCGCGCGCGCAAATATTGACAGCGTTACCTCACACGCGCACGTGCTCGCTCCTCTCAGAAGGCGCATCCATAAATTAAGCGCGGTGTTTAGGGGGAGGGTGGTCAACGAGTTTTCACAAATAGTACTTGAAGGAAGTACACTGCGATATAGGGAAACACGGGGTTTGACGGGTGGGAAATGAGCTTTCTTGGGCGGAACACTAAAAATGCTCATACATAGCCAAGCCTCCGCTGTCCGCCCGACCGTTTGGCACAAGGATATGGGCTATAGCTATTGAACCGTTATGATAGTGACTTAATAATTTCACAGAACTTTTATATCTGTTAACGCTATAACAACAAATAATAAAAACAAAATTTAAAATTCCAGACTACGAACGTGTTTCTTGAGCTTTTTTGGATGTTTATCTATATATGTATTTGTTATAAAATATAGTATCGTTAAGTTAGTATCCCATAACACAAGTCTCGAACTTACCTTGGGGCTAGCTCAATCTGTGTGATTTGTCCGTATATATTTATTTATTTACTAGCTTTCGCCCGCGGCTCCGTCCGCGTCAATGTCGATCCCTCGGGAATAGTATTTTTTCCCGGGATAAAAGGTAGCCTATGTCCTTCTCCGCACTCCAGAGAACTTGTATGCAAAATTTCATGATCATCGGTTCAGTAGTTACGGCGTTAAAGCGTAACAAACAAACTCACTTTCGAATTTATAATATTAGTAAGGATTATTTATTTGTAGTGATATATCTAATGGTGGTACGGAACCCTTCGTGTGCGATTCGGACTGGCACTTGACCAGGTTTATATTAAACTGTATTATGCATGTATGCACATGCGTGCCTACTGCGATAATCGCGCGTATTATGCAAAAGACGCTCTTGGCGGTGCAATAGAAATTTCCGGAAAAAAATTTTACGTGTATCCAATTGCCGCGAGCGCCCGATATAAAGTACCGCCGGTCTAGCAAGGCAGCGCGAGCGGCGTTCCTGGAAGTGCGGTACCGTTGTTGTCGGCCTACCGGGCGCTCTAGGTTCGATAGAGCGCTCGATAGGTCGTGCACATAGAGTCGATAGAGCTCTGACACAGGCGTGTTTACAGGTATCTTAAGAGTCGGCAACGCATTAGCACCTCCTCTGGTGTTGCAGATGTCCGTGGGCTACAGTGACCACTTTCCATCACGTGGCTCGTCTGCTCGTTTTTCGTCACACATACATAAAAAAAAACAACGGGTTGCACTCCCGCAGTGGCGGCATAAGTTGAAATTCCGCGCGGTAGAAAGAGAGGGGGCTATTACTTCCTCTCCTAAGCCGCGCCTGCCTGCGGTTTCAGGTCACGTGTCCTGACGAGGGTTTAATTTTTTTTACCCATCTCAAAAAGTGCACAACGCCGCTATAGAAGTTTCACTTCAATAATATATAGAAATATAGATTAGCTTGCATGAAACGAATTTGTATTTCCTTATTAAATTGGTTTGTAAGTAATTATAATTGCCTCTTTTACTTGTCGAGTCGGAAATCGCTTTTACTGAACTTCTTGTAAGTATAGTTTAAATAATTTATTGTAAGTAAGTTAACTTCTTTTATTAATAATTTCCTTATTGCTTTTTTGTAAAAATAGCATACAACAACAACAAATAAAAAATATATTACCTACTGCAAACGCACGAACAAAAATTTTATTATAAGGAACAAGCTAATAATTACAGTAAAATATCTCGATGCTTTATGAGTATGAGTCTAGTATTACCGTACCATCAATCGGTGAATTACTACAAAAACGAAACGATGAGATAATTCACTACATTTTATAAAGGGTTTTAAGCATTCACAATATTAAGCATCATTCTTTATGACGTCAACAATGACAACTCGACTAGTAGGTATTACAAGTATGGGCAAGGAAGGAAACAAGCGACCCGCCGCCGCCAGCGGCGCCCGCACCGGCTCCGAATCGATAAAAAGCAAATAATCGCAAAGAAAGCGTGCGCCGGAAGGCAGTCCCGTTGCCCGACACTTGGACGCTGCTCTTGTACTGCTAAGTTACTGAAGTAAAAAAAACTATCTATCATCCAGAGCTGCACTCCTATTCGTGGGATGAAAGCTAGCCTATGCCTTCTCCGTACCTTAAGATATAATGATAATCGGTTCTAAGTGAAATAAATAAACTGTCCAATAAACAAATTCACTTTAGCATTTCTTATTGTGCAAGCTATCGTCGTACAGTGTCAGCTTTTTCACCTAACATATTACTTCCTATTAGTTTTTATATTCAGTTCGCAATAGGTCGGCAAGAGCGCCGCGCGTACTCATCAAACATCATCATATCATAAGTTTATATTCTCTTACAGTTTTTGAACAAATACCAGTGTAATCATTTAACATTTTAATTTAAAGCCCACTTACATAAGTTGGGACTAGCTTTCGCCCGCGGCTCCGCTCGCGTTGATGTAGATCCCTCGGGAACACCACACCCTATGTCCTGCTCTGTATCCCTGACATCGCGTATATTTTATGGCGATTGGTTCAGTATAGTATAGTAGTCGTATTTATAATATGAATACAGCGTGATTTTGAACCCCCTAGCTATATTGAAATCTGGGAATCAGAATCTCTAATGGAATACAAAATTGTAAGAAAAAAAGGTAAAAAAAGAAAAAAAAATATTTAACCTTTCGTATAAATTCGTCCAGCTGATCGGCGACTTTGTAAGGGAAACCTAATTTTCTTTTTCGTTTTTTACCTTTTTTTTCTTGCAATTCTGTGTTCCATTAGAGATTCTGATTCCCAGATTTTAATATAGCTAGGGGGTTCAAAATCACGTTGTATAAGTACAAAAATGACATTGAAAATATTCTAGAACTGCGTTTTGCTTACCTAGTCTATTCGCTATGCGCAATGGTGTGAGGGTTTTAAATTTCATTGTAGCCAGTATAGTTTGTATATATTTCGCTAGGGCCATTGTGAGTCGACTCTTAGCAGTGAGATGGTGAGCGATGAGCTGGCGATTAAGTGGAACGCGAGTAATTACAAGTGTGCCGGCGGGGGCGCGGGGGCGTCGTTATGCAACTGTGGCTAAAGTGCGACAACCTCGTGCGAGGGTGGCGTTGTATAATTGATGGCTGCGCAGGCCTACCAACTACCTATCTACTAATTTGCACTGGATGTAAATGTAAGGCATTACCGTGGACATGTCGGGGCACAATACAAGTCGATAAATACTTGTTTTGACAGGTAGTTAGCTGCGGTTTTTACATCAACTTGAAACCTTGTCTCAATCTAAGGCGCAACAATTTTTTCTGCATAAATTTAATTTTTGTGACGAGCTTTTATTATAAACCAAACAGTAAAGTGCTTTCCAACACAAATCAAAAGAGCACAAACACGATTAATGTACCTTGTTTGGTTAAAGAGTTCCTATGGCCACCTTCCGACTTCATCATCAGACCATTGCAACGATTCCATAATATGGTATTGTCATCCGATTTACTCAATCGGTAACCGGTAAGTGGATCAAATTTTACTTGCAAGATTTGATTACAGAGAAATATCGGGACAGGTGAAACTAAATAAAAGCTTGTAAAAAGACTAGTGATATAACTGTGACCGCTTTGCGTGTGTGTCTATCTGTCTGTGCAATGTAGCTCTTAAACAGGCGAACCAATTATTTTATTCGAAAGTAGGTTTTCTAGCTATGGTTCTTAAATATGTTTTATCAAAATCGGTTTAGCCTTTTACAAGGTTTTTGTGTAGGGGGCTGTTTATAATCTTTAAATTTTATATAACTTCCGTTCATAGTATAGAACGAAGTCGCGTCCCGCGGTATGTTTGTCCCATAGATTAAAAAAAAAAAAATCGTCTCGTTTGTCCCTATGTATGTTTAGATTTTTAAAACTACGCAACGGATTTTGATTCAAGAGGAAGGTCGGGCGCATCGCTAGTGTAGTATATAGCTCACAACGCGAGTTACTTGTGAGTTCACTTTCATTCGCACGCGTAATTGCGCTTACAACTTGTATTGACAAATAGTTTGTAATTTCCTCGAAGTCATTTATAATGCATGGGTAACTATCTTTTGCCCGCGGCTTTGCCTCTGTTACCGTAGAGTCGATCAGTTCAATAGTTTATTTTTCCTAGATTAAGTTTTCATATGTCGGACTCGGTAGTTAAAGCCTGAAGATAAATAGAGTTGCTGTCGCATTTTTGATATTATACCTCTACATATATAATTAAATAGAGGTATGGATTGTTAGAAATAAATACTGTTTTACTAACTGTTAACAGTTTTATTCGACTAGCAGATGCTTATTAAAAGCAATGACGAGTAACAATGTTGTGCGCCGCTTGTCGCCGCGCGCCTGGAAAAGACATCAACGCGCCGCGCCGTAATTATGGCCACCGCGTCTCACCGCGACACGCGCCCGCCGGCAACGGTTCATGACGCGGGCGGCCAGGCGAACGCCCCGTCATATATACAACACTAGCGACCCGGACCCCGGCTTTGCGCCGGTGCATATAAACCTTATATAAACCTTCTTCTTGAAATACTCTATCTAATTAAAAAAACCGCATCAAAATCCATTGCCTAATTTTAAAGATCTAAGCATACATAGGGACGGATAGACAGCGGGAAGCAACTTTTTTTTATACTATGTAGGGATAGCGATATAATATAGTAGCTCTGTGAGACGTAGCCCATGCGAGTCTCATCAGAGCTATTCCGTCATTATGAAAAACTCCAAAAACTAACTCGACAAATAAATCTATGTAACTAACTAATTATAGAATCTACTGACAAAAATTCACAAGAATCGGTTGAAAATAAAGAGATAAAATGGAAAAAAATGCGATCCGCAGAGGAAAACAGCCGGACACACGGAAGACAAGCTAAAGCAGAGATGCTTCGCATACTCAGTCAATTAACTAATTTATGCATAGTATATCTCCAGCCTGTCTAAAGCTGTAGAATAGAAAACCTGAAGCAGATTTTTGTGAGGCCAGTTGTTAGATACAAGTATCTCAACACAAGCGGAAAGTGGTTGTTAAAAGGAGGCATGTGTGTTGCCAACGAGGCGCTGGCACTGCCGATAGCCACATTACCGCATTTTATTAGCTATTGTCTAGGGGTAAGGGAAAAATATCTAATAAATATATTTAAGTAGCGGCCCGCCCCGGCTTCGCACGGGTAGATAACTCTATTGAGGTAAATAATTAACATGAAACTATTATTCTTATCTTTTAAGTTGGACCAAATTACAGATAGTTACGAAGTTTCATCAAAATCGGTTCAGTAGTTTCAGAGTTTATCCCGAACATCCATCGTGACACGAGATTTTTATATAAGACTAGCTTTCGCCCGCGGCTCCGCCCGCGTCAATGTCGATCTTTCGGGAACAGTACCTTTTTCCGGGATAAAAGATAGCCTATGTCCTTCTCCGTACTCCAGAGAAATTGTATGCAAAATTTCATGATGATCGGTTCAGTAGTTAGGGCGTGAAAGCGTAACAAACAAACAAACAAACAAACTCACTTTCGCATTTATAATTTTAGTTAGGATTAGGATGTAAGTGACCATAATTTTTCGGGGTTCCGTACCCACAGGGTCAACGGGTCACTTTTACTAAGTCTCCGGTGTCCATCCGTCGGTCTGTTTCAGGGCTGTTTCTTTGGAAACGTAATAGGTAAACATTTGATTTTTTAACAGAATATATATTTCTATTGCGGCAATAGAAATATATATTGGTATCGTCATGATCATCATCTCAGTATACAGGTGAAATTGAATTCATTAGCAAACTTTTAAGGAGTGACTCAGACCACGAACTTGAACAACTTTCACTATGGGACCAACTCCGAAATTGCAAAAAAAATCAGCTGTTCCATAGATTTTGGCCAAGTAGATATTCCAGTTTTGTATGAAAAAGCAGATAATTTTTTTTAAATGTCGAACTTGGTCCCATATTGAAAGTTGTTCAGATTCGTGGTCTGAGTCACTCCTTAAACGAATGCCAATGAATTAAATTTCACCTGTATGTCTCACTGCTAAGCAAAATAAGCCTCTCTTCCTTTCCGCCATCCGTCTCGTCCGGTCATGTGCTGAGCGCATCCACGAGCGACCCGCGACTTAAACAATATATAAAATCCATATTTAATATTATGATTGCGAAAGTAACTCTCATCTGTCTGTCTGTCACCTTTTCATGCTTCAACCATTGATCCAGTTTGGAAATTTGGTACGGAGGTAGTTTGAGGCCCGCGGAAGGACATAGAGTACCTTTCATTCCAGAAAATTATACTGTTCCCGAGGGATCGCCATTAACGCGGGCGGAGCCGCGGTCTCTAGTTAGTAACTAAAGGAGGCACTCATATAAGAAACATAAACTGTGACTGTGACTATTCCACCAGTCGGTGTGTCGCGCGCGTGCAAGTATGCGGGTGATCAGCGATGCGCGGCGCGGGACAGCCTTATTGCGCAAACCCATTGTGAATATTATATATTATGCTAAGTGTCGCCACACAACCACTCTTCCCTCGGACGACGATATAGTTCCATAGATACGAGTATTTAATTAAACCAGGAAATAATACAAAGATTTATTCCGGTGATCGGCGATCACCATGAAAAGACTGATGGATGTAAATTTTTTACATATATGAAGCGAAAGAGGTTTGTAAGGATCGTAGCACGTGGAGATCCATGGTCTCTGCCTACCACCATGGGAAAGAGGCGTGATAATATGGATGTACTAGCTGTTGCCCGCGGCTCTGCCCGCGTTAGTGTCGATCCCTCGGGAACAGTAGAATTTCCCGGAATTAAACATACCCTATGTCCTTCCCCGGGCCTCAAACTGCCTCCATACCGAATTTCCTCTAAATTGGTTCAATGGTTGAAGCGTGAAAAGAAGACTGACAGACAGACAGAGTTACTTTCGCTTTTATTTATAATATTAGTATGGATAGGTATAATGCTGTCATATAATGATGATGAATTAACTTTGGATTTTAATTTCCTATGTTACTTATTATTTAATGCTAATATATATTTGCAGGCAAACTCATGCCTTGAGTTTATTCAAATGACGATAACTTTTTTTTTAACTAACCGATTTTGATAAAACAAACTTTAAATGTTTTGCGGAGTTAAAACAAAGCAATTGGTGAAAGTTTGAAGTAAATCGGTTCAGTATTTTCGGAGATAAGCGTGATCATACATACAGACAGACAGACAAAAAAATCTAAAAAAAATGTTTGCTTTCTATTATTCTTTATATGTGTCCCTCTATCCATTTCAGTCAAAAATTCTTAATGTACAGACAAAATATTTTTACTGTTTTATAGATAGAATAGAATAGATGAAGGAAAAATTAAAGAAAATGTATCGAAAATAGGAACAACTGAATACTTATACAATACTTTGTATTATTTTTATCATCAGTTGTGTACTTTTACTGAAGGCGTGAGCACTGGTACTAATTCTAATGTAAAGGAATATCTAACCGACGTTACATTTTTTGGTTTGACGTCTCAGTGATAACTAAGCAGCAACTTTTACTGAATCGAGTAATAACGACACAAGAACACGTCTCTTGTATCATGGACCGCTTAGATTATGATTTATTTTGTTGTTATAACGGCGATTCTAAAAAAATCAGTTTCCACACTGAATAAGTAATTGGTTTCTACCAATTACGCTTCCGTTTGTCAGAGTCAGAGGGCTACATATACCCTGTGACTGACGGACGAACATTGGAGGCATTAGTAATTGGCATCCTTTTGGCACCCTTTGCGTACGGAAACCTAAAGAGTACATCTGCCTTGCCTAATGTACAAATTCATAGCGGATAGCTTACTGTTATAATACTAAGAGGAACTATCACCGAGATTTGCAAACATGACAGCTCGACAGGCTCAACAGGTTTTTTCTAGAATGGAGCTCTCTGAAAGAAACTCTGAATTATAGAAATCTAGACTTGTATAGAAATGAGTGAGTGCGTGGATTAGATTAGTCGACTCTGTATGTAGTTGGCTGCGCTGCCTGTAGCGCGATAACTGTGACACTGCGCTCGTTGCCGCTTTGTCCGGCGTGGATGGAGCGCGCACGCGCAAATGCGCCTGTGTTATGACGGTACAGTTATCATGGCCGCGCGCGCACAATCTTAATTGGGACGGAGATAGCTCACCTACAGACGTTACAGATGTGACGCAGTGCTGATTCCGGCGCATCACCGTATGATATTGTACGCTGTCTCCGTGAAGGATATTGTGACTCTTGACACGATTATTGCCTGGTGTCTCATGGAAACACAAACATTAATTGTCTGAAGATTGGTCTGGCCGGGTAGAATAAATTAGTTTATAAGTTCATATGTATAAATATGTACTGCAAACTTATTCTTTGCGCGCGTGATTGTAGCAAGGATTGTGGGACGTGAGCAGAGTAGAAACCCTGCAGCATTTGACTCTCACTAGCAAACTTTCTCTTTGAGTATGGATAATTTACTAAAAGTGAAGAAAGTGTGTCTAAGATATTCCAACTTCCTGAGCCCCTCTTCTGTTTTTCTCATATTTTGTTGGCATACTGACACAGGTGCAGTACACGGCCACAGCGATGGCACATGTTTTACATAATCATAAAAACAGAATTGATTTATGCGCGGTAGGTATTTTAACAGTTAACAACAACCAACTGACAGTGGCACCTTTTTGTCTGACCCAGTTTATTACGCATACGCATTAGAAAATTAAAAACAAATTCAAATACATTTAAGTATTCATCGCCAAGAAATTGAATAAAGTCATGGTAAGATATTATAAATATCATTAAACATTAGTCGAATATTCATTTCACAAGTCTTGTTGACGTCAATAACTAGCTAAGTTTATTGCCACTTCCAAATCGAAAGTGCAGATGAAGCTGCTACAATTCACGTGATATTTATAAATAAATACTTATACCGAGAATACACTGCTAGTCACGTTTAGCAAGATTACTGAAGAAATTTAATTTTTAGTATCCGAACCCAATGGGTGAAAACGGGACACAATTTACTATTATATATTACAATAGCCTTCAATGTCCGTCCATCGGTCTGTTACGGCTGTATCTTTAGAAGTACCCTGTCCTGCGGAAGACTGTTTCTTTGTAGCCTTCATCTACTTTGGTCTGTTGGAAGGTATACTTGTAATCTGCGGTTATGTAGGAGTTCACTTAGAACACCTATAAACTTTGTATCGCCCAGTCACTGCCCGGACCTTCCATGGAAGTCTCCTTATGTTTCGGTGTCAAAGTTCCATAAAGGCCTTACTCCAGTCACCAGATCTCAAACCGTCTTTTTTAATAAATTAAGTAATATTTAAACTCTGGCTGGTCCACAATTTCCTTGGTCTAAAGTCGAAACTTAGGATTATGAAAGGCAATGTATAGTCGGCACAGCATGGCGAGTATGTCAGCATTTCAGGCGTTAACGCATGTTAAGCAACTTTGGTACGCACGTTTATCCGTTAGTCCCGGCTGTCATCGTAAAGATGGCATTCGTTGAGCTACCATAGATGCCTTTAGTCAACTTGATAAATCAGATTCCAGTCACATACGGAAAACAGACAAAAATCATTGATAAGCAAAGAATTTCCATTGGGCTCATAAATTCATAGTAACTTCATAAACTTAACTACTTTCATAATTGTTTCTTGAATAAAGATGCCCGCATCAGTGGAAGGCAAAACATAAAGTTGCTGCATCGCAATCCAGGTCGGCATTAGCATACAGAGCGCGGCACCTGCGCGAGCGCCGTGCATTGTGTCATGCGCCGGTCGGGTTTACTGGCCATTACGGACAATTACGATTGTATGATTGTTAAACTATTGCTTGAAGATTTGCATTTCGGCTTCAATTCCATATTAATAAAGATATTAACAGGAACTGAACTATATGTATACTCGTAGTAAAGTGGCAAGTCGTAAAGATCGTAAGATCATTACTGAGTTTCAGGCCACACCTGTCCTGTATACATGTAATATGCTTCATTTCGAGTCCAAATGCAAATTGTTAATTCCACCTATTATAGAAAAGAATAATTATTGAAGTGATAACGTCTTTTAAATCGATGAACACCGGCTGCACGCGCAATAAATGTCACGTTTTGGATCAGCAGTAGTAGTATATCTATCACGCATCTATCTCTTACCGTTATCACGTAAAATTATCGTCCGTAATCGGACTTTACAGACAACCAATGTTGAAGTGAAAACTTCTTTATCGTTGTGCACTTTTTGAGATGGGTAAAAAATGTTAAACTCGCGTCAGGACACGTGACCTGATCGAAAATTCGTAAGACGGACACGTGAGACTGCCGCAAAGGCGAGTTTTCACTTCTGCTGGCACTCCGGGAGTGCAACCCGTTGTTATTTTCCTGGAACTCAAATCTCACGTAGGTATTCGTTTAAACTGATTGGCAGAGTACGTCAACCTTATTTGCGGTTTGTTGCGGTATATCAGTTTCGTCACATTAGACTTTGTTGTGACCGAAATACATTCAAGTTACACCATGATCAAGAGCTAGGCTATACATTTTCATCGACCATCACTTAACATAACACCGCAAGGAAATAGGAACACTAGTACATAGATGTCTCTCACTGATCGTAGTTGCTTACACTAATACTAGTGGTTCTGCGAGAACAGTTAGACCTCGCGAGCCCTTACAAGCAATCAACATCCACATTTGCTCTCCAGTGCTCTAAAATATATCTGTTACTGTTATGCTTAGACAGCCTCCGTGGTCCAGTGGTTAAGGCGTTTGCCTGTTGACCCGGGGGTCGTGGGTTCGATTCCCACCGGAAGCATACTTTGTTTAGTTGTTTCCAGTTTGGTTAGGACATTGCAGGCTTGAATTACCCGATTGTCTAATAATAAAGATGGTTCCGTGCTTCGGAAGACACGTTAAGCCGGTGGTCCCGGCTGCCATCTGGTAGTCGTTAAAGAAACCACGTCAGAGGCCGAGAGGCGGTTCCGAAGAACTCTGACACTAGGGTGTGCATGGTCGATTGACCGTGACACCTGCTCGAAATGATGATGACTGTTATGCTAATTGACTAAAGGTTGATTTCCTTCAGTTACGACGTACCATTTTCATACCTTGTCATACCATAGATTTGTATTTACGACATAACTGAATGCACTAATACAAACAAATATACAGAAAATCGATTTCAGACAACTTTTGGGCAAATTGCCGACTATAAACACGTTTAAGTTTATCGTATAAAAAAGTTGCGTCGTAATAAGAATAACAAAAAAGTCTAATGATTTTTGTTGTTTTTTTTTACTTAGCTGTGCTATGAGTATTTTTAAGTTTGGGACCACCATAATTCCGCAATTTTTAAAAATTTCAAAAATCTGGCTCGACAAATTAAATCTATATAATTACCGAACTTGCTCACAAAATTTCATGAGAATCGTCGAAATGCGACCTGTAGGCGAGAACAGACAGACAGACGGACAAAATAATTTTGGGACTGTCGAAACTGAGACGCTTCGCTCGATTCGCTCACTTCGCTCGCTCGGTCAATTACTATAGCATAAATATAAAAATACATATGTATAAATTACAAATGCATTACCGGGAGTTAGCGCGAGCATACCGTTTATCTCTAGACGTTTCGACCAGCCGGCCTATTTGCTAACTCAGTGTACAACGTTTTGATAGCCATTTTAAAGTACATTACGTTTTCCATATCTTTAATAAAAATATATAGTCAATCATAGGAAACCTGCAATGTATTTTGATGTGACTATCAAAACGTCTTTCACTGAGATAGCAAATAGGCCGGCAGGTTGCACCGGCCGTGGTCACTGGGTGACTGATGCAGCGGTGTCAGTGCTCCGTCGGCGCGGTGGTATGTTCGCGTAAATATGCAGCGCGAAAGTTTAAAAGTATTCATAAAAGTTTCTTTTGTAGGAGCTGTGCGCTAATCCCACGTTCTTCGGCGAGGAGCTCGTGGCCGAGGACGGTGCGGACAGTGCGGCGGACGATGCAGAGGCCGCGGCAGAGGCTGCTCACTACTACGACGAGCTCGGCGCAGACAGGTGCACTTTTCAGCATTCGTTTTTGCCGTCATAACGTCTTATAAATCCGATGAACGTCGGCAGCACGCACGAAAGAGTGTCACGTTCCATGTGCAACGCATCTATCTCTCTTCCACCGTTATGACGTTTACTTATTGTCCGGAAACCGACTTTACAGACAACCATTTTTTTGATCAAAAAAGCTTATTTATATAATATCATATAAGCGCCGGTCGACCGGTTGGTCTAGAATTTCAGATATGTAGATCTACTCAGTAAGCGAAACGGAATTCTTCGTGAGAGATTATTACATTGGTATTTTATGGGGTGTTAAAAATTAATCTCAAGGACTTTATTTCATTATGTCAAATTAATCAGATAGATTTGGAATTCGTACAATCTGAATGTAACATGTTATAAAAATTTAAAATCTTGAGCAACTGTCTCTTCAAGCGCGAGTTACGCAGACACAATAGATTTTCTATTGTTAAGCGTCCTCATTGGACCGCTTGGTGGTTGAGAGGTCAAAAGTTACGAGTGCCATAGATGAAGACACACACACACACACAACGACACCCTTCATTGAAGGGTGTCGTTGTGTGAAGGGCCTTCAATAAATACCTATGTTTCAGTATTGCTGGTATTGCGATTAACCTATTGGGCGGGATTGACTACTTTAGTTGCAAAACGGTCGCGTGACTGAGACGCCATTGATAACTAAAGTTACTACAATTTGTATTAGCCCGGCGCCGGGCGTGAAGTAACGTTTACAACCGCTAGCGTGCAAAAGGTTATTTTTGTACGCCACCACCATTAAAGCCATTTTGACTCGAGGAGAAGTGTTGAGGTTCAGTAGCCGGCTTCGATCAAATATAATGGTAGATACACAGTCTCATGCAAAATGAAGCCAAAACATCATGCATACTTACAAACAATAACAAAAACAGTACATACTGAAAGTATGACACTCCATCTTTTATTTTCACTTTTGACGCGTAGTTTTTGCATCTTTTCACTGACCTTCGTCATCGCGAGACGAGTGCTAGCGCGGTTTATTGAAACTGTGGACAAAACAGCTCCGAAACTCGATTAGGGCTCTGTTTTTGCGAATCGTGTATCTAGGTACCATTATATTTGATCGAAGGTAGCAGGATATTGGGTCATCGGGCGCGTTACAGCGTTGATTAGTTCACGCTGGTGGCAGTGGTAAGGCAGTAATGTAGTGATGGCGTGTGCAGATGGCGCGTGGAGGCGTGGGGCGCGGGGGCGCTGAGCTGCGGCGGTCTGTGGCGCGCGTGCGCGGCGCTGGCGCAGACGCCGCGGCTGCTGGCGCGCGCCGCGCCGCCGCACTCCTTCCGCCGCCGGTACTGCGGCCGCTTCAGGTACACCACACCGCCACACCGCCACACCGCCACACCGCCACACCGCCACACACGCAGGACCCGTGCACTCGATCAAACCAAACTGTAGATACTTATCTTTTCTTAGTAATATATATTTATACTAGCTGACCCGGCGAATTTCGTACCGCCTCTTTTTTGGGTAGTCGGGCCAAAAGTAGCCTAGGTACATGTTATTCGAGAGTGTCAGCTATTTCCATACCAAATTTCATCTAAATCTGTCCAGCCGTTCGAGACAAACCCGACTGTGTTTTATAAAGATTTGGCTAGTCTCTCCATCTATATTTGCTATCCTATTGAAAAAAACGTGAAATTTTACAAAATTTAAAACGTACGAGCGTAAAGACCGAAAGAGATGGAAAAGCGAGCCTTAATTCTATCAGATTCAGTGGCCTTCGACCACATATAGACAGCGTATGCCAGAAATATAAATTGAAAGAAAGTATAAAATTTTGGAATAATCTACGTAATCAGAATATATGTGTACTAGCTGTCGCCCACGGCTCCGCTCACGTAACTGTCAATCCCGTGAGAACATTACTTTTTTTCCGGGATAAAAGTAAGCCTATGTGTTATTGCAGGTTAACCTGTCTGAATGTCAAAATCCGTTCCGCCGTTTTGGCATGATTGAATATCAAACATCTTTACTTCCATACATACTCACAAACTTTCGCATTTATAACATTACGAGTAGTAAGGATCACTGTGGCTCTGGCAGAAACATTTTTAGATAAAAACAAATATTCTGCTCATCATAAAGCACTTTTTGGTTTTCACAAAAAATGATGAGGAAGTTCATTGCAAAATGAAAATTACAGAACATTTATGTACTTGCAGTGAATTCAATCAACCTGTCTAGATTATATTTCATCAAGCGACGAAGCGTAGAGCAGTAAATAACTTGTTGGTAATATGATTACCTCACAATAAATAGTCCATTGATGGAAATCTTAGATAGCAGACTCTATGAAACAAGTTATACTTACATCACAGAAGAGAAATCTGTGATACATATAGAACTAATTAAAATTTTAAGCAGCCCCCGATACTTGTGCGGCTGGACTGATTTTTGACAAAACATGTCAAAAAACTAATGTAACTATCGCTAGAAAATCTAATGTCAAATAAAAAACTCGCCCAAGTGTCATTCGGACTCGCGTACGAAGGGTTCCGTATATCTATAAAACCTGCAAATAGTTGTGTGACATCATTGTAAATCCAACATGGCGGACAAGGGGGAGGACATTGGGAGTAAGGAAAAATGTGAGGGAGAAGGATGGGCTTCCGGCTCTCTCACTCACCGAACGAAGCATAGAAGTGGTAAAGCGTCTCAAACGTGTGGTACTTCCCCGGACGAACCGGCCCATGCATGCTACTAGCAAAAATGAATGTTGGAACGGTAGCCTGGCTCTACCGCAACAATAAAGATTCCATTGGACATGTAAGACGGTACAGTGTGTAATCGTTAAGGCTGGTCGGCGCAGGTTCCGGTTCTGGGTGTGGAGCGAGTGGCGCGAGGTGAGCGTGGACGACCGGCTGCCGACGCGCGCGCGCCGCCTGCTGGCCAGCCAGCCCGCCGCGCGACGAGACTACACGCTGCCGCTGCTCGAGAAGGCCTACGCCAAGTAAGACCATAATATACCGAGACCACCCGAACAATATCGCACATTTTTGTTGTTGGAATGAAATAAGAAATTCAGTTTATTTTTCGCTATTGAGTCTTATGGTTGGGTAGGATTTTGACGTGATAACGTTTTAAATCGATGAACACCAGCTGCATGCACGAAAAATGTCATGTTCCGGAGCAGCAGTAGTAGTAGTATCCATCTCTCACCGTTATCACGTACAATTATCGGCGTAAACCGAACCGAATTTACAGACAACCAATTTTTTTAAGTAGGTCCAATTTTCTTTTTATGTGTTTTATAATTAGTCCATCAAATGGTTAAGATGTGGGTGAGACATATGCCATGGGTGGCCATATAACACTTCTCTTTTTAACTTTGAAATTGTGTTAAAATTAAGCGTATCTAAATATGACGTGACGCATCTATCTCTTTTCCATCGCTATCACGTAAAATTATAGTCCGTATACCGACTTCCACAGATAACCAATTTTTGAAAGAAAACTTCTTTAGCGGCGTTGTGCACTTTTCGCGATAGGTAAAAAATTTCAAAATCGCGTTAGATCAGGACACGTGTTCTGATCGAAAATTCGTTAAACGGATACGTGACCTGAGACCGCCGGCGTGGCGTAGGAGAGGAAGTACTACACAACTACAGTAATCTCTTTCTACCGCGCGGAGTTTTCACTTCACCGGCACTCTCGGAGCGCAACCCGTTGTTATTTTCCTGCAAGATATTTGAGTGATGTGTGGTGACTGGTGGTGTTCCGTGGGCAGGCTGTACGGCGGGTACTGTGCGCTGCGCGGCTGCGCGGTGTCGCAGGCGCTGCAGGACGTGAGCGGCGGCGTGGTGCAGGCGTTCTCGCTGCGCCAGCCGCGCCGCCTCACCTTCCAGGTGCTCAACTCCGCCGTGCCGCGGTCCACGCTGCTCGTGGCCACGGCCGCGCCCGACGCCGCACTGCCCAAGCACCAGCCGGTCAGTATCTGCCGATCTTAAACCTTTAATTTATTTATTCTTCAAATCGCCGTGTGGTGGCCGGCAGAGTAGAATATGATCACTGCAAGTCGTCCCGTGGATGGCGTAGAAGGCGACTTAGGAAATATAAGCTCAACAAAGCTTTTAAACATCTCTGAGACCTCTCCAACCCGTCTGGCCAGCGTGGAAAGTGTAGACCAAATCCTCTGGCTGCTCTAGTAATACAGAGGGTCGTGCTCCTGTAGTGGAGACTAAAAAGACCTGTTGATGATTCATCAAATAAAGGTTCCCGCTTATAGTGACAAAAAATAAGTCATCAAGACAATTGCAGAGGAGTCATCCTCACCCATAAAACACTCGACAATATGGTCAGGGGCGTCATCCTCAACTGCCTGTCCGGTGGTTGCAGGTATGACATCGGGTAAACGCACTCGGCCGCCCGAGCTTCTATCTGTCATCCGAGTGAGTAGGAAGGGGTCAGTTTTATCTGCCGCCAACTGTACATAGGTCGTAAAAGACTTGTTTTAAATCTTGAGATTGTTACATAGAAAAAAAAGGCTAGCAATCAGTATTATTTACAACTCCGCCTTCCATCTTCAATCCCAATAATAAAATTAAAAACTGAAGAGTATAATATGTTTGTGTCGCACTCGCAGCGCGTGGGACTGATCAGCGGGCACCCGTACTGCGTGACGGGGCTGGCGCGCGTGCGCGGCGCGGCGAGCGCGGCGGCGGGCGGCGCGGACGGCGAGGACGGTGCACTGCTGCGGCTGCGCGCGGCGGCGGGCGGCGCGTGGCGCGGCGCCTGGAGCGTGCACAGCGCCGAGTACGGCGCGCTGCCCGCGCAGGACCGGGACCTGCTGGCGGCGGACGACGACGAGTTCTGGTCAGTTACACTTTGTTCAGACCTCAGCTTTCCTCCCCGAAGGGTTTTCTTTGAACTCACCACTAGTATAAGGTTATCTTGTAAACAACAACGTTCTTATTTCGCAAAATATAATTATTATCTTCATTTTAGCTCGTTCGTTGGTAATAAATGTATTTATTTTACCCTTTCTTCTGTCTAAACGTTTCATATACCAATCGACAGTGGTGACAGCCAAAAGCTTTTTGACGTGATAACGTCTTACAAATCGATAAACACCGGTCGCACGCACGAGAAAGTGTCACGTTCCGTGTGCGAGCGAGAGCGCGTTACAAGCGATAGAGAGGCACGATCGGCCTAAGCGTTCGGCTTGTGACGCATCTATTTCTCTTCCACCGTTATCACGTCCGTAAACCGACTTTACAGACAACCAATTTGTTTTCTTACCTCTGTGTAAACGTTTCATAAGGTATCAATCGCCAGTGGTGACAACCGAAAGCTTTTTAGGTACGAGTATATCAATGGCCAACCTGCTACACGAAGGGCACTGGGTTCGGTTCCCAGCGATACTCTAGTTTCGAAGGTATTTGTCCGCGGTTCAGGAGCCAGGCCGCTGTTACGACAGCATACATGCTGTCAGGAAACGCTCAGATGAGAGTTGTCAGGTTGGGATAGTCCGGGCCCGGGGCGGCGGGCGCGGCGCTCCCACGCTCCAGTTCCGCGCGACCTTTCGCTCGCGTTTATGTAAGTCGCGCGTACCATTGTTGCACTGCCGGCGCTCGCTCCGGTTTCCACCAAAACATTCTCAATGTCAATGCTATTATCATGCAAATCGACGGCAGCGTACACGCATTGTTTTTATGAGCTTTTTAGTAATTTCACTTACCTATGTTTATGTCGAATATTGCTACAACAAAGACCCATTGTTAAAACGATTTAGGCGAACCTAAGATGTTGGGTTTCTTTCAAAATTTTTGAAGACCTATCCATAGATACCCCACACGTACTGTTATACCCTATAATAATACGAGGGCTAAACTTAGTAAGCATTTTTACTGTTTTCTAGCCTCGTCAGCATTTTGTTTGCCTCATGGCTTCCTTTATTTTAGTTATAGTTCAGTTAGTATCTGGAGCTCGGAAAAGCAACAAGTCGGGATACAGTGCCAAATTAATTAAGTGTATTTTTGGGTTTTGAGTTAAATAAAAGTGTGGTTTAAGTGCGTGGTTTTTTTTAAAAAGACCGACAGGGACTTCCTCACAACAATTTTGGTGTCAGAAGTGGGATGTTGTAAGTGGCTTCCGTTGAAGTCCTTTCAAGAACCCGAGGATCCCATCACGGTCTCTGATCGACAGTAAGACTTGACCCAAAGGTCAAGCCTGCATCAGCCGCACTTTGGTCGACGGTCAGCCTCCGCCCTACAGCGTGAGCCCGCGCCACGTGTCTCACAGACACACCCCATACACAAGGTCGACGGTCAGCCTCCGCTCTTTAGCGTGAGCCCGCGCTGCGTGTTCTCCACACCCTTTGAAGGTCGACGGTCAGTCTCCGCTCTGTAGCGTGAGCCCGCACCTCAAGATCACTGTATCATCCCTGCGCAAGGTCGACGATCAGCCTCAGGTGTACCCTGAGCCCGCGCCACATTCCAGCCCCGGTACTAACTCACCACCATCTTCATCATCAAGAGCACACCTCTACCATACCACAAGGTGCTCTCCACGCATAGGCTGCCCACGTGACTGCCGCGTGTTCCAGTTCCCACGCCGTGAGGGCGTGAACTCTTCAGCATCGTGTAGCCAGAATTCAGAATGCTAGTGAAAGTGATCTTCGTGATTCTGTGAGTGTATTACTATTTCCTATACTCGTGATTTGACTCTATCTTTACAATTTCTATACCATTTCTTTATTTTACTATTTCCTAATATTTTACACTGATGTCGCTCAAAGCAGAGTCAGATGGTCGCAAGACCTCTACTTCCGAGAAATCTGAGAAGGTCCCACTAACATTTTTATCAAAATTTATTAAACCCTTTAATGGTGAGAGAGAGTCACTTCCCGCCTTTTTAACAAACTGCGATAATGCTATTTCTCTAGCCACTCAAGAACAAGAAAGTGTTCTGTGTAAATTTATTTTATCCCAGTTAGAAGGCAAGGCTCAAGCAGCCTGTAGTTTAAGGAGATTCGAAACATGGGATGAGCTTAAATCATTCCTTAAAAATACCTTTGGCGAGAAAAAGCATTCTACGCACTTATTAATAGATTTGCAGAATTGTAAACAATTAAGCGGTGAAGATGTTACTAAATATTCACTCAGAATTGAGTATATATTAGCTAGGATACATTCCGAGGTCCATTACAGCTGCAAGGATACTAAGGAACTTCCTGGTCGAATAGCTGCCATGGAAGACCTTGCTCTCAATACTTTTATGCTAGGATTAAATAGTTCAATATCTGCGGTTGTCCGGTGTAAGAACCCCTCAACATTAAATGAGGCAGTACAACACGCAATTGAGGAAGAGAAAATAGTTAATTTATCTAGATCTAATTCAAATAAATATGCTAAACAATGCTCTGTATGTAATAAGTCAGGGCACACGTCCTCTGAATGCTTCTTAAAAAATAAAGGTTCTAGTAATTATCCTAAATTTAAAAAAATGTATCATTTTAATCCTAACTCTAACAATAACTTAAATGCTAATTCTATTTCTAATACTAACTCTAATGTGAAATCATGTAATTATTGTAAAAACTTAGGTCACACGATTGACCAGTGCCGTAAGCGTAAATATAACATGCAGCACCGAGGAAACGCTAGCTATGCACAACGTGACTATCAGGCGCTTCGTGGCAACGCCACTGGCACGGTAAACATATGTGATGCAAATGAGTCGCGGTTCGATCCCGCCAACACTCAGTTAAACTAATCCCGATTTCGGGCACGTGTCTACCGAAATCGAATGACGTAAATGGCACGACTATACCCACTGTATCTTATACTAAATCTTATACTAATTCTACATCTCAGTCCAAGCAGCTGAGTCCTATTAACTCTTCATCTCAGTCCGAGCTACTGAGTCATACTAAATCTACATCTCAGTCCAAGATACTGAGTCCTACTAAACCTTATACTAGCTCTTATACTAAATCTTATACTAATTCTACATCTCAGTCCAAGCAGCTGAGTCCTATTAACTCTTCATCTCAGTCCGAGCTACTGAGTCATACTAAATCTACATCTCAGTCCAAGTTACTGAGTCCTACTAAACCTTATACTAGCTCTTATACTAAATCTTATACTAATTCTACATCTCAGCCCAAGCAGCTGAATCCTACTAAATCCTCATCTCAGTCCAAGTTACTGAGTCCTACTAAACCTTCTACTAGCTCTTATACTAAATCTTATAATAAAAATGAAATATCTAAATCCTATCAAGTCAATGGCTCTATACCTATTTATGAGACAGATATAAAAATAAAGAAAATATCCCTGCCTCATATATTCTTAAAGTCAAGCTACTCTTCTAAACTCTTAAGCCTTCTCGTAGATTCCGGTGCCTCAATAAGTTTAATAAAAAAATCTAGTATGAACATTATACCTCCCTTATCTCGCGAAATCGTTAAATTAAGAGGTATTAATAACACTGAATTCTGTTGCGAAACATTAGGTACATTTGAAATGGATTTCACACTGTCTTCTAGTACTTTTAAATACAAATTCCACGTGATCAATGATGACGTGTCGCTAGACTATGACGGCATCATAGGTAGTGATTTACTAGGTTATTTTAAAGCGACCATTAATTACGATTCTAAGTTATTAAACATACAAGGGCATAACTTACAAATAAACTACATACAACCTACTTATATCATCCCGGCCCGTTCCGAGGTTGTTATTGAATGTGCTATATCAAATTACTCGCCCGAGTCTTATCAATGTAATGAGGGTCTCGTACTAGATCAAACCTTATGCGATGGTGTTTATATTGCGAATTGCATTGTCTCTATCAAACCTAATAAAAGAATAAACATTTCTGTTCTGAACACTACTGATTCTGACGTAATGATCAAAGATTATTATGCAGAGGTGCTACCTCTTGACTATGACTTAAATACCTACGAGTACCAAACTGTTAATTCTATTTCTAGTTCTAAATCTGATCGTGTTCAAAAGGTACTAAAGCTCATACGCTGCTCTCATTTAAACTCTGAAGAGGAAAAAGCCCTCTTAGAATGTTGCTCTCAATATACTGATATTTTTCATCTCCCTGATGAACCACTGTCTTATACAAATGCAATTGAACATTCTATTAATTCAGGTAATGCACCTCCAATCCATGTCAAGTCTTATCGCTTCCCTGAATGCCATAAGGAGGAAGTAGATTCCCAAATTCGTAAAATGCTTGACCAAGATATCATTCGCCCCTCTGTTTCACCATGGAGTGCCCCAGTATGGGAAGTTCCCAAAAAGTTAGATGCGTCTGGCAAACGCAAATGGAGGATAGTCATAGACTACCGCCGCCTCAATGACGTCACTGTTTCTGAAAGTTATCCACTGCCTCTCATCACTGATATTCTCGACCAATTAGGTCATTCAAAGTATTTTAGTACCCTTGATTTATCAAGTGGGTTTCATCAGATCAAAATGAACCCTAAAGATGCTGCTAAAACTGGGTTCTCAATAAATACTAATTCAAGTAGTTCTGGGCATTATGAGTTTACTAGGATGCCCTTCGGGTTGAAAAACGCCCCTTCAACGTTCCAGAGACTCATGAATACAGCTCTATCAGGTCTCCAAGGTCTCCACGCGTATGTGTACCTAGATGACTGCATTATTTACTCTCATGATCTCGCTAGTCATATTACAAAATTGAGGCTCATATTCGATAGACTAAGAAACTTTAATTTAAAACTGCAACCCGACAAGTGTGAGTTTTTACGTCGTGAAGTTGCATATTTAGGCCACATCATCACCGATAAGGGTGTATCTCCTAACCCCGACAAAGTCAAGGCCGTCACCGATTTCCCTACTCCCACGAATGTTAAGCAAATAAAGTCCTTTCTAGGCCTCGTGGGCTACTATCGCCGTTTCATTGAGAACTTCTCAAAACTAACTAAACCTCTCACGTCTCTTTTAAAGAAGGATGTCACTTTTAACTGGACCCCTGAACAAGACACTGCTTTCCAAATTCTCAAAGATAAGCTTACAACAGCTCCTTTACTACAGTACCCTAATTTTTCTGAACCGTTTGTAATTACAACGGATGCCTCTAGTTATGCTATAGGAGCAGTGCTATCTCAAGGTGATATAGGTAAAGATAAACCTATAGCCTTCGCATCTCGAACTCTTAATAAAGCCGAAGGAAATTACTCTACTACGGAGAAAGAACTCCTAGCTATTATTTTCGCTGTTAAGACATTCCGCCCCTATATTTTTGGGCGTAAATTCAAGATCGTTACTGATCACAGGCCCTTAGTATGGCTATTCAATAATAAGAACCCAGGCAGTAGACTCATTCGCTGGCGTCTCAAACTCGAAGAATATGACTATGAAATAATATATAAACAAGGTCGCCTTAACTCTAACGCAGATGCATTATCTCGTTGCCCCGTAAATGTAATTGATATAAATAACTTACATAACTTATCTTACGAAAAATATTTTAAAATGCAATTTACTAATAAAATACCAACCCTTAATACTATTATAGAAGAACAAAGTCAAGGTTTACCCTTAACTAAAATAAAATCAATCGTTTGTCCAGTCTCTCTAGACTTTGATTATTCTTTGCCCCACTGCGAAGAGATACTATCGCAGCTCGAAGATTCCGCTAACTTACTAAGTTCCGAACGCGAGTTATGTACAATTCAAGCCGTGAATAATAAGAATAGAACTTACTATTTCCTTTATACAAAAGTTCATCACTATGAAGAAACAAAATTTAAAGATATATACAACTTATTAATTAAACTAAGAAATAAAATAATTACCGAAAATCCTGAGGTCACTGAACTTGCTATGCCAGACTTCACGGATCCTTTCTCAAAGATACCTTATACTAAATTATATAACATTATTTCTTATATTTTCCATAACACTAATATTAAAATTTATATATACAAAAATCAATTAATTTATCCAACCCCTGTTGAGGTCCCTAAAATATTAAAAGAAAATCATGACTCAACGGTTGCGGGTCACCCCGGTTCAACACGGATGTATAATCGAATTAAAGCTACCTATTATTGGAAAGGCATGCGCTCTGACATTGAAACCTACGTAAAAAATTGTAAGCTATGTCAAATAAATAAACCCTTACGAAAATCTAACAAAGCTCCAATGGAGATTACTTCTACGTCTACTAGGCCATTTGAGCGCCTAGCTCTCGATATAGTCGGTCCATTACCAGAAGCTGGTTTCCAAAAATTTAAATTCATGCTTACTCTTCAAGATGATCTCACTAAATTTTCAAGTGTCTATCCTATGGTAACTGCTACTAGTGAAGAAATCGCTAGAAATCTAGTTCATTTTATGTCTCTATTCGGTTTCCCAAAAACTATTCTCACTGATTTAGGAACTTGTTTCACCTCAGATTTATTTAAGCAGTTGGCCGAAATTTGTAAGATAAAATCTCTGTTTTCTTCGCCTTACCACCCCCAAACTAACGGCGCCCTGGAGCGCTCACATTCTACCCTTAAGGAATACTTAAAATCCTTTGTTAATGAAAACCAGAATGACTGGCATTGTTACTTATTTACTGCAATTTTATCTTATAATACAACTCCGCATAGTACCACTGCATTCACTCCACATGAGTTGTTATACGGTTATAAACCTTATATACCAAATTCCTTATATGATACTAGTAACAATACTACTTATAATGAATATATTAGGGCTTTACAATATAGAATGCGGTTTAGCAGAGAAAAAGCCATTCAAAATATTATAAATAGTAAGGAAAAGTCTAAACAATATTATGATTCTACTTCCCGTGATATCTCTTATAAATCAGGTGATATGGTATACCTAAAATGCCATCACAGATTGCGCAAGGCTCTATCCCCTGTATGGAAGGGCCCTTACAAAATCATTAAGGTTCATAATAAACGTAATGTAACATTACAAGTAGGCCGCAAGCACATTAAATATCATACTAATGAAATTAAGCCTGCTTCATCTTAAATCATACCTACTATAAATAATTTTAATTCTACTATTTCTAAGCTAAATCAAAACGAAGTTAAAATAAACTCCCAAATACATATAACTAATGAAATCTTATCTCAATCAACTAAACTAAATAACTTACTATATCATATGTCTAAGATAAATAACTTACTAAATCTTATTGAAAGCTCCTTGTTAGCTATATCTAACGTACTAGATTCAACCTTAAACGCTATACTATTTTCTAAGGTTAATATTCTACATCCTAGTGTGTTAAGTCCTTTAAGTCTCTATAGTGAACTAAGTAAGCATAGCAACCAAATAAAGAAGCATTTAGACTTACCGCTGCAATTAAATATAAATAACATCCACTCTATTATGGATGTTTCTCAACTTAGTTGTTATTACTATAATAATAAGATTGTTTTTGTTTTGCAAATCCCTTTAATAAGTGACGACAGATACACTGTCTTTAAAAATATACCCTTGCCTACACCTCATAATGAGTCACACATGAAAACATTTGCTCTTATTCAACCTGCCAGTGTGTACTCTGCTTTAAGCGATAACAGAATGCATTATGCTATGCTAGATAACTTAGATAGATGTAAGAAAGTTAGTGATGAATATACTATATGTGAATTAATAACTCTGTACTTTTGTATTGCAAGCCCAAGCTGTGAGTCAAGGCTGTTGACTGAAGTCATATTATCGTTACCACCTCAATGTAATTCGAAACTACTATATGGAGATATAGATATTTGGCAGAAGCTACTTAATAATAAATGGATTTTTGTTCAATCCAGTGTTAATAAATTAACAATAAAATGTGATGACGACATAACTGATAATCCTATTGTTGGTACTGGATTAGTTAAGTTAGCTAATAATTGTATAGGTTATTCTAAAACTATGCAACTAATTCCTACTAGTTATTCTACATTTATTACTAAGTCCTCTATAGATATAAGTTTCGATATAACGGCTGACGACTGCTGTAATAGAGAGGTACTTAATAAAACCTTGCCATCTTTGTCACCGTTATCCTTAAGTAAGATAAACTTAGATAATTTAAGATATGCATCTCATCAATTGGATGATTTAGAGAAAGAGATAAATAACATTCAGAGTGAATCTCACTTCATAAAATATGGCACTTATTATTCTACATTCACGTATATCTTAATTGTTTGTTTATTTCTATATTCTATATATAAGTTATATAAGTGTTTCAGAAATCGTAATTCTAATTCCGGATGCTGTATCCAAATTTTCAATCAATACCATAATAAGAAAATTGTAAGAAATAAATCAAAAATGTCAAGCTCTATTGAGATGTCTAATATCTCTAGTTCTGATGAGGATAAACAATCTGTAAAATCTCTAACATATAATCAACAGAAACATAGGGTTGATTTCCATAACTCTAATAGGAATATAAACATTTAAATTTTGAATTTATATAACAATTCCTGTTTTCTGAAATCTAAACATATTATACTAAGTCTAGTTCTTATCTTAATCTTAATTACTATTTCATAACTATCATGTAAACACTGCATCCCTGACTCAATTTTACTTCGCTTCATCTTAATCGAGATAAAGCTCCGTCAAAAGGGGGGGGCTGTTATACCCTATAATAATACGAGGGCTAAACTTAGTAAGCATTTTTACTGTTTTCTAGCCTCGTCAGCATTTTGTTTGCCTCATGGCTTCCTTTATTTTAGTTATAGTTCAGTTAGTATCTGGAGCTCGGAAAAGCAACAAGTCGGGATACAGTGCCAAATTAATTAAGTGTATTTTTGGGTTTTGAGTTAAATAAAAGTGTGGTTTAAGTGCGTGGTTTTTTTTAAAAAGACCGACAGGGACTTCCTCACAACAGTACGAACGACGACACGTAATAATTAAAAAAAAATGAGTTTTAGTTCTAAATATGGGGAACACCAAAATTTATTGTATTTTTAAGCTATTGCATAGCTTCTGTCGCTAGCCTTGAGCGTGGAGACCGAATCCAGAAATTCCGTAACGAAAAAACCTAACACCCTCCAGTCCGACCGGCACAGCGGTGATACTTTAACTTGGGTGTCGCGACAGGCTCGAAGGAGTTACTGTTACAGTGAGTTAACTTAGTAACAGTAAGTAAACTTAAGTTACTAAGTAACAGTAAGTTACAGTTACTGTTACCGTAAGTTACAGTTACTGTTACAGTAAGTTACAGTTACTGTTACAGTAAGTTACAGTTACTGTTACAGTAAGTTAACAGTTACAGTAACGGAGTTACTGCATAAACAAATTAAATAAATAATTATACTTGCATAAGTTGATAAAAATGACTATGCAATAGCTTTACCTCCGCAGTCCCCGAGTGCCACACGTCTTTTTCTTTTCTCCCAGACCAGTATGGAAGAATATGAATAATAGTTCTTCGTAACTAGTAATAGTTGCGCGGTTACAGGATGTCGTTCGCGGAGTTCCCGGTGTGGTTCTCGCGGCTGGAGTTGGTGCACGTGGGTCCGGACGACTGGCTGCGCGAGCCGGCGCTGCACGCGCGGCGGCCGTGGCGCGCCGTGCTGGCGCGGCGGCGCTGGCGGCGCGGATACAACGCCGGCGGACCGCCCTCCGCGCCCACCACCAGCACCAACCCGCAGTTCCACGTGCAGGTCAGTCTCAGATATACGCCTACGCCCGACACTTACCTAACGGCCTCTGATAACCGCCATCACTCCGTTCAATAAGTTCAGGGTTCAACTCCCAATATACGCAATATAGTATTTTAGTATCATGTAAAATAATATATTATCATTATTATTTCCTGTCCTTCGGCTACTTAGTCGTAAAATTTTAGGAACTGTGTGGGTGTGTCCTGATAATGCCAACATGATTTGAAGAGGTAAGTCATCAAAAATAGACCATTCTTCACAATTCACATGCCAAAATTCCTGTGAAAATAAAGTACAAGACGTAATACATGCTCGCAGTTTTCCTAGAGTGTCTTCGTATTGCGTGCACATTGATGAAGTCGTGGTTGTGTTGCAGATCGCGGGCGCGCGCAAGTGCCACGTGGTGGTGGCGGTGGCGCAGCAGTACGCGCCGGCGTCGCCGCGCCGCCTGCACGCCGTGGGGTTCGCCGTGTACGAGGTGGCGGGCGGCGCGGCGCGGCCGCAGGCGCTGAGCGGGCTGCGGCCGCTGGACGTGACGCACGAGTCGCGCGCGCGCGAGGTGGCCACGTTCTTCACGCTGCCGGCCGGCCGCTACCTGGTGGTGCCGCACACAAGGCGGCCGCACACGGACGCGGCCTTCCTGCTGCGCATCCTCACCGACGACCACACCGACGTGTGGGAGCTCAACGAGGACAACGCGCTCGTGCGCAACCTGTGGCAGGAGTTCAGCGAGGACCCGCGCTGCGTGCCGCCCGAGGTGCGCGCCGTGTCCGACAAAATGGTGGCCGGCCTGCGCTCGGAGTGGCTGGACGCGGGCGAGCTGCGCGCGCTGCTGCGGCGCTGGTGGCGCGCGCTGCTGCCGGCGCGGCCTTCGCTGGAGCTGTGTCGCGCGCTGGTAGCGCTGCGCGACGCGCCCATGAGCGGGCGGCTGGCGGCGCGCGAGCTGCCCGCGCTGGCCGCGCTGCTGGCGTACTGGCGGCATGCGCTAGAGCGCGAGCGCGCGCGCGCAGGCTGCGGCGCGCCGCGCGTGTCGGCTTACCGGCTGCGCGCGCTGCTGTGGGCGGCGGGCGTGGCGGCCAGCAACAAGGTGCTGGAGTGCGTGGTGCTGCGCTTCGCGCGCGGCGTCGCGCTGCCCGCCGAGGCCGCGCTACTCGCGCTCGCCAGGCTGCACCTCGCGCACGGTACGCGTCAGGCGACCAGCACTTTGCTGTTGACAGTTGGCAGTCGGCCGGTCGACAGCAGAGTGCTGCTCGTCTGTAAGGCACCTTACACGTAACACATCATCTATTCAGCCGGAACACTTCCACTGCTAGACATTCTTCGTTCCATGGAAGGATATGGATACTCACCATGCTTATCAGGCAGATTGGCAATCTCAGTTTCTTTAGCTTCCGTGCTTCCGCCGCTACTGCCCATCGGTAGCATTTTTAGGCTAAGGAAGAAAAGGAATTTGTTGCATTTGGGAAGAGAATGAAAGCACCTGCAACTATCGGCTAAGCAGTTGATAATGACATCCCCCTGACCTGACCTACCCATTCCTACAAATATAACATCCTAAGGAACCCTTGAACAGCTGTAGCCAAAACGCAAATAAGGCTCGTGGTACAGTCCAACATCAGCTTTTTATGCTCGAGACTGAGCCTGCCTACTCATGCCAGCCAACTGGCAGTAATGGCAACCTCTGCCAACGCTTCTGTTAGGGGAGAAAGGGGTAATGGGAGTCGCTTAAGCGAGCTATCAAATAAAAGCTTATTTCGAAATAATATCATTATTAAAATTGTTTAATACTAGACTTTACTTATTTATCTACTAGTTGATATCACTTTTCACCACTTTGGGAATCAACTTTAGATATATTTCCGCGTTTTAAAAAAAACAAGTTTGACTCCCATTGCACTAACCTCAGTACAATGGGAATCAGACATGTGGGAAATCAGAGTCAAACAATCGCAGACATTACATTCGGCAGTATGCCATCCAGTGCAATCACCAGTTGATCAGCTAGCCTATTTGATTGTTTTGACTTGTAAAATCGGCATCTATAAGCGAAAAAAACAAGAATATTTTTTGCGGGTAATGCCAAATGGACAGGTCCTAAATACGTACTTGAATGAAACTTCCAAGGCGAATGTACTGTATATATTTCTTGTTGATTTTTGGATTGCTTAGCTAGATTTACACGGAATATCTTAATGTTTTCACAAAAACTCTCATAGCGCGTTTTAACTTACTGCTAGAGCCATCTATTAATTACAGAGGTGAACACACAGAATAATTTGAATATTTGATTTTAGAAGACAATACAAAACAATACAAAAGAGGTGTAAACATACCGCCCGCCATGGACAACTATGTCCATTACGACAAAAACAATATTAATAACACATACGAGTATACAACGATAGCGGCAGGCAGGTTGTGAATGCTTCTGTTATTTAGCAGCGGACTGTAACGCTTGGTGATTAAAACATACTAGAATACATAATAATAATAATAATAATAATAATAATAATAATCGTTTATTTCAGGCAACGAGTAAAACATTACATAGGCCCATAAATATATATACCTTACAGACTAACATACATACGAAAATATATCTTAAAAAACTAGTTTTCACGTAAAGTCGGCGACGTGAGGCGCGGGATATCAGCAGGCAGCCTTCCTCGGAACTTCCGATAAACGACTCCCTGCGGCCAGAAGTCCTCCTTCATGAAGGTCTCTAGATGGTGGGTCGGCACTCTCACCACAAATGAATTAAAGCTCACTTTATGGCGAGAAGCCAACTGTTCGACCCTCAATGTGAATTTGGACTTCTTCAGCACGTAGTCTACGATGTCCTCTACCCTCGTAGACCAATGCAAGCGGGACACGTACAGCTGCGTCGTCTTCACTTCGGGACGCAACAGTAGGGTCGGTTCATGCGGTGCATTGCCGTGATGGTTACGGCTGGTGGGCTTCTTTTTTCTCCGCTCTACTTTAACGAAGCCCTCCTTGTCGCACTGGTCCTTTCGGGAACCCGTTGTCTGTTTTTTCCCCTTTGTGACGAGCCGCTGCGGTGACGCAGCAGCCGGGGCGGCGGCGGCGGCTACGGCTGCGTAGGCACGTGTCGGGGTTGACGTGCTCGGCAGTGACATCGGCTCCTCGCGGAGGGAAGAGCGGGCGGCGGGGCGCGGGGCATCGTGAACGATGTCGACAGCTGGCGGCGAGTTCTCCAATTTCGCCGACTCAAAACTGCCGATGGATGCATTTTGCGCTCCGCGACGATTGTTGACGTTATTAGCCACGGGTGACCTACATACCGATTTATTACTTTTTATTGATAATAATTCGGTACGCAGCTCGGTGATGGTATTTTCCGAGGCTTCTAACCTGAACTGTATCTGTGCCAGGCTGGTCTTCAGGGCCGTGATGTCCTTGAGGAGCCTGGTAACGTCCACATGATCAAAAGAGACTGGTGGAAGTCTCGACAGATTGGCAGCGCATAGTGCTGGCATGTCATCGGGGTCGGTCTCCTTCATCAAGGCGATGATATCCTGGAGACTTCTTTCGCCTTTCTCATCTCTCCTGCGAGATGGCATCTGCGCGGTCCTGCCGAGCACCTCGTAGAGCAGCACCTTGCCGCTGCAAATCTCCTCCACGGTGAAATTTGATTTGCAGATCTGCATGATGCTGACCTCATCCATCGTGTCCTTGGCATGATCAATAAATGCCAGCAACTCGTTGACTACGACTTGCTTAGAAGCCATAGTGGCAACTTCAAGCAGCGGCGAAAGCCGCGCTAAACGCGAATTAAAAATTCGTATGCAGTGTATGTACTGAGACGCGTGTGTCACAGAGCGCGCATCACACTGCATAACATATAAGAATAAACTTAGAAGCATGTCAAATCATCTTATCTCTTTTATACTTGTAACATAATAGGTAATGGGTGGCGCAAAAGTAAAGACCCTATTTGGTTCAGCTATAACATTTTTTCTAAATTAGAAAACTAGATTTAGGTTTTTTTAAATGTATATTTGTGCCATTAAATTTCGTACCATTAGGATTTAAAGATGATGTCTTTTAAATGGTGACCTCCAGAGTTGATACACATTTGAGCCCTATTTATGACATTTTGCATAACTTGCCGTAACACTTCCTGCGATATGTTCGTTATTTCTTGACGAATGTTTTCTTTTAGAGCTGCGAGAGTCTGTGGCTTGTTCACATACACCCGAGATTTCAAAAAACCCCAAAGAAAGAAGTCTGGACTGGTCAGATCGGGTGATCTTGCAGGCCAAGGCAAATCGCCAAAACGAGAGATAACTCGGCCTGGAAAAGCGTCCCTCACACAATTATTCCACGTTCTTGGGGAGTAAAACGGTCCATGTTTATTTTCAGTGTATTTTACATTTGTTCACTACACAATTTTCAAAAACAGAATGACAGAAAATGTCATATAAAAAAAATAAAAGTATTTTCTTTAGTGCCAGTACTTTTGCGCCACCCAGTACAAGACTTTCAGCCACAGTAGTGTGTTATACCTTTATATTAATAAAAACACAACTTTTTACAATTTTTCTTATGTTAATCTTACACCACGTGTAACTTTGTCCAAATTTTCGCGTTTATCGGTTCCAATGTAACTACTATTTAAAATTGTCCTGGTGTAAGATTTGGGTTGAAGAACAGAACAAGGTTAAAGAAATTTAGCACAATGAGCATGCAAACTAACAGCAGTATGATGATGCTCTACTTGGGTGTGCTGAATGTGGCCAGATATGATCCACCCAATTTTAGTTTTTTGTGCTACTACCGATTTAGGTGAACCTCTTATCAGACCTTCTTGTAAGATCTGCCCATAAACTTCTGCACCCAATAGCAAATCTATTTTATTGGGTACATTGAAAGAAGGATCAGCAAGTTTTAATGTTGAAAACTCCTTGGACAATGGTACCGTGATTGTTTTTTCCGGCAGACAGGTGGTTAGCTTCTTTAAAACATGAGCCTTGACGTTGACAACAAAGTTGGGGTCGTGAAGCGACTGAATCTTGAAATACACGACAGACTTGGATGCCAGTGCCTGATCGCTACCCAGCCCTGATATTTCACTCTTGTTTGAATATTTTTTTATACCAAGAAGCTGTACCGCCGACTCGGTTATACTTGAGACCTGCGACCCCTGATCCAGTAATGATCGGAGGGTGATGTTAGTACCTGTCCTAGATGATACATTGACTAATGCTGTGGGCAATAGCACTTGGCTATGATATTTTGCAACATATGCTACAGCATTCCCAGATTCGCCTCGACTACCTCCAGTCGATTGATTTCTAGTTCCCAAGTTGTCGACTGGGTGGAGTACATTTTTAGGATGTAGTAAAGAGTGGTGACGTCTCGTGCAAATTCTGCAACGAGTGGTTTTGCGACAATAATACGCGGAGTGGTTGTGACCTAAACAATTAAAGCAGAGGCTATTTGATTGGACAAAATTACGGAGTGCGTCTATGTCTTTTTTAGCAAATTTTTTACAATTGAACAATCGATGAAGTTCTGAACAAAAATCGCATTGGAATGAAGTAGACACATGGAGTGACTTTGGATTGGAAGTATAAGGTTGTTTATTAATTTTGACATCAAGGAATTCTAACGATCTGAATCTAGTTTCAAGAAATTCTTTAAATTGATCTAAAGTGGGCAGGTCATCACAAATTTCACTAACCTTAACCTCCCATAGTTTTCGACTTTCTATATCTAATTTTAAACAAATAATATAAATGACCATTAAATCCCAAGATTGAACGTTAACTCCAATGTTTTTCAAAGCACTCAAACACTCAGTAGTAGTGTCTAACAGTTCCCTAATTGCATGAGCTGATTCAGATGTCAAATTCTTTTGGCTTAAAAATCGTTTAAGTATACAATTGGCCAAAAAATGCTTGTTCTCATATCGTTTTTGTAAAAGTTCCCAACATTTCTTATAATTATTTTGAGTTATAGGAACATGTCTCAACAACTGTTCGGGTTCACCTTCAAGCAGACCTTTTAAATAATAAAGACGCTGAACATCGTCCAGCGACTTATTATTGTGAATTAGTGACTGAAATAGGTCTCTGAAAGTAAGCCAATCAGTGTAAAGGCCTGAAAAGACAGGTATTGAAAGCTTAGGAAGCTTTATGGGACAGGATTCAGATTGGTTTACAGTTTTTACCTGTATGTCAGACTTGATGTTTAATGCTCGCAAAGCTTCCATAAGTTCACTTTTGTACACAAGATAAGTCTCCTCTGCTACATCATAGAAGTCTGATGTAGAGTAAGCGGACTTTTGAAGTTCCACATAAGATTTTTTTTTCAACGATAGTTGTATGAGTGTCGGTGAATTGTGACCATAGTTTCTCTAAATTCTCTAGTCTTGCCTCAATATAGGATATAGTAATGCTTTCCTTTGAATACTTTTTGAAATTCCCTCTAGCTTTTAATATTTTAGACTTAATATCTTCTTGCTTATTGAATAAAGACTCCATTTTAAATTAGATACCGACTCTCAAACAAAAACACACAAAAAATAAACAATTACAGAAAGTTCAAGAATCCACTGAAAGACGCACAAAAAAAATTATAATTGTGAAACTCGGTTAAAATTTACAAGTCCAGTGAAGTTGATCATAAATTTTCTAAGTGTCGGGCGTATGCAATGTCCAGCAAAATTTACAAGTCCGGTGAAACTGATGTGAATTTTTTCTAAGTGTTTAAGACACTAAACACTTGTGATTTTCCGGGCACGAATTACTCGTACTGGCACGGTTTCTTAAAAAAATGTACAAGATGAAAGTACTTACAGTTTCCCAGACACTGGTACTCACACACTGCACTTCACTAGGCTATGATACCGAGCTACTTCCTCAGCCGCTAGAGCTCCCTGTAAGCGCTCTGCAAAACCTCTTCCGGCGATTGTACCCATCAGCTATCACCGATGGATAGTAGGTACTCCAGACTCCAGCGCCACCACAACTCACCAACAGAGTTTTGTTTGAATATCCGACTTCGTTAGGACCAAATGGACAGGTCCTAAATACGTACTTGAATGAAACTTCCAAGGCGAATGTACTGTATATATTTCTTGTTGATTTTTGGATTGCTAACCTAGATTTACACGGAATATCTTAATGTTTTCACAAAAACTCTCATAGCGCGTTTTAACTTACTGCTAGAGCCATCTATTAATTACAGAGGTGAACACACAGAATAATTTGAATATTTGATTTTAGAAGACAATACAAAACAATACAAAAGAGGTGTAAACAGTAATCACTAGCGAGCTCTTTGGCTCCCATTACCCAAAATCTATACTGCATGTTAACTGTAAAATTTAAATACACAAAATAAATTTAATTGCAATCTAATATGCTTATTTAATTTTTGAATATCAAGGATAAATCTATCCATAGTCATTAATCTGGTACAGCTAGTCTATACTCACCGTTAATGTTGTTTTGACAAAAATTTACACCGGCGAGGCGTGAAAACGAAACATAATTGTCACTCAAAAACGCGTGGAGCTACTAGCGCGAGTCATTCGTACAATGGGCATCGGGTACAGAGCAAGCTGAACATGTCATCTACCTAGGTATCGAACGTTTATTTTTCCTTAGAGGCACCTGACCGCGATTGCCCGCTGACTCCCATTACCCCATTCTCCCCTATACCAAATTAATGAAATTGTCACAGTAAGTTAGTCGTCCTCAGGTACTATGCTATTAGTGTGATACCTTTCTTAATCTTCTTGTCCTATTTGTTCAGCCATTGCATAAAACAGCCTCCGTGGTCCAGTGGTTAAGGCGTTTGCCTGTTGACCCGGGGGTCGTGGGTTCGATTCCCACCGGAAGCATACTTTGTTTAGTTGTTTCCAGTTTGGTTAGGACATTGCAGGCTTGAATCACCTGATTGTCTGATAATAAAGATGATTCCGTGCTTCGGAAGGCACGTTAAGCCGGTGGTCCCGGCTGCCATCTGGTAGTCGTTAAAGGAACCACGTCAGAGGCCGAGAGGCGGTTCCGAATAACTCTGACACCAGGGTGTGCATGGTCGATTGACCGTGACACCTACTCGAAATGATGATGAGCCATTGCATATAACGATTCAAACTGATAAGAGACATTGGTTGTTTCAGAGCGGTACCGCAGCCTCGACACCAAGATGAAGTCAAACCCGCTGTCGCTAGAAGAGGTTGGTACCAACAGGTTTAATAACGTCTTTATGACTCTAAGACAAACATAAATAAGTAATAATCTTTCATTGAACTACGGAACTATGAAATTTTAATGTAACCAATTCGACAAAAAAAATGATTTGTGCCTTTCAAATTAAAAAAATATGTTTTATGTTTACGAACGATAATTTCACCTGATAACAGTGGAAGAAAATAGATGCGTGACAGACAAGCCGAACGCTTAGGCCGATCGTGCCTCTATCGATTGTTCCCCGCTCTCGCTTGCACGCGTAACGTGACACTTTTTCGTGCGTGCAGCCGACTTATATAAGACGTTATCACGTCAAAAAAACATACAACTGATTTGATAACCTCCTCCTAGTTTTGAACTCTGTAAAAAAGAAGTTAAAAAGTTAATTATGTCTTGTTGCAGATGATCCTGATGACGATCTACTCGTAGCGAGCGCCGGGGGGCGGCCACCCCCCGCACCTCCTCCTTTGCTTGTTATATTTAATTTTAATATTTATTGGTTGTATTCTTCTCCTTGTTATTACTTTGATACTTGTAGTCTTAATATACATTAAGGAATATCGCAGTGGAGAAGCGCTATTACGTTCGGTACAACTCACTGCTATCAATAATATTTACTGTCGTTAAAATGTTTACATTGCCATGTACTGATCGTTAATAAACAGTAATCGGAAGGAGCGGAGTATGCGTGTTGCTCTAAAGACACTGGTACCGGTTGACCACTTTATGTAGGTACCTAACAAGTTTCTTCAAATATAAATAAAGATGGTTGCCTTGTCAAAAAATATAATATGCCATTAGTCTAAATCCGTAAAGGAATTTAGCAGTTATGGTAGAATAAAAGAACTCACACACATATTTAGATACATCATCTATAAAGATAACGTATCTAAATATGAGTGTGAGTACACGATTTTTGGGCAATCGTGTACATTACTCCGCTCGTCTCGATTCCTGATAATAATCGACTAGTCCGAGTCCCGGCCGCTTCTCTCTGCTGTGTGTACATAGTTCCACTTCCAGTATTTATTCCAGAATCAACTAAAGAAGTCTACCAAAGATTGTTTTTATGGGTGGCTTAACGGTCTGCAGTACAAATGCTATTTATATATTTATACAACATCTATTTACTGAACTAACCTGCGACTTTTGCAATCGTGCGTTGTGATATAACTTTAGGTAGGCGTTTAATGAATTACCTGTAGATGAGCGATGCTGGATGAGATGCGCCGTGTCGTCACAGCGATCCTACTCGGCGTCTTTGTAACTGCGGCTAATGCCTAGGTTTCTACCATTATGGTGTCACCCTTGTTCGCCTATACTTATACACGATAGATCTATACTTATACGTAAACGAAAAATCGGGTGGGGCTGGGTCGGTTCACTCGGCCGTTGGTTTCAACGTGAAGCGCCTATATCAGCAAGTCGCTTTTAGTGTTAAATATTGAAAGAAAAGCAGATGCCGCGATGCAAACTCAGAGTCTTAGTAACGAGCTGACTATATACGCTAAATAATGTCACTAAAATCATGTTTTTACGAGGAATAGTTTTGTAGTTATTAGATAATATCCGAAGATATAGTATAGACCAATCCGTTACGGTCCGGTTTTCTGACATGGCACCCCGTGTACAGTACAGTACCGATTTTAAAGACATTTCACGTCAAAAACCTTTGCAATTTTCATTACAGAAACACGGTTTTACTCACGTTTATTCAGTCGGAATCGCCGACTAGGTACCAGGCGGTCTTCGTAACACACCGACACTAGTCGGTGATTCCGACAATCGTGTATCTATAATGAAATTAGCTCGCGTAAGTTTTAATACTATTATTCTTTACAACAGTCTCTTTTACGTAAGATAGGTATAGGTCTGTCCTGCAAGGAGCGACGTCAAGTGGGCACCGCCCGCATTGGTAGAAACATAGGCATAAAGGAAACCATCAAAAGTATAGAGGTACCTAATTATCAAGTTTACGGCAGCGGCAATTATTGCGCATTTGTATGAAATGGCAGCACTTGTCGCGTCCATAGTTTATTCTCGACACGAGTTTATTATCAAAGACCCTACAACCGCTGTGACAACACGGAATTTTGGACTTATCATCATAAGTTAGCAATTTAAGTAATTGGTATTACTTGGTTATTATGTATCTACTGTGTTCTTGTTTAAAATTTGAAACGTGAGTTACAGTTTGTGCAATTTAAATAATATATTTTGTTTTCCGTGGAATGCAGTTTTATTTTTCCCCCATTTGAAAGCAGTTGCCGCCCTTGCACCTGGCTTGCACGCTCCAACACTGCCTCAAATCAAGCAAAAATATGCTTGCACTTTTATCAAACTTTACTCCATATTTTTAGGAGGTATGCATCGGGTCGTTCAATGAAACTGTTTGTCCGAATCGTTTAACTCCACAAAGCATAAAATAACAACCACAAGTAGTTAAGTATACAAATCTTGACAAAAATATTAGGAAGGAAGAAAGTTAGGAAACCTACTGTACACGACAGGTTTTCTAATTTTCTACCTTGCTAAGATTTTTTCAGAAATTTTGGGGGGATTTTTGATCCCCGTTTTTACAAAACTTCAGGAAATCCGGTCACTCTGACAGGTACAAAGTGCTGCCAGTGCAATCGAATTAAGTTCACAAAAATAGGTGGCGCTAGTGTCGTCACAACTTCATACATAAGTATAATACTGAAAATAGCATGCAGCGTTAAAAAAGATAAATTTCAATTACTATTTTAGCTTTGTCTTAATGGAATAAGATTTGGTATTGAACTAATGCCACAAAAAGCCCGCTATTTGCTAACTTAGTGTACAACGTTTTATAGTCACTTCAAAATAAATTGCAGCTTTCGTATGATTTACTATTTTTATTTAAGATGTAAGTATAAAACATAGGTAATGTATTTTAAAGTAAATATCAATATTGTACACTAAGTTAGCAAATAGGCCGGCTGGCGAGACTAACCTAATCGTATCGTATCCCAGCAAGCCTGAGCGCGCTATACCTAATGGCACTTAGGTCCATTATGTGTGTCAATTCCGCCATTTAGGAAAATTTCTAATAACTTTATCCACAAAAATACTCTATGTAATTATTGAGCCGTCTCACAAAATTTCACGAGAATTGGTTGAGAAATGCGACCTGTACAAGAGAACAACCGGACAGTGGCCCCGCAGGGCGGGACATACGAACTACTTTTGAGGTTTGCGAATCCCCCGTCGTTCAAAGATGCTCCAGCCGCTGTTGGTATGGTGCCTTGATCGGTGTGAGTTCCGGGTAGGAAATGAAACTGTTTGTCCAAATAATGTTTTGTATTTGCAAAACCACAGGTCTCATATAACAGCACCAAGTTGACAATGATAAGCACAAATATAGTGAATTATACAAATCTTGACAAAAATCTTAGTAAGAAAGAAAAAATGTAGTGTCTTGTCAGAATTTCGGCGGGAAAATTTCGAAAATGAAAACTTTTCAGGAAATCCGGTCGCACTGACAGCTACAAAATAATGCCAGAGCGACCGAATTAAATCCACACAAATAGGTGGCGCTAGTAACGCGGGATGGTGCTAGTGTCGCCACATACTTTTACCCGTGCTGACACGGAGACGCTTCCCTCTCGCTCGGTCATTAACCACTTTAAACCTCGTCGAGAATTTTTCCGCCTAATTTGAATTGACCCTTAAGGCCCGGCCACATCACAATGACACATTGCGGCACCGCGTCATTCTACGGCGACGGCGCTGTGCCGGTCAACAACGCGGCATTTCACCGTGCCGTTTTATGCGCATAGAACGGCACGGTGAAATACCGCGTTGTTGACCGGTGCCGTCCAATAAACAGATATTTGACGTGATAACGTCTTATAAATCGATGAACACCGGCTTCATGCACAAAAATTACACGTTCCAGAGCAGCAGCAGCAGTAGTATAGTCGCTAAAGAAGTTTTCACTTCAAAAATTCTTTTTTCCTTTGTAACAGAAAATATGGCCGTACTAGGTACCTTTAGTGTCGGTACGCGCTGCTTGCTATATTGCACTGTGTGTGCGGTAATATAACTGCACGGCATAGTACAGCCAAGTTGCCCGATTTTGACGTGATGTGTGGTATGCCGAGCCGCGTAGTTCTGTTGCATTGCATCACACACAAATTCACACAATGCATTTTAAAACTCATACAATTTAATTCAAAGATACTTTGCCGCGCCTGCTGTGCATGTTCACTGCAGGGTATAATCTCATATATTTAACGCTACTTTCTTATTAAACTACACTATCGTTTCATTGATATCAAGACCTAATAGAAAAAGCGCGGGAAAACTCATTTATACTTGATACTGGCTAAATCATCATCATTTCGTGTAGGTGACACGGTCTATGGACGATGCACTGGCTAAATACGTAAAGCGTGAAAGTCATAAATTAAAGAAAAAAAATGTCAGAAAAGTTAACTTTTGACGTTTAACGTCAAATTGAAGCCAACCAACCAAACCAACTTTTTTTTAGTTTAGTTCTGTGGTTTTATGAGCAAGTTTGTTTCTTTAGTTCTTTTTAATTTATTTTTAATAAAATGTTTTTAGTTAAATCACGAAACAATCAGAGTTTAATTGTTTTACTGTTATACATTTTTAATTTATTAATTCTATGTGTTTCTGCTTCGTCGGTTCCACGAGAATACGGCGAGTTCAAGTTATTTCAGACGCCGGTCACTTACGATCTGAACACTTCGGTATCAATCAGCGACGATAATGGGGGTGGGAAAACAAGCGGGTACCGGATAGAGGCGGTGCTGGGCGTTGAGCCGGTGTGGAGCGATCAGGAAACCGATTTCCTGTTAAAGTTCCACGTTAGTATTGTCTCTGTTATTTGTAAGTCTGATCCTGTCGAACTCCGTCTCAGCTCGCGCATATTTCAGCTGGAGTCGCCGCGGTTGTTCGTGTGGGGCGCCCGCGAGGCGGCGGCGCCGTCGCCGTGGCCCGCGGCCTCAGCGTTCTACGCGCGGCTGACGCACGGCGCCGTGCAAACCGCTTACTTGGACAAGCGCGACCCGCTGGACCTGCTCAACTACAAGAAGTCCATCATCAGCTTGTTCCAGGTACCTACATTGCTGTGTTTTATGAAGATTTTATTTATACCTATATAGTGTTGACAAAACAGCTTAAACATTTACAATTCTCCTCTGTTTATATGATTTTTAAAAAGATAAGAACAAATATCTTTTATACATGGATATGAACAACTTTTCCTATGGAACCACTGTGGGGATAACGTACAAGTGTTCAGCCAACTGGGCAATTGATGGTTAAGTTCCCAGTATTGGTTACATAGAAAAAGTTGTTCATCTTGACAGGCTTAGTCACCCTTTTTGGGGGAATGTCTAGGAAAAATGAACACCTGGTATTATGGTAGTGTAAGAAAAACAAATGCAATATATTCTCATTTGAGTGTGTCTCCAGTTGCATCCTGGCCTGTGTTGGTTCAGAGCCAACCATGATGTAAATGGTAGTAGATTTATTGTTGAGTAGTTACATACATGAAACATTGTGTTGCCCACTGTTTCAGTTTCGAGCAATTGATGGTGAGACTAAGGAGACGGACATCTCGGGCACCTGTGATGTGCTGTACGAGTCTTCATCACTCACCACTATATATAAAACAAAGGTAAGTAAATAGCTATTACATTTTTAAGAATAAAATTTGAATTGTGGAAATCCTTCAAACTATTCTTTAGCTTTTTAAACATACAGTATACTTTCAAGAAAGAAAAAGATATAGTTTTTTAATGACAGTTGTATACTAGGAGTTCCATGGTTCATACATGAAACAATATAAAAATCTTGAAATTTGTCAGTCAAGTAAAATAACATTCTTATTGGATCGGGCTCCTTATTGGATTACTCGCTGGGGGCAATGGAAGTAATCTAAGATATATTTTTACTGTTTTGTTTGAGAGGGGGAAGTCATATACAGGGTGTAAATTCAACTGTTTTGCACCATGTACAATACAATAATAAACTACCACAAACAATTTATACAGTATTTTATTATTGTTATTAGCCTTCTGTCAGATATTTTACAGTTGGTTAGGTTTGTAGTTGCTTTATTAGTTGTAATATCTGTGTGCTTTTTTGTAACAACGGCCTCATCCAACTGACTCCACTTTTCCCATTCTTTGGCTAGTGATGTCCAGGAACTGAAAATGAAATGAAATGAAATGAAATGAAATGAAATGAAATGAAAATGAAATGAAAAATGTTTATTTGGTGTATAAACAATTACAAAATCAAAATATAAAACAATTTAACAAATTATACCACCAAAATGATTTCCCTCAGCTGTGTTGTCATGGCAGGTATGCCATGACGCTGATTTTCAGGGAAGCCAGTTGGACGGGAGATGTGACACTGCGTCACGTGAACAATATTTAATAATTATGACGTATACAAAATTAAACAAAATAACATTTATACCTATATTTATTTGTTAGATAATTTTAAATAGCACAGTTCAGCTGCTTGTACTAGTTTGATCATTAAGTAAAAACTTCTTAAGATTTTGCCTAAATGAGTAAACAGATTTTAAATTTCTTATTGGGGGTGGCAAGTTATTCCAGCATTTCGTGGCAGCATAACGAAAGCTGCCACGAAACGCAGCTGTACTGTGCTGGGGAACTAATAATACTGGTGCGATTCTCATCTTGCCCTGTGTGAATTTTAATTTATTAAACAAGTAAGATGGCTGGCCATTATGCATTACGTTGAAAATCAATGACGCAAAGTGTAGTGTTCGCCTATTTGTCATATTTAATAGTTTATTTTCATTAAGAAAGGGTGTAATATGTGAACGACGAGGAATTGCAAAACAAAATCTAGCACAAGCATTTTGAATCCGCTGTATATTTCTTTTCGTACGGGCCAACAGACAATGGCCAAATATGTTATCGGCGTAATTTAACTTAGATAAGACTAGGGTTTCACATAGCGTAATACGCATATCAACACTTAGGCACTCACGAATACGGTAAAGAACACTGAGTCGGTAGAAACAGTTTCGCATTGTTTGTGAAATGTGCTCCTCGAACTGCAACCTCCCATCCATTAATAGACCTAAGTTTCGAACCTGTGTGACAATTTCTAATCGATCTCGTCCAATGTCCACCACTGCCTTAATTTCATGGACCCATCGCTTGAGTGGTCTTCCTCGTTCTTTATCCTGTTACCTGTATTTATACAGTAGCTTTTCAAAATATAATACATAACATCATTATAATAAATTTTGGAAATGCTGGTGTAGTTGAATAAGTTAGAAAAGAGTGGTGTGTGGTATGGCAGAGTGGCTGCAGCGGGGCGGAACAGGAGCAATGGTGGCGGCGTACCACGTACTCGCTGTCGGGCGCGCTGGACGCGCTGGCGGGCGTGCGCGCCGAGGAGCGCGTGCGGCTGGGCGGCGGCGGCGCGGAGCTGGCCGCGCACGCGTATGTCACGCTGCGCCTGCGCACCGCCGCGTCCCGCGCCCCCGCCGCCGCCCCCGCCGCCCCCGCCGCCCCCGCCGCCAGCCTGCAGCAGGCCCTGCGCGCCATACCCGACGACCTCGCGCCCACCGTCCTGACGCTGCAGGATGATTCACAGGTGAGTTGACTAGACTGGCACGGGTAGAAGAGCATGGCTACATGTCCATAGGATCGCATCAGCTTAATGCGCTTGAATATCGAGTGCATTTATCACACCAATGATATGACACTTTTGCGAGCGATAATTTCTGAGATGTTCTTCTAAATTACAGAGTATAAACAGTTAAAAATAAAAGTTAAAAATTTAAACTGTATCCATCTAAATCGTTTTCTAAGCAAGCCTGTATTGTGCACTATCAATAAAGATAGATATATCCCACAATACATTTCTTTATAATATTACAAACGATGAAAATGCTCATACAATTAAAATTTTTCCAAAACTTCCAACAATATAAATATGTTATGTTTTAACACATTTACACATGACAAATTATATACCTAAAACTTCCTCACAAAACACTAAGTATTGATGATAATGAATAAAAATCCATACAGTAATTTTTGAGTTTATTGCGAACAGACGCAGGAAAGGGCTTGGTTTTTTTTAACAGACTTCTAAAACAAGACGGTTATCTATTTGGTTGTATGTTTTTTGAAGCGGCGTAGTACACTTTTTGGGATGAGTAAAAAATGTTAAACTCGCGTCAAATCAAATCATGATCTGATCGAAAATTCGTAAGACGGACACGTGACATGAAACAGCTGCAAAAGCCAGTTTTCACTTCTGCCGGCACTCCCGGAGTGCAACCCACTGTTTTTCTTAGAAGTGAAAACTTCTGCTGCGGCGTTGTGCACTTTTTGATAATAATTATTCGAACAAACCCAACTTTGCTTTATATACTACTAGCGACCCGCCCCGGCTTCGCACGGGTACCATATTGATAATAATAAGGAACGTAAATTTGAATCGTAATCTTGAATCACTCTTATCTATTACTAAAAACTGCATTAAAATCAGTTGAGTACTTTAAAATATCTAAGCTAACAGACAGCGGAAGCGACTCTATTTTATACCGCGTCAAAAAATAACATTATTAAATTTAAGCATTAAGTTTAACCCAACTTTTATCATTACACTTAAGGACATAACTTGAAGATCCTTTCAACAACACACCAATCTCAAACTCTCCTCAACTTACATACCCCTAGCAACTTATGCAAGCATACAACTCCGACCAACAGATGTGTAGAAAGTTATTATATTAAAGTTATTTCTGTAAAATTGTGTGATATCGCCGTGTTATCTCTGAGCGATCGGCTCGTCTCGGCGCGACCTCTGACTGCCGCGACGACACTGATAACTGATTACTCCTTCTGCATTGTTGTTGGTAAAAACAAACTCATTATTGATGACTGACTTTTACTATCGATCTATTACATCAAGGACAAATGAATTGTAAATGACTTTAAAATATTTGAACACTTCATAAGTAATACTTTTGTTTTTCGTGGCTGTGTTTACGTCACTCCATGGCTATCAACGCGGAGGAAAATATACCCCCATTAACATAGTAATGTTTTGGTACGCAAATACCTGTTAAAGTCATATTGTTATTATGGACGAAATGGCATCATCGCGTTCATTACATTATTTTAGCACCTAACGTTTCGAAAACTACAGTTCTGATGGTCGCAAGTAGACTAAGTTGTCATTTTTCTATTGAACACTGTTTTGCATAGTTCATAAAACAATATGCAAAACAGTTTTGCATGCGATAAATAATTTCAATGTGTGACAATCGCGAAAACATTGGACGACAACTCTTTTAAAAAGAGAAAAAATCTCCTAGTACTTTAAAAGTAGTTATGTCTGCTATATGAGACTCAGTGTACAGCACACGGTGCTACTTGTTTATGTTATTGTTTAAAATACAGACGTTTTGCTCCTGGGAACAAAATATCATATCTATATTAACTTGGACTGTTTATTTATGTACTCTTAGGTGATTAGCAGCTGTTCAGTGTTTCTGTAAAGCGCTTAGAGGCTGTAACAAAGAAAATTAAAGGGATTCTTATTATTTTATTTAATTGTGCTATCCCATTAAACGCGTATAGTAGCGTGCTGATTTGCAGTGATATGACTCACGCACGGCACGACTTCGAGATCTTGTTTGTGATACTGATACTATATTACACTTACTATATTAAATAAATAATAATAAATACATACGGGCTAACGTGTAGTTTGTCCGTATATATTTATTACTAGTAGCCGGCCCCGGCTTCTCACGGGTAGATATAGTTATTTAAACCCTTCAAGCGCGTGAAATGCAGACACAATATATTTTCTATTGTTATGCATCCTCATTGGACCGCTTGGTGGTTGAGAGGTCAACAAAAAAAAACCGGCCAAGTGCGAGTCGCATAGGGTGAACCCTATTCGACTCGCACTTGGCCGGTTTTTTTATATATAATAAGTTTGAAATTATTAAAAATATTTTTATTATATGTTGAAACTCAAAATTAATGCTTTTAGCATTTTTTCCTTTATCTGTGCTCTAAGATGTTGCTTCATACCAAATTTCAAGATTCTGAGTTCACGGGAAGTACCCTGTAGGTTTTGATTCCCTTGCGAATGCCGAAAAATCCACGAAAATTTGCGGCATAAACGGCTTGGAACTTTGATTTGATTTTTTCACAGCTCCAAGAGACAGTAGACCTGAGTATTTATTATGAATTTTAGCTTGATACCTCAACGCGTTCCTGAGAAAAAGGGTCTTGACAGACGACAGACCGACGGACTACCGAGTGATCCTCTATATGGGTTCTTTTTTACCTTTTGAGGTATGAAACCCTAAAAACAACGGGTTGCACTCCGGGAGTGCCGGCTGAAGTGAAAACTTGAACATTAACGTTGTGCATTTTTGAATGTTTTGGAATGTCACGTCTTACGAATTTTCGATCAGGTATCCCAAAAAGTGCACAATGCTGCTAAAGAAGTTTTTACTTCAAAATTATATACTTATCGCATTCTTGGTAGACTTTCCATGTGGTAGACTTAGTATATGGATCTGAAAGTACAAAAAAAAGACGTGTGGCACTCGGGGACTGCCGCGGTAAAGCTATTGCATAACATTTTTTATTAACTTATGCAATTATAATTATTTTTTATTTTATTTATGCAGCAACTCCGTTACTGTAACTCACTGTTAACTTACTGTAACAGTTACTGTAACTTACTGTAACTTAGTAACTTTACTTACTGTTAACTTAACTTAGTAACAATAAGTTAACTTAAGTTAACTTACTGTTACTAAGTTAACTTACTGTTACTAAGTTAACTTACTGTTACTAAGTTAACTCACTGTAACAGTAACTCCGTTACTGTAACACTAACAGTAACTCCGTCGAGCCTGTCGCGACACCCAAGTCAAAGTATCACCGCTGTGCCGGTTGGAGTAGGGGTGTTAGGTTTTTTCGTTACGGAATTTCTGGATTTGGTCTCCACGCTCAAGGCCTATAGCTATAGCTTAAAATTGTGTACCAACGCTTCAAATCACAATAGAATGACATTTTTGATTACATTTTTTTTTATTTATTAAGAAGACCAACAGCAATCTATTTAAAAATAGGCAATAATTGACCGAGCGAGCGAAGCGAGCGAAGCGTCTCAGTTTCCACTGGCCCAAAATTCTTTTGTCCGTCTGTCTGTCTGTCTGTCTGTTCTCGCCTACAGGTCGCATTTCTCAACCGATTCTCATGAAATTTTGTGAGCAGGTTCGGTAATTATATAGAATATTTTTGTCGTGCCAGTTTTTCGAAATTTTAAAAAATGGCGGATATATGGGTGTCCGAAACTTAAAAAAACTCATAGCACAGCTATTTGGAAAAAAAATCTAAAATGTCATAAGACTTTTTTGTTATTCTCATTAAGACGCAACTTTTTTGTCTGAACAACTTTTTTATACGATAAACTTGAACGTGTTTATAGTCGGCAATTTGCCCAAAAGTTGTCTGAAATCGATTTTCTGTATATTTATGAAAGAAGTTGAAGTACGTGAAGTGGAGAGGGAGTGAAATTGAACAACTTTCCCTAAGGAACAAAAATCAAAATATGTAAAATATTTTTTGGCTTAAAGCATGATACTACGTATTACTTTTATAATTGAAAACACTGAATAAACTTATAATCCTGAAGTAAAAATTTAAAATAAATAAAAAAGATTCACATGCTATCCTGTGACTTGAACCCGGGGCTTATAGATGCCGGCCACTTCTTAACGTAAAGTTCGCATGTTTGTCTGCCACAATAGTTGAAAATTAGCGTCCTATTAAAATTTTGACCAATTGGTAACATAACAACTATGGAACCGGGTACTTAAACTTTGCCTCCTATTCCCCCATGCCAAGTTAACTATTCCGATATTTCCGATCTTGAAGAGGATCACTCCAACTTAGTTAATGTGTAAAAAAAATCATACTAAACATGGTGCTCAAGGGCCGTGTTTCCATACAAGAGCAGTCCCCTGATTCCTCGCCGGATAGTACTAATAGAGTAATGATTTTTTACAAAAAAAATCCGTATGTTAAAAATATAAACTACCTGAAGGAAATCATCCTTTAGTCAATTAGCATATCAGTAACAGATATATTTTAGAGCACTGGCGGGCAAATGTGGATGTTGGTTGTAAGGGCTCGCGAGGTCTACTGTTCTCGCAGAACCACTAGTCTTAGATTCTAGGAAGCCAATTACAGGTCCTCACATATAGAAACTGAGTAAGTTAAAAATAAGGTTGAACATAACATACACGCTACTTTCGGATGGAATGGAATTATAACAAGAACAGAACAGATAGAATCAGTAGATGATAATAATACTAATAACAGTTCTGAGACTTAGAATACAAATATACCTATTTTTTTTTTATTTATTAATAAGACCAACAGCAATCTATTTAAAAATAGGCAATAATCTTAGATTCTAGGAAGCCAATTACAGGTCCTTACATATAGAAACTGAGTAAGTTAAAAATAAGGTTGAACATAACATACACGCTATTTTCGGATGAAATGGAATTATAACAAGAACAGAACAGATAGAATCAGTAGATGATAATAATACTAATAACAGTTCTGAGACTTAGAATACAAATATACCTATTTTTTTTTAATTTATTAATAAGACCAACAGCAATCTATTTAAAAATAGGCAATAATCTTAGATTCTAGGAAGCCAATTACAGGTCCTTACATATAGAAACTGAGTAAGTTAAAAATAAGGTTGAACATAACATACACGCTATTTTCGGATGAAATGGAATTATAACAAGAACAGAACAGATAGAATCAGTAGAAGATAGTAACTACTAGTAGATTATAAGTAATTTATAACTATAAATAAGCCTAAGTAAATGTAACAATAACACCTAAGGAGCCTTTTACAATTAATAATGTTAGAAAGATAAACATAGTACATAATAGATATATAAAGTCTACGCTACTCTACTGGAGCAAATGTTCGTAAAGCAACCGCTTAGCAGTCGCTATGCTTGTAGTGAATAAAAGTCAGCTATTTTAGAAACATAGAACTATGTCAGCGATTTTAGAAACATTATTAAATTTATTACCTGCGTGCATAACAAACGCGTTTTTCCGATAGTTCGTGGAAACTACAGGAATAAATACAAGGGGGTTGTATCTAAGTGTTCTAGACGGGGCATTTAGCTGCAGTTTTGCCAGAAGTTCAGGAGAGTCGACTGCACCGGAAGCTATCTTAAGTAAATAAACTAAGTCAGCAACGTCTCGTCAAACCCTCAGTGGAATCAGATGATGTCTTTTGCATAGATCTAAATAGTTATCAGAGCTGTAATTAATATTTGGCGAAAGCATAGGTATTTAACAAACTTTTTTTTGGATGTTTTCAATCTGATCTATGTACTCTTTGTACATAGGATTCCAAAATTGTGAGGCATACTCAAGGTGAGGACGTACATAAGTACAATACAATATTTTTAATGTTTTGAGGTCCTTAAATGAAGCTGCACATCTTAGAACAAAACCAAGCGCTTTGTAAGCCTTCGAGACTATTTTGTCTACGTGTGTGTCGAATAATAATTTAGAGTCGTGATGTACTCCTAAATCACGCACAGTAGTAGAACTCTGTAGGGGTTGTTGCTTGAGCGTATAACTTGTAGGTATTATGTTCCGTTTTCTTGTAAAGGTAACTACACAACACTTGGAGGGATTAAGTTCAAGCCCATTGCAAGAACAATAGTAATCTAGACGGGAGATATCGGCCTGAAGTGCAGATGCATAATTTTGCGTTGAAGTAGTGCAGAATATCTTCATATCATCCGCAAAACAAAGTAGTTGAGATGTATGTAGACATTTTTTGATATCGTTGATCATGATATTGAAGAGAAGAGGACCGAGCAGGGAACCCTGGGGAACACCACTAGAAATGTCTACCCATCCAGAACGCAGTCTACCTATACCGATACATATGCTAGTTTAGTGCTAGTTAGTGTCGACATGCATATACTTAAATGCATGGCATTGGCTGACTCGTTGCAGAACTTAGGCGTAGTGGAGGAACTGCCGGACGCGTTGTCGTCGCTGCGCGAGCTGCTAGTGGCTAACGAGGAGGGCGAGGACGGTGCGGGCGCGGGCGGTGACCTGGCGACGGCGGGCGCGGTGCTGCGCGCGCTGCCCGCACTGGCCGCCGCCGACACGCCGCAGCTGCTGCGCGTGCTGCGCGACGAAGCGTACCACGCGCTGCTGCCCGCGCTGTGCCGGCTGCTGGGCCTGACGGGCGCGGCGCCGGCGCACGCGGCCGCCGCAGAGCACCTGCAGCTGGCGGCGCGCGACCCGCCGCGTGCTCTGGCACTGCACTACCTGGCCGGCGCCGCGCTGGCCGAGCGGCCCGCGCCTGCGGTGCGCGCCGCGCTGCTGCAGCTGGCGGACAAGGCGCGCGCTCGCTTCGTGGCGGACGCGGCCACGCTGGCGGCCGCGGCGCAGGCGCGGCGTGCTGACGACGACGCCGCGCGACTCGTGCGCGACCAAATCACCAAAGCTCTCTCTCGCTGCAAGGTGACTCCTTTTTCCATTTATGCCAATAGATTAAGGTTTCCGTACGCGAGTTTGCACACAATTAACGTTGATTAACAAAACAAATTCCGATTTAACTATCAAACGTGAGATTATTCCTTACATCAAATCGGCGTTACCTTTACTCACTACACCGTTTGCGACATATCTCCAATACGTTCCCTAAACACGCGAAACCAAACCGACAGTGATTTAAATATCACTGGTCCAATACTATATCAATAGACCGAATTTATAGTGTAACAAGCATGACCGGCCGTTTTTCTTTGATATTTTTTTGCAAATTGCTAACCTAATAAGGACAGTCAATGTCATACCTTTTTAACAACTATTTATTAGCTGGTTTAAAGATAGGAAATACTAAAACAACGGCTACCTGTCAATATGTTGTATAGTACTGAACTGGTGTGGAAGGGGTTATCAAATGAGAACGTGGTGTGTCAGGACGAGGAGTGTCGCATCGTGCGTGTGCACGCGCTCGGCAACCTCGGGCGGCGCGACAGTGCGGAGGCGCTGCTGGCGCACGGCGAGCGCGGGCCGCGCGGCGTGTCGCTGGCGGCGCTCGACGCGCTGCAGTCGCTGCCCGCGGACGCGCTCGACGCCGCGCGGCTGGCGCGTCTGCGGACCGTGGCGGCGCGCGACGGCCGCGCGCTGGAAGTGCGCGCCGCGGCGCTGGAGCTGCTGCTGGCACGCGCGCCGCCCGCCGCGCTGGCGGCCGCGGCGCGGGCGCTGCGGCACGCGCCCTCTGAGCTGCGCCGCGTGTTCTGGCAGCGCGTGCAGCAGCTGGCCGACGATAGCGATGACGTAAAGGCTGCTCTCAAAACGCTGGACCCCGAGGACCTCACGTGGCACGCGCGGGCCAATGCAGGTCAGTAATGCTTATCACATTTTTTTTGGGAGGGGACGGGTCGGGGGAGAAAAAGAGGGTGGAGGGAGAGGGAAGAAGGAGTAGTTATTGTTATTGACTTGATAATACTGACTTGTACGCACGAAAAAGTGTCACGTTCTGTGTGTAACCGACAGCGCGTAACAAGCGACAAAAACGCAGATCAACCTAAGCGTTCGGTTTGTGACGCAACTATCTCTCTTCCACCGTAAAACGATCGTTCGCAAGCCGGCAATATATTTTTGAACTGTCATAAATGGTTGGTCGCGCAGGCACGTCGCACGTGGTGTGGCGCGGCACGGGCTGGGCGCCGGGCGCGGGCGCGACGCTGCACTCCACGCAGGTGGCGGCGGCCGGCCTGCTGCGCCGCGGCCTCGTCACGCTGCGCTCGCACCACCAACACCACGAACAAGAACACCTCGCGGTCAGTGCTGCCCATTCTTATGTCGTTATCTACAGGGTTTCCTCTTTTTTGTTTGTAATGGTTCACTAATAAACTAATTTTCAGCATTATTTCACCAATATAAAGCTATTATTAGTGAGTGAGTCTCTCTCTCTCTTCTTAGTCGTACACTCTTCACAGAGTGGTCGTGATTATGAATTGGGTTGTGACTACATCAGTGAGTCTACACAAATATCTTGTGTCAAACAACTCCCATATTGAATATTCATGAAAATTTCTGTTCGCCATCTTGCGCAAACATAGAGCTGCACGCTATCGGTGTGGCAAGATGATACGCGTGTACGTCCATCACTACACGTTTGTCTATGTATACGTGCGTCACACGCATATCCGTGATTGTTCAACGCCATTTTGATTGTGTTGTATTATCCATGTTGAATTTTAAGCTATTGCGTAGCTTCTTTCGCGGGCCTTGAGCATGGAGACCGAATCCAGAAATTCCGTAACGAAAAACCGAACACCCTTCACTCCGACCGGCACAGCGGTGATACTTTGACTTGGGTGTCGCGACAGGCTCGACGGAGTTACTGTTAGAGTGTTACAGTAACGGAGTTATTGTTACAGTGAGTTAACTTAGTAACAGTAAGTTAACTTAAGTTACTAAGTTACAGTAAGTTACCGTTACTGTTACAGTAAGTTAACAGTGAGTTACAGTATAAATAAAATAAATAAATAATTATAATTGCATAAGTTGATAAAAAATGCTATGCAATAGCTTTACCGCGGCAGTCCCCGAGTGCCACACGTCTTTTTTTAAATAATTGTTGTGGCGAATATGTAACGTTCGCCACACTAGCATTGAAATGCGAGTATGTACGTGTGTGTCGGCAGGTGGAGGTGTGGACGCTGGGACTGGAGGCGGTGGCGGGCGGCGAGCAGAGCGGCGAGCTGGCCGAGGGCGAGGACGGCGGGGGGGAGGTGCGCGGGGGGCTGCGGCTGCGGGTGGCCGGCGTGCACGCGCCGGGGCTCGTGCTGTTCGACGGACAGGTGACCGGCCGCATCTACTACTGTTACACATCGAATTAGAAAAACTATGGAAGCAGTATTGCGCTCAAAACTGACACCACGCAAAGTAGATCAAAGCAGGCGGGGCTTAAAAAATATATCTTTTCGCGAACTAGTCTGCCACGCGCTCCGTGACGGAGGACGCGTCCATAAAAGTATTTAACGACATATTTTTTGTGAATATCGGCGAAATCTTTCACTTCAAAAAAAATTGGTTGCATTCTGGGAGTGTCGGCAGAAGTGAAAAGTCCGCGTTCCGTTGAGATACCGCGTGTTTTAACCTTGGCGTCGGCGTCGAAAAGCTTCATTATATCCCATTCCGACTTGAACACGCAGTAGCTTAAATAGCAGAGGTCGCGTAGAGACCTAAGGTTGCAGGTTCTAACTTCGCCCGTGTGGAATTTTTTTAACCACACTTAATTTCTTAATTTAATTAGAGTATATGAAAACAAGTATGGCCCTAGTAGTAAGGTCGTGCTCCTGTAGTGGAAACTAAAAAGGACCTGATGATGATGATTGTTGCGTTAAAAAACGGATCTGTATAAATCGCATTGTAAAACTAGATCAACCAGTAGTCATTAATACAAAGCCGAAGGATCTACACGTTGTTTCATTTACCTAGTCAGGCCATTCGCGACTCTAAGTTCATTACTATAACGTTCATAATTGGTCCTTCGAGCCGGATCGCTGGCTGCCGTGCCGAGCGATAAGAGAACAAAAGGCGACCCTTTTTTTGCATCGAAGTCGAGACAACTGGTTATAAGTACCTAGTTATTTGTGCATATTGTGAATAAAACTTATTGAACTGGCGTAAACAACTTTAACACGGTGAACTATTTTGTGTAATTTGGACAGTTTTTCATCGAAATTTCACTTCGCGAATATTTGAACTTTGTTGCTGGGTGTTTAAGCTACACAGTGAATATAGTTTTACGCGTAAGGATTCATAAACAGCCATGGAAATCGCCGAACAATTATTAAGTGAACTAGAAGACTTATACAGAGTTATTGAGCGAACTTATGACACTTATAAGAAATGCCCGAAGGCGCGTTTGACCCGTGGTTACGTAACAGTAAAACTGCAAGCTGTCGAAGAATACTGGAATCAGTTTCGTACTTCACATAACGGATTGCTGAAGAGTGTGAACAAAGAACATCGTAAATCAATGCCTTATTTCGTTCAAAATCAATATTATGTTTGTGAAGATGTGGTTGTACAAGCGAAGGCGGACATGACAGATTTATTGTTTTCATTACAATCTCAACAAAAAAATGTCGAGCAAGAACAGCATACAACACAAGCTACTCAAGCACATAAGGCAAATATTTCGCAGGTGAAGTTGCCTCGGATTTATATACCTAAATTTTTTGGGAATTACGATTCATGGCCTACATTTCGCGACTTGTTTGTGTCGCTAGTGGATGGAAACAATTCAATTAGCAACGTGGAGAAATTGCACTATTTAAAGACGAGTGTTGGCGGTGAAGCGGAATTATTGTTACGTCACATACAAATTAATGATGCTAATTACGCTTTAGCTTGGAAAACTCTAAAGGAGCGGTATAGTAACAAACGACTTATCGTCACATCCTTATTGAAGCGCATGGTTAACCAAAGAAAATTAAGTAACCAAAATTCCATTCAATTAAAGTCTCTGATCGACACTACATCCGAATGTCTCAACAGTCTCAAAAATATGGATGTTAAGATAGAAGATTGGGATCCACTTGTCAACTTTCTTGTGGTTCAAAAATTGGACGCTGTCACACATAAGGAGTGGGAAGAGCATGTGAGCAACGAAAATGGCAACGAGTTACCCACATTTGAAATGTTAAAGTCGTTCTTAGAAAGCAAGTTTAGAACCCTTGAGCTTATACAACCAACTGCTCCGCCGCGCGAGAAGATAGTGAAAACCCACCACATTTCTGGCACAGTTGCTGAGAGAACGTGCCCAATGTGCAATGACAAACACGCACTCTGTCACTGTAAAGAATTCGGCAAAATGGAACCTGAGCAGCGATCCGAATATGTTAAAACAAATAAAATTTGTTACAACTGCTTAGTTCCTGGACATGGAGTTAGAACCTGCAGACTACTCACCACATGTAGATTATGCAAGCGACGTCACCACACTCTCCTACATTCCAAACAAGTCAAGGAGTCCTGCGGCCTAACTGAAAATGATAAAATACAGCCAAAGGTGTTACATTCAAATGTAGAAGAAGAGTCATCATCACAAGAAGAACTCAATCTAACAGTTATGACGTCACAAACACATACAGCTCACAATACAGCTGTTGCTTTACTGGCAACGGCCCTGGTGGAATGCAAAAGTGAACATGGACACACCACAGTTTTGCGAGCCCTCATAGATCCTGGATCTCAAGGATGTTTTATAAGCCAGAGAGCAGCACAAACCATAAAAACGAGAAGGTATCCGGTCAAGGGAACTATTGTTGGAGTTGGAGAAGTCAAAACAAGAATAAATCAAGCTGTTCACATTGAAACTACATCTAGAAGTGAATTATTCAGCCTTAAGGTCAAGGCCTATGTAATTTCAAGACAACTCACTACACAGATACCATCTCAAAGAATATCGTCAAATAGTTGAAATCATTTGGAGGGGTTAATCCTTGCTGACCCTCATTACAACCAACCATCTAACATCGACTTGCTTCTTGGAGTTAATGAATACGCACAAATCATACAGAACGATATCGTCAAAGGTCCGCCGGGGTCTCCAATTGCACAAAAAACAACCCTAGGCTGGATTTTGTTTGGTAAAGTCAACGATAGTTCTGTAGAAGATGAATCACTGGTAGTAATGCATCACCAAGTAGAAGTCGAAGACATGCTGAAAGCATTATGGGAGATAGACGTAGACACAAAAAGGAAACTAACAAAAGACAAAGAAAATTGTGAAAGAATGTATAAAGAAAATTACACGAGAACAGAAGAAGGAAGATACGTTGTTAAATTACCTTTTAAAACAGAAAATCCACAATCACCAGAAGGAACTACACCGGAAGGAAATACATTTAATATAGCAATGAAAAGACTAGAAATGCTTGAAAGAAGATTTGATAGACAGCCACAATTAAAAAAGAATTATTCAGAAGTAATAGAGGAATACATTTTTTTTTTTTTTTTTTTTACTAAATATTGAATTAGGCATTTGTCTCCCATCTCACCTGATGGTAAGTGACGATGAAGACGAGGATGTTACATGCCTATCCAAGAGATACCCATTTATTCTACTTTTGAATGTCCCGGGACTGTACTTGTTTGGGAATATAGACGCAGGCAGTTCATTCCACACCTTAGCTACTCGAACCAAAAAGGAACTGTCAAAGCGTTTAGTTCGACTCATTGGTATACCAACGATAAAAGGGTGAAATTTCTGTCTGCGCCTCGTATTCCGATGGAGGAATGGTGAGGGTTCAACTAGCTCAAAGAGCGCTTTCGCACACTCTCCAAAATGGATCCTATAAAATACCGATAGGCATGCGACTTTACGGCGATGCTCCAGGGATTGCAATTTCCTATTTGAGACCACGTCGTTGTTTATGAGCCTGCGGGCTCTTCGGTCAACAGAGTCCAATGCTTCAAGCTGGTATTTAGCTGAGCCATCCCAAAGGTGACTGCAGTACTCCATGCAAGAGCGAACCTGGGCTGTATAGAGATTGAGCAGCCGTTCAGAGCTGAAGTACCGCCGAACCCTTGAGATGATGCCCAACTTCTTGGAAGCAGTTAGTGCCATCGACTCAATCTGTTGGCCGAAGCTTAATTTGGACGTGACTGTCATGCCTAAAAGCCCAAGGTGGTCAACCAACGGCAAGGAAACACCCTGGAAAGTAGGTGCAAGTGGGAAAGCACTCTTTTTTGCAGAAAAGAGACACGCCTGTGTTTTGGACGGGTTAAACTTAACAAGATTGGCGTCTCCCCAATCGGACACCCACTGTAATTTCGAGTTAACCCGTTCAATCATAGACTCTCTCAGAGACTGGACTTCTTGTGGACTTGCACTGGCACTGGACGTATAACTCTCTACAACGGTGCTGTCATCAGCATAGCCAATAATGCCAGATTTAAGAAGGTCATTAATGTGCAGCAGGAACAGGGTTGCAGAGAGAACAGATCCCTGAGGTACCCCGGCATTAATAGCCATTAGGTCGGAAGAGCAGCCATCCATAACCACTCGAATCGACCGTTCCCTCAGGAAATCGGATATCCAGTTGCAAAGGTCCTCTGGTAAACCATACGCTGGAAGCTTACTGAGGATAGCTTTGTGCCAGACCCGGTCAAAAGCCTTGGATATATCTAGTGAAACGGCAATTGCCTCACCGTGACCCTCCAAGGCTTGGCTCCATAAGTGAGTGGCATATACCAGTAGGTCACCGGTTGAGCGACCCTTGCGAAAACCATATTGGTTGTCACTAAGGAGCTCGTTGGTTTCCAGGTATGCCAGGAGACGATTGTTCAATACACGCTCCATAATCTTGCACAATATGGAGGTGATCGCAACAGGTCGATAATTGGCCGGGTCGGAGCGACTTCCCTTTTTAGGTACTGGCTGTACATTGGCAAGCTTCCAGGATCTTGGGACCTTGCCAGTCTCTAGAGAAAGTCTATAGAGGCGTGTCAGTACAGGGGACAACTCGGGTGCGCAGCGCTTCAGAACCACTGCCGGAATACCATCGGGTCCACTAGCCTTATTCACGTCTAGGTTTAGCATGCATTTAAGTACCTCTTTTTGGTGGATTTGAGCGGCCCGCATCTTGGGGCCGAACGAAGGTAACTGGGGTGGGCTTTTATTGCTACTATGTAGACGCGAATTATCTGCAAATAGATTGGCAAACAAGTCTGCTTTCTCTTTTGCACCATGGGCCAGAGAACCGTCAGGTTTCTGCAATGGTGGCAGCGATGGGCGACAGAAGTTCATCTCCACTGACTTGGCTAGAGACCAGAAGGCTTTACTTCCTGAGGGACAGGAAGCTATCTTGTCTCCAATACGGCCAACGTGGTCGAAACGAGCTCTTCTGAACACCTTTTTGCAGGACTTGGCAGCAGCGTTATACACTCTCTTCCTGTCTTGAAGATCATCAGCTTTGATTCTGCGGGCATCAGCCCAGGACAAGTATGCTTCCCGCTTACGCCTTTCAGCTAAGAGGCACTGAGCATTGAACCATGGGCGAGCTTTGGTTTCAAGGGATACGTTAGCAAATGGAATAAAATACTCCATTGCCTTACATATCACACTCGAGACAGCATCAGCGCAGCATGATGGATCCCTAGAAGAGAAGCAAACCTGCCGCCAAGGATAAGATGCGAAAAAATGTCGCATCTCATCCCAATCTGCCGACTTGTATCGCCATACTCGCCTGGTGCCTTTGGGGCTGGTGTCAGGAAGCGAGTAGTGTGATACAGACTTCACCACACAGTGATCCGATGTCCCGAGTGGTGGTGATACGGACACCGAATGCCTGTCAGGATCGGTTGTCAGCAGAAGGTCCAGGCAATACGCAGTGTGGCCAGCAACGTCAGGAATGCGCGTCGACTCGTTGACAAGTTGGGTGAGACCGTAAGTCAATGCAAACTTATAGGTTTCTCTCCCAGCATGGTCGGTGTCCTGGTACGGGTACAGCCACTCTCCGTGGTGGGCGTTAAAATCCCCCAGAAATACCAACTGCGCAGATGGAAAACGTTGCTGGACCTTATCTGCAGCATCGCTGAGATATTCTATGAGCCGTGTTGTCTCAGAGTCTCCGCTATGCGAACGGTAGACACTGGCGTAAACAATATGATCAAGGCCAGTATCCACATGAACCCACAAAACAGAAAAATGCGGAACTTCCAAGTCATGGAGACGCCGACAACAGATCTCATCCCTGACATACATGCACACGCCCGCGTGGGGGTGGAATTTAGCCTCCAGGACATAGCCTGGGTAATACAGGTATGACAGGTCTGATGGATTACTGATCTGCGTCTCGGTCAGAAATAGCAAGGCCGGCTTGGCAGTCTCGAGGTGGTAATGGACTGCATCAAGATTGGAATGTATCCCCCTAATGTTACAAAAATCGACTTAAAGCTTAGGGGGCTCGGCCAGAGCGCGCTTGCTATCTTGGTTGTAATTAGGATTCTCGACCTTCAAAAGCGGAATTTTGCCCTCCCCAGAATACGTAGGGCAGCCTGAGCATTGTTGCCCAGGGAGGGATTCTCCTGCACATGAACGCAGGTACCCTCCTGGGGTAGTTTTCTCTTTAATTGCCGCTATCATATTGGAGAAGATCTGTAGGGGTATTGGGCTACCGGAACTCTCACTCACTAGGCGAAACACAGTAGCATTTACATGCTGCTAATTGACGCCGGTATTCTGTGAGATTGAAGAAGACATTAGATTGAACCATATGCAAGAAATACCAAGAGAAGAATTTAACAAAAGATCTGTTTACCTGCCACACCATGCAGTAGTGCGCTCTGAAAAAGAAACATCAAAAACACGAGTGGTTTTTGACGCGTCTTGTAAAGGCACAAACGGCATATCACTAAATGATGAACTGATGAATGGACCCATCCTCCAAGAAGACCTCAGAAGTATAATCATGAGATGGAGAATGCACAAAATTTGTTTCGTAAGTGACATAGAGAAGATGTACAGGATGATTCTTGTTAAAAAAGATGACGCTGACTTCCAGAGAGTATTGTGGAGGAATAATACTTCAAGGTCTGATGAGGTCAAGCATTACAAGCTATTGACAGTCACATTTGGGACCGCATCGGTGCCATATCTTGCTGTAAAAACACTTATGCAGCTAGCAGAAGATGAAGGCCAAAATTTTCCTATCGCTGCGCGCATGATACGAGAAGATTTCTATGTTGATGACATTATGTCCGGCTGTCACTCTGTTGATGAAGCTATCGAAGCGAGTAGACAACTTAAAACTGTACTAAATCGGGGCAAGTTTAAACTACAAAAATGGTGTTCTAATAATTCAGATTTTCTAAGATCCCTAGAGAAGACAGAAAGAACTGTAAAAGCGCACATGGATATGAAACTAGATGGAGAAGTTAAGGCTCTTGGGGTGACATGGAGTTTGGCAGAAGATGAATTCAAATACAACCTTACCTTGCAACCACAACCAATCGACATAACAAAAAGAAATGTTCTGTCAGACTTACAAAAGCTTTTTGACCCATTAGGCTGGATCGCGCCAGCAATTGTGTTGGCCAAGATATTTGTACAAAAATTATGGTTACAAGGTGTAGGATGGGACGATATCCTTGACGATGACTTACAAGATGAGTGGAAGTCCATAAGAGATGATTTGAGAAATGTAAACGAAATCACAATTCCACGATGGCTCAACACCTTGCATGCCTTAAAAACCAACATCTCATTACACGGTTATAGTGACGCATCGATGCACGCGATGGCTGCAGTTGTGTATTGCAGAGTAGTCCAACAAGATGGAACTGTAGACGTCAAGATCGTGGCTGCTAGAACAAAGGTAGCTCCTGTCAAGACTATATCAATACCACGGCTTGAACTGTGCGCTGCTGTGCTCCTGTCGAAACTACTCAGTCAAACTGCACAAGCAATGAGAATGTCGATGGACAACGTATTTGCATATACTGACTCGTCGGTAGTTCTATCCTGGCTGTTTGGTGAATCGAGCCGCTGGAAACAATTTGTAGCAAATCGAGTAGTCGAGATTTCCAACAACATTCCTAACAGCAGATGGTATCACGTTCGAACTGATAAAAATCCAGCTGACATCGCATCACGAGGCGCAAAATTGACTGAACTGAAATTAAACAAACTTTGGTGGTATGGACCACATTGGTTACATGATGAGACAATAACACTTTCAAGACCTAATATAGCACAGACTGACATTGAAAAAAGGAAAACTCAAATATTGGGCATGAATATAGTGGAAGATGACACACAACATAATAGAACATTAAATTTTGAAAACTTTTATACTTTAGACGAGTTATTAAAGATTATAATTTACATGATAAGATTTCTAAATTACAAAAGATCATCAGAAAATACTATGGCTATTACTACAATGGAATTAGACAAAGCGTTAAAAACATGCATAAAAAGGCTCAAACAGATGATTTTAAAGAAGATATAGAAGACATACGGAAATACAAAAGAGTAAAAAGGAATAGTAATCTAAAATCATTAAATCCTTACCTGGACGATGAACTGATCCTCAGGGTGGGCGGAAGACTGCGACACGCGAACCTGGAAAGAGATGCAAAAAATCCTATGATATTAAGTAATAAAAACAAACTTACCTTGTTGATAGTTGCAGACGCACACCAGAAGACTCTTCACGGTGGTCTTCAGTTAATGTTATGCCATTTAAGGACACGATTCTGGATTCTGAAAGCTAAAGGCATTGTTAAAAGACACATTCATAAATGTATAATCTGTGCAAGGGCAATCGCTAAGGCCAGAACCCAAATAATGGGCATTTTACCTGAAATGAGGGTGAACGTAGCACGTCCATTCTTGTACAGTGGTGTAGATTTTGCAGGACCTTTTAACGTACTTATGTCCAAAGGTCGTGGTGCTAAAACGAATAAGGCATACATTTCGATCTTTATTTGCATGTGTACAAAGGCATTACACTTAGAGTTGGTAGGAGATATGACGACTGACGCTTTTCTCGCTGCATTCCGTCGTTTTGTCGCGCGGAGAGGACGATGCGCACATATCTACAGTGACCAAGGCCGTAATTTTGTGGGAGCAAATAAAGAATTAGTTGAAGCTTGGAAGATCGCTCAGCTAGAACTCAAAGATGATGTTGCTCAAACTTTAGCACTCGATGGCACGCAGTGGCATTTTATTCCACCATATAGCCCAAATTTCGGGGGCCTATGGGAGGCCGGTGTTAAATCTGTGAAGTCACACCTGAAAAAGATTCTAACTTCCAATCTTACGTTCGAGGAATTCACCACGCTGTTGTGTCAAATTGAATCTTGTCTCAACTCGAGACCTTTGACACCTATTGACGACACTGATGCGAGCGATTTGAGTCCACTGACACCATCTCACTTCTTGGTTGGTGAAACAGCCATTGAAGTACCTACTCCTGACTTAACAAAGCTGAATATAAACTATTTATCAAGATGGCAACACATTCAAAGATTACTACAAACCTTTTGGAAGAGATGGCAGGCAGAATACTTAACACGCCTACGAGGGGAGGCTGATAAGTAATCTACCTAACTATGAAAGAAAATACTTTGATGGCTAGTTTTTTTTTATTTTTCTATATAGTCTCCTGCAAGTGAAATACACTTATGACATTTGCAAATAAGTGACATCATGCCGTTATAATAGTAATTTTTATTTTGCTCGTCAAAATGGTCAGTCACAGCCTCCTTCATTTCTTCGTCCGTCGAAAATCTGCGACCCCTCAATTTTTTCTTTAAATCTTTGAATAAGAAATAGTCACAGGGAGCCAGATCTGGACTATAAGGTGGATGGTTAATTTCTGTGAAGCCGTTTTTGCTCAGGGCTGACCTCGCCGTTAAGGCTGTGTGTACAGGAGCATTGTCTTGTAAAATCAGAACACCTTTGCTGAGTTTGCCTCTCCGCTTTTCTTTGATTTGTTCACGAAGCTGGTCAAGCAAGTTTGCATAATATTCAGCATTCATTGTTGTATTTTTAGGCAAATAATCAATCATCAAAATCCCTTCGACATCCCAAAATACGGTGGCCATTAGTTTTCCAGCCGACGGCCGAACCTTGAACTTCCTTGGCGGCTTTTCTCCTTTAAATTTCCATTGCATTGACTCTTGTTTGCTTTCCGGATCCCACTGGCGAATCCAAGTTTCATCACAGGTCACAATTCGAGAGATAGTCTCTTCTTCTTTACCTTTGACCAGGTCTAGAAATGCCTGACAACATTCTACTCGCCTTTGTTTGTCAAAGGGGGTCAACATTCTAGGGACCCAACGCGCGCTCACCTTGGACATGCCCAAATGTTCGTGAATAATTTCATGAACTCGTTCCTTGCTAATGCCCACATCTCTGGCTATCTCCCACTGCTTGATTCGCCGATCTGCAAGAATCAGGTTCTTCACCTTTTCAACATTATCTGCGGTAACAGCAGAAATTGGCCTTCCACTACGTGGGTCGTCTTCCAGGCTCTCACGGCCATGTTTAAATTGCTTCGACCAAAACTTTATAACGAATTCAGAAGGACTTGAATCACCAAACACCTTTAACATGCGCTCTCTGATCTGCGTAGGCGTATTTCCTTCTTTACTTAGGAATTTAATCACTGCTCGATGCTCAAATTTCATCATTTTGCAATTTTCTTTCGACATGGTGAAATCAAAGCCGCGCCAAAAAAACAAAAGCAAGCGAAAAAAAATAAGCGTCATAATTTTGAAAAAGGAATAAATATAGAATATGATTTTGCAGTGGCCAGTTCGATTTTCAAAACTTTCTTTAACAAAGTAGATTTTATATCAGCCACCCCTCGTACAAGAACGACCCAAATGGTTGAGACGGCAAGCTGAATTCAATATAAACGATATTGTGTTGATCAAGCAAGATGGATTGCCTCCAGGCAAATGGCTGATGGGTCGTATTGTGTCAAAGCATCCCGGACCTGATGGAGCTACGCGCGTATACAGTGTGAAATCAGGTGACAATATCACCAAAAGATGTATTACTAAATTGTGCCCACTGATTGACACTAAAGATAATTGTGACTAGTAATTCAGATAAAATAATTGCATGTCTGTCATTAGAACGATAAATTACTTTGTTGTTAATGTTTAAGTTAATCTTGCAAATTTGTATAATTGTTGAAATTGTGATTGTTGAAAGGCATCCGCCTTTGGTGGGCGGTGTATGTTGCGTTAAAAAACGGATCTGTATAAATCGCATTGTAAAACTAGATCAACCAGTAGTCATTAATACAAAGCCGAAGGATCTACACGTTGTTTCATTTACCTAGTCAGGCCATTCGCGACTCTAAGCTCATTACTATAACGTTCAATGATGATGATATGAAAACAGCATAGCATCCCGGGACATTCAAAAGTAGAATGAATGGGTATCTCTTGGATAGGCATGTAACATCCTCGTCTTCATCGTCACTTACCATCAGGTGAGATGGGAGACAAATGCCTAATTCAATATTTAGTAAAAAAAAAAAATAGTGTATGCAAAAAAAACTTATAAAAAGATTGCTTGAATTCCGTCCGTCCCTGGTGCAGGCGCAGCTGCTGGGCCACATCTGGGCGGGCGCGGGCAGCGCGGCGACGGGCGTGCTGCGGGGGTCGGTGGCGCGGACGGCGCGGTCGCGGCGCGCGCCGCTGCTGGCCGGCGCGCCGCTGCACTACCGCGCCGGGGAACTGCACGCCGCGGCCGTCGACGCGCAGGTAACCAGCTTTACATTACTTATTGTACCTTCAGACACACTTACTATAAATACGCAGACAAAAAAGGAACTTCAATAATTAAACAGTACGTGATACTTCAATAATTAAACAGTAGTGCCGTGTGGTATCCGGCAGAGTAGAATAGGACCACTCCAAGTCCTCCGTGGATGTCGTAGAAGGCGACTTAGGAAATACAAGCTAAACAAAGCTTTAAAACATCTGTGAGACCTCTCCAACCCGTCTGGCCAGCGTGGAGAGTGTAGGCCAAGTCCTCTGGCTGCTCTGGCCAAGTATGGCTCTAGTAGTACAGAGAGGGTCGTGCTCCTGTAGTGGAGACTAAAAAGGACCTGATAATGATGAAAAAAAATGACGTAATAGTTCGTGTGTCGCAGTGGTACAAATAGGCAGTATCTAAGCGCGTATATTACTCGAACAGCGATGCACTGGTTTTCAGTTACTGCCTGGGGTTGTCACTAAGCGCGCAGCAAAACAGTCGCGTCATTCCTGCCCTCGCTGTTTATACATCGGTCGAAGATAAAATGAAAATTCATACAACAAATATTTCAAAATATTAGGATTACAATAAAAGTAGCTACTTATGTATCTACTTACTTTCTAGATAGCCTTTATTTATGCGCTTTTTCGCCTACCAGTCAACTATATGCTTCTTGATATTCTAAAATACGTGCCTTAAAATGATACTTACAATTAATTTTCGTGGACAGATCTCTCAAAAGTGGAGAAATGTCATTCCAGCATTTAGTTGCCTGATAGCGAAAACTGCCAGTAAAAGCCACAATGCGATGAAGATGCATCACAAGTGGCGCTCTTATCTGTTACCTTAGTGGTCCGAGGAATTTTAGTTTACTGCGTAGATACTCTGGAGTTTTGGATTTAATGACATCAAACATTAGTACCGCCATGTGTAGACGCCTGCGAGAATCCATGTTTAACATCGACGCATTATTTAAATAAGGTGGTATATAAAAACGTAGAGGAATTGTAAAACAAAAACGGCAACAGGCGTTCTGTACACGCTGAATCATCCGTTGTGTTTTTTTAATTAAACGTGGGCCATAGACTCGATCACCATAGTTGAGTTGTGAGAGTATAAGGGTCTCACATAAGGTTATCACTTTTTCGGAAAGGTATTTGCAAAATATATACAAAAATTTTAAACGATAAAAAGAATTTCTAATTGTACTTAACACATGGCCCTCGAAGCGTAGTTGACTATCGAAGATGATGCCTAGGTTTTTGGTCTCCTCTACTTGTCCTATGTTTTCATTTAAGATTTTAATAATAGGACAACTACTTTTTATTAGTTCAGTTTGCTTCCTAGATCCAAATATCATAAATTTAGACTTAGAGGGGTTAAGCACCAAAACATTTTTTGTAGACCAATCGGCGTTGCTGTCCACATCAGTGTTTAGGTGTTGTATGACCCTATTAATATAAGGACTAACTGGCAAATATAGCTGGATATCATCCGCGTAACAATGATAATTACTGTGTTTGATGACACTGGGCAAGACCGCGCTTTAAATAATGAACAAAAGGGGACCCAGAATAGAACCTTGAGGCACGCCTCTTTTCAATGGCTTTGGTGTAAAATTTAATGAGTTCTATCCACCATTATCAAGTTTACATATTGGGATCGATTACTGAAGTAACTATCGAACTTTTTAATAGTCTCCGGATTTAATCCATAATATCAAAGCTTAGATAAAAGGAGTGGTATATTTAGGCTATCAAATGCGCGGTAATAATCCTTTATTCTGATTGAATAATATGTTGTCAGTCACATCAAGTAGAGCAGTGACAGTGCCGCGACCCTTGCGAGAACCCGTTATTAGTCCGTGAGTATGTGATATTAAGGTTGCCCTGGAGGCGCATATCTTCGTACAAACGGTGAAAGGGACTCGTGGCAATATTTGATAATGTCGGTATAATTTTGAGCATTCAATCAATTAATTCCCTCATAATCTATGTACGTTCCTATGCAGGTTGATAAAAAAATAATAGTTTAAAAAATTAAAATCCTCTATTCATTATAATACAGTGATTTGCTTTTGCGTTTTTAATTTTTATTCCAATCGAAGATCCATTAGTATTCAAATTTGTTCACGATATTTTTCTTCATCAGAAACAGCTTATAATTTAATTCAAATTTGGCGACAATGTTCCATTGAGTTAATACATCGGTAAACATACGTTAGTACTTTTTTTTTTTGTTTGTTATCGGTCTCCTTGTTGTGTTGTGGCGACAGGCGCAGGTGTCGCTGTGGTCGCGCAGTGCGCGCGCGGCGCTGGAGCTGCGCGTGGCCACGGCGGCGCACACGCGCGCCGGCGTGGCGGCGCCGGGCGGCGCGGCGCGCCTGCTCGCCTCGGCCGCCAGCGGCGCCGCGCCGCGCCTGCACATCACCGCGCACCTCGACTTCTACGACGGCGTGGCGCTGTGCGTGCGCGCGCACCTCGACGACCACCAGCTCGGCCGCAACGCCAGCAGCGTGCTGGTGCCCGGCGCGCGCGGCGTGCTCGGCGTGCGGCGCGCGCGCGCCGAGCACGTGTGGCGCGCCGGCCGCACGCTGGCGCTGGGCCGCCGCAACGACCTCGCGTGCCGCGACCTCGCGCACGCCGACCACTGACGCGCACGCGCATACCTCACGTGCTTCCAAAGATAATTATAATTTTAAACTATTTATAAAAGGCCGATGTCCGATTTTTACGGTTGTTGAATCTCTTGTAGAATCTCGAATAATTTGTATATCAGTGGTTGTGAACTTCGAGCAACACGGCTTCCGTACCGGAAGGGTAGCGATAATAACTATTTCAATAGTCTAGCGTTTTCTTCTTTCTTAAAATAAACGATTTTGGTGTTTAAATGTAAATAAATAAAAATAATACGATAAGAATTTACTTACATGTGAAATAATACCATCTTTTTGTATACTTGATGTCCCAGATCTCGTTTAACAGCAGAAAATTAAACAATTCGGCCGTTCACGGATGCGACTCGACTCTGTATAATTTGAAATCCGAACGCAACAAGTTTTATTAAATGTGTATGCTGACTTGGGCTTGTACTTTGACATAGAGGAAAGCCGCGTATGGCTACTCCCTACCGTGTTGCTCGAAGGTTGTGAATGTTTACCTCTTACAGTCATGTCGTGCATAACCCAACTTTGTCACAAATCGTAATTACGTTCTAAAATTAGTTATATTTACCATCTGCGCTAGTCAGTAAATGATAAAACAGTGTCAAAAATTGAAGCAGTTATTTATATGTATATTAGACAATAAGTAATTTTAAGTACATTCCGTAAATAAGATCTTCCAATATATTAAAATTTTTATATACTTTATATACATATCCAAAATGAAATATTTTTGCATAATGTTAATGTTTTATTTTATATTGTCCCAAAACTACCAGCGATTTTGTTGAATCTTAACTGACACCATACATGTTAGCTGGGTGACTGACCAATGACTGCACTATATTATCTCAACCACCCTATTTAGCTGAATGGCAAAAAACTGGATCCCAAAATTCGTCATGTGTGCCTGTCCATGCGTATGTCACAGCCGCTATTTCTAAACTATTAGGACAACACAGACTTGGTAGGCAGATGTATTCTGTGAACAGCTTTACGATTATTATTTTACAATAAAATAACACAAATAAAAAAGAAAGATCCAATGATTCGACGGTGTTCGGATACTTGGCCGGTTTTGCATAATAAAGATGTAATGTACTGAATTACAATGTACAATAAATTGTACATTGTAATTTCGGTGTAGGTAATACCCAATTAGGTCGATATGATAAGTGATTGATAACAAAGTAAATTAATGAATCAAGAACAGAAAATCGTACCTTTTCATTAAATGCCGAAAACAAAAACTCAAATGGCAGAAGATGGCCTCACCATCGCCACGCCTTTTGTACTTTATTTCCCGACCGAAAATTATCAATAGTACAAATACAAAAAACCGGCCAAATGCGAGTCGGACTCGCGCACGAATGGTTCCGTACCGTTATCGACGACGCTCATAAAACTTATAAATTAACTAGTTCTGAGGATGATCTTAACTTATACAAAGATCTTAAGCGTATGGTCGAAATATGTCTTATTATGTTTAATTCTTCAGCCCCCGAGAGGCCAGATCTTTAGGATAATTTCTCATTAGGATCACTGAAATCAAGCACCTGATCTACACAGAAATCTGCGCAGAAATCAAAATAATTGCCAGTTCACATTTTACTTTTTATAAGTTTATGTAGATTATCCTAAACACCACCATATTACAATAAATAGTAATAACCGAGCAAAGCTCGGTCGCCCAGGTACTCTTTATATATAAAAACCGGCCAAGTGAGTGTCGGGACACGCGCAATGTAGGGTACCGTAGTTGCGAATGCCAGCTTTGAGTTCACGCATCACGGTTTAACAACTAAAAACTTCTAAAAACGAGCCCACATAGGACGGTGGTGGTAACTGAAGGAAGAGTTATAAAATCCTACTTTTATAAAGGGAAATTAAAAAAAAATCTATTTGTTTGAGTTCCACCTTGAGTAGAGGAAAGTGCTGGTAAAAAGATTTTGTAGGTATATTACTCCGCAGTCCGCAGTAGGCAGGCACCAAGCGGCCTAGTCCGCCAAGCACCGCGCGCGTTCGGACGTACCTAAACACATTGCTATTAATTGAGGTATTATTATTATTAAAGCTGCCATGATTTTATATATTCATAACTTAACGTGGTTTGTAAATGTATATTCAGTAGTTGTTTTACGTAACTAACAACTGATTTTTAGTTAAATTTTAATGAAATGTTACGTTTCCAAGTACATTTATAAATTAGTGGACTATTTCTCTTTAATTTGTAAACTCTACTTAGCTCTGATAGTTTTCCTTTAAACTTAGTTCATATACAACCATTTAGTAGATAGAGGGGGGGACACTGACTCTAACAAAAATTTGGACTATAAAACCCTATTTTTATACGTCCATGTATAAAACCAAATATTTCAACATCATCCGTTTCGGATAAGTAAATCGAAAAATAATGTTCACTAGCTTACAATATTTTTAAAAGACCTATTCAACAACATCCCACTCGATGGGTTAGTTGAGAAAAAAATGACACCCACGTTTTTTGAGATACCGTAAATTTTTTTTTTTAAAGATTTTGTTTTACTTACTGTTTTCTGCCAAGATTAATATACCTACATATCCATACCAAATTACAGCTCTCTAGTACTTATAGTCTCTGAGTACATCCGCGGACGGACAGACGGACAGACATGGCAATACTATAAGGGTTCCTACTTCGGAAACCTAAAAGGGAGAAGTTCCTATCCTACTGACTGACTGACATATAAACGCACGCACAACCGTAACTGCTAATGATAGAAACGTGAAATTTGAACAGCTATTTTAGTTTAAAATGCGGACGCTCACTAAGAAGGGATTTTGAAAAATTTTAACCCTAAAGGGAAGAATTAAGGGTTGAATGTTTGTATAGATTTTTTTTAAATCAGCAACGATTTTGATAAAACTTGAGATAGACGCTCATAAAAACATTTTATTGAATACGTTTTGGGGGTTGCGAATCCCCTGTTGTTCAAATGCTCCAGCCGCTGATGGGTATCGTGCCTTGTCGGTGTGAGTTCAAATGAAGTAAACTGGTTGCACGATTAATGTTTTTGTATTTATAAAACCACAGGAGTTCACAATTAACACAAAATAGTGAATTACACAAATCTTTGCCTGAGAGAAGAAAAACCTTGTCATAATCTTTTCGGCGGGTCTCTTGAGAACCCCGATATCTCTAAAACTTTTCAGGAAATCCGGTCGCACTGACAGCTACAAAGTGTTGACAGAGCGACCGAATTAAATCCACAAAAATAGGTGGCGCTAGTAACGCGGAATGGCGCTAGTGTCGCCACACCACCACGGAGAAAAATAGTTTGAAGTTAAATTATATAATAATGATTAATCAAACGTTTTAAATTTTACCCGCCGTCCAGACCGAGTCGTAACTGGCTGCTGGACAGGCGCAGGAGCCGCTGGAGGGCAGGATGTTTTAGGCGGAGGTAGTGTAGCCTCATGGCTATCCGATGAGGTAGGCAATGAATTGTCAATGAACGCTGGCTTAACGCGGTCAACGCTAACAACGACCGTTTGTCCCTTGCAGTCGATGTTAAGGGTCTTCCCATCAGGCGACCGTTGTAACACCGCATATGGACCAGTATAGGGTGGTTGTAGAGGGCGTCGAACGGCATCGTCACGGAGAAAGACGTGAGAGGCTGAGGCCAAGTCCTTGAAGATGAAAGGCTTCAGGGTGGTGTGCCGCGAGGCTGGCGTAGGTCTTAATTCAGACATATGTGTTCGGAGCGTAGCGACAAGATCCGCAGCGTCTTCAGAATTCGGATTCGGTACACTGACTAACAGTTCCCCAGGAAGACGTAGGGCTTCGCCATAAAGCATCTCTGCAGCTGTGGCCTTGATGTCCTCTTTATAAGCTGAGCGCATTCCCAGCAGTACAAGTGGGAGAGCCTGGGTCCAAGTAGTACCGTGGCACATAAGGGAGGCTTTTAGCTGTCGATGGACCCGCTCAATCATCCCGTTTGCAGCGGGGTGATACGCGGTGGTCCGAATGCGTTTGGTGGCGAAATTATGCATCAATCGGCGGAACAGATCGGATTCGAACTGAGTTCCACGATCGGTCGTAAAAACCGACGGCACGCCAAAACGCGATACCCACTCTCTTATGAAAGTAGCAGCTACTTCCTCAGCAGTGATGGTGCGCATAGGCCACACCTCAGGCCACCTGGTAACTCTGTCAATAGCTGTCAGACAGTATCGGTACTCATCACTTACAGGTAAGGGTCCTATGATGTCGATGTGGACATGCAGAAATCTACCAGACGGTACATCGAATGTTCCAAGTGGGGAAACGTTGTGTCTAGATACTTTGCTCCGCTGACAATCCTCGCACGAACGAGACCACTCCCGGCAGTCTTTTTGAATTGAGGGCCAAACATAGCGTTCAGATACGAGACGCGCGGAAGCTTTTCCACCAGGATGGCTTAAGCTGTGGAGTTTTTTGAAAATAATAGGACGTAAGTCGGGAGGGACGTAGGGGCGGGACTTGCCAGTGGAGACGTCACAGTATAGGGACAACCCAGTGCCAGGAACATCGACCTTGGTCAACTGTAGGCTTGATGAGTTGGATTCCAATATGTCTGACAGCTCTTTGTCAGATTCCTGTGACTCAGCAAGAGTTTCATATTCTTGCTCTAAAGAAATTGCCTCGATTCGAGACATTGCGTCAGCCACTACATTGTCCTCTCCTCTGATGTGTTTGATATCAGTGGTAAATTGACTGATAAAAGACAGTTGGTTTAATTGTGAGGGAGGTAGCTTCTCTCGACGCTGTACGAAAGCGTACAGCAATGGTTTATGGTCTGTATAGATGGTACAATGCTGGACTTCGAGTATGTGACGGAAATGCTGTACACTTTCGTACACCGCCAAAGGTTCTCGGTAGTAAGCTGGCCACTCAGACTGCTTAGGTGTAAGCTTCTTGCTAAAGAAAGCAAGGGGAAACCACTCTCCATCTTGTTGCTGTTGTAAGCAAGAGCCAATGTGGACGCTTGAGGCATCAGTAAAAAGGCCTAATGGTGCACCACTGATAGGATGTTGCAGCAGTGTAGCGTCACACAAGCTTTTCTTACACTCTTCAAACTGCTTCAATAGTTCAGGTGTCCATGGGTATGGTTTTGACCCTTTACTTTTCGTTGAAGCGAGAGTGTCAATTAAAGGCGCCTGAAATTGAGCGGCGCGTGGAATGAAACGGCGATAAAAATTCACCATGCCTAGAAACCTTCTCATACCTTGCACAGGAGGGGGAAAATCCAGGAGGTTCTGTATACGGTCCTGAGGGGGACGAGTGCCTTCAGAGCTGATGTCATATCCCAAAAATGTGACTTGGCTAGCGCCTAGGACACATTTTGAAGGGTTAATGACCACGCCATAGTCCTTAAAACGCTGGAAAAGAATCCGTAAATGCTCTTTATGGCTCGTCTCATCAGGAGAAAATATCAGAACGTCATCAATATATGGAAAACAGAAATCGAGACCCCGTGTGACCTCATCAATGAACCTTTGAAAGGTTTGGCCTGCGTTCCTAAGACCAAAGGTCATAAAAGGGAATTCGAAGAGGCCAAACGGGGTAACAATGGCGGTCTTCGATATATCTTCCTCAAAGACGGGTATCTGATGATATGCTTTCACAAGGTCACAGGTGCTGAATATGGTGGCACCAGCAAGACCATTGGCAAAATCGTTGATGTGCCGAACAGGATACCTATCCGGCACAGTCCTAGCGTTCAGGGCGCGGTAGTCGCCGCATGGACGCCAGGTATCGTCCTTCTTCGGAGTCATATGCAGTGGAGAGGCCCATGCACTCTTGGATGGTTGAGCTGTACCGTTGCGCACCATATCCTCAAATTCTCGCTTCGCTGCGGTGAGTTTGGAAGGCGCTAGTCGACGAGCACGACAGGAAACAGGAGGTCCATCAGTGGTCTTGATAAAGTGCACGGTGTTATGTTTAACAACCCTAGGTAAACCAGGTGGTCGTGTCACTTCTGGGAACTCAGCGAGTACATCGCTGAAGACAGAACTTCCAGTAGAAACAGCCTTAACGCTTTGCTGAGGAGACTCAGCGATGAAAGCGCAGACATGAATCTTGGTTTCTCCATCAATCAGCCTCTTGTTCCGGCAATCTGGCAACAAATTATAATAGCTCAGAAAATCAGAGCCGATGATAGGCGTGCTGACATCTGCAATGATGAAATTCCACTGGAAAGCTCGTCTGAGTCCCAAGTTGAGATGCAGTGTGATATCACCATAAGTCTTGATTGAGCTCCCATTAGCTGCACTAAGGTTATAGTCGGCCACCGGTGAACGATTCTTCACCAACCGTCGTGGGAAACAGCACAAGTCCGAACCTGTATCAATTAGAAATCGGTGCTTGGATGTGCAATCCTTGACAAATAAACGGCGGCCGGTAGATAAACAATCAGTAGCCGCCTCTACTAACTGTTGGCAGAGTTTTCCGAGGCCGTCCAATTGCAAGGCTGGATACATTTTGCTGCCTTATTATTAAATTTCTTATGGTACCAGCACAGACGGTTAGGTGTGCTGCTCCTCGGCTGTTTGTGGGAAGATCTGCTTCGAGCTCTACCACGAGGGACAGAAAGTGCAGCTACTTGTCTGCTCAGCTCTTCTACTTTTTGGGCCAACTGCTCCAACATAGGTGCTGATGACTGTGGGGCTGCACAAGCAAGCACCTGCCTCGGATTGCTGATTTCTGCCACCTTGTCTGCCAACTCTGCCAATTTCTCTAATGGCAGTTCTAACTGCGAGGTCACGATGGCTTGTACCTGTTGTGGGAGATGACGCATCCACAGTTGTCTTATAATATTGACGTCTGACAACACTGAGCCTGATAGTGAGCGGAGGTGCCGGAGGAACTGGGACGGTTTCCTGTCACCAAGCTCCTCATCGGAGATGAGCTGCCTTACACGCTCCTCTTCTGACATAGACAGCCGTCGGATAAGCTCTTCTTTCAATTTAGTATACCTCTCACCTACTGGTGGAGGGTTGGTAATTAGGTCTTCAACCTCTTGAGCATATTTGAAATCAAGGTGGCCTATTAGGTAACTATATTTAGTAGAGTCCTTCACTATACCTGCAATTTCAAATTGCGCCTCTACTGTGGCAAACCACACCGCTGGCTTATTAGGCCAAAACGGTGGAATCTTAGCCGTAACCTTGCACACTGACTTTTGCCTCAGCTCCTCATTCTCAGCTTTTAGCAGTTCTAACTGGGATTGTACCTCATCAGAAGCCATGATGTAATAAGTTTAAATTATCTTATTAAAGAAAAATAAAATATAGGTGGTGTGCAACCCTAGGCAAAAAAAAACTTAATTTTCTAAATTTTAGACAAGGCACAGGCACAATGACCATGCAAGTTAAACAGGTATACTCTAAGTGTAGAGTACCTAGAATGGGCAATAAATATTTGTAAAAGAAAATTGTTACTGTTTCCCAGACAAACCATAAAATAAAAATATTAATACAGTAAAAGTAAACTATTGTTTATAGAATTAAAACTTGAGATATTGTAAAACAGAACTACTAGTGGAAATATAAAACAAATTCAAATGAATGCAGTCAGTACAAGTTACATGCAAATTCAAATGCAATTGCATTAGTCTCAGAATGCAATTAAATTAAAAAATAATAATTATTATGTAAGTATTGTGAAAACTCTAAAATAAAAAATAGATTAATTTACCAACACCAGGGGGTAAACCAGAACAAAAAGTATATTAGCTTGCTTATCAATGTCTAGTAAGTATGCGGGTAAAAAAATGTTGCTCACCGCACCGTGGAAACTAATGCACTGAGTAAACGCAAAGTTTGACTATATTGAACTTGTTTAAACCACACTTCTTTGATCTTCACTGCACAAAGTAACACAAGTAGTGTCTGGCACGTAGTGAGAGTAATAGGCTTGAACCGATGATGATGAACCAACCAGGCAGATGACAAATACTGCTGCTAGCTCTCGGCAGGAAACTTCCTTTACCAAACTGTACCACCAACGAGGCGACAACGGCGCACACAACAGCACCTTGCGCCACGCACACGTTGGAGTAGACAGGCACACGTAGGGTCGCCGGGGATCAGCGACAATGAAGCAATGCAATGTCCAGCGGATCACCGATGTAGGGTGACGGACGGCAATAACATCCGAAAATCACCGACTTGAGTGGTAGCGGCGTCGCCGGCGCAAATGGGCCACTAGTGGAGAGTGACAACAGCGCGATGCACTTAGGGTCACCGGCTCGGGTGACGATGCACGATCTCGGCGTCAGTACTATGGGTGACCGCTGCACGTAAATACTCGGAGTCACCAATTTGGGGGTTGCGAATCCCCTGTTGTTCAAATGCTCCAGCCGCTGATGGGTATCGTGCCTTGTCGGTGTGAGTTCAAATGAAGTAAACTGGTTGCACGATTAATGTTTTTGTATTTATAAAACCACAGGAGTTTACAATTAACACAAAATAGTGAATTACACAAATCTTAGCCTGAGAGAAGAAAAACCTTGTCATAATCTTTTCGGCGGGTCTCTTGAGAACCCCGATATCTCTAAAACTTTTCAGGAAATCCGGTCGCACTGACAGCTACAAAGTGTTGCCAGAGCGACTGAATTAAATCCACAAAAATAGGTGGCGCTAGTAACGCGGAATGGCGCTAGTGTCGCCACAACGTGTTTCATGGTTTATTATAATTCACCCTCTAAGGGTGTATAATAGGGGTTGAACGTTTGTAAAGAAAATATTTAAAATCTGCTCCAATTTTCATAAAATTTAATATCCGAGCTGCTAAATACAAATAAATGAATGCGTATTGCCTGTCTTTTACCTTGTCACGCTGAAACGGCTGCACAGAAATATGGCATGAGGGTACTTTGACTCTTGATGATGGAGACATGGCTACTTTTGGTCGCGATAACCAACATAAACGCGGGCGAAGCCGCGGAATCTAAAAATCATCAATTTAGTTTCAGTATCATGTATGTAGAGCTTATAAACACGATATCTCTGAAAATAAAGTAACTTACTCCATGGCCGACCCTTACAGATTTATTATTAGTATTGTATTGATGATTAAATTATGCTCCCACTCAAGCTCCGTGATTTTGCCACAGTATTAGCAAAATCACATTTTGAATAGATAGACACACCCACAAACTACGACACACCTTTGCGATCGAGAAAAAAACAAATGTGACATCTGTCTATGTCAAGTGACAAGTGTATCAAATGTCAATCTATATAATTGAATGCAATGCATGCAACCCTCAGAGTATTTTGTAATTTGTAATATGCTCCTTTGAATACAGCCTCAATTATACCCGAATGTCCTTTAGGACATACTCTCTCTAATCCAGAATAATATTCCTTGCTCTAATTTGTGATCAAATTCAAATCAGCAAAGACCGCGAATCTTAATGACTCTTCAAATAATATTGAGTACTTACGCATTACTGGTACTTTAATTCAAACAACGTGTCGAGAATTTATCCCAATTATTAATTTCAGTGTGTTTCAAGAGCTCAACTCGCTGCCGTTACGTGGTAGTTTGCGTTTGATTAAACCTAGATAATTTGTTAGAGAGAGAATAACCTGAACTTTAATTTGGCTTCAAAGAAGAAGGAAGAGCTCCAAAAGAAAGGCTGCTTCAAGAAATGCCCCCAAGCACAGCTTTATGCCGCACATGTCTCGCGGTGGACGTGCACCTGATCACGATCGCCGGCACTCCTCTGCAACTCGTGTTCGAGAAGCTTACGAGCACGCCGGTACGTATCGCTTCATATTACTGTTTTCAGTTGTTTCGATCAAACTTGTGTCTGATTTTCAAGCTATGTGATGGAACTTAACCTATCTAATTCTGCCTTGTGACCGACAGCTGCACTTACTTACTTGAGCATGAGCACATGGCGTGCATAACTGCGAGTTTTCACACACCTAGGTTTCTGCATTTTTCTGCATACATAAAGTAAAAACCTTTCTAGGGTTCTGTACCTCTAAAGGAAAAAAGGAACCCTTATAGGATCACTTTGTGGTCCATCTGTCTGTGTATCAAGCTGAAATTCATATCAAATACTCAAGTCTACTGTCCTTCGGAGCTGTGAAAAAATCAAACTTCTAAGCCATCACAATCAAAAGATACAGTAGTTTATACTGCATTTTTTTGACATTCACAATAGAATCAAAACCTGTAGGGTACTTCCTGCAAACTCAGAAATTTGGTACAAAGCAATGTCTTAGAGCACAGATAAAGGAAACGCTGGCGGTCTCAGGTTACATGTTCGTCTTACAAATTTTCGATTAGGTCACGCGTCCTGACGCGAGCTTAACATTTTTTACCCATCCCAAAAAGTGCACAACGCCACTAAAGAAGTTTTCACTTCAAAATCTTGCCTCAGACTCTAAAATTGATGGCCATGCTTGCGTACCTGTGCACCTACCTATTGAAACAAAGCTAACTAAAAGTTTATGGGTAAGGACAGCCCTAAACTCAGCATGCTTTTTAAGCACAACACAGTTAGAAATTAGATGCACTTTGCCTATTCATTGTGCTAATTGTAAAGTGACATCTACCTACTTTGAGAAACAAGTCATGCTCATTGCACCTCTAGATTCGCCTCCTCCTTCATTATGCAACAACAGTTAATTTTGCTGAAAATTTCAGCTTCAGAGCAGTGACCGGCGGCCCTTGTCAGCCTGCTACCTCTGCCACGCACAACTCAACAAGTGCCACAAGTTTATGCTGAAATCTATCCGGGCCGAGAATGTTCTTACGGACATCCTGAAAAAATCTAAGGTAACATAATGTTAAGGCAAACTACCATCCAAAATTGATTCCCTTTCTACTTGCGTACAATTTTATTTAAGGCTTAATATAACATGGCATATTTTACAACCTTTTATTTAGTTTCACCTGTCCCGATGTTTGTCTGTAATCAAATCTTGCAAGTTAAATTTGATCCACTTCCCGGTTACTGATTGAGCTGAAATTTTGCATGCATGTGTAAATCGGATGACAATACATTATTATGAAATCGTTGTGCAATGCGTGGTCAGTATATTATAGAAAGAGTATCATATCTTTAAATAAAACTTGAACTAAGGTCTTGACTAAGGTCCTCTTTGTGCAGCATCTTTTAAATACTTAAATGTGCCACACCAGAACATGTATTTAAAAGATTTTTCGCTTCAACTCTCATTTAAATAAAACAGTTTTTTAGGTTACAAAGAAATCTGTGTCTCATATTGACCGTGAGGCTGTGGGTCTGTGTTCATCGCTTACCGTTTCCCTCTCCGAATGCCTGGACTCTATCCTGCCTGCTAAAGTCGAGGTCAAAATTGAACAGGATGTAGACAAATCCGAGATTGATATTGAGGAGGGTAAGTTTAGCCTTATCTTAACCTTAACATTTCTTAGGTTTCCGTAGTTTAGAGAAATTCCCAAAAACTGAATTACCAAAAATACATGTTATTGTCTTTTTCCCTTACAGGGTAAACAGATCTTCAGTTTCTGCGACCTAAAAGCCACGTTTAGCTTGTTTTACCGTTATCGTAACCGACACCTCTGTATAGTTCGAAGTGAAACCTTCGTGGCGCGTTGGGCAATTTTTGGGATGGAAAAAAAACCATTGAACTTGCGACATTGTTACCGTTACCGTTACCGACACCGACACCTCTGTATACAAGTAACCGGATGTTCAAGTTTCACTTCCGTCGGCACTCTTGGAGTGCCACTGTTTTTAGGGTTCCGTACCCAAAGGGTAAAAATGGGACCCTATTAATTTCGCTCCGCTTACCGTCTGTCTGTCTGTCTATCTGTCTCTCTGTCTGTCTGTCTGTCTGTCCGTCCATCTGTCAGCCTGGTGACAGACGGACAGACAGACGGACCGCGGAGCAAAATAATAGGGTCCCGTTTTTACCCTTTCGGTACGGAACCCTATTATATATTTTACCCTTTGAGTTAGTATCCCATAACACAAGTCTCGAACTTAATTTGGGGCTAGCTCAATCTGTGTGATTTGTCCGTATATATTTATTTATTTACTAGCTGCCCCGGCGAACTTCGTTTCGCCATAAGTTAAAAACTATCCTATCTCTCAAGTTGGATCGAACTGCACATGGTGTGCGAATTTTATTATAATCGGTTAAGTGGTTTAGGAGTCCATTGAGGACAAACATTGTGACACGAGATTTATATATATTACTAGCTGTTGCCCGCGGCTCCGCCCGCGTTAGTGTCGATCCCTCGGGAACAGTAAAATTTCCCGGAATTAAATATACCCTATGTCCTTCCCCGGGCATCAAACTACCTCCATACCAAATTTCATCCAAATCAGTTCAATGGTTGAAGCGTAAAAAGACAGCAGACAGAGTTACTTTCGCATTTATAATTTTAGTATTAGTATGGAAGTATGGATATTATTTATACTTTTAAGTCCAGAAATGAGAAAATTTCCATAAAACCTTTACCCTCCCATTTTACCCCTTTAGGGGTGAATTTTGTCCATTTCACCCATATATATCTTTTTTAATTGTAATCGAGAACATACCTATTTATTTTCATACTTCATAGTCCAGAAATGAGAAAATTTCCAAACAAACTTTACCCCCCTTCTGGGGGATTTTTTTCCAGTTGGCCTACACAGATCTTTTTCAATTGTAATCGTGAATTTATTTACCTATTTTCATACTTCTAAGTCTAGAAATAAGTAAATTCCTATACAATATTTACCCCGCGATTTTACCCCTTCAGGGGAAAATATCGTCCATTTTACCTACACAGATATTTTTAATAGTAACCTAGAACTTATATACTTTAATTCATACGTCTAAGTCCAGAAATGAGAAAATTTCGATACAATGTTTATACCACCCACCCACCCCCATTTTACCCCTTAAGGGGGGGGGGGGGAATTTTGCAAATTTCATCTACCCACACACATCTTTTTTAATTTTAATCGAGAACTTATATACCTACTTTCATACTTCTAAGTCCAAAAATGAGAAAATTCCATATAAATTTTACCCCTTTAGTAGTTAAATTTCTTAAAAATCCTGTCTCGCCTTGATGTAGATCCTTCAGCTCCAGCAGCTTTTGACAAGGTGAAACGTACCTTACGTCCTTCTAAGTAGGTACTTTTTTCAACGTTTATGGGGAATGTCGTGACTATCGGTTCAATAGTAAATGGCATCAATGAGGCCAACGATAAAGTGGCGTAGCCAACAGTTTTCTTATAGTTGGAATTATGCAACTGGTTCTTGTACTCACTACAAGAAAAAGGATAATTCCAACTATAAGTATCCTAACAGATAATATTATAATACATAATCTTTAATATAAAAACCGGCCAAGTGCGAGTCAGACACGCACACGAAGGGTTCCGTACCATTATCTTTAATAACTGTAAAATTATTAAAAATATTTTTGAGCCCCTAGCAAATATAGCTTAACGACTGCCTTATTAATGTTGTCAGCCAGGACTTATGTATGAACGTGCCTTCCGAAGCAGGGAGGAACTCGACATAGGTGCTACATAGGGTTGGTCACTCGTCCCGATGGGGATTCTTAGGCATTTACAATGCATACGCACACTGGGCCATCGATGTGTATTATTAGTCCAAGATGTGTACTCTTCATCATTACGATCTCATCATCATCGTTTCGATTAGGTGTCACGGTCAATCGACCATGCACACCATGGTGTCAGAGTTCTTTGGAACCGCCTCTCGGCCTCTGACGTGGTTCCTTTAACGACTACCAGATGGCAGCCGGGACCACCGGCTTAACGTGCCTTCCGAAGCACGGAACCATCTTTATTATTAGACAATCGGGTAATTCAAGCCTGCAATGTCCTAACCAAACTGGAAACAACTAAACAAAGTATGCTTCCGGTGGGAATCGAACCCACGTCCCCCGGGTTAGCAGGCAAACACCTTAACCACTGGATCACGGAGGCTGTCAATATAATTACGATAATTTTACAACAATGACATGTTGCAGGGCTACAGGACCAGCACAGTGACTTTGACGCAGAGGATGAAGACGACGTCCCACTGAAGAGTTTCAGTTCCAGCCGCACCGGGGCCGCGCCCGTGGCGCAAGAGACACAGAAAGGTAGCTAGATAATATCTAATGCTCTATAGTGGGTTTGAGGGTTTCATACCCAAAGAGTTAAAACGGGACTTTATTATTAAGCCTTCGATGTCCATCCGTCATAGGACTGTATCTCTTGAAACGTACTAGGCACAGACTTGAAATATCTATTGCCGAATTAACAATAAACTTGTGGCTCTGTGAGCTGCAGACCTCGCGTGGTTCTACTTTTACATTATTAGCAGATTTTTGTATTCTCTACTTCATTAAAACTGAAAACAAAAATACTTCCTGTTTTGTTTTACTGTCAAAGGTCTGAGAACGTAAATTTGCTGAAGTATCAGTTAGAGTGTGTACTCACAGTAACGAGACACCCTTTCTTACGAATATTCTTTAAACGCCAAAATTGTAAGGTTGTGTTAGGGTTCCGTATCTAAAGGGTAAAAACGGGACCTTATTAATTGCGCTCCGCTATCCGTCTATCTGTCTGTCCGTCTGTCACCAGACTGTATCTCATGAACCGTGATAGTTAGACAGTTGAAATTTTCACAGATGATGTATTTCTGTTGCCGCTATAACAACAAATACAAAAAAAAAAACCGGCCAAATGCGAGTTGGACTCGCGCGCGAAGGGTTCCGTACCATTATCTAACGTCTAAAAACGAGCCCACATAAGATGGTGGTAACTGAATAAAGATTTATAAAGTCCTACTTCACAAGGGAAATTAGAGAAAATATTATCCATTTGAGTACCACCACGAGTAGAGAGCGCTGGTAACAAGATTTCGTATTACGTACTGTAATTCCCGAGCGCGATAGGTACCAAGCGGCCTCCTATCGTTTCGCCAAGCGCCGCGCGCTGTCGAACGTAAACACATTTTTATTATTTTAGGTATTAGAATTACTAGCTGTTGCCCGCGGCTCCGCCCGCGTTAATGTCGTTCCCTTGGGAACAGTAGAAATGATAAGAATTCCATACAAACCCCTCCCCCTCTGCTTTTTCCCTTAAGGGGGAATTTAATACATTTCACCTGCATAGATCTTTAGCCCTTAAGGAGGGGATTTTACCCATTTCACCTACACGGATATTTTTTTATTGTAATGGAGAACTTCTTATTGTCATATTTCTAAGTAAATAAAAAAAATCCATACAAACTTAACCCCGCCTATTTTACCCCATCAAGGGGAAATTTCGTCCATTTTAACTACACAGATCTTTTTAATTGTAATGTAAACATATATACTTATTTTTATACTTCTATGTCAAGAAATGAGAAAATTTCCATACCATCCCCTTTATCCCTTAAGGGAGGAATTTTATACTTTTCACCTGCATAGATTTTTTTTAATTGTAATCTAGAACGTATATACTTATTTTCATACTTCAAAATCTAGAAATGAAAAAAAAATCCATACTAACTTTACTCCCCTATTTTATCCCTTCAGGCGAAAATTTCGTCGGTTTTACCTACATACATCTTTTTATTTGTAATCCAGAAAGTCCAGAAATGAGAAAATGTCTATACAAACTTACATCTTATCTTGTCTATATCAACTTACATATACCTACTTTCATACTTCTAAGTCCAGAATGAGAAAATTCCATATTAATTTTACATCTTTAGAAGTTAAATTTCTAAAAATCCTTTCTTAGCGCGTCAGTGAGCGCATTAAAAGAACCCCTGTACTAAATTTCAAGTTTCTAGGCGCAGCAGTTTCAGTTGCGTTGTGATATAATAAGCCAGTTTTGCCGTTTGCGCGCGGCTACGCCGCCGCCGATAGTGTCCAATCCCTCAGGAACAGTAGAATTTCCCGGAATAAAAGGTGCCCTATGTCCTTGTCCTATGTACCCGGGTCTCAAACTACCTCCATACCAAATTTCATTATTATTTATTTTTTATGCTATATATTTGCAGGCAATCTCATGCCTTGACTTCATTCAAATGACGATAACTTTTTTTTTAATGAACCGATTTTGATGAAACAAACTTTAAATGTTTTTCTGGGTTAAAACAAAGGAATTGGTAAAAGTTCGAAGTAAATCGGTTCAGTATTTTCGGAGATAATCGTGATCATACATACAGACAGACAGACAGACAAAAAATTCTAAAAAAATGTTTTTGCTTTCTGTTATTCTTTTTAAGTGTCCCTCTATCCATTTCCGTCAAAAATTTTAAATGTACAGACAAAATATTTTTACTGTTTTATTATATGTATAGATTATTATTAAAACTGCTATAATTTCATATTTACTTGACTTTACGTGGTTCGAAAATTTATATTCAGTAGTTGTTTTACGTAACTAACAACTGTTTTAACATATTTTAATTCAATTTGTATGAAATTTTACTTTACCTAGGAAATTTATAAGTTGGTCGACAATAACTTTTTAATTGACCGAGCGAGCGAAGCGTCTCAGTTTCCACTGGCCCAAAATTCTTTTGTCCGTCTGTCTTTCTGTTCTCGCCTACAGGTCGCATTTCTCAACCGATTCTCATGAAATTTTGTGAGCAGTTTCGGTAATTATATAGAATTATTTAGTCGTGCCAGATTTTCGAAATTTTAAAAAATGGCGGTTATATGGGGGTCCGAAACTTAAAAAAACTCATAGCACAGCTATTTGGAAAAAAAATCAAAAATGTCATAAGACTTTTTTGTTATTCTCATTAAGACGCAACTTTTTGGCTGAACAACTTTTTTATACGATAAACTTGAATGTGTTTATAGTCGGCAGTTTGCCCAAAAGTTGTCTGAAATCGATTTTTTGTATATTTATGAAAGAAGTTGAAGTACGTGAAGTGGGAGAGGGATTGAAATTGAACAACTTTCCCTAAGGAACAAAAATCAAAATATGAAAAATATTTTTTGGCTTAATGCATGATACTGCGTATTACTTTTATAATTGAAAACACTGAATAAACATAGAATCCTGAAATAAAAATTAAATAAAAAAGATTCACATGCTATCCTGTGACTTAAACCCAGGGCTTATAGATGCCGGCCACTTCTTAATGTAAAGTTCGCATGTTTATCTGCCATAATAGTTGAAAATTAGCGTCCTAATAAATTTTTTACCAATTGGTAACATAACAACTATGAAACCGGGTACTTAAACTTTGCCTCCCATTCACCCACACCGGATAGTACCAATAGAGTAATGATTTTTTACTAATAAAATGCGTATGTTAAAAATTTTCATAATTGAATTATTTAAAGAGATATGAACCTCCAAAAACATGAAAAATTGGTACGAATTTCCGTTGTGTTCAAACATCAAGAAAACAAATTTGGGCAATTATATAAGAAAAAGAAACGCAGAAACACAGCCATAGCTTATTTTAAATTTTTAATGTAAAAAGAAATTAAATCGTTTAAGTTTTGGAAAAGAAATCAGAGGACTACGAAGCGTTAATTTTGTGTACTTTTTATAGGTATTTTTCGGCCGAGCTGCAGTTATCTCAATTGCACTCTGCGGGGTTTGTTTGGGCACGCAGCGCGACAGCAATAGATATTATAAATATCTATTTTTCAATTCTCTCGAGCTTAGTGTTTCCTCTTAAAAAAAGGGTCTGGTCGGGTCTTCTGGTAAGGGAATGTAGGTTTAAATTTCCGTTTCCTCTGGTACCTAATTAAGAGCAGCGATGATTGGGAAATAGTTACTGAAGGAAATCATCCTTTAGTCAATTAGCATATCAGTAACAGATATATTTTAGAGCACTGAAGGGCAAATGTGGATGTTGATTGTAAGGGTTCGCAAGGTCTACTGTTCTCGCAGAACCACTAGTTTATAAACTCTACTTAGCTCGGATAGTTTTCCCTTAAACTTTTTTTTTTATTTTTTTTATTTTATTTTAAATAAAATTAATATAAGTGACATAGGAAAATTAAAATCCAAAGTCAATTCATCATCATTATACCTATCCATACTATAATATTATAAATGCGAAAGTAACTCTGTCTGTCTTCTTTTCACGCTTCAACCATTGAACCAATTTAGATGAAATTTGATATGGGGGTAGTTTAAGGCCCGGGGAAGGACATAGGGTATGTTTAATTCCGGGAAATTCTACTGTTCCCGAAGGTTCGACACTAACACGGGCGGAGCCGCGGGCAACAGCTAGTATATACTACTACCGTGAATTTTTCACGTGTTCATATCCAACCATTTAGTAGATAGAGGGGGGCGGGGGGGGGGCACTGGACTCTAAAAAAACCTATCTATTCAGCATGATTAATAATCTCTGAGTAAAACCGCGGACGGACAGACGGACAGACATGAATATTTTTTTTATTTTATTTTAAATAAAATTAATATAAGTGACATAGGAAAATTAAAATCCAAAGTCAATTCATCATCATTATACCTATCCATACTATAATATTATAAATGCGAAAGTAACTCTGTCTGTCTTCTTTTCACGCTTCAACCATTGAACCAATTTAGATGAAATTTGATATGGGGGTAGTTTAAGGCCCGGGGAAGGACATAGGGTATGTTTAATTCCGGGAAATTCTACTGTTCCCGAAGGTTCGACACTAACACGGGCGGAGCCGCGGGCAACAGCTAGTATATACTACTACCGTGAATTTTTCACGTGTTCATATCCAACCATTTAGTAGATAGAGGGGGGGGTTCGGAATCCTAAAAATAGAATTAAGTAAATATTTAAGGGGGCTCCCATACAATAAACGTGATTTTTTTTGCTTGTTTTTGCTCGTTATTAATAACGGCAACAGGTAGACACTTGAAATATTTACAGAATATTTAGTTATATATTCGCTTTAAAAATAAATAGTTAAATGAAAATAAAATTAATTGACCGAGCGAGCGAAGCGAGCGAAGCGTCTCAGTTTCGACTGGCCGAAAATTCTTTTGTCCGTCTGACTTTTTTGTTATTCTTATTACGACGCAATTTTTTTGTCTGAACAACTTTTTTATACGGCTATATAAAGGGGGCTCCCATACAAAAGACATGATTTTTTTTGCTGTTTTCATAGATATCGGTACGGAACCCTTCATGCGCGAATCCGACTCGCACTTGGCCGGTTTTTTATTTTATTTGTTAAACCTTATGTATTTTACTTCATCTTGTTTATGTTTTGTATGTCATACATACCTTACCTTTCTTTATTATATTGTCTTCATTATACTTACGCAGAAAAAAAAACAAATACATAACAAAAAATAACAAACAACTGCGGACTAATAACCCTAAGTCTGAGCTATAAAAAATATAGGTTTTACCTTACTCCGTTGGTTTTAATTATAGAAATTACAGAAAAATCTTTAAAAATTGGTTAAAATAATGGGGGATTTCATTGCAGAAATTATACTCCTTTACTAGGCCGGTTTTTTATAGGAATCCAACCGAACCTTCCGCAGGTATTTCCAAGATGACAATCAAATCTCGATTTCTAAAGCACTTTTGCCCAAATAGACTTTATGGAAACATAACTGAGGATGTTTGAAAATGTTATAGATGGCGAAACTAAGGCACGCAGCCGGGGAAAGAAGAAACCAATGAACAATGAACACCAGAAGCGTTTGCGAGCGCCGCCTGCCGAGCGGCGCTACGAGTGCGACGTGTGTCAACGTGCGTTCAACAGTAAAAACAGCTTACAGCAGCATTTAAGAGTACACACTGGAGATAAGCCCTATGCTTGTATTCATTGTCAGAGTCGTTTTACTAACCACTCTAACTTACGAAAACATTTAAGAACTCACACTGGGGAAAAACCCTACGAATGCAATGTATGCCAACGTCGTTTTACTCAAAAAATTCATTTAATTAATCATATGAACTGTCATACTAGGGAGAAAATATACCAATGTAATATCTGTCAACGTGAATTTACTCATGACTCAAATTTTCGAAGACATTTAGGGATCCACACTGGAGAGAAACTTCACGAGTGTAATATTTGTCAACGGCGATTTACTCGACGTTGTCAATTACTACAGCATTTTAGCATTCACACTGGCGAGAAAACTTATCAGTGTAATGTTTGTCAACGTCGATTTGCTCAAAAAAGTAATTTAGTAAAACATTCAAAAACCCATACTGGTGAGAAACCATACCAATGTAATGTTTGTCAGAAACGGTTTCGTGACATTAGTAATTTAAAGAGACATTCGATAGGTATGCACCCAAAACTCTCAGAAACTCATTCTGTTGAGAAGCCATTTGAATGTAATATTTGTCGGAAACGGTTTAATGACATTAGTAATTTAAAGAGACATTCTAGAAGTCTGCACCTAGGAAAGCCATCCACTGTTTAAGATTGTAGGCTATAACGATTCTTTAATATAGAGGTAAGTACCATTCTATCTATATGATAACGTCTTATAAATCGATAAACGTAGGCTGCACGTACTAAAAAATGTCACGTTCCGTGTGCAAATGAGATGCGCGGAACAAGCGATAGAGGCACGATCGGCCTAAGCGTTCGGCTTATGAAGCATCTGTCTCTCTTCCACCGTTATCACGTAAAATTATCATCCGTAAACCAACAACCATTTTGTTTTGTAAAATTACATTTGTGTGACAAGTTTTATTGAAGTGAAAGTGAAAACTTCTTCAGTGGCGTTGTGCACTTTTTGGGATAGGTAAAAAATGGTAATCTCGTGTCAGGACACGTGACCTGATCGAAAATTCTATCCACCATCAAACAAGGGCAGAAGGCGCAGGGACACTGCCCTGCGCCTTCTGCCCTTGTTTGATTGATGACTTGATGATTCAATTTACACCCGTGCTCCCCTTCGTCATGACGGGTCTCTCTTTTCCTTCACCAAACATGCAGCAAGCATCACCGGCCACAAGCGGAGCAAAGTGTATGTGCGAGAAGTTTGGACGCAAGGATACAAATGCCCTCAAGACCGGAGCCCGCACATGCTCTGCCCGGATACACGCAGTGAATGGCGGAGGTTGGGGGGCTCCAATAAAGCAATATGGATTACACCACAGACTATGTAACACAGGGTCGGCCAGATTAACCTGGCGGGAGGAAAGCTTGCTTGCGTGGAATTTGCACTCGCAGCACAGAAGCTGGGCCTGAATGTCGTTCTGGCGTAAATGCACTATCCCACGGCCCAGCATGACGCCGAAACCAGAATACAGCGGCGACCTGAGAGTGAAGGTGTACTACTTTCTTCGTCGCACGGGTACCCCGTGCGCCTCCCTGTACTGTAAACTGCGGAGCGCGCATAGTATGGAGTGTCACTGGAGGGTCGGCCGGGCGGGTATGTACCAACAGCTGGAGCACTAGGTGAGGTCTTAGATACCTTCAAAGGCAAGAGTGTTGTCATAAGAGTGGACTACAACGCACACCCGCCGCACATGGTTTTGCGAAGATAAGCAATACACTGTGACACTCAAAGACAAGGTTTGCAATGACTACATCAGGGGGAGCTTTAAGGTTGCAAAGATAACGGACAAACTGAGCGAGTCCAGGCTGATATGGTATGCGTATCTATTATCACGTAATGCGTAGAACCGAGGATCATGTGGAGAGGAAGTGCCTTTTTATGGCTACTATAAAGAGGGGAAGAGGAAGACCTCGGACCACCTGGTTGACGAATGTCCAGAGGCATATGAAGGAGCTGGGTCTGCGGGAAGAGGACGCACAGCGACGGATCACATGGCGCCGCATTATTGAGTAGATCTATTAAGTTTGTTAATGGAACTACTAAGAAAAAAGAATATCACACACGCACAGCCCGTATTCACTTGTGGACGGTCGACGGTCACCGCTCTGAAGGCTATCTTCAGAGGGGCAACGAAGAGTTCGAAATACGTTCAGATGGATTTCTCTGGGGCCTTCGACAATGCGCTGTGACTGATGATTCTCCTGCGTACTACTACTTCTCTCGCCGCCGGATAGGGATGTTCGTCGGTGTTCACCTAAGACGATATGTCTATGCCCAGAAGGTTGCCGGTAATCTGAGGTATGGAGGCGTTTATCCTGGCCCGGAGCCTCGTCTTGGCCAACGTGGAAGGCCAACCATGGACCTTCCAGACGAAGAATGGCGCGTCCAACATCGGCCTCACTTTGACAAGGAGTGTGCGGGTCGGGAAGATAGACAGCGATCATCGGCTGATAACGTTTGAGGTGGCAAGCAAGGCCGCTCTATGCTCGGCCGCAAGAAGAGTCAAGACTGCGGGATCGCGAAGTAAACTGGCGTCACTTCGAAAGGGCCATACATGGGAGTGTGGGCGATATTAAGTGAAACCGTCTCGCCTCAGAGATCTGCACTGAGTTTACCGAAATGGTACTCAGCACCACGAAACGGACTCTGGGAGTGTTGGAAACCAGGAAAACTGCGGGGGGTCACGAATGGTGGACGCCGAAATTGGGTCGGCTTCGGGCGGAAAATAACAGGTTGCGGTGTGCCTGGCAGTCCCTCCGAAGGGTAGGAGGGGTGCGTGAGGAGACTGCGCGGGCGGTTTTCCACGAGCATAGGGTTAGGTATAGGACGGCTATGGAGGCGGCGCAACTTTTGTATTTTGAGAAAATCGCCAACTCGGGAAACCGGGACCCTTGGGGACAGGCCTACCGGGTTGCGAGCGGGAGGCATCGACTTCCCAGTAACGTGATTAGTGGCACGAAATATGCCGAAGGCCATGCTGAGGATGTGGATGGGGCCATGCACAGCCTCATCATGCATGCTCTGTGCCCGGACGACGACGGGTCTATGGACACAGAGTATCACCGGCAAGTGCGGTTCATGGCTCCGTTCATACCCTCAGGAGAAGATGCGCCTCCTCCGACAGATGAGGTCTTAGGGGACATAATTAGGGATCTTCCCAACACTGTGCCGGGTATCGACGGGATTAGTGCTCGAATAATATAGCATATCTGGAATGCCGCGGGAGTCGAGCTTGCAGAAGTGTTTAGGCGATGCGTCCGTGAGGGGATTTTTCCGGACGTCTGGAAGGATGGCAGGCTGATTGTCTTGCCGAAAGGCAATGGCAGGCCGCTTGTCGACCCGAAAGCGTACCGCCCCGTCGCGCTGTTGCCGATCTTTGGTAAAATTTTGGAACGTGTCATGATAAGGTGTGCTCCGCAGATGACCAGTGGCATATCGGACTGCCAGCACGGGTTCACTCGAGGACTGTCGACGGTCACCGCACTGATTCAATATTCATTGTTTCATTTATGATGTATGTTTTTTTATACACGGTGAAATGTTGATCGTTCTGGACCTTTAAAGGGATGATTCAGCCCGTTGATATAAACAACTTTTTCTATGGGACCAATGCTGGGAACTCAAAAATTTTTTTGGCGTTCCCATACAAATTGACCGGGCCGCCGATTTTTTTTTATTTTTTTTCTAAATTTTGGATTAGGCATTTGTCTCCCATCTCACCTGATGGTAAGTGACGATGAAGACGGGGATGTTACATGCCTATCCAAGAGATACCCATTTATTCTTCTTTTTGTACGGAACGCCCCATTTTTTTTGTTTGAGTTTCCAGCTTCAAGTTCCCAGTTCCCAGATCAAAATTTCACCGTGTATAAACATATGTATCCACTAGCTTTCGCCCGCGGCTCCGCCCGCGTCAATGTCGATCCCTCGGGATAAGTACTTTTTCCCGGGATAAAAGGTAGCCTATGTCCTTCTCCACACTCCAGAAAACTTGTATGCCAAATTTCATGATGATCGGTTCAGTAGTTACGGCGTGAAAGCGTAACAAACAAACAAACAAACAAACAAACAAACAAACAAACAAATAAACAAACAAACAAACAAACAAACAAACTCACTTTCGCATTTATAATATTAGTTAGGATTAGGATTATAAAATAAAGTATTATTGAGTTAGTATCCCACGACAAAAGTTAACTACTTACAGTAAAGGATAAGAAAAAACTTGACTCCATATAACTACAAAGGCTTTTTGTTATCTCGGTGTTTTAATTTTTCACATGCAATAAAAAGGTATAATTTAATTGTATTTTGGCATTTTATTCCTCCACCGTTTTATCTCTCTCCTTTAATTGCGGACTGAATAATTATGTTTGTAGTGTATTATTCAAAATACATGTAGGTATATATTTTTTTATATTAGATCTATTTCTGAGATAAAATTACGTTTAAGACGTAGATACATTATTCACCACCGATGACTCGCTTGTTCATTTGCCGTCATAAAAAATGTCTTATTCGATTATTTTTATTATTATATCTTTACTTATTTCGAATTACTGTTAAGTCAGTTTCAATAACTTAGGATAACTCGCTTTAATTTAATTTACTTCATGAAACGATAAATAAATCAACTCCCATACTTATTCTAGTTTGACTCAGAGACACAGGGAACCTTGCACTAAAAATAATATGATTCGTTTTTTTATGAAAGACACTGAGTGCAAGTGAAGTTAATTCTGGTGCATAGATTTACAATGTAATTAAGGCGTTAAACGAAACCGCGGCTAAATCCGGCGCTCGCCATTGTACAGACACATAAACTAGAGTTGCGTTTCACTCAGAACTCATATGAAACTTTTGCTAACTTGATTTACACTGGTAAATACAGAAGGGCAAAATGTATAGTTGAAACTGACTCAGGACTCCGAAATACGAATGAAAGAGAAATTTTATTTACAACGAAACCGCGACTAATCCGGCGCTTGCCAGTATAGTGACAAACAAGAGTTGCGTTTCACTTGGAACTCATATAAAACTTCTGGCAACTTAATTTACACTTGGAAATCTAGGAGTGTGAATTATATAATTAAAAGTGGGCTGAGGACTCCGAAACACTATGAAAGAGAAAGATTTACAGTATCATTAAGACATCAAATAAAACCGCGACTAAATCCGGCGCTCGCCAGTGTACAGACACACAAATTGGAGTTGCGTTTCACTCAGAACTCATATGAATCTTTTGGTAACTTGATTTATACTGGTAAATCTAGGAGGGCAAACTATATAGTTCAAACGGGATCAAGACTCCGAAAACAAATGAAACAGAAATATTTAAAGGATAATTTAAGGTGTCAAACAAAATCGCGACTATATCCGGCCCTTGCACGTATAGTGACATACAAATAAGAGTTGCGTTTCACTTGAAACTCATATGAAACTTCTGGCAACTTAATTTACACTAGGAAATCTAGGAGTGTAAATTATATAATTAAAAGTGGGCTGAGGACTCCGAAACACTATGAAAGAGAAAGATTTACAGTGTCATTGAGGCATCAAACGAAATCGCGGTTAAATCCGGTGCTTGCCAGTGTATAGACACACAAACAATAGTTGCGTTTCACTCAGAACTCATATGAAACTTCTGGTAACTTAATTTACACAGGAAAAATACAGACCTGTGAATTATATAGTTAAAAGCGGGCCGAAGACTCCGAAACACTATGAAAGAGATAGATTTACAGTGTAATTAGGGCGTCAAACGAAACCATGGCTAAATCCGGTGCTCATCAGTGTACCTACATACACATAAACAAGGGCTGCGTTTCACTCAGAACTCATATGAAACTTCTGATAACTTAATTTACACTGGAAAATCCAGGAGTGTGAATTATATAGTTAAAAGCGGGCCGAGGACTTTGAAACACTATAAGAGATAGATTTGCAGTGTAATTAAGGCGTCAAATAAAACCGCGGCTAAATCCGGCGCTAACCAGTGTACATATACACAAACGAGAGTTGCCTTTATTTCAGAACTCACATAAAATTTTTATATTGGGAAATATAGGAGTGCGAACTATGTAGTTAAAAGCGGGCTATGGATTCCAGTGTAGCTTGTAGTAGGTTTTTCGTCAAAGGAAACTTCGGCCTAATCCTAACCTAGTGTATGAAAAAAAAAACAAGGTTATGTTTTACTCTCTACTTACTTAGGTACTAGTTTTTCGTGTGTGTAAGTGGCCAACGCTGGTGTCAGATTTTTCAAGTTGCCTTAAGGCATTTGACATTGCTTAACGACTGCCAACAAAGATGACAACATCTGGGACCAACGGCTTAACGTGCCTTCAGAATCACGGAGGAGCTCGATTCTCAGCGTGGCAAGGGAGAGCTCGTCGAAGTATGTTCAGGTGGTTTTCTTAGACATCTCTGGGGCTTTCGACAACGCGTGGTGGCCGATGATTCTCCTGAAGGCGAAGAGGGGAGGATGCCCGCCTTACATCTTTAGGATGCTGGCGGACTACTTTTCTCGACGGCGGATAGGGATGTTTGTTGGTGGCCGCGTGTTGTGGAAGTCTGCGACGATGGGTTGCCCGCAGGGATCGGTGCTGGGGCCCACGCTATGGAACCTGCTCATGGACGACTTGCTTCGACTGCCACTTCGGGGGTAGGGGGGGGGGGGGGGGGGGGGTCAGGCTCGTGGCTTATGCCGACCCGACGACGTGACGATTGTGATAGAGGCTAATAATACGCGGGCGAGCACAGAGGCGAAAGCCTATACCACTTTGAGCTCGATAGGAGAACGGGGCGCTAGAAACCGTCTGGAGTTTTCTCCGGGGAAGTCTGCAACTATGACTATCTGGGGGAAATTCCAGCGGTTGTCAACCATCAGATTCGGAGCAGCCTTTATCCCAAGCGTCACGTCGACCACGGTGCTGAGAGTGGTGGTCGATCGCGCGGCATGCGTTATCGATTGGGGAGAGGGCGGCGTCTTGCTTCGGCAAGATGTCAAGGGTTTCGGCATCCTCTTGGGGGATCCGCTATAAGGCCCTTAAGGTCTTATACCGGGGCACTTACGTTGCCACGATAACGTATGCGGCGGAGAGCTGGTTCCACCGTGGGCACCTTCACGTTGTGCGGAGTACGCTCCTGCGTACACAGAGATCCGCCTTAGTCCTTCTGACTAAGGCGTATCGATCAACGAGCACTGCCGCTTTGCCGATCTTGGCTGGCGTGCTGCCGGCCGACCTCGAGGTAATCCGGGCGGGCAGACTAGGCGAAGCACGCGAGTCCGCGACTACCAAAGAGGAGCTTCAGCGTGCCAAACTCGGGATATCTGAGTCCGTGCTGGCCGAATGGCAGGCGCGTTGGTACGCGTCGATAAAGGGGAGGGAGACTCATCGATTTTTCCCGGACGTGGCGGCTCGATGCAAGTTTACTTGGGTCGAGCCGGATTATGAAACCTCGCAGATCTTGTCTGGCCACGGGTGTTTTAGGGCGAGGCTTCATAGTATGAAGCTCTCGGAAACGGGGACCTGCTTCTGCAAGGAAGGAGTTTCTGAGGATCGGCACCATGTGCTGTGGGAGTGCCCCATTTACGGGGATGTCTTACTAGATAATGTTGTGCCTATAGAAGTGGGGCCAGTTTACTACGGCGATCTTGTAGGATCTGAGGCGAACTTCGGGCGGCTGCGAGAGTTCGCGCACCGGTGGCACAGGATTCGGAGCGGCTTCGAGAGGGGCATCGCACCGGAATAGGAGGAGACTGCCGCGCGTCATTGCGCATTATAGCGCACTACTGCGGAATTGGGGAGGGAATGGGAGACCAAAGGGGAAGGAGAAAGAAGGAGGGCAACAGAGGACACCTCGAGGGAGAAGACGGAAGAGGCGGCGAGCAGCAGATGGCTGTGTTGTGTCGTTTTACCCCTCAGGAGTGGGGGGGGAGAATAATAATTATCAGTAAATACTACTAGATAGAGAAAGAGAAGGAGGAAATCAAACGAAATTTGTAGGTAGCTCAAGCAGGGTGCGCTCTAGAAGGCCATAAAGCAGGTAGAGCGCAGACCCCTCCCAAAGTTCGGCCTCAAAAAACCGCAAGGTTGGTGGAGGCATGGGTGGAGGAGAGGAGTTTAAAACTTCCGGGACATGTCCCTCGTCGCTTTTTTTTTGTCTCGGCCGTTGTCGAGAGCGGACGTGTCTCGAAGCGCTCCGTATATTTATTGTGTTTAATATTTCTTTATACTGTTTTTCCGTTATTCTTGGATTATTCATCGTATTTTTGTGGATTTTCGGGAAAAACCCTAACTATTGTGAAAGTGACACTTGGCGAGAGGACGCAACACCTAGTTTTTAGTGTTATGAAATGGCTACTTCACTTCAAAGTCGGAAATGCAATGAAAGTGAACCGGACGCGCCTCTGCAGTCGTCCGGGGTCACTAATAACCATGTCTCGCGGTCTCAAGCCGAGTCGGCGGCGGACCCGGGAAGCCAGATGTTCGTGTGCGGTGAGTGTGGGAGTGAGTACCGCACCCTTCGGGGCTTGGGCCAACATGTGCGCCTGAGCCACAAAAGAAAGGAAGAAGAAGGAAGACCCTGCTGGCCCGGGTGACTATAGACCAATTTCGATTGTGCCTATACCACTCAGGCATATGCATTCTGTCTTGGCGAAACGCCTGATGGCTTGCCGCCCCCATGATGTGCGTCAGCGAGGATTTATCCGCGCTTACGGCACTCTTGAAAGCACTGCGATTTTAGACGCGGTGCTGGGGGATTGCAGGAGTAAATGCCACATGGCGGTGCTAGACTTCGCCAAAACATTCGATACAGTATCGCATACGGTACTGATCGACTTGCTGAGGAGGAAGGGCATGCCTGCGGCTTTCTGCGACTACATCGCCTCCATCTATGAGTCGGCGACCACCAGGCAGGGGTTGGAATACCGGTAAAAATCCATTACCGGTACCTCTATGAAACGACAGTACCGGTAATTGGTTTGGTACCGGTACATTTGGTAACGGTAAAAATCAAGTACCGGTACCTCTATAATACAACGGTACCGGTAATTGGATTGGTACCGGTACCTCAATAAAACGACGGTACCGGTAATTGAAAGAAGTACCTGCACCTAATACCGGTAAACAGTACCGGTACTCGTATTGGGAATTATCATTTCGTTAATGTGTGTCGTTGCCGTGTTGTGCATGTGCGGCATGAGGCGGGGGCCCACAATAGGGCGGCACTTTTACAGTCGAGCGAGTCCCATGCGGTAGACGGCAACAATGCGTAGGTACCGGTAAAATTAACGCAATTTTAATACCGTTAAAATTTGACAGAATAGAGGTACCGGTACTTACCGGTACTTATAATGTGAATTTGGTACCGGTAACAAGTAGCGGTAAAATTACCGTTAACTGTTAACAATATTATTACCGTTAAATACTAGATTACCGGTACCTCATATTACCGTTAAAATTTTAACAGAATAGTAATACCGGTACTTACCGGTACTTATAATGGGAATTTGGTACCGGTAACAAGCCCTGCCACCAGGTTGTCGGCGAATGGTTGTGTTAGTGATGTGCTCCTGCATATTGGTCGTGGAGTTCGACAAGGGGACCCATTGTCACCTATACTGTTCAATATGGTGATGGACGTCATACTGGCTAACCTACCTAAGGGAGTCGGTTATAGGCTGGAGACTGAGCTTGTCTTAGCTTTGGCCTATGCCGACGACCTTGTACTCCTTACGGGGTCTAGGGTGGGGATGCAGTTGGCTCTGGATACTGTTATGACAGTTGGTCGACAAGTGGGTCTTAGCCTGAATGTAGGAAAGTGCTCTGCTCTGTCCATGGTTCCTGACGGGAAGCGTAAGAAGCCGCACTCCACACACCTCGTCGACCGGACCTTCAGGTTAGGGAGACGTTGGGTTAGGCAGGTGGATTGCGTTGAACGTTGGCGATACCTAGGTGTGGAGTTTGAAACAGCCGGGTCTGCGACGTTAGAGTTGGACCTCAAAAATGCCCTCGACAATATCACGAGGGCGCCTTTATAGCCCCAGCAAAGGCTGGAGGTTCTCAGGTCACACCTTGTCCCGAGGTTGCTCCACGGACTTGTCCTGGGCACCATTCGGGACAATAGGTTGAGGACGCTCGATGTCCCACACTCCCGGCGCCGCAAACTCCCCACACGTCGGAATTTGGAACACCATTCTCAAGCGACGCCGAAAATGATGAAGACGAAGAAAAGAAAGCCGAACGGGACGCGGACCTCTCCAGTTCCTCGACAAGGCAGCTCATCGCGAGAGCCAACAAGGAGGCCCGTGGCGTGGCCGCTGTAATCGGGGGCCCCGCTCAGTAGACTGAACAAGGCTGACCAGTCAGCCATAAGCGCCCACATTGCAGTTATAATGGAAATAGTGGGCCACTTGGCTATAGTATCCGAAAATAGCCAATCAAGAATAAAGCAGTCAATTACGGAGAGGACCGCTAGCGAGGAGGCTGCACAAGAACAGCGTCTGCGTGCGGTAAGGGCCGAGGCTGATGCCGAACAAGCACGTGCGGACGCCGTCGTTGCGGCCGCCGCTGAGGCGGCCGCGGCCGAAGCTGCCGTCGCTGCGGCCATTGCGGCTGCGGCGAAGCATGCCAGCTACGCCGAGTCAGTAAGGAAGCCGCAAACATCGGGGACTTGGATCGCAGTCTACCCCGCAAGCGAAGATATTAAATCAGCAGAGGAAACCAAAAAGATGTTAAAGACCTCGGTTGCTCCCGCTAGCCTCAACATTCAGATAGACAAAGTTCGCAGGGTGGGTAACGCCGGTGTCATCGTGCAGACGCGGAACAAGGAAGACGCCGAGAAACTGAAGTCTGCCTTGCCGACTTCGTTGAAGTCTAACGACTTGCAGACAAGGATGCCCCTGGTAGCTGTAAGAAACGTGGAGGGCAAGGAGACGACGCTTGAGGAATAGTTACCGCCTCTGCATGAACAAAATTTCAAATCGGACATTAACTGGACATTGGACAAAATCAAATCGTCTTGCAGATTGGCGTTTAGAAAAAGCTACAGGACTAATCAGACCCACACTACAATGGTGCTGGCCTGCACCCCCGCCCTGCAAAAGGCACTACTTGAAAAAGGGGCGCTATATATCAACTATAATGGTGATGGCCATAAGGTGCCCGAAGTGCCAGAATTACGGCCACCCTGAGCGCAAATGCAAGGAGGTGAATTATACGTGTGGCAGGTGTGGCGTCGTCGGTCATAAGACGGCAGACTGCAAAGCGGAGACCAGCGTGTGTGCCACCTGCAAAAAGTTTGGTAGGACAAAAGACGTTTTCAAATAATTTTTCATGTAATCATCTCTTCATCATCTTTTGTAAACTCCGCTTTTGATTGCATCACGCCACTTTCTCCTTCTGCACTAAGTACTTCTTTTACCTGCTAGCTGCGTGGCATGAGCAATCACGGATGTTAACTGCTGCCTAGATGCTTAGTGCCTGGATAATGATTCCAGGGTCCAAAGTTCCGGTCGAGCACACCGAAGAGCGTCTGGTGTTTGCGACTTCATCACGCCCGGACACTCGGGTATCTCCGACTTCTATCACTCCCCCTGGAGCTCGTGTCGTCGCTGAAAAACCACTACCTTCATTGTTTCATTACTTACTCGGTTGGGCGGAGGCGGTGCGCGGTCGATTATATCGGCGAGCGCACGGTGTTTCGTTCCAAGCGTGCAGAGTGGCGTCGTGGCGGCAACGCTCGGCGCCGTACAACTCCCGCGTGATCCGATTCGAGGACACTGCCAGGCGGGGAGTTTGACTGGGGCGGTACATCTGTCAAAGAATAACGCAGGTGTCCTAAGGCCAGCTCAGCGAGGACAGAAACCTCGCGTAGAGCAAAAGGGCAAAAGCTGGCTTGATCCAGATGTTCAGTACGCATAGGGACTGCGAAAGCACGGCCTATCGATCCTTTAGTATAAAGAGTTTTTAGCAAGAGGTGCCAGAAAAGTTACCACAGGGATAACTGGCTTGTGGCAGCCAAGCGTTCATAGCGACGTTGCTTTTTGATCCTTCGATGTCGGCTCTTCCTATCATTGCGAAGCAAAATTCGCCAAGCGTTGGATTGTTCACCCATCAAAAGGGAATGTGAGCTGGGTTTAGACCGTCGTGAGACAGGTTAGTTTTACCCTACTGATGGCTTGTCGTTGCGATAGTAATACTGCTCAGTACGAGAGGAACCGCAGTTTCGGACATTTGGTTCATGCACTCGGCCGAGCGGCCGGTGGTGCGAAGCTACCATCCGCGGGATTATGCCTGAACGCCTCTAAGGCATTACTGTGTTGCCACATCTGGCTGCGACTTTAAATTTCTTAATATTGGGTTTTTACTAATTGTACGACTTAGTGCCTTGGTGCTTAGTCGCTGCAACGGATTGGCGTTAAGTCGCCGAAATTATTTTATTTTAGTCTAGCTACACGAACACCCCAATCAACAAAGTGTTCAAGAACCTAATTGACACAATGGATTCGGAGGACGATGGACCGCCTCCAATCCCGTCTCCACCGTGCGACCCTTTTAGGCCGCGTGGCTCACTGGCGAGGACCCCACCGCCGGGACCGACTAGTGAAGCTCGACCCAGCAGCGGTTGCAGCCGCTGGCGCCTACCAGGCGGCGGACGCAGTAATGGCCCAGTTGTCGCCAAAGACATCGCCACCGGCACCACCAACGACCCCTGCTAGCTTCGACACGTCGTCCTGCCGTCCGCTGGCCCCGCTCCTGGTGACCCCGACCCAGCAGCCGGCCCCCGCGACTACTCGACCGGCACCGGCCTCGAAGAGGGTACTGTCGCCGGACGAGGCCACGGTGACGACGAAGGCAAAGAGGCGACAGGCACGAGCACACGCAGTCGGTGCTTCAGAAATCGGCGTAAACGCTGCATTTTTTTTTTTTTTTACTAAGTATTGAATTAGGCATTTGTCTCGCATCTCACCTGATGGTAAGTGACGATGAAGACGAGGATGTTACATGCCTATCCAAGAGATACCCATTTATTCTACTTTTGAATGTCCCGGGACTGTACTTGTTTGGGAATATAGACGCAGGCAGTTCATTCCACACCTTAGCTACTCGAACCAAAAAGGAACTGTCAAAGCGTTTAGTTCGACTCTTTGGTATTCCAACGATAAAAGGGTGAAATTTCTGTCTGCGCCTCGTAGTCCGATGGAGGAATGGTGAGGGTTCAACTAGCTCAAAGAGCGCTTTAGCACACTCTCCAAAATGGATCCTATAAAATACCGATAGGCATGCGACTTTACGGCGATGCTCCAGGGATTGCAATTTCCTATTTGAGACCACGTCGTTGTCGCCGTCGTCGCATCCCTACAGCTGTCCCATACCCCACAAACGTCAGATTTTGGGACGCCCCTGTCGATGGAAGAGGAATTTTCAGAGGACGAGCGATCGGGAGGGATGGGCTGGGAGGACCTATCTAATGCCTCCATGAGGCAACTGATAGCCAGGGCCAATAAGGAGGCCCGAGGTGTGGCCGCGGTGACGGGTGGACCCGTCAGCAAACTTAACAAGACGGATCAGTCTATCATCAGCAACCATATTGCAGTGATCCTGGAGATTGTCGGACACCTAGCTCTCATCGCCGAGGAAAGCCGTTCAACAATCAAGATTAGCAGATCAGAGAAGACAGCTAGCGACGAGGCCGCCGAAGAACAGAGGCAGAGAGCTGCGAGGGCTGAAGCAGAGGCGGAGCGAGCCAGGGTGGACTCCGCGGCAGTTGCTGCCGCTCAAGCTGCTGCGGCTGAGGCCGCCGCCGCCCAGGCGGCCGCATCCGAGGCCGCCGTCGCTGCTTCCATTGCGGCTGCGGCCAAGCCTGCTAGCTACGCCGAGTTAGTGAAGAAGCCGCAAACATCGGGGACTTGGGTCGCAGTCTACCCCGCAAGCGAAGATATTAAGTCAGCTGAGGAAACCAAAAAAATGTTGAAGACCTCGGATGCTCCCGCCGGTCTTAATATACAGATTGATAAAGTTCGCAGGGTGGGTAATGCCGGCGTCATCGTGCAGACGCGGAACAAGGAAGACGCCGAGAAACTTAAGTCCGCCTTGCCGACTTCGCTGAAGGCTAACGACTTGCAGTCGAGGATGCCCTTGGTAGCTGTAAGGAATGTGGAGGGCAAGGAGACGACGATTGAGGAACTGTTACCGCCTCTGCATGAACAAAATTTCAAATCGGACAACAACTGGACACTGGACAAAATCAAATCGTCTTGCAGATTGGCGTTTAGAAAAAGCTACAGAACTAATCAGACCCACACCACAATGGTGCTGGCCTGCACCCCCGCGCTGCGAAAGGCACTACTTGAAAAAGGGGTACTATACATCAACTTCACTACCTGGGATAGGAGGAATCGGCTTTCTCATACATAGGAATATCAGGGAAATGGTAGTAGAGGTAAAAAGCGTTTCAGATAGGGTTGCATATCTAGTCCTCAAAATAACAAAGATGGTAAAACTGAAAGTAATCATATCTTACGCACCTACCGCTGATCACCCGGATGAGAAAGTTGAAGAGTTCTACGAAGACATAGCCAGCGTACTAAATAATGTTAAGAGCAAATATACATTCGTTATAGGTGATTTTAATGCCCGATTGGGAAAAAAGAAGACGACGAAACAAATATAGGGCACTATGGCCTGGGCACTCGAAATGAACGAGGTCGAACACTCCTGAACTTTCTAAGCCAGAGAAATCTCTTTGCCATGAATACCTTTTTTCAAAAGAAGCCACAGCATAAATGGACCTGGAGACATCCCAATGGCACTCATGTAAGTGAGTACGATTACATCTTATGTGACCAGAAATCTGTCGTAACAAACGTTTCTGTACTCAATAAATTTACGACGGGAAGCGACCATCGGCTGGTGCGAGCGACTATCTATATCAATTCAAAAATTGAGAGGAGTAAGGCTATAAATACCACTTATATTCCCAATCACACCAAAGTGGAAGTTTTGATGAGACACGAACGCGAGTACCAGAATGCCATAGAATCGGATCTCCTGCACCGAAATATTGACCAAATGTCATTAGAAGAACTAAATGACCACCTCGTGGGTTCAGTTAAGTCAGCTATGGAAAAGATATCTCCTTTCCAAACTTCCAAACCAAAGAAGCTGAGTACTAACACTCTCCATATGATAGACACCAGAAGACATCTATGCAGTGAAAGCAAGCAGAATACTGATGAATTTAAAGCCCTCAGTAAATCCATACGTACACAAAGTCGCAAAGATTTGGAGAAATTCAATGAAAGTCTCATCAAGCATGCTATAGAGTGGAACACTAGCCGCAGAGTGCTAAACCTAGAACTCAGCCAAGGCAAAAAACATATTCTTAAATTATACAACGCCGACGGAGAAGTTGTCACCAATCAGGACCAACATTTAATAATAGTTAAAAACTATTATGAACAACTATATACCAGCAAGGTCAAAAACCCTGAAACAGCTATAAATACTGGGCAGCCCAGTAATACAAGAAGACCAGTAATAAATGTTGGCTCTGAAGATATTCCTGACATTACAGTAGACGAGATAGTTCATGCTCTACAACAGGTAAAAAATAAACGAGCTCCGGGGGAGGACACCATCTTGCCAGAAATGTTGAAAGCTAGTCCAAAAACCTTATGGCAAGCACTAGCAGCTCTTTTCACAAAGTGCTTGGTGGAAATAAGAGTGCCACCAAAGTGGAACAATGCTGTCATAACCTTAATCCACAAAAAAGGCGATATCAGGAAGCTGGAAAATTACAGACCCATAAGTCTTTTGTCCCACATTTACAAGTTGTTCACAAGAGTGCTGGTAAATAGACTAAAGAACAAACTCGACTTCTATCAATCGCAAGAGCAGGCTGGCTTCCGGTCAGGATTCAGCACTAATGACCACCTCCAAACTTTAAAAATCGTAATTGAGAAGTGCCATGAATATAGGAAGCCGATTATATTAGCGTTTATCGATTACGAGAAAGCGTTCGACTCAATTGAGTGGTGGGCAGTAGAACAAGCGCTAGTTAATTGTAGGGTTGATGAGCGATATATCCAGTTGCTAAACCATCTGCATGAACACGCAACAGCATGTGTTAGCCTCCATAAAAAAACCGAAAAGTTTAGACTTAAACGGGGAGTGCGGCAGGGTGACACAATATCTCCAAAATTGTTCACACTTGCACTGGAAAATGTCTTTCAAAAACTCGAGTGGGATGACAAGGGTCTGCTGATCGACGGGAAAAAACTCTCAAATTTAAGGTTTGCTGACGACATCGTCCTCATATCAGATAACATCGACGAAATGATGACAATGATCGACAGCCTAAGAGATCACTCTGCAAGAGTAGGCCTGAGGATGAATATCTCGAAAACAAAACTAATGACAAACCTGCCAAATGTCGATAACTACCATCTACCCGTTGACCTAGTCCAGGGATATATCTACCTTGGCCACAAAATTACACTGGGGAGTGAGAACCAAACAGCAGAGATCGATCGTAGAATCGCACAGGCTTGGTCAGCCTTCGGAGCCAACAAAAAAGTCTTCAAGAGCAAGATGCCACTCCAGCTTAAGTCCAGAGTATTCGAAGAGTGCATATCACCAGTCTTTACCTACGGCACTGAAACTATGTCTCTCACCAAACAGTCCGCAGAAAAGTTTCGAGTTGCGCAAAGAGGAATGGAGAGAGTAATGCTCGGAATCAGTCTTCGACACCGGAAGCGCAACGAATGGATACGCCAGAAAACTAAGCTGAGAGATATAGTCACAACGATCGCAAAGAAGAAATGGACTTGGGCTGGACATATAGCCCGAATGGCAAATGAACGATGGCCAAAGAGAGTCCTGGAATGGAGACCACGCAATAACACAAGAGGAAGAGGGCGACCGCCAAAGCGATGGTCTGACGATATCCGACGACACGCAGGGCATGACTGGATGAGACGGGCACAAGACCGCCAGTCATGGTTGAAATTGGAGGAGGCCTACATCCAAGACTGGATATGATTGGGCTTATAATGATGATGATGATACATCAACTGGGAAGTCTGCGAGGTGGCTGACTTCACTACGGCCATAAGGTGCCCGAAGTGCCAGAATTACGGCCACCCTGAGCGCAAATGTAAGGAGGTGAACTATACGTGTGGCAGATGTGGCGTCGTCGGTCATAAGACGGCAGACTGCAAAGCTGAGAACAGCGTGTGCGCCACCTGTAAAAAATGTTTGGCAGGACAAAAGACGTCAACAATCATGAAACCGGTGCCCGCGACTGCCCTGCCCGTATAAACGCTGAAAAGCGAATGGCAGAGACAGCTGGGCTACAATAATGAATATGGATTACAACCTAAATAATGTTCAACTCAGGGTAGGCCAGATCAATCGGGAGGAGAGCTTGCCACCACGGAGCTCCCACTCGTGGCAGAGGAGCTGGGCCTGGACGTCGTTCTGGCTCAGGAGCATTATCCCACGGCTCAGCAGGACGCCGCAAGCAGGACGCTGCAGTGGGGCGGCCCGGGTGCAAGGACGTGCGTCTATATTCGTCGCGCGGACATCCCGTGCGCCATCCTGCACCACCTCTCGGGTGCGCACTGTACGGTGTGTCACTTGGGGGTCGGGAGGGAGGGCGTATATGTGGTGTCCACGTACTTCCAGTGGTATAATGTGAACGCACCCTATATATAAACTATGTATCTACATCATACATCAAATCAATGTAACAGATTTGACTCTATTATACTGGGTACTTAGAAGCGAACAGTTGTTTCCATTAAGACTCCCGTTCCGCTCCTTATATGGCGACCCTGCTATATGAGTCTGCCTCGTGTCTGCGTTCGGCGCACTAATGCTAAATTCCAGCTACGCGTAAGATTGTGTTAATAGACAATGAATTCTTAAAAACATTTTTGTCGCGAGTGCGCGGGTTTTACGAACAGTGAATAAAATTATTGAAGATGTGCCAATCCACTCAAAACAAGGAGGAGGTTTTTTTGAACCAAAATGCCGCTGGTTCAAATAATAGGAATTTAGAAAATATTGGCTGGCACCTGAGTACGCATAATATAATTTCTACTGTCATTGTGGTACTGCTGGGAGTTATGTTGATGTATTTGGGGTACAAGATGTACCAACGCTGTTTATCTCGACTTATTCGACGTGAGATGTTCCACGCAAATTTCAACGGGTTCCGGATGTCGTCCAGGCGAGGCTACCCTGTCCAATTCGCTCAAGGACCAAGCGCTCAGGTTAGCGATACGAAGTGCTAAAATGTGTACCTACAGTGAGTTTAGTGAAGTGCGTATTCGGCTATTCGTATATTCGGCTGTATGTGCATAAATCAGAAATTACGGTCATGATTAATTATTTTAATGGAGGACTTTAATTACGTTATCTTATATTATACTAGCTGTTGCCCGCGGCTCCGCCCGCGTTAGTGTCGATCCCTCGGGAACAGTAGAATTTCCCGGAATCAAACATACTCTATGTCCTTCCCCGGGCTTCACACCTCCATACCAAATTTAGCGTAAAAAAACGACAGATAGAATTACTTTCGAATTTATAATATTAGTATTAGTATGGAAGTATGGATATTATTTATACTTGAAAGTCCAGAAATGAAAAAATTTCCATAAAACCTATACCCTCCCATTTTACCCCTTTAGGGGTGAATTCAGTCCATTTCACCCACATATATCTTTTTTAATTGTAATCGAGAACTTACATACCTATTTATTTTCATACTTCATAGTCCAGAAATGATAAAAATTTCCAAACAAACTTTACCCCCCTTCTGGGGGATTTTTTCCAGTTAACCTACACAGATCTTTTTCAATTGTAATCGTGAATTTATTTACCTATCTAAGTCTAGAAATGAGTAAATTCCTATACAATCTTTACCCCGCTATTTTACCCCTACAGGGGAAAATATCGTCCATTTTACCTACACAGATATTTTTAATTGTAACCTAGAACTTATATACTTATTTTTATACGTCTAAGTCCAAAAAATGAGAAAATTTCCATACAAAGTTTATACCATCCATCCAAGCAAATTTCATCTACCTACACACATCTTTTTTAATTTTAATCTAGAACTTATATACCTACTTTCATACTTCTAAGTCCAGAAATGAGAAAATTCCATATAAATTTTACCCCTTTAGAAGTTAAATTTCTTAAAAATACTTCCTTAGCGCTCACTCACATCATTAAAAGAACCCCTGTACCAAATTTCAAGTTTCTAGGCGCAGCAGTTTTGGTTGCGTTGATATATAAGTCAGGTTTGCCGTTTGCCCGCGGCTACGCCGCCGCCGTTAGTGTCCATCCCTCAGGAACAGTTTGGACCCTTAAAGGGGTGACTCAGGTCATCAATATGAACAACTTTTTCTATGGGACCAATGCCGGAAAATCAAAAGAAATTTCGTCATTTCCATACAAAAGAGTCCCGCCGCCCGGCCAGTTTGTATGGGAATGTCGAATTTTATTTTGAGTTCCCACCATTGTTCCCATAGGAAAAGTTGTTCATTTTGATGGTCTGAGTCACCCCTTTAAGGGTCCAAAACGATAAAAAATTCACCGTGTATATTTGCAGGCAAACTAATGCCTTGAGTTCATTCAAATGACGATAACCTTTTTTTTTAATGAACCGATTTTGATGAAACAAACTTTTTAATGTTTTGCTGGGTTAAAACAAAGCAATTGGTGAAAGTTTGAAGTAAATCGGTTCAGTATTTTCGGAGATAATCGTGATCATACATACAGACAGACAGACAGACAGACAGACGGACAGACAGACAAGAAATTCGAAAAAAATTTTTTTACTCTCTATTATTCTTTTTAAGTGTCCCTCTATCCATTTCAGTCAAAAATTCTAAATGTACAGACAAAATATTTTTACTGTTTTATTATATGTATAGATTAACCGCATGTTATGAGCAACAGTAATGTTTTATTTCGTAGTAATATGATCTATGTAGGTTACTTATTGAGTAGGCATAAATGTGTTTTGTGATTGCATATTTTTTATTGTTGTTTTGAAGTGTTATGGCCAAGGATTTAAATAATATTTTGATTGAATTACAATATATTAAGGAATATCTTGTAAAATTAGGACCTACTAGGAGAAGTAGCCGTGTGGTATCCGGCAGAGTAGAATAGGACCACTCCAAGTCTTCCCGTGGATGTCGTAGAAGGCGACTTAGGAAATACAAGCTAAACAAAGCTTATAAACATCTAAGACACCTCTCCAACCCGTCTGGCCAGCGTGGAGAGTGTAGGCCAAGTCCTCTGGCTGCTCTGGCCAAGTATGGCCCTAGTAGTACAGAGAGGGTCGTGCTCCTGTAGTGGAGACTAAAAAGGACTGATGATGATGAGGAGAAGTAAACAGGATTTAAAGGGTAAATACACACAGGCCTGTAGTTTATATAAAAAATTTACTACATTAATAAATACTGTGATACAAAATGAGGAAATAAAATCATCTGATTTAGAACTTATAGACACACTCACGGTAAATATTAATTTTATTTACTCAAAAATTCAAGATCTTTGTTCTACTTCTACGGTTGAGACGAAAAACACCGATTTGACAATGGAGTTCGATTTAAAAACTGCCGCTTCCTTATTGCCGGTGATGAATGATGTCGAAAAGGTGACCAAGCAGTTAATTGATAATGTAGAAATGTACGCGGCTATGTTAGGGAATCCTAGTGGTAAAAATGCATTGATCACCTTTGTGTTAAAATCTAGACTCTCGGAAAACGCGAAATTGCGTATGTCCCAAAACTATTCCTCAGTTTCAGATCTTGTGCAGGATATGAAATCATTGTTGCTATCCAGGAAATCGGATACAGCTATCCAGCAGCAGCTGCAGAGGGCAAAGCAAGGTGAAAAGAGTATAGCGGATTTCGGTAAGGATATTGAATGTATGTTTGTCGATTTAACTATTACTCAGGCTGACGGCGATACGAAAAAATATGATATCTTAAAATCGGTGAACGAGAAAAATGTGATTAAGCGTTTTTCCGACGGCCTGCGCAATAGTCGAATTAGTACAATTATAGCAGCTCGCGATTATAAGACGTTGAAGGATGCGATTCGAGGTGCGCTGGATGAAGAGCTATCTTCACGTCCTGAAGGCTCCATGATGACATATGATCGTCACCGAGGTAATTCGTACATAAACAGGCGCGGATTCAACCAACGTAGGCCTATGGCGCAACCCTTTACGGGCCAACTTTTCGCAGAATCGAGGACACTTTTCTGTTCAGAATAATAGACATTTCTATAATAGTAACCGCAGGGCTTCCAATCGCGGTAATCGAGGTGGTAGAAACTATTTTAATAATTCAAGCGGTAGAGGTCAATATCGCAATTTTAGAGATCATATTAATATGCTCGATCCTGTCGTAGAGAGCCAGGTGGAAGAATTACACAATATCGAAACAAAAAATCATTTTTTTTCGCGCATAATAACATCGATAAATTATGTGATAATATTAATTCTGTTATCATTAGTGCATGCAACATTCCATATTGCTGGTTACTTGACACCGGGGCCTCGATCTCAGCGGTGAAGTATGAATATTTGGTAGCGCACGACATTCCATTCCATACAGAGCGTGTATGCATTAGAGGCATAGGTGGAGATGTATTCTCGGAAGGAATTCTTTATCTTAATTTACAGATTGGTGGTACAGAAATAGAACATAAATTGTATGTTTTTAAAAATTTGCCATGCCGGACCGATGGTATATTAGGTCAAGATTTTTTGAGTAAGACTAACTGTTTGTTGTTGTAATTAAATACTTTATCGATAGATATAAATCAGGGACACCATGTACTAAAATTGGAAATGGGAAGTACTGGTTATAATAATTTTTTGGTGTTACCCCCGCGATGTTAGTCAATACATTATGTTGATACGAAAGTACACAGTGATTGCGTTATTTTTCCTCAAAATTATGCAAAGGGATATTTTTGGCTAGTACATTGGTTTCTCCGAAAAATGGTAAAATACCCATAAAAGTGTTAAACACTAGAGATGAACCAGTGCGATTAAGTTTTTTTACACCTGAGGTAGATTTCTTGTATAACTATAGTTTATGTTGTTTTGAACGGAGTAATATTGATGCAAATCGAGTCAAAAAATTATTCAAGTTTTTGGAATTATCTCATTTGAATATAGAAGAACAAAAAGCCATTGAGAATATTTGTGCAAAATATTCTGATGTTTTTTATTTAGATGGAGACAAGTTAGGTGTCACAAATTTGTATCAGCAATCAATACAACTTAAAGAAAACGTATCACCTGTTTATGTCAAACCGTACAGGTTACCTAAATCACAGAAACCGGAAATAGATAGGCAGATTGAGAGCATGTTGAAAGACGATATAATTGAAGAGAGTCAGAGTGAGTGGTCTAGTCCACTGCTCCTTGTTCCGAAGAAGAGTGACAGTTCAAGCGGGAAGAAGTGGCGTGTTGTGATTGATTATCGAAGGTTGAACGAGAGAATACAAGATGACAAGTTTCCTTTACCTAACATTAATGACATATTAGATGCATTATCGGGATCAATTTATTTTAGTCATTTAGATTTAAGTCAAAGTTATTACCAATTGGAACTCGAACCGAATAGTAGAAAGTACACTGCGTTTACGACTAGTCGGCAATATCAGCTAAAAAGATTGCCGATGGGACTAAAAATCAGTCCTAGTGCATTTAGTAGAGTTATGACCGTGGCCATGTCTGGTTTAAACTATGAAAAATGCCTAATATATTTAGACGACTTGGTCTGTTTTGGTAGAAATCTAAGCCAACATAATAAAAATCTAATATCTATTTTTGAATGATTAAGAAAAGTGAATTTAAAACTGAACCCAAGTAAATGCCAATTTTCGAAGAAAGAATTACTATATTTAGGCCATGTAGTTTCAGCCCAAGGCGTTAGTCCGGATCCTAAAAAAACAAAAACAATTCAAAATTATCCTAGGCCACAGAACAGCGATGAAGTCAAACGTTTCGTAGCGTTTGCCAATTACTATAGAAAATTTATCCCCCGTTTCGCTGAAATAACTATACCACTTAATTATTTGTGTCGTAAAGGAATCTCGTTTGAATGGACGACTGAATGCGAAAATTCATTTTTGTTATTAAAAAATTCGCTGATTAATCCCCCAATCCTGCAATATCCAGATTTCTCCGAAGAAAATGAGTTTAATTTGCATACAGATGCATCAGGCGTAGCGATCGGCTCTATGTTATGTAACAAAAACAACCTACATATAGCATACGCAAGTCGATCTTTAAATAAATCTGAACTTAACTACTCGACTATAGAAAAAGAATTGTTGGCGATAGTTTGCTCAGTACGCTATTTTAGACCCTATTTATTTGATAAGAAGTTTGTGATTCGAACAGATCATAGGCCACTTGTTTATTTATTTAATATTAATAGTCCAAGTAGTCGTTTATTGAAATTCAGGCTGAGTTTAGAAGAGTATGATTATAGGATTGAATATGTGAAAGGGACTAGTAATGTGGCTGCAGACGCATTATCTCGTATAGTTGTGAGTTCTGATGAGTTGAAAGATATGAACAGGCATATTGTGAGTGTTATGACTAGAAGAATGAGAAAAACACAAAATGAAAAGTCTACCTGCCCTAGTTCTATCACTGACACTTCTATGTGTACCCGGACTGATCACCCGGATATCGCAGAAATGTTGAAGAAACCGAACTCAGGAGTCGAGCTTATTGTAGGAAAATATCAAAGAAGTAAGGATGAGACATTTATTCAACAAGATAATCTTTATTATTTACCCTCAAAGTCGATTATTTACACTCATACTAATTCTCGATCACGATCTGCGCGAGACGCGTTCGTGAGGAGTTTAGAAGCATTTTGTAAAAGAATAAATGTGAGTGAAATATATATATATAAGACTATTTCTTTTCACTTGGTAAGGAATTTTCAAACAATGTGTTGCTCTGAAAAATGAGATTTTATTTTTGTACTAACATCACAAAACACACATCAAAAAGTTTCACTGTTAACTAAAACACTTACCTGAAAAATGAGAAACGACATTTAAAGTTTATTATCCAATTCCTTTTTATAATAATTATTTTCTTGTAAATTGCAATCTACGCCTTCATTCAAAATGACAATTCAAAATGACATACCGTTTTCTAGGTCTACTTTACCGACAATATTGGACGCCATTACACAGTCGATAAAACAGTAGCCATACATAGCGTGCTGTTTTACCGATACCGACTTAAAATAGGGTGACCAAATACAATTAAAGAAATGTCGTTTCTTTACATCTCCCTCCTTTGAAAAGAAATTTTTCCTAAAAATTTCATTCCACAGGACTTACTTATAAATGTACTTACTGAAGGTATTAAATTAATATTAAATGTATGTTCGACGATATAATATTAAACTTAAAAATTCTCTATTCGACTTATATATCCTAGTAATATCTATACTAATATTTTATATATCTTTATAAACATTTGTTATGAATAAACTAAAAGACCACGGAACCGATTACGAGAAAATAAAAATCTTTCTTCCTTCTAATTCTACCTATATTATACCCAAGTTACACAGGCTACAATTTACGCGGACGGAGTCGTAGTTCATTATATATTGCTTACATATGGTATGAGTTTTGAGATATGAAAAAGATTCGATTCTGTCTTCTTATGACCTGTATTAATTCTATAAATTGAATTTGATACTTTCTCTAATATTTCAAATGGACCGATCCTCAGCTCATCTAATTTATTTCTGTTTAGTTTGTTCCCATTTTCTATGTAAACCATATCTCCTATATTTAGATTCAATTGAATCCTATTCTTATCAAATATTCGTTTATTGTAGTTATGAGACTTGATTGAATTTGCTAAGGCTATTTTTCTATCTTCAATCCATTCAACTTGCGATTTATCTTTTTTTAGTTCATTTGGCAAAATAGAAACATCTGTACCATTCAAGAGATATTTTGGTGCAAAGCCAGTTACTGTGTGTACTGTATTATTATATTTATCAACGCAGCTATGAGCAATCGTAGTCCATGCTTTTTTATTGTTATTTTCATTTATTTTGCATCTGATTTTATTTACCAGGGTTTGGTTAAGTCTTTCGTTTAAACCGTTTGAAAATGGGGTATTTACTGCGGTAAAAACCAAAAGTATTGACTTTTCTTTTAAAAATTGTTTGAATTCTTTTGAATTTATCCCCGAATATTGATCAGTTAAAAGCATACCGATTGAGTTAGAATCGGTTACATTTTTAACAAGTTTAATAAAATCATTAGCGCTCTGTGTTTTTGACGTAACAATAAAAGCGTATCGTGTAAAGTGGTCCACTAACAAATGTAAATATTTTTTTGTCGATCGTGAACCACCAAAACCTCCAATAGTATCAATGGAGACTATTTCAAAAGGTTTTGTGGCAGGACCTAAATGTGACATTAGACCGTATTTATTTTGTCCCCTCGACTTATTTTTTATACATATCTCACAACTTTTACAATAATTATTAATATTTTTTGTCAATTTTTTTGCTGTATATACCGGATTAATTTTGCTTTGCATTTGTTTTATTCCTATATGACACATATTTTCATGTACCTCTTTTATAACCTTTTTACTGAATTCCTCTGATATAATAATTTTTTCATATTTCTTGAACTTTTTATAGTAAATGTTATGTCTATTAATTAATTTAGACTTTATTTGTTGCACATATTTATTATTTTCTTGATCTGTAATTATATCGTCTAATTTTATCATATTTACAATTTTTAATTGTTCATCTGTATCTTCATTTTCATCTAATACTGGGTTCCTACTCAAACAATCTGCTTCTATATTTATTTTCCCTGGAGCATACTTTATTTTAAAATCATACTGTGATAAATAGTATGTTAAATCTCCTAATTCATCATCTGTCCTAGATTTTATATTTAAATTTTCCAATGGTTTATGATCCGAATACACCGTGAATGTTTTACCTATTAACCAGTATTGCCAATATCTAATTGCTTCCTTAATGGCTAGGCATTCTAAATATATTGCTTTTTTCTTTTTTTGAGCTTTATTTAATTTTTTTGAGAAGTATGCTACCGGTTTTTCTTTTCCGTTTGGCTGTGTTTGTTTTAATACCGCTCCAATGCCTTCAATAGATGCATCTGTAAAAATGTTTATTGGTAAATTTTGATCAAAAATTTCTAGGATAGGTTTTGAGCATAATAATTGTTTGACTTTATCAAAAGATTTTTGACAATCTGCAGACCAAATGAATTTCTGGTTTTTCCTTAGTAAATTATGAAGAGGTTCTAATATTATTGCGCTTTTTGGTAAATACTCATTATAGAAATTTATTTTACCCAGAAACTGTCTGATATTTTTTTGAGTTTTGGGTGTTGGGAATTTTTTTATTGAAATTAAATTATCTCTTATTGGCCGTATTGTGTTATTCTGTATTATGTGGCCTAAATATTTAACTGAATTGGAAGCAAAAGTGCATTTTGTGAATTTTAATCTAAATCCTTCATTTTCTATAGCATTTAACAATTGCGTTAAATGGTCAATGTGCTCAGAAAAAGATCTAGAGAATATCAATATATCATCTATATAGTTAACGGCAAAATTAGTTAGCTTATGCTTCCTTAGAATATTACTAAGTATTCTTTGAAATATAGCAGGTGATGTCTTCAAACCGAAAGGTAAACAAGTCCATTGATAATGTCCTTCCTGGGTCACAAAGGCAGTCTTCTTTCTATCTTCAATTCTTAGGGGTATAGACCAAAATGCTGAATTGATGTCTAGTGTTGTAAAATATGTTGAGTTTCTTGTCTTGATCATCAGGTCTTCGATTATTGGAAATGGTTGAGCTTGGGGTACCACTATTTTATTGAGTTCTCTAAAATCTATACATAATCTTGATTTTCTGTTGTCTTCCTTTTTAAAAGCCAATGTTACTGGTGCCGCAAATGGGCTATAAGATTCTTCTATTAGATTTTTGTCTAGCAATTTGGCTACTTGTTCTTCTATCTCCTTTTTATCGTCTGCCGAACATCTGTAAGGTCTTTTACTACAGTATTTGTCGACAAGTAAATCAATACGTGCTTCATATTCTTTAACTGTGCCTATATCATACTTGTCTTTCGCAAATATTGATTTATACTTGTCAATCAGTTTATATATTTCAGATTTTTGCTGAGAATTTAAATTACTCATATCTATTTTGAAATCTTCTTCTACAACATGTTCATTAAAATTAACTAAACAGGGATTTCTCCCATTTTTATTATCATCATAAGTATTTTTATTATCAACATTTGTAATAGGATTATTTTCTTTCTGTATTATTTCTTCTCTTTTTTGAGTAACTTTCAAGTTTTCGTCTTGAACTAACTTGAATTCTTTTATGATATCCAGACCAATAAGAAAATCATATTTAAAATTTTCTCCGTCAATAATATAAACACTGATTTTTTTCTCTATATCAAAATTTTTTAATGTAATTGTAGCCAAACCACCTGTTTTTTTAACACCATTAATTGTGACTAAATTATCACTGTTTAAATTATTTTTGTTTTCTTTTACTCTAATTAATTTAGAGTTTATTATAGAAACATTAGAGCCTGAATCGTAAATACCAAATGTTTCTAACTGTTTATTCAATAATAGTTTGACTTTTATTAATGGTGTTATTATTCGTTTTTTTGATCGTCATTATTAAGTTCGATATCTATCACTGAATTGTTTACGGCTTTACTATTATTTCTCTTAGGATAACGTTCTTCTGTTTGTTTAAACCAGCACTTCTCTTCAGGATGGAACCGAATGCCTTTATTTAGATTTTCACAAGTTTTACATGGTTTAAATTTCTCAATCTTCTCTTTATTATCAACTGCATATTTTTTGTTCTTATTGAAATTTCTTTTATTCACCAAATTTTCGTGTTTTCCAATTTCGTTATAGAGACCTGCTGTTGATTTTGTGGTTTCTTTATCAATTTTATCTATTATGTAATCTGGTAATCCCATAACTATAAGATTTATCATTGTTTGAGTATCAATATTCTTATTAATCTCTAACAACAGCTTTTCTTTCTTTGTGGCATACTCTAACAATGACCCAGCTTGAAATTTAAATGTAAATGCATATTTGACTTGGGACCAACCTTTATTTCCGTATGTTTCACAAAAATTATCCTTCCATACTGACCATTCTGAATTTACTGTTAATTTTATTATCATACTACTATACCAGTTCAAACACTGTTTTTCAAGTAAATGTTTCAACACTTCAATTTTGTTTTCATCCTGTAAAATCTCGAATCTTGCACATTCACTTTCAAATTCACTAATCCATTGACCAGCATTTAATCTATTTGAAAATTTTTCTATTACAAATCTTTCAGCAATTTTTCCCAGATTTTTACTTTCCTTTACACTAGGGCTAGTGTTGTTTGTAGTTTCTGTGTTCCTTGTAATCTCTTCTAAATATTGGTCACCAAACTGTATATTTTCTCCTTCATCAAGATATATTGCTCTTAAATTGGAGTCTAACGGGATCCATACTGACCGTGATTGATGCCTTTTTTTGAGAGAATTTTTAATTTTTGTAAATACACTTAAAGATATTATGCCAGTGTGCTTACTTGCAGGTTTAAGTTCATCTGGCATATTATAAATGCATCCATCTGGTGTCTCAATCGAAGCAATGCAGATAATATTTGTTTTTCCATCGGTTGATCCCATTACCAGAAATTTAAATCGAAGTTTATCCATTTTTATTATTTTAACTAGAAATGTCGTTTTATAAGACTATTTCTTTTCACTTGGTAAGGAATTTTCAAACAATGTGTTGCTCTGAAAAATGAGATTTTATTTTTGTACTAACATCACAAAACACACATCAAAAAGTTTCACTGTTAACTAAAACACTTACCTGAAAAATGAGAAACGACATTTAAAGTTTATTATCCAATTCCTTTTTATAATAATTATTTTCTTGTAAATTGCAATCTACGCCTTCATTCAAAATGACAATTCAAAATGACATACCGTTTTCTAGGTCTACTTTACCGACAATATTGGACGCCATTACACAGTCGATAAAACAGTAGCCATACATAGCGTGCTGTTTTACCGATACCGACTTAAAATAGGGTGACCAAATACAATTAAAGAAATGTCGTTTCTTTACATATATATTAAAGAATGATAAAAGTAGAGAGATTATTGAATGGTTAACCAACGAAATAAAAAATAATTCGAAGTGGTCCGGACCTCGACTTTGTATTATAAGAGGAGTAAGAAAAATAGACAGTATAGATGACAGAACCGTGATATTGAATGATTATCATTTATTACCAACGAGTGGACATGCAGGCGTTAGGCGCATGCTTAATAATATTAAACGTTATTACTTTTGGCCTTATATGAGTGAAGATGTAAGAAAGTTTGTTAGGAAATGCGATAGTTGCCAAAGGCAAAACCATACCCTACCAACCCGACAACCCATGGTTATAACAACAACGTCTTTAAGCGCTTTTGATAAGGTTTTCTTAGATTTTGTAGGCCCATTCTTCTTCTTATTCGTATCACTCTTGGCAGAGTGGTCGTGGTCAACATGTTGTTTGATTCGGGGGGGCAGGTGTAGCTCGCCGTACGATGTCCCGCCATCTCTTCCTGCTTGCAGTCCATAGATAGGGTAGGCCCATTAGAGAAGGATTATTATAATTATTCATATATATTAACTATACAGTGTGAGCTCAGTAAGTATGTTGAAGCTTACCCTTTAGAAAAAAAAGATAGTTGTAGTGTTGCGAAAGCATTTGTAGAAAATATTATACTTAGATACGGCATACCGAAGGAGATTGTCAGTGACAGAGGGACAGAGTTCGTGTCGACGATCATGTCAGAGGTATGTAAATTGTTGAAAATTAATCAGCTTTCTTCCACAGCATACCATCACCAAACATTGGGATCGTTGGAGAACTCTCATAAATCGCTCAATGCATTTTTACGTATTCAAACTGAAAATAATTCACGATTTTGGAGTAATTGGGTACCTTATTGGTCTTTTTCGTATAATACAACCGTACATAGTGAAACAAAATATAGTCCTTTTGAGCTTGTATTTGGAAAAGTTTGTAACTTGCCAAGTAATTTGACTACTAATACTATAGAACCATTGTACAATAGTGAACACTATCCGTTAGAGTTAAAGTATCGTTTGCAAAAGTCACAATATGACGCCAGACAAAACTTAATAAAAAGCAAAGAAGTGAGAAAATGTAAATTTGATTCCTATGTTAACCCAGTTATGTATAAAAAAGATGATCTGTTGTTAGTTAAAAATGAATGTGGCAATAAATTAACTTCATCTGTATATTCTGGTCCTTATAAGGTTTTGGAAGATTTGACACATAATGTTAAAATTATTAAAAATGGAAAAGAAGAAATTGGAAAACAAGAATCGAACAAAATTGTATCATGAATAAGATGTTTGTTTTAAATATTTATATTCAATTTTAGTAAAAAAAAAAAAAAATATGTACCTATTTTTCTTAAATTTGTACCATATTGTTAAACAAATTTATACTTTTACATTGTTGCTCTAGGTAATATTTTTTATTAATTAAGTATACACTTTTGTTTATTTTTACAGTACATATATAGAGTTTTTAATATATAAAAAAAATATATACTATCAATATTTTTTTTTCCTTTCTGAAGGGGCGTGTGGTATAATGTGAACGCACCCTATATATAAACTATGTATCTACATCATACATCAAATCAATGTAACAGATTTGACTCTATTATACTGGGTACTTAGAAGCGAACAGTTGTTTCCATTAAGACTCCCGTTCCGCTCCTTATAACAGCGACAATATAGACGTACACCTGGAGCATCTGGGTAAAGTATTAGACGCCCTAAAAGGTAAGAGGGTCGTCATAGGAGTGGACTCCAACGCACACTCACCGATGTGGTTCTGTGAAGAAAAGCAGTACACTGGACGCGGGCCAGACGTCACGCATCGCCGTGAGTCCATGGAGGCGTTTATCCTGGCCCGGAGCCTTGTCTTGGCTGACGTGGAGGGCCAACCATGGACCTTCCAGACGAAGAATGGCGCGTCCAACATCGACCTCACCTTGACAACAAGAGGCATCCCGGTGACGGGATGGAGTGTGCGGGTCGGGAAGATCGACAGCGACCATCGGCTGATCACATTTGAGGTGGCAAGCAAGACCGCTCTATGCGCGGAGCCGCAAGAAGAGCTCATCAGACTGCGGGATCGCGAAGTAAACTGGCGTCACTTCGAAAGGGCCATACATGGGAGGGTGGGCGATATTAGGTGGAACCGTCCCGCCTCAGAGATCTGCACTGAGTTTACCGAAATGGTACTCAACACCGCGAAACGGACTCTGGGAGTGGTGGAAACCAAGAAAACTGCGGGGGGTCACGAATGGTGGACGCCGAAATTGGGTCGGCTTCGGGCGGAAAACAACAGGTTGCGGTGTGCCTGGCAGTCCCTCCGAAGGGTAGGCGGGGAGCGAGAGGAGACTGCGCGGGCGGTTTTCCACGAGCATATGGTTAGGTATAGGACGGCTATGGAGGAGGCGCAACTTTTGTATTATGAGTAAATCGCCAATTCGGGAAACCGGGACCCCTGGGGACAGGCCTACCGGGTTGCGAGCGGGAGGCATCGACCTCCCAGTAACGTGATTAGTGGCACGAAATATGCCGAAGGCCATGCTGAGGATGTGGATGGGGCCATGCACAGCCTCATGCATGCTCTGTGCCCGGACGACGACGAGTCTAAGGACACAGAGTATCACCGGCAAGTGCGGTTCATGGCTCCGTTCATACCCTCAGGAGAAGATGCGCCTCCTCCGACAGATGAGGTCTTAGGGGACATAATCAGGGATCTTCCCAACACTGCGCCGGGTATCGACGGGATTAGTGCTCGCATAATCCAGCATATCTGGAAAGCCGCGGGAGTCGAGCTTGCAGAAATGTTTAGGCGATGCGTCCGTGAGGGGATTTTTCCGGACGTCTGGAAGGACGGCAGGCTGATTGTCTTGCCGAAAGGCAATGGCAAGCCGCTTGTCGACCCGAAGGCGTACCGCCCCGTCGCGCTGTTGCCGATCTTTGGTAAAATTTTGGAACGTATAATGATAAGGTGTGCTCCGCAGATGACCAGTGGCATATCGGACTGCCAGCACGGATTCACTCGGGGACGGTCGACGGTTACCGCACTGAGGGCTATTCTCAGCGTGGCAAGGGAGAGTTCGTCGAAGTACGTTCAGGTGGTTTTCTTAGATATCTCTGGGGCCTTCGACAACGCGTGGTGGCCGATGATTCTCCTGAAGGCGAAGAGGGGGGGATGTCCGCCTAACATCTTTAGGATGCTGGCGGACTACTTCTCTCGACGGCGGATAGGGATGTTTGTCGGTGGCCGCGTGCTGTGGAAGGCTGCGACGATGGGTTGCCCGCAGGGATCGGTGCTGGGGCCAACGCTATGAAACCTGCTCATGGACGACTTGCTACGACTGCCCCTTCCCGGGGGGGTCAAGCTGACTATCCGGGGGAAATTCCAGCGGTCGCCAACCATTAGATTCGGTGCAGCCTTTATCCCAAGCGTCACGTCGACCACGGTGCTGGGAGTGGTGGTCGACTCGAGTCTATCGTTCGCGCGGCATGCGTTATCGATTGGGGAGAGGGCGGCGTCTTGCTTCGGCAAGATGTCAAGGGTTTCGGCATCCTCTTGGGGGATCCGCTATAAGGCCCTTAAGGTCTTATACCGGGGCACGTACGTTGCCACGATAGCGTATGCGGCGGAGAGCTGGTTCCACCGTGGGCACCTTCACGTTGTGCGGAGTACGCTCCTGCGTACACGCTCACATACGAACAAAAGAGGACATGGTCGCGCGCGCGCGCATCGAAAAATTACAAGTGTCAAAGGTACATGAACACTCATATGGCGGGTATTATTGTTAACACATGGAAAAGAAATAAACAACACACAACCGTATATATTTATTACAGTAATAGAATAATGGTTCGTGTTGGAAAAGAGCCTTAATAACGTGCTGTGTTTGGCTATCGCTGATAGACGGCGGTGTTAAGTGTTACTTTCTTAAGATAGATAAAGGCCTTAACATTAAATAAATGGAGCTAGTAAATTGCTTACAGAAATTCCCACTGCCACCGCTTCTCTCTCGGCTGTTGTCGAGAGCGGACGTGTTTCGGAGCGCTCCGTGTATTTATTATATTTAAAATTTCTCGTACTGTGTTTTTCCGCTTTTCCTCGATTATTCTCCGCATTTCTCGCGGATTTTCGGGAAAATCCGTATCTATTGTGATAGTGACACTTGGCGAGAGGACGCAACACCTAGTTTTTAGTGTTTTAGTGTTTTGTGCAGTGTATTGTGTGTTACAACACGTGGCTGCTGTTTCTGGATTGTTTTGAACCGTATCCGCTAGCCGGTGCGGTGCAGTAAGTGTATTATAATAAGATAGTGACTTTGTAGTAGATTTTAGGCAATTTTAGACACTTTTAGTGCTTGATTGTTCATTCATAACCTCAATCTGTGACCGCGTGGTTACCGCGTGCTTAACGGATTGACAGGTGACGTTGGCAGGTGTTATTGCCGTGACACTGACAGCTGCCACTTACGGTGACGGTGACATTGACGGCTGTGTGTGAATTGACACTAGCGTTTACAGCTGGTCGGTGACACTGACAGCTAGTGGTGTCTTTGTGCGTAATAGGTGCCACAGACTAAAACATTTTTTGTTCAAGAACATCATCGACATAAAAGTTAGAGACTTTATTGGGCGTGTGTCAACTCAGCCCATTGGCGTTTATTGTGTCACCCCCCCCTTTTTGGGACGGGTTGAGGTGCATCTTTCGCCCCGTACAGGTACCCATTTTTGTTTCCCCCCCCCAAGTGGGACGACTTGGACAAAGGTGTTTCGACGCCCTGGTGTACGCCGTGCCCGTGTCGTGCGGGTGCACAGGTCCACGAACAACCCGGCATCTCCGTGTGCAGACGCGTACGCCCACTACTTTCAGACATAAGTCTATTCAGGAACGTTATCGATACGATGGACTCGGACGACGACGGACCGCCACCGATCAAGTCGCCGCCGGCAACTGACCCTTTTAGGCCGCGGGGATCCTTGCTGAGAACCCCGCCCGGAATCACCGCCCTCACGAGTGGTGACAATGACCCGGCGGCCATCGCGGCGGCGGCGGCATACCATGCAGCGGCCGCGGTCATGGCAACCTTGTCGCCAAAGGGGACATCCGTAGGCCCCCCCATTACCCCAGGAACCGTAACGCAGGACTTCAATGATTTCACAGACGTCCTGTCAACAGGAACCCCGCAGCCTATGCCCACACCCGTGCCTCGAGCGGCTCCAGCTGGAAAACGGTTACTGTCACCAGACGAGTCAACTGAGACAACGAGGCCCAAGAGGAGACACGCGCGAGGTCCCACTCACCCGCCGACAGCAAAGCTGGCCATTAATACACCACAGGGGTCAGACTACGGTACGCCTTACTCTACGGAGGCAGAGCTGTCGGAGGACGAAACAAAGGAAGATCTATCGGTGGCCACTACTCGGCAGCTGTTGGCGCGGGCTAATAGGGAAGGGAGGAACGTCGGCCTGGTGGCCGGTGGACCGACCAGCAAATTAAATAAATCTGACCAGGCGGCGATACAAGGCCACATAGCTGTAATCCTGGAGATTGTGGGCCACTTGGCCCTCCTAGCCGAGGATGGCAAGTCCCAGGTCAAGATAGTAACCAAAGAAAAGACCTCGTCGGAAGAGGCCCGTGAGCTGGAGAGCAGACGGGCGAAGAAAGCAGAGGAGGAGGCTGAAAGGGCAAGGGCTGAAGCCACCGCAGCGGCGCAGGCAGCGGCATCCCAAGCCGCCGCGGCCGCGCAGGCGGCCATAGTAGCGGCCGGTCAAAATGGAGGGACCTCGTATGCAGAGAAAGCCAGGCGACAAGCAGCTACGGGGCCTCTACTAGCAATCTACCCTGTAAGCGAAAGCATCAAGACGGCGGAAGAAACGAAAAAGGTACTTAAGTCCTCGATTGCTCCATCGGCACTAAACGTACAAGTAGACAAAGTCCGCAGGGTGGGGAACGCCGGCGTCCTGGTGCAGGCAAGGTCCCGAGAAGATATGGAGAAGATCCGAACCGCCCTACCACCGACATTACGGGCTAACGATGTCCAGGGCCGAGCGCCTTTGGTTGCCATTAGGGGAGTAGAGGGCAGGGACATAGGTCACGAAGAACTAATTGCGGCTATACACACACAAAACTTTAGGGAGGACCCAACATGGACGCTGGCTAAACTAAAAGAAGCTAGCAGAATAGCCTTCAAAAAGGGAAGGCGGGATGGGGGAAACCGAACCACCGTTGTGCTATCATGCACCCCCGCCCTGCGTAACACACTAATAGGGAAAGGACAACTGTACATAGATTGGGAGGTGTGTGAGGTGGCCGATTTCACCACGGCCATCAAGTGCCCTAAGTGCCAGATGTACGGACACCCGGAGAGGAAATGCAAGCAGGACCTACATACTTGCGCCAAGTGTGGAGTGACGGGCCACAAGGAGTCGGAGTGCACAGCAACGACTGGAATATGCGCCACGTGCAAGAAACTCGGCCGTAGGGAAGCGCCCACACATATCACCGGGGCGCGCGATTGCCCAGCCCGCGTACACGCAGAAATGCGCATGGCTGAAGCGGCGGGCATATCCCACTAACATGGATCACGACCTAAATCCAAATATGACAGACCGGCATACAATTCTCCGGGTGGGCCAGGTTAACTTGATGGGAGCAAAGGCCGCCACAAGGGAGCTCCCACAGACAGCGGAGGAACTGGGCCTGGACGTCGTTCTGGCTCAAGAGCATTATCCCGGAGCCCAGTACGACGCCGCAAGCAGGATTCTGCAGTGCGGCGGCCCGGATGCGAAGGCGTGCGTCTATCTTCGTCGCGCGGACATCCCGTGCGTCCTTCTGCACCACCTTTCAAGTACTCACTGTACGGTGTGTCACTTGGGTGTGGGGAGGGAGGGCGTATATGTGGTGTCCGCGTACTTCCAATACAGCGACGTAATAGACGGGCACCTCTTGCATCTGGGTAGAGTAATGGACGCCCTCAAAGGTAGGAGGGTTGTCATAGGAGTGGACTCCAATGCACACTCGCCGATGTGGTTCTGCGAGGAGAGGCAGTATACCGGACGCGGGCCAGACGTCGCGCACCGCCGTGAGTCCATGGAGGCGTTTATCCTGGCCCGGGGCCTTGAACTGGTTAATGTGGAGGGGCAACCCCACACATTCTGGTCAGCGAATGGTGCGTCAAACATCGACCTCACATTAGTAACAAGAGGCATCCCGGTGACGGGATGGAGTGTGCATCCAGAAGTGATCGAGAGCGACCATCGCCTCATCTTATTTAATGTGGCGGCCGAGGCCGCTCAGTGCGCAGAGCCGCTGGAAGAGCCGATCCGACTGCGGGATCGTGGAGTATCCTGGGCTCGCTTCGAGCAGACAATACATGGGAGGGTGGGTAGCATCAGGTGGAATCGTCCCGCCTCGGAGATCTGCGCTCAGTTTACCGAGATGGTACTGAACACCGCAAAACAGACTCTGGGGATGGTGAAAATCAGGAATAGTGCGAGGGGCTACGAGTGGTGGAGCCCGGCGCTCACCAGGTTGCGCGCGGACAACAACAGGCTGCGGTGTGCCTGGCAGTCCCTCCGAAGGGTAGGCGGGGAGCGTGAGGAGGCTGCACGGGTACGTTTCCACGAGCATAGGAGTAGGTATAGGGCGGCCATGGAGAAGGCGCAACTTTTGCACTTTGAGAGAATCGCTGACTCTGGGAACCAGGACCCTTGGGGACAGGCGTACCGAGTCGCGAGCGGGAGGCATCGACCTCCCAGTAACGTTATTAGTGGCACGCAATATGCCGAAGGACATGCTGAGGATGTGGACGGGGCCATGCACAGTTTGATGCATGCTCTGTGCCCGGACGACGATCGGTCTAGAGACACGGAGCATCACAGACAGGTGCGTATAGTGGCTCCGCTCACTCCTTCAGGAGAGGATGCCCCTTCTCCGACAGCCGAGATCATCGCGGACATAGTGAAGGATCTTCCTAACACTGCACCGGGAATCGATGGGATTACCGCTCGTATCATCAAACATGTGTTTGCAGCCGCGCCGGTAGAATTCGCCGAAGTGTTTAGGCGGTGCGTCCAAGAGGGGTGTTTCCCGGACGTGTGGAAGGACGGTAAGTTGATTGTCTTGCCGAAAGGTAATGACAAGCCGCTTACCGACCCGAAAGCGTACCGCCCCGTCACGCTGTTGTCGATCCTTGGCAAGATTTTGGAACGCGTCATGTTAAGGTGCGTCCCGCAAATGACGAGCAGTCTATCGGACTGCCAGCACGGGTTCACTCGGGGACGGTCGACGGTCACCGCTCTGAAGGCTATCTTCAGCGTGGCAAGGGAGAGCTCGTCGAAATATGTTCAGGTAATTTTCCTTGATATCTCCGGGGCTTTCGACAATGCGTGGTGGCCGATGATTCTGCTGAAGGCGAAGAGAGGGGGATGTCCGCCTAACATCTTTCGTATGTTGACGGAATACTTCTCTCGGCGGCGGATTGGTATGTTTGTCGGTAACCGGGTGTTGTGGAAAGACGCGACGATGGGTTGCCCGCAGGGATCGGTGCTTGGACCCACGCTTTGGAACCTGCTTATGGACGACTTGTTTCGACTGCCCCTTCCCCGGGGGGTCAGGCTCGTGGCATACGCCGACGATGTGACGATACTGATAGAGGCCGACAGCCGGGCGAGCATAGAGGCGAAAGCATCTGTGACTTTAAATCTCGTCGGCGAGTGGGGGCAGAGGAACCGTCTGGAGTTTTCGCCGGGGAAGTCTGCAACTATGACTATCCGGGGGAAATTCCAGCGGCCTCCCACAGTCAGATTCGGGTCGACATCTATCAGGAGCGTCACGTCGACCACGGTGCTGGGAGTGGTGGTCGACTCGGGTCTTTCGTTCGCTCGGCATGCGTTGTCGATAGGGGAGAGGGCGGCAAATTGCTTCGGCAAGATGTCGAGAGTATCGGCAACTTCTTGGGGAATCCGTTACAAGGCCCTTAAGGTCTTGTATCGGGGCACTTACGTTGCCACGGTAACGTATGCTGCAGAAAGCTGGTTCCACCGTGTGTCCTTTCACGTTGTGCGGAGTGCGCTGTTGCGTACCCAGAGAAACGCCTTGATCCTTTTGACCAAGGCCTACCGTTCGACGAGCACTGCCGCTTTGCCGGTCTTGGCCGGCGTGCTGCCGGCCGACCTCGAGGTAATCCGGGCAGGCAGACTAGGTGAGGCGCGCGAGTCCGCGCAGTCCAAGGAGGAACTTCAGCGTGCCAACCTCAGCATTGCTGAGTCCGCGCTGGCCGAATGGCAGTCGCGTTGGGACGCATCGGGGGACGGGAGAGAGTCGTATCGATTTTTCCCGGACGTGGCGGCTCGATGCAAGTTTACTTGGGTCGAGCCGGACTATGAAACCACACAGATCCTGTCAGGACATGGCTGCTTCAGGGCGAGGCTTCACCGGATGAAGCTCTCGGAATGGGGGCACTGCTTCTGCGAGGAAGCAGTTGAAGAGGACTTGCACCATGTGCTTTGGGAGTGCCCCCTCTACGGGGAGGAGCGTAGGATTCTTTTAGATAATGTAGTTCCGCTCGAAGTGGGACCAGTATACTACACAGATCTCGTAGGAAGTGAGGCGAACTTCAAGCGGCTAGCAGAATTTGCGCACGGATGGCATCGCCTCCGTAGCGGCCTCGAAAGAGGCATTACCTAGCCCGGGAAGGGCAGAGGAAGAGGACGGGTGGGAGGACGAGGAAGAGGTGTGAGACGGATGTTCTGAAAAGGGAAGGACGAGGAGTGAAGGAGACGGAGCAGCGGACCGCGACCGCCGTTATTTCGGGCGGCCGAGAAGAAGCCAACGTAAGTGTTGTTTTTGGCCCATTATAGGGCAGACTTTTAAAAGTGTACGCCTTTCAAAGGTATCGAAATCTCTCTTTAAAAAAGAATTTGTCATTAGTTTCGGGCCCTATAACCGAAAGGTTGGCAGGCCCATGGGTGGAGGCGGGAAAGAGAGTGTCCCACTGTGGGAATTTCTGTAAGTTGTTTCTGTCCGGGGCTTTCGACAATGCGTGGTGGCCGATGATTCTGCTGAAGGCGAAGAGAGGGGGATGTCCGCCTAACATCTTTCGTATGTTGACGGAATACTTCTCTCGGCGGCGGATTGGTATGTTTGTCGGTAACCGGGTGTTGTGGAAAGACGCGACGATGGGTTGCCCGCAGGGATCGGTGCTTGGACCCACGCTTTGGAACCTGCTTATGGACGACTTGTTTCGACTGCCCCTCCCCGGGGGGGTCAGGCTCGTGGCATACGCCGACGATGTGACGATACTGATAGAGGCCGACAACCGGGCGAGCATAGAGGCGAAAGCAGCTATGACTTTAAATCTCGTCGGCGAGTGGGGGCAGAGGAACCGTCTGGAGTTTTCGCCGGGGAAGTCTGCAACTATGACTATCCGGGGGAAATTCCAGCGGCCTCCCACAGTCAAATTCGGGTCGACATCTATCAGGAGCGTCACGTCGACCACGGTGCTGGGAGTGGTGGTCGACTCGGGTCTTTCGTTCGCTCGGCATGCGTTGTCGATAGGGGAGAGGGCGGCAAATTGCTTCGGCAAGATGTCGAGAGTATCGGCAACTTCTTGGGGAATCCGCTACAAGGCCCTTAAGGTCTTGTATCGGGGCACTTACGTTGCCACGGTAACGTATGCTGCAGAAAGCTGGTTCCACCGTGTGTCCTTTCACGTTGTGCGGAGTGCGCTGTTGCGCACCCAGAGAAACGCCTTGATCCTTTTGACCAAGGCCTACCGTTCGACGAGCACTGCCGCTTTGCCGGTCTTGGCCGGCGTGCTGCCGGCCGACCTCGAGGTAATCCGGGCAGGCAGACTAGGTGAGGCGCGCGAGTCCGCGCAGTCCAAGGAGGAACTTCAGCGTGCCAAACTCAGCATTGCTGAGTCCGCGCTGGCCGAATGGCAGTCGCGTTGGGACGCATCGGGGGACGGGAGAGAGTCGTATCGATTTTTCCCGGACGTGGCGGCTCGATGCAAGTTTACTTGGGTCGAGCCGGACTATGAAACCACACAGATCCTGTCAGGACATGGCTGCTTCAGGGCGAGGCTTCACCGGATGAAGCTCTCGGAATGGGGGCACTGCTTCTGCGAGGAAGCAGTTCAAGAGGACTTGCACCATGTGCTTTGGGAGTGCCCCCTCTACGGGGAGGAGCGTAGGATTCTCTTAGATAATGTAGTTCCGCTCGAAGTGGGACCGGTATACTACACAGATCTCGTAGGAAGTGAGGCGAACTTCAAGCGGCTAGCAGAATTTGCGCACGGATGGCATCGCCTCCGTAGCGGCCTCGAAAGAGGCATCACCTAGCCCGGGAAGGGCAGAAGAAGAGGACGGGTGAGAGGACGAGGAAGAGGCGCAAGGGACGGGTGCTCTGGGAGAGGGAGGGACGAGGAGAGGAAGGGGACGGTGCAGCGGACCGCGACCGCCGTTACTTCGGGCGGCCGAGCTGAAGCCGACGTGGGTGTCGTTTTAGCCCAAGATAGGGCAGACCTTTTGAAGGGTGCACAACAGTGTGCTCAAGCGGCGAGGGAATCTCTCTTAAAAAGAATTTGTCATTAGTTTCGGGCCCTATAACCGAAAGGTTGGCAGGCCCATGGGTGGAGGTGGGAAGAGAGATGTCCCACTGTCTCGGCTGCGGCCGAACATGCGGTTGCTGCTGCGGCTGCGCAGGCGGCTGCCTTGGTGGCCTCAACATCGGCAGCAACGAGGGACTCATCATATGCGGAAAAGGCCCGCCGCCCACCAGCTACGGGCCCGTTAATAGCTGTGTACCCGGCCAGTGACAACATCAAATCTGCTGAAGAGACCAAAAAAATATTAAAGACCTCTATTGCTCCCGGGGCACTTAACATTCAAGTAGACAAAGTTAGAAGAGTCGGAAATGCAGGCGTGCTAGTCCAGGCGAAAACAAAGGAGGACATGGAGAAGATTAGGACGGCCCTTCCTTCATCCCTGCGAGCGAACAATGTGCAGGGCCGCTCCCCGCTGGTAGCAGTGCGAGGGGTTGAGGGGAAAAACATCGCGCATGAGGACCTCATGGCCTCAATCCACCGTCAAAACTTTGAAGGGGACCAAAAATGGACCCTAGAAAAATTAAAAATGGATAGCAGGATTGCATTCATGAAGGGCCGTCGCGACAACGCAACAAGGACGACGGTGGTTCTTTCCTGCACCCCTGAACTGCGCAACACTCTGATTCGGAGGGGCGTACTATACATCGAGTGGGAGGTGTGCAATGTCGACGATTTCACGACTGCAATTAAGTGCCCGAAATGCCAAACATACGGCCACCCGGAGAGGAAATGTAGGCAGGAACAGCATACGTGCCCTAAATGCGGCGTTACAGGCCACAAGGAGGCAGAATGCACGGCTACAACATCTATATGTGCAACGTGCAAAAAATTTGGAAATGACAGAGAGGCAACAAAACATGCAACTGGGGCTCGGGACTGCCCGGCCAGACTACATGCCGAGAGGCGTATGGCGGAGTCTGCAGGATTAACACATTAACATGGATTACAACAGCAATGCAACCATGCAAGACCCTACGAACATCCTCCGGGTGGGCCAAGTCAATCTAATGGGAGCAAAGGCCGCCACAAGGGAGCTCCCACAAACAGCGGAGGAACTGGGCCTGGACGTCGTTCTGGCTCAGGAGCATTACCCCGGAGCCCAGTACGACGCCGCAAGCAGGATTCTGCAGTGCGGCTTCGCTGCTCGTCGTTGAAGCGAGCGGACGTGTGCGCGAGTGCTCTCCGCATTGTAATTTACGATTATTCGTATTTTCAGTTTTTTCCCAAATTTTCTTGTGAATTATCTCTATACAACCGTGGACTATATATAGTGATAGTGTTAAGTGCGATACAGACGCCGTATTCTTGTGTTTTCAGTGATTTGTGTGAGGCTGTGCCGAGCGCGTGGCGTTGGACACGTGCTGGGTTTTCAGGACCTCCACAGGCCCCAAAGGTAGTGTAAGTACACGCTACCCGGTGAGTGACTTTTGCTAAGACAATTTTTATCACAGATAGAGACTGATTTTCTAGATTAAGTGTTAGTTTAAGGTTTTAATTAGTGAGGTTATAACCTCAAAGCACGTGGTCGTGTACCGCGTGGTGCCCACGAGGCTAGTGAAAGTGACAGTGACACTTGTCAGCTGACACTGACGGATAGGTGTGTGTCAACGTCAGGTTGACAAAACTGTGTTACCAGAGCTATTAGTATTAAAAGTACTATTTCAATTATTTTATTTTATGGACTTAGGAAATATTTGTACGTTTAGTGGCTTGGCGCTCAGTCGCCGCAAGCGTTTATTTAACATTTTATAAGTTGTTACACGAACAGCCCGCTCAACAACAAAGTGTTTAAGAATCTAATAGATACGATGGATTCCGAAGACGACGGCCCGCCTCCAATAGGTACGCCGCCCCCCTTTGACCCATTTAGACCACGCGACTCATTGCTGAGGACGCCTCCGCCACCAGTGTTTGAAGGAGAGGTTGATCCAGCGACGATTGCCGCTGCAGCAGCCTACCAGGCGGCCGCGGCGGTCATGGCGCAGCTATCCCCTAGGACATCACCGCCAGCACCCCCCTCGACACCTGCGAGTGCAGATCAGGTGCCTTATCGTCTGCCGGCGACTCAGCTGTCCACCCCGACGCAGGTACCGGCCGTGTCGACCGCTCGAACAGTACCAGCGGCGAAACGAGTGCTATCGCCGGATGAAGCAACTGCCACAATGAAAGCTAAGAGACGCCCAGCAAGAGGGGAACAACAATCGACCTCAGGACGCCAACTGTCATCGACAGGAGCACCCACACTCCCGGCGCCGCAAACTCCCCACACGTCGGAGTTTGGAACACCTTTTTCTAGCGACGCTGAAAATGATGAAGACGAAGAAAAGAAAGCCGAACGGGACGCGGACCTCTCAAGTTCATCGACAAGGCAGCTCATCGCGAGAGCCAACAAGGAAGCCCGTGGCGTGGCCGCCGTAATTGGGGGCCCGCTCAGTAGATTGAATAAGGCCGACCAGTCAGCCATAAGTGCCCACATTGCGGTCATAATGGAGATAGTGGGCCACTTGGCCATAGTATCAGAAAACAGCCAATCGCGTATAAAGCAGTCAATGACGGAGAGGACCGCTAGCGAGGAGGCTGCACAGGAGCAGCGTCTGCGTGCGGCAAGGGCCGAAGCTGATGCCGAACGAGCACGTGCGGACGCCGCGGCGGAACGAGCCAGGGTGGACTCTGCGGCAGTTGTTGCCGCTCAAGCTGCGGCGGCTGAGGCCGCCGTCGCCGCGGCGGCGGCTGTTGCCATCAAACAGGCAACACTAACATACGCGGACAAGGCCAAGAAGCAGACGGGTCACCTGGTTGCGGTTTATCCCACAACGGACTCTATCAAGTCGGCCGAGGAAACCAAAAAGGTGCTGAAGGGTTCCGTCGCCCCTGCAAGCTTAAACATTCAGGTGGACAAGGTGCGAAGAGTGGGCAATGCCGGGGTGCTGGTACAGACTCGCACTAAAGCAGACCTGGAAAAACTGAAGCAGGCATTACCGTCGTCGCTTAAAGCCAACGACATACAAAGCCGGGCACCGCTGGTAGCGATCCGTAATGTAGAGGGTAAAGAGACGTCGATCGACGAGCTGCTCCCACCACTGCACGAGCAAAACTTTAAGGACGACGCCAGCTGGACTCTACAGAAGATCAAGGAATCGTGCAGGCTGGCATTTAGGAAGAGCTATCGGACGAACCAGACTCATACGACTATGGTCCTAGCATGCACCCCGGCCCTAAGGAAGGCACTTCTGGAGAAAGGCGCTCTATACATCCATTGGGAGGTCTGCGAAGTGGCGGACTTCACCACGGCCATACGATACCAGAAGTGCCAAGCATACGGCCACCCTGAGAAGAAGTGCAAGGAGGAGAAGGCAACCTGCGGCAGGTGCGGCACTATCGGCCACAAGGCTGCCGAGTGTAAAGCTGAACAAGCGACGTGCGCGACCTGCAAGAAGTTCGGGCGTAAGGGCATTGATGAGCCCCATGAAACTGGCGCCCGCACATGCCCAGCCAGGGTACATGCGGAGCAGCGCATGGCGGAGGTAGCGGGGCTCCAATAAAACAACATGGATCACAACAAAAATAATGTTATAATCAGGGTCGGCCAAATTAATTTAGGACAAGGTGAGCTTGCCACCATGGAGTTACCACTAGTAGCGGAGGAGCTGGGCCTGGACGTCGTTCTGGCTCAAGAGCATTATCCCACGGCTCAGCAAGACGCCGCAAGCAGAGTACTGCAGTGCAGCGGCCCGGGAGTGGAGGCGTGCGTCTACATTCGTCGCGCGGACATCCCGTGCGCTATCCTGTACCACCTCTCGAGTGCGTACTGCACGGTGTCACTTGGGGGTTGGGAGGGACGGTGTATATGTGGTGTCCGCGTACTTCAAATACAGCGACAATATAGACGTACACCTAGAGCACCTGGGTAAAGTACTGGACGCCCTCAAAGGCAAGAGGGTCGTCATAGGAGTGGACTCTAACGCACACTCACCGATGTGGTACTGTGAAGAGAGACAGTACACTGGACGCGGGCCAGAAGTCACGCATCGCCGCGAGTCTATGGAGGCGTTTATCCTGGCCCGGAGCCTCGTCCTGGCCAATGTAGAGGGCCAGCCATGGACATTCCAGACGAAGAATGGCGCGTCCAACATCGACCTCACTTTGACAACAAGAGGCATCCCGGTGACGGGATGGAGTGTGCGGGTCGGTAAGATTGACAGCGACCATCGGTTGATCACATTTGAGGTGGCAAGCGAGGCCGCTCTATGCGCGGAGCCGCAAGAAGAGCCGATAAGACTGCGGGATCGCGGAGTAAACTGGCGTTGCTTCGAACGGGCCATACACGGGAGGGTGGGCGATATCAGGTGGAACCGTCCCGCCTCAGAGATCTGCACTGAGTTTACCGAAATGGTACTCAGCACCGCGAAACGGACTCTGGGAGTGGTGGAAACCAGGAAAGCTGCGGGAGGGCATGAGTGGTGGACGCCGAAGCTTGGTCGGCTCAGGGCGGAGAACAACAGGTTGCGGTGTGCCTGGCAGTCCCTCCGAAGGGTAGGAGGGTTGTGCGAGGAGACTGCGCGGGCGGTATTCCACGAGCATAGGGTTAGGTACAGAACGGCTATGGAGGAGGCGCAACTTTCGTACTTTGAAAGGATCGCTAACTCGGGAAACCAGGACCCTTGGGGACAGGCCTACCGGGTTGCGAGTGGGAGGCATCGACCGCCCAGTAATGTGATTAGTGGCACGAAATATGCCGAAGGCCATGCTGAGGATGTGGATGGGGCCATGCACAGCCTCATGCATGCTCTGTGTCCGGACGACGACGGGTCTAAGGACACGGAGTACCACCGGCAAGTGCGGTGCATGGCGCCGCTCATACCCTCAGGAGAAGATGCACCTCCTCCGACAGACGAGGTCTTAGGGGACATAATCAGGGATCTTCCCAACACTGCGCCGGGAATCGATGGGATTAGTGCTCGTATTATCCAGCATATCTGGAAAGCCGCGTCTGTAGAGTTTTCTGAACTGCTTAGGCGATGCGTCCGTGAGGGGACCTTTCCGGACGTCTGGAAGGACGGCAGGCTGATTGTCTTGCCGAAAGGCAATGGCAGGCCGCTTGCCGACCCGAAAGCGTACCGCCCCGTCGCGCTGTTGCCGATCTTTGGTAAAATTTTGGAACGTGTCATGATAAGGTGTGCTCCGCAGATGACCAGTGGCATATCGGACTGCCAGCACGGGTTCACTCGAGGACGGTCGACGGTTACCGCACTGAAGGCTATTCTCAGCGTGGCAAGGGAGAGCTCGTCGAAGTATGTTCAGGTGGTTTTCTTAGACATCTCTGGGGCTTTCGACAACGCGTGGTGGCCGATGATTCTCCTGAAGGCGAAGAGGGGAGGATGCCCGCCTAACATCTTTAGGATGCTGGCGGACTACTTTTCTCGACGGCGGATAGGGATGTTTGTCGGTGGCTGCGTATTGTGGAAGTCTGCGACGATGGGTTGCCCGCAGGGATCGGTGCTGGGGCCCACGCTATGGAATCTACTCATGGACGACTTGCTTCGGCTGCCACTTCCCGGGGGTGTCAGGCTCGTGGCTTATGCCGACGACGTGACGATTGTGATAGAGGCTAATACGCGGGCGAGCATAGAGGCGAAAGCCTCTACCACTTTGAGCTCAATAGGTGAATGGGGCGCTAGAAACCGTCTGGAGTTTTCGCCGGGGAAGTCTGCAACTATGACTATCCGGGGGAAATTCCAGCGGTCGCCAACCATTAGATTCGGTACAGCCTCTATTCCAAGCGTCACGTCGACCACGGTGCTGGGAGTGGTGGTGGATTCCGGTCTATCGTTCGCGCGGCATGCGTTATCGATTGGGGAGAGGGCGGCGTCTTGCTTCGGCAAGATGTCAAGGGTTTCGGCATCCTCTTGGGGGATCCGCTATAAGGCCCTTAAGGTCTTATACCGGGGCACGTACGTTGCCACGATAGCGTATGCGGCGGAGAGTTGGTTCCACCGTGGGCACCTTCACGTTGTGCGGAGTACGCTCCTGCGTACACAGAGATCCGCCTTAGTCCTTCTGACTAAGGCGTACCGATCGACGAGCACTTCCGCTTTGCCGGTCTTGGCTGGCGTGCTGCCGGCCGACCTCGAGGTAATCCGGGCGGGCAGACTAGGCGAAGCACGCGAGTCCGCGACTACCAAAGAGGAGCTTCAGCGCGCCAAACTCAGAATATCTGAGTCCGTGCTTGCCGAATGGCAGGCGCGTTGGGACGCGTCGACAAAGGGGAGGGAGACGTTTCGATTTTTCCCGGACGTGGCGGCTCGATGCAAGTTTACTTGGGTCGAGCCGGATTATGAAACCTCGCAGATCTTGTCTGGCCACGGGTGTTTTAGGGCGAGGCTTCACAATATGAAGCTCTCGGAAACCGGGGCCTGCTTCTGCAGGGAAGCAGTTTCAGAGGATCGGCACCATGTGCTATGGGAGTGCCCCATTTACGGGGAAGCGCGTAGGGTCTTACTAGAAAATGTTGTGCCTATCGAAGTGGGGCCGGTTTACTACGGCGATCTTGTAGGATCTGAGGCGAACTTCGGGCGGCTGCGAGAGTTCGCGCACCGGTGGCACAAGATCCGGAGCGGCCTCGAGAGGGGCATCGCACCAGGATAGGAGGAGAAGGGGCGACGGAGGAGACTACCGCGCATCACTGCGCACTGCGGAATTGGGGAGGGAATGGGAGACAAAAAGGGGAAGGAGAGAGAAGGAGGGCAGCAGAGGACACATCGAGGAGAAGACGGAAGAGGCGGCGAGCAGTGGATGGCTGTTTTGTATTGTTTTACCCCTCAGGAGTGGGGGGGAGAATTTAAATCATCAGTAAAACTACTACTAGATTGAGAAAGAAATAAGGACATCAAACGAAATTTGTAGGGAGCTCAAGAAGGGTGCGCTCTAGATGGCCATAGAGCAGGTAGAGCGCAGACCCCTCCCAAAGTTTGGCCTCAAATAACCGCAAGGTTGGTGGAGGCATGGGTGGAGGAGAGGAGTTTTAAACTTCCGGGAGATGTCCCACTGTCTCGGCTGCGGCCGAACATGCGGTTGCTGCTGCGGCTGCGCAGGCGGCTGCCTTGGTGGCCTCAACATCGGCAGCAACGAGGGACTCATCATATGCGGAAAAGGCCCGCCGCCCACCAGCTACGGGCCCGTTAATAGCTGTGTACCCGGCCAGTGACAACATCAAATCTGCTGAAGAGACCAAAAAAATATTAAAGACCTCTATTGCTCCCGGGGCACTTAACATTCAAGTAGACAAAGTTAGAAGAGTCGGAAATGCAGGCGTGCTAGTCCAGGCGAAAACAAAGGAGGACATGGAGAAGATTAGGACGGCCCTTCCTTCATCCCTGCGAGCGAACAATGTGCAGGGCCGCTCCCCGCTGGTAGCAGTGCGAGGGGTTGAGGGGAAAAACATCGCGCATGAGGACCTCATGGCCTCAATCCACCGTCAAAACTTTGAAGGGGACCAAAAATGGACCCTAGAAAAATTAAAAATGGATAGCAGGATTGCATTCATGAAGGGCCGTCGCGACAACGCAACAAGGACGACGGTGGTTCTTTCCTGCACCCCTGAACTGCGCAACACTCTGATTCGGAGGGGCGTACTATACATCGAGTGGGAGGTGTGCAATGTCGACGATTTCACGACTGCAATTAAGTGCCCGAAATGCCAAACATACGGCCACCCGGAGAGGAAATGTAGGCAGGAACAGCATACGTGCCCTAAATGCGGCGTTACAGGCCACAAGGAGGCAGAATGCACGGCTACAACATCTATATGTGCAACGTGCAAAAAATTTGGAAATGACAGAGAGGCAACAAAACATGCAACTGGGGCTCGGGACTGCCCGGCCAGACTACATGCCGAGAGGCGTATGGCGGAGTCTGCAGGATTAACACATTAACATGGATTACAACAGCAATGCAACCATGCAAGACCCTACGAACATCCTCCGGGTGGGCCAAGTCAATCTAATGGGAGCAAAGGCCGCCACAAGGGAGCTCCCACAAACAGCGGTGGAACTGGGCCTGGACGTCGTTCTGGCTCAGGAGCATTACCCCGGAGCCCAGTACGACGCCGCAAGCAGGATTCTGCAGTGCGGCGGCCCGGATGCGAAGGCGTGCGTCTATCTGCGTCGCGCGGACATCCCGTGCGTCCTTCTGCACCACCTTTCAAGTACTCACTGTACGGTGTGTCACTTGGGTGTGGGGAGGGAGGGCGTATATGTGGTGTCCGCGTACTTCCAATACAGCGACGTAATAGACGGGCACCTCTTGCATCTGGGTAAAGTAATGGACGCCCTCAAAGGTAGGAGGGTGGTCATAGGAGTGGACTCCAATGCACACTCGCCGATGTGGTTCTGCGAGGAGAGGCAGTATACCGGACGCGGGCCAGACGTCGCGCACCGCCGTGAGTCAATGGAGGCGTTTATCCTGGCCCGGGGCCTTGAACTGGTTAATGTGGAGGGGCAACCCCACACATTCTGGTCAGCGAATGGTGCGTCAAACATCGACCTCACATTAGTTACAAGAGGCATCCCGGTGACGGGATGGAGTGTGCATCCGGAAGTGATTGAGAGCGACCATCGCCTCATCTTATTTAATGTGGCGGCCGAGGCCGCTCAGTGCGCAGAGCCGCTGGAAGAGCCGATCCGACTGCGGGATCGTGGAGTATCCTGGGCTCGCTTCGAGCAGACAATACATGGGAGGGTGGGTAGTATCAGGTGGAATCGTCCCGCCTCGGAGATCTGCGCTCAGTTTACCGAGATGGTACTGAACACCGCAAAACAGACTCTGGGGATGGTGAAAATCAGGAATAGTGCGAGGGGATACGAGTGGTGGAGCCCGGCGCTCACCAGGTTGCGCGCGGACAACAACAGGCTGCGGTGTGCCTGGCAGTCCCTCCGAAGGGTAGGCGGGGAGCGTGAGGTGACTGCACGGGTACGGTTCCACGAGCATAGGAGTAGGTATAGGGCGGCCATGGAGAAGGCGCAACTTTTGCACTTTGAGAGAATCGCTGACTCTGGGAACCAGGACCCTTGGGGACAGGCGTACCGAGTCGCGAGCGGGAGGCATCGGCCTCCCAGTAACGTTATTAGTGGCACGCAATATGCCGAAGGACATGCTGAGGATGTGGACGGGGCCATGCATAGTCTGATGCATGCTCTGTGCCCGGACGACGATCGGTCCAGAGACACGGAGCATCACAGACAAGTGCGTATAGTGGCTCCGCTCACTCCTTCAGGAGAGGATTCTCCGACAGCCGAGATCGTCGCGGACATAGTGAAGGATCTTCCTAACACTGCACCGGGAATCGATGGGATTACCGCTCGCATTATCAAACATGTGTTTGCAGCCGCGCCGGTAGAATTCGCCGAAGTGTTTAGGCGGTGCGTCCAAGAGGGGTGTTTTCCGGACGTGTGGAAGGACGGTAAGTTGATTGTCTTGCCGAAAGGTAATGACAAGCCTCTTACCGACCCGAAAGCGTACCGCCCCGTCACGCTGTTGTCGATCCTTGGCAAGATTTTGGAACGCGTCATGCTAAGGTGCGCCCCGCAAATGACGAGCAGTCTATCGGACTGCCAGAACGGGTTCACTCGGGGACGGTCGACGGTCACCGCTCTGAAGGCTATCTTCAGCGTGGCAAGGGAGAGCTCGTCGAAATATGTTCAGGTAATTTTCCTTGATATCTCCGGGGCTTTCGACAATGCGTGGTGGCCGATGATTCTGCTGAAGGCGAAGAGAGGGGGATGTCCGCCTAACATCTTTCGTATGTTGACGGAATACTTCTCTCGGCGGCGGATTGGTATGTTTGTCGGTAACCGGGTGTTGTGGAAAGACGCGACGATGGGTTGCCCGCAGGGATCGGTGCTTGGACCCACGCTTTGGAACCTGCTTATGGACGACTTGTTTCGACTGCCCCTCCCCGGGGGGGTCAGGCTCGTGGCATACGCCGACGATGTGACGATACTGATAGAGGCCGACAACCGGGCGAGCATAGAGGCGAAAGCAGCTATGACTTTAAATCTCGTCGGCGAGTGGGGGCAGAGGAACCGTCTGGAGTTTTCGCCGGGGAAGTCTGCAACTATGACTATCCGGGGGAAATTCCAGCGGCCTCCCACAGTCAAATTCGGGTCGACATCTATCAGGAGCGTCACGTCGACCACGGTGCTGGGAGTGGTGGTCGACTCGGGTCTTTCGTTCGCTCGGCATGCGTTGTCGATAGGGGAGAGGGCGGCAAATTGCTTCGGCAAGATGTCGAGAGTATCGGCAACTTCTTGGGGAATCCGCTACAAGGCCCTTAAGGTCTTGTATCGGGGCACTTACGTTGCCACGGTAACGTATGCTGCAGAAAGCTGGTTCCACCGTGTGTCCTTTCACGTTGTGCGGAGTGCGCTGTTGCGCACCCAGAGAAACGCCTTGATCCTTTTGACCAAGGCCTACCGTTCGACGAGCACTGCCGCTTTGCCGGTCTTGGCCGGCGTGCTGCCGGCCGACCTCGAGGTAATCCGGGCAGGCAGACTAGGTGAGGCGCGCGAGTCCGCGCAGTCCAAGGAGGAACTTCAGCGTGCCAAACTCAGCATTGCTGAGTCCGCGCTGGCCGAATGGCAGTCGCGTTGGGACGCATCGGGGGACGGGAGAGAGTCGTATCGATTTTTCCCGGACGTGGCGGCTCGATGCAAGTTTACTTGGGTCGAGCCGGACTATGAAACCACACAGATCCTGTCAGGACATGGCTGCTTCAGGGCGAGGCTTCACCGGATGAAGCTCTCGGAATGGGGGCACTGCTTCTGCGAGGAAGCAGTTCAAGAGGACTTGCACCATGTGCTTTGGGAGTGCCCCCTCTACGGGGAGGAGCGTAGGATTCTCTTAGATAATGTAGTTCCGCTCGAAGTGGGACCGGTATACTACACAGATCTCGTAGGAAGTGAGGCGAACTTCAAGCGGCTAGCAGAATTTGCGCACGGATGGCATCGCCTCCGTAGCGGCCTCGAAAGAGGCATCACCTAGCCCGGGAAGGGCAGAGGAAGAGGACGGGTGGGAGGACGAGGAAGAGGTGTGAGACGGGTGTTCTGAAGAGGGAAGGACGAGGAGTGAAGGAGACGGAGCAGCGGACCGCGACCGCCGTTATTTCGGGCGGCCGAGAAGAAGCCAACGTAAGTGTTGTTTTTGGCCCATTATAGGGCAGACTTTTAAAAGTGTACGCCTTTCTAAGGTATCGAAATCTCTCTTTAAAAAAGAATTTGTCATTAGTTTCGGGCCCTATAACCGAAAGGTTGGCAGGCCCATGGGTGGAGGCGGGAAAGAGAGTGTCCCACTGTCTGGGACGGGTGCTCTGGGAGAGGGAGGGACGAGGAGAGGAAGGGGACGGTGCAGCGGACCGCGACCGCCGTTACTTCGGGCGGCCGAGCTGAAGCCGACGTGGGTGTCGTTTTAGCCCAAGATAGGGCAGACCTTTTGAAGGGTGCACAACAGTGTGCTCAAGCGGCGAGGGAATCTCTCTTAAAAAGAATTTGTCATTAGTTTCGGGCCCTATAACCGAAAGGTTGGCAGGCCCATGGGTGGAGGTGGGAAGAGAGATGTCCCACTGTCTTTCTCGGCTGTTGGCTTCTCTCTCGGCTGTTGTCGAGAGCGGACGTGTTTCGGAGCGCTCCGTGCATTTATTATATTTAAAATTTCTCGTACTGTGTTTTTCCGCTTTTCCTCGATTATTCTCCGCATTTCTCGCGGATTTTCGGGAAAATCCGTATCTATTGTGATAGTGACACTTGGCGAGAGGACGCAACACCTAGTTTTTAGTGTTTTAGTGTTTTGTGCAGTGTATTGTGTGTTACAACACGTGGCTGCTGTTTCTGGATTGTTTTGAACCGTATCCGCTAGCCGGTGCGGTGCAGTAAGTGTATTATAATAAGATAGTGACTTTGTAGTAGATTTTAGGCAATTTTAGACACTTTTAGTGCTTGACTGTTCATTCATAACCTCAATCTGTGACCGCGTGGTTACCGCGTGCTTAACGGATTGACAGGTGACGTTGGCAGGTGTTATTGCCGTGACACTGACAGCTGCCACTTACGGTGACGGTGACATTGACGGCTGTGTGTGAATTGACACTAGCGTTTACAGCTGGTCGGTGACACTGACAGCTAGTGGTGTCTTTGTGCGTAATAGGTGCCACAGACAAAACATTTTTCGTTCAAGAACATCATCGACATAAAAGTTAGAGACTTTATTGGGCGTGTGTCAACTCAGCCCATTGGCGTTTATTGTGTCACCCCCCCTTTTTGGGATGGGTTGAGGTTCATCTTTCGCTTCGTACAGGTACCCATTTTTGTTTCCCCCCCCCCCAAGTGGGACGACTTGGACAAAGGTGTTTCGACGCCCTGGTGTACGCCGTGCCCGTGTCGTGCGGGTGCACAGGTCCACGAACAACCCGGCATCTCCGTGTGCAGACGCGTACGCCCACTACTTTCAGACATAAGTCTATTCAGGAACGTTATCGACACGATGGACTCGGACGACGACGGAGCGCCACCGATCAAGTCGCCGCCGGCAACTGACCCTTTTAAGCCGCGGGGATCCTTGCTGAGAACCCCGCCCGGAATCACCGCCCTCACGAGTGGTGACAATGACCCGGCGGCCATCGCGGCGGCGGCGGCATACCATGCAGCGGCCGCGGTCATGGCAACCTTGTCGCCAAAGGGGACATCCGTAGGCCCCCCCATTACCCCAGGAACCGTAACGCAGGACTTCAACGATTTCACAGACGTCCTGTCAACAGGAACCCCGCAGCCTATGCCCACACCCGTGCCTCGAGCGGCTCCAGCTGGAAAACGGGTACTGTCACCAGACGAGTCAACTGAGACAACGAGGCCCAAGAGGAGACACGCGCGAGGTCCCACTCACCCGCCGACAGCAAAGCTGGCCATTAATACACCACAGGGGTCAGACTACGGTACGCCTTACTCTACGGAGGCAGAGCTGTCGGAGGACGAAACAAAGGAAGATCTATCGGTGGCCACTACTCGGCAGCTGTTGGCGCGGGCTAATAGGGAAGGGAGGAACGTCGGCCTGGTGGCCGGTGGACCCACCAGCAAATTAAATAAATCTGACCAGGCGGCGATACAAGGCCACATAGCTGTAATCCTGGAGATTGTGGGCCACTTGGCCCTCCTAGCCGAGGATGGCAAGTCCCAGGTCAAGATAGTAACCAAAGAAAAGACCTCGTCGGAAGAGGCCCGTGAGCTGGAGAGCAGACGGGCGAAGAAAGCAGAGGAGGAGGCCGAACGGGCAAGGGCTGAAGCCACCGCAGCGGCGCAGGCAGCGGCATCCCAAGCCGCCGCGGCCGCGCAGGCGGCCATAGTAGTGGCCGGTCAAAATGGAGGGACCTCGTATGCAGAGAAAGCCAGGCGACAAGCAGCTACGGGGCCTCTACTAGCAATCTACCCTGTAAGCGAAAGCATCAAGACGGCGGAAGAAACGAAAAAGGTACTTAAGTCCTCGATTGCTCCATCGGCACTAAACGTACAAGTAGACAAAGTCCGCAGGGTGGGGAACGCCGGCGTCCTGGTGCAGGCAAGGTCCCGAGAAGATATGGAGAAGATCCGAACCGCCCTACCACCGACATTAAGGGCTAACGATGTCCAGGGCCGAGCGCCTTTGGTTGCCATTAGGGGAGTAGAGGGCAGGGACATAGGTCACGAAGACCTAATTGCGGCTATACACACACAAAACTTTAGGGAGGACCCAACATGGACGCTGGCTAAACTAAAAGAAGCTAGCAGAATAGCCTTCAAAAAGGGAAGGCGGGATGGGGGAAACCGAACCACCGTTGTGCTATCATGCACCCCCGCCCTGCGTAACACACTAATAGGGAAAGGACAACTGTACATAGATTGGGAGGTGTGTGAGGTGGCCGATTTCACCACGGCCATCAAGTGCCCTAAGTGCCAGATGTACGGACACCCGGAGAGGAAATGCAAGCAGGACCTATATACTTGCGCCAAGTGTGGAGTGACGGGCCACAAGGAGTCGGAGTGCACAGCAACGACTGGAATATGCGCCACGTGCAAGAAACTCGGCCGTAGGGAAGCGCCCACACATATCACCGGGGCGCGCGATTGCCCAGCCCGCGTACACGCAGAAATGCGCATGGCTGAAGCGGCGGGCACATCCCACTAACATGGATCACGACCTAAATCCAAATATGACAGACCGGCATACAATTCTCCGGGTGGGCCAGGTTAACTTGATGGGAGCAAAGGCCGCCACAAGGGAGCTCCCACAGACAGCGGAGGAACTGGGCCTGGACGTCGTTCTGGCTCAAGAGCATTATCCCGGAGCCCAGTACGACGCCGCAAGCAGGATTCTGCAGTGCGGCGGCCCGGATGCGAAGGCGTGCGTCTATCTTCGTCGCGCGGACATCCCGTGCATCCTTCTGCACCACCTTTCAAGGGGAAATTCCAGCGGCCTCCCACAGTCAGATTCGGGTCGACATCTATCAGGAGCGTCACGTCGACCACGGTGCTGGGAGTGGTGGTCGACTCGGGTCTTTCGTTCGCTCGGCATGCGTTGTCGATAGGGGAGAGGGCGGCAAATTGCTTCGGCAAGATGTCGAGAGTATCGGCAACTTCTTGGGGAATCCGTTACAAGGCCCTTAAGGTCTTGTATCGGGGCACTTACGTTGCCACGGTAACGTATGCTGCAGAAAGCTGGTTCCACCGTGTGTCCTTTCACGTTGTGCGGAGTGCGCTGTTGCGCACCCAGAGAAACGCCTTGATCCTTTTGACCAAGGCCTACCGTTCGACGAGCACTGCCGCTTTGCCGGTCTTGGCCGGCGTGCTGCCGGCCGACCTCGAGGTAATCCGGGCAGGCAGACTAGGTGAGGCGCGCGAGTCCGCGCAGTCCAAGGAGGAACTTCAGCGTGCCAACCTCAGCATTGCTGAGTCCGCGCTGGCCGAATGGCAGTCGCGTTGGGACGCATCGGGGGACGGGAGAGAGTCGTATCGATTTTTCCCGGACGTGGCGGCTCGATGCAAGTTTACTTGGGTCGAGCCGGACTATGAAACCACACAGATCCTGTCAGGACATGGCTGCTTCAGGGCGAGGCTTCACCGGATGAAGCTCTCGGAATGGGGGCACTGCTTCTGCGAGGAAGCAGTTGAAGAGGACTTGCACCATGTGCTTTGGGAGTGCCCCCTCTACGGGGAGGAGCGTAGGATTCTTTTAGATAATGTAGTTCCGCTCGAAGTGGGACCAGTATACTACACAGATCTCGTAGGAAGTGAGGCGAACTTCAAGCGGCTAGCAGAATTTGCGCACGGATGGCATCGCCTCCGTAGCGGCCTCGAAAGAGGCATTACCTAGCCCGGGAAGGGCAGAGGAAGAGGACGGGTGGGAGGACGAGGAAGAGGTGTGAGACGGGTGTTCTGAAAAGGGAAGGACGAGGAGTGAAGGAGACGGAGCAGCGGACCGCGACCGCCGTTATTTCGGGCGGCCGAGAAAGAAGCCAACGTAAGTGTTGTTTTTGGCCCATTATAGGGCAGACTTTTAAAAGTGTACGCCTTTCAAAGGTATCGAAATCTCTCTTTAAAAAAGAATTTGTCATTAGTTTCGGGCCCTATAACCGAAAGGTTGGCAGGCCCATGGGTGGAGGCGGGAAAGAGAGTGTCCCACTGTCTACTACTTCGCTGCTCGTCGTTGAAGCGAGCGGACGTGTGCGCGAGTGCTCTCCGCATTGAAATTTACGATTTTTCGTATTTTCAGTTTTTTCCCAAATTTTCTTGTGAATTATCTCTATACAACCGTGGACTATATATAGTGATAGTGTTAAGTGCGATACAGACGCCGTATTTTTGTGTTTCCAGTGATTTGTGTGAGGCTGTGCCAAACGCGTGGCGTTGGACACGTGCTGGGTATTCAGGACCTCCACAGGCCCCAAAGGTAGTGTAAGTACACGCTACCCGGTGAGTGACAATTTTTATCACAGATAGAGACTGATTTTCTAGATTAAGTGTTAGTTTAAGGTCTTAATTAGTGAGGTTATAACCTCAAAGCACGCGGTCGCGTACCGCGTGGTGCCCACGAGGCTAGTGACAGTGACAGTGACACTTTTCAGCTGACACTGACGGATAGGTGTGTGTCAACGTCAGGTTGACATAACTGTGTTGCCAGAGCTATTAGTATTAAAAGTACTATTTCAATTATTTTATTTTATGGACTTAGGAAAATATTTGTACGTTTAGTGGCTTGGCGCTTAGTCGCCGCAAGCGTTCATTTAACATTTTATAAGTTGTTACACGAACAGCCCGCTCAACAACAAAGTGTTTAAGAATCTAATAGATACGATGGATTCCGAGGACGACGGCCCGCCTCCAATAGGTACGCCGCCCCCCTTTGACCCATTTAGACCACGCGACTCATTGCTGAGGACGCCCCCGCCACCAGTGTTTGAAGGAGAGGTTGATCCAGCGACGATTGCCGCTGCAGCAGCCTACCAGGCGGCCGCGGCGGTCATGGCGCAGCTATCTCCTAGGACATCACCGCCAGCACCCCCCTCGACACCTGCGAGTGCAGATCAGGTGCCTTATCGTCTGCCGGCGACTCAGCTGTCCACCCCGACGCAGGAACCGGCCGTGTCGACCGCTCGAACAGTACCAGCGGCGAAACGAGTGCTATCGCCGGATGAAGCAACTGCCACAACCAAAGCTAAGAGACGGCCAGCAAGAGGGGAACAGTCGACCTCGGGACGCCAACTGTCATCGACAGGAGCACCCACACTCCCGGCGCCGCAAACTCCCCACACGTCGGAGTTTGGAACACCTTTTTCTAGCGACGCTGAAAATGATGAAGACGAAGAAAAGAAAGCCGAACGGGACGCGGACCTCTCAAGTTCATCGACAAGGCAGCTCATCGCGAGAGCCAATAAGGAAGCCCGTGGCGTGGCCGCTGTAATCGGGGGCCCGCTCAGCAGATTGAACAAGGCCGACCAATCAGCCATAAGCGCCCACATTGCAGTCATAATGGAGATAGTGGGCCACTTGGCCATAGTATCAGAAAACAGCCAATCGCGTATAAAGCAGTCAATGACGGAGAGGACCGCTAGCGAGGAGGCTGCACAGGAGCAGCGTCTGCGTGCGGCAAGGGCCGAAGCTGATGCCGAACGAGCGCGTGCGGACGCCGTGGCCGCGGCCGAAGTTGCCGTCGCTGCGGCCATTGCGGCTGCGGCTAAACCTACCAGCTACGCCGAGTCGGTCCGGAAGCCGCAGACATCGGGGACTTGGGTCGCAGTATACCCCGCAAGCGAAGACATTAAGTCAGCTGAGGAAACGAAGAAAATGTTGAAGACCTCGGTTGCTCCCGCCAGTCTCAATATACAGATTGATAAATTTCGCAGGGTGGGTAATGCCGGCGTCATCGTACAGACGCGGAACAAGGAAGACGCCGAGAAACTAAAGTCCGCCTTGCCCATTTCGCTGAAGGCTAACGATTTGCAGTCGAGGATGCCCTTGGTAGCCGTAAGGAATGTGGAGGGCAAGGAGACGACGATCGAGGAACTGTTACCGCCTCTACATGAACAAAATTTCAAATCGGACATCAACTGGACACTGGACAAAATCAAATCGTCCTGCAGATTAGCGTTTAGAAAAAGCTACAGAACGAATCAGACCCACACCACAATGGTGCTGGCATGCACCCCCGCCCTGCGAAAGGCACTACTTGAAAAAGGGGTGCTATACATCAACTGGGAAGTCTGCGAAGTGGCTGACTTCACTACGGCCATAAGGTGCCCGAAGTGCCAGAATTACGGCCACCCTGAGCGCAAATGTAAGGAGGTGAACTATACGTGTGGCAGATGTGGCGTCGTCGGTCATAAGACGGCAGACTGCAAAGCGGAGAACAGCGTGTGCGCCACCTGTAAAAAGTTTGGCAGGACAAAAGACGCCAACAATCATGAAACCGGTGCCCGTGACTGCCCTGCCCGTATAAACGCTGAAAAGCGAATGGCAGAGACAGCGGGGCTACAATAATGAATATGGATTACAACCTAAATAATGTTCAACTCAGGGTAGGCCAGATCAATCTGGCGGGAGGAGAGCTTGCCACCACGGAGCTCCCACTCGTGGCAGAGGAGCTGGGCCTGGACGTCGTTCTGGCTCAGGAGCATTATCCCACGGCCCAGCAGGACGCCGCAAGCAGGACGCTGCAGTGGGGCGGCCCGGATGCAAGGGCGTGCGTCTACATTCGTCGCGCGGACATCCCGTGCGCCATCCTACACCACCTCTCGGGTGCGCACTGTACGGTGTGTCACTTGGGGGTTGGGAGGGAGGGCGTATATGTGGTGTCCGGGTACTTCCAGTACAGTGACAATATAGACGTACACCTGGAGCATCTGGGTAAAGTATTAGACGCCCTAAAAGGCAAGAGGGTCGTCATAGGAGTGGACTCCAACGCACACTCACCGATGTGGTTCTGCGAAGAAAAGCAGTACATTGGACGCGGGCCAGACGTCACGCATCGCCGTGAGTCTATGGAGGCGTTTATCCTGGCCCGGAGCCTCGTCTTGGCCAACGTGGAGGGCCAACCATGGACCTTCCAGACGAAGAATGGCGCGTCCAACATCGACCTCACCTTGACAACGAGAGGCATCCCGGTGACGGGATGGAGTGTGCGGGTCGGGAAGATCGACAGCGACCATCGGTTGATCACATTTGAGGTGGCAAGCGAGGCCGCTCTATGCGCGGAGCCGCAAGAAGAGCTCATCAGACTGCGGGATCGCGAAGTAAACTGGCGTCACTTCGAAAGGGCCATACATGGGAGGGTGGGCGATATTAGGAGGAACCGTCCCGCCTCAGAGATCTGCACTGAGTTTACCGAAATGGTACTCAGCACCGCGAAACGGACTCTGGGAGTGGTGGAAACCAGGAAAACTGCGGGGGGTCACGAATGGTGGACGCCGAAATTGGGTCGGCTTCGGGCGGAAAACAACAGGTTGCGGTGTGCCTGGCAGTCCCTCCGAAGGGTAGGAGGGTTGCGCGAGGAGACTGCGCGGGCGGTCTTCCACGAGCATAGGGTTAGGTATAGGACGGCTATGGAGGAGGCGCAACTTTTGTATTTTGAGAAAATCGCCAACTCGGGAAACCGGGACCCTTGGGGACAGGCCTACCGGGTTGTGAGCGGGAGGCATCGACCACCCAGTAACGTGATTAGTGGCACGAAATATGCCGAAGGCCATGCTGAGGATGTGGATGGGGCCATGCACAGCCTCATGCATGCTCTGTGCCCGGACGACGACGAGTCTAAGGACACAGAGTATCACCGGCAAGTGCGGTTCATGGCTCCGTTCATACCCTCAGGAGAAGATGCGCCTCCTCCGACAGATGAGGTCTTAGGGGACATAATCAGGGATCTTCCCAACACTGCGCCGGGTATCGACGGGATTAGTGCTCGCATAATCCAGCATATCTGGAAAGCCGCGGGAGTCGAGCTTGCAGAAATGTGTAGGCGATGCGTCCGTGAGGGGATTTTTCCGGACGTCTGGAAGGACGGCAGGCTGATTGTCTTGCCGAAAGGCAATGGCAAGCCGCTTGTCGACCCGAAAGCGTACCGCCCCGTCGCGCTGTTGCCGATCTTTGGTAAAATTTTGGAACGCATAATGATAAGGTGTGCTCCGCAGATGACCAGCGGCATATCGGACTGCCAGCACGGATTCACTCGGGGACGGTCGACGGTTACCGCACTGAGGGCTATTCTCAGCGTGGCAAGGGAGAGCTCGTCGAAGTACGTTCAGGTGATTTTCTTAGATATCTCTGGGGCCTTCGACAACGCGTGGTGGCCGATGATTCTCCTGAAGGCGAAGAGGGGGGGATGTCCGCCTAACATCTTTAGGATGCTGGCGGACTACTTCTCTCGACGGCGGATAGGGATGTTTGTCGGTGGCCGCGTGCTGTGGAAGGCTGCGACGATGGGTTGCCCGCAGGGATCGGTGCTGGGGCCCACGCTATGGAACCTGCTCATGGACGACTTGCTTCGACTACCCCTTCCCGGGGGGGTCAAGCTCGTGGCTTATGCCGACGACGTGACGATTGTGATAGAGGCTAATACGCGGGCGAGCATAGAGGCGAAATTCTCTACCACTTTGAGCTCGATAAGTGAATGGGGCGCTAGAAACCGCTATAAGGCCCTTGGGGGATCCGCTATAAGGCCCTTAAGGTCTTATACCGGGGCACGTACGTTGCCACGATAGCGTATGCGGCGGAGAGCTGGTTCCACCGTGGGCACCTTCACGTTGTGCGGAGTACGCTCCTGCGTACACAGAGATCCGCCTTAGTCCTTCTGACTAAGGCGTATCGATCGACGAGCACTGCCGCTTTGCCGGTCTTGGCTGGCGTGCTGCCGGCCGACCTCGAGGTAATCCGGGCGGGCAGACTAGGCGAAGCACGCGAGTCCGCGACTACCAAAGAGGAGCTTCAGCGCGCCAAACTCAGAATATCTGAGTCCGTGCTTGCCGAATTGCAGGCGCGTTGGGACGCGTCGACAAAGGGGAGGGAGACGTTTCGATTTTTCCCGGACGTGGCGGCTCGATGCAAGTTTACTTGGGTCGAGCCGGATTATGAAACCTCTCAGATCTTGTCTGGCCACGGGTGTTTCAGGGCGAGGCTTCTTAGCATGAAGCTCTCGGAAACGGGGAGCTGCTTCTGTGAGGAGGGTGTGTTGGAAGACAGGCACCATGTGCTATGGGAGTGTCCCATCTACGGGGTGCACAACAGTGTGCTCAAGCGGCGAGGGAATCTTTCTTAAAAAGAATTTGTCATTAGTTTCGGGCCCTATAACCGAAAGGTTGGCAGGCCCATGGGTGGAGGTGGGAAGAGAGATGTCCCACTGTCTACTCCGCTGCTCGTCGTTGAAGCAAGCGGACGTGTGCGCGAGTGCTCTCCGCATTGAAATTTACGATTTTTCGTATTTTCAGTTTTTTTTCCCAAATTTTCTTACTTTTTCGTGGACTATATATAGTGATAGTGTTAAGTGCGATACAGACGCCGTATTCTTGTATTTACAGTGATTTGTGTGAGGCTGTGCCGAGCGCGTGGCGTTGGTCACGTGCTGGGTTTTCAGGACCTCCACAGGCCCTAAAGGTAGTGTAAGCACACGCTACTCGGTGAGTGACTTTTATTAAGACAATTTTCACCACAGATAGAGACTGATTTTCTAGATTAAGTGTTAGTTTAAGGTCTTAGTTAGTTAGGTTATAACCTTGTAGCACGCGGTCGCGTACCGCGTGGTGCCCACGAGGCCAGTGACAGTGACACTTGTCAGTTAACACTGACGGTCAGCATCTCTAGCAAGTGACTTTTATTTTTCTCTATTGAGTACAGTGTTGTCACATCTAATTGCAGCTTTACACTTTTAATATTGGGTTTTACTAATTTTGCGACTTAGTGCCTTGGTGCTTAGTCGATGCAACGGATTGGCGCTTAGTCGCCGAAATTGTTTTATTCTGTTTAGTCTTGCTACACGAACACCCCAGTCAACAAAGTGTTCAAGAACCTTATCGACACAATGGATTCGGAGGACGATGGACCGCCTCCAATCCCGTCTCCACCGTGCAACCCCTTTAGGCCGCGTGGCTCACTGGCGAGGACCCCACCGCCGGGACCGACTAGTGAAGGAGACTTCGACCCAGCAGCGGTTGCAGCCGCTGCCGCCTACCAGGCGGCGGCCGCAGTAATGGCCCAGCTGTCGCCAAAGACATCGCCACCGCCACCACCAACGACCCCTGCTAGCTTCGACACGTCGTCCTGCCGTCCGCAGGCCCCGCTCCTGTTGACCCCGACCCAGCAGCCGGCCCCCGCGACTGCTCGACCGGCACCGGCCTCGAAGAGGGTACTATCGCCGGACGAGGCCACGGCGACTACGAAGGCAAAGAGGCGACAGGCACGGGCACACGCAGCCGGTGCTTCAGCAGTCGGCGTAACCGCTGCATCTCTACAGCTGCCCCATACCCCACAAACATCAGACTTTGGGACGCCTCTGTCGACGGAGGAGGAGTTTTCTGAGGATGAGCGATCGGGAGGGATGGGCCGGGAGGACCTATCTAATGCCTCCATGAGGCAACTGATAGCCAGGGCCAATAAGGAGGCCCGAGGTGTGGCCGCGGTGACGGGTGGACCCGTCAGCAAGCTTAACAAGACGGATCAATCTATCATAAGCAACCATATTGCAGTGATCCTAGAGATTGTTGGGCACCTGGCTCTAATCGCCGAGGAAAGCCGCTCAACAATTAAGATCGGCAGATCAGAGAAGTCAGCTAGCGACGAGGCAGCCGAAGAACAGAGGCAGAGAGCTGCGAGGGCTGAAGCGGAGGCGGAGCGGGCCAGGGTGGACTCTGCGGCAGTTGCTGCCGCTCAAGCTGCGGCGGCTGAGGCCGCCGTCGCCGCGGCGGCAGCTGTTGCCATCAAACAGGCAACATCAACATACGCAGACAAGGCCAAAAAGCAGACGGGTCACCTGGTTGCGGTCTATCCCACAACGGATTCCATCAAGTCGGCCGCGGAAACCAAAAAAGTGCTGAAGAGTTCCGTCGCCCCTGCAAGCTTAAACATTCAGGTGGTGATGTGTGTCGGCTGTCAACGGTCAAATGTCATTTAAAAAATATAAAATTGTATGTATCATATTTCTAGTAAATATTGAACAAATATGGTACTATTTATATTGATTTTTAATGCGCGTGGTGTTTTTATAAGAGCAAATTTATATATTTAATAGAAAACATAAAAAAGTGTGGTTATTTAACATGTGAAATAGTAAAATCTGTGCATTCTTTTATACTAAGTACGGTAGTGTATGGAAATTGTATAAAAAGGGTATTTGCCTTGCATCAAATAAAGTAGTAGCTAGGCTCTTTATTTGTTATTACTGGTGTGATGTACATAATAAATCCGATTATACTTATGTAGCAATAATATGAAAACAAATTGGTTTATGCAGACCTTATAGATTAATCGATATGAGTCTTAATTAGAACAAAAGGGCTCTTTGTTCACTTGTTTTTTTAAGATAACAGGTAATTTCTACTACTGAGGAGCCATTATTTAGGTAACAAAGTAAATCTAATTACTAAATAGATTTGATCATCGTAGATTTACTATATTATATAATAACTAATTAAAGCGCATAATTATTTCATCATCATATATGGGATGATATCATATTCGTGCATGGAATAATAGAATATGATCTCGGTTCTATTTTGTTGGTTTTCAGAACTCCGAGGTAATGATTAATAGGGATAACTGGGGGCATTCGTATTGCGACGTTAGAGGTGAAATTCTTGGATCGTCGCAAGACGAACATCAGCGAAAGCATTTGCCAAAGGTGTTTTCATCAATCAAGAACGAAAGTTAGAGGTTCGAAGGCGATTAGATACCGCCCTAGTTCTAACCGTAAATATGTCATCTAGCGATCCGCCGACGTTACTACAATGGCTCGGCGGGCAGCTTCCGGGAAACCAAAGATTTTGGACTCCGGGGGGAGTATGGTTGCAAAGCTGAAACTTAAAGGAATTGACGGAAGGGCACCACCAGGAGTGGAGCCTGCGGCTTAATTTGACTCAACACGGGAAATCTCACCAGGCCCGGACACCGGAAGGATTGACAGATTAACAGCTCTTTCTTGATTCGGTGGGTGGTGGTGCATGGCCGTTCTTAGTTGGTGGAGCGATTTGTCTGGTTAATTCCGGTAACGAACGAGACTCTAGCCTGCTAAATAGGCGTCGTCATTTAGGTGTGCGTGGCTTCGGTCGCGCAACTCACTGGCGGCGTATTAAAATTCTTCTTAGAGGGACCGGCGGCTTCGAGCCGCACGAGATTGAGCAATAACAGGTCTGTGATGCCCTTAGATGTCCTGGGCCGCACGCGCGCTACACTGAAGGAATCAGCATGTTCTCCCTGGCCTAGAGGCCCGGGCAACCCGCTGAAACTCCTTCGTGCTGGGGATTGGGGTTTGCAATTATCCCCCATAAACGAGGAATTCCTAGTAAGCGCGAGTCATAAGCTCGCGTTGATTACGTCCCTGCCCTTTGTACACACCGCCCGTCGCTACTACCGATTGAATGATTTAGTGAGGTCTTCGGACCGACACGCGGTGGCTTCACGGCCGTCGGCGTTGCTGGGAAGTTGACCAAACTTGATCATTTAGAGGAAGTAAAAGTCGTAACAAGGTTTCCGTAGGGGAACCTGCGGAAGGATCATTAACGTGTACGACGACGTCCAGTTGCGTCGTTGTATGTGTAAAATAATCCATAGACATACATATCCCGTGCTATGCGAGATCACACAGTCGACCGGTAAAAATCCGCACGCCGCGTCGCATTCGCATAGCCGTATACTTACTGCGGTTAGAGCGAGCGCTCTTACCTCCCTTCGGGGCGGAACTGCGCTCATTCTAAGTCATTTTTTTTTATAAATTTTTTAAACTTTATTTTTTTTTAAACAAATATTTATAAACCACTACCCTGGACGGTGGATCACTTGGCTCGCGGGTCGATGAAGAACGCAGTTAACTGCGCGTCATAGTGTGAACTGCAGGACACATTTGAACATCGACATTTCGAACGCACATTGCGGTCCCTGGAGACACATCCGGGACCACTCCTGTCTGAGGGCCGGCTGCATAAAAACAAAGACCACACTGCACCTACATATATATATATTTTTATATATATAGACGTAGGTTGCATATGACGGTTCCGACGCGCGCTCGCGTGTGAGGTCCGTTTAAATATAGATCGTGTAAGATCGCTGACACGGGTGGCTCGCCTCACGGCTCGCAACCGAAGCGACTCTTCGGACTGTCAATACGTACGGTACCAGAGAGTGAGTTCGGTCGACCGTCGACGGTGGGTTTCTCTCCGTGGACGTAGGCGGACTCGACGTCCGAAGAGCGTATCGACGTCGCCTTCGACGCGTCGTGTGCACGATGTGCACACG